>JADMNL010000035.1:68641666-69988333 GCA_016271365.2 Neoceratodus forsteri
CTGCTATTTGTGTTTGTATCTGAATCTGTAGTCGTATTTGTGCCTCTGGCATTTGCATTTGTGTCTGTGTCCCTGATATTTGTATTTGTATCTGTATTTGTGCCTCTGGTATTTGAGTTTGTGTTTGTATTTCTGGTATTTGTATGTGTGCCTCTAGAATTTGTGTTTGTGTTTCTGGTATTTGTCTTTGTGTTTCTGGTATTTGTAGGTGTGTTTCTGGTATTTATGTTTGTGTCTCTGGTATTTGTCTTTGTGTTTCTGGTGTTTGTGTCTCTGGTATTTGTGTTTGTGTCTCTGGTATTTGTGTTTGTGTCTCTGGTATTTGTGTTTGTATCTGTATTTGTGCCGCTGGTATTTGTATCTGTATTTGCATTTGCATTTGTGTCTCTCATGTTTATAGGACATGTAAAATTACACACATTCCCATAATGCAAAGCATTGTGGGAAGTATATACAAATCACCATGAACGCATTAGACTGGTTCTGCTGCCAAATGGCCTCTGACACACATTACAAAGGCTGGGCAACCCTTGCCACAGTGCTTTTGTGCTGAAGTTCTTTGTATTTTAGAGGTAATGTTTATAACTGTATTTATACTTGATTACACGTATGTGTTTACAAAAAAATTATTTTCATATTTCAGACTTGTTTCTGTTTGATTTCTGCTCTTTAGCTTTGTTGAAACAAGGGTTTCCTTGCGAAATGTAAGCATTTGTTAATGTACCATGGTTTTTAACCATTCCTGCATGGTGTATTATGCTGCTTTTATGAGAATTAAACTGATGGAATAACTTTACCATTGTTGTGGTTTATGGCTCTCTGGTGGGCGCTCAAATATTTTTTGGTTTTTCTTGTCTCTGATATTTGTATTTGTGTCTCTGGTGTTTGTGTTTGTGTCTCTGGTATTTGTGTCTCTAGTATTTGTGTTTGTGTTTCTGGTGTTTGCGTTCGTGTCGCTGGTGTTTGTATCTGTGTCTCTGGTATTTGTGTTTGTGTCTCTGGGGTTTGTAGTTGTGTCTCTGGTATTTGTGTTGGTATTTATATGTGCATCTCTGGTGTTTGTGTCTCTGGTATTTGTGTTTCTGGTATTTGTGTTTGTGTCTCTGGTGTTTGTGTTTGTGTCTCTGGTATTTGTGTTTGTGTCTCTGGTGTTTGTGTTTGTGTCTCTGGTATTTGTGTTTGTGTCTCTGGTATTTGTATCTCTGATATTTCTGTTTGTGTTTCTGGTATTTGAGTTTGTGTCTCTGGTGTTTGTATTTGCGTCTCTGGTATTTGTGTTTCAGGTATTTGTGTCCGTGTCTCTGGTGTCTGTGCTTGTATCTCTGGTGTTTGTGTTTGTGTCTCTGGGGTTTGTAGTTGAGTCTCTGGTATTTGTGTTTGTGTCTCTGGTATTTTTACTTTTTATTTATAACTTTTATAATATTACAGTGCATACTGTAGTATACAAAATAAAAGAAACTTAACTGAGGTATGCAGAACCCCACACTGAATGTACAGATGAAATCAATCCAGGACAAATATGATTAAGGACAATAAGTCCAATCAGTGTGAAAACACTGCCAAATATATGGTGAAAGAAGAAAAGTCCGAAATGATTATCCTGTAGGACAATGCCACTCTCACCCCGATATATTACAAGTTTTTAAGAAACCAGGATATCAGGTCCCATGTAGGACTGCAAGACACTGGAGGGCTGAGTGGCTTAGTAACCTTTGACAGACATGTAAAACGATAGCCTGGACTCAGTTAAGTTGCTTTATACACCCATATTCTTCAGCAAAGCAAGGCAACCTGCCATATGGGTTACAGTATAGAAATATAGGAGATGGTTAATGTTCACAAACTGCATGGTGTTCTAACACACCATCATTGAAACTACTATAGTACTCAGACTAAGGCAATATCTATTTCAAACGATCATTAAATTAAAGCAAAAATTCTGATAACTTTAACAAAAGATAAAACACATGAATTAACTTCAAGGCCTACAACTGGTTGGCAGAATGCCCACAAACAGAGAACCAGTCATACTAAGGTTTGTGAAAGAGCAAGAAGGCAGTCACCCATAACACTCTTATACTAAGCCAAATGATAATAAGATAGATCATAACCTGTATTAACTAATTTATCCAATCTGTATTTAAACATACTCTTAGTTTCACTGATAATAACCAGTAGTAGTCTGTTCCAGGGACCCACAGTTCTAAGTATAAACAAACATTGGCGACTACTATGTTTAAATGGCTTTCTTATTAATTGTAAAGGGTGACCTCTAATATCATAGGTATAATCTTTAAATTGTATCCCTAATTCTGCCATTAGGTAAGGATCCTGAACAATGTCAAAAAGGAGTAGTAAATCTCCTCTAAAGCGATGGGTAGATAAGGACATAAGGTTTAATGTTTTTAATCTGTTACAATATGTTACATTTTTTAGACCTGACACATGTTTAGTAAAACGTCTTTGGACCTTTTCAAGTGAATTCTCAACAGTTATTTTGTAAGAGCACCCCAACTGGGCTGCATACTCTAAATGTGGTCTAACATACGATCTGTATAGAGGCATTAAGAGCTCAGACTCTCGTGACCTAATATTTCGCAGGATAGACCAAACTGCCCCATTCAATCTTTTAATGACACCATGTACGTGTTTTTTATGTGTCATATCGTGTGATATGGTGATACCCAGGTCTTTCTCATCTGTTGTACTGATGAGATTCGAGTCACCCAGTTGGTATACACAATTTAAATTACTTGTTCCTAAATGCATAACTTTACATTTGTTTGTGTTTAATTTCATACCCCATTTATTTACTCAAGATGTTATAATATTCAGCTCTTTTTGAATGGTTAATTGCTTATGCTAAGTTACTACAAGAGCCACCTATTTTAACATCATCTGCATATTTGGTGGTAGTTGACTGACAATCATATGTCATATCTGCAATGATAGCCTGGAAAAAGCAAGGGCCCAAAACTGAGCCCTGCGGCACCCCACTAGAAATTTTACCTTCCTCAGATGATGAACCATTAATCACAACATTTTGAGTTCAATCCTGTAGCCAGTTACCAATCCAGTTAACAATATAACTATTTATCTAGAGATTATGAAGTTTGGTAATAAGTGCCCAATTAGGCATAACGTCGAAAGCCTTACTGAAGTCAATGAAGATAATGTCACAAGGTATATTAAAATTAAGATGGGAGCTAATGTGCTCATAGAAGCACAAAAGATGTGTAAGACAGCTTCTACCACTTTTAAGGCCATGTTGCTCTAAATCTCAACAGTTTAATGTAGGTGTTATAATATCTTTGATAAGGCTCTCTAAAAGTTTGTAAATGGATGAGGTCAAACTTATAGGGGGATAATTTTGCCAGTTGTTTTTTGATCCTTTTTTATGCATAGGTATGACATTAGCCCTTGTCCAGTCATCTGGGACATAATTTTCCACCAGGAGCTTTTTGAATATACTCTTTAAGGGAAGAGAAATATGTTTGGCTAATGGAAATAATAAATGCCCCACCAAGTTATCAGGACCAGAGCTCTATTTGCCCTTAAGTGTAAGCAATTTTTCAAATATTATTTTTTCTTGAAAAACTGTAACAATATCCTCTTCCTTGTTAATTGGTTTGGATGAAATGTAATTAGTGTTTGTAAACATATTACAGAACTCCTTATTAAATAAGTCGGCCATGGATTTTGGATAATAAATTATTTCATTATTTTGCAAAATTGGACCGACTTGGCAAACAGGCTTCTTTAATGAGTTAATATATGAATAGAAACTCTTACCATTGTTCTTTTTGGCTCTGTTTGCAAGCTTATATTCCCATCTTGATTGTGCCTTCTTTATGGAGGATTTGCTTTTGGTCTGAATTACTTTGTAAGCTTCCCAGTTAGTGCTTAGACCTATTCTGTACATAGTTATTATATTTTATCCTCTTTAATCGTATCAATCTTTTGAGGACATGGTTAATTCATTTGGGTGATCATTTATAACTATGGAATTTGGGTCTAGAAGGGGCAAATACATCTCTTATCTCAGAGATAATAGTTTTAAAGGTTAACCAACTTTGTTTGGAATTTAGGTAGCGAGAATAGAATTCCAATTAACCTGTTCAATAACAGTTTCTATAGAGGTAAGATCCGCTTTATCACATAGATAGATGATGGTGTGATTAAGGGTAGATGTGTAACATTTTTCAATAGGAAACAGAATAGAATTATGGTCACTGCCAGCAATAGGATCAGTAATTTTATTGTCTATAATGGGGCAATTCATCATTACAAATGATGAGGTCTAGGATCTTATTACCCCTAGTTGGAGCAGAGACATGTTGTTTGAGATTAAGCTCAGAGCAAGTGGACACATTTTTTTTACCTTTGCTACTTTTGGCATTGAGGTCCTGCCAGTTAATGTCACCAAGATTAAAGTCACCAGTAATGACTATGTTCCCAAGTTCACTGGCCTGCTCTATTTCAAACAGAATGGCATCAGGTATGCCAACAGGTGAATTGGGGGCGGCTTACAATAAACTGTGTGAGAGGCCTTTCAGCACCATGTATTTCTGCTTAAAGTTAAACCAGCATAATATTCTGTGGTGATTTGCATATGCAGCCCATGATGCTTTGCATTGTGGGGGCATGTGTGATTTTGTATTTCTTTGAAACTTGGCTTCCTGGCCAAATGCCCTTTGGGGTAACCATTGCCTCAGTGCTTGCACACAGAGGTTCTTTTTCTTTCAAATATTATGTAATCATGTTGTGCCAAAAAGATTTTTACCCAAATGGTTTCAATTAGTAAGTCATGGGTTTTAATGATACCTGTTATGTCTACAGTATTTAGAGTGTTCTTAATAAATAAAGCAACACCACCACCACCACCCTTTCTGTTTTGTCTGTTTAATTTGTATAGTCTGAAGCCTGGTAAACAGCTATCCCATAGTGCTTTATCATCGCCCCATGTTTCGCATATAGATACAATATCAATATTATTATGGAGCATTCTATACTGAAGTTCGTCCATTTTTGGGGTCAGGCATCCTGCATTGCAACTTAAAACCTGCAGTTGTTTTGTAGATAATTTGTTGACACTAGCTGTTTTTTGAGATGATGGGTTAACCTTTATCCCCCCCCCCCATAGTATTCAGTTTAAACAGTTATTGATAGTGGACAAAAACTGTTTACCCAAGATGGCATTACCACACCTACTTAAATGCAACCCATCCCTACTGAATAGTTCTTCTCTACCATCAAAAATGCCCCAATGAATAACACAAATGATGTCCTGTTGTAGACACCATCTACAGAGCCAATTATTCATTTTTTTTTATTATTTTCTGATTAAGAAATGGGGAAAAATGTGGAATAGGAAGGATTTCTGAGATACAGAGTTTACATCCAATTTCAACCAATTTGTTGGTTAGGCCTTCAAAGGCTGACTTAATGTCTTGTATTGAGTCCTGATAGATGCTATTGGCTCCTGCATGTATAACAGTAACAGGATTGATACTGCACTCATTCATAAGATTATCAAGCATGTTCAAGATATCTGTAAGTTTCGCACCGCTAAGCTGGTGCAGGTTCTGTTACTTTTGTCTGGATTGCAGATGGTCCTGCCCAAATGCTTTATGATAGAATCCCCTATAACCCGTACCTGTCTTGAATGAGTATTTTCAGTGAGAGAAACATCTTTAGTAAGAACTGGAGTGAATGAAATGTTGGCTATCATTTCGTTTATAAAATCAATTAGTGGTTGGTCACCAGTGGCTGAGTCATTCTGAGTGGGGGTGGTAACGAGAGCAGTGTCCATTAAAGCATCTGATTGATTACATATATAAGTGCAAAGGGATAAATTATTAGAATTTGATTCCTGATTTTGCAGAGTATTAAGGATGTCAAAACTATTATAAAGTGGAATGCTATGGTGTTCTGCATTCCTCCCCTTTTTACAGTGTCTGGTACTTTGTACTTCATACCATACGTCTTCGCTATTTTCATTGCCATTATCATCCTCCCTTGCTCTTTTCTTAGTTCCTTCAATTGTAATAGTTGACAGATTTGGGGTATCTGGACCAAAGAAGAACACTTAGTCATTTATTTACCAATAACCAATTCGTCTAGAGGTGTAGCGGCAGGGGTACACTGTGTTATTTGTGAAGCTAAAGGATATCTAACTGGAGGCTGATTATTTAAGGTACTAAACCTCTCAGTCATTTTTGATTGACTGACTTCTAAGGCTTTTAAGCGTGAAGAAAAAAGGATCATTTCACGCTTTAGTTCCACATTTTCTAGACATTTGCAACACTGGAAAGGCTGGATGGGAATCTCCCTTGTAGTGACAGTAAACATTCTGCACATTACACACTGCAGCCCAAGTTTGCCTGTTGTGCTAGTCAGGAGTCAAGTTTATCGTATTTGTTGACAAGGGTGAAGCCATAATGCTTTCACTTTATTGGTTTTGTAAACACAACACGCTGCACGATACTCACCACTTAAAACATCACACTATTGATCAATTTACTCTGTCCTACATAGCAAATGTACTAGTCCTTAGCACAGAATGATCTGTATAAGCAACTTGCCCTACTTACTGTGAGTGGGGCCTCTCTGTCCCTCTGTACCCTCTGGACACTCTGGACTCGCGCAGATGCGCGTGTCTCTGTGCATGTCTCTGTGCACTGATACATGCGCTCGCATCACTCGTGCTCACACCACTTGCAGAGGAGCGAACAAAATATACCACGTGACCTGGAAGCAGAATACCGGGTCACAAATTCCTGAGTAAAATATCTCATCTAAAATACACAATTTCCACACATAAAGTGTATACAGAAGTCCATGTAGGGATATCACAATCCCCCAGTTAAAGCAGCTATAAAAGACTTTGCAGGCTTAAAGAAGTAGTTTCTACACTGTCCCTTAAGGACTACAGGCTTGCAGATAGCTTCCCTGGTCAAGTTCTACAGAGCTTGGCTACATAGTGATACAGGAATTAAAATATCGCTTCAGCAGAGCAGCTACTCATCTCCTGTACTGGTCTCACACTCTGAATGGGTGTCTCACAGCATGGGGAGAAAGACGCTGCAAGTGGCACAATTTTACAGCGTTCACAAAGGTGCAAGCAAAATATACCATGTGACCCGGAAATGGAATACTGGGTCACAAATTCCCAGAGTAAAATATCTTGTCTAAAATATACAATTTTCACACATTAAGTGTATACAGCCGTCATTGAAGAGATATCACAATGCCCCAGTTAAAGCAGCCACAAAAGACTTTGCAGGCTTAAAGCAGTAGTTCCTAAACTGCTCCTCGAGGACTACAGTCCTGCAGATAGCTTCCTGGGTCAAGTTCTACAGAGCTTGGCTGCACTAGTGATACAGCAATTAAAATATTGCTTCAGCACAAGAGCTACTCATCTCCTGTACTGTCTCACACTCCGAATGAGTGTCTCAAAGCATGGGGAGAAAGACTGCTGCAACTGGCACAGTCATTGGGAGAAGAAACACAGCCCAACCATCCTAAACAAACTGACCCTGGAAACCATAGCAAAAAGCACAATACTTCAACCCTCCTCATCAGAGGTAGCTGTAGGAGGATTTAATGTCCAGCAAACCGAGCCGCTGAGACAGGGTCCACGAATATGTGCGACTTAGACGCATGTCAGATTGGCAGTCGGGCAGGGTAATTAAGTCATGCCTCCATGCCGTGTTGCAAGAGCTCCTTGTTAATTACTTGCAGTTCTTTCTTTCTTTCTGGTCTGCATTTGTGCTTAAAGGTCCAGGAAGAAAGCCAACTGCCCTCCCAAAGTATTTCTCCTAGTCATCTAGCAGCTTGTAGTAAGGCTATCCGAGCTTCTGTGGCTGATAGCATGGCAATAGCTGTAAGTGACCTCTGCTGTGGTTTGCTGAGTGGTCTAGGCCATTGCAGGATAGTGAAAACTTTCAGGACTTTGATCCCAGAATCCGAAAGTAATAGTTGGAGGTCCTGAAAGATCACTCGGGTCATTGCCTATAGAATTTCTGTTGTTCTAGCAAATCTGGGCAGAAAGCGAACAATATGGACATTAGCTTGTCTTTGAGAATTTTCCAGGCTTTCAACTTTTGCTTTTAGAAAGGAGAGATCCCACACGTAAGCGGGAGTGCATTCAGCTTGTTGGAAACTCGCCTCATTCAGATCTTTTATAACTGCTGTATTTTCTTGGGTGGTGCGTTCATTGTCAGTAAGCTTCGCTTCCACAGCAGCTAGTCTCTTGTTTGTCTCTTCTCCCGTAAGGCTGTATTTTAGTAAGCATGGCAAAGATTTGCACCGATGGAACTTCAGGTGCCACTAGTCCACTGTTGCAGCAGGCCTCAAGCCTTTAGCCAAGCCCAGGGAAGAAAGGAAAACATCTAAGCTTTGCAATGCATGTCTAGCATCCTTTTTCGGTCCCATTCTGTTATCGGACAACTCCAACGAGTCTCAGTGCTATTACAACAAAACTTATGTTAGTAAAACTGGAGTTTTAAGGCTTTTTATTAGTAGTGCATCAGAGCTGCTTTAAAATGCTGCCGCCATGTTGCTACTCTGCAGCACCCCCTGTCTCTGGTATTTGTATTTGTGTCTCTGGTGTTTGTGTCTGTTGTATTTGTGTTTGTGTCTCTGGTGTTGGTGTTCGTGTCTCTGGTATTCGTCTTTGTGTCTCTGGTATCTGTGTTTGTGTCTCTGGTATTTGTCTTTGTGTCTCTGGTATCTGTGTTTGTGTCTCTGGTATTTGTCTTTGTGTCTCTGGTATCTGTGTTTGTGTCTCTGGTATTTGTATTTGTGTCACTGGTATTTGTGTCTGTGTCTCTGGTATTTGTATTTGTGTCTCTGGTGTTTGTGTCACTGGTATTTGTGTCTGTGTCTCTGGTATCTGTGTCTCCGGTGTTTGTGTTTGTGTCTCTGGTATTTGTATTTGTATCTGTATCCATGTCGCTGGTATTTGTGTTTGTGTCCCTGCTTTTTGTGTTTATATCTGTAGTCATATTTGTGCCTCTGATATTTATTTTTGTGTCTCTGGTATTTGTCTTTGTGTCTCTGGGGTTTGTAGTTGCGTCTCTGGTATTTGTGTTTGTGTCTCTGATATTTGTGTTTGTGTCTCTGATATATGTGTTTGTGTCCCTGGTATTTGTGTTTGTGTCTCTGGTATTTGTGTTTGTGTCCCTGGTATTTGTGTTTGTATCTGTATTTGTGCCGCTGGTATTTGTATCTGTATTTGCATTTACATTTGTGTCTCTCATGTTTATAGGACATGTAAAATTACACATATCCCCATAATGCAAAGTATTGTGGGAAGTATATGCAGATCACCATGAAAGCATTAGACTGGTTCTGCTGCCAAATGGCCTCTGACACACATTGCAAAAGCTGGGTAACCCTTGCCACAGTCCTTTTGTGCTGAGGTTCTTTGTGTTTTGGAGCTAATGGGCCCAATTCTTAAAGAGTCATGCCTGGAGTAACAGCACTTGCGCCAAAAAGAATGGTGCAAGTAGCAAGTTATGCCAGCAGTTGCGACGTGCAGGATTCTACAATGTGGCCTGCGAACATGCGCCAAAAAGCAGTTGCACCAGCAGTTGAACCATAAACCCCCTACAATATGGTGCTATGGGGTACATGGCAGAAGCTGTGCCCTATTCTAGTAGGGCAGCAACAAAATCCCCAATGTTGGGATTCTACAAGAACCCTCAGAGGAGAACCGGCAACATAAGTTACACAAGCATTTAGCTGGCATAATTGTATATACATCCTCCAGGGGTTCTGGAGATCTGCTACACCCACTCCAGGAATTCCCCCCATGCCCAGAACATCCTCATCGGTGCCCAACAGGGCAGCCCACAACCTCCCCAGCTCCCGATCCCCCCCCCCCACAGCAGATGTGCCTAACTGGGCATCTCACACCCCAGCCCCCAGAGCCCCCAAACCCTCAATGCCCTGCAGGCAGCCCACACACATCATGCCTCAACCCCACAATGCTGGCACCTGCAGAGTGGCTGTGTTCCCCCATCCATGCCCCGACCCGAAATGGTGCGCGGCTGTGTAAATATTAGAACCCCCAAGATCCCTGGTAGTCCAGTGGCCCCCACCCACCTCACCCAACAGTGCTAGTCACCCCAACCCATCCCCAGCCGGCAGCTGGCACAGCCCACTTCTCACCTCCATGGCCAGCCACCGACTGAGCTCCGCATGAGTGCTTACTGTATAGACACGCTCAGAACTGAATGAATACTCCTTAATTTCTAAGCACGTCTATACAGTAAGCGCTCATGTGGAACTCAGTCGGCAGCTGGCCATAGAGATGAGAGGTGGGCTGTGCCAGTCGCCGACTGAGGATGGGTGGGGGGTGACTGGCACTGTTGGGTGAGGTAGGTGGAGGGCCACTGGACTACCAGGGATCTCGAGGGTTCTAATATTTACACAGTTGCAGCACCATATCAGGTCAGGGCATGGATGGGGAGGGGACACAGCTGCTCTGCGGGGCTTTGGGGGCACTTACACTTGCTGGGGGAGTGCAACTTGCAACATGCCCCTCGGGTACCCCTTCGATTGGTGTACCTGTCCACATGTCGCAGGTCATGGCACTTAGCCACGGACACCCTGCCCCTTCTTGAATAGAGTGCAGGGTCCATGTCGCAGTGGCGTTTGGCGCAAGTCACCTTTGGTGGCAACTTGCGCCAATGCAACTAGAATTGGGCCCAATGTTTATAACTATATTTATACTTGATTACATGTTCATGTTTACAAAAAAATGTATTTTAATATTTCAGACTTGTTTCTATTGTTAAAGATGGTAAAAGACAAAAAGTGTGAGAGTTATGAATAAAATATGTAGATTTATCAATAAAATATGCATTCATGTAATGCGCAGTAGTGGTCACATGTGTCACTGTCTACTTTATGTGGTCTAATATACTTATAAATATTTTATAGTGATAGTTATATTTGTAAAAAGTGCAGTATTTTGGTGTATATGTGTCAAATAGTATTTGTACTGCACAGCCATGCTGAGAAAGGAAGTCTTGGCTGTGGGACTTGAACCCATAACCCTCTGGGCCACTGTAAAGTGTTACTAACTGATGGTGGTATGTGGGCATCAATAATGGGATAAATGTACACAGATCTGTGGCCCATAGAGTTGTTTTGTTTTGGGGACTCGGCAATGCTGTTTGCCAAAACAAAAAATGTCCTGTCCCCCCAGACTTGGTGGAGATACAATATGAACTACTAAAGTTCACAAGCTTGACACAGTTAGCTAACCCTGCTATGAGTGGCGTTACAATCCTGTGCCGTAGGATCAAACTTTGTACCAAGCTTACAGTTAGATGTTAGTACTTGGTTGACAGTCCCTAACTATTTCTAGTTTGGGGCATTGCACATGCTCCCTGGTGCCCAGGCACTTGTATGCTTCCTGTTCTGCTCTATACTGCTGCACATGTAGGATTTGCTTGCTGTTACTCTGAAATAGGAGGGACCATGAAATAAAGTAAATAACCAACTGCTCCTTTTCTGTAAGTGCTGATTTACTGCACTTGCCTTCCAACATCTGCTTTTATAAATGTGCAGTGCAGAGACTGGCTAACCCGAAAAACCACCATGGTGACAGCGAGTGTACTACAGTATCATGTATTGTTACCAGTCGGATTTTGTTAGTTTCATCAAGGCAGTGTGTAGTAAGACGGATGAAGCTACTCAAATCAACATGGGCAACATAGGAAAATCTGTTAAGAAAGCAAAATGGGACACTACACCAGCATAAAGGGAAAGGGGTAATTGTTTACCCAGGAAAGGCACAGTAAGCCGAAGCTTGTTTCCAGATGCAAGCTGGGAGCACAAGAAAGTTAAGTGACTTGCTTAGGGTCACACAGTATGCAAGTAGGGGCTGTGGGATTCAAACTCAGGTCTCCAGGTTTGTAGCTCAGAGCCCTAAACCTCTGCGCTGTACTGCACTGAACCTATAAGCCATTTTCCCCTGTAGAAGCTGATTTTTAAATACTGGTTCAAATTTTGTTACCAGTCTATCTCTACAAGCTGTTTAGTTATCCTGGTGAGCGTTTCTGATTTACACACAGGTAGTAAATACCATTTTAGAACTGTATGATGTAGTTTATGTAATTTGCTCAGCAATTTTATTGTTTGCCACAATGCGCTTATGTTCTGCTATAGAACTCTGTGGTTGGGAGGGACGTAAAACAACATCAAACAGTTCTAAAATGGCACTCGACACCAGAGTGTATATCAGAAACAACCACTGTAAAGAGGAAGCAGAATTGGAACTGGCATTTAAAATTAGCTTCTAAAAGGAAAAAATAACCTTCAGGTTCAGCACAGTTTTCCTTTAACCACCCCCTGACATCATCAAGCCTGTTTTTGTTGTCCTACCGAGCAATAGAGAAGCACTTTCACTTGAATGTGCCATGACGTTATGACAGTCATCGTGACACTTGAATTGGAAACCATCTGACTGGATTTTTTTTCTATTTGCGGTAAGTAAATTAGAGAAATCCCCTATGTGGAGCGTAGCTACAGTAACTGTCTGAGTAGTCAGAGCAGAGTCAGAGAAGGAAGGTGCTGTCTAGCTGTCTTGTTTGGAGGTGTGAGCATATCATATGGTGAGCCGTTAATTGTGTACGGTATCATCATCGGGAGCAGTGGACATTTCAGCCCGCCAGGATTTTAACACATTGGCCCATATAAAGGACTTTGAGTAAGGAAGGAAGAAGAAAATGTCTTGGAGAGGGTTCCCTATGTTTTTTCTCTGTTTTGACCTGCTCGTCCCAACTGTGTTTTCTGGTAAGTGTTATTTTGTTTGACAGCTCATGTGCCATTAAATGATTTATCCTTTCATTATTGGTTGGGGGAGGTATCGCTGCATTATATTCTGGCGAGATACATTGAAGGGAGATGATTATATTAATGGATAGGTATACAAGATATATAAGAGTTAGTTGAAATTACTTCAGATGGAGCAAGAGAAAACTGAAAAGGGTACTGAGAGGGTGGTTGGGAGACGTCTGTGGGGAGGTGGTGACCATGAGACTAGTCGGGGCTAGCTGTGGGTGGGAGAAAAGGTTTTTAAAGGTGATGGGAAACCGTTTTTACACCTCTAGATGCCCTCCAGTTGTTCTTTTATTGGCTACCTAGTATTCTGATATGTTTTTGACCTTTTTTGTTAAATTAATAATCTAATTGTGTTGCCTTTGTAACTACCCTGAATCCCTCTCTCCTCGGCATTTTTTGCTGTCTCTTTTCATACTGTCTGAACATTCTATGACATCAGAAACTCCCATTCCAGGCTATTTAGAAGTACAGCATAGCATGGGAGTTACTGATGTCATCGAATGTCTTAGAAATATGAAAATCAAGAGTAGTAGCTGGTGAGGAGAGTGGAACGCTATGTAGATCTGAGGGCACCCCAAAGTTAGATTATTTATTTATTTATAAAAAAAATCATCCAAGCACATCAGAATACATAACTGGCATGGAAAGGAAGATGGAAGGGCAGTTACTTACAGTATGTAAAAATCATTTCCTATCTCCTCTAAAGGGTGTTTTAACCTATTATTGCCCAAATACCAAGTACTTTGGGATTCCCAGGTACACCCTGAATTCACAAGATGGTTCTCTCATTGCCCTGTTTATTAGTAGCCTTTTCAGTATTGAGAGACATGAAAAGTGAATAGATGCTAGTGTGTATTCCTGCATTAAACATTACGCTATAAATCAAGAGACCACGCTTGACCAGTCAGAGTTGTTCTTTCCCCTGTGTGTGAGACACTCTTATTCCATAAGGAGCGTCACATGTGGTATCAGTGAAGGGCAAGAACATTCATTTACAGTACTATTGCAGGTGCCAAACTGGGAATATTAACAGACTTTGAAAATGAGGACCCCCATCCCCGTCCAGCCAAATGTAGCTAAAGCAGCTAGGCAAGTGTGCAGTGATGAAAAAATGGTATACAGAGCCTGGGGTAACCTAGCCACCTATGATAAAAGATGGCTGGCCTTTGAAGAATTCCTTAGCAAGAGGAATCAGACCCTAGGAAATAGGGGTGAATCCAATCCAGAGTAATGGGGGATGGGTATGAAATTAAGTCAGTTTCTCCTGTAGAATGTTATCATATATATCTGCTTGGTTTTTACTTTTTAAGAATGTAGTACTCCCAGTTGGAAATCCTGAGTGCTCAAAACACTTATTAATTCACACCTACTGTAGCTGGGTGTATTGTAAGTGAGATCGTTTTTATTCCTTTTTTTGTGATCAGCTAAATTTATTTGATATGTACCAACTGTCTCTAATACTTGCAAAGTATATTTTTAGCGTTTGATGTTTTAACACTTTTTATAAAAAGTTAATGTCTTCAAAATGTCATGTCTGTTCTTGCAGTTTAAAATATAAAAAATATTTCAAAAAAGGAGACTGCATCATGTGCTGCTGGTGTTCTGGAAACAGGCACATTCAAGGGAGTTTTTAAAATTTTCCTATATGATCAATCCAGCTCAGTCAGTACTATATTAGTACAGCCCTGAGACCACTCTTAAGATTGTAGGAGTGGGTGCGCTTATATTGTTAATGCATCAGAATGGTTGTTATACCCTAAGAATGGTCATGAGACCACCCTTACAACTGTAGGAGCAGTCTCAGGGCCACATTAACACACAGCACATCTTTTCTAGTTTGCTTTACAGCTGAATTTGCATATTTGTTGTTTTTAGGTCTTGGGAGGGGAGCAAAATAATTGTTGATCTGAACTAGTAAAATGGCAGTGCATAGCTTTCATAGTAGTTTTTCAGGCAGTAAAGTGACATAATTAGAGCATAGACTTGAGAACCATCAGATGTGTATGGAATGTACCCACTCATTCACACACCCAGCCACCCACTCACCCACCAACTCGCTCACTCTCCCACTAAACCACCCACCCGCTCACTCATCCACTCACTCACTCACCCACTCACTCATTCCATTCACTCACTTTTTAGTCTTCAAGTATAAAAACACATTTTTATGAAAACATATTGGAAGCAAGATGGGATGGAGTTTTGGGTACCCAGGACCCCCCAGCTATGCTTATGCAAACACACACACACACACACACACACCATACACACCACACAAAATCTCCACACACATTGCACTGACTCACTCCAATTTTTCCTTGCTTATCATTAATTATAATTATGGAAATAACAGCCAGATACCAGCAGGTATGTTTCTAGCTACAAATATTTAGCATATCTATTAAATTTGTATCTTTAGATGCATATATGAATTTTTTTACCATAGAGGTGTTTATGTTCCTTTGGCAGGCCACTGCTGCTGACCGCCACCCTACCGATCTCCGGGTGGTCATTCGGGGTCTTGTTACACAGTGTGTGCACTGGTGGACCCCCATGAGCTGGCCCAGAGGCATCATCCTGTGGCAGCCCCCATTTTCCTGGTTTTTCTCCCGATTATCCTGGGGCCCCAGACAGAGAGGCACATGCGTGTGGAGGTGCGCATGCACCCCCTTGCTTTGGTGATGGCCCCATCCTCCCTCCCCATTGGCCTAGTGCCCCTGGCTTCACTTGGATGCACTGCCTCCTGGCCTCCACCATGAGGCAGTCAAGCACGGAGTGAGCTCAGGCTTCCTTCCTGGAGAGATCTGCCTGAAGGTAGCTCACCCTGCTCTGCATCCTCCCTCACATGCCAACTTCCAATGGCCTGCACTCGCTCCCGAACATGGGTCATCAGCGTGGCAAGAGGTAAGGTGTCCAGTGCCTCAGCCCTCTAACGCCACAGGGCCAGCTGCATATATGAATTTTTAAATGCAAAGGAAAGTGGAAAATGTTGGGGATCTTTTACAGTTGAAAAGAGGGACACGGGGTCTCATTTTTTTTTGTCTGACTTTGCTACTCTGCTGCTTCAGCCTATAAACAGAGCACCTATCTCCATCATCCTTTGCCTGCATGAAATAAATATTTTGCTGACAGGTAGACTAATAGGTAACTGTAGATTGATTCCTGCTCTTTTTCCCCTCCAGCGGGACATGTACTCCGTTATATTTACACTGGAATCTCTGGAGGCACTGATCACCCAGAATTCATGGCTATGGGGTTAGTGGACGACATTCACATCTATTACTATGACAGTGAGAGAAGGCAGATCATCCCCAGACCAGAGTGGGTGGAGAGAATCCCGGATCCTGAATACTGGGAAGAACAGACACAGATCCTGAGATGGGAGCACAAAAAGTTCCACACACTCATGGAAGATGTTATGAGGGAGACAGACAGATTAAAAGGTGAGTGCTTGGGGTAGATGCAGAAAAGGAAGTCTTCCCCTCACCCTGTTTTCAGATTGTTGCTTATGTTATTAAGGGACTCAAGTCTACCTCTGTATCCAGGACACCAGCATGGCAGCAAAACCCACTGCCACAGGGTCACTGCCTATCCCCTCAATAAGGGGTGACCATACTCCCACTTAGCTGGTGGAAGGAATTGATGGCTAGTGGTCTGTTTTACTCTCAAAAGCTATACATACAGCACGTGTGTAATGATGCACAGTGCTGCTTGATTAGCTACTGTGCTTTATTCCCACAGTGAGGGAGTGCATTATCTGATCATTTAATGTCAATCAGAACTTTCCTCCTGAATTACAATATCCCCCCTTCATCTCCTTGGTACAGGAGTAAACCTCCCACGGAAAAAGTCTCCGCAGGAACAACACAAACCTAACGTGCAATACTGCATGTAGGTAAAAAACTGCAAGTAAAGGATCCTGGTGATCATAAAAAAATATATTGGTAGTATGGTTTTGATGTATTGGACCTTTTCCCCCTCCTCCCCCCCCCCGACTTCATACTCAGCCCCTCCCAACATGAAAAATAAACTGTTTTGAGTGTGTTTAGTCCAGGGTTGGAGCCATCAATTGCTGACAGTACTTCCCAGTATTATGATAAGCTGGCGTAACTGGTTTGAAAACTAAGGATGCTCAGATATCTGAAAATTTTATCTGACATAGGATAGTCGGATATTAGGATTTATCCAAATCTGTTTCAGATCTGACCATCAGATAGCGCTGAATATCATTGGGTTCTGCTCTGTATTCCGGCCTTGTTTTCCAGGTATTGTACTGTGACTGTATTCCTCTGCTTTTTTTTGTCTTGTATTTGTTTTTGACTGTATTCCTCTGGAATTGTTTAAAGCCATTGTTTTTGTATCTTATTGTATCTTGTTGACCCTGCCATGGAACCTTTGTAAATAAACACCGGTGCTCAAAGGTACTGTCTGTCTGAATGAATGAATGAATGAATATTTTGCTTAGGATATTCTGATTTAGGATTTTAGGATATTCTAAAATTCAAGAGAATATTCAGAGTTTTGGGATATTGAATTTTAAGGACCAATATCCTAAAATGCTAATATTTTTTATTTATTCAGCTCGTCAGAAGGTACTTTAGTACTAGTGCTCCTTCGCAAAGGTTCCATTCCAGGGTCATAAAGATATAACTGAAGTACAGTAACAGTAACACCAGGTAACATACAGAGATATTCAATATCCTAAAAACTTCCTAATATCCTAACTATATATCCTGTAAAATGGATATCTGAGTAAACCTACTGAAAACCCTTTCAAAAAAACACCTGCACTGTATGTAGTTTATCTCGAGTCCTGGGTAAATCTCAGAAAATGTGAATGAGAATGATAGCAAGGGACAGATGGAAGGAAACAAAAAGAATAGTAATTAAACAACTTTAAACAAACTGGCCCTTTCTTTAGACAAAGCATGTCTGTATTTTCAACTCTGTAGGTCCCCACACACTACAGACGACACATGGCTGTGAGCTGCGGGGAAGATGGCACCTTCAGAGTCTTTCACGAGCTCAATTTCGATGGAGAGGATGTCATTAGCTTCAGCACCGAGACCCTGTCCAGGACCACAGCGACAACAGCAGCTGAGCTAATGAAGCAGAAATGGTACGCCAACACGGACTGCAAAGAACACTGGAAGGAGCACTTACAACACTCTTGTATTGACAGGCTGAAGAAGTTTATTGAACACGGAAAATCAACCCTAGAAAAGAAAGGTAGGCTTTCAGTGGGAAAGGATGCATTACAATATTTTCAGTTTGTATTTCCTGCCCCTGGTTCACTCCCTTGGCATGCTTCTTTCTTTCACATTCTGACTTGCTGGTCTTTAAAAAGCAACAATTGATCTAAGTTTATCAACAATCTCCAAGCCCCCCACTGTCAGATAATTTCTTCATTTTTTTCAGCATACTTAGCTGTAGCAGAAGGGATGGTAAATCCTTGTATCAAGGAGCCGTCCGCCAGATCCTTTCCTCTTCCTGGTCCACCTTACTTACAGCTCCACCCCCATGCTGCCCCCACACTCATACGTTTTGTGACATATGAGTTTGTAGAGCACGGCGGCATGCTGTATTGCTTTTATGGGGGCAGATTAGAAAGTGTTTTTTTATGTTGTCTTGCACGTGCACAAGCAACATCTTGCAGTAGTAGTAGCACAGTTAGAGGTGTGTCAGTGTTGGTGAATGCAGGGCATGCTTTAGTAGGTGCATCCCTCATTCCCCAATTATCCAGCAAGTTAGAGCTGATGCAAAAATTATGTAAAGTGCCACCAACTTGAAAGAAATGTGCTGCTGCAATCAGAGACAAGTTCGTCATGCAGTGGCAGAGATGACACGCCTCCCGTACATGCCTTTTCTGGTGAAACATTTCAATAAACATGGCAGCAACACACAATACCCAAACAAAGCCAACATCGGGGGCACAATCCCCATGTTGGCATGTCCACTACCACCCCCCATTGTGTGGCACACTGGGAGCCCACCCCAGTGTGCCACCACTCACACAAAGCCGACCATGTCAGCATGTTCCTCCCCCCAACCCCCATTGTGTGGCATACTGGGAGCCCACCCCAGTGTCTCCAATATTCCCCCCCAAAAGTCATGGAGCACACTAGGAGCCTACCCCAGTGTGCCCAACATTTGTTTTATTTTACCTGTAAAGAAAGAAAATGGCCCCACAATGTCCCGTTTTTTTGTACCTGAAAAAAGAAAACAGTCCTTGTCATCCGCGGTGTCCCACTCCCAACCCACACCCACCCACCTCTGCACACCCCACCTCCCACACACACCCATTACCCCATACTTACCTCCAGCGGTCCTGGCGCAGTGATCTTTGGTGGAGTGGAAACACGTCTGGACTCTTCAAAGCCAAACTGCAAACTGAAGAACTGCTGGTAAGCTGCATAATGGCATCAATGATGGGGAGGGGTCAACTTAGGTGGATATCTCAGCCATTTTTTTGAATTTTTGCTCCAAATTTTCAACATGGGGTTCTTGAGACCCTACCTCATGAACGCATGCATTGCCATCTCATTATTCAGTTCCAAAAGGTGATTTCGCAGTCACTGCGCAGAATCACCTTTTGGGACTGATTAACAAAAGGACAGTGCCTCTGTTCATGAGTGGAGGTCCCAAAATG
Organism: Neoceratodus forsteri; assembly: GCA_016271365.2. Lineage (NCBI taxonomy): Eukaryota > Metazoa > Chordata > Ceratodontiformes > Ceratodontidae > Neoceratodus > Neoceratodus forsteri. The sequence continues at coordinate 68,661,174 of JADMNL010000035.1, forward strand.
CCTATGTTGAAAATTTGGTTAAAAAAAATCCATAAAACAATTGTGTTACAGGCATGTGTTGTGCAGTTTCTATGCACGCTCATGACTTCACCAATTTTTCATATTTTCACTCCAGATTCTCAACATTGCCGTTTTTTTACACCTCCTCATGTACAGTACAGCTGTCATTTTTCACATCCTGCCCCAAATGTGTTTTCACACCTGTGGTGCCAAATGGCGCAGTCGCTATGCAAAATCACCTCTCGGCTAACAAACTGATAGTGCTGCCCTTCATGAGGTGGGGTCACAAAAAGCCCACGTTGAAAATTTGGAGTGAAAATACCAAGAAATGCCCAGGGCAGTAGGGTTTCCAACCATAACACCCCACCCTGTAGGGACTGATAGGCGTTAGGGGTGTGACTTGCAATTGTCGGCTGTAATGGTCACGCCATTCCACACCCAACCCCACTCTGCAGCCAGTGACAGGCATCAAAGTGTGCCTTGGACTCTTTGGCCCCAAAGTTCACCCCATTCTCCTATGCTGCACCCATCTCAGCGTATTTCATTATGGAAGGGGTGAGCGTAAGGCCCGAAGACGCCAAGGCATACTGCAACACTTGCCGGTGTCTGCAGGGTAGGTTAAGGTGAAATGGCATGAGCGTTATGGCAGACGACCCAAAGGCACACCCCAGTGCCTGTCAGGCTCTGCAGGGTGGGGGTGGGGTTGGCATCAGTTAAATACTTCACTGCCATTCCTATTATGCATCTCTCTAACTCCTGCACTACCAATGCCAATGCGAGCAAGAGAACATTTGGCATTGACAAATGCTTGTTTTATATGTTAGAGTGCCACTGAGTTTTAATCAGTGCTGCTGCTCAATTAATATGGCTCACATATCTCTTTCTGATGTCTGGCTTGAAGTTTACAGCATCTGCTTTTGTACTTTATTTCAAGCAGCGTCTCCTGTTGTTAAGGTCTGGGGCAGAACGTCCACTGCTGGCATCACCACTCTCTCCTGTTTCATTACTGGATTCTACCCTCAAGACATTGATGTGAAATGGGAGAGGGATGACAATATGAAACTCAAACCAGAGGGGTTTAGTGGGATATTGCCAAATGAAGATGGGACTTATCAGCTCACGAAATGGGTGCAAGTTGACCCAAATGATGGACACACTTACAGCTGCTTGGTGAAACACAGTAGCATGGAGCAAGGAAGTGAGACCACCTGGAGTAAGTAGATCATTTATTGTAAACCCTTTTTCTGTGGTATTTCTGGGAGTTCCAGGGACTTTCTTCAGTCTCACTATTAGTCCTTTTCTGTTCAGAGTGACTCATGCCCACCCTTCCCCCTTCCAGATGCCTTGACTTAAAGGGCATCGTAGTTTCACTTTTGTTTCATTTTTTTACTACACATACAATCCTTTAGGCAAGTGCTTATTTTCAAAGAATCTAGAGTGAGATGTTCAGGTTATATGTGAAAAGCACATTACAGTATTACGTTGCAGATATCAAGACATAGAAATCTGTAGAAGAAAACTATGTTGTCAGAAATTCTCTAGACATTAGAACCAGTTAAAGGTACTGGAAGCAGTAAGTGTATCCATTAGTTGGAGTTTTCAAGGAGGCAGTAGAGTCACATCCTGTTAACAAGTCCAAGGAGGCATTCCAGGATTTGGCAGATGTAAAGGAGGAAGAGTTGTGAGCCTTAGATAATTCCCTGAGTGGTGAAAATAAAATGGCACTCCTTTTGGCAGCACACTTATTAACCATGAATATTGCAGTGCCGTACAAATCCATGGCATATAGTTACCCAGGATAAGGACTGCCAGACAAAGTGGCTACCAGCTACAGCACTTGACTCCAAGAACATAGCTTTATCAGGGGACATCTGCATCCTCTTAGCCGCACTAGCATCATGCTTCTGTAACGTCCCTCCAACACTCCTACTACAGTGGCGCCCTGCATCCCATTCCATCATCAATAAAGATATCCAGATACTTCTGTCACTATGGCCTCAGGTACAACTAGTTGCGGTGCTTGTTACCTAATTGTGCCACTGTTTTCAAATGTTATAAACAGTGGTGGAAATGGGGGGCAGAGGAACTCATGTCCAGCAGTGAAATTAAAAGTCGAACTCGGTTCCAGAAGTAAAATGGGGAACAGACTGCTCCTGTGCAAAGTATACCCCCAAATGCATAAAACTGATTAGTTCAGAAATGCAACATAGCTTGAGAAGACGTATCCCCTGACCCCTGTCAGGTAGGTTTGATCCTACATCAATGGAGGCGGGTTCCTCCAGGGAATTTGTTCCAGCACTGGCTACAAATGCATATCATTACCTCCAGGGCTGTTAAAGAGTCAGCAGTTGACACTGTGCAAAAACTATGCTTTTCATACGTGTGCCTCCACAAGCCATTTAATCTGTGAGCTCTAGTGGTTCTTCTTAAAACTGCAAGAAGACAGGCAAATGTGAAGCAATAGCCATGACTATTAGTGATGGTTCTTCACTCAAGATACTGAGTGGCATGAAGGCACATGATGCTGGACACCACAGTACACTTACTGTGCAGTCCCCAATGATTGCTACCTTATTACCAATCTACCTAGCTACACTTACTGTATAGAGAAGGGGAGATAGGGGAGCTAAACACGTGGCTCAAGGACTGGTGCCAGGAAAAAGGACACAGATTTGTAGGGAACTGGCAACAGTTCTGGGAGCGAAAGTTCTTTAAATTTGATGGACTGCATCTGACTAAAGAGGGAGTCGGTGCATTGGGGCAGAAGTTTGACGTCTTTGCAGAATATTTAAACTAGCAAATGGGGAGAGGGGTGCAGCACCCTATACGTCGAATGGGAAGAACACCCCTCCCCCCTCAGCTAGTGGTCAAACAGGAATTCAGCATGTTTGCTGCTCATTTGCATCACCAGGTAAGAAAAAGGTTTGTCTCCCCACACGACTCATAGAGTAATGCCAAACTTCACCCAACAACTAACACACCAAAATCTGGCCAATGGAAAATCATGTACACAATGCTCACAGCCTGGGAAATAAGATCCCAGACCTGCAGGCACAATGTCAGAGGCTAAACTGGACATAGTAGCAATTAGTGAGACGTGGTTTACCAGTAACCACACTTGGGAGACTTCAGTACCTGGCTATGTATTGTTCAGAAGAGACCGAGGTGCAAAAGGGGGAGGAGTGGCCCTGTATGTTAATGAAAATATCAAAGCTACAGAAATTCAGAATACACATAAGGAGCCAGAAGAACTGTGGGTCACCCTGGAAACAGGAAATGGGACAGCCATAAGAACTGGGGTTGTCTACAGGCCCCAGACCAGAGGGAGGACATAGACACATTACTGTTAGAAGATATACAAAACATGACAGCTAAAGGGGAGGTTCTGATAATGGGAGACTTCAACATGCCAGATACAGATTGGTCAATACCAGCAGGAACATCTGCCAGAACTAGACTCATAGTGGATTCTTGCAGGAGGGCCTCAAACAACTGGTACAGCAACCCACAAGAAACAGGGCTATCCTAGATCTAGTACTGACTAACAAAGAAGGGATCACAGATCTCCAGGTAGAAGGTCACCTGGGGGCCAGTGAGCATCACATGGTATGGTTCAATTTGGCTACTACATCTAAATCATCCCATTCCAAGGCAAAAATATGGGACTTCAGAGGAGCTGACTTTGATAAGATGGCCAACAGAGTTAAGCTAGCCCTGGCAAAAAGAAACACAGGTGAGGGGTACAGGCAAAGTGGGCAAGCATTAAGGATGCAATACTTGAAGCAACATCCCATTGTGTTAGACAGAAAAGGAAGTGCAAAAGAAGAAGGAAACCACTTTGGTTCTCAAATACAGTAGCAGAAAAGGTCAGAGCCAAAAGGCTGGCCTCCTCAGGAAATATAGGAACACAACGGATGAAGATAGGGAGGCATACCAAACTGCCCTAAGGGAAGCAGGTAAGGCAAAGGCAGGCAAAGTCCCAAACTGAGGAAACACTAGCACGAACAGTAAAGAAGGTGACAAGACTTTCTATAGATACATTAGTGAAAGGAGAAAGTCTAGAGGGGTATTGCTAAGCTTAATGGAGAAAAGGGAGCATGTGAGGAGGAGGACCCTGTAAAGGCATCTATCCTAAATAGATACTTTTGCTCAGTATTTACTGAAGAGAAGGTAGGGCAGGGCCCACAGCTCAGCATCATGGACACAGGGGGGAGGGAGGTGAGCACTACTCCCTTCACAAAAGAAAGGGTCCTACAAGAGCTTGCTAGGCTCAGGGTGGATAAGGCAATGGGACCTGATGGCATACATCCCAGGGTACTTAAGGAGCTAAAGGAGGAACTAGCAGAGCCATTAGCAGAATTGTTTAGTGAGTCTCTGAGCACAGGAGAGGTCCCAGAAGACTGGAGAAGGGTTTATGTGATCCCGCTCCACAAGAGTGGTAGCAGGAGGAGGCGGGGAACTACAGACCGGTCAGTCTTACCTCAGTAGTGGGCAAGATTATGGAGGCACTCCTTAAGGAAAGGATAGTGCAACACCTGGAATCCATAGGCACAGGATCCAAGACAGCATGGGTTTACAAAGGAAGGTCCTGTCAAACTAATCTCATAGATTTCTTTGACTGGGTAACCAGAGTGGTGGACCAAGGGGAGCAGTTGATGTCGCCACCTTGACTTCAGCAAAGCTTTTGACACTGTTCCACATAGAAGATTGATAAATAAGCTGGGTAGGCTCGGTGGGTCAGAAGTTGGTCAACTGGGTGGCAAACTGGTTGACGGGCAGAAAACAGAGAGTGGTGGTAAATGGTATACAGTCAGAAGAGATGCAAGTCACAAGTGGGTACCTCAGGGATCAGTCCTGGGGCCAGTCCTCTTCAACATCTTCATTAGTGACCTTGCAGATGGACTAGAGGGTAAGGCTTGTCTGTTTGCAGATGACACCAAGATCTGCAACAGAGTAGATGATCCAGATGGGGTGGGCAGAATGAGAAGAGATCTGGATAAACTAGCAGAATGGTCAGAAGAGTGGCAACTGGGATTTAATGCAAAGAAGTGCAAAATCATGCATATAGGGAAGAGAAACCCTGAAGCCACCTATAGGCTGGGAGGAGAGTTGCTAGCAGTCACAAAGGAAGAAAGAGACTTGGGCATCATCATCACTGATGACCTAAAATCATCCAAGCAGACCTCTAAAGCAGTAGGTAAGGCTAGGGGGGTGTTAGGGTGTATTAGTAGGGTATCACAAGTCGAAGAGGGAGGTAATAATCCCTCTGTACAAGACACATGGTTAGGCCCCATCTGGAGTACTGCAGTATTGAGGCCACACCTTCACAAGGACATTAACCAAATTGAGGCAGTCCAGAGAAGGGCAACCAAAATGGTGCAGGGACTGCATCAGAAGACATATGAGGACAGATTAACGGAGCTCAATATGTATACCCTTGAGCAAAGGAGGGAGAGAGGTGATATGATCGAGGAATTCAAACACCTTAAGGGCATAAACAAGGTGAAAGAGTCTAACATGTTTAAATATAAGAAAAATAGCAGGACAAGAGGACACAGCATGAGATTAGAGGAGGCCGATTAAGGGGAAATGTGAGGAAATCTTTTTCTCACAGAAAGGGTGGTGCATGCATGGAATGGCTTACCACAAGAAGTGGTGGCTATGAATACAGTGCAGGGCTTCAAACAGGCATGGGATAGGCATAAGGGAGCAATACAAATGACTATGAATAGATAGGCCACTGACAGAGCAAAGGCCGATGGCACATTTATAAGGTAGAAAAAGAAATGGGCAGACTGGATGGGCCTTGCGGTCCTTATCTGCCGTCAACTTCTATGTTTCTATGTTATGTTAAGTCCCCAATGATTGCTGCCTTATTACTAATCTACCCAGCTACACTTACTGTGCAGTCCCCCATGATTGCTACCTTATTACCAATCTACCTAGCTACACTTACTGTGCAGACCCCAAGGATTGCTACCTTATTACCAATCTACCCAGCTGCACTTACTGTGCAGACCCCAAGGATTGCTACCTTATTACCAATCTACCTAGCTACACTTACTGTGCAGTCCCCAAGGATTGCTACCTTATTACCAATCTACCTAGCTACACTTACTGTGCAGTCCCCAAGGATTGCTACCTTATTACCAATCTACCCAGCTACACTTACTGTGCAGTCCCCAAGGATTGCTACCTTATTATCAATCTACCCAGCTACACTTACTGTGCAGTCCCCAAGGATTGCTACCTTATTACCAATCTACCTAGCTACACTTACTGTCCAGACCCCAATGAATGCTACCTTATTACCAATCTACCTAGCTACACTTACTGTGCAGTCCCCAAGGATTGCTACCTTATTACCAATCTACCTAGCTACACTTACTGTGCAGTCCCCAAGGATTGCTACCTTATTATCAATCTACCTAGCTACACTTACTGTGCAGTCCCCAATGACTGCTACCTTATTACTAATCTACCTAGCTGCACTTACTGTGCAGACCCCAATGATTGCTACCTTATTACTAATGTACTTAGCTGCACTTACTGTGCAGACCCCAATAAATGCTACCTTATTACCAATCTACCCAGCTGCACTTACTGTGCAGTCCCCAATGACTGCTACCTTATTACCAATCTACCCAGCTGCACTTACTGTGCAGTCCCCAATGATTGCTACCTTATTACCAATCTACCCAGCCATTTCCTTCCTCCACCACTGCGGCTGAAGTGTATGACTGGGCAAAATGTTGGATATAGCTCCAACACAATTATTACAAAATTTAACAATTTTCACAAAAGCTTGGCCATCCATCCTTTAAGTAGGCTATGAGTCTACCAAAATTGGTAATATTATGCTCTCTAATTTTAGAGTTGTAGTAATTTAAAATTGTGCAACTTACATACTTGAAAAATTTAATTATAAAAACTGAATGTTTGGTGATTTGTAACTCAGCTCCCTCAAAAACTAGAGATGTAAAACTTTGTACACTTTTTCATGAGGTAAGGGACTTCAAAAGATGCCAAAGTTGGTGCAATTTGGATTTGTACTTTTAAAATCAGATGGAAAAACTCAGATTTAAATTTCTGGCAACATTCTGAGGACTTTTTGTGTGAATTTCACAACATTTCATGGAAGTAGAATCATAATTTTGCCAGAATTCTGCCATCAGAACAAACATTTCGCCTAGTCCTACATCCTGGGTGTGAAGTGCAGACCAGGGTTACCAGAATTGTAGTAAACTGCTCTAATCTGTTTTGCGGTAGGGCAGGCCTGGGGTAAGCATAGCAGCCCATTCACTTGTCACCCTCACAATCTTAATTCTTTACATAAACAAGCATCTTTTGGATAAATTGTTAAATTGAGGTCTCTTCTGCCCATCTCTGGTCACTGTTCAGGTGGAAGTAGAAGATCCCATGACACTTATCAAATAAGAGAACAGGGAATTTTTGATTGAGGACATAATTTCTGATACAGTCAACATAAACTAAATCACAAATCGAAGATTCAAAATGTGGCCTCATGCTTCACAACGTGCCCCAGGCATGGATTAAATCCCTATAATCCCATACCCTGGAGTGGGTTATTGCTTTACTTATAAAAGAAAAAAAGAAAAAGGAATATCACATAATTAGATTAGAACAAAGTACCTAAAAAAATACTAGAAAAGCAGTCATGGTGGGTCAAAAAAACATCTGTCACATTTCCAGTGAGAAACAAAAACTGTGATCGAGGCATTTTGGTGCTTTTTCTTCTTATATGGACATAGTATTTGTCATCTAATGCACTGAAATTAATCAATCCGGGACCAATACTGTTGTTGTATTACCCACTTACATCTTGCTTGCCAGATGTAGTATTTGAGTAAACCATAAATTACTCTCTAAGTACAGTGGTGGTACATCTGGCAACTCCCACTGTATACTCCCAGTACCAAAATATTGTATGTAATTTGTTTATATTCAGAATAATTCACATATCTGGCCTGAAAGTCCCAAACATCTTGTACATATGGAAAAAGAGAAGGGGAGTTTCCCAGGTGTCATGGCTAATATTGCCATACTATAAAACAGGTCCGTGACATGGTATACAGCCCCGACGTCAACATGTCGACAGCGGAGTCTCCTACAGCGACAACAGCAATACGTCACTGTAGGGAACCCATGGCACCTGGCACTGTCTGTAGGGGGTCCTGCACCCCCGTGTCTCAGCTCTGACTCGGAGTTGAGAATCCTAAGTGTGGGGGTTGCGGCGGGGGTGCAGCACCTACATGGGGGTCTCGGGCAAAGCTCCCTGAAAAACACTTGTTGCTTTTGGAAACCAGCAGCCAACTGCAAAATGCAGTCGGCCTGCCGGTTTCGCTGTTGGGTCATTCAACAAATATTTTGTTGATGCCCCGTTATGGATCCTATGCCACCCACCCCCAGGATGCACCTGGAAACAAACTATAGCTTAGTGTGCCTTTTCTGACCAAAAATTACAAATAAATAACAGTAGGATGTGCGGTGAGATAGATCTTACCGCATGCCCCAGATTGATAGTGAGGTATGAGGAGAAGCCAAGTGTTTTCAACCACCTGGGACGTGCAGTGACATCGGTCTTACTGCTCACCCTGAAGTGAGCTTATCGTACTCGTAAAATGACTCATTTAGGCAGAAAGTTGTCTGAAAGAGACATTCTAAATTTGACTGAAACCCAGCCTTGTGGTAAGACAACCTTCACTGCACAGTAACATGAAGTGGCTCAACCAATCTTTTTTTTTTTTTTTCTTTTCTACACTCCTTTTCTAAAAGAACATAATAGTCCCCTATTTGTTATTGTCTGTCACATAAGAAGTACCCCACACTTGTTTTTGATGTAGTAAGCCATGATGTCATTTGCAACCAATCAAAATTGTTTCTGTTTAAACATTTTAAGTATTCTTAGACAAATAAGAGGGTGTCTAATACTAACAGTTCCAAAATCATGCCCTTGGGGCACCGAAACCCTGGGCAATGTATCAGCTGAGCAGGGCAGTATTAGCAACTACAAAACAGGAAAGGGACCTAGGGGTAATCATTTCTGATGACTTGAAAATAGCCAAGCAGTGGGGAAGGCCAGCAGGATGATTGGGTGCATAGCGAGGGGCATCACCAGCAGAAAGATGGAGGCAGTATTACCCCAGTATAAATCACTGGTAAGGCCCCACCTCAAGTACTGTTTCCAGTTCTGAAGGCCCTACCTCTGGAAGGACATAGATAGGGTGGAGGCGGTACAAAGGAGGGCTACCAAAATGGTGCAGGGCCTGCATTGAAAATCCTATGAGGAAAGACTCAAGGAATTAAATATGTACTCTCTAGAGGAAAGGAGGGAAAGGGGAAATATGACAGAAATGTTCAAATACCTCACAAGTATTAATAAGGTACAGGAAAGTAACATTTTCCATAGAAAAAGTTGCTCCAGGATAAGAGGCCATGCTACGAAGCTGGGGGGGGGGCTTAGAAAAGATGTGAAGAAATATTTCTTCATGGAAAGGGTGGTGGATGCCTGGAACAGTCTCCCAACAGAGGTGTGGGTGTTAAATCGATAACAGGATTCAAACATGCATGGGCTAGACACAAGGGGACATTAGAATTGAGGCGGGGGGGGGAGAAGACTGGAGATCAAGTAGGGTCTGTGGTGGCACAGTAGGTAGGGAATTTAAAGCAGACTAGGTGGGCCAAGATGTCCTTATCTGCTGACAACTTCTATGTTTCTGTTTGTTCTCCCACAAACACATGATAAAAGAAAAACAAATGCTGGCTTCTGGTACTGTACCAAGAACGACTCATATTTTTTAGAAGATATCTGTTCCACCTCCTATTCCCAAAAGCAGTTGTATAATATAGATGGCCCCCTCCAAATACCCAATCCATGTTTTAGGGGGACCAAAACACTCAACAATTCCAGCTGCTCAGTCATCCCCTCCTACAGAATACCCACTTGCACTGCTAATACAGTCAGCTGAGCGACTGGGGTGTGCAACCAGGAAGGAGATAGGACTGTGCAGAATGCAGAATTCTCCCATCTGAATTTGTGTAGAATGGCAATTCCTCTTCTGAAATGCTTTTTTGAATTTTTTTTTATAATTTCACAGAATTCTGAAAAGCATTTCTATGCCAGTCAAGGAATAATGTTCCATTGATCATGTAATCACTTGAGGGATATCAATCCATGGTTTACATGAACTGCCAAAATACAATTCTACAGTTAACATTCCACTTTCCAAGCCAGCCCAGTGGCGCTGAGGGTTGAGGCACAGGATGCCACACCTCGCGCCACACCGGCGACCCATGTTTAGGAGCGAACTTGGGCCATTGGGGGTCAGTGGTGGAGGAGAGGATTGAGCATTCAATGGATTGCTCTCCTCTCCTGGGTGGGTTACAGGGATATCCCCACCTGGCAGCAGCTCCTGGCAGAGGTTGGGGGCATCACACATCGGACAGGGGGCAACCAATGGGGAATGGTGTGGTGGGTGACTGCAGGAGGGGACTGCAGCACACCCTCCATGTGCTGATGCCATTGCACATCTGCAGCATAGGGGGCAGAACAAAGGAAATCACCATGACTTCTGGTAGGTGATGGTGGGTCCAGGGGCTGGCCACCACGCCCACTGCTGGGTCTCTCTAGTCTGTCTCTGGCTCTCCCTCTGTGTCCTGCTCACTCTGCTAGATTATAGATAGAGCACCAGGAAGGCATGTAGCATTCTTGTCTTGGGGGGCTCAGAGCCAGGGGGTTGGGCGACCAGTGGCACGGTGCATAAATGAGCCCAAGCCAGAGGCTGGATTGGAAGACTTCAGGTTGGGTGGGAACAGCCACGCCGAGTGGCTGCACTAGAGAAAGTCCAGGAGTTGGAGCATAAGGAGCATAAAGAGAGTTCACAAAAAAGAAAATCCACTTTTCGAATTTGTAAATTCTGTTTCTGACGGAAATCCACAGAATTAGGCAGAATTTCTCAAAATCTATGAAATTCCAGTGGAAGCAGAATTTAGAAATTCCATGTGGCTCTAGAAGGAGAAGTTTGTATCATTAATTATAAGTCTAATTAATTATTCATGAGTCTTGCGAGGCTCCTGATAGGCTACTGGATTGGTCATTAACATATCAGAAATGAGAAATTGAGCTGCAAACTGATGCTGTGTGGCATGCACAGCTCGCATCACACAACTAAAAGTCTAAAACCAAAATAAAAAAAATAAAGAAAGTTTTTATTGCAATTAGATTTATAATCACAATAAAAACCTCAAAGCTGGTCAGTTCCTTGGATTAACAAACAGCTGGTGGGAGGTGGCCCCAGCCAGTCATTAATCCCTCAGAAATTACTGGTTTCTTGGTTGTTATTGCTTAATTCTGTTAGGTAGACTGACCAGTCCCCCTCTCTGCCTCCTCTCCTCTTAGTTGACTATGTTAAGGGCCACCAACCTTTGGTAAGGGGAAGTTGATGTGGCAGCATACAGGGGGTATTTTAAAGTGTTACTGATGTCTCAAAGAAAAGTTTAAAAAACATAACAATTAGGTATAACTCTATTTGCATTCCATTTATATTTAGTATATTTCTCTTCCCCATTATTTATTACTGAGGGCATTTGCATGAATGTATGATCTTTATTCCTTAGAGTTTCTTTAGAGTTCATCTGCTTCTATAATTTACTCCCTACTTTGCCATAATCCTCTGTTGTGACATCACAATCTGTTGCCATAAGAGTAACTGTGATGTCACAAGAAGTGCATTATGACTGCAGGTAGGGAGAAAGCAATAGGAATAGATGCACTCTTCAGGGGCAGAGTTCCTATTTTCATGCAGATGACCTCAGTAGAAAATAATGGGGAGGAAGAATGCAGAAGTAATGTGAAATACAAGCTCAACAGTGTCTAAATATTATGTTTTGTTAACGTTCTCCTGAAGGTATCAGCTGCTCTTTAATAATTACTGCTAGAGCTATGAATTACCCCTCCACACTAGTTTACTTATCCTTCTATTTTGTTGAACTCTTTTCTGTCTTCTACAGAGGAGGAAGATGGCGATCTAGGATCAATCTTTTGGATTTTTCTTGGAATTATTATAGGGTGCTTCTCCATCTGTTTCATGATGACGGTCGCTCAGGGTCTATAGAAAGCAGTGGACGGACTGGCAAAGTGAAGATTTTGTCTTCTCATCATCACGCAGCCTTTTTTTTTTTACAATGGCTGTGATAGTGGTTGCGACTATCTGGCCAACAGACATCAAGAGAAAACCTGCAACCAAGACTGAAGATTTTTGTGTCAATGATCAAATCGGCCATAAATATGACAGCATGCTTACATGGAGTGGAAATGTAATCCTCAAACTATGACATCAGAGTCGCTTCCATGGCAACTGGTGATGGTATCCCAAGTAGGACAGTATGATTCCAGTTACATCAGTAGCCAGTGGACTCTAAGCAACTTGAGATCAGCGTTTATACTAATGTTCTAAATAACAGGCCTCGATCAGGGTTGCAACCACACCTAAAGATTTAAGGGGGGGGTGGGGGTCATTGATCTACCAAACATTTTACACCAGTGCCAATGTCATGGGCCATTTTGCAGGGCCTGAAAGGTTGATGAGGACTTGACCCCCTCTTCCCCTAGTGATTGCACCCATGGCCTTAATGCAGGTTCTGGGTCACCTGTCAAAATGGCGGAGGAGATTCTAGATGAGATTTAAGCAAATTAACTCAATATTTGATGCTAGTTTATCTCTTGTTAGCAATTTGTTTTAACTATAACTTAAAAACCACTAAAATGGAGGGTGTGAAAGGCATAGCCTCCCAATGTTAGCTAGAATTCACTGCAGATCCTGTCTGTCATATTGTGGAGACATATGATCTGCACTAGTTCCAAATAGTAAAGAACTGAAAGGATTGAAATTTCAATTTTTTATGTGTGTGTGTGGGGGTAGGGGAGATCTTGTGTAACTCAGTTCTAACTCTAAGGCTGAACTGTTTTTGCTGGGGGCTGGAGTGTCACTTTAAACAGAGTTGGTGTTTACTTGGACATATAAGGGCAAGCTGGTTTGTGCTGAGATTTATTTTGAATTAGCTCTGTCAAATTTTCCAAGACCCAAAAATCTCTGGATCTGAGCTGGGACGCTGATGACTTGCCTTTCCCTTACCATTAGGCCTGCCTCTCATTCAGAGCACAGTTGCACAGATAATTCACCGACACTTCTGTATGCATTCGTATTTCATGATTTTTAGCTGGAAAGTGATAATGGGACCTCTCTACCAGGGTAACCCAGATTTTTGTTTCTGGAGTAGACACTCGCTATCATGGGGCCTATCAGGTAGAAGGGCCCCAGATTATAAACATTTTGTTCTGAACCATCCCAGATAATTGATCAAAATAATGCCTAGGATAACTTGGTATCCTCTGTGGACAATATCTGTGCCTAAAATGCAATTATTTGGATATCCAAGCATCCTACCATGGAGTGTGATCCCAGATAAAAATAATTATAAATTCTGGCTATGGTAAACATTTTGTGGGATTTTGCTTCAGAGCTGATCTACCCTGGATGATATTAGCTGCCCAATAACAACGCTATCCCAATGGAGCATGAATGCTGCTTTAATTGACTATCTGAGCAACTTGAATAAAGACTTAAACCCCCCCTTGGAAGCAGACTGTCTTGGGTTGGCCCAGATCATCTGGGTCAAATTCCCCCAGATCCTGGCTGACATTCAAATTAGGTCAAAGCTGCTTCACCCATGCCTAAACAAAGTTTACTGCACATGTGTGTTTGAGTCATGTTGTATGTCCTGTTGTATTTTTATTCTGCAGTTACCTTGCACCTTCTGAGATGACTCTGACACTTGATTATTTCAAGTATTTTTGAAACAGGCACTTTTCTTTTTAAAGATCTCTTTTATTTGTACAGGCAACATGTTAGCAATAAAGTAATATTTTTAATAAAAAAAATTATTCTGATTTGCCGTTGAATGTCAGCTCAATTTAATCAGACTTTGTCAACAGTCCTTTTTCACGGCGTCTCCATTTCCTGTTTTCTCAGGCATGCTGCATTCAGATGTTGTCATTCTACTTCCAAATGTATTCATTCAGTCTGCTTATCAAACTGGTCACACTTTATTATAAGTGTAAGTTTCAATGTAACTGCAGAGCAAGTAATCATTAATTACATGCAACAGGTGTAGTTACACTGTAGTTACATATTTGTTGCATGTAACTACATTGCAATGCAGTTACAGTGCAGCTACACTATAATTACAATGAAGTTAATGGAACTAATAAAGTGTTACCGTCAAACTTCCTGAAAATATTTTTTCTTTTAAATGTTAGCCAGCTGGGGCCTAACATTATGGAGGTGAGACATACGGATTTTGGGGAGAAAGGACTCAGATCTCACAGCATTTGTAATCCCCCCATAGCCCATCAAGGACTGGCCTTTAATTACATTACAAATACACTGTAGTTATTCATATGATCATTTAAAGAGCTCCTGACATCATTAGAAAAACACTGAAAAAAGTAAGATTTATATTTAACTCCATCCCCTTTTCTTTATTATTTCATATATTTTTAGTAATTAATTCCCCATTTTCTTTAATACTGAAAAAAGTTGCATAAAACAAAATCCCTGTCCCCTGGACTATATCTACGCTGGTTACTTTTCTACACGTGGCATAACAATCCCCTGTTTATGACATCATAATTATCTCCCCGGCAACATATTGTGATGTCATAAACAGAATGACGATGGCAGGTGTAGACAAGCAACCAGAGCTAAAAGGGCAGATACATTATATTCATGCAAATCCCCTTAGTGGTAAGGAAATAAGGGTGAGAATTACAGAATGAAATACAAAATATAAGCTAAATTTATGCCTGAATGTTACGTTTTTTCAAAGTTGTTTCAATTGTGTCAGGAGCCCTTTAAGTACATAGTAGTTACCCTGCAGTCACAATGCAGTTACAGAAAATTAATGTGAAGTGTTACCAGGGAATTTATTGTCCTTCTATAACCCCTTTCCTTCTGAGCTTCAGTCCTTACCCACATGGTTGACCCTCAGTAGACTGCCCTAGGAGGGAGCTGACTAGGCCCACTTATGACTGCTTCCCAAACCACTTGGCAATAGTCCTGCATGGGCCACTTTCTGAATTTCCTAAGCCACAATGAGTGGCACACATTTCTATGTTGGTCAGTGCCCCCATCCTTTTTCCTCCTATTCTTTTGGTTACCAGGTAAGGCCCCCTAGGCCCCCATGGTCTCTTTTCAGGGGAACCCGGGAGCACTGGGGAGATTATGTGACATGCTCAGTGTCACACAGTATGCAAATGGAGGTTGTGGGATTCAAACCCAGGTCTGCTGGATGTACCAAGCTCACTCATAGCTCATTACTCTAGCCTCTAGACAATACTTCTGGCATATTTCTTTTAGGTCATTTTTTTTGTCAGTGAACTTTAACTGCTTATCCTGCAGTTTGTTTTAATACATTCCTCCTTCTCGTGTATATAGGTGATAACAGTAGGGGAGGCTTCAAGCATGTGTGGCATAGACATAGGGAAATACTAGTAAACAGACAGGAAGGAGGGAGGGTTGCCAGAGACCAGTTAGGGTCTACAGAGACAGACTAGGGAGGGACCATCTGGGCAGACTGGGTGGGTCAAGTGGTCCTTTTCTGCCTACAATGTCTATATTTCTTTATTTTTATGTGCCTTCCTACTTGTATTACCTGTTACATTTTATTGTCTATTTACCAGTCTTTTCTGCCTGTTTTTCTCCTTTGTACCCAAACCCCCAAAACACACTTTGGGAACATACTGTTCATAGCTCAGTGTGCTCTCTCCTGGTTAAAAATTCCAAACAAAAAACAAACACTGACTTGGATATTACGGCTGGAATTTGAAAGCCATGCTCCACTGTTCACTGCAGCTGAGCTACCTGCAGCAAAATGCTAAGCCCACATAAAAGGAGGTTTAAGCAATAAACCACTCCAGGGTGTGGGTGAAGCTGGGTTTAACCCACGCCTGGTGTGGTTCGGTCACGAGGCCACAGGCCGAGTGACCAAACCATCCAGGCGTGGGTAAACCCTAGTATCACCCACACCCTGGAGTGGTTTATTGCGATTATACAATGTTCCCCTTGATTTTTTTGTAAAAAAATAGAGTTTTTTCCACTTATAATCATTTTTATAACATTTGTCATTCCACCACAAAAAATAGTTCCCTATTTATCATAATGCAACCCTATATAGAGAAGTGCTGTTTTGTTTTGGTGTTGTTTTTTTTTTTTTTGCATTAAAAAGAGGACTGCTGTTGTGGGTAATTTTTTATTTATTGTTACAGAGACAGCAGGGGAGATTTAAGTGACTGTCAGTGTTTAAAGCAGTAACGGGTGGCACTGGAGACTGTGTGCGTCCAGATTCAACTGTTCAGGAACGAGACAGTAACTGTATAGGTCAGGAGAAATTTTTTTCCACTTCTTTTGCATTTTTTTATTTTTTTTATTTAAAGTATTCAGGAAGCGGCAGTAGGAGTTCAGGTAGAGAACAGACCACGAATAAAGAGGGAGCGGAGTGACAGACCGGGAGAATGGCGCGAGTGGGAGTGGAGTGAGAGATTGCGAATGTAGTGGTGAGAGACATACAGAGGAGAGGCAGGTACAATGAAAATTATATTCTTGGTGTGTTGAAAAATTGTCCCCTAGCTGTTCTCAACTGCTCAGATGCAGTAACGAAAGTATACAGTGTTTGTGAGGGTTCGGAATAACAATGGCCGCGGAAATCAGCTCCGGCGTCCCGATGGGCACTAACAAGGAGGCTGGGACACTTGGTGGTGAGGAACTTGAGTGTGGCAGGCAGTTTTTTTTTATTTCGTTTATTTCAATAAATTGAATTTTAACTGCAAGGCGTGGGAGCACTTACTTTTATTAGGGAGGTGACAGTTTAAAGGGAGGAGCTGTAAAGGGCCACCTATTGCTGCGAGTGGCCCCTGTGTGATCGCAGTTATTGAGTTCTTTGAGGAGTTTCAGCTTAACTGGAGGCAGAAGGGAGTCATTGACAGAGGAGGGAGAAGTGTACAGTGCAGAAGCTGGAAGGAGCGAGGGGCAGGTTGGGCTTTGGTGACTGTGAGGTGATTTTTAACAGAGTAAGTTTTTATGTGGCTGCACTTTAGCGGGATGGAAAAATGGTGCCTTTTTGTTTGTCTTTTCAGGGTCAGATTGTTTTGTTCACATGTGGTTGACTGGCACCTTTTTGCGCTTGTAATGCCACATTTTACAGCACTTGGAAGGTGCCAGTTAGCCAATGAGAATGCCGGAATATGAGACTCATTGTATAATTAACGTTTCGCCGTATGTGCCACAAGCTACTCTTAAAAGATGACGTCACATTTTATTTTTTTACCACAAAGTGAGGAAACTGTTGTAAATGTGTAAAAAATCCACATAAATGTTTGCGCGCATTTAGGGCGCCATAGCAGCAGCAGCAATATATCTGCTGCAAACTTTATGGCAAGAGTCTTGAAAATCCAGCCCTTAATGCACAACACCGTGTAATGGTGGAAAAGCAGTGGGATCTGCAGTTGCACTGTGAAACAGAAGCTAGTAGGTTTGAATCCCACGACAGCCACTGGGCAACAATGTGATGCTAATCAAGTCTTTTGACCTCCCCTGTGCTTTAGCCCAATCCCAGATGCAAACATGGGTAAAAGCAGGACTCCAACTAAGAAACAAGACTTTGTATGTCTGCTGGACTCTCCAACCTTGGGCAGAAACTTCTAAAATGACTATTAATGCCATGTGGCAACTTGGTAAGATACACCTTAGCAGATCAGAGGCAGAAGAGGCCAAATAGGTGGTAGCAACCTTCAAGGACTAACATAAAAACATAGTTTTTGTCAGCAGATAATGACCATTTGGCCCACTTAGTCTGCCCAGCCGCCCCTGTTATACTGTCACCATAGAACCTACCTGATCTCCGGCTATTCCCCCCACCCCACTTTTTTTCTGCTAAGATTCCTTTATGCCTATCCAATGCACGCTTGAAGCCTACCACTGTTTTCACTCCCACCACCCTAACCCTGCTGGTGGGGGCCCTGAAAACCTAAAAGCATCACTGACTACTCTTGTAAAATAAAGTATCCCAAATTCCTTCATGAGGAAACAGTATGTTCTGGTTGCTACAGCACAGGCTTGGGAACCAGGAGACCGGGGTTCAGGCACCACCAGAACTACTGACATGCTGCGTGACCCTGAGCAAGCAATTTAACCTCCACGTGCTTCACTCCATCCAGCAGTAAAAATGGGCACAAGCACAAACTAGGCTATCTCAGGTTAACTACATTATAAATATAGAAACACAGAAGTTGTCGGCAGATAAGGGCCCCTTGGCCCACCTAGTCTGCCCTATTTCCCCTACCCACAGTGACACCACAGACCCTACTCTGTCTCTGATCTAGTTCTTCAAATGAAAACCATTTCAGATTCCACTTTATTTTCTATACCCTGGGCAGCCTGGGTCATTCGCTGCTCCTATCCTCCAAGCTCCTTCTCTAAAACCTCCTCCATCCAATCTCCGTGCCTCCTTAACATGACATCCCTGTAGCATCACCATGTGGCAAGCCTAATGTTCCCAAGGATCCAACCAGGGGTGGGGTGTTGTCTTATGGTGAGGAAGGGGCTCAACATCACCTTTGTTGGTTTTTGGCACTGCTAGGTTTGCCCCTTTAAAATTAGTCTGTCACTTTTGGGAAACATTTAAAAATCCCAATATTTAAACACAATTTGACCTATATTTCACAGATTTTCTACCTGTTTTATTCATTATTACTTAGTTATTTCACATGGAAACATGATCCTGTCCCCTACAGCTGATCTTCTGCTGTTCAATCCTTTGTTGAAGTTACCGTCCTTTGTTTGGGACCCCTTCTGATCATTAGAGTGCTGGCATTTGTGCACCCCTTTCTCGAGGTCTGCCCCCCCTTACATAGAAACATAGAAAGACAGAGGTTGATGGCAGATAAGGATCGCAAGGCCCATCCAGTCTGCCCATTTCTTTTTCTAACTTATACATGTGCCATTGGCTTTTGCTCTGTCAGTGGCCTATCTATTCATACTCATCTGTATTGCTCTCTTATGCCTATCCCATGCCTGTTTGAAGCCCGGCACTGTATTCATAGCCACCACTTCCTGAGGTAGGCCATTCCATGCATCCACCACTCTTTCTGTGAAAAATAATTTCCTCACATTCACCCTTAATCGGTCTCCCTTTAATCTCATGCTGTGTCCTCTTGTCCTGCTATTTTTCTTATATTTAAACAAGTTAGAATCCTAAGAAAGGGGGGTGGGGGCACAGCCCCCTGCAAAAACAGGGGTCAACGAAATCCCAACTTGGCACCCTGATGACCGGGCACACGAACACCGGTGCTCTAAATGGGTAGAACCATTTGGGAGATTGTAATCATTGCTGCAGAACCACTGTGATGTCATCAGCAGAGGATTATAACTTCAGTGAAGGGTTATGCAGCAGAAGCAAATGAACTCAAGGGGCCAGGAATCCGAGTTCCATGGAAACATGCTAAATAATGCAGAATGAAGGTAAAAGAGGTGCAAACAATATATAAAATATAATCTGTACTTTGTCTGAATATAATAGTTTTCAATGGTTTCTTAAAAATGACGGACTCACGACTGCTTCTGTTATGTAGTTCAAATGTTATTTATGCAAATGACGCAATGTCCCTCCCCATGGTCCAGGGCACCCTAACAAGAAACTCTAAAGCACTGAGAAAATGTAATAAATTAAATAAATAAATCTGCATGCCCATAGTTGAAAAACAGTCTCTGAAAAGGAAGGAAGTATATGACTTGCAAGTTTCTTGTCTAACTCTAGAACAATTGTACAGAAATAGTTGCTGCAGTTTGTTCCCCCAAAGATAGGCCAGATTGTGCAGGTAAGAAAATACCACCTGTTTTACATACTGGTGTAACCCCCCTGCAAATGGGGGTTCCCAAAAGACTTCCAGGAGCTTGCTTGAATGCTCCAAGCCTGAATGGTGTTTGGCGTTTAAGCCATTTATCAGTGAGTGTTTTTAGAACCTCTGGCACTGTCTCTTTAAGAGCTGTCTGCTTGCAGACATAATTAGTTTGTATGGGGGGACTGTGTGCTTCTCTGTTTGAGTACCACTCGAACTGCTGCCTATTTACTTCATTTTTGCAGTCACTAGGAGTGCAAAGGGAACCTATCTGAAAGATGTAACTGTTTGCCAGAAATTATTTAGAGTAATAATGAAATTACAGTTTGTCTAACCTGCTTTCTTTGCAGTCAGAACTGTGTCTGCTAGTTCCCATTCTAGTTTTGAACTGCTGAACTGGACCAATCAGTGTGGGGTAAGTAGCTCTAAAATGGTGCCTTGACGAATCAGAACTTGGACTCATAATCTGAGCCAGCCACAAGAGGATTGTATGGGCAGTGACTCTGGGAGATGTAGTTTAGACTTCAGTGCCTTTTTGGACCAACAGCAGCAGTCTATTGTGAGTGACAGCCAATCCAGTCAAGAACTGGGAGGAACTCAAAGGAAGTGCCAGTTTTTTCAGTTGGAGTGTCAGTTGAGCTTTGGCAGTGAAGGAGGAAGGAGCCCTGTGCTTTTTCAGTGTGCAGTTTTAGTCAAAAGCGTGTAAGGCCCAGAGTTCGGTCTGCAGCTTGTGTAACAGCTTGTTAGGACTGAATCGTCCTGTGAAAAGAATCAAAGGATCTCTGAAGAGTAGAAACCAGGCTCACCCTGTAGAAGACTGGAGGAATTCTGAAAATTGTACTCGGTCTGTCAGGAACTGAATCTGCTGTGTGTTCTCCCGGTATTGTGCAGTAATTGCGATCGATACAGATGCAGCCTGCCTGGTATAGTGCTTTCTTTTATATGGATGTGTGAAGAGGTTTGTGTACCTCAAGTGAGCCCTGCTGACATTGAAGGACCCTATCTTATTTGGAGGTCGTGAGTACTAATTCAGGGTCGCTCCTGTTGAATTGCCACATTAAATCCAAATGGAATTACTGTACTGCTGACTGTTTAATTCTCCTTTCTCTGTGTGAAAGGGCCCCTACCAGCTGCCACGGTTTGGACTAGCCACTAGGGCTTGGGTACCCAGGGACAGTAACTGATAGGGATAGTGCTGTGCACAGAGCCATAGGTAGATTATTAGAGTGATAAGCTAATTAACCTGATTTCCCTGTCCTTGTTATATCCCCCTAAATAAATCAGAGCTGCTCGTTTCAGCAAAGTTATACTGCCTGAGGTATTTGTCTATGTTAAAGTACTGTACTGTGATTGTTGCACTGTATCTCATTTCACAGGAGGTCCCAGTGCCGAACCAGACCTGGGGTAAGTGTATACTGTGAAGGTAATTCTGATATATTGTGGGGCCACTAGTGGGAAGAAGGGGGTTGCAGTGTCCCAGAGGGCTGTGACCAAGTTAGTTTAACTATTGCAAACCCTGACCTCTGGGTGGAGGCACCCGCCATTGGATCCAGGCCCCTCAACCTGTTAGTGGCAAATCAGGCAGGGGTAGTAGCCCCTGGGATAGCGCCATCTAGGGGTTACATCTTGGAGGCTCACACGCTGGGATTGTGTGTCCTCTAGTGGCCATTTCTTAACCACTGTTAAGAAAAATGGGTACCCTGACAGAAGTGGCTGTGCACGGCTGGTGGAGTGGTGTACTGGGAGGAGATCGACCCCAAATGCTATGCTTATCCTGGACATCCCCTGGTATCATCTGGACACTGTGCAGGAGTACTTTCCAAGGTGGAAGGTTTACTAAAACCCTGTGGTGGTGGGTCGGCATGCTAATCTGCTCACCCACACTTTCCTGGCCCTAGTAGAGTTTAAGGATCCCATAGATAGCTCCAAAGTGCCACAGACCATTACCCCAGAGAGGGCCTCACTGCTTGAGAGTGATAACTAAGGACAGTAAAGACCCAGGGGAATCAGCCCCCACCACTATCTGAAACTTTTGAGGAGAAATTTTGCTGAATGGTTGCTGGGAGGGGAAAACTGTGGAGGACTTGAAGAAACTATTCTCTGCCACCTGGGTGTTCCTCCCCCACACCTCTCCTGCTCCAGTGCCTGTGAATGGTGGCTGAACCAGTGCAGACTCCTATTTCTGCACCTGCCATTAGTCACGACTCTTACCGAGGTTGAGGTTTTCTCTGGCACCTCCCCCCCCCAAGGGAGGATGACTGGGAGACCTGGATAGAACATGTTGCCCCAAGTGCTAGAATGGCAATGCTCGAGGCCAGCGCGAAGGTGGTTAGTGAGACTCCGGGTCCTGCACTGGCTACCATCCGCAGCAACGGGCCAGTAAACCCTGAAGCTACTTGCACAGGCCTATCTTGAGGCCCTGGAGAATGTGTATGGGAGCCCAGATTCTGATGAGGACCTATGGTGGAGAGTAAGAAATGCACAACAGTACCAAGGGGAGTTGTTGTCTGTGTATGTCTCGGCTGGAAAAATTGTTGCAAGAATGCCTCAGAAGGGTAGTTTGCCAGCGATTGAACTGGACCGAACCAGACTGGACAGAATCCTAAGTCTGCCCCTCTTCAGAACTGCTGTTGCTTCAGTTGAGCCTGGCAACCGACTGAATCCCACCTCCTATGATGAGTTAATGAGAGAAATTTAGGAGTTGAGAAAGGCGACCTCGGGAGGTACTCCACCCAACAGCTGTGGCTGACCCGAGTGACTGAGGGTGACCCATCAAGTGAGGTTTGGGGGCAGGGGTTGACAGTCTTCAAATTGTCTGACTAGGAAAAAGATATGCCACAATGGGGTGAACTGTTGAGAGAGATCCGGGAATTCAAAAACAGTCCCTTTATGAAGGCCACGCCTGCAAGTGCAGACCCTGACCTATATCCGACTGCATCTGCTATGGGGTGTGGTTTACCCACCCATGTATCTCCTGCTGATAACAGCTCAAACTCAATTCTTGACCATGGAAGTGGAGAAACTGACGAGATGTCTCCAAATGCTTATCTCGCCGCAGACAGAGATGGCACCCAGGTTTCCAGTTATTGCCTCCCGCCCTGGCTCCCAGTGTGGCGCCTCGGCCAGCTCAAACTCCAGAAAGTATGTTTTGCTATAATTGTGGGAAAGATGGGCACATGAAAAGGGAAATGCCAGTCCCAAAAGACACTGACAAAGTTGTGTATAGGCTACAAGGAGAGCTTGGAGAAGAAATCAGTGGTTAAGAGGTGCCGACCATGATCCCAGTGAGGGCACCAAAAATGCTAATTCATCGCCCTTTGTGGCAAGGTCATTTGCCCAGGCCCCACCACTGCTTCTCTCCAGACTGGTCCAGAATAGTGGGTCCTCCATGGAGACCACTGTAAAGGTGAATGAGTGTCTACAAGAGCTGTATTAGACAGTGGCTCCTAAGTGACAATTATGTTCCAGGATTGGTATCAGAAGCATTTGTCAGGCGTACCCTTACAACCATTAGAAGGACTGCATGTATGGGGGTTAAGTGAGAAGGCCTACCTATTCGGGTATATCGAATTTGGCTGTCTTTCCCCACCTCCGTGGCTGGGTGTGAACAAGTAGAGACCCTAGCAGCAAATGTGTCCCCACTGGGCTGTATGATGGTGTCCTTTGTTGATTGGAACAAATGCTCATATGTCTCGGAAGGCTGGCACAGTTGTGTTATGAAAACAGGGGTCAAAAACTAGTAGAGCTTTTAAGAGTTCCGGCTTTAATTAAGAAGGCCTATGAGGCACGAGAGATGCTGAAAAAACAGAACCAGAGGAACCGGTCGGAATTGTATGGAAGAAGGATCCTGAGTCTCTGATCCTGGCGCCAAATGCCCAGTGTACCTCACAGGAGAGGTCCGTATCAGAAAGGATGTTAAGAATAAAATATTAATGTTGGATGCACCAGGCGATGGAAAATTGCCAGAGGGACTGCTGGTCAAGCTTAGTATTTTGCCGCTAGAGCCCATGCTTATGCCAGAAGGGTAATGGTCAAGTTCATAATGTGCTGAAAGAGACATTCGAGTAAACAGAGGTTGCATCCTGGCTAATGTGTATTGTGCAGACACTGCAGTGCTACCAGCAGCAAGAGTTCAAGGAAGAATGACAGAGTAACGCCTGACTTGTTTGATTTCGCGACGCTGCCAGCTGAATGGAAAGTGAGGATCAGTGAGAAGCTTGCCCAGAGAGATCAGGTGTTTTCTTTTAAAGAATGGGATGTAGGATGCGTGCAAGGCTGAGCACAATATCCGCTGCATGATGAAGACCATTTCGTGAGAGGTCTCGACGCCAAGGCACTCATGCCGACATAGATGATGTGAGACGGCATCTGCAAGATAATGTTGGCTGGTGTAATACAAGAATCCAGAAGTTCTTATGCTTCCCCATTGTGGTAGTGAGGAAAAGAATGAACAGTAATGATGTGTGTGGATTATCGCATCTTAAACCGGCGGACTATCCCGATCAGTACACAATGCCCCGTGATTCAGGATGCTTTGACTGCCTAAACGGGAGCAGGTAGTTCTCTGTGCTGGATCTCCGCAGGGGGTACTACCAGATCCCGGCGGCCCCAGAGGACCGGTGGAGAAGACGGCCTTTATCTGTCCGCTTGGCTTCTATGAATTCATGAGGATGCTCATGGGATTTCAGGTGCCCCAGCCACTTTTCAACGATTGATGGAGTGTGCAGTGGGGACATGAACTTACTAGAGTGCCTGGTATACCTAGATGATGTTATTGTGTTTGGCAGCTCACTGGAGGAACATGAGAGCAGATTATTTAATGTATTGGACCGACTGGAGGACTTTGGCCTTAAACTGTCCGTTGATAAGTGTCAATTCTTTCAAACATCAGTAAAGTATGTGGGACACATAGTATCCACCGAGGGAATAGAGACCGACCCAAGTAAAGTTGAGGCCTTGACCACCTGGCCACAGCCCAAAAATCTAAAAGAACTGCAAAGATTCCTGGGATTCTGTGGTTATTATCGGCGCTTCATCAAGGACTATTCAAGAGTGATCCGCCCTTTACTTAATCTTACTCAAGGGTATCCCCAACCCACAAAAATACCAAAAGTCAGTCCCTCAAGACTGAAAGAGTGTATTTTCATCCGAGTGAAGTATTTGGGGCCGCTGGACCCTGATTGTGACTGCTTTCATGAGATCATATCAACTTACCCATGCTCCAGTGCTGGCCTATGCTGATCCAAGAAAACCTTTACGTCCTGCACACTGATGCTAGCTTGCAGGGTTGGGGCTGTGTTGTACCAAGAGCACAGAATGGCCTGAGACCAGTGGCCTTTGCGTGTAGAAGCCTGACCCCATCCGGAAGAACTATCCTGTACATAAGTTAGAGTTCTTAGCTTTGAAGTGGGCTATTATTGACCAATTCCATGAGTACTTGTATGGGGCTAAAATACTAGTAAAACTGACAATAATCCTTTGACCTATGTGCAGACCTCAGCTGTTGGATGCCACTGGCCATAGGTGGCTTTCTGCATTATCTACATATGACTATGCTCTCGAATACCAGGCAGGTCTGAACACACTAGATGCTGATGCTCTCCCGAGGCCTGTTCCCCAGAATGATTGGGTCCGGACTGGCAGAACCTGACATTCGGCACTCTGCGGAAGTTTGACAGGGAGGAACAAATGTCCCGGACGCAGTGGACTGCATGGTGGATTGCTTGGAGCCTCTGAGAATTGCATACCTGCTGCTTGTTGCCACTTTTCTGCAATAGACATTGGTGCACTGCCTCAGCTGGACAATGACAGTATTCGCGGGCTCAATCCCGCGATCCCATGATCAAAGCAGCTTTAGAAGCCCTCTATGCAGGAAAAGATGTGTCCAAATTACGCTCCACTGATTTGAGAACTGCACTGTTATACAAAGAAGGTCCTAAGTTGAAACTGATCAATAAACTGTTATCAGAGAAACAGTAGACAGAGGGGGACAAGTAGACAAACAACAACTAGTGCTGCCACTGCCTTCGAGACTCAGTACTGAGGGTCCTTGCACAACCACATGGGGCACCTTGGTATAGATAGAACACTTGACTTGGTGAGATCCAGATTCTATTGGCCTAAGATGGGGCTGATGTAGTAACACATTCGAACTTGTAGTCGCTGCTTACAGAGAAAGCTTTGCCCCAGAGGGCTGCCCCTTGTTAACATCACCACCAGTGTAACTATGGAGCTGGTCTGTATTGATTTTCTGAGTTTGGAGTCAGATCAAAGAAATATCAGTAATGTGCTGGTGGTCACTGACCATTTCACGAGATATGCCCAAGCTTTCCCACCAAAGACCAGAAAGCATCCACTGTAGCCAAGTACTTGTAGAAAACTTTTTGTTCACTATGGGGCTCCACAAAGATCCATTCTGATCAAGGGAGAGACTTTGAGAGTCGTCTGATCAAAGAGATGCTTTCTCTGTGGGGAGTCTGAAGTCCAGAACCACCTCACTACCCCCAGGGGACCCACAGCCTGAACGTTTCAACCGCACTTTGCTAGATATGTTAGCACCCTGCACCCAAAGGACAAGGTTTGATGGAGCCAACAAATTAGCACCCTGGTACATGCTTATAACTGCACCAAAGTGATGCCACTGGATTCTCCCCACCGCCTGATGTTTGGAAGAGAGCTGCACTACCAGTAGATGTGTGTTTTGGGGTCTCCTGATGGGGTTCAAGCTGACAACTATTTACAGTATGTCAAAGTTAAAGGCCCAGCTAACTCATGCGTACCAACTGGCTTCAAACCATGGCTGCCAAAAGAAATCTGGCCAACAAAGAAAGGTATGATAAAAGGTGAAAGCACAGGAACTCCAGGAGGGAGATCGGGTATTGCTAAGAAATCTGGGACTGCATGGCAAGCACAAGATTGCTGACAGATGGTACCATCTCCCTCACATTGTAGTGGGCAAACTAGATGATCTGCCAGTGTACAAAGTAAGGCCTGAGAATAATTCAAAGATGTAAAACAATGCATAGAAATCATTTACTGCCCATTGGACAAATCTTAATTGAGTCTGAGCCCTAGAAGATGCCCCCTCTGCACCAGTGACTAGAGCTGCTGCTAAGAAAGATCAAGAAAGTCTGCACCTACAGAAGCAAAGTTAAAGTGTTCCCTCCACAAGTCCCAGTTGAGCATGACTGTCAGTCCATATCGGAAGAAAGTGAGAGTGACTTTGAATACTATCCTTCTCGAACTGAGTCAATTGTTTAGGGCAATCCCTAGTCAATACTGGAGACAAAGCTGGGCCTTCTGGACTGTCTAAGCTCAGCTTCATCCTGGAGCCAATGCTCCCAGAAAGTGAAGTGCAAAGCATCAGATCAGATGAAATGGAATCATTGTGCATGGTTGAACTGTTTGAGCTTTCAGGGGAGAAATGATAGATTGGGCAGACTGGTGATACACCTGAACAAGAAGAGTATTTTGAGTGCCCTGACAGTCCACTGCCAGTGTCCGAAAAGCTCTCCATGAAGCCAAATGTTGTGGACTCAGAAACTGTAACTCCTGGAGCTGAAAGTGCCTCAAGTTCTAGCCTCTACTCCCCATGGAGACTCCTGACAAGTGAGGACAATGCTGAAAATGAGGCTCAGAGTGCAGAGACTATAACAGTTCCCCTAGAAAGACTGGTCGAGCTGTAAAGCCTGTGGTGCACCTCAGTTATGATTCACTTGGGAGGCCTGTGGACTTGCCTCTCAATGTTGTCCATAAAGGATGGTGGTCCCCGGCTCATTGCCCAAACTGAGCATCAGTGCTAACTCCAGTTACTTGTGTTGCCCTCTAAGTATGGTGCCTTGCCCCATCCAGCCCCAAGGTAACTGATAGGGAAGGGCCCTCTCTTCAGGTTTCATGTACAAGAGGTAATAACTTGAGTTACGGTACAATGTGTATGTAATACTGTGTAAGTGACGTACTGCAATGTTTCAGAAATGTGTTCTTGGTAAAATGATATATTGACTGATGATTACATATGCGAGCCTAATGCAAATGTATATGGTTGCAGTTGAAACTTATGGGGTACTTGCTTGACGCGGACGCTAAGCTTTCCCAGGCTAGGAAGGTGTAACCCCTGCAAATGGGGTTCCCAAAAGACTTCCAGGAGCTTGCTTGAATGCTCCAAGCCTGAATGGTGTTTGGCTTAGCTTATTATCAGTGAGTGTTTTAGAACCTCTGGCACTGTCTCTTTAAGAGCTGTCTGCTTGCAGACATAATTAGTTTGTATGGGGGACTGTGTGCTTCTCTGTTTGAGTACCACTCGAACTGCTGCCTATTTACTTCATTTTTGCAGTCACTAGGGTGCAAAGGAACCTATCTGAAAGATGTAACTGTTTGCCAGAAATTATTTAGAGTAATAATGAAATTACAGTTTGTCTAACCTGCTTTCTTTGCAGTCAGAACTGTGTCTGCTAGTTCCCCATTCTAGTTTTGAACTGCTGAACTGGACCAATCAGTGGGGTAAGCTTAGCTCTAAAATGGTGCCTTGGACGAATCAGAACTTGACTCATAATCTGAGCCAGCCACAAGAGGATTGTATGGGCAGTGACCTGGAGATGTAGTTTAGACTTCAGTGCCTTTTTGGACCAACAGCAGTCTATTGTGAGTGACAGCCAATCCAGTCAAGAACTGGGAGGAACTCAAAGGAAGTGCCAGTTTTTCAGTTGGAGTGTCAGTTGAGCTTTGGCAGTGAAGGAGAAGGAGCCCTGTGCTTTTTCAGTGTGCAGTTTTAGTCAAAAACGTGTAAGGCCCAGAGTTCGGGTCTGCAGCTTGTGTAACAGCTTGTTAGGACTGAATCCGTCCTGTGAAAAGAATCAAAGGATCTCTGAAGAGTAGAAACCAGGCTCACCCTGTAGAAGACTGGAGGAATTCTGAAAATTGCACTCGGTCTGTCAGGAACTGAATCTGCTGTGTGTTCTCCCGGTATTGTGCAGTAATTGCGATCGATACAGATGCAGCCTGCCTGGTATAGTGCTTTTATATGGATGTGAAGAGGTTTGTGTACCTCAAGTGAG
Organism: Neoceratodus forsteri; assembly: GCA_016271365.2. NCBI lineage: Eukaryota > Metazoa > Chordata > Ceratodontiformes > Ceratodontidae > Neoceratodus > Neoceratodus forsteri. Next base: position 68,690,199 of record JADMNL010000035.1, read on the forward strand.
CCCTGCTGACATTGAAGGACCCTATCTTATTTGGAGGTCGTGAGTACTAATTCAGGGTCGCTCCCTGTTGAATTGCCACATTAAATCCAAATGGAATTACTGTACTGCTGACTGTTTAATTCTCCTTTTCTCTGTGAAAGGGCCCTACCAGCTGCCACGGTTTGGACTAGCCACTAGGGCTTGGGTACCCAGGGACAGTAACTGATAGGGATAGGCCTGCATGCCAGAGCCATAGGTAGATTATTAGAGTGATAAGCTAATTAACCTGATTTCCCTGTCCTTGTTATATCCCCCAATAAATCAGAGCTGCTCGTTTCAGCAAAGTTATACTGCCTGAGGTATTTGTCTATGTTAAAGTACTGTACTGTGATTGTTGCACTGTATCTCATTTCACAGGAGGTCCCAGTGCCGAACCAGACCTGGGGTAAGTGTATACTGTGAAGGTAATTTGATATATTGTGTGGGCACTAGTGGGAAGAAAGGGGGGTTGCAGTGTCCCAGAGGGCTGTGACCAAGTTAGTTTAACTATTGCAAACCCTGACCTCTGGGTGGAGGCACCCGCCATTGGATCCAGGCCCCTCAACCTGTTAGTGGCAAATCAGGCAGGGGTAGTAGCCCCTGGGATAGCGCCATCTAGGGGTTACACTGGTGTATACAGAAATCATTTTAATTTTTATTTACTAATTTATTTTACAACGTGTTTATGCAGGATAGTCCAGCTGAGAAGCAACACCTTGTTTCAAGTGCAGTCCTGCTTTTATCCATTTCTGCAACTGGGTAAACTGGAGCACTAGGATATTAACCAACTTGCTCAGGGTCACAGAGCGAGTAGTTGGCTCCAGTGGGGTTTGAACCTCTGACCTCTCAGTTCCCAAGCCCGTGCTCGAACCACTAGACCACACTGCTTCCTTAGTTGGCATGCTATCATCTTGTGCAGTGCTGTATTTGTTTATTTTATTTGTTTATTTATTTAAAAGTGTGATAATCTGGAAAGGCACACTGAGCTGAGGCTCGTTTCCAGGTGTGATCCAGGGAAGGGGGAAATGGGAGAAGGCATACAGACAATTACAAACATCAGAAGTGCAATAACGGCAAATGCAAGTACACAAACACAATAGGCAACAATATTATCCAGAGGATATACCACGGTTGCAAATGAGCTAAAATGCTCACACTATATGTGGGTAGGCAGTACAAAATCTGGTAGATGAGAATGAGTGAGCATAACCCTTGAGAGAGCAGAGTTCAGGAAACACCAGGAAAGAGGAGTCATTAGCTAGAGGGTAGAGTAGAAGCAGTGGAGAGAAAGGAGACAGAGGAATCTGGAAGGAGATGACAGGTACATGGAGGGGGAGAAGAGAGCCTTAGTTGATGTTTTACTGTTTGAAGGAGGTGGATAGATGAAGCAGAGAGGGAAGCAGATTCCAAGGAGAAAGGAGGTGGGTAGGAGAAAGCAGTTTGACCAGTGCATGGGTGAGGGTGAGAAATAGAGAAGGTGCGGGTATCCCTTGAACATAGAGAGTGAGGAGGGGGTGAGGAGAGAAGATAGGCAATAGGGAAGAGAGCCAAACCAGTATTTGGCAATGAAGATGGAGCAATGGAAATATAGAAACATAGAATCTGATGGCAGATAAGGACCGCTTGGCTCACCTAGTCTGCCCATTTCCCTACCTAATGGATAAGCTGCAGATCCTAGTTAACCAACAGCCTACTTCCTCCTACCCCCAACTAGAATTGTCTTATGTCTGTCCCATGCATTCTTTGAATTCCACCACTGTTTTTGACTCTACAACCTCCTCAGGAAGGTTGTTCCATGTATCTATAACCCCCTCTGTGAATAAATACTTCCTCACATTACCTCTGAGCCATCCCCCCTCTATCTTCAAATTGTGCCCCCTTGTTCTTGCATACATCTCTTTTTCTGAAAAATGCTATCCTCTTGGACTTTGTTGATTCCTTTGAGGTATTTGAAAGTTTCTATCATTTCCCCCCTCCCCCTCCTTTCCTTGAGGCTATACATCTTAAGCTCCTTTGGTCTTTCTTCATATGCCTTCTGGTGCAGACCCTGCACCATTTTGGTTGCCCTCCTCTGGACAGCCTCCACCCTGTCTATGTCTTTGCAGAGATGGGGTCTCCAGAACTATACACAGTACTCCAGATGTGGTCTTACCAACTGTCTGTACAGAGGGCCCAGAACTTCCTGTTTTCTACTGGTGATGCCTCTCCCTATGCATCCCAGTATCCCCCCAGCCCTCCTTACTGCCTTCTCACATTGCTGGCCCACCTTTAGGTCATCTGATATGACTACCCCAGGTCCCTTTCCATTTTTGTTGTTGTCAGTATCTCATCCCCCATTGTGTACTCTTCCCTTGGGTTTTTGTTTCCCTGGTGAATTACGTTGCACTTCTTTGCATTGAATCTAAGCTGCCATACATTTGCCCATTCCTCCAACCTTACCAAGTCCCTTCTCATCCTTTTCACCCCACCTTGCGTATCAACCCTGTTGCAGATCTTTGTGTCATCTGCAAAGAGACATACTTTTCCTTCCATTCCCTCTGCAATGTCATTATACAGACATTAAAAAGGACCGGACCCAGTACTGAACCCTGTGGTACCCCACTAGTAACCCCCCTTCTTCACTGTGGACTCCATTTACTATTACCCCCTGTGTCCTGTTGTCTAGCCAGTGTTTTACCCAGGTTACCACCCTGAGTAGCCTGGGTAAAAGGAGGTGGAGGAAAAATGGAAAGGGAGAATTTCCAGTCCAGCACCAGAGTGCGCACTAGGAGAGTGGTGCTTCTATAAACAATGCAAAATTTCCAATAAAAAAGTTTAGAGCACTCACCACCCCATAAGAGGGACGCAGAAACCAAAAGGTTTCTAATGAAATAATTTATTGATACAGAAACAGACACATGCCTTCACCTGACGTGTTTCAAACTGCTTAGTTCTTTTAAGCAGCTCAAAACATATCAGGCAAAGGCATGTGACTGTTTCTGTATCAGTAAATGATTTCATCATAAACCTTTTGGTTTCTGTGTCCCTCTTACAGTGGTGAGTGCTCTAAACTTGTTTGTTGGAAATGGAAAGGGAGGAGTGGAGGGAGAAATTGTGGGCATGCAGTGGAGAGTTGGAAGCAAAGTGACAGAAAGCATTACAGAGGGCAACCAATCTGGCAAGAGAAGAGGGAGGGCAGAGCTCTAGGCCACGTCTACATAGTCAAAGATCAGGAGGATCATTCTGGTTATCTGCTCCCGGTGGACTTGGGTGGGGAGGCTGTTTTTATTACAGTATAGGGTGCTGAGCTTGGGGAAAAGTTTGGAGTGTATGGCATCAATGTGGGCAGAGAAGTCTGATTTACTATCTAGGCATGCACCAAGGTGTTTGAAGGCAGAGATGACCTCCAGTTGGGCACCATCCAGAGTGGAGAAGACTGGGGAAGGTGAGAGCCTTCTAGTTTTCTAGCTGGTGCAAAAGGTCATGGAAACAGTCTTTTTGGTGTTTACTTTGAGCTGGTTGGCATGGAACCAGTGCTGCATCTTGTGGAAATCCTACTGCAGATATGGTAGGACCCAAAGTGTAAATGACCATGTCACCTGCACACATGTGTATATGAGGAAGACACGGGTGAAGGGGAGATTGTCATGAAAAATGGAGAACAGTATAGGGCCCAGGATGAAGCCTTGGGAGACATCTGCTAAGATGGGAGGGACAACATGCCACCCACCTGAACTGACAGTTGTTGGCCCATTATGTTAGAGCTGAACACTCAACAGCAGGAGCAGAGAGGCCAGCTGAGGACAAACCTGGCCGGGGGGGAGGGGAAAGGGGAAATTGTTTAACTAGGAGAGGCACACCAAGTCAATGCTTGTTTCTAGGTGTGACCTGGGAGCACAAGGAAGTTAAGTGACTTGCTCAGGGTCACACAGTATGCAAGTGGGAGCTGATGGGATTCAAACCCAGGTCTCCAGGTTTGCAGCTCAGTGTGCTTAAGCACTACGATATACTGCCTTCCCGGAGGAGGGGTTGGTACAGAGTCAAATGCCTTCACAAAATCAATGAATATGGCTGCAGCGATATGTCCCTGATCCATCCCAGTAAGGATGGAGGCAGTTACATGTGGCAGGGAGGAGATGGTGGAGTGGTTCCTTCTGAAGTCAGACTGGAAAGGAAAGAGGAAGAGCCTAGAAACACTGGCTAGTCTGGAGTACTTTAGGGACCCTTAAAGTTGAGCAAGGGAGGCAAGGAGTGAGATTGGCCTATAATTTCCTGGGGAGGAGGAATCACACCCTTGTGAAGAGATAATACTTTGGCAACTTTCCAGGCATGAGGGACAGCACAGAGGGAGAAGGAGAGGCTCAGAAGGTGAGTGAGTAGATGGATGATAGCGGAGCAGATATATGAAGAAGTCTAGGGTCCAAGCCATTAGGACTGTATTTGGAAGAGTTAAGAGACACAAGGGCAAGGAAAACTTTTTTTTGGGGGGGGGAACAGGAGAGAAGCTAAAGCCATCTGATGAGATGGATGAAAGACAGAGGAAGAGATCATTAGAAGACTGGCATGGTAGTGTATGGGTGGTGAAGAAGTTGTTAAAAAGGGAAATGACAGCAAGGCAGTTGGAGACCAGTGAGCCATCTGCCAGGAGAGTGTGTGTGTGGGGGGGGGCAGGCAGGGCAGGAGGGTCGAATAAGGAGTGGATCACTTTCCAGAATTTGGATAGGGAATCTAGGTTGGACTGCAAGTAGTGGGCCTTAGCTGTCCAAATTCCCTTTGTACAGGAGTTCTTTAAAGACTTGTAATGCTGGTGATTATACATGGAGTGGAAGGTCTTGAAACAAGCCCATGCAAGATCCCAAGACTTGTACATCTCAGTAAGGTCAGGAGTGATCCAGGGCTGGTGGGAGCATTTCACTCTGGTCTTTCTAAGTGTGTGGGGGGCATGTGTGTTCCAGGTGCTGGTTTAAGAAGGCAATGAAAAGTGAAAGGGCAGTGTCAGTCCTGGGTAGAGTATAAAGGGGACCAATCTGAAGAGGCAAGGTCCTTTAGGAGGGCATCAGTGTCAAGTGACCTGAGAGACCTATGCCAGGTGTATCTGGGGTGGGTATGGGGGAAGCACTTTCCTAACACAGTAGGTTAAGCAGTGGTCACTGAAGGTGTCAGAGAGAGAATGCCTGCAACCATGATATGATGAGGATGGGAGAACATCACTTAGTCCAGGATGGAGTGGTTGGAGGAGTGAGGATTGAATCTAGTGGGTTCGGTGATTAACTGTGTTGGGTTCAGGGATTCAATACAAGTGGAAGATGGGATTAGAGGCAGGGAAGAGGCAGTTAACATTTAAGTCTCTGAGAAGGATGAGCTCACCAGAAGCAGAAAGGGAGACTAGAGAGGAGAGGGAGTTGAGGAGAGAGGAAGTTATCTTAAGTGAGGCATAGAGGACACCAACAAAGACAGGAAGGGTGGAAGGGAGGGAAAATTTTACTAGCATGAGCTCATGAGAGAAAGGGAGGGCTCCTTGAAAGAGATGGAGCAGGAGAGGTTTTGACGGACTTATAAAGCAGCTCCTCCACCATGCTTGTCTCTGTCCTGGTGAAAGAGGTTGAAGTCTGGGAGGGCTAGATGAGAATCTGGAAGTCTAGAGGAAAGCCAGGTTTCAGAAATATAAAAGATGTCAGTAGAGTGCAGGGAGATGCATACTTTGAGTGGGTCAAGCTTAAGGAGGAGGCCTCTTGCACTGAGATGGAAGATGCAAAGGTCTCTAGGTATAGAAGGTGAGGAGGAAGGGAAACAGGGGCCTGGGTTTGGCGGTACATCACCAAGCCAGGAGGAGGATAAGAAGGAGAAGAGAAAGGAGAGAAAGAGAGAGAGTCTTCTGCCTTTTGTGATGGGGGAGGGGTGGAGGTAGGGAGTGAAAGTAATGGTGGAAAAATTCAAAGTTTAAATGGGGATATGAAGAAAACCAGGGTGGATACAGAGAATGTGGGGTGATGAGGAATGGAGGGGGAGGGCAATGGAAAGATGGGTGAAAGGGATGAAGTGGGGAAGAGGAGGAAGGAAGTGAGAAGGAGGGGGAGGCAAGGGAATGAGAGACGGGCCGGGGATAGGGAAAAGAAGGGAAAGAATGGTAAGATAGATAAGTACCAAGAGGAGCATGGCAGGAGGGTTAAAGTAGAGGGGGAGGAAGGAGAATGGAGGTAAAGAGTGAATTAGGCTCAAACAGAAACTGACCCAAAATAGGAGCATAGAATAGGAAAGGAATTATGCATGGGTAAGCAGTCACAGTACAAACAGACTAGGTTAGGAATAGGTAGTTAAAAGAAACAGTAGATGAGCAAGAATAAGCATTAAATACCTAGCTGTTATGCAGTGTGGAACAGTAAAATTTGTACAAAATAAGAATTAGTACTAGAGCAGAAGCAATCCTAGACTAGAGAGCTAGTTGAACAAACAAATAAAATCTGGCCAGAGCTAATAGGGCTGCATTACTGAAAGTTTATTTTGTAATATTTTTACACTAAATTTTCAACATAGCCTTGTTATGATGCTGCCTCATGAAGAAGGGCAGAGAAAATGTTCAACTCCTGACCTTAAGGTGATTTTTTGCGGGGACTGTGAAATCAACTTTCAGGAAGCAGAAACACATTTTGAGCAGGAGCTGAAAAATGACAGCTGTCACATTCATGATGTGCTGTAAAGATATGACTATGTTGTAAGTTTGGGTTAAAAATATTGAAAATGACCAATGTTACGAGTCTGCGCTCGCAAAATGCAATATAGGATCATAACTGTATTATCCTTTTTTTTTTTTTACACCAAGTTTTCAACATAGCCTTCTTATGACCCCCACCTCATGAAAAAGGGCAAAGAAAATTTTCAACTCCTGCCTGAAAGGTGATTTCGCACAGAGACTGCAAAAGCACCTTTCGGTATGTCAGAAACATTTTGTCCAGGATTTGAAAAATGACAGCTGTCACATTCATGAGGTGCTGTAAAGATATGGCTATATTGTGAATTTGGGGGGAAAATATTGCAAATTACCAAAGTTACAAGCCTGTGTTCGCAAAATTCAACATAGGCTCATAACTTTATTGTTTTTTAATATTTTTTACCCAACATTTTAAACATAGCCTTCTTATGATGCCACCTCATGAACAAAGGTGGAGAACATTTTCAACTCCTGTCCGAACGGTGAGGTTACACAGGGACTGCAAAATCATCTTTTGGGATATAAAAAGAACCATTTTGGCCAGGATTTGAAAAATGACAGCTGTCACATTCATGAGGTGCTGTAAAGATATGGCTACGTTGTGAATTTGGGGGAAAATATTGCAAATTACCAAAGTTACGAGCCTGCGTTCACAAAATTCAACATAGGCACATAACCTTGTTGTTTTTCAATATTTTTACTCCAAATTTTCAACATAGCCTTGTTATGACCCCACCTCATGAACATGGGTAGGGAACATTTTCAACTCTCGCCCAAAAGGTGATTTCATGCAGAGACTGTGAAATCAGCTTTCAGGATGTAAAAAAAATGTTTTGCCCAGGATTTGAAAAATGACATCTGTCACATTCATAAGGTGCTGTAAAGATATGACTATGTTGTAAATCTGGGGTAAAAATGTTGAAAATGACCAAAGTTATGAGCCTGCATTCGCAAAATCAATGTAGGCTGATAATTGTGTTGTTTTTTTAATATTTGTACACCAAATTTTCAACATAGCCTTCTTACGACTCCACCTCATGAAAAAGGGCAGAGAAAATTTTGAGCTCCTGCCCAAAAGACGATTTCACACAGGGACCACAAAAATCAACTTTCAGGAAAGATTTGCCTAATGACAGTTCAATTGTTCAGGAGGTGAAATCCCTAAAAAGGCATGTTGAAAATGTGGGCCAAAAATATGCAAAAATGCCCAAGTTATGCCACTAAGTTCAAAATCCCATTGAAATACATAGATAGATAGACAGACAGATAGATAGATAGATAGATACTATCTGTAGATAGATAGATAGATAGACAGATAGATAGATACTGTCTGTAGATAGATAGATAGATACTGTCTGTAGATAGATACTGACTGTAGATAGATAGATAGATAGATAGATAGATAGATAGATAGATAGAGAAAAACCTTTATTTTTTGACAGGAGAAAACTTTTAGGACTGTAAGGCCCTGTTTTACGAACATATGAATGTGCCAGTTGAAACAGACCACCAGTCTATCCAAGTCTGCTCGAGTGTGCAGCTAGCACCCCTAGTTTGTAGCTGCCCAACCCCCTCTCCCCTTTGTCATCCCACTGACACCCCCACCTCCCTCACCCTCACTCTCCCCTGTTCCCTGTCCCATGCCCTTTTAAAGCTGATACAAAGTTGTCCCGTTAATAAAGAAAACAAAATTAATAATACATTGAATTGCATATCTGTTTCTTCAGTTCATGGTCCGGCTTTGAAGAGTGAAGACATGTCTGCAGTCCAGAGAGGATTATGGCATTGGACTCATGATCAGTAAATATGGGCTTGGGGGGGTGGAGTGGTGGGTACTGAGTGAGAGGGTTGGGTAGGGGACTCTACCAATCACAATAGACATCGATGGATGTTTTTCTGTTTACAGGTTAAAAAAAAAAGAGTGGATTCCTGCACTGGGAGATTAGGCACCCCCAGTGAAACTATTTTGTTTCTAGGGGGGGAGTGGGGTGGTGGGTGCTGAGAGGGAGGTCAGCTGGGGGGTATCTTTAACAAACAAAAAGAAAAAAAAACTGATCCTGACACTGTGGAATTGAGCACCTGCAGTATCACTGGTATGTTTCCTGACCCTGGGGGATTGGGTGTATGTTTCTGTGGGGGGTGATGAAAGGGAGGGGGAGGGTTGGGTGGCGGATAGCAATAATTTCTAAATTATTTTTTCTGTGGTCACGGTGGAATGCGGCACAAACTGCCGTGACCAAGATGGCTACTGAGCGCAATTGTACATGCACTAGTAGTTGCACGTACAATTTGGTGGCCGTGACCTGCAGTTCTTTTTTGTTAACTATTACAGATATCCCCTCATCTGACCCTCCCTCTCAGTACCCACCATGCCAAGCCCCCCTCCCCAGAAGAATAAGAATGACACTGGGGGTGCCCAATCCCCCAGAGGCACGATCAGGACTGCCATTTTTTTTTTTTAAGAAAAAAATAATGCTTTGTGAGTGGATGGCCCTACAGACATGGAGGCGACTGTGATGCATGCCCAACAAGTTGGTTGGTTGGAAAGAATGCAGAGTCCTTTTTCTGAAAGCAAAGGGACTGCAGGGCTCCACTCACTGCAGCCATAAAAGAGAGGCAATAGGCTTAAATACAAATTGAATCATCAGGTATGCAGATAGGAACAGTATCAATTGCTTAAAATATGTGTTCCGGTGCTGGAGCAGGACAAGGCTACATAGCTAGCTGCTCAAGCATCCAGTAGATACTCAGAGGTTGGTAGTATAACAGTGACAAATGCTGAGTAAGTAAACAGCATATGCGGCTTGAATACACTAAAGTATCTGGAGACTGATTAGGGATAAAGTCAGAGCTGAATGAGAAGTTTACAATGGAGAGGAGCAGGTAGATGTGTATGGGGGGTCTGAGAAGCAGCATGACTGGCCAACTGGCTGACTCCTGGCTGACTCCAGGTAGACTTCTTGATGTCCTTAGCACATGGTCCTTTGTGCGGATGGGCTGCTTATGCAGGTCCAGTCAAGTAATGTGGGCAAGGAGAAAAGTACCACCCCGGAAACCACCTGATTGGTGGTCAGCAAACATGGAGTCCTCCCTGTAGTCCTGGGCTTTGAGGGTCTGAGGGCTGGCAGCTGGTGGCAAGCAGAGGGAAAGGAGGCTCTGGCTCTCTCTCTCTCTCTGTGAGCCCTGAAGTTGCAGCATGGGTCCAATGGAAAACTGAGGAGGCTGGAGACAAAGGGCACTCATTGAAAATTGTGCCGATCAGTTAAGTCCCACCCCTGAAACCACCCAATTGGTTTCCAGCAAACACAGAATCCTCCCTGTAGTCCTAGGGTCTGAGGGCTGGTGGCAAGCAGAAGAAAGAGGAGGAGGCTCTGACTCTCTCCGTGAGCCCTGAAGTTGCGTAATTAATCCAGCAACAAACTGCAGAGGCTGGAGACAAAGGGTGCTGACTGAAAATTGCACCAGTCAGTTAAGTCCCACCCTGAAACTACCCTATTGGTGGTTGCCAAGCACAGAGTCCTCCCTGTAATCCTCAGCTCCGAGGGTCTGAAGGCTGGTGGCTGTGGGGCAAGCAGGAGAGGAGGCTCTGGCTCTCGCTGTGAGCTCTGAAGCTGCGGTGTTGGTTCAGCAGCAAACTGAGGAGGCTGAAGACAAAGGGCACTGACTGAAAATCATACCAGTCAATTAAAGTCCTGCTGCTGAAACCACCTGATTGGTGGTTGGCAAACTCAGAGTCCTCCATGTAGTTCTCGGTCTAAGGGTCCAAGGGCTGGCAGCTGGGAGGCAAGCAGAAGTAGAGGAGACTATGGTTCTTTCTGTGAATCCTGAAGTTGTGGCACTGGTCTGGCGACAAACTGAGAAGGCTGAAGACAAAGGGCGCTGACTGAAAATTGTACTGGTCCATTAAGTCCTGCTGCTGAAACCACCTGATTGGTGGTTGGCAAACACAGAGTCCTCCCTGTAGTCCTGGGCTCTCAGAGTCCAAGGACTGGCTGCTGGGGGGCAAGCAGAAGAAAAGGAGGAGGCCCTTGCTCTCTGCATGAGCTCTGAAGGTATGGCATTGGTCCAGTGGCAAACTGAGGAGGCTGGAGAAAAAGAGTGCTGATTGAAAATTGCGCCAGTCAGTTAAGTCCCACCCTGAAACTACCCTATCGATGGCTGGCAAACACGGATTCCTCCCTGTAATCCTCGGCTCTGAGAGACCGAAGGCTGGTGTCTGGGGGAAGGGGGTGGCAAGCAGGAGAGGAGGCTCTGGCACTCTTTGTGAGCCCTGAAGTTGTGGAATTGATCTGGTGGCAAACTGAGGAGGCTGGAGACAAAGGGTGCTGACTGAAAATTGTGCCAGTCAGTTACGTCCCACCTTGAAACTACCCTATTGGTGGTTGGCAAACATAGAGTCCTCCCTGTAGTCCTCAGCTCTGAAGGCTGGAGGGCAAGCAGGAAAGGGGGCTCTGGCTCTCTCTATGAGCCCTGAAGTTGCGGCGTTGATCCAGCGGCAAACTGTATGGCAAACCATTTTTATGTTTGCACTTGCGCAAATTGAACATGTTGGTATGATAGTGGAGTCTGAAAGGTATGTCACTGTCAAGTCAGTGTAGGATAGTCTGCAAGGGGCTGGAAAGGGTCAGACCAATCATCAGCCAAGGCTGATCATGACACTCTTCTGGCTTGCTGGGTGGAAACTGCACAAAGTTCAAGAAACAGAGCCACCCAAATTATAGGGCGGCTCTTTGCTTTGCTCTGCATAATGCCATCCAGCAAGCATAGCAGATCAGCATCATGATCAGCCCACTGTGGTCCTCTCCCCCAACATAAAAACAATCCCTCCCATCCTCTGCCAAGTATCCCTCCCACCTCCCATTGCTCACCCCCTCAACATTTTATAAATGACACCTGTCATGTTCAGTAGGAGGGGTTATAAAAAGATTATGGGTCAGATTTTCAAAGGGTGGCATAGGGCTTGCATCAAGGCCTGCACCACAGCACTTTGAAATCGTTGGTACACCAATGCCGTTTGCTGCAACTGTGCCCAATTTTCAAAGGTCAGATGCAGTTGTGACAGTTTTCCCCATTTTAAGGCCGCTTGTGCCAAATCTCAGGCTAAAGCTCCATGAAAACAGTCCCTGGGACTGATATAAGCTAGACCACCAAAAGATGGTCTAGCCTGAGTCAATTGCCACACGGGACAGAAAATCCTATTCGACTGCTGCAAGTTCAGTGCACTGTATCTTTGGCACGCTGGGGCTTGCTGCCCGGCAATCTCATCCTACTGAAAATCTATCCCAATGTTATAAATTTGAGGTCAAAATGTGAAAAACAACTAAGTTATGAAGAAACATTGAATTGTTCCAATGTTTACTCATAATTTTAGTTTTGCAGATTTTGGCCCCTAATGTTCAATATATCCATTGTGTTACCCCACCTCCTGAACATGACATGTGTGATTTTTCTAACCCCCTCCAAAACATGTTTTTGCAGTCGCACTGCAAAATCACCTTTCGGACAGGATTTAAAAAAAATACACCTTGATCGTAATGTGAGGTCGTGAAAAAAAAAGGGGGGAAATTTAGGGTCAAAATGTGGGAGCCTACTAAAACGTCAGATATTGTCTCTCAGCTGACCTGTCCTGGGTAAATACAATTGTACCCCCCCCTTGGTGGGGTTAGAGCCTAAGGCAGGGTACAGTCCATGCCCGTAGGTAATTATTGGGTATAGTTCGTGCTTTATTAGGTAATTAGTGGAGAATAGGCAGTTTGGCAAGGAAAGGGTTAATCCGGGGCCACCCTACAGAAATCTGCTGCTTGTGGTAGGTCTCCATGCATGGGCGGCATATAAGTGTAGGCACATAGGAGGGAGGGGGAAAGAGAAAGAGACTCAGAGAGGAGGAGGAGGAGGAGGGCAGAGTGGGGGCAACTGCCCAACCCAGACAGCCGTAGAATTTCCAGACCAAAGTGTGGAGAGAGAGAGAGAGAGCCTGTGAAAGAATGTTGCAGGCGCTGAAGTTTCAAACCCCATGTTGGCCACCAAGATATGTCACCCCGGTGGGACTGGAGCAAGATGCCCCACTGAGACTGACACCTGAATGTGCGGTGCAAGGTTGAACCAAGTAGAGAGGCACCGGGAAGGGTTTTACCCGGAGCTTCCAGATCTGAAGCTCTGCAGACAGTGAGAGTAGATCAAGCAATGAAGAAGCACTGTTTGCTACAGTTTGGGGATGTGTTGCTCATACGTCACAGAGACAATTGCCCAAGGGAAACTACATGAAGCTGACATGTGAGTTTGAAAGGAGCTAGTGGCCCCAGTTTGAAAGGCCAGCCTTTTCCATGTGGAGACGTCACAGTGAGTCAGTTGAGATTTGACTTAGGACAGAGGTGGCGGCCTGAGGTGAAAAGCCATCCCATTCCATAGGAAGAGAAGCCGGTAAGTAAAGGGAAAAGAGGAGAAGGGGGTCCATTTTGGCCCAAGGAGCATCTGGATATTAAAGCATTCTGAATTCGGGAATGTCTGATTCATGCCCTGTGGGGAATTTGTGAACTGTCTGCTCATGTGAACTGTTCTCAGTGTGAAATATGGGATCATAGCAGTTCAAGATGTGTACTTCCAACCTCAACCAAACTATTTTCTGCTCCATGGAGTCTTCCTTAATTTTGTCATTAAATGGGATCCCCATGGTTTGTTCTACAAAGCTGTGGTCTCAATGTTATTTCATCAAATTCTATTGCGATTAACTTTGATTGCCTTTTAACCCAGCACTTGAAGAGCTTTGCACCCCCAGTGTGACAGTAAGACCTGCTAATGCTAGTCATTTCTGGAGTAGTATCAGCTGTGGTTCCCCCTCCCCACAGATAGTTACCATCGGAATACTCCTAGACACCGGGGAGGGGGTGGGTTACAAGTGGGGGTTGGTCTGGGATGTGTTCTGGGGCACTTGAACAACATTTGTGACTTTTCATAAGTGCTAGGTGAGGAGGATTCTTGTTTGAACTTTTTGACCTGCTGGTTGAAACTGTACAATATAACGCTGGAGAGCCATGAAAATTCGCTCCTCAGGATGGAGCATGGGTGCCTGAAAGTCTGGAAAAAGAGACCCTCATGTCTGGTCCATGTGAAGGTTATGTAAATGGACTGGTACCAAAACCAGATGATTGGACTGTCTGGACTGTTGGGGTGGAGAGACGATTCCCCTCGTGCACACATCTGTTGTTGCAGAGCAGAACTGTTCAGGGCTAAGGAGAGATAACAGTGTTCTGTGCAACCGTGGCTTCTAATACCTTTTGGCAAGTGACTAAATGGAGGAAAATGGCTCAGGTGCCAGCAGCATTAGACGTTCATGTGCCAGCGTAAATGTTTCATTGGATGAGTAAGATGGTAACTAAATCTTCCTCGGCCAGTAAATGCACAATGTGCCAGAAGAAAGGGTGGGAGGTTGAGCTGTGCTCAGTCTGTCATCAGTGCTATGGAGATTGCTCCAGAGGTCACGAGTATCAGTTCTCATCACCAACCCACTGTTGGACCAGCACGTCCATTACCTCCTTGAAGTCTAAGGGATGGGAGGATTTCTTGTTGCTGGCAAGTCAGAAAGACAGAGTGGGAACCACAGTTTTGAGTGCCCCATCAGAGAGACCATTGGTGCACAACCAGCTGAGTAGCCCTGCTGCACAGCCACCAGAGCCAGTACAACGTATGACCCTGGAGGACTTTTATCTGCTTGTATAACTCACTGATGAGGAGCAAACAGGGATGTCGGAGGTGGCTAAAGTTCAGTCACCTGAACTGCAATAGCCATCTATAAAGCTTGACTCAGGCTTGCAGTTAGAGACTCAGCTACAGCACATGACAGAAAGAACCCTGGTGTAAAAGAGGGCAGAGAGCCACCAGACCAGAGCCACGAACAAGTGGATGTCAATCTCCCAGATCACTATGCCTCGGTGGTTTTGCCACCCAACACGTGCTTCATTCCCTATCGGCTAGTGCTTCTTTGCCTGGTCTTGGGGAGACAATTCGGCAAATATGAGAACAAGAGCGGTGTGACAGAGAATATTGAGAAGGGACATGGCTACCAGAGGGGCAGGTACCCAGAACCACCATAAAGAGTCTGCCTAAATGGTTGCAGTCCAAACAAATTGTACAATGTCATGGCCGAGAGGAGTACCCAGAGTATGAGTACCCCCCACCTTCTAGACTGGTTATGGGATGAGACAGAGGGAAGGAAAAGGGACTGGGTGTTTCATGGCATTTTGGGCAAATTGTACGGGAATCATGGACTTGACAGTTTCAGCAGCACCTCAGCATTGCAAGATGCCCAGCGAGTTGTCCACCGGATCTGCTCAAAGAGCACATATGAGGACCTGACCATCACCAAGAACTGTGCCATTTTGCAGGACATTGATGGAGGGTGTACCAAGTACTGTATACTTTGATGGAGGGTGTACCAAGTACTGTGTGCTGTGGAGGCAACAAACTCTTTTGACTGTCCATGCAGAAAACCAGACCCCTGGTTGTAGTTTGCAGGCATGAATAGTAAATGGACTGGGATCTCACCCCCCCCTCCCAAGCTCTTGTCAGTGTGTGTTCATGGACTTATATTGGGACTTACTGCAACAACTGTTTATTGTTTCAGTTTTCAGAATGTTATTGCCTTTGGGGTGATGAGAAATGAGCTGTGAAAGTGACTGCATGATGACTCAGTGTTGAATGCTACGTGATATCTTGTTTAATGTATCATACAGTTATGAAATATGTCACCATTCTGAGTCCCATTGGGCTGCAGTGTTAATATGTTTCAAGCAGTAATCATGTACTGTTACAGTAGCAGGCGGGCCACTGCACTGTAGGGTGAGCGTGGGATTAGTTTGGCTAATGGGTTGAGTAGCGGGAGTTTGGCAGCTGTGTCAGGCAGGCAGTTAGGATGTGCAGTATTAGGCAGTAGTGTTACAGGACAGCTAGGCTTGGGATGCTGACCCTTGGGTTCTTGGGCAAACTGCTTCAAGGGTCCAGGTGGGTGGGTGGGTGGCCAAGCAGAAGCTTGAGCGACTTTGGTGAGTCAAGCTACAAGGGGCCCCAGTTTTGATTTTTCCCTGCTAGGAGGATGGGCCACTACATGGTGGTGCAGCCTGTAGCTCCTTGGAGCAGTTGCAGTGGGACTTTGGATGGAAGTGGTGGCCCGAGGTGAAAGGCCAGCCCATTCCATGAGAAAAGATGCCAGTGAGTAAAGAGAAAAGAGGAGATCAGACGCCATATCAGCCCAAGTGTATCTGGTGATTGAAGCTGCCCGAATTTGGGGATGTCCAATTCACATGACATGGGGAATTTGAAAACTGTCTGCTCATGTGAACTGTTCGCAGTGTGAAATATGGGATCATAGTGGTTCAAAATATGTACTGCCTACCTCAATCCAACTATTTTCTGCTCCATGGAGTGTTCATACCTGTAGGTGTTGTGAATCAGTCTCCTACCATTCAAACCACAAAACAGTGAAAAAAAATTGTTTTATTTTGGTGCTCTGCTTCATTTGCATAACTCGCCCCTTTTGTTCTCAGTGTCGCGACATCACCAGAGAAACAAAGTTACTGTACCCACAATGCCTCACTATGTATATTAGTATACAGAGTATATTTCTGTGCTTAAGGAAGAAATAGGAGCCAACATCTCTCAGTATAGAAGTCTTGTAGTTAAATACAGTATGTACAATGCATTGTTGTGAAAATAAACAAACAAAAGCTTATATTGTTGACACCACCACACAAATATGGGACAGCATTTCAGAGTAAGGAAATTGTAAAACAGGTTCTTATTTTACCCACAATGCCTTGTTACAGTTATTTACATATTACTGCTCACCACCAGCAACATAAGGGACTGTATATCTGAGTAAGGCACATTTAGGGCAACATTATAAATTATCCAGAATTCCTTGTTGCTGTATTAAAACAATGACAGCACCCTGGTATGACATCATTTTGGGGGTGTGGCCACACACACAGGAAACTGGAGGACAAAACCCTGATAAAACAGTAAAAAAATAACAATGACAATTTTTTTTTACAAAACAAATTGCAGCTTCAACATTTGAAGCATGTCTGGCAATGGCATGTCATGTGTAACAGGCATTTGGGGAACTTTCAACATTTACTTTAATTTTGTTATTCAATGGGGTTCCCATAGTGTTTTCTACAAAGTTATATCTAGTTATTTCATCAAATGTTATTGTGGTTAACTTTGGTTGCCTTTCAGTCCAGCACCTGATGAGCCTTGCAACCCCAGTGTGACAATAAGACCTGTTAATGCAAGCCATTTCTGGAGTAGTATACTATGGCTCTCCCCTCCCCAGAGACAGCTGCCATCAGTATACCCCTAGGTACAGGGGAGAGGGTGGGCTACACAATCTAAAAATGTATAAAAGCAGGACACCACCAAAAATATATTGTATCTCATCTGATCTATCCTGGGTAAATATTTAGTATAAATGTGTAAAAGCAGGACCCTACTATAGTAAAGCCCTCACTGAACTGGGCATCTATGCTGCTCTATCCTGGGAAAAATACATTGCAAAAGCTGGACCCCACTGAAAATGTAACTTACTTTTTAGTTGGGCTATCCTGGATAAATACATTGTAAAAAAATCAGTAAAAGCAGGGTTCAACAGAAAATGAGATATTGAATCTTGGCTGTGCTATCCTGGGTAAGTACAGACTAAATACTGGGAAAAGCAGCATCCCACTGAAAACAAGACAGCACCTGAGCTCTGCTATCACAAGTAACTACAGTACAAAGATGTGTTAAAGCAGGAACCTTTTGAAAATGAGATGCTGCCTCTCAGCTGGGTTATCCTGGGTAAACATATTGTAAAACTGTGAAAACAGAACCCTACAGCAGAACCCCACTGAAAAAGGAAATGTTGCATTTAAAATTATCTGTCCTAGAAAAATACATTATAAAATCAGGATCACTCTAAAACGAGATATCACTTCTGAACTCTCCTACCCTGGGTAAATGCACTATAAAACAGTGTGAAATCAGGACCCCATTGCAAATGACATATCTCATCCATGGGTGTCAGCAGGCATACTCGGTGTACTCTGGTGGGTATAGTAAAACCTGAAAAATCCAGGGGCAACATGAGCTTCAGGCCAGGGCAACAAACACAAACAGAGTCTCCCCTCCTTGGATGCTTTAGTGTGAGTTTGTGAATGATATTTGGAAGATGTGTGGGTGCTAAACTTAGAGGCCATGATTGTACGAGTGACCGAATCGAGTACATATGTATGTATGCATGCATGAGTGCTGGTGTGAGTGGACTTCTGTAAGGCTGGCTACCTTGATGTGGTACACAGGCTTATCACAATGTATCCAGAACACTGCTACTAAAAGTCAGTCAACGTCTGCCTGATTGGTAGTGTGTGCATTAGATAAAATAAAATGTTTTGAATCTATTAGGGTCATTGACTTACTACATATACTGTAGTTGACTGAAGTGGGGGTGGGGCAATGTTTGTGTGGTGGGGCAGCACATCTTTTGGTTTATGTTTGGGTGGGGGCAACAGCTCAACTCTTGAGCACAAGTTTAAAATTCCTGGCTACACCCTTGATCTCATCTGATCTAGCATGGGTAAATTTATAGTAAAAAATGTGACAAGCAAGACCCAGTACAACAGCAATGCAATGATAAATGCTTGGAGAGAGAGAGAGAGGAGGGAGGGAGAGAAAGGGGAGAGGGAGAGAGAGAGGAGAGAGGAGAGGGAGAGAGAGAGAGAGAGAGAGGAGAGAGAGAGAGGGGGGAGAGAGAGAGAAATTTTGCTCAAGGAAGGTGCTGTCTTCACAGCACTGGAGACTGAACCCCCCAGTATCTTTACATGACTTATACAGCATGGGAGAGCCCAGTGCAAGCTTCCCTGCACTGTCCCACCAATGTGCCCCAACCCTGCCATGAAACAACCACCACATATGTGAGTGGGTAGTTCAGATGCCATGTCAATTCAGTTCATGCCCTTTCATGTGAAACTGCCAACTGGGGTGTCAATTTACAGACAATTGTGAAGGTGATTTTGTGATGTTGACTCTCACCCACTGGTAACTGGACTGAGACCATCCCAGCTCATTTCACATTGGCCACCAAACAGCCCCCTAGGTGATAATGACTTTTGACCACTGCTGACCTGGGCTGGATTTGAACCAGTGGCCTAGAGATGAAAGGCTCCTTAACCCACTGCCAATTCACTGAGACATCCAGCTCACTGCTGGCAAGCCATTTTGAATTTGAGTGCTGAAAGACTGCACAGTTCTCACACAGCTGCAAAACCCGAGTTTGCTGCTGGATGTGCAGATTGCTTTATGTGCTTCACTTGAAAGTCTTAAAAGATAAAAAAGACTAGCACTTGATTTCGATATCATATGGTGGCTCTATCCTGCAAACCTCCTAACTTCCTTTTCTTTACACAGAATTCTCATATCAAGAATGAGAAGCCCACACATTTCCTGATCTCTTACAGGCACACATCTAATACTGTAAATGTTCTGAGCACGAAGAGCAGCACTTCAAAAGTTCGAACAGAATTTGCATTGGCAGACTTGGCTGCAAAATTCCCACACCTTTTACTTTTATCATGAAATTCTCAGTTCATAAACCACAAAATGACACATTTCCTGACACCATCTGTGTCTAAAACCAAAACGACATGTTTTACAAGCAAGGCTGGCTTTACTTGAGACATTGCCAAGTTATAAGATACCAGCAATGGTGCCGATAGAGGTGGATAAATAGTCCTACACCTGTTTCTGTGTCATAAAATTCTCTGTCTGAGAACTACAAACCTACTATGCTTTTCTCAAGTGGCTGGGTTGGATGCTGTGCAGTAGGTTCACTAGGGGACCCAGCAATGAAGCCAAGCGGAACCAGCTATCCCTATTAGGTCAGCAAACAGTAGTTCTTTTAAGCTTTATCTGAGCTTTAAAAGAGAACTTTTTACATTTTCCAAGGGAAGTGCTGCCCTCTTGATAAAATGGTCACCCCCCCTTGAAAAAGCTCTAGATCCACCCCTAAATAGTTCATCATCATTAAAAAGTAGCAGACAGAGATGGGGAGGTCAGCTGAGGTCAAATCAAAGCCACCGTTCAACTAACAAGAGTCCTGTAAGATGACCCCAGTGGCTCTCTCAAATATAAAAGAATATATTTTAAACCACATTCCCATTGCTATCAATACCGCAAGGGACAAAACTTTATACTGTTGGCACCAGGAAGGGGAAGGGATTAAGTGGCCGAGCGGAATTTACAATCTCTTCCCCTGAACAAACTAAGCAGCAGAAAATTCAGAAATGTAGCCTGTTTAAGTCAATTTTTGGAAAGCTATTAAAGTACCAAAACTGGTGCTTTTAAAACTACGACAGGAAGAAGTAATGGGTTATACTTGGTAATACTTGATATATTCAGACAACGTAGGCTGTCAGCTCATTGAATCGTCTCCCACTCCTAGTGGGGCTATTGGTCCATCTGACTATTAGTTGGAAAGGCATCTAGTTTCTTCTTGAGTTGCTCAAAGCTTGGTGCCTGCACAATATGACTTGGTAAAATGTTCCACGCGCTTGCTGATCTTACAGTAAAAAATCTATATCTCTTTACAGCTTTAACCTTTGGCATATAAAGTTGTCTCGTATGGGATCTCAGGTCGATTGTTATTCTTTCCTTATTCTGTAATCCACATAAACCCAACAATGCAGGATTTTATGTATAAGCAGCAAATCTCCCCTCTTCCTTCTAGTCTCCAATGTAAATAATTTTAAATTTCTAATCCTTGACATATATTCTTTTGTTTTGAACCCTTTTATTGATTTTGTTAGTTTCCTTTGTGTTTTTTTTCTAAAAGTTTAATGCCACGTTTTAAGTAAGGGTTCCAGAGGGGAGATCCATAGTCCAGATCGGGGATGATATATGATTTATATAATTTCTTTAAACATTCACTGTCCTTTGTTAGAAAGGTTTTATTAATAGTTCTTAACAATGTTAGTGGTGAGGGATATATGACAACAGTGATCTGATGATGCCAAGTCTGAACTGACCCAGATGTCCAGATCCTTTTCTTTCATGGAAGAGTTTAATATTTTACCATTTAGTTTATATTTATACCCCAGATTTTTCTTTCCAAATGGCATAACTGTGCACTTGGATTCATGAAATTGCATTTTGTTAAGTATCCCCCATCTCTCGATTTTTTTCAGGTCCTGACATAGAACTTGATGTTACTGTAAGCAGTCCACCTCACCTCCAACTTTGGTGTCATCCGCAAATTTAGAGATGACTCTATTTAAACCTTCCCCCATATTGCTGATATACAGAGCAAACAGAACAGGGGCAAGCACTGAGGTTAGAAAGATAAACTCCAAGTAAAGGCCAGTTGGGGCAATATCGGAGACACACTGGACTTTATTAATTCTGAACAGCTACTCACCAGAAGCACCTAAAAATAGGATAAATAGGGGATATGTTATGGCTGATGGTGGAATACAATGTTTATGTGAATGAGTGGAGTGCGACCGCTGATATCCTCACGAAAGTGGAGGAGCTGATGAGCCACAGGTGATGCAGGAAGGAGGTCACTCTCCACTCATTCACATAAATAGTGTATTCCACCACTGGCCACAATATATCCAATTTATAAAATAGGACTGTGTTTTTTTGCTGTTTTTTTTGGTTTGGTGATGTCACCACAGTGGAATAAATGGGTTTATTCCACTGTGGTGATGTCATCACAGTGGAATAAATGGATTTATTCCACTGCAATAAGAATACATGTTTTTATGCAATTAGTTATTTGCAGACTCCTATTGCATAAATTGATTTAACTATCCAGGGCTAAGCAGGTTACACCTTATATTGGCCCACAGTTAAAACCTAGGTCATGGGTAGAGATGTGCAAAGTGTGACAAATTCACTTTGCACAGTTTTTTTATTTGCTTTGTGAAGTGAATAATTCATGGGGGAAAAAAAACACTTGCGTGGAAAAAAACTACTAACATTTCGCACAGATGTTGTGGGGAAAAAGAAAATTCAAAAACAATGTGAACTGAAATGTCCCCCACTTTTCTGGAAATTTGCCTATGAAATTTAAATTCACCTCATCTCAGATAATGAGGAACCCAGAGGTAAGCCTAGCATCACTACTCTATCTCTGTCTGTAATATATGCGTGGATATGTAGGATAGTATATACACGGGTATATATGGTAGGAAGTCTCTTCTGCACGACCCACAATATATCATGTTTGAGGTTGCTAACGAGCATGTGACGGACCACTGTGTGGTGTGGTTTGTCCCTTTTGCTTTAGGGTATGGTTTTGGGGTTTTGAATGTCTCACCAGCGCTTGGGAGCCTTTTTGAGTGAGCTCCATAGCAACTGCAATGGCACAAGCTGTCTTAAAGTTTAATTTCTCTTCTTGTGAAAGTGTTTTTCTGGAAGCTTCCCCTCTCAGACCGCAGACAAAGCCATCCCGGAGGGCATCATCCAGGGACTGGCCAAAATTACAAGTGCGTGCTAGATGCTTTAATGTGATGATGTAGTCAGCACTGTAAACATCCCAAGGGTTCCTAAATTCCTGGGGTGGTGATTAAAACACGTAAACCTTTGACTTATGCAGTTCGCATGGAACAGCGACTTGTTCATGTACATGTAAATCACCTGCTGCATTCAAAGGTTTCAGCAAATGCAGCAAAAAACATCACTCCGTCTAAGGACAGTGACACAGAGGACTTTGCTGCTACCCGTAAAGTTCCACCGGAGCCGGTGCCAAATAATAATACATTTCTTGTTCCATCAGCAGCGGTTAATCCAGCCCGCAGATATCCCCTAAGGCACCAAAGACCACCACAAAGAATTAACCTTTAAAGTCATGTAATAAACTTGTATCTCTGTGTAACTAAACTCTTACTTGTACTGTTGCTTAGTTAGTGACAAGTTCTATGCAAAAGGCAAAGTAAGCCCCTACACTTGTTTCTAAAAACCAGTCTACTTCAGCCTAAAAGTTAATGTTATTGTTGAACTATTTAGACAAGTTTCTGTCTAAGGGGGAGGAGTGTAGTATATACATGGGTATATCTGTATTGACCTACAGTATCACACACTGTTAGCTCCTCCTGCTGACCAGTATTTAACCGTTTTCACACAAAAGCTAAAATGATAGTGACTGTTTGTGCATTCACCCACAGTTTCTCATAGAGTTAACACCCTATTATGGTACCAGTCCAGTCTTTTTTACACTTTTTCTACTTTACTTGTTTAAGAGTGATATGTGCATTTATTTCCTCATTCTGTGTGTGTGTGTGGGGGGGGGGTCACCTGTCTGTTCTGTGTATTGTGAAGTTACCTTGATTGTGTGCCAGCCAATCAGAAAGCAGAAAACAGGTTACTATCTAATGGGCCTACAGAGGTGTTTAGGGGTAAATACCTATGCAGTATCTCTGCATTTGAACAGTCCGAGTGGGACCTTCTCCAGTGCAATGGAATACAGAGGATTGTATATGGTTTTCCATATACAAGAAGGATGTGTCTAGATTGAGAGGTTGCCATAGCAACCTCCAGATTTTAGATACAGCCTTATTTGTGTATGGAAAACTGGTCACAGTCTTTTATAGTGTATAGTTTTCTGTACACACTGTAGAGAGATGAGTCTGTTTCTTAAAGTGCAGAAATTTCTGTGAAACATAAATGTGCATTTCATAAAACTGTTAACTCGTTTAAACACAAGCAGTTCTGGTTTAAAGTTTGCTCTGCTCGCATTCTTGTGGTATCTTTTCTGTACTCACTGAGCTCTAACTTCTTCTGCCAGGGTGATCCAATTAGTTGGATTGCAAAAAACAAAAATGTTGCACTCAGTTACTAACAGTTACTAAGCTAGAGGCTGGGCTGTCGGCAAAATGATAGCGCTACTTCTTGCAGCGCTGGTGACCCGACTCCGGGAAAGTGCTCTGGGTTATCAGGGGTCAGCCAGGGAGGGGAGAAGGACAGAGCATCCCCGGGGGGAGGGGAGGGCTGCCATCCCCACTGTGATACTGCCACCTGGATAACCACAGGTGGAAGTGCAGCCTGGGGCACCAGAGGAAGGAATGGACATTGGCCGGGTTTTGGGAACAGCACATCTCTGCGTGTGTGTACTCTCTTGTGTTCCACTCTGCTTGCTGACATCATTGGGGGAGAAAAAGAGGAAAATAGCCCCTGTGCTCACGGATGACAGAGCACCCGGCACTGCTCCAGATCCTTCCTGTTTGTCCCGATGCTCCGGCTGCCTGACACACACAATACTGTGAGGGTCTGCCCCTCTTACATCACTGCCTGGGGGGGGGTAAGCCATGGCTCAGTGGGGGATGAGTGAGTATGAGCACTGGAAGCAGGTCAGGAAAGACAACAGCAGCTAGAGTGCCTTGGCAACTCCTGAAGGAGTGTGAGCACAGGAGAATGGAAGGAGCCATAAACAGAGATGTATGAAAAAAAAAAAAAAAAAAACAGCTACCGTGAGGTGATTTTGATTTGCAAAACATGTCCTGCAAGAACACTCTTACGGTCGGTTTCATGCGCATTTTTAGGGTATGACCTGCAAACCAAAGATGAGCAATTCTGATTCTCTAGGAATGTAACAAGATAAGAAAATAAGTAAGTAAAATGTTTATTTCTTGATCACCCATTCCCAGAGGTCTCTGGGTGCTTTACAAAAGAAGAGATGCAGAAAACAAACACAGAATCAACAATGGCAATAAACAGGGCACGACAGTCAATAAAATAAATAAATATCAGTAAAAATGGTATGTCAATAATAAGCAACCTATAACTGGCTATTGAAAGCTTCTCTAAACAGATGGGCCTTCAGACCCCACTTGAAAGTCTCCACTGATGGGGCCTCCCTCAAGGGTCTTGGCAGCAAATTCCACAGGATTGGGCCAGCCACCTCAAATGCGCAGTCTCCCGAGGTTTTCAGCTGGGCGCTGAGAACTGCCAGGAGGCCCTCGGTGGAGGAGTGGAGTGAGTGCACAGGGCAGACAGGGGACAGGAGGTCTCTCAGGTAACCTGGGCCTGAACCATATAGGGTCTTATAGGTGAGCAGGCCCACCTTGAAGGCAATCCTCCACCTCACTGACAGGCTGTGCATTGTCATGCAGGACCAGGGTCATGTGGCAGGACCTTGGGAGGCCTGTCAGCAACCTGGCTGCTGCGTTCTGCACCAACTGCAGGCAACAGAGAATTCCCCCACGGACCATGAAGTCTAGAGCATTACAGTAGTCTAGCCTTAAGGTAACAAAGGTGAGCACCAGTGAGGGCAGATCACCAGTGGGATTAAGGCTTTAATCCAGACAAAAAGGCACTCCAGACAACTGATGACACCTGAGCCTCAGACAACAGATGACATCTGAGCCTCAAGTGTCAATCCATCATCAAGGATGACGCCCAGATTTCTCGCCTAAGTGGAAGCTACCAACTGGGTGAGTCAGACCACTCTTATAATTGTAAGAGTAAGAAGGCTCGCTTTTGCAGTGCTACCACTACCATTTGCAATCCTGATAATCAGGATTCGGGAGTGAATTCAGGGCATCAGAGGGTTTGTTAGGGGGAGGAGGAGGACTGAACATCTGTAGCACTGCCCTCTTCTTCCAGGGAGGCTGGGTTGTAGAATCAGGCATGCACCTAGCCCATAGCATAAACGAGGGCAGTTTGGAGGTGGGAGGAGTGACGGACATTGACCTACATTGTGCATGAGCACACAACATGCATCATGAATCACGATGTTGTTACACTTCCACCCCCCCAAGGGAACAAAACATGGAAAACATCTGACTAGCAGGATGACTAGGTACATGTGGGCTCTGCACCCACAGACCTGGGCCTATTGATGTAGAACCAGGTTTGATGGTGAGGGTTGGAATCCCTTGCTAACCCCTCTGAAGGGTAAGCCCTGGGGGCAGATGCATCCAGTAATTTCCAGTAGAAGTTGGAGTCATGTGGCAGGGCTGGTCAGAGTATGAGGATCACCTGGACTGAGTGGGATAAACAGATCAACAAAAATAAAAAATAAAAATACAAGAGTTATCTTGGAAGATGTATTATACAATGGCTTTAAAATTAAAGGAATCTGATTGGCTAGCTGGCACCTCCTAGCCATGGTAAATCCCAGCGTTACCAACAGAAACAGGTGCCAGCTGCCCTCCGATGCCCATTACCACAAGCTGCATTAGTCTGACCAAATATTAATGCTCCTACCAGATGCTATCTTGATCATCACGAAGATCGGGGTAAAAAGAAATTCAAAATGAACTTAAACTGGCAAAGTACTGTATTTGTGCAAGCCAGTTTGATACCAACTTCTCTCCAGCAGTTCACAATCCTGAAGTGACCAGTGCTACTAGTAAGCACTAGTGAAGTGGTTACCAGTTGTGATGTCTTCAACCTCCGGTCCTCCGACTGCAAAAGTGAGGACCAGTAGGGCAAGTCCACCTGCGGCCATTACCACTCGACATGCTCTCACAATGCAGCCTCGTAGTTCTGCAGGATGAAACAGAGAGGATAAAAACAACAACAGAAATTATTTTCCTGGCCCAAACTGGAAGAGGACTGAGAAGCAACATGTTCACGTATGCGCACACTGCGCATGAACAGAGATGGCTCTGTTATTCAAATTGCACCATGTGGCCACTCCAAAAGGCTGTACTGGTTCCTCGAACAAAAACAGAGCTGGGGCAAAGTAAAGTGGAGCCAGAGACCGCAGTAACAAAGGTTTCCTGGCCCCACAAAAGCATCGGGGCCAGAAATGAAAAAAAAAATCACTGCAAATGTGCAGAAAGCTGTTCACCCCTAGCAATGCAGGACTATTTTATGTATTAAGGAAGGAAGTTCCGCTGAAATCAATAAAAAAAAAAAAGTTAAAAAAAATACAATATTTTTTCCTTAAACTTTTTGTCTCTGCCAATTGTGTAATCACAATAAACCACTCCAGGGTGAGGGTGATGCTAGGGTTTGTCCATGCCTGGCATGGTTTGGTCACTCGACCTGCGGGCTCGTGACCGAACCACACCAGGCGTGGGTAAACCCAGCACCACCCACACCCTGTCATGGTTTATTGCTTAGTTAAACAATGGGGTCCAAGAATGGAGGATTCTGATTGGCTGACTGGCACCTTTCTGCCATGGTAAATTCTGTCATTACACACACAAAAGGTGCCAGTCAGTCGCAGAATCCTGGTCAAGCTAACCTGGGCACAGCCCTCCGGGACACTGTAACCCACCTCTTTCCTTACTAGAGGCCGGAACAATACACAACACTCACTTTCACAATACCCCTGATACACCACACAAGTATCAACACCAAGGCTTTCCTCTGTCCCGGCCCTGGGGACCCCCTGTAAAACAAGGTTATACACAGCAAATAACAGCAGTACAGTACTCTTGCACAAACTGTAACCACAGTCAGGGTAAATGCAAAAAAGAGTTAGATCTGATTTATTTAAGGGACTTGAACAAGGGAGGGGCGTAATCAGGTTAATTTGCTTAAAGGCTCTATTAATCAAACAGTTATGCATGCACTTTAGGGCCCATAAACAGTCACACACTCTGGGTACCCAGATGGAGAATGGTGGGCTAGCCAGGAATGTTGCAGCTGGTTGGGCTCTTCTGATGGAAAAAAACAACATGCACAACACACAATATTTGTAATCCAGAGCCAGAGGGCTCAGTTCGTGAAAAGAAAACAACAAGACAATCAGATGATACACTTTTAGATTAGGCTGTTGTTGCAAAGAGCTATCCTGATGATTATTCACGATACCCAAGACTGGACACAGGCTGGACGAAAATCGAGACAGCAGGTGGTTAATCTAGAGTGCCAGGAGAAGCAGGGTCCACACAATTTGTCGAGGTGTCGTTCCTGTTCAAGCATGGACCAGGGGGCTGATCCCCAGGCAGGTCTCTTATCAGTGGCTTTCTCTGTGCAGTGGGGTAGTCTGGCAGGGCCAGTGTGGCATGGCCCAGGCCGAATGGAGATGAACGCAGATTCAGTCCGATTAGGCTGGATAAAGCTTCCAGCAAGCAGAACACAGTTCACACAGTGGGGAACCAAATCACAACCCACTTTCAATACACAGCACATTTACATGTAAAGGAGTCTAGGGTACCAGCAAGCAGAACACAGTTCACACAGCAGAGAACCAAATCACAACCCACTTTCAATACACAGCACATTTACATGTAAAGGAGTCTACGGTACCAGCAAGCAGAACACAGTTCACACAGCGGGGAACCAAATCACAACCCACTTTCAATAGACAGCACATTTACATGTAAAGGAGTCTACGGTACCAGCAAGCAGAACACAGTTCACACAGCAGGGAACCAAATCATGACCCACTTTCAAAACACAGCACATTAATATGTAAGGAAATTCTACTGTACCAGGCAAGCCGCTCTCTGGTCAGGATCGCAAAGTCTCTGCACAAACCGGGAATTCAAAAGCAGTTGAAAATCCTAACAGGCTGATCGCATTCAGCAAAATCTTCAGTCTTCTTCAGGTATGAGCCTGGTAATAAATCAGTGGCTTACTTCGTTCTCACAAACTTGAATTTAGTCCAAATAATTCTCTTCACTCCCTCTCAGGGGCAGCTGACAGACAGACATGCAGGCCACAACTCAGGCCTTTCCACAGTTCTCCTGTGCAAAACTACTCGGACAGCTGCTTGACTGTCTCAAGCTTTTACTTCTTCAGCTCCCAACTGAGACCTGACTCAACTGCCAGCAAGCCAGGGACTTTCCCCAGAATCCAAAAGGTTTGGTTGGCTGATCGGTCTGTCAAGTCACAACAAAGGCTCCCCCTTCAGGTGCAAAAAGGCGCCAAAAGCCCCAAACTACAATTCCTACAGATTTTGACTCCAGACAGCTCCTGTAGTCCGGCTCCATTTTAGGTCCCACCAGAACTGATTGGTCCAATTCGCGGTCCAGGACCAAGACAGTGGAGATAAACAAAACAGTCCTTGCTGCAAAGAAGCAGGTTAGACAAACTACATTATCATTATCACTCTAAATGATTTTCAGCAAATAGTTACATCTTTCAACAGCACTCCCTCTCAGATTATTTATGACTGCAATCCAGGCAGCTCTTAAAGAGACAGTACACAGAGGCTATACAGGCACTCTCTGGCAATCACATTTAAACTGCTAAAATGCAGGACACCAGCCTGGTAGTAAGAATTTAGGCAAGTTCGAGGAAGACTTTTCAGGAACCCCCATTTGTAGGGGGTTACACTCTCCTGGCTCCTAAAAGCAAAAATGGAACTGGGACACAGTTAACTCGGTTCTTCAAATTGAAGAATCAAACCCAGGTCTGTTTGATGTACCAAGCTCACATACAGCTTGTTAGTCTAACCTGTAGGCTATACTGCCAGTCCCTTAGTAACACAGCACTATTTGTTTTGTAGTACAGGAATACATTCACTGAAAAATTGTATAACATGGAAAAAAATAACTTTTTCTTTATTTTTTTTCTGTCACAAATAAAGGGGGGACATAGTATAATCGCAATAAACCACTCCAGGATGTGGGATATGCTGGGATTTACCCACTCCTGGCAAGGTTTAGTGACTTGGCAGCATGCCAGTCATGGGTAAACCCAGCATAACCCACACCCTGTAGTGGTCTATTGCTTAACTGTTCTCTGGTTCAGCTTCAGTCTTGTGTACTATTTCAACTGCTCCACAGCTCCTATCACTTCCCAGTCAGGAGAGATGTCTGCTCTCCATTCCATGGTATGGCTCAAAGTTAGCAGCACTTCTCACATATCTTTCGTCTTCAGAACCAGCCTGTCAAAAAGCTGAGAACTGATGTCAGGGTTAGCACAGATGCTAGTTATCAAGTCATCTGAGGTGTCAAACTGCAAGCTGAGCGTCCGCTATACACAGTGACTGAGGTACATTATTATTTTATATATATATATATATATATAGCTATTTGGTCCTTGTTGTCTCCTCCTGCCAACTGGTGATGGGGACACATAGGTATTTTTTTGCAACTTTTCTCCCCTGCCCCCCCTGAGGCACCAGCGCATAGCCGTGCAAATGTGAGGAGGCATGCATGCACCCCGTGGCACCGGCTCAGCCCTTTACACCTCTCATAGCTGTTTACCACCCCCTCTCCACCTATGCTACCCACTGGACCTCCACCCAGTGGAAGCGGTACTACGTGGGCACCAACCCACCCTCACCACCTTCGGGAGAGGAGAACTGCCCGTCAACATGCTTGATCCTGCTCTGTCCCCCGCATACCTGCACCCTGATGACCCAAGATTATTCCTGAACCTGGGTCACTGGCGTATCACGAGGTAAAGCATCCAGCACCTCAATCCTCTGCGCCACTGGGCTGGCAACTGAGGTACATTATAAATGTGTTCTTTTGTACTGGCAGCATTGCAAATGGCTTTTGGCAATTAATGATGTGTCCAGTAGAAGCCATTGCCCACTATAAGTGCTGATGGTATAAGTGGAGTGCACAGTATGACAGTGTCTCACAGGCACAAACAAGGAGCCCTCTAACTGATCAAGTGCACTCTCGCAGTTTATAATGGTTACAAGTGTGCATTCTTAGGAAGCGAAGCTGTGCAGCCCTGGTAACAAAGGACTTGAAAAAAACACTCTTCTAACCACAAGAGCTACAGGAACTGCGTATATAAACATGTTATAAATCATGCTGAGTATCTCTTTTTTTAAATGGATCTTATTTAAAACCAACGTTTTATTTTTAATTTAATGCACTTCATTAAACTTTTGCAGTTATTACATGCATCACACACAGCAAGACATATACTTTCATGACACTAACAAAAAGAAGTTCAGATTCAAAAATTAGAGACACCCTGGCATAAGAAATGGACAACGCCAACTGAATTTAGAACGGCAGAATTTTGGAACTGCTTGCATGAGGCACTCTCGTTTGTATGTTAATAAAGGCGTGAGCACCCATCTTAAAGAGCCGCTGACATGTTTGTACATGTAGATTGGCAAACGAGGTCTGTGACATTTTTTTAATGAGGTTAAATACTTACATTTTACCTTAGTGTGCTTGGCTTATACCTTCCAAGTACGAGCTGAGCGGCCACCAGAGCACTGCAGCTCTGCCCCGAAAAACAGCACTTTCAGGTAGTGAACACGGCTGCAGGCTTTCTGTGTAGAAACTAACAGGATGGGAATAGGATCAGGGAGGGGGCTCTCTAAATGTATTAACATGATCTTTGCTGGCAGTTCTACATGTATGGAGCCATGCTATCACATATATCATTGCCCCATACATGTAGAACTGCCTGCGAATATCATGGGCCCTATGCACGAATGGGAAGGGGTGGCTACATGCGAGTATCTGGGGTGCGTAGCCACTCTGCACCCATTGCACCCCCTACGTGGCCAGCCTCGGTGGTCATCAATGGGGCATGCAGTCTCCTCCACCACCACACCGTGGAGGGCAATGCAGTCAGGGTGGGCAGGGTGTGTGCTGGGGTGCCCGCACTCATAATATGCACAAGTCATGGCGTGCTGGGCACAGGGTGCACAGTGCAGAGAGACCCCTGCTGTAAGATCTCGTGCCCCCCGGTCACCGATTGTCAGGCGGGGCATGCCTTCCCCCACATCATGCCACCACAGACAATGACTGGTGGTCTGAGGACGGCTGACCGGGCACCAGCCCACATCTTGGTTGCTGCAAGCAGTGCGGCAGCAGCCATTTCTCTGCATCTGTGGGTACAAGGGATCCACCAGTGGACCGGGCCAGGCATCCCATTGGATGCCAGTCCGGCCATGTATCTATCCTCCATGCTTCTGCGTGCCAGGGGTGTGGGGGTGTGAACAGGTGTGCACCGGTAGTGCATACCCCTGGGTGAGCACCTATCTACAAGTGCGGCCCTTCATGGGTGGGATGCGTGCCTCTAACACGTACGTCCTGCCCGTATGTGCATAGGTCCCAATGTTAGTACATTTAGAAAGCCCCCTCCCCCAATCCTATTCCCGTCCTATTAGTTACTACATAGTGTGCCTGCAGCCTCATCCCCTACGTTATGTCATCAAAGTGCTGTTTTTCACCAGCCTGGTGGCACTGAGAGTTAAGGCACTGGATGCCACACCTCACGCCACACCGGTGACTTGGGTTCAGGAATGAGCCTGGGCCATCAGGGGTCAGCAGCAGTGAGAGGGGATTGAGCATCCAGAGGATTGCTCTCCTCTCTCAGGGAGGGACCCAGGAACAGCCCAGCATTGGTGGAGACCGGAGGCACTGCAAAGCCTTGGGGCTGCAAGCAGGGGAAGATGTCAGGCAGCTGCCTTCCAGACGTGGGTGGGAGCATTCACTCCTTGGGCAGGGTGGCATTGCACATCCTATGTCTGGGGACCAAAAAGCAAGAAAAACCCCGGCATGCCAAGGAGGTGACGAGAGCCTCAGGAATCTCCCTCACATCCCTAACACCGGGCAGAGCCACACCGGGGATCCATGGCCGACTTCCCGAGAGGGGGGCGGACCCTCTAATCTCAGAAAGATGCTGCCAAGGGAGGGCAGGCCCTGCCCGGGGGTGATCCAGGGTGCTGGGAAGTCCCTCAAGGGAAGGGTGATCCAGTGTGGTCTGAAACGGTGGGGAGTAGTAGGAGTAGGATCGAGATGGCACCTCCGAGAGATGCCTCAGTGCAGCTGCGGATAAATAGAATTTGGAAAAAAAAAAGTGCTGTTTTTCAGGACGGGGCTGAAGCTCTTGTGTGGCTGCTTGGCTCACACTCAGAAGTTACAAGCCAGGCACACGAAGATAAAATTTAAGTATTTAACATTGTTAAAATAATGTGAAAACCACCTAATTTAGCTAATCATGCAGGCAACTTACTGGAATGAGTTGCCTGCCCTAATCATGTCAGCTGCTCCTTAAAGAATGGTCTCGTGCATTTTTAGATTATGAGAACCACACACTGAAAGTGAGTGATTCTGATACCCTAAGGATGTATGTAAGACCACTCTTACAACTGTAAGAGTGATCTCTGTAGCAGTATTAATATATTTTTAATCTAAATCGATCAATAGTATATTAACATTTTAAAAATGTTTCCTCAAATGTGCCCATTTCCAGGGCATCTGTGTGTGAGAGACACTCTTCTCGGAATAAGAGAGTCTCATGCACAGAGAAATGCAGAGCTCTGATGGCTTGGGTGCACTCCCACCTCTTTAATGGTTATTATAAATCAATGGAAGTCCTAGTACAAATCAGATTTAAGAACAGGCATACTGTACCTCTTATCTGAAGTATGGTTGTCTTTTCGTGCTAATCACTTGAACATAATCATTCATAGAAACATAGAAATTGTTGGCAGATGAGGATCGCCTGGCCTATCTAATCTGCCCATAAACCCGTGTACTGGATTACTGCTTCTGACCCACCCACTGCTGTACTTCTATGGTTCCCCTATGCCTGTTCCAAGCATGCTTGAATCCATCCACAGTGCTTGCTCCCACCACCTCTTGAGGCAGACCATTCCATGTGTCCACCACCTTCTATGCGAAGAAGAACTTCTTCACACTCCCTCTTAACTTCCCACCTTCCAATTTCATGTCATGCCCCCTTGTTTTTGTGCTTCTACTGTATTGAAAAACATCTCCCCCCTGCACCTTGTTTATAACCTTGCGGCACTTGAATGTTTCTATAATGTCCCCTCTTTCCCTTCTCTCTCTCTCTTCCAGCGATCACATATTAAGGTCCCTTAATCTCTCCTCATAAGTCTTGCATTGCAAGCCCTGTACCATCTTAGTCCCCCTTCTCTGGATCGTCTCTAGCCTGTTAATATCCTTACGATGGTGCAATCTCCAGAACTGTACACAGTACTCCATGTGAGGTCTGACCATGGTTTTATATAATGGCATCACTACCTCCCTCCTTATGCTGGAGATAACCCTGCCTATGCACTCCAGTATGCCAGTGGCCCTCCCAGCTGCCTTAGCACTCTGCTTTGACATTTTCAGTTCATCTGAAATAATAGCCCCCAGGTCCCTTTCCTCCTTTGTGACAGTCAGCAACCCTCCCCCCAATCCTGTAGCATTCCCCAGGGTTTCTGTGTCCCAGGTACTTAATTTTGCACTTTTCTGACTTAAACTTCAGTTGCCAGTCGTCAGACCATTTTTCAAGCTTCCCTGGTTCCCTTCTCATTTTCTCCACCCCCTCTGGGCTATCCATTCTGTTACAGATCTTGGTGTCATCTGCAAACAGGCAGACCTTTCCCTACAGCCCTTCTGCAATGTCGCTAATGAAGATGTAACCCTCAGGGGGCGCTACCCTTAGGGCTACTACCCCTGCCTGCCTCCACTGAGACAGAGTGAGGGGCCCAGATCCGTTGACGGGTGCCTCCACCCAGAGGTTGGGGTGAATGCGGTCGAGACTGCCTTGGTCACAGCCCTCTGGGTTACTGCAACCCCCCTCTTGTCTCACTAGCGATGGCAAAAAAAAAGGAGCTATCTTTCAGTGTCCCCCCCCCATTTGAACTAATTCCGACTGCAACAGGCAGCCCTTAAAGAGACAGCTTACGGAGGCTTTTTAATGCGCTCACAGGCTACCTGTTTAAACGGCTTTATGCCGATCACCAACCAGGCATGGAGCATGGAAACGAGCTCCGAGAAAGCTTTCAGGAACCCCCATTTACAAGGGGGTTACACCTTCCCTGGCCTGGAAAAACTTGGCGTCCATCTTAGTTAACACTATATCACACTTTGCATTACATACATGAATATTACATTCACAAGGTACTATGGTTTATACAACATTATACACACAAACTCTTGTTCCCTTTTTTTTTTTTTTTTTGTTTAAATCAGGTCATTAGTTCCTGCTCATGACACCGGGACTGGGGTTCCCCTCCCTTTCAGTTACTGGTGGGTTACCTAAAGCAGGGGCACCACACTCAAAAGGCAATACTAACAGTCTGGAGTCATCTCCCAAGGCTAGCTTAGGCAAGGAACTCGGGGACATATACACCCCTTTGTGGACCACATTTAAGGGCAAGTCTACTGGCTGACCCAGAGACTCATAACTCAACTTTATTACCGGCCGTACTTCCCGGCTGGAGCGCCTAGGGGTCTCGAGAGACCCTGAAACAGGCCCTGATTCCAATTCAGTTTCATTGACATTAGCAACAGGAATCTCTACGGGGAAAAGGGCCCAGTGCTCATAGTACTATTGGGGACCTGACCTTCTACCCCAGGACTCACCCCACCGGACTCAGCCGGGGGCTGTCTAGATACAGGTGAGGAACCATCAGGGCATTCAAAGTATTCTTCCGGATCTGGCATATCACTGGTTTGTTCCCTCATCTCACTCTCTTCTTCTGAAAAGTCAGATAATTTAGCCAAGCCAGACAGTTCAGCCATGCTCAAGGATCCCACCCCCTGGGCGTTGCTGCTACCCAATTCAAGCTCTGGAAACAGGGGTCCTGGAGACAAAGCTGGGGGCTCAGACAGTCCAGAAGGCCCAACCTCATCTCCAGAGTTAACAAGGGGATTGCCCCAAAATAACTGACTCAATTCATAAGAGGGATGGTATTCAATATCATCTTCGTCGTCTTCTGACACCAATGGTTGATCATTTCCTTCTGCAGACTTTGGGCGAGGCCCTCTTGGTTGGCCTGCTGAAGAATCAATGAGTTTGGTGCTTTTCCTGGTAGCAGATCTAGTCATAGGCCTGGGGGGGGGGGCATTTGGAGATTCAGCTTCAATCAGTATTTGCCCGATTGGCAGCAGATGATTTCTGTGTATAGTTTTCACATCTTTGGAATTGTTTTCAGGCTGCACTTTATATACAGGCAGATCTGTCAATTTTCCCACAACAATGTGGGGGAGGTGATGCCATCGGTCAGCAATTTTATGTTTCCCAGGCAGTCCCAGATTCCTCAGTAACACCCTGTCCCCTTCTTTTAGCTCCATTGTTTTTTACTTTCTTATCTTATCTTTCCTTGTTGGCCAGGTTTCGTTTAGCCGCCATGGTCTGGGCCAGTTGGTAGGCATGGTTCAATTGGGCCTTTAATTTCTGTACATACTGTAGATGGTTCTCTGCTTGCACCCCATCAGGGGAAACCCCAAAACACACATCCACGGGCAGTCTAGCCTCTCTCACAAACATCAGTCGGTACGGGGAAAATCCTGTGGCATCACTTTTTGTACAATTATAAGCGTGAACTAGGGTGCTAATCTGCTGGCTCCATCTCGGTTTGTCTTTTGGTTGCAATGTGCCCAACATGTCAAGCAATGTACGGTTAAACCTTTCAGGCTGAGGATCTCCCTGAGGATGGTAAGGGGTGGTTCTTGACTTTCGCACCCCCCCCACGAAGACAGCATCTCTTTAATCAACTGGCTCTCAAAGTCCCTTCCCTGGTCGGAATGGATCCGCTGCGGGGCCCCATAGTGGATGAAAAAGTTTTCAACAAGTATCTTAGCCACCGTGGTTGCTTTCTGATCCTTAGTCGGGAAAGCCTGTGCATACTGGGTAAAATGATCAGTGACCACCAATATGTTACTGACACTTTTCAGATCAGGTTCTAGACTCAAGAAATCAATACAGACCAGTTCCATAGGGGCACTAGTGATAATGTTGACCAGGGGAGCAGCCCTCTGGGGTAGAGCTTTGCTTTGCAAACAGCGGCTACAGGTCTTGACATATTGCTCTACATCTGTACTCATTTTCGGCCAGTAAAATCGAACCCGTACTAGATCAAGTGTTCGTTCTATGCCAAGATGCCCCATCTGATTATGCAAGGACCTTAAGACCAGTTCTCTAAAAGCTGAGGGCAGCACCAGTTGTTGTTTGTCTACCCGGCCTTCCTTATTCGCAGTCTCTCTGTATAGTAGTTGGTTAATCAGCTTCAATTTGGGCCCTTCTTTATACAACAAGGCAGTCCTTAGATCAGTGGGACGTAACTTGGACACGTCCCTCCCAGCCTGCAAAGCCTCCACAGCCATTTTTATCATAAGATCACAGGATTGAGCCTGTTGGAGACTATAATTGTTGAATTGGGGCAGAGAGCTAGTGTCTAATGCAGAGAAATGACAGTAGGCAGCAGGTATGCAATTTTCGGATGGTCCCAAACAATCCACCATACAGTCCACCCCGTCAGGAGACACCTGTTCCTCTTTGTCAAATTTCTGGCAGAGGGCTCTTATGTCCGGTTCGGACAACCTGACCCAATCAGTTAATGGCATAGGCCTCCGAGAGAGAGCATCCGCATCTATATGGTTTAGGCCCGCCCTGTACTCAACAGCATAGTCGTAGGTGGCCAAGGCAGAGAGCCACCTATGGCCAGTGGCATCCAACTTGGCAGAGGTCTGTACATAAGTCAGAGGGTTGTTATCAGTCTTTACCAATATCTTGGCACCATACAAATAGTCATGAAACTGATCAACAATGGCCACTTCAAGGCCAGGAACTCTAGTTTGTGCACTGGATAATTTTTTTCTGAAGGAGTCAGGCTTCTGCTGGCAAACGCTACAGGTCTCAGACCATTCGAGTGCTCCTGGTATAACACAGCCCCCAATCCTTGTAGACTGGCATCAGTATGAAGAATGTAGGGCTTGGCCGGGTCAGCATAGGCCAACACTGGGGCA
The DNA here is from genome assembly GCA_016271365.2 of Neoceratodus forsteri. Classification (NCBI taxonomy): domain Eukaryota; kingdom Metazoa; phylum Chordata; order Ceratodontiformes; family Ceratodontidae; genus Neoceratodus; species Neoceratodus forsteri. The sequence goes on from JADMNL010000035.1 coordinate 68,727,525, forward strand.
TGGGTAAGTTGATATATGATGTCATAAAAGGCCTCCTCACATTCAGCAGTCCAACGATCCCCAAACACATCGTTCGGCCGGAAGTAATTCTTTTCTGTCTCAGAGCGCACAACCTTCTTATACTTTTTGTGCGTAGGCGGATACCCCTGAGTGAGGTTGAGGAGGGGGCGAATCACTCAAGAATAGTCCTTAACAAACCGCCTATAGTATCCACAAAACCCCAGGAATCATTGCAGCTCTTTCAAATTCCTGGGCTGAGGCCAAGTGGTCAAACCCTCCACTTTGCTAGGGTCAGTCTCTATGCCCTCAGTGGACACTATGTGGCCCACGTATTTCACAGAAGTTTGGAAGAATTGACACTTGTCGATAGACAGCTTGAGGCCAAAATCCTCCAACCGATCCAAGACCTTGAATAATCATTGCTTGTGTTCTTCCAACGATTGGCCAAACACTATGACATCATCTAAATAGACCAGACACTCGAGTAGATTTATGTCCCCCACAGCCCGTTCCATCAAGCGCTGAAAAGTGGCTGGGGCACCCGAAATCCCTTGAGGCATCCGAACAAACTCATAGAAGCCTAGGGGGCAAATGAATGCAGTCTTCTCCCGGTCATCTGGGGCCATCGGGATCTGGTAGTATCCACTGCGAAGATCCAACACAGAGAACCACTTGCTACCATTTAAACAATCCAATGCATCCTGTATGCGTGGCATGGTATACTGGTCCGGAATGATCCGTCGATTCAAAGTGCGATAGTCTACACACATGCGAACTGCCCCATTCTTTTTCCTTACTACTACTATGGGGGAGGCATAGGGGCTCCTGGACTCTTGTATTACACCAGCAGCCAACATCTCTTGCAGATGCCACCTTACATCATCTATATCAGCGGGGGCCAGGCGCTGGGATCTCTCTCTCGGAAAGGCCTTTTGTCATGTAGCCGAATGTGATGCTCAGCCCCTTGTACACATCCCACATCCCACTCTTTCAGGGAGAAAACCTGGTCTCTCTTGGCAAGCCTCTCACTGACCCTTTGTTTCCATTCAGCTGGCAGTGGGGAGTCACCGAAGTCAAACAAATCAGGAGTAACTCTATCATCTGTCCTGGAACCCTTCCTGTTTGGCAGTACTGCAGTATCTGCACAATGTACGCTTGCCAAGGTGCACCCTCTTCTTATTCGAATCTCTCTGTCGGACACATTATGCACTTGAACCATCAACCTCTTAACATAAGCATGAGCTCTAGCCGGCAAGATGCTGGGTTTGACCAACAGACCCTCAGGTAATCTTCCCTCCACAGGCGCATCCAACATCAACAACTTATTCTTAACATCGGTTTTCAGTCGTACTTCTCCATGCAGGACACATTGAGCATTCGGGGGGCAAGTATCACCGGGGCCAGATCCTTTTTCCACACCACACCCACTGGGCCTTCAGGTTCCTCTGGACTAACCTTCTTCTGAGTGGCACTTGCCTTTTGAATCACAGCAGGTATGCCTAAAGCTCGCCCGGTCTGGAATGCTTGTTTTTTCTGAACACAATTGGGCCAATCGTCCGAACATATGCGCATTCGTCCCAATCAACAAAGGCACCCCATCATACAGTCCAGTGGGTGGGCAAACTAAAACTAGGTTTCCACCTGCTCATCCATTCCAGCCACAGTTGCAGAAAGATAACCAGACTCGGATGTACCCCAAATACGGATAGGCCTTGTCGCTCAACCCCCACACATGTAGACCATTAAAAGGTTGCAGGGGCACCTCAGGTAAGTGTGCCCGGTACCAGTCCTGAAACATGATGGTTACCTGGGAGCCACTGTCTAATACAGCTCGAGTGGGAATTCCATTTACCTGCACCGGGGTCTCCATTGAAGGCCCGACCACATCAGACCAGTTGGGGGCCACAGCATTGATAGTCGGCTGGGCATGGGCCTGAGTCACAAAACTTTTCCTGGGGGCCCGAGACTGGGCCTGACGATGTCGGGCGATCAGTCTGTTGTTGACTTTCCTTAAATTCTCTGGCCTCTGGCACTCGGGTTGGAAATGCCCATCTTCCCCTCAATGGTAACAGAACTTGGGGTCCCGGGGGTCCCTATTTTGCGGGGATGGGCACCTTATCTGTGGGGGGCTCTGAGAGGGGTGAGAGGACTCACTTTGGCTGGGGTTCGGGGTTCTGCACGACTCAGGGACCCCAGACCTGACAGGGTACATAGTAGATTGCTTCAAGTCCCTCACCAGTTCCCATAAATTCCTGACCTCAGCCCTCAACTCATTCTCTACATGGGGGTCGGAGGAAATATCTCGCATTCCCACAGTACCTGGAAAATCTGAGGATCCCTCAGACCCTCTGGACAGGCCGGTCTCCTCGGGGGTGTTAGGATCAGGGGTCCCACTAGGGTGTACTGCCCCCACACAGGGTTCCCACCCCTCTTCATCAATCTCCACCTCCCTAATTTCCCTCATTAATTGACAGTATTCAGGGGGGGCGGCCCGCCGATCTTGTAACTTAAGTTTCAGCAGTACTACACTAGAAAATCTGGCAGACTTTAAAACATGTTCTAACCGGACCTGATTCAGGGCTGCGGCAGTGATTCCCCCTTATAGGCCTTCTGCAAGGCCCGCTCCACTCTAGTGACAAAAGCGGACAGTTTCTCATTTCTCCACTGCTTAGCAGACCTGAATTTCCATAATAAGTCTTCTCCAGTCTCTGTACTCCTGAAAACCCCTTCCAAAGCAGAGAGATACTCTGCAGTGGTGGCTTCCGGACGGGTGGCCCGGAAAAACCTAATGGCTTCTAAAAGCGGGACCCCTCAAGCTCTCCATCAGTCTCTTCCTTTTCTCCCCCTCAGAGCATTGCCATTCCTGCACTAAAGGGGTGGCATAGTCCATCCAAGCCTCCAGGTCATCCTCCCCAGGAGGCACTGGCACCGTACCGGAGAAAAGTTTTAACTTATGGTAGGAATCGAGCTGTATGGGTGGGACCACCAGGGGCAGGGGAGGCAGCACAGGACTCTTTGGCGGGCAAGGGGAAGTGCCAGGAGAGCCCTGAGGGGTAGCATCACTGGATAAATCCAAGGCTTGTAGCAGCTCCTGGGTAGTTCTCCCCTCCACGGCCAACAATTTAAGCAGTTTGTCTTTAAAACTGTTCATTTGAGGAGATCCCCCAGGAGTGACTGACCCACTTCGAATATGAATTAGCCTCCATCCCTGTGAAGCACCCTCCGGATAAATCACAGGAGGTACCTTCTCGAGATCGATGGCCACACTGCATAGAAGTAACACCTGCAAAGTCTGGTCGAGCAAATCAGCCATACGCCCTTTTACCTCCACTTTGCCCAAACATTTTACTCGCTCTGCTGCAGAAATAATGTCAGCAGTTGGAGTTCCCAAAGGCACATCTAACAGTAACACAACTTCTGGGAGTCTAGCTCTTTGCTTCATCCCACCCCATCAGTCTGTATACCATGGTCTTAATGGGTCCCAGCTTAATTTTCCCCAGCATATCTCCTTCCATTTTTTCCATTTCTTATGTGCTTCCCCACTTGGCCACTAGGGGACGCTAATCCCAGCTGTGCCTCCAATTTGTAACCCCCAGGGGGCACTACCCTTAGGGCTACTACTCCTTCCTGCCTCCACTGAGACAGAGTGAGGGGCCCAGATCCGTTGACTGGTGCCTCCACCTAGAGGTTGGGGTGAATGCAGTCGAGACTGCCTTGGTCACCGCCCTCTGGGTTACTGCAACCCCCCTCTTGTCCCACTAGCGATGGCAAAAAAAAAGGAGCTATCTTTCAGTGTCCCCCCCCATTTGAACTAATTCCGACTGCAACAGGCAGCCCTTAAAGAGACAACTTACGGAGGCTTTTTAAAGCGCTCACAGGCTACCCGTTTAAACGGCTTTATGCCGATCACCAACCAGGCATGGAGCATGGAAACAAGCTTCGAGAAAGCTTTCAGGAACCCCATTTACAAGGGGGTTACAAAGACATTGAACTGGACTAGCCCTAGGACCGACCCCTGAGGCACCCCACTGGTTGCCTTCCCTGCTCCCCAGACTGCACCGCATTTACCACCACCCTCTGCCTCTTGTCTGTTTGCCAGTTTCTAACCCAGTTTGCCATTCTGTCCCCCATGCCACTCCTGCAACAGATTATGTGAACAAGGTGAGGTCTGTTCCCCTCATGTCTCACGTAATCTCAGCAGTATTTAGTCATTAAAGTCACAGAATGCAAACAAATTACAGTTTCTAATTTAAAGAAGTAGTACAGTCAAAATTTGCAAAAACATGTTGTGCAGAGTGTTTTGATTTGTGTGTGTGAGTCTGGTGTGTCCTTCACTTTGTTTGCTACTAAGAGTTTTTTTCTAAATTAGCGTGCTAGTTATATAGTAGTTTTATAGCCCCTGGGGATCTCAATCTTAGCAAGCTTTATTGTTCTTCTTGTTCCTACAATGCCTCCTGTCCCATGCGACAGTGATGTGTCCAGGACCACTGATTCAGCAAGTACTAGAGCTAGGAGCCTGTTGTTCTGGCCTCAATTAAATAGCTCTGTTCCAGCATTGTATTCAATATGTGTGTCCGGTCCAGCCAACAGAAGCAAATGTTTTGCTTTTAAAACTTTTCATTTATCAAACTACTCGCAGCCATAAAATGCACACAAATCACCCCAGATCACCACTGCTGTAATTAGTAAAGCTGTTGTCTTACAGAATAACCCACTAAATTAGCCCTCAAGTATTTGCTAAACTGTAAACATAGCCAGTAGTGCTCGCTGAATAAGAGAAGTTACTCTGCATTGCTCTGCTGTGGTACATTGACTCTAAACCACTGCTTGCTGAATCCATGGTCCTAGATACATCACTGTCACTTGGCACTAGAGATTTTGCGAAATTATATTTGAAATCACTTATTTTGCCCCACTGAACATTTCACGTAATTAGGCCCTTTTGGCAACATTTTGCTGCCCAGTTTTGCCCTAAATGTTGCCTTGCGCTACTATTATGCAAAATTAGGTGAAATTGGGCTTTTCACGTGACCTACTCTCTGCATGTCACATGGGTGACTGTAAATATCTTTCTGGTGTTGGTGCCAGCGAAATGGGGTGCTTGTTTTTCAAGTGGCCGTGTTGGCTGCCAGTGCCTATGTAGCTGCCCTTTTTCCATGACTGACATGTGCTTGACATGGCTGACATTTCGCTTAGTCTCATCGGTGTGCTGCGTCAAGCACAGAAAAATCCCAAACTAGGGACTTTGCAACTTTGGATTTCACATGGCACTGGGACTGGGAGAGCAGAGCCAAAGGTGTTTTGAAGCTTTGGCTTTTTGGGCCGCTTTCATGACTTCTATTATACTAGTTTTTTTTGGGGGGGCGGGTTACTTGACTGCTTGTTGTAGGCTTGCTGCTGGTAGCCTCACCCGCAGGCATTGCTTCTAATGAGCTACATCACCCTTCAATTTTTTTGACTCAAGCTCCCACATGGGATCCAACACCTCATCATTATCTAGACCACAGCTGGTTATGTCCTCCTCCTCCTCCTCCTCCCTATCACTGCCTACTTCCACAGAAACTTTGTCCTTCACTGGCATCTCCTCATGGGACTGACTTTCCATATCTCCTTCTTTCCAGGAGAAACAGACTTCAGCTGATCAGTATCACCACCATCAACTCCAACCTGAACAGGAACAGTCACACTAACAACTTTATTCACCTCCTCCAGTACCTCATGCCTGCACTGGCATGAGTGTTTCCCTTATTCTCAGTATCATCCCCAACAAGCCTGGTAGCTACAGAGCTGGCCATAAAAAAACACTGACTCACACTAAAGCCACTTCTAACTTCTCTTTTGCTGGTACTGGCTGGCACAGCATCAGAGCACACAGCACTGATGCAGAATTACATCTGCTTACGGGAAGTGGAACTGCATTTCTACTTTTTTGCAGCAGACTTCTTTGAAGCATCACCCACCCTGTTACCTTTCCCAGAACTGGGACATCTCTTGGCAGGCATATTTATATGCTTGTTCCAATGTTTGTCTTTCTCAGTAAGTATATGATACCGTATTTCTATGTACTGTAATGTGAATAATGCACAGTACGATCTACGGACCTGATAAGTGCTGTCTGGACAACACACAAGTACTGCTAAGTGTCAATACTTACCAAATAAAATTTTTGATTCAAGATATATTAGAGTGCAGGGGCAACAAAATTGAAAATTAACAAACAAAGTTGCCTCCAAAAATCTGGGAGGGACCACCACTCTATTGAAAACCATATATTTTGTTAATGTTATATAGTACGGGTCAGGTAGTGAACTACAATGGTGTAACAGGGAAAAGGTAAGAAAAATTAAACAGATAAACAGGAATGCCGCAATGCAGAGGCTAGCTCACACTATGCAATTCTGTGAGCAATTCACAAAAGCAGTGTACCTGGCTAAGGACAAGTGTTCAACTAGTACAAGGATTTCCAATACAATATAAAGCACATGGCTGATTAAACAACGGGTAACAGGAACAGGACAACATGAGTAACTGTTCAGATAAAGTGACCAAAAAAATGGGTTAGTATGTAAGAAAAATATTACAAATAACTAGCTCACCGACAAACTTAAAAGAAATGAAAGAAACTCACTCCAAAACTTGTGAGAAATCTGTTTGTACAATTAAATATCAGGAACTAGCCTGCTCAGCTTTCTCACACACACACACACACACACACACACACACACATACACACCATGGTGTACCCTCCCCATTCAACTCCTTCACAGACACACACAAAAATGAAAGCAATTCCTAAGTTAAACTATGTATTATACGATTCCAAAAAGAAGAAAATGTTCACTAGCAGCATTAGGGAACAAACTTTATATTTTAGAAACAATTAGCTCTCCAAAATCAGAAATTAAGACTTTTTTTGAAGGGTTTATTGGCTGTGATGCACCACACTGAACTCCTCTCCAACTCAACAGACAATACACTGTGCTGAAAACAGCCTGCACGTGGTAGTTCAACTATTTACCCACAATGCATTGCAAATTTCGCCTTCTGAGCAAAATTTCACAAGCAAAATTAAAAAAATCATGAAATTGGCAAAATGGGCAAAATTTCACATTTAAAATTACACTTTGCCTAGGCGAATAATTTTGCGTACTGCAGAAATTACATTAAATATTTTGCATAGCATAATTTCCACATTTCACACAACACTACTTGGGACCAGAGGCTTCATAGAAACAAGAAGAGCAATAAAGCTGGCTAAGATGGAGTACCCCAGGGGTCACAAAACTAGCAGGGTACTTTAGAAGAAAACTCCTAATAACAAACAAAGGGAAGAACACACTAGGATTACACACACAAATCAAAACACTCTGCACAAAATATATTTTTGCAAATTCTGACTGTACTACTCCTTCAAAAAGAGCGACTGGAGAGCCCACTCCGGTCTTCTCCAGTGTAGAGCTAAGTCACAGTCTATCTCGCTCCAGCCGTGTCTTTGGTTTTTTTTGGAGTGACAGACACCTGTAAGAGATTTACTGTTCAGTTGCTTCAGTAGTGGAGCAGGTATTCAAAAGCTCTGCAGGGGGAAAAAAGGGAAGCACAATACCAGCAAAACAATATTTCGGAGTGTCAAACATTTTCTATGCAAGTGAGCGACTTGGGGGGAAGGTGTCTTAAATCCATCTGAACACCAGTGCAACATGCCAATGCATTAACAGCCATGCTAACAGAACAGAACCAACTAACCCCGAGGCAGAGAGAACACAACAACATTTTTAGATCAATAGATCTGTTTTTTTTTATAACCACACTTTCTCTTTTCATTCTTCCTTTGACTACCATTCATATATAATATGTTTATAGGGGTACTGGGGGGGTCTCTTATTGAATATGAATGTTATGCCCTGCTGTTTGGTCAAACAGAGCCACACAGTTGCACTTGTGGTCCCCGCTAAACAGCATGATATAATAGCCTTATTCAATTACAGATTGAGAGAGCACCCCTGACCAAATGGAGCACTCCTTTCTTCTGGGTCTGAGACACTCTTATTCTATAAAGAGCCTCTCACTCATAGCAGCCCAAGAAATGGCCAGGTCTGGAGCAGGTTTTTAAAATGTTAATATATTACTGATAAATCTCAATCAATGTAGCAATATATGAATACCACCGCCAAGACAACTCTTACAGTTCGCATTTCTCATACCCTAAGAATGTGCATTCGATCTCTCCTATAGCCATAATAGTGGTCTCATCTGTGGCATTAACACATGTAAGAAGCACCCGGAGTAGAATATAAACATATGTAAGAGTACCAGGCATGTTTAGAAATAAAAATCCTGACAGGCCAAGAACACTGTCATCATTTATCATTTTCTTACAATGCAGCTGCCTGTCCTGTCTTGGGAACATGGTTAACACCGGTGAACAGAGTGCTAGGGGCTGTCCCTCTGAGTGCTAGACTTTCAGTACTTACAGTTTCATCTGATGCAGCCAGATAGCATGAGAAGGCATTTGGATGGGGGTGACAAGTAATGCTGCAGCTTAACCACAAAAACCACCCCTCTCCTCTCCACGGTGATCTCCATGGTTACCGCCCGACAGAGATGGTATCATTGAGTTGAGCATCGCCGTTGTTATTACTAAAACAAAAATCTGTAACAAGTTTTTTTTTTTAATTTTGATAAGTTTTGTCTCCAGTGTACTACTTAAAACTTAAAGACAAAGAACCTTAGTGCGTAAGCACTGAGGCAAGGGTTACCCCAAAAGACATTGGCCGGGAAGCCAAGTTTCAAAGAAACTTTGATTTTGTATTACTTAAAACTAATATTGTTATTTTGTTTCCATGCAGCTTTTTATCCCATTGGATGGCTATCAGTTCCTGTTCCCCTCTTCCCATGACTGGCATCCACCTCCTCGGTCTTACCTCAGAGCTAGTCTCCCGTGGATTGCCACCCGTGATGGCTCCAGACAGGAGGGGGCAGTCCCTCCCAGAGCCACATATCCAGATGCTCCAGGTGTTCAGGTGGGAGTGTGGGGCCTGAAAGAGGCACAGGGCTTCATGAAACCCTTGGGTCCCTTTTTCCATTTTCTTCCCATTCAGCTGCGGTGCCACAGCCTATGAATACACATGGAGACTAATGCAGAACGCTGCGGCCCAGCTTTTGACGGGGACTTCCCAGTCTTGTCATATTTCGCCGGTGCTACGCGTACTGCACTGGCTTCCAGTACAGTGGTGAATCACCTTTAAAGTCAATCTATTGACTTTTAAAGCCCTACATGGACTGGGCCCAGACTACCTGAAAGAGCTCCTGGTTCCTTACTGCCCTGAGCAATTGCTCCACTCAACTGATGAGGGGTTACTAGAGATTCCTAGGGTGTGCCTAAAATCTTCTGGAGCCCATGCATTTATGCATGCGGCCCCAACCCTTTGGAATTCTCTACCCCGTCGGTTACGAGAGTGCACGACTATGGAGGGATTTAAGCAGGCACTAAAGACATACTTGTGGTACCAGGCGTTTGGTGACTGATTTCTTTTTCAACTGAATTACTTGGTTTTTTTTTTAAATATTTGGACTGTCTGATATGTTATTTTATATTTGTTAGGTGCCTTGGTTTTTGAAAAGGGCCATAAAAATAAAGAATATTATTATTATTATACATACCGGAACTGCAGCTCCCCCCCACCCCTGACTGGTGATTGCCACTCATGTGTTGGTGCTTCCGCCAGGTCTCCACCTGGTAGCAGTCAAGAGCTGAGTCGCCACATTGCTCTGATCCAGGAGAGGAGAGCTGCCTGGAGACTGCTCGCCCCCCCCAGCTGACCCCCCAACGACTCCAGCTAGTTCCCGAACTTGGGTTGCCTGCATAATGAGAGGCAAGATGCACAGCACCTCTGCTCTCTGTGTCACTGGGCTGACCCACTAATATTAGTTTTTTTTTGTTTTTTTTTTGTAAATATAATGTTTATTAATATTTTGCAGATTCTGCACAGTACATGAGAGCGCTATGTTCTCAACATGGTTTACAGGAATCTCAGGCCATCATTATCTAGTTCAGTATAGATAAATTAATTCACAATACATTTTAGAGTCAGCCTCCTTGGTTTCAAGCAAGGAGACTCCTTATTGTGATGTTGCCTAAATTCTAGTCAACTAGCATTATAGGTCGGTTGTATTCAGTAGCTTGGGGTCACAGGATCAGGAGTAAGGTCTATCGGGGCAGGGAGGGGGGCTGAAAACACGGATTTTGTTTGGGAGGTATAAAGGGTTAACTCTTCGTGATCAAATCAGTGCAACACCCCGTTACAATCGGACTGGGCAATGGATTGTAACTCATTTATATTTTTACCAATGGGCAGTAGGGTGGTGTCATCTGCATATACAGAATAATATCCGCGACAACACAGGCAGTTAGAAGGTCATTTATAAAAATTATAAAAATAGGGGCCCAGTAGGAAACCCTGGGGCACCCTTCAAGTTACATCTTGCATACCCGAAACAGAGTTGTAAATCAGGGTGACATGGTTTGCCCCACCCAAGTACAAACGAATCCATTTGACATATGGCCAGGGAATCCAACTCCTCTGAGTTTTTTACAAAAGGTAATGACGGACTGTATTAAATGCCTTTTGCAGAGCAATGTGTGTGACCATGGCAGACTGCCCATTAACCCTATTGTGTGTCGTGACTGAGCGTTCAGGTCAGATGTCTTGCTGCTGCTTGTTTAGGATGTGTTTGTCACGTTTTTTTGGGGGGGTGGGTATCATTGTTTTTTAGTAATTTTTGCAAAATGTATATACACAGCAGTACACTCACATATTTAACTGACATGCTACAATGTTTACAGTATTCAAATGTATCTGTTATATACCAGGGGCTGGCAGTATAGCCTAGGGGTTAGAGGAACGAGGTGTGAACAAGCTTGATACATCCAGCAGATCAGACCTGAGTTTGATTCTCACAACCTCCACTTGAATACTGTGTGACTCTGAGCAAGTCACTTAACCGCCCAGTGCTCCCAGGTCACCCCTGAAAACAGGCACTTGTGCCTAGTGGGTCTTACCTGGTTACGAAAGACTAAAATTAAAATTAAAAATGTATACTCACCCATGAGGCGAACTCATATATAAGTTGCCCTGTTTACCATGTCAGTTTTTGCAGAATTAATCACACTATTTTGCTGCCCAACATGGATGGGAAAATCTGTTTTGCGACCATCATCAGGCACAAAATCTGCCTTTGTGGCCAGAACTGGCCACAAAATCAGGTTACGTAGTTGCAAATATTACTTATTGTAAATGCCACAGATAGGTCAACCTTGCAGATAAGCTGCATCCCCCTTCTTGGGGGCCCATTAATAGCATCAAAAACTAGGGTTATAGGTGAGTATATACAATATGTGTTTAACACTTCAATATTGAAGCTGCTGGAAGAGTAAGCTTTTCCAGCTTTCTTTGATAGGCTGGAATATTGATCGGAAGTTGCCCACCTGGTCCCTTTGACCCGCCTTGAATATTTGCATAGTTTGGGATATTTTCCACTGATTTTGCACTACTCCAGAGAAACACAGAAAATGTGACCCACTTTGTACCACCAGACTGTGACTTGCGCATGGGACCCTGGATCTTTGAGTAATGCCATACCTCGTGATATTGATTTCAGGTTTCATTACGCTGGTTATTCCTGTACCAGCGCCTCTCAAATGCCTCATGAATTTCTTGGAAATTACATTATATGTAAGGTGTAGCAATATTCATCGTATATGAGTAAAAAGGGAAGGAAGACGAAACCAGATACAAGTGCAGTTCTTTGTGATTCATGGGGAAGTCCAGCAGACTTCGTCTGAATAACACTGACCGTAACCTATTATGAGCATGTAACCAATTTTTGTGCAATCCATGTCTGAGTCTGGGTGCTGCCGTTCACATAATGAGTGCGTCCAATTTATTTAAATATTTATTTAACTTTTTTGACCAGGAAGGCACACTGAGGTGATACCAATTCATAATCAGGTGTACCCTGGAGGAAAGGGAACAGGGAAACAGGACACAGAAAGGGGGAGGGCAAGGAAAAGGTACAAGCAGTGTTTTAATACTAGCAGCAATGTACAAAAAAACTGAAATACATTACAAATAAAACTACAGCCAATAAAGTCATGGTAAACCAGGTATAAATGACTTAGTCAGTAAACATCGTGTAGTACAAACCATAACACAGAAGTGGAGAAAGGCTGAAATAAAAATAAGCATTGAATGCAGGCCTTTCGGCACAGCAGCCATAACCGGTTTTAGGTGCCATTGAACCCTGAGGTTGCTGGGGGCCATCAACTCACGGGGAGGCCCCCAGACAGATCCACAGTACCACTTTCATTTGTTTTTAATAATTGTTCATGTTTAAAGTACAGTAGCAGTAAGGAGCATCACTGAGCACTGTGAAGCATTTTCCATGTGCTGTCATAACGTGATGAGATTACTCACCAAAGTATGGCCCAGCCAATCAGTGACTGGTGAAGAGACATGGATTGGATGGGTAGTGCGGGCCCAAGAACTAACACTGCTACCGTGCACTAAAATAACATAAATGTGTAACTGGTTGCATTGAAAATAAAATGCTGTGCACTTTAGACAGAGAAAAAATGTGGTCCAGTTGGGTTGGGTAAGAGCCCCGTGACTCATCTCGCTGGAGACCCCCAAATCTCTAAAGCCGGCCCTGCCAGCAGTAGGACTGCGGCTGATGATGCTGGTTAGCCAGGTATGAGAACAAGACAAGATAGTGGACAGTCAGTGGGGCAGGGGAAGTGAGTATGCCAGTGGGGCAGGGGAAGTGAGAATGCCAGTGGTCATTTGCATCCTTGGGACGAGTTGCCATCCACATCCCATTGCACCAGTGCCTCCTCAAGGCCCACTGGAGGAACATGCAGTGCAGCATGGCAGAAGGGAGGGGAGATGTTAGCTGAGCTACATGCATGTCCACTGCACGAGGGAGGGAGGGGAAATAAGGAGGGAGAAGTGAGGAGAAAAAGTTATGCCTTGGCCTGGCTAAATGAAGCCATGGCACACTGAGGTTCTATGTTGCCAACTGACCCAGCATGAGGGGGCCAACTCCTATTAACTTAGGGCAATAGAGGAGGATGAAAAAGGTTCCCCACGGGGGGCAGGGGGGCAGCCACAATGTAGGTAAGGTTATCCATTTTGGGCTCAGAGACTGATGACAAAGCTGTTGGTAACTAGTGGTGGAGGGTTCCAAAAGTAGAGGCGAGCATGAAAAGTAAATCAAACAAGCATTTGTCAATGCCGAATGTTTGCTTTCTAGTATTAGCATTGGAAATGCAAAAGTTAGACAGATGCAGAGTAGGAATGGTAGTGAAGTATTGAACTTCACACCAACCCCACCTCCAACCTGCAGAGACGGACAGGCATTGGGGTATGCATTTGGGTTGTCTCCCATAACATTCATGCCATTTCCCTTCACCCTATCCTGCACACACTGAAACTGTTGAAGTGTGCCTTGGGGTGTTCGCCTTTTTAGTCACCCCACTCCATAAGGACATAAACTGAAATGGGTGCAATATAGGAGAATGGGGTGAACTCTGAGGCCGAAGAGCCCAAGGCACACCTCAATGCCTGTCACTGTCTGCAGAGTGGGGGTGGAATGGCATAAGCATTACAGTCAGCAATCCAAAGGCACACCCCTGATGCCTGTCAGTCTGTACAGGGTGGGACGTTATGGTTAGAAACCCTAACGCCCTGGGCATTTGTTGGTATTTGCACTAAAAATTTTCAACATGGCCTTTTTGTGACCCCCACCTCATGAAAGCATTTGGGACCTCTTCTCATGAAAAGTGGCACTGTGAGTTTGCCAACATGTCCCGAACTTTGAGTTCTCACAGCGACCGTGCCATTGTGTGCCAGATGTACAAAAACACAGGTTGGGCAGGATGTGAAGAATGACAGCTGCACCATTCATAGGGAGGTGTGAAGAGATAGCAATGTTAAAAATTGATAGTGAAATTATTAAAAATGCTAGAACTTCCGAGCGTACGTGGAAACTGCACAATGCATGCTTGTAACAGTCATTTAGTGGAATTATTTCACCAGATTTTCAACATAGGCATTTTGTGACCTCTGCTCATGAACACTGTCACTATGATTTTCTTAATCTGTCCCGAACACTGATTTGCCACAACAACCACGCTATATTGCACCAGATGTGTAAATGCATATTTTGGGCAGGATGTAAAAAATGACAGCTGTACTGTTCATAACGAGGTTTGAAAAAATGCCAATCATGGAAATGTGGAGTGAAAGTACTACAAATTTGTGAAGTTACGAGGGTGCATGGAAACTGCACAACACACGCTTGTAACACAGTTATTTTATGGACGTTTGTCACCAAATTTTCAACATAGGCATTTTAGAACCTCTGCTCATGAACAGAGTCACTGTGATTTTACATATGAACATACATACAAACATATGAATCTGCCAGCAGAACAGACCAATTGGTCTGTCTAAATCTGCCCAAGTGTGCAGCTAGAACCCTAGATTGCAGCTGCCCCAGCCTCCTCCCCCTCAGTTCCTCCCCCGCTTGTCCCAGCCCCTGCCCCCCGACTCTTCCTCTGGCATTATCCCAGTCTTTCTTAAAACTATTGACTGTCCAACATGTTACCACCACCTCTGGCAGCGTATTCCAACTAGTCACCACCCTGTCAGTGAAATAGTGCCTCCTCATTTCCCTCTTGAAACGTCCCCCTTCCAACCTTAGTCTGTGCCCCCTCGTCTCTCTTCCACTCCTCAGTTTAAACACCCCCTCTGTGCTAGGTTTATTTACCCCCTCAGGTATTTAAATGCTTCAATCATATCCCCCATCCCTCCTCTCCTCCAGTGTGTACATGTTCAGCTCATTCAGCCTAACTTCATATTCCTTTCCTTCCGTCCCCTTTAACATTTTGTTGCCCTCCTTTGCACCTTTCCAGTAACTTTATATCTCTGTCCTCAGGTATGGCCTCCAGTATTGCACACGGTACTCTAGGTGCGGTCTGACCAATGATCTGTAGAGAGGTAGGATCAGATCCCTGTGTCTGGATGAGAACCCCCTTGCGATGTACCCCAGCATCCTGTTTGCCTTCGCTGCTGCTTTCCTGCACTGGGCTGAGTTGTTCATGCTCCCAGTTACCAACACCCCTAGGTCCTTCTGCTCTGTGATCTCCAACCTCACTCCCCCAACCAATAGTCCCTCTTCTGGTTCTTAGGCCTGAAGTGCATCACCCTACAATTGTTTGCACTGAATCCTAGCTGCCACTCCACCGATCATGTCTCTACTTTGGTTAGGTCCCCCTGCAGTTTTCATATCTGTCCTCTTTGTCCACCACTGCCCCCAATTTGGTATCATCTGCAAACAGACTAAACCTGCTCCCCACTCTGTGTGCTATATTGGAGATAAAGAGATCAAACAGCACTGGACCCAGTACTGACCCCTGCAGCACCACGCTTGTCACTGCTCTGGATGCTGAGAGCTCCACCACCACTCTCTGCACCTTCCCCTGTAAGCAGGTCGCTGTCCATTTAGTCAGCTTTTTTCCCACCCCCACTGCCATCACCTTCCCCTCAGTCTCCCATGAGACACTGTATCAAAGGCCTTACTGAAGTCCAAGTACAGGACATGTAACGCATGGCCCCTGTCCAACTCCCTTGTCACCCAGTCATAATACTCGATTAGGCTGGTTGGACAAGACCTCCCTGAGATGAACCCACGTTGCGGCCCATCTTGGAGGCCATTACTCTCTAGGAATGCCACCAGCCTCTACTTCAGTATCGCCTTCATAAGCTCACCCACTACAGACGTGAGACTGACCATCCAATAATTTCCTGGCTCCTTCCTAGGCCCACTCTTGTGTATGGGCACCACCTGGGCCACCCTCCCACGCTATATTGCACCAGATGTGCAATATCCCCATTTCCAGGGAGGTGTTGAACAGATCTGTCAGTGGTTCAGCCAACAGCTCCGCCATCTCCCTCAGCACCCTGGGGTGGATGCCATCGGGACCTGGTGCCTTGTCTACCCTTACTACCTTCAGCCCCTCTAGCACCCTACTCCCTGTGATCACTTTGTCCGTCATCTCCTCCCCCCTTTCCCCACCCCCCAACCCATGCTGGTAGTGGACAATCCCTCTCCTTAGTGTAAATGGAGCAGAAGTACTCATTTAGAATTTCTGCTTGCTCCTTCCCCTTTTCCACCCAATCTGCTCCACACTTTATCCTCACAATATGTTCCTTGCATTTCCTCTTTTCCCTGACATACCTTAAAAGTCCTTTTCCCCCACCCTTTATGTCCTGTGCTAACCTTAATTCCCTGGAGGCCTTAGCTTTTTTCACCCTCCTGGCCACCTCCCTTGACCAACTCCTGTAAGTTTCCTTATCCTCTCCCTTCCTGTTCTCCTGTACTTCCAGTAAGCAGTACTCTTTGCCCTCACCCCTTGCAGCACTTCCTTGTTCAGCCAGCATGGTTTCTTGGTTCTGCTCTTCTTTCTCCTGGCCCTGGTGCAGGCTACTGTGGCCTCTGTTAGCCCAGTCTTTATGACTCCCCACTTTTGTTCTGCATCCATCCCCGGCCTTATATCCTGGAGTCTCCCTCACAGTACTGCTCCCATCTTCCCAAAGTCCAGCCTACTAAAGTTTATCACTTTAGTGCCTGTGCCTCCTTTCTCCCTGCCCAGCATGAGAACAAGCCACACTGTTTGGTGGTCACTACCCGCTAGTGGGTCCTCCACCCTTACCTCCCTCACCACCTCCCCACTTGCCAGTACTAGGTCCAGACTGCTACCCAGCCTTGTAGGCCCACTTACCAATTGCATCAGAAGCCCATTCTGGAATACATCAAGAAGCACCTGCTCCCTGGTACTGCTAGTGGCCAGGGTGCTCCAGTTAACTCTGGTAGGTTAAAATCTCCCACTATCACCACACTCCCCCTTCTACACACCATCCTTATCTGCTCTGCCAACTCCCCATCCAGTTCCCCGGATTGGGCTGGTGGTCTGTACACTACTCGCAGCCTCAGCTTTCTGCCCTTGGAGTCCAGGAGTTGCACCCAAAGCGCCTCTGTCCTCTCCTCTTCTATCTCATCCGTTATGCATTGGATCCCTTCCCTCACACAGAGTGCAACCCCCCCTTCCAATCCCCTAGTCCCTGCTGTACATCCTGTAGCCCGGGATTGCCAAGTCCCAATCATGGTACTCTGTGGCCAAAGTCTCTGTCACTGCAGCAGTGTCCACCTTCCCCTCTGAAAAGGGTGCATGAAGCTCTGCAATTTTGTTCCCCAGGCTTCTTGCATTGAGAGAGATCACCTTCCACCCGTACCCCTCCTTCTCCTCACTCTTCTCCTTGGCCTGTGTCCCTCCTCCTGGTAGTCTGCACCCTTTCTCCTCGTTATTCTTATCGGGTGGTAGTGCCTTCTGTATTACACTCAGACCACTCTGCCCCCCCCCCAGGGTTACTACGCCTCTGCCTTTACCTATATCTAGGGGGGGGTTAGCTCATTAGGCTCCCCTGTCTGGACCTTTCTACCAACCTCAGTCTTTTGGCCACCCCACCCCCCCGCAACTCACTTAAATCCACCTTAATAGAGATATCCCACCTTTAACATTCCCATCCCCTCCCTGCTCAAGCATACCCTGTCCCCCGTGTACAAGTCACTATTCCCGCAGACCCTACCCCAGTTAGTCACCAACCCATAATTTTTGGTGTGGCACCAATCCCTCAGCCACTTGTTGAACTCCTCGATCCTACCCTTCCTCCCCATGCTTGCACATGGTATTTGGAGTACCTCCGAGAATGCAACTGAATCCCCCACACTCACACACTGCCTGCCCAACTCCTAGAACCTCCCCCTCATGACTTCCACAGTCTCCTCCGCCAAGTCGTTTGTACCCACATGCAACAGTAAATGAGGTTTCTTCTTCCCCCTCGCTTCACATTTCAGCAGTGCCTGCCCCTCCTGCAGTCAACCCAGGGGTAGCTTCAACCCAAATATGGCTGTGCCTTCCCCCCCCTCTGCTCCATCTCAGCCCTTTCAGTATAGAATCCTCAGGACAAGTACCCTCCATCCCTTACTCCCTTTCCCTTCTAATGCCCCCTCCACCACCCCAGTATTCATTCTTCCCTGTCCCTTACCCCCGCCAGCTACACCCTCTGTGACTTCTGTATCTGTAGCCCCTACTTCTGCCTCACCCCTTTTCTCTGCCTTATTCCTCCCATCCCCCTGGAACCCCTTCCCAGCCTGACTACTTCCAACTGGGCCTCCCATGTCGACCTCCCCTCCTCCCCTGCTGATTTCCGACCCCTCTCCTATCCCTGCTGTTGTCGATTTAGAGCCCCCATTCCCTTCTACCCCGATAGTGATGCCCCTCCCATCCTTCCCCCTCCCATAGTCTTCTCTCCTCCAGTCACCCCCTCTCCTTTCTTACTAGCCCCCTACCCTTTCATCCTCGCTATATCTTCCCCTACCTGTTGCCACCCCTATCAATACCCTTGTCCTCCCCCTTCAGTATGTTCCTGCTCCCCTCTAACATAGCTGAGGTTCAAATCTATTCTAGTGGATACCCTCCTACATCTTTTCCCCTATCAGTTCCCCTCCTACTTGTTCCCTCTGTGCCCCCGGTCCCACCCTATTCCCTCCCTGCCCACAGCCATCTGCTCTCTCCTGGTACTCCTCATGGTCTCTTCCTCCCCATCAGGAGGCCTCCCTCACCTCAGGCACCCCTCCCTTCTCCTCTCTTTTCTACTAGTGTCTCTGATACTGGGGTCAGTTTCAGTCCTAGTTATTCTTCCCCATCCCTATTCCCCCTCAGGATGCCTACCATACTCATCTGCCCTGCCACTTAGACTCCTCCCTGACCTCCACAGTTCCTTCCTCAAACTAGCCAGTTGTCGACAGAGCATACAGCCCTCCACCCTCTAAGCCCAGTCCAGGATCATGGCGGACCCACACCCTGTACACCCCACCACCCTTCCAAAGATGCCCGTCCTATTGACACGTGGCACCTGCCCCATTTTGGTCCCCGTCTTATGTTATGGGCTCTTACGCCCGGTTTCTATACCTACTACAGCTGTTAGGGCCCCATTAACTCAAATTCCTATTTCCCCAAAAACTAGTCCCCCTACTGCCCCCTTGCTGACCGGGTTAATTCAGTCTCAAATCTCATCCGTTAGATACTGTATTACTGTAGCAATCCTAAAACCTCCTTGTCCATTTTTCACCCCTCAGCTACCATACTTTTTGTTCTCAGCCCTCATAGTTTCACTTAGCCCAGTTAGAAATCCTGTTGCACTCCAAGTATTACTCAACTCAGTTAGGGAAATAAACAGAACAAATAAATATGTATTATTACAGCAATCCTAACAGTATAGCTCAGTACTTAGCTCAGTTAGAAAAAGAAACAGAACTAAATCTGTATTATTACAGCAATCCTAAAAGTATCCAATCATTGCTTTGTCTCCACCCCAGAAACTCTGCTGTAATACAGGACCACAGAGGACCCTGGGCAGGAGGGTGGGCAACTCTAAAGTCATGACAGAGCTTCGCTGAGCTCACTCACTCCCCCTCTCTCACTCACTCGTTCTATTTCTCCTGACACTGCAGGCTGCCCTTTTGTACTGGGCTCCTGCCTGCATTGGCACTTTTTTCTGCTCACAAAGAAATCCGCAGCAGTCCTGACAGAGCTCTGTTGAGCTCACTCTCTCCTCCTCTCTCATTCGTTGTTCCATTTCTCCCAGCACTGCAGGCTGCCCTTTTGTACTGGGCTCCTGCCTGTGCTGGCACCTTTTTCTGCCCAGAAAGAAATCCGCAACAGTCCTGACCGAGCTCCATTGAGCTCACTCACTCCCCCTCTCACACTCGCTCGTTCTGTGTCTCCCAGTACTGCAGGCTGCCCTTTTGGACTGGGCTCCTGCCTGCGTTGCTGCCTTTTTCTGCCCACAAAGAAATCCACAGCAGTCCTGACAGAGCTCCATTGAGCTCGCTCACTCCCCTTCTCTCACTCGCTCATTCTGTTTCTCCCGGCACTGCAGGCTGCCCTTTTGTACTAGTCTTCTGTCTGCATTGGTGCCTTTTTCCACCCACAAAGAAATCTACAGCAGTCTCGACAGAGCTCCACTGAGCTCGCTCACTCCCTCTCTCTCACACGCTCGTTCTGCTTCTCACGGCACTGCAGGCGGCCCTTTTGTACTCAGCCCCTGCATGCATTGCTACCTTTTTCTGCCCACAAAGAATTCCACAGCTGTCCCGACAGAGCTCCGTTGAGCTCGCTCACACCCCCTCTCTCACTTGCTTGTTGTTAATCTGTCCCAAACACTGATTTCCCACAGTAACTGTGCTATTCTGCGCCAGATGTTTAAATGCATATTTTGGGCAGGATGTGAAAAATGACAGCTATACTGTTCATAAGGAGGTGTGAAAAAATGCCAGTGTTGAAAATCCGGTGTGAAAATATTGAAAATTTGCAAAGTTACAAGGCTGCCTGGAAACTGCGCAATGCGTGCTTCTAATACAGTCATTTTATGGACTTTCGTCACCAAATTTTTAACATAGGCATTTTAGGACCTCTGCTCATGGACAGTGTCATTGTCATTTTCTCAATCTGTCCCTGAAACTGATTTCCCACAGCGACTGTGCTATTCTGTGCCGGAAGAGTGAAAACACATTTTGGCCAGGATATGTAAAATGACAACTGTACTGTTCATAAGGAGGTGTGGAAAAATGCCAATGTTGAAAATCTGGAGTGAAAATATTACAAATTCACGAAGTTACGAGGGTGCGTGGAAACTGCAAAAGCACGCACGTAAAACAGTCATTTTTGGGATTTTTTTCACCAAATTTGCCACATATGCTTTTTGAGAGCCCACCTCTTAAACAGTGGCAATGTCGTTTCCTTAATCAGTCCTGAAAGGTGATTCGGGGCATTGACCGCGAAATCACCTTTCGGGAATAAATAACGCCATGACAGTGACTGAATTAATGAGGAGGGGTCCCAATCACCACATGTTGAAAATTTGGTGCCAAAATTCCCCAAAATGCCCGAGATATGCACCAAAGTTTAAAAAAACCTATGTATGCCCTTGTACAGCTTACTGGCATTTCTTCAGTTCACGGTTGGCTTTGAAGAGCGCAGACATGTTCCAAGTCCACGAAGATTGTCGCACTGAGCTCCGGAGGTAAGTATGGGGTGGGGGGGTTGTGGAGAGGTAGGGTGCACAGACAGTGGGCGAGGGTTGGGGGAGAGGCCACTGGACTTAACAAGGGACCGTTTTCTGTTTTACAGGTTTAAAAGAAAAAAAAATTAAAAACATCGCAGGAAGGTTTTGTTTTTACAGGGACATTTGGCATGCTCAGGTGGGCTCCCAGCATGCCACCTGAGTGTTTTGGGGGGGCTGTAGCCAACAGGGGATTGGGAAACCCCATTAGCACATACCGAGTTGGGGAACAAGAGTTGAGGGGGATTGGGCACCCCCTTGGCACACAACAAATTGAGGAGAGACATTATACAGACAGGGAGTGGGCTTGCCCATCGGCAAACTGAACTGGGAAGGGGGGGACAGAAGCTGATGGGGATTGGGCCTCCCATCGCCAAAGAAAGACTGTTGGGGGGGTACATGATGCCAACCGGGATTGGGCACCTTGGCACTAACAAGAAACTTGGGGTGGGACGATGCCTGATGGGGACTGGGCCCCATCAGCAAATGAAAGGGTCAGAGGCATGCCCACAGGGAGATTGGGCACCCCCATTGGCTCTGAGGTGGCTGCATAGAGCCACCACATTCCTCGTACTGTTACACCAGGCGAGGTACCGCCCTGCAATGAGAGGTCGCTCCCTCACTGCTGTGGAATTGCTGATGCTGCAGTGACGAGGTGGCCCCTCATTGCAGCAGACAAATTGTTTCAAGTTGGTGGCACTTCTGCAGAACCAGTGTCATCAGGACACTGAGCCTGCATTGTGTGCACACTGCCAAGCCCACAAATGCAGTGCTGGCATTGGCTGCCACACTGTCGCATGTCCACAACCCGCTTCTCTCCTAAGCTGCCACATAATGTTTCCTGCGCATGTGCAAGCAAACATAAAAACTAGGCAGAGAATATAATTTCAGAACTTACAGTGGAGAGGTAGCTAGGTGTCAGTGGTAAAGTAGAAGTGTAGTGCAAGGGCAGTGACAACCACAGAGCTGGTCATTTCCCGGGGACTAATACCAGCTGGGGAGACTTTTGCCAAGGGCTATTAACTCCAGTTGGTTATCAAGTTCCATGAAAATGATCATCTCTGAGGCTTTTTTTGTAGTCTGAAGTTTAGTTATTCCTTTAAATAATGTTGTCAAGGTTTTTAAAAGTATTTGCTTTGTTGTTGGGGTGCTGGCACTGTACTTAGGTGAACTGTGTATTATTTTCAGGCAATTAATGACCGGCACTGTAGTCAGTCAAAATGCACCTTCATTTCATAAATATTTAATTAGTCTGAATTTGTGTTTATTTATTAGAATGTGACACACCCGGAGATCCACATTTATGAAAAGCACCAGTTTTTCAATTGGATCCCAGAGGAAGTGTTACAGCAGCAAGGTACTGTCTTTTTTTATTTACTCCCCCTCCCTTCCCGGCCGGCCGTCATTCACACCACTCTCCCAGCCCATCACCCCAACTTCTCATCCAGAGTCCCCGTGTTGCCCTTCTATGGCAGGGGTGGCGGAGAGTCCCCTTGATCAGCCTGACCTCTACTGTAGTCTGGAGTACAGGGGTGCCTGAGTCGTCAGGTGTGGGGCCTGCAGAAGCTGGCTGTCATCCAGCATGGCTGGGATCTTTTTCCAGTTTTTCCTCCCTTGGGGAGGTGGTGTGCACTGACATCATGGCACACATGCCCACATCTGCCCTGTCCCCCCACCTCTTAGAGCTTGGGCTTTCTTTTCCCTGGTCTCCTCTAATGGTCAGTCCAGCACTGAGCTCGTCCCCATGCTCCCCGGAGGAGGAGAGCTGTTCTTGGGACACTTGATCCACTTCCAAGCTGTTGACCCTCCAACTCCTGAGGTAGCTCCCGACCCCGGGGTTGTCAGTGCCGCAAATGGCAGTGCTTCTGCTGCACTGGCAGGCCGGCCACACAGCAAAGTGCTGTCTAACATTTTAAGACTAATACAGTAGACATATACATATGCACTAACACAGTTATTCAATAAAATGCAGATGAGAGACACAAGGGGAAACAGAGGGCATGGTCAGAGTGTGTGTCAATAAACTGTGCCTATACAGGACTGAGGCTTCTGGCAGCAGTAGCAAGAGATATGAAAATTGGCATAGAAGGCTTGCTTGAAGCCTTGGGTAGTGGCACTGCTCTTCTCATCATGAAGGGGGAGTTTTTCCAATTATAGATCGAGGAGCACTCCTAGCCAATTGGAACACCCCTTTCCTCTGTGCATGAGACACTCTTACTCTGTGAAGGGTGTGTCATGCACAGCTGCCCTGCAAATGGGCATATTCAAGGCATTTGTTTTTTTATTTTAATATATTATTGATCAGTCATACTCAATAATATTTTAATACTGCTGCCAAGCTGACTCTTACATGTCCTTAGTATATCATACCTGCTCACCTTCAGTTCGCAGTTCCATGCACTAAGAGCGTACAGCGATACCACTCACACAACATGAAGCATTCTTGGTGGTGGTGTAAACCTCTGACAGATGGAGCAGCAATGAAAAAGGCACCTGCGCGGACTGACTTCGAGCTCCAGCACCACATGAACTGACTTCGAGCTCAGCACCGCAGACTGACTTCGAGCTCAGCACGCCAGACTGACTTCCAAGCTCAGCACCGCCAGACTGACTTCCAAGCTCAAGCGCCGCAGACGACTTCGAGCTCAACACACGCAGACTGACTTCCGAGCTCAGCACACGCAGACTGACTTCCGAGCT
Source organism: Neoceratodus forsteri (assembly GCA_016271365.2). Taxonomy (NCBI): domain Eukaryota; kingdom Metazoa; phylum Chordata; order Ceratodontiformes; family Ceratodontidae; genus Neoceratodus; species Neoceratodus forsteri. The sequence continues at coordinate 68,751,467 of JADMNL010000035.1, forward strand.
CAGCACACGCAGACTGACTTCCGAGCTCAGCACACGCAGACTGACTTCCGAGCTCAGCACACGCAGACTGACTTCCAAGCTCAGCACACGCAGACTGACTTCCAAGCTCAGCACACACAGACTGACTTCGAGGCTCAGCACCACATGAAGGCAGCTTCGAGCTCAGCACACGAGACTGACTTCCGAGCTCAGCACACGCAGACTGACCTCCGAAGCCCAGCACACGCAGACTGACTCTCCGAGTCAGCACACGAGACTGACTTCAGAGCTCAGCACACGCAGACTGACTTCCGAGCTCAGCACACGCAGACTGACTTCCAAGCTCAGCGCACGCAGACTGACTTCCGAGCTCAGCACACGCAGACTGACTTCCGAGCTCAGCACACGCAGACTGACTTCGAGCTCAGCACACGCAGACTGACTTCGAGCTCAGCACCGCAGACTGACTTCCGAGCTCAGCACCGCAGACTGACTTCCAAGCTCAGCACCACAGACTGACTTCGAGCTCAGCACACACAGACTGACTTCGAGCTCAGCACCGCAGACTGACTTCGAGCTCAGCACACGCAGACTGACTTCCAAGCTCAGCGCACGCAGACTGACTTCCGAGCTCAGCACACACAGACTGACTTCCGAGCTCAGCACACGCAGACTGACTTCCGAGCTCAGCACACGCAGACTGACTTCAAGCTCAGCACACACGCAGACTGACTTCCGAGCTCAGCACACGCAGACTGACTTCCGAGCTCAGGGTATGTGAAGGAGATCCTAAAACAATGAATGTGTCGCTTAGACTAGCTCAATTCCCCCCGAAGTGGAAATCTGCCACGGTTACACCTGTGCATAAAAGTGGGGACAGGGCCTTACATTCAAACTATAGGCCAGTCTCCACCCCCCCCCCCCACTTCTAAAGCACTTGGGTGCATAATGTCTGGCCAGTTGACTGAATACCTGGAGAAATACCAGATCCATTGTCCCCAGTGGCATGGGTTCAGAAAGGGACACAGTACCACCTCAACGCTGGTTGAATTCAACTGGTTTCATTCCCGACTGACTTGCCAAGGCCAGCTGGTAGGGGTGACCTTTATAGACCCACTAAGGCCTTTGATACTGTCAATCACTCTCTTATACTTGAGTAACTTTCCTTCTCAGGGCTTTCAATAGAAGCAACAGGCTGGTTGAAAAGCTACCTTGAGAACAGAGTGCAAAAGGTGAAGATATCGGATGTCCTCTCAGACAGACAACCAGTTCAATCAGGTGTCCCGCAAGGGTCTAGTCTTGGCCCCCCCCCCCCCGTTTAGCCTCTTCTTAAACAGTCTCCCACTCTCTTGCCCTGATAAGATCCTCATTTATGTGGATGATGCCGTAATATTTGCCAGCAACTCTGACCACCTGTTGCTTGAGAACCAGCTTCAGCTTAACTTCCCATGAGTAGAGACTTGGTTCAGTAACCACAAACTACTAACTACAAAAAAAACAAGGTAATGTTATTCAGCAGTTCTCACAATAAACATAAAGCACACCTGCTAACAATGCAGAATAACATGAACATCCCACTAGAACAAGTACAACAGTTCAAGTATCTCAGGGTCGCCATTGACAGCACCTTGTCATACACATACCGCATTCAAAACGTTGCCAAAGCAGTCAACACACGTATCGGGCTGCTGTATAGACATAAACATTGTTCGACCCCCAAGGCCCTGAGAGTAGCTGTTCAAAGCTTGCTTATCTCTGTTGTTAACTATGGGCTGGTAGTCCATGGTGCGGCTACTGATACTGCTCTGAGGCGGATCACAACAGCATGAAATAAAGCCTGCAGGCTCCTCACCAGCTCACACCAACTCACACATGTGTGATCTTTATCGTCTGACAGGGTGGCTCCACCTGAAAGGCAAGATCAAATACCACACCTGCCTATTAGCTAAAAAAATCTAGCCTTGGGCTCACTCCGCAGTGGGTGAGGAAGTTCCTAGGCCTCTCTTGTAACCCTCATCACATGAGAGGGTTGAATAGCCAACCTTTCTTAGTCCCACTTTGCTGCACAGCACGAGGTCAAAGACCCTTCACCTATAGATCCCCATCTTGGCTTAACTCCTTACACAGTGATACCTTTACTGAACCCAAGTTGGGTCACTTTAAGCACAAGCTCCATCAAATACTTACAGCACAAAGCAACTGTGATTGTTTTTCCTAGCTGGCTCCTGTTGCGAGCACCATGAACCCTCAAGCACTTATCGGGAGACCTTGCTACTGTAACCACACTTGCACTGTACTGCTACACCATTCCCCCCACCACCACCTCCTTTTTTTTTTTTGTTCAGTACGCTTTTCTGCTGTCAGCCACCCGGTTCCTCAGCCCTGTCACAGACCTCCACTTTCACATCAGTCACTCCTTGTCAATACCCCCCAGGGTGGGGTCATGGCACCAACCCCTAGAGTGCTGCAACATCAGGATAGGTCGACGGGCCAGCCTGGAAGCTAGTGAAGCCAAGGGCGGGCTTCAGTTGGGGTGGCTGGCAGCATGGTTTCCCTGGTGTGTGGGGGCGGGGATGTGCAATGACGACCAGTGTCTGCCCCCATCCCCCTGTACAAATGACATCAGTGTGCTCAGTACACCCAGCTTTTGCTAGGTGTTCATGTTGCACTGAATGCTCTAGCCCCTCCCTCCCAGAGAAGGAGAGCAATCCTCAGACGCTCAATCCTTCTCTCCCAGCTGGCCCTCTGACATCCCAGGTCTGTTTCTGAACCTGGGTCGCCAGTGTTGCAGGTAGGCAACCTGCGCCAGTGGGCCAGCCCTTCCCCTACCTCCTAATCTCTACTGCTCCCCCTTGCTCTCTCCCCTGCTCCTCTCTTCTCATCTCCTTCTCTTGTCTGCCAATTAACCCCCTTTGCTCCCCCTACCTCTCTTACAGCTGACCTGAACTGAACTCTGCAGCAATACCCCCCTCTCTCTGCCTCCCTGTCATATATTTGACTATGCCCTCTTTGGCTGTTTCTCTCCTCACCACTTCCCATCTTTGAGCACCCATCCTCTCTGCCCCCCACCCTCCACTCTCTGACAGTGCCTCCTCTGGCTGACTGTCGCACTGTTCTCCCCCTCTGTGTAAAGTTAGTAACATGATTATGTAACCTTGATTGTATTCAATTCCTTTGGATACTGTATTGCCATAATCTGTATTTTAGGTATACTTTGTGTACCCGCTCAATATGTGTCATCAATTGTTTTATCATATATGTCACTTGTCTTGTCTCCATTACTGACGTGGAACCTTCGTAAAAGAGCCCTGCGGGCTCAAAGGTGTATTCAATCCAAGATTTTAATAAATAAATAAACAATAAATAAATAAAATCCTTAGCCTGAGAACAGAGTGTTGCTGTGTCAGTGGGCTTGGTTAGCAACCTGTATAAGTAGCCAGAGCATTGTTCAAGCACACACTTGTGTATCACGATAGCCCATTTAAGCTCTCTCTCTTGTCTGTAGGTAAATGTCCAAGATAATTGTACATCAGGCAGTGGTGGGTTACTTTTATCACAACCAAGGGAACAGCTGCATGTATTGTGTAATCCACCTGGGGGTGGCTAAACCAGGGGGGCCAGACCGTCCACAACCCCCTCCCTTTGATTCCTGGGTGGGCCACAGATGTATATCAGCCCCCCCCCACACACACACACACCCACATGTACATACACTTTTTTGCCGCAGTGTATTTTTTTATTTTTAATTACTCTCCATGATGTGTGTAAGACTCCAAGTCTCATTCAAGCTGTGCAGCAGCATGGAAATCAAAATGCGAGCAGAGCGGTACTATCAGCTCATGAATAGCTGATTGTATACCGCTTACAATCAATGATTATAAATCATGTCTTCTTCCAGTTCCATTAGAGTGACTGGATGAGAAGGTTGCACATGAAGACCTCATATACAGCACAGGGGTCTTCACTTGCAACAGACCGTAAAGAATTCTAAAATTCCATGTTCTCATTCCACGTTACATTACGTTTTTTTTTTGTAAGCTACTCTTTCACAGTTGTGATACTGTAGTTGCTGTTTTTAGTCAGAACCTCTGAAACAGTCAGTTACATATCAGATACATTTGCCCAATACAGACAGATACAATGTTCAGAAAAATGATCTTGTCATCTATACAAGTTCTACTAATATAGACACTATCAGCACAACCCTTTCCTCTGACTTTAACAATATCCAAAACTGGCTATATGACCACAAACTGGCCGTCAACACTAGCAAAACTAAAGCCATGCTGCTTGGATTGGCCCCAAAGCTCCAGGCTTGCACAAAAGCACTGACGGTGTAGGACTTAGAAGGTCAATTACTGGAATGTGTGACCTTTTTCAAGTACCTGGGCATCCTGCTAGATCAATCTCTTGATGTTAATCTTCATGTACAGTCTGTTTGCAGAGCTGTCAACTCCAAACTGGGTGTTGCATATAAGATTAGTTATATGCTCATGCCATTGGTTAAATTGGCCATTGTGAGGGGGGATTCTGCTCCCCACCCTAACCTATGGGGCTCCCTTATTTGGGGCTGCTCATAAAACTGACCTACTCAGATGGGATATTACATATAACAACATATGTCGCTATGCCTCTTCTGTTCCTCGACTTAAACACCACTATCAGCTTTATAATGATCTTGGTTGGCTGTCTCCGTTAGCTAGTAGGAAATACTACCTTGGCTCTCTTATTGATTCGATAATTCGAAATCAAACCCTAGGTGTCTTGCAGCTATACTTGTTCCTCAGGACACACTCCATGGTCTACGATCAGCTGACAAATCCTTTCTGAATTTGCCGAGGTGCTGCACTAGGAAAGGAACTGTTGCATTTGAGTATGTGGCTCCACAGCTGTGGAATTCCCTTCCCCTCGACATTAGACTTTCTAGCTCCCACACATGCTTTAAGAGAAAACTGCGCTCGAATCTGCTGATTGCTGATACCTGTTCCTGCTTTCACCCTACCTAATGACTGATGTCTCTGGCCATACAATAGTATTTCCTCACCTCTATATAACCCTCTTACTGCCTCAGCCTGTTCCAGCTCCCTTTCTATGCCCATATACAATCTTGCACTGCAGGCATCTCCCTTACACTTACATACACTCATATAATCTAATTTCATGGCTTGCTCCCCTCTTCCTCACTTACCAACCTTTTCCTTAATGACACCCCTGTTCTCAATGGTTATTTCTTCCTTTTGTATTACCTGTTTTGTTTTGTGTACCTTGTTTCTGTTCATATGATGTGCCACCGAAATGTATTGTCCACGGTCCTCTCTATTCATTGCATAGATAGGCACCTATGAACTTATGAATAGTGCGACTCTGTAGGTCTCTGATATATTGTATCCACTTTAACTCATTGTCGTAAAGCTTTACTTTATATGTTCTGATATATTGGTACTCTCTAACTCATTGTATGTAAAGCACTTATAATTTGTTATCCTGTTAAGTTTCTGCATGTCTGTACTCTCCAGGTCATGCCTGAAAATAGTCATTTTATGGCTAGTGCACTTACCGGTTAACAAAAGCTAAATAAATAAAAACAATAAAACAAATTACATTCACCGACCAAGATGAACTTACTGAAAGCAGTCCTGGCTGTAATTCTGCTTGTGTTCCTGTAACCTAAGCAATCAGCTGAGAGTTACAGTTTTAGCATTAGCAGTGCGCTAGTAATTTGGCTGCTATTTCTCCGTTGGTTAAAAAGCATGTTGGTGTTCTTGTTCCTAGTGTCGTTTGGGAGCAGGAGGGGATGGCACCTGTGAAATTTATTTATTCAAATTATTGCAAAACAAAAGAAAAAAATTGGTGGTATGTCTCGATGACAGTATTTCTAACAGACTGACTGTGTGAAGGGGTGGGGGGCTGCACAGCTCATATGGATGTGCTATGTTCAGGGGTCTGTTTTAATTTTTATCTTTGCTGGAGTCTGTTGAACAGCATGTACCTTACAAAGAGACCACTCAAGCAAAGAGACCACTCATACCTTGTTCTAATTCACATTGCCCTGTATTACCAGACGACTGGTAAAATATTGCACTGGAATAAACCTTAAATATTTTGTAACCCTGGGTGGCACTATCCCAAGGACAACTACCTCGCCGGCTTGGCTAGCAGGTTAAGGGGCCAGAGTTCTGAAACGGGTGCCTCCACCCAAAGGTCATGGTCAGTAGTGGTCAAGCTAACCAGGCACAGCCTCCAGGACATAGTAACCCCTCTTTTCTTGCTAGTGGCTGGAACAATACACATAATCACTTTCACAATACCCTGATACACCACACAAGTACCCACATTGTTTGCACTTACCATCAGGGCTTTCCTCTGGCTCGCCCTGGGACCCCTGTAAAACAAGGTTATACACAGCAAATAACAGCAGTACAGTACTCTTGCACAAACTGGAACCAAAGTCAGGGCAAATGCAAAAGAGTTAGATCTGATTTATTTAAGGACTTGAACAAGGAAGGGGCATAATCAGATTAATTTGCTTAAAGGCTGTATCAATCAAACAGTTATTTATGCACTTCAGGGTCCATAAACAGTCACACACCTGGGTACCCAGATGGAGAGCGGTGGGCTAGCCAGGAACAGTGCAACTAGTTGGGGCCCTGTGATGGAAAAACAACATGCACAACACACACTATTTGTAATCCAGAGCCGAGGGCTCAGTTTGTGAAACGAAAACAGCAAGACAATCAGATGACAGACTTTCAGATTAGGCTGTTGTTGCCGAACTACCTAGTATTTACTCATGATACCAGGACTGGACACAGGCGGGATGAAAACTGAGACAGCAGGTGGTTGATCTGAGTGCCAGGAGAAGCAGGGCCCACACAATTCACCAAGGCGTTGTTCCTGTTCAAGCGGGGCAGGGGCTGATCCCAGGCAGGTCTTCGTTGGTGGCTTTCTCTGTGCAGTGGGGTAGTCTGCAGTGCCAGCATTGTATGGCCTAGGCCAAATAAAGACAAATTTGAATACAGTCAATTTTGGGCTGGATACAGCCTCCAGCAAGCAGAACACAGTTCACAGTGGGAACCGAATCACGACCCACTTTCAATACACAGCACATTTACATGTAAAGGATTCTATGGCACCAGCAAGTAGAACACAGTTCACACAGTAGGGAACCAAATCATGACCCACTTTCAATGCACAGCACATTTACATATAAAGGGTTCTATGGTATCAGCAAGCAGAACACAGTTCACACAGTGGGGAACCAAATCATGACCCACTGTCAATACACAGCACATTTACATGTAAGGAAATTCTACTGTACCAGGCAAACCACTCTCCGGTCATGATCTAAAGTCTCTGCACAAACTGGGATTCAAAAGCAGGCTGATTGCATTCAGTAAAATCTTGATCTTCTTCAGGTATGAGCCTGGTAAAAAATCAGTGGCTTACTTCGTTCTCACAAACTTGGATTTAGTCCAAAATAATTCTCCTCTCTCCCTCTCAGGGGCAGCAGGCAGACATGCAGGCCACAACTCAGGCCTTTCCACAGTTCTCCTACGTGAAACTACTCAGATGGCTGCTTGACTGTCTCAAGCTATTGCTTCTTCAGCTCCCAACTGAGATCTGACTCAACTGCCAGCAAGCCAGGGACTTTCCCCAGAATCCAAATGGTTTGGCTGGCTGAACTGTCTGTCAGTCACAACAAAGGCTCCCCCTTCAGGTGCAAAAAGGCACCAAAAGCCCAAAACTACAATTCCTACAGATTTTGACTCCAGACAGCTCCTGTCGTCTGGCTCCATTTTAGGTCCCACCAGAACTGATTGGTCAGTCGCAGTCCAGGACCAAGATAGTGGAGCTAAACAAAACAGTCCTTGCTGCAAAGAAGGCAGGCTGGACAAATTACATTATCATTATTACTCTAAATGACTTTCAGCAAATAGTTACAACTTTCAACAGAGCTTCCTCTCAGATTATTTATGACTGCAACCAGGTAGCCTTTAAAGAGACAGTACAGAGGCTATACAGGCACTCTCTGGCAATCACATTTAAACTGGTAAAACATGGGACACCAGCCTGGCAGTGAGCATTTAGGCAAGCTCTAGGAAGACTTTTGGGAAGCCTCATTTGTAGAGGGGTTACAGATTCATAAAGATTAAATGGGGCTTCTGAGATGTCTCTTGGCTTATCAGAATATCATCTCATGCCTCCTTAGGGTTGCAGAACCACAAGTGAACTTGAACCCTAAGAAGGCACGAGACAAAACTCCTGATAAGCCATGAGACATCTCAGAAGTCCTATCTACCTGTAGAAGAGGTCTTTTCAATCTTCTGCCTGTGAAGTTACTGTGCAACTTTGCATAGAGAATTAATTTATTGTTTCTAACAGCATTATTATTGTGAGGGTGAGGTGCGGCCTGCACTCATCACCATAGTAAAACTGGAGAACCAATAAATGAATTCCTATGCAGGCAGCCAAAGAACATCCACAGTCACTGGCTGGAGCAGAAACAGGGCTCACTGGTCATCAGACAGAGTTGGATGACAGGTTGTCAACAAATGCCAGTTACAAGATGAGTAAGATACAATTTCTGATAAAAATCGAAGCCGCTGCTGAGGCATTTTCTCATACTTCATTCTGATTAGCATCTGCCGAGAGATAATTTTTCTTTCGTGTCTGTGTGGTTTTGGTGGCTACTGTACATGCAGCTTTTGGCCTTACCATTTTGCGGAAAGAGTTGTGAGGTAATCACATTTTTCAGTTATCTTCTTTTAACCCTCCCTCCCACCATCCATGGGAGTAGTCAAAAATGCTGTACCAGTAGTCTCACTCCATTATTCTATGTTTCTGTTGTCTATGTTAGGGGTGTGCAGACATTTCTTGTTTAAATCAACCCCCCCCCCAATCCAGCCCTCACTCCAGAACTCAGATAAATAAGGACTCAGGCACTAGAGTCCAGTTCTAAGTATTTTTTGTTATTTATTTTAACTTTATTTTACCATTTTTGGCCAGAAAAGGCACATTGTGCGGAAATGCATTTTCAGTAGCAACCTGGGAGCACAGGGAAGTTAAGTGACTTGCTCAGGGTCACACAGTATGCAATGGTAGCTGCAGGATTCAAACCCACACCTTTATTTATTTTATTTACTTACTTATTTATTTATTTAAGTCTAGGATTACAACAATACCTTTGAACCGAGGCTGTTTTACAAAGGTTCCACGTCAGGTTTCTGTGAGTCCTTTAATGGAAACACCAAAAACTGGAACCAGGATTAAGGAACCAGCTGGAGGCTCATGTTATCCTCTCTCCACCTCCTGCCTCCACTGTTGGCATGCGCGATTCAAGGGTGCCACATTTCCATCTGAGAATGCATTCTGTTGCATAAGCAGTCAGGGCATTTCTACATTGGGGGGGGAGCTGATGCTCAGTTGGTAGAACAGACATGAAGCAGAGGTAGTCTGACAGCCATGATGCAGAGCTGAGTACCATTTGGAAAAAAAGTTGTGAACCTGGGACATTTCCCCAGGAGAAAAGGGCCCTTTAAATCTATGACTTGGACACTGGCAGTAGGTTAACCCTGATGTCCTTAACGTGGGTCAGCTTTTCATGGTTCACCATCACTTATCTCTTTGGCAATGGTTAGAACTGCTGTGTGACTCAAATAGCGTGTGTGATTGGCTTCAACAAGTGGTGGAGTGGCTGGTACAACTGACTTCTTAGATCAAGCTTGGTGACTGGCTTCAACAAGTGGTGGAGTGGCTGTACAACTGACTTCTTAGATCAAGCTTGGTGACCATCACTGTAGATTGCATTGGTGGTAGAACTTGTTAGGGGTGGGTGGACTGTTCCATGACAAACTGCCCCTCCCGGATCCAGGACTCACTCATAGACTTGGATCAATAGGGACTCAGATGCTGGAGTTCAGCTCCCAGTCCATTAGTGAGCTGCAGTTTTCACTTTCAGTGCTTTGTTATGCACTTTACAGCCGCATTCCCGCTCACACGCCTCATGAACGATTTATGTGATTAGGTGGGTGGAGGTGGGAACTGGAGGCGGTCACCTGATGTGACTTTTTTGCTGCTGCGTCTGGCTGTGCATGGGGGGACATCTCATTGTTGAGTACACAGCTAGGTCTGCAGTATCGCAGGTCTTGTGAGCCATTCCTCTCTGTTGGCATTTCTCGGTGAGTCTTCATGTGATTGGGCTTAACTTGTCGGTTCGCCTTGTGGAGATCAGTTGAGAGATAAGCAGTGAGAGATAAGGAGGGACTGAGAGACTGACAAAGATCAAGGGAAAGTGGGATTTTAAACATTTTAAAGAGACTGTGACTGAGAGAGTGGGTGGCAGGGGAATCAAGGGAAAGGGAAATTGTTTAACCAGGAAAGGCACACTAAGCCAGAGCTTGTTTCCAGGTGCGACCTGGGAGCACAAGGATGTTAAGTGACTTGCTCAGGGTCACACAGTATGCAAGTGGAAGCTGTGGGATTCAAACCCAGGTCTGGTCTGCAGGATGTCACCAGATTTACAGCTCAGAGCCTTAGACCACTGCGCTATACTGCCTACAAAAAGCACCAAATCAAAAAGCATACGAGAAAGAATAGACAGACAATGCAAAGGCGAGAGACAAACAGATCAGAACAGAAACAGAAAGAGAGAGAGATCTCAAGAGAGAATTACTGTAAAGCAGCATCAGACTTCTGAGTGACAGTTTCAGCTGAGTGATCAGCATGACTTAGTTACTGTACAAAGAAATGATGGTCCAGCACAAGGAAAAAAATAAGCTGCAGAGAAAGAAAGAAAGAAAGAAAGAAAGAAAGAAAGAAAGAAAGAAAGAGACTGACTGACTGAAGGAGAGAAATGGGGAACAGTGTAAAGAGGAAAAAGGATTCCTCAATATATACGTGTTAAAAAACACTCAGCAGCAGCACAGAGTGGGAGAGAGCGAGGGCGGGGTACAGTGGGAGAACTGAGAGGGAGGTCAGGAAGACAAATCAAAGACAGCATATTATATGCTGCAGTGCCAGGCTGAGGCAGGTGTGTCAAGGGAGGCCATAAAACAACTATTGTATGCTGCTGACTTGTGCTAAATGTGTCGTTCTTGCCCCAGCTCCCTTCCACAGTAGCAGTCCTACTTATTTTCATACAAATAAAGTATTTCCTTTGCCCTACTACGTTGGATACTACAGAGAATTCACGCCCTATTATGCATTTTAACACATCTATTGAAATTTTTATGAAAACTCAGAACCAATCAGAACTAATCAGGACTATCAGTACCCCCTTGTGTTTTGGTTCTTATTTAATAAGGGTCAGAACTTCTCCGAGTTCTCCCAGACCTAAGTTTTATCAGACAGATGTGCAGTTGGTTCTCAGCTGTGATTCCGCCCCCCCCAACAAAACTGCATCCTGCATGTGTCATGTAGAAAACATTTTATTAATGCTTTTTGTAGGCCTTTTTACCTCAAAATGCTGTACCAGTAGTCTTCCCCAAACACGCACACGTATACACATGCACACACACACACGCCACGCACTTCCTATAATCTATGTTTCACCAGTCAGAAAATACACACACACACTTCCTATAATCTATGTTTCACCAGTCAGAAAACACACACACACACACACACACATACACTTCTATAATCTGTTTCATGAGTCAGAAAACACACACACACACACTTCTATAATTTATACTTTATCAGTCAGAAAACACACACACACATACTTCCTATAATCTGTTTCATCAGTCAGAAAACACACACATACACTTTCTATAATCTGTGTTTCACCAGTCAGAAAACACACTCACACACACACACACACACACACACACACACACACACACACACACACTTACTTCCTATAATCCATGTTTCATCAGTCAGAAAAGACACACACACACACACACATATACACATACACACATGCATAGTCTCTTCCTATAATCTATGTTTAATCAGTCAGATTTGTGGCTAGTTCTTGGTTGCAATAACCCCCCAAAAAATAAAATAAAACGCATCATGCATTTATCAACTGGGAAACATTTTATTAATGCTTATTTGCGGTTTGTTGGTTTTTTTACCTTTTTGATCTACTTTTATGAAGAGGAGAAAAAAGTTCCCATGGAATGCCTAATTGTTACATTCTACTTTTTGAAAATGTATATATTGATACAAAAAGTTATTACAGTGCTTTTCTTTTTTTTTCCATTTTCTCCATACCCTAATTCCATCATAGTGTCTAGCCTGTCCCATGCTGGGTCTTCAAAGGCATGTAGTTTCCACCTACCTTGATGTTTCATCCATCTGTGCCTTTGATACATTAATCTTGTATTGATCTTGTACACCTGGTTGTATTATGTTAGACAAGATTATGCACGCTTTTTTAAATGAATTCATCTAGCAAGAATGATATTAATTTTATGTCCCATTGTTCATTTTCCTCATACTTTCCAGTTCTGTTTCCTTTCCTTCCTTCCATCCCTTCCTTCCCGTTTTCCATTAAATGTTTCTTTTCACCCCCCTTCCCATTTCTATTACCCTAGTAGAAAGTTTTCCTTTGCACAATACTTTTTACTTCAACTTCTTTTGACTAAGAAAGGAAGGGGCATTAAACCCAATGAACATTTTGAAAAGATTGTTATATTTGAGTATCTATATTACTCTGCAACAAGGGTTTGCCAGGGCCAGTCTTACACCAGCCCTTGTTACTATCAAGCTTCTACTTTTTGAAGTGGAGATAGTTTTAACAAATTGAACTTGTTCTAGGCGCCTGACGTAATTTGTAAATGAAACTTTTTTGTGCTATTCCATCACAAGTTAACGAACATTATTCGAGCAGTGCCCTTCATTAAACTCAAACTGGCCATTCATATATAAAAAACTAATGGACTTAAAAGTGAACCCCAGTGACTTTAATGGGGAGCACCCTTGTGCTCTCCCTGGGTACACATCAATACGTACCTGCGCGAGGGGCAGAGCGGATGAATCAGGAAGTGAAGAGATCGGCTAGCTGCCATGCCAGAGACAAACTATGACCCCTTCCATCTCCTTACAGACTGTTCACAAAAATGTGGAATTACCCACTATGGACTTTTGCCACTACAGGCTCCATAGACGGCAAGTGTTACTCCACCAATGGAAACCTGTTGAATCTCTTTAAAGCTGGTCTGATTTGTTTCTTCTTTAAGGATGCATTCTGCCAAATAAAACATTTTTATTTTATTCTAAAACTCTGTTTCCAAAATTCATCTAATTTGGTTCTACCTTGATCTCATTTCTGATTTAGATGACACATGGCACTCTGAATAGTTGTTACCAGTTTGTAATTGTCGCTTCCCTATAAAAAGGTGTCAGATTACGGCTTTGGTCAGCCCTCGGTACTCCCTTTATAGTCTAAAGGCAAAAAAAGATAAGGATAAAGCTTCGTTGGTAGCTTGTGCTTCCAATACCATTAGTGCTTGGCAATTTTATTGTTTAAAAGGAATGCTTATGTCACTATGGTCAGTGATATTAGCATATCCCACTTTTGCAATTTCTTTCTCAATTCTAGTTCTAATCCTAAAACATTCTGGTCAACAGTGAACAAATTATCTGGCTTCAATACTTCTAAGCTTTCTTCCTTTTCTATAGGTTCTTCTCAAAATTGACGTTATTTTTTCAGGCAATATCTTTTGAGTTTTAAGCGCCCTCTTTATACTCCTCAAACATGAAGCCAGAGCCATCTTTTTCCCATGGTTCCAGTATTTCCTTTTGCAAAATTTTTAGTACGATCAGTTTGAAACCAGTAAATATGTGCTTGAACTACTAAATCTAAGGGCCGATTGAATGGCCTGGAATTGCTGCTGCTAAAACTTGCCACCTTTCCAATGTGTGCACCCCTCACATATCTGTTTATTCTATTTATTCCACTGTTTTTTTCCACTGCATGGAAAATTACCAAGATCAAACCCATTCATAAAGAAAGGCCTATGACAGACTTTAACAAGTTTTGAGCCATCTTCTTTTTGGCTGCGTATGCTAGGTTCCTGGAGAGTCTTCTTAACGGACAGCTCTCAGCATTTCTTGACTCTCCTTTCATATTGGATATGTGTCTGGCTTTAGGCAGTCTTTCTCAATGGCAGCAGTGGTGTCGAAGGCCTTAGATTATATTAATATGTGGCAATGGATAATGGCCATGTGGCAGGTGCTGTCTTTGTCAGTTTGTCCAAGGACTTTGACACTGGCAAAGGTGAATTGCTCCTGGGCAGGTGGACCGAATATGGTTTTGCCTCTGACACCCTATCATGGTTTTGTGCTAGCTTACTGGTTGTATTCAGTGTCTCTATACTGAGACATCTCAATCTGGGCATCTGCCTTGTCTGATGCCCGTTAACAAGGGGGTCCCCTCAAGGGTCGATCCTTGAACCAGCTCTTTCTTCTCTTTAAGCAAATAAATTGGGTACAGCTCCTCTCCTAGTATATGTGTCCCAAACCCCAAAACATTTTGGAGGCTCTTCATTTCATACCAGTGTCATTTTTGTGCTAGGGAGCCCAAAAGTGAATAATGTACTTTAGGTGAGGTCTCACAAAGGTCTTATATGCTGGTCATGCATCTTATTGCTTAGCTGGTATACTGAAGTTGCAGTAACCTATTGAAATTATGCAAAGTGGATGGGCCGGTGCAGCTGTGATCAGTTATACTCTAACAGAAGTGCAAAGGAATAGTGCACAAGGACCATGACATGCTGCAAAAAGTGAAAAGTATACACTTTTATTACACAGACTTCCGACACCCCAGCAGGGACTCATGAAGAAGCTGCAAATTGTGATAAAAGTGCTGGGGTATCAGAGGTTAGAGCACCGAGCTGTAAGCCTAAGGACCCAGCAGGCCTGGTTTTCATTCCCACAATGGTCACTTGTATACTGTGTGACCCTGGGCAAATCGCTTAACCTCCCTGTGCCCCCCCCCATCCTGATCATATATGGAAATGATCTTCAGCTCAATAAACTTTTCCCAGTCAAAAAATCAATCAATTAATCAATAAATTCTGACACAAGCTCAAAATTCTGCCGGTGGAAGACTGACATTTTAAATTGCCGAGTGGAGATCTGCAGAACAGACCACTGTGTTATGTAAGGAGCTGTGGAATGATTGCATGTATTGTAGATTGATGTATGAAACTGCAGATTATAAAATGGGTAGGGAAAATTCTTGTTTTTTTGATTGGCCAATGCCACCAAGTAGCCAGTCCTGTATCAGGCAATAGAGACCAGGAAATAATATGTCCCAGTCTCTGGCTGCCTGATAACCTTCTAATATCATTGTGCCCCTGGAATGTTCAATTTTAAATTGCTGCCATCTTTTTTCTATCACTTAATGAGAGATACAGCACCACCTTGCTTGCTTGTGAATTCACCATCCTTTTTTTGTCTTGCCTAGCAGTCAGTTGTACATGTGTGGAGCCCCCCATTGCAATAACTGTAAACACTGTCTCACACCAGTCACTTTGCTGTTGCATTTACCCATGACAGTTGTGTCCCCATTTCCAGCCCGTTCTTTAGTTTGGATCACATTCATATATTTTATCATGAAATAAATGGAGATTTAAAAAAAACTGTGGCCCTAGTGCCAACGCTCTAAGAAGTGGGTATTTCCCCTTGTTAGCAGGACATTCTTGATCCTCTGCCATTCCTCCCACTTGAGTTTAGACACTTTGGCCCACTTGACTATGATTCAGTTACCATGACCACAATGTAATCAAGACGGATCTATGACGCTGGTTCGACAAAAAATCTGTCAACCGCTGGCACAGCGATGGCACTATGTCAACCACAATTGAGATCAGCATTGTGCCATCAGAATACAAGTGTTGTTTTTTGAAGGTGGCTGTGCCCCCTGAACCCACTGTTTTATAATATAATCAATGGCGAGTTGGAGATGATTTGAGGAGGGGGTTCAAGACTGGGGGAAAGTGTGCCAGGGTTCCAAGCCGACTTTATAGAGAACAGTCAGTGCTGTCACTGTCGATGCAATCTCTGTAAAAGTTTCACTATGTGAACGGCATACCCATTCTCAGTCAGAAACTGCCACCACTCCTCTCATCTGAACCATGCAGCTGATTGTTCCTTTCTAACCATGGTCAGAAAGAAAGTGAACATATGTGATGCAGCAGCACATCCTAAAGCAGAAACGGTGACAAAAATAAATAAATAAATAATGAAGAGGAATCATTACAATCCTTGTCTCCTTACGTGCTGATGGCACTATTCTCAGCCGCTCACCAGATGTTGTCCCAATCATGCTGTCTCACAGGCACAGCACTTCATCCCAACCATGCTGAGACTGCAAAGGCCACAAAAAACTTCTGCTGCGGGTATTTGTCATTTTTTTTATTGTACTATAATCTAGTAGCTCTCTGCCACATCGTACTACTACATGGTGAAGGAGGGAGGGTCAAAAAGCAGAAACCTAGCAGACAGTAAAGAGGCTCTCAAACATCATCGCCTTCTACTGGCGATTACAATACCTATCCCTATGCCTTGCATTCAGACTTAGGCAGGTAAACCCCCCCCCCCAAGTGTGGCTGGACTGCTCTCTGACAAGCCAAATAGAAGATTCTTCCGATCCTCGAGCTGCGTTCTACTCAATGTGCCCACAGTCAGAGCATCCACAGGACAAAGGTCCTTTCTGGCAAGCATCTCATCCATATGGAATGCACTCCCTGAGAATCTGCAGAATTGCTCATCTCTGGGGGGTTTTAAAAGGAGACTCAAGGTACGCCTCTCAGAGTGCAATCAATATAGCTGCTATCGCTCAGACCCTCTCCTCTGTTCCCATGATGCACTTGATTTAAATTATTTATCTAAGTGTTTGCATAGTTGTCTTTTATGGAATAACAAATGTCAAAAATATGATAATATTCACTGGTCTGTGTACAGTTTACTGTCTGTGAATGTAATAACTTGTGAGGAA
Source organism: Neoceratodus forsteri (assembly GCA_016271365.2). Classification (NCBI taxonomy): domain Eukaryota; kingdom Metazoa; phylum Chordata; order Ceratodontiformes; family Ceratodontidae; genus Neoceratodus; species Neoceratodus forsteri. Next base: position 68,768,397 of record JADMNL010000035.1, read on the forward strand.
GTCCTACTGTAGCGTTGTGAAAAAATTACAATTAGTAAATTATCTATTACAAATACTTATAAAGGAGACTAATGGAGACGAGACTGATGACGGAAGAATTTAATGATTATAACAATAATCACAGCGAGAGATTACAAGTGGTACATCCTTCATTCTTCATTCTTCAAACTAACAGTGAATGCAGGCTTGCTTATATAGTGGCATCATTTCCTATGGTTGTCTATAATTGGTTCATAACAAGTACAAACATCAACTTAAAGGCAATTCTCCTTTAGTATATGTATGAGCTAATCTCTGGTCAGCACAAATGTACTGATAGTGTAAATTATATTACTATATAAGGCTAGTAATAGTTGTCATTACCAGTTACCAAGGTCTAGGAGGCAGAAATAGGTTTGGACTTAAGAATATGCATACAAGCATTTTAGCTTGTAGTCAGAAGGGTAACTTGAACTCTATCCCTGTATTTCTGTCTGTGCAGACACTTAAGACACCTGTTTTCTATTACTCACATGGTCAGTACAAATATCAAAAGACACTTTAATATTACAACTTGTGGCTCAGTTAAACTTGTAGCTTTACAAGTTTTAATATGATTCGATTATATAGGCCATTATTTGTTACACAGATACATTATGTTTTAGACCAAAATGAGGTTAGCCTGAAATATTGGGACACATTTCTTTATCCCTTGTTTACACCCACTGTTAAGTGTCACTGTCTACAATATTTCTGCCTGTTATCAAACAATCATAGTATGTAAATTAACTCCAAGTCACCCGGAAAGGGACTGTCATGGTCTCAGTGGGCCTTTCCAGTTACCAAAGTTAAATAAATGAATTTCTCTAGTAGAGAGTAGGGACTACTTTACAATGAATTCTGTTTAAATGATTTTCTACATTTATTTTTAATTTGTAACAATTTTTTTTACTTCTAAAAAACACCTATATATACATATTTTTATGTTTGCTTGCTTGCATGTGCAAGAAACATTAAGTGGCAGCTTTGGAGAGAAGTGGGTTGTGGAGATGTGGCACTGTGGTGGCCAGTGCTGGCACTGCATTGTTGCACTTGGCAGTGCTCAGCCAGTGACCTGACGACAATGGTTCTGCAGAGTGCCACCAAGTTGTAACGATTTCTCTGCTGCAATCAGGGGCCACCTCGTCATTGCAGTGTCAGCCATTCTGCTGCAATAAGGGAGTGACCCGTCATTGCAGGGTGGTATCTTGTCTGATATAACATTACCAGGAATGTGGCAGCTATATGCCGCCACCTCATAGGCGCACAGAAAGCCGATATGGGCGTCCATTCCCCCTGTCGGCATGCCCTCGACCCAGTTCATTTGCAGATGGGGGTGCCCAATCCCCCTCAGTATCATGCACTACCCCACACATTTCTGTGCTGATGGGGGGCCCAATCCCTATCAGCTTCAGTCCCCCTTCCCAGTTCCAGTTGCCAACGGGGGAGCCCACTCCCCATTGGCATAATGTCCCAACCCCTCCCGATTTCTGCTGTGTGCCAATGGGGCGCCCAGTCCCCCTCGGCATCATGCATACCCCCCACCCATTTCTGTGCCACTGAGGGCCCAGTCTCTATCGGCTTCAGTCTCCACAATGCAGGTGGTACACTGGGAGCCCACCCCAGTGTACCAAACACCTCTCGCGAAAAAGAAAACCGACCAGCGTTGTACATTTGTTGTTGTTAATTTCACATGTAAAACAAGAAAAAGCGGTTCCTCGATGTGTCGGTACCTTCTCCCCAACCTGCTCCCACCCTCTGCATACCCCACCTCCCAAACACACACCCTCATCCAATACTTACTTCCAGAGGCCGGTGCGATGATCTTCGGTGAACTGGGAACACATTGCACTCTTCAAAGCTGACTGCAAACTGAGGAAATGCGGTAAGCTATATAATGGCATAAATAGGGATTTTTCAACTTTGGTCATATCTCGGGCCTTTTGGGAATTTTGACACCAGATTTTCAACATGGGGTTATTGGGACCCCTCCACATGAATTCAGTCATTGTCATGGCATTATTCAGTCCTGAAGGTGATTTCTAGACCACTGAGCAGAATCACCTTTTGGGACTGAGTAACGAAAATGACAGTGCCACTGTTCAGAGGTGGGCTCAAAAAGCTCTATGTTGCAAATCCAGAAAAAATCCAAAATGACTGTTTTATGAGCATATATTGCAGTTTCATGCACGCTCATAACTTCGCGGCTTTTGTAATATTTTCACTCCAGATTTTCAGCACTGGTATTTTCCTCACCTCCTTATGAAGAGTACAGCTGTTATTTTAAGCATCCTCACCAAAATGTGTTTTTCCACTTCTGGCGCAGAATAGTGTGGTCGCTGTGAGAAATCAGTATTCAGGACAGATTAAGAAAATGACAGTAACACTGTTCATGAGCAAAGGTCCTAAAATGCCTATAATGAAAATTTGGTGACGAAAGTATATAAAATGACAATGTTACAAGCATGTGTTACGCAGTTTCCACGCACCCCTGTAACTTTGCAAATTTGTAATATTTTCACATCAGATTTTCAACCCTGCCATTTTTCACACCTCCTTATGAACAGTAAAGCTGTCATTTTTCACATTCTGGCAACAATTCTTTCCTTCAGAAGTGACTCCATCACTTTTCCTACCACAGAGATCAAACTGACAGGTCTGTAGTTTTCTGCCTCTGTCCTGCTTCCACTTTTGTGAAGGGGAATCGCATCTACCTTCCTCTAGTCCTCAGGTACCACACCATCCTCCCATGATTTGTTAAAAAGAGTAGTCAGTGGTGTCACTAGTTCTCCCCTTAATTCTTTTAGAATTCTGGGGTGAATTCCATCAGGAACCATTGCTTTGTCCACCTTCAGTTTTAGGAGTTCTTTCAGAACCCTTTCTTCTGTGAAAGGACTGGGATCAACCCCCTTTCCAGAGTGCTTCTGTTAATTGGATTAGGCATCTCCTCCTCCTCCTCTTTTGTGAATACTGAGCAGAAGTATTAGTTCAGTATCCCTGCTTTTTCACTGTCCCGCTCTGCCCACCCACCGTCCTTTCTAGTCAGCCTCACTATCCCTCCCTTTGTCTTTCTGCGCTCCCTGATGTACCTATAAAAGGGTTTATCCCCCTTCTTAACCAAGTTGGCTATCTTTTCCTGTTTGGGCCTTGTTATTCTAATTTCCCTTCCTGCTTCCTTCTGCGTTAACTGGTGCAGTTCTCTGTTCTGCTCCTTCTGTGTTTCCTTATACTTCCTAAATGCTATCTTTTCTCCTAACCTTCCCACCACCTCTTTTGAGAACCATAGTGGCTTTTTCTTTCATTTTGATTTATTTGCTTCACACAAAGGCTTGTTGCCTCTGTGATGGCAGTTTTGATGTTTCCCTTGTTGTTCCACCCTCCTTCTAGCCTGTTTGCTAGTGCTTTTCTAAGGCACTCTCCCATCTTGCCAAAGTCAGCCCTCCTGATGTCCAGTACCCTCACTTTTGTATGACTTGACTCTGTAGCTGAGTTTATCATGAACCACACTGTTTGGTGGTTGCTTGTTCCCAGATAGCTACCCACTTCTAGATCTGAGATCCTCTCACTGTCCTCATTTGAGAGTACTAGGTCTAAGATTGCTCACTCATGAGTGGGTTCCAAAACTAGCTGTCTGAGGCATGCCGCCTGTAGGGCTTTGAGAATGGCCCTGCTCTTGGATGTGGCTGCAGCAAAGGTGCTTCAGTTAATATCTGGCATATTCAGGTCCCCGTCAACAGTATCTCCCCTTTCTCTGCCATCCTAAGGATGCCTTCTATCATGTCCTTGTCCATTCCTCTCCCAGTCTGTTTACAACCCCTGTGCAGATTGTGGTGCCATTTCAGTCTTAAGGTGACCCACAGTGCCTCCTCTCCTCCCTGTTTACTTTTGTTTCTGTTGCTTTTATTCCATCCCTTACATGAGAGCTACTCCTCCCCTCTTCTACCCTCCCTGTCTCTCCTGTAGGTTGTGTACCCTGGTATGTTAACATCCCAGTCATGGTTCTCTGTGTACCATGTTTCTGTGACTGCTATCGATGTCCAGGCATCCCTCTTCCATCAAGGCTACAAAGTTCAAGGAGCTTGTTGCCCAGACTATAGATATTGGTACTTGTTACCCTCCATTTCTTGATGGCCTTACCCCTTTGCCCCATCCCTGTCCTTATTGCCTTTGTCATTTCTCCATTTACCCCTGCCCTTCTGTCTATCGACATCTCTGTCTTGGTGTTTACCTCACTTACTACCCTGATTTTTGGGGGCTAGGATTTCCCTGCTCCTTTCAATGCCTCCCCTTGGCTAGTTTAAATGCTTGGAAATTAAGCATTTAAACCTATCACCTAGGATCTGAGTTCCCCTCCTAGACAGATGCAGACCATCACGCCAGTATAGACCTGCATCATTCCAGGTGGACCACCAGTCCCCAATGAAGCCAACTCCCTGAGCTCTGCACCAGTTTTTCAACCACTGATTGAATCCCATGGTGTGGAGCACCCTAGCCTCATCCATGCCATAGACAGGCAGCACCTCCGAAAAGGTTACCATGTGTGCTACTTGTCTAAGACCCCTCCACAACTCCACAAACTCTTCCTGCACTGCTCTGATCCCTTTCTCAGCCAGGTCATTTGTCCCTAGTTGGACAATGACATCTAGCTCCCTCCTCTGTGCAGCTGCTGCAGCGATCCTGAGGATTCGCTCTCTGTCCCTCCAAGCCATGGTGCCAGGCAGGCATCTTACCTCCCTCTCCCCTTCCTCCCCCCCCAGTTCTACCCTCCTAACAATGGAGTCTCCCATCAGAAGTTGTTCCTTCCCTTGTGGAGGTCCCATGCCACCCTCCTGTGGGTCTCCTTTGTGGAGGTTCCCAGCATCCTCCTTGGTCTCCACTGTGGGTGCCTCCATAGAGGAACCACACTTTGCCAGAACAGCATATGAATTGCAGAGAGTTACAATTGTAGGGATGTGCCTCTGTTCCACTACCCTCACCCTCCCTGAGCCCACTGTGGTCCAACCGCTCCTCTTTCTTGGCAACCTCTGAGGCAACAGCAACGACTCTGGTGGTCTCTGGGTGGGAGAAGAGATCCCTCAAATCCTGGCCAACTCAGCCTGGATATGAGCAACCTCCTCCCTCAGCCCAGAGAGGTTCCTGCAGATGGGACAACACCGCATCCTCAAGCACGTCTCCTGGAAGACTGCTGCTCCACCACCACTGCACTGCACCACTCCATCATTTCTTATTTCTGGCCCCTTATCTGTTGTTTGGAATATTTACTCTTTCTTCTGTTTGTTTGTTTTTTCTCCCTACTTACTTACTGCCTCTGTGCCCTTTAAGCTCCTGATCTTCCTGTTCTGAGACAGAAGTTCCTATATTTCTCAGTAGTCTCCTCACTTGCTCAGAGTCAGACCTCCAGCAGCTGGGGGGAGGCGGAGAGCTACTCTTTTCCTTCAAGGATGGTGAGTCTTTTGTGGCTCTGTGATCACTCACTTCCTGCTCCCAAACAGGAAGTTCCTGTTGTCAGTCAAATCCTGTGCCTATAAAAGTAGAACTGGCTTGGGGGGAGGGCAATATAGTCCCAGTGGAGAAGTATAGTTATAACAGACAGAGTAAGAGCCCATAAAATAAGATGGGGGTCGAAATGGAGCAGGTGCTGCATGTCAATAGGGTGGGTATCTTTGGGAGGGTGGTGGAGTGTAGAGGGTGTGTGTCCGTCATGATTCTGGACTGGACTTGGAAGATGGGGGGGCGGTGTATGGTCCGTATACAACTGGCTAGTTTGAGAGAGAAACTGTGGAGGATAGGGTGGAGTCTAAGTAGCAGGGCAGATCAGTATAATAGGCATCCTGGCTGGGGGGGAATAGGGGATGGCAAGGAGGGATGGGGGAAGAACAACAAGGGACTAAAACTGACCCCAGTATCAGAAACCCTAGCAGAAAAGAGAGGAGATGGAAGGGGGTGCCCGAGGTGAGGAAGGGGACCTCCTGATGGGGGAGGAAGAGACCACGAGGAGTACCAAGGGAGAGAGCAGATGGCTGCGGGTAGGGAGGGACCAGGAGTGGGACCAGGGGTGGCAAGGAGGGGAACATGTAGGAGGGGGAACCGATAGGGGGAAAAGATATGGAGGTGTATTGACTAGGAATAGATTCGAGCCTCTGCTATGGAAGAGAGAGGGGAGCAGAAATACCAAGGGGAGGACAAGCGGGTATGAGAGGGATGGCACAAGTAGGAGAAGAGATAGCGAAGATGAAAGGGCAGAACAGCTAGTAAGGAATGAAGGAGGGTGACTGGAGGAGAGGGGCTACAAGAAGGGGGGAGGATGGGAGGGACATCTCTGTTGGGGTTGAAAGGAATGGGGGCCCTAAATCGACAACAATGGGGATAGGAGAGGGGATGGAAATCGGCAGAGGAAGTCGACATGGGAAGCCCAGTAGGAAATAGTCAGGCTGGGAAGGGGTTCAAGGGGGATGGGAGAAATAAGGCTGAGAAAAGGGGTGAGGCAGAAGAAGGGGGTGCAGATACAGAAGTCACAGAGGGTGCAGCTGGCAGGGTTAAGAAGCAGGGAAGAATGCATACTGGGGTGGTGGAAGGGCATTAGAAGGAAAGGGGGTAAGGACGGGTACTCATCTTAGGGATTCCATACTGAAAGTGGTGAGATGGGGTGGAAGAGGGAAAGGCACAGCTGTATTTGGGTTGAAGCTATCCCCAGGTTGACTGCAGGAGAGGTAGGGCAGATACTGCTCAAGAGTGCAGTGAGGGGGAGAAGAAACCTAATTTAGTGTTGCATGTGGTAGAAACAACTTGGCAGGGAAGACTGTGGAAGTAGTGAGGGAGTTTTGAGGAGTTGGGCAAGCAGTCTGAAGGAGTGGGAGTTGGTGGCATTCTCAGAGGTACTCCTGGTACCATGTGCAAGCATGGGGAGGAAGGGTAGGACTGAGGAGTTCAATGAGTGGCTGAGGGATTGGTACCACACCAAAAATTATGGGTTAGTGACTAACTAGGGTAGGGTCTGGGGAATAGTGACTTGTATGCCGGGGCAGGGTATACTTGAGCAGGAGGGCAGGGCAGTATCAAGGTGAGATTAGAGGGTATATCTCTACTAAGGTGGATTTATTCTAGTCAGGGGTGGCCCAAAGACAGGTTGGTAGAAAGGTCGGATGGAAGAGCCTAATGAGCTCACCACCCTAGATACAGGTAAAGGTGAAGCGTAGTAACCCTGGGAGGGGTGGGCAGAGTGATCTGAGTGTAATACAGAAGGCACCAGCACCCAGTAAGAATAAGGAGCAGTAAGGGTGAGGACTCCTGGGAGGAGGGACACAGGCCAAGGAAAAGAGTGAGGAGAAGGAGGGTATGGGTGGAAAGTGGTCTCTCTCAAGGCAAAAGCCTGGGAACAAAACTGCAGAGCTTCAGGTGCTTCTTTCAGAGGAAGGTGGACTTTGCTGCAGTGACAGAGACTTGGGCCATAGAGTACCATGATTGTGACTTGTCAATCCGGGATACAGGATATAGAGGAGGGACTGGGGTTGGAAGGGGATGCACTTATTGTGAGGAAGGGATCAAATGCATAAGGGCCGAGGAAGAAGAGGACAGAGGCATATTGGGTGCAGCTCCTGGACCCAAGGGCAGAGCTGAGAGTTGGGAATTGTGCAGACCACCAGCCCAATCCAGGGAACTGGGTGGGGAGTTCACAGAGTGGATAAGGAGGGTGTGTAGAAGGGGGAGTGTGGTGATAGTGGGGGATTTTAACCTACCAGGGGTTGACTGGAGCACCCCCGCCACTTGCAGTACCAGGGAGCAGGTGCTCCTTGCTGCAATACAGTACGATCTTCTGACACAATTGGTAAGGGGGCCTACAAGGCTTGGTAGCACTCTGGACCTAGTACTGGCAAATGGGGAGGCAGTGAGGGAAGTAAGGGTAGAGGACCCACTAGCAGGTAGTGACCACCAAACAGAGTGGCTCATTCTTGCACTGGTCAGGGAGACAGAAGGCATGGGCACTAAGGTGGTGGACTTCAGTAGGGTGGTCTTTGGGAAGATGGGAGCAATACTGCAGGGGAGACCGCAGGATAAAAGGCCAGGGATGGATGCAGGACAGAAGTGGGGAGTCATAAAGACTGGGCTAACAGAGGCCATAGTAGCCTATACCAGGGCCAAGAGTGAGAAGAGCAGAGCCAAGAAACCATGCTGACTGAACAAGGAAGTGTTGCAAGGGGTGAGGGCAAAGAGGGCTGCATACCAGCAGTACAGGAGAACAGGGAAGGGAGAAGATAAGGAGACTTATGGGAGTTGGTCAAAGGAGGTGGCCAGGAGGGTGGAAAAATCTAAGGCATCCAGGGAATTAAGGTTAGCACAGGGCATAAAGGGAGGGGAAAAGGACTTTTTTAGGTATGTCAGGGAAAATAGGAAGTGCAAGTGTAACCCCCCCTACAAATGGGGGTTCCCAAAAAGTCATCCTTGAGCTTGCCTAAATGCTCACTGCCAGGCTGGTGTTCTGCATTTTAGCAGTTTAAGTGTGATTACCAGAGCTTGTATGGCCTCTGTGTACTGTCTCTTTAAGAGTGGCTTGATTGCAGCATAAGTAATCTGAGCTGGAGCTCTGTTGAAAGATGTAACTATTTGCTGAAAACCATTTAGAATGATAATGATAATGTAGTTTGTCTAACCTGCTTTCTTTGTAGCAAGGACTGTTTTGTGTGTCTCCACTATCTTGGTCCTGGACTGCAATTGGACCAATCATTTCTGGTGGGACCTAAAATGTAGCTGGACTACAGGAAGTGTCTGAATTCAAAATCTATAGGAACTGTGGTTTGAGTTTTTGCACCTTTTTTGCAACTGAAGGGGGAGCTCTTGCTTTGACTGACAGCCAAATCAGCCAACCAAATCTTTTGGATCTTGGGAAAGTCCCAGGCTGCTTGCAGTTTTCAGTTTAGTTCTGAGCTGGAAGCTCAAGAAGAAGGAGCTGAAGTAATTTAGGGCAGAAATCCTGAGTGGATTCACATGGGAAAACTGTGAAAGGGCTGAGTTTTGGCTGCATGTCTGCTGCTGGTCCTTGAGAGGGAGAGACGAGAATTATTTTGGACTAAATCCAAGTTTGTGTGACTAAAGTAAGCTACTGAAGTGGGCCAGGCTCAACCTGAAGAAGACCGAATATTTTTGCTGAATGCGATCAACCTGTCAGGAGTTCCAGCTACCCCTAAGCTCCTGGTGTGCATAGACTTTGCAATTGTGACTGGAAAGCACTTTGCCCGGTACAGTAGAATTCCATACATGTAAATGTGCTATGAGCTGCTAGTGGGTTGTGAGTTAGTTCCCCACTGTCTGAACTGTGTTCTGCTTGCTGAAAGCTGTATCCAGCCCAAAATGGACTGCTTCCAAACTTGTCTCCATGTGGTCTGGGCTTTGCCAGACTGGCCAGCCAGACTACCCACTGCACAGTGAAGCCATCAACGAGAGACCTGCCTGGGGATCAGCCCCCTGCTCCACGCTTGAACAGGAACGACGCCTCTGTGACTCATGTGGGCATTCCAGATCAACCACCTGCAGTCTCGATTTTTGTCCAGCCTGTGTCCAGTCTTGGGTATCATGAGTAAATACCAGGGTAGCTCCCTGCAGCAACAGCTTAATCTGAGTGTGTCATCTAACTGTCTTGTTGTTTCATTTCCTTTACAAACTCAGCCCTCTGGCTTTGGATGACAAATAGTGTGTACTGTACATGTTGTGTTTTCCATCACATGGCCCCAACCTGCTGCAACCCCGGGCAACTCTCCTGGCTAGCCCATCTCTTCACCACCTGGGTACCCAGAGGCGGACTGTGTGGGGGGGGCTCAAAGCACATGCATAACTGCTTGATTGATATAACCTTTAACCTTTAAGCAAATTAACCTGATTTTGCCCCTCCCTTGTTCAAGTCCCCTGAATAAATCAGATCTAACTTTTTCTGCATGTACTCTGATTGTGGTTCCAGTTTGTGCTCAAAGTACTGCACTATTGCTATTTGCTGTGCATAACCTTGTTTTACAGGGGGTGCCCAGGGTTGAGCCAGTGGAACCAGTCCTGGCGGTAAGTGCAAACAGTGTGGGTATTTGTGTGGTGTACCAGGGGTATTGTGAAAGTGATTATTGTGCAGTGTTCAGGCCACTAGAGGGGAAAAAGGGGGGTTACAGTATCCCAAAGTGCTGTGCCCAGGTTAGCTTGACCACTACCAACCCTGACTTTTGGGTGGAGGCACCCGTTTCAGAACTCAGGCCCCTTAACTGGCTACTACTCAAGCAGGTATGGATAGTAGCCCTTGGGATAGCTCCACCTAGGGGTTACACAATGAACATATTGTGAGGATAAAGTGGGGAGGGGATTAGGTGGAAAAGGGAGAGGAGCACGCGGAAATTCTAAATGAGTACTTCTGCTCCATTTTCACTAAGGAGAGAAACAGCCCACTACCAGCATGGGCTGGGAGGGGGTGGGGAAAGGACGGGAGGAGATGACGGACAAAGTGATGACAGGGAGTAGGGTGCTAGAGGAGCTGAGTGCAGTAAGAAGGGACAAGGCACCAGGTCCCGATGGCATCCACCCTAGGGTGCTGAGGGAGATGGCGGAGCTGTTGGCTGAGCCACTGGCAGATCTGTTCAACACCTCCTTGGAAATGGGGTGTGTGTCCCAGGACTGGAGGGTGGCTCATGTGGTGCCCATATACAAGAGTGGCCCTAGGGAGGAGCCAGGAAATTATCAGCCGGTCAGTCTCACGTCCATAGTGGGCAAGCTTATGAAGGAGATACAGAAGGAGATGCTGGTGGCATTTCTACAGAGTAATGGCCTCCAAGATGGGCAGCAGGATGGGTTCGACTCAGGGAGGTCTGGTCAAACCAACTTTATAGAATATTATGACTGGGCGACAAGAGTGTTGGACAGGGGCCATGTGGTACATTCCTTTACTTGGACTTCAGTAAGGCCTTTGATACAGTGCCTCATGGGAGATGGGGGAGCTGATGGCAGTAGGGGTGGGAAGAAAAGCTGACTAAATGGATAAAGAAATGGTTACAGGAGAGGGTGTAGAGGGTGGTGGTGATGGGAGAGCTTTTGGCACCTAGAGCAGTGACAAGCGGGGTGCTGCAGGGGTCAGTGCTGGGCCCAGTACTATTTGGGCTCTTTATTTCCAATATAGCACATGGAGTTTGAAGCACGGCTAGTCTGTTCGCAGATGATACCAAATTGGGAGGCGGTAATGCACGAAGAGAACAGATGGGAAAAACTGCAGAGGGACCTAACCGAACTAGAGATATGGTCAGTGGAGTGGCAGCTAGGATTCAATGCAGAGAAGTGTAAGGTGATGCACTTCGGGGCTAAGAACCAGAAGTGGGACTATTGGTTGCCGGGGGGATGAGGTTGGGAATCACAGAGGAGAAGAAGGACCTAGGGGTTTTGGTAACTGGGAACATGAACAACTCGGCCAGGTGCAGGAGAGCAGCAGTGAAGGCAAACAGGATGCTGGGGTGCATTGCAAGGGGGTTCTCATCCAGACACAGGAATATGATCCGATCCTACTGCTCTACAGATCATTGGTCAGATCGCACCTGGAGTACTATCTGCAATACTGGAAGCCAAACCTGAGGAGAGATATAAAGTTACTGAAGGGGGTGCAAAGGAGGGAAACAAAAATGTTAAAGGGGATGGAAGGAAAGGCATATGAAGTTAGGCTGAAGGAGCTGAACATGTACACACTGGAGGAGAGGAGGGATGGGGGATATGATTGGATCATTTAAATACCTGAGGGGGTAAATAAACCTATCACTGAGGGGGTGTTTAAACTGAGGAGTGGAAGAGAGACGAGGGGGCATGAACTAAGGTTGGAAGGAGGATGTTTCAAGAGGGAAATGAAGAGGCACTACTTCACTGAGATGGTGGTGTCAAGCTGGAATGTGCTGCCAGAGGGGGTGGTAACATGTTGGACAGTCAGTAGCTTTGAGAACGAGTGGGATAAAGCAAGAGGAAGAGTTGGAGGGTCAGGGGCTTTGACAAGGGGGGGAGGAACTGAGGGGGAGGAGGCTGGGGCACCTGTAATTTAGGGTGCTAGCTACACACTAGGGCAGACTTAGACAGACCGATTGTTCTGTTCTGCTGGCAGATTCGTATGTTCCTATGTATGTTCATATGTAAAATCACAGTGGCTCTGTTCATGAGCAGAGGTCCTAAAATGCCTATGTTGAAAATTTGGTGACAAATGTCCATAAAATGACTGTGCTACAAGCGTGCATTGTGCAGTTTCCACGCACCCTCATAAATTAGCAAATTTGTAGTATTTTCACTTCATATTTTCAACACTGGAATTTTTTCAGACTTCCTTATGAACAGTGCAGCTGTCATTTTTCACATCCTGCACGAAATATGCGTTTACACATCTGGCGCAGAATAGCGCGGTTGCTGTAGGAAATCAATGTTTGGAACAGATTAAGAAAATCATAGTGACAGTGTTCATGAGCAGAGGTCACAAAATGCCTATGTTGAACATTTGGTGAAATAATTCCACTAAATGACTGTGTTACGTGCAGGCGTTGCGCAGTTTCCATGTACGCTTAGAAGTTTGAGCATTTTTAATATTTTCATTACAAATTTTTAACATTGCCATCTCTTCACACCTCCCTATGAATGGTACAGCTGTTATTCTTCACATCCTGTCCCATCTGTGTTTTCTTACATCTGGTGCACAATGGCATGGTCACTGCAGGAACTCAAAGTTCGGGACACATTCACAAAATCACTGTGCTGCTGTTCATGAGAAGAGGTCCCAAATGCTTTCATGAGGTGGGGGTTACAAAAAGGCCATGTTGAAAATTCGTAGTGCAAATACCAACAAATGCCCAGGGTGTTAGGGTTTCTAACCATAACGTCCCACCCTGTACCGACTGACAGGCATCATGGATGTGCCTTTGGACTGCCAACTGTAATGCTCATGCCATTCCACCCACACCCCACCACCCTGCAGCCAGTGACTGGCATCGAGGTGTGCTTTGGACTCTTCAGCCCAGAGTTCACCCCATTCTCCTATATTGTGCCCATTTTAGTGTATGTCCTTATGGAGTGGGGTGACTGTAAAATTGAACACCCCAAGGCACACCTCAGAACTTGTTGGTGTCTGCAGGATAGGCTGAAGTGAAATGGCATGAACGTTATGGGCAACAACCCAAATGCATACCCAATGCCTGTCCGTCTCTGCAGAGTAGAGGTGGGGTTGGCATGAAGTTCATTACTTCATAGCCATTCCTACTCTGCATCTGTCTAACTCCTGCTTTTCCAATGCTAATAGCAGCAAGCAAGCATTCGGCATTAACAAACGCTTGTTTAAGCACAATCATACTCTCCAGGCTGGGCGGAATTGAGCTATACTGGACCTTCCAGAGATTATAATGTAACCCCCCTACAATTTGGGGTTCCTAGAAGCCTTCCTGGAGCTTGTTTAAGTGCCCACTGCTTGGCGGGTGTCCGGCGTCAGGCCGCTAAATGCGGACGTGGTGAGCGCTTTTAAAGCCTCCAGTACTGTCTCTTAAAAGCTGCCTAAATTGCAGTTGTAATTACTCTGAGGGGGGGTTTGAGTGCTGTTATGCTCGAGTCCCACCCGGGGTGCTGGAAATAGCTTCATTCTGCCATGGCTAAGTATGCAGAGAGAGCTCTACTACAGGATGTAACTGTTTGCTGGAAATAGCTTAGGGTAATGATGATAATGTAGTTGTTCTAACCTACCTTCTTTGCAGCAAAGACTGTTCTGATTATCTCCTCCATTTTGGTCCCGAACTGTCGAATTGGACCAATCAGTACATCAGGACTCTAGTAGAGCCAGCTGACCAATGTGTACTTGCTTAGTAATCCTGGGAAGGGAAGTATGACCCAAGGCGCCTTTTTGCACCAATGGAGACAGGTCTTATAGCCTGATATTCTGCAGCCCACCTATGGGAATGGGTGGTGCGAGTGAGAAGGATGGCCCCAACTGCCAGAAGGGCAGAGACGTAGTGGCTGAGACTGGAGAAGGAGCCTTTTGCTCCTGCAGTGCTAAGTATTCGTGCGGGAAGCACGTGAAAGGCCTTAGGTGGTCATTAGCATAGCGGACAGCATCGGATTAAATCCGCTGGGGAAAGTGGTCAGAGGAGGCTATGAGTCGCACAGCTACCTACCAGGCTCACCCTGTGGAGGACTGGAGAATCTGCTGAATTGTGCTCAGTCTGTCAGGACAGTGAGGCTGCAGTGAGACGCCCACAAAGCTGTGAGTTCAGTCGGGCTCTGGAAGCAGCTGCCTGGTATGGTACCCCTCTGTTGTTTTTCCATATAAATGTGTGAGGAGGCCGTTGAATCTCAGGCTCAGCCCTGCAAGTGGTGAAAGAGCGGTTCTCTGTTGGAGGTTGTGAGTACTAAATCAGGGTAGTTCCCTGCTAATGTTACCAACCAAGACACAGTCGTTTTGTTGTGCTGCAGATTGTACCAATTGAGTTTTGGCTCCATCTAAACTTCATAGGAATTGAATGCTCCTTTGTGCCAGGGCCCCAACCAGCTGCATCAAGGAACTAGCCATTAGGGCTTGGGTACCCATAGACAGTAATTGAAAAGTCAGGCCTATGCACAGAGCCCTGGGTAGTCAAAGATACATAATTCCCCCGGTCCTTGTTATCTCCCCTTAAATAAATCAGATTGTTTGTTTTGCAAGAGTACCCTGGCTGGTTTGTGTTTTACTGGTGATATACTGCACAGTGAATATTTGATAACTGTACCTTATTTTCCAAGGGGTCCTCGGAGTGCGCTGAGTGGTTCAAGCCGGGGGGTAAGTGTTCAGGGGGAGAGCATTGTAATTACTCAGTGTGAGCCACAAGTGGGAAGAAGGGGGGCTGCAGCAGCAGAGGCTGTAACCAGTCAACCTTGCTGTCTAACCCCGACCTCTGGGTGGAGGCACCCGTCAACGAATCTGGGCCCCTTACCCTGTCACAGCTGAGACAGGCAGGGGTGGTAGTCATTAGAATAGCGCCCCCTGGGGGTTACAATAAGACCCCCTGTCTGTGGTGCCGGGCCTCATTACACCCCTGGCGGTCAAATATAGCCTAATACCGCCCACTCTGGGTATTATTGTTTACATGAAATTCTTCACAACTGTCATTCCACAGTTCATGAGTATCATTCCACACTTCTATATGCAAACTTCACAGAAGGGGACAAAAATTTGGGGGATGCATTCGGTGGATTCAGATTTTGCCAAACTCAGATTTTTGGAAAATGTCATGAAATTTGCAAACATTTGTGAAATTCACACCAAATCAGAATTCCGCTTCAGCCTAGTATTATCACATAGCACTTGTTGCGGCATGTTGTAGTCTGAGTGCACTATTCTTTGCACTGTTGACTGATGCCACCTCCTCCCACACTTTACCGTACGTTTCATTGGGAGGGGGGGCTGTGTAGATTTTAGAACTACACTGCTGCCTGCTTCAGCTGCATCCCCCTTTCATATTTCATTAGATGGATAGTCTAATGGTTGCCAGTACTGCCCCACCCTTTCTTTGCCTACTCTTTCAGGTTTAATGCGAGCCTATGTTCCATACAGACAGCGCTGCTTTCCATTCCAGTGCAGAGATCCAAATACTGAAACGCTGTGGGGGAGTTCAGAATAACCAGAAATGTCACCTCGTATGAACTGCATTTATCTATTGTGAGCCACACACACACACACACACACACACACTACTGCATGCTGTTAATTGGCTGAACACCCTGCCATTTAAGTGGAGTAGGGGCTGTGGAAAATCAGGGGCTCCTGTTTGATCTGACTCACTTAGGCAGAAGAAGGGGAGAACAATGGGAAAAGCCCCCACCCCAAATATGAGACAGGAATCCCTATCCCCTTTCAGGTCAGGTTGTGGCAGTACAGTACAAGACTGGGGGAGACTGGGAGGCCTCCCCATCTAAATATCAGCGGTAGGGTTCAAACCTAGATGTCTAAGTTAACAGAGGGCCCCACAGAAGGCTCCTAACAGGGTGATTGAGATCACTGTGGCACTGAAGAGGTAAAGTGAAGCCCTGGATTCACAGTGAATGCTGGACTGTAAAAAGTCCAAAACTGCTGTCTAACATACTGTACCTCTACTGATTGCATACCAGTTCCTTTTTATTATATTTTACGCTTTTAGTTCTGGATCTGATTTGCCCAACCTAAATGAGATCAATTTGTCAGACACCGAGAATGCGATCCACATGCCCTCACTGAATAATGATAAAACAAGGCTCAATAATTCCTCTGTTCTTAGCCCCAGTAGCCACTAAGTGTCAGTATTGCTCTACTTCAACTAAATACTCTCTCCAGAAAATCAGACAATTCAGAAATGGATGAAGACAGAGGGATTCCTGAACTCTAGTCTTAATCTAGTATATTTTGTAGAGATACTTGGATTATACTCCAGTTAGATCCCTTAAAGCCCACCTGGTATACAGACCCCACCGATTTAATGATATTTGGCCAGAGCACACAATACATGTGGGGCCAAACATTCAAACCTTAGCCCCAGGGCAAAATTAGCACTGCGTGGTGTGTAAAAATAGCCCGGAACAATTTGCATGCTATATTCAAAGGAATAGCCCAGGGGCTAAAGCAGTTGAATATAGCGTGCAAACGAAAGCGTGCAAATAGGACTGAGAGAGAAGTGCAAAAACAGCCCAGCAAATAAGACAGCTTTGAATACAGCAACCGGGCAGTGCTAACAACAACAGCAGCCCAGTGCACACAGAGGTGGAGTAAGGCAGTGTTGCAGCAGGTGGCCAATGTAGGTGACAGCACTGAAGTGGTGCACAAAAACTGCAAACAACAGTGCAGGCCAAACACAGCAGAACGGTGCTATGAATTTGACAAATTTGCCCTGGGCTAACTCAATTGCCTGTGCTAACATGTTTGCCCAGTGCTAACACATTAGCTCTGTGCTAAATTTTGCTATATTCAAAACTCCTATGCAAATGAGCCTACTCAGGCAATCCGTGGACAAACAACCACATTAGCATCTTATTATGTCCTCCTTTGCATGCACTCTCATGTAGTTTGCCCAGTGTTATTGCATGGAGCACACAG
The DNA here is from genome assembly GCA_016271365.2 of Neoceratodus forsteri. Taxonomy (NCBI): domain Eukaryota; kingdom Metazoa; phylum Chordata; order Ceratodontiformes; family Ceratodontidae; genus Neoceratodus; species Neoceratodus forsteri. The sequence goes on from JADMNL010000035.1 coordinate 68,785,486, forward strand.
CTCCACCTATATGTCAGACTGAGCAACGGTTCAGTAACAGCAGGCCATGGGTGTCAGGAGGCTGACTCCGGGTACCCTGCCAAAAACAGTCAACCCTGGGAAGTCCAGGGACAACATGAGCCCCAGGCCAGGGAATAAGCAGAAGCAGAATCTGATGTACTGGTAGAACTGTTGTCCCCTCCTTGGATGCCCTAGAGTGGGTTTGTGTCAAGTCTGTGGAAGATGTGTGGGTGCTACACTAAGAGTTCATGACTGCATGAGTGACTTGAGCCAGCCTGCATGCACTAGTGCTGGCGTGCATGGATGCCTGGAAGGTGGTCCAGTACCCCCCCAGCCCGAATCCCAATAAATATATGTGTAAATATCCCCTGGGGCCCCCTGTACAGCCCCGGCCTGAATCCCAATAAATATATGTGTAAATATCCCATGCGGCCCCCTGTACAGCTGCAGCCCTGATCCCAATAAATATATATGTAAATATCCCCTGCAGCCCCCTGTACAGCTGCAGCCCCGATCCCAATTAATATATGTGTAAATATCCCCTGGGGCCCCCTGTACAGCTGCAGCCCCGATCCCAATAAACATATATGTAAATATCCCATGTCCCCCTGTACAGCTGCAGCCCCGATCCCAATAAATATATATGTAAATATCCCATGTCCCCCTGTACAGCTGCAGTCCCGATCCCAATAAACATATATGTAAATATCCCATGTCCCCCTGTACAGCAGCAGCCCCGATCCCAATAAATATATATGTAAATATCCCATGTCCCCCTGTACAGCTGCAGCCCCGATCCCAATAAATATATATGTAAATATCCCATGTCCCCCTGTACAGCTGCAGCCCCGATCCCAATAAATATATATGTAAATATCCCCTGGGACCCCCTGTACAGCTGCAGCCCCGATCCCAATAAATATGTATGTAAATATCCCATGTCCCTCTGTACAGCTGCAGCCCAATCCCAATAAATATATATGTAAATATCCCCTGCAGTCCCCTGTACAGCTGCAGCCCCGATCCCAATAAATATATATGTAAATATCCCATGTCCCCCTGTACAGCTGCAGCCCCAATCCCAATAAATATATATGTAAATATCCCATGTCCCCCTATACAGCTGCAGCCCCGATCCCAATAAATATATATGCAATTATCCCCTGTGGACCTCTGTACTGCTGCAGCCCGATCCCAATAAATATATATGCAATTATCCCCTGTGGACCTCTGTACTGCTGCAGCCCGATCCCAATAAATATATATGTAAATATCCCTTGCGGTCCCCTGTACAGCCCCGGCCCCAATCCCAATAAATATATATGTAAATATCCCCTGTGGCCCCCTGTCCAGCTGCAGCCCTGATCCCAATAAATATAAATGTAAATATCCCCTGCAGTCCCCTGTACAGTCCTAACACCGATCTCAATAAATACATACATAAATATCCCCTGTGACCTCCTGTCCAGCTGCAGCCCTGATCCCAATAAATATATATGTAAGTATCCCCTGCGATCCCCTGTACAGCCCCGGCCCCAATCCCAATAAATATATATGTAAATATCCCATGTGGCCCCCTGTCCAGCTGCAGCTCTGATCCCAATAAATATATATATATATGTAAATATCCCTTGCGATCCCCTGTACAGCCCCGGCCCAAACCCCAATAAATATATATGTAAATATGCCCTGCTGTCCCCTGTATGGCCCCAGCCCCGATCCCGATAAATATATATGTAAATATCCCCTTCGGTCCCCTGTACGGCCCTAGCCCCAATCCCAATAAATATATATGTAAATATCCTCTGATGTCCCCTGTACAGCCCCAGCCCTGATCCAAATAAATATTAATCTAAATATCCCTGCGGTCCCCTGTGCAGCCCTGGCCCCAATCCCAATAAATATATACAGTATGTAAATATCCCTTGCGGTCCCCTGTATAGCCCCGGCCTCGATCCCAATAAATATTTATGTAAATATCCCCTGTGGCCTCCTGTCCAGCTGCAGCCCTGATTCCAATAAATATATATGTAAATATCCCCTGCGAGCCCCTGTACAGCCCCGGCCCCAATCACAATAAATAGACATGTAACTATCCCCTGTGGCTCCCTGTCCAGCTGCAGCCCTGATCCCAATAAATGTATATGTAAATATCCCCTGCGATCCCCTGTACAACCCCAGCCCAGATCCCAATAAATATATATGTAAATATCCCCTGCAATCCCCTGTACAACCCCAGCCCCGATCCCAATAAATATACATGTAAATATCCCCTGCGGTCCCCTGTGGTCCCCTGTACAGCCCCAATCACAATAAATATATATATAAATATCCCCTGAGGTCCCTTGTACAGCCACGGCACCGATCCCAATAAATATATATGTAAATATTCCCTGCGATCCCCTATACAGCCCCGATACCAATAAATGCATATGTAAATATCCCCTGCAATCCCCAGTACAACCCCAGCCCTGATCCCATTAAATATAAATGTAAATATTCCCTGTGGTCCCCTGTGCAGCCCCGGCCTCAGTCCCAATAAATATATATAGTATGTAAATATCCACTGTGGTCCCCTGTATAGCCCTGGCGCCGATCCCAATAAATATACATGTAAATATCCCCTTCGGTCCTCTGTACAACCCCGGCCCTGATAGCAATAAATATATATGTAAACATCCCTGCGGTTCCCTGTGCAGCCCCGGCACTGATCCCAATAAATACATAAGTAAATATCCCCTGTACAGCCCTGGCCCCGATCATAATAAATGTATATGTAAATATCCCCAACGGTCCCCTGCACAGCTGCAGCCCCGATCATAATAAATATACATGTAAATATCCCCTGCAGTCCCTTGTACAGCCCCGGCCCTGATCCTAATAAATATATGTGTAAACATCACCTGCGGTCCCCTGTACGGCCCCGGCCCTGATCCCAATAAATATACATGTAAATATGCCCTGCAGTCACCTGAACAGCCCCGGACCTGATTCCAATAAATAAAAAATGTAAATATCTCCTGCAGTCCCCTGTACAGCCCCGGCCCCGATCCCAATAAATATACATGTAAATATCCCCTGCGGTCCTCTGTGCAGCCCCGGCCCGATCCCAATAAATATGAATGTAAATATCCTCTGAGGTCCACTATACAGCCCTGGCCCCAATCCCAGTAAAAATATATGTAAATATCCTCTGCAGTATTCTCTACAGCCCCGGCCCCGATCCCAATAAATATATATGTAAATATTCCTTGCAGTCCCCTGTACAGCTGCAGCCCTGATCCAAATAAATATATATATATAAATATCCCCTCCAGTCCCCTGTACAGCCCCGGCCCTGATCCCAATAAATATATATGTAAATATCCCCTGCGGCCCCCTGTGCAGCCCCAGTCCAGATCCAAATAAATATGCATGCAAATATCCCCTGCGGTCCCCTGTACAACCCTGACACCGATCCCAATAAATATACCTGTAAATATCCCTTGCAGTCCCCTGTACAACCTTGGCCCTGATCCCAATAAACATACATGTAAATATCCCCTGCGGTCCCCTGTGCAGCCCCATCCCCGATCCCAATAAATACAAATGTAAATATCCCCAGCGGTCCCCTGTACAGCCCCGACCCCGATCCCAATAAATATACATGTAAATATCCTCTGCGGTCCCTGGCCCTGATCCCACTAAATATAAATGTAAATATTCCCTGCAGTCCCCTATACAGCCCCGGCCCTGATCCCAATAAATATGCATGTAAATATCCTCTGAGGTCCCCTGCACAGCCCCGACCCCGATCCCAATAAATATGCATGTAAATATCCCCTTCGGTCCCCTGTACAACCCCGGCCCCAATCCCAAAAAATATACATGTAACTATCCCCTGCGGTCCCCTGTACAACCGCGGCCCCGATCCCAATAAATGTACATGTAAATATCCCCTGCAGTCCCCTGTATGGCCCCTACCATGATCCTAATAAATATGCATGTAAATATCCTGTGCGGTCCCCTGTACGGCCCCGACCCGATCCCAATAAATATATATGTAAATATCTCCTGTGGTCCCATGAAGCCCTGACCCCATCCCAATATATATATATAACATCTCCGGTCCCCTGTACAGCCCTGGCCCCGATCCCAAAAAATATATACGTAAATATCCCCTGCGGTCCCCTGTACAACCCCGATCCCAATAAATATACATGTAAATATCCCCTGCAGTACCCTGTACAGCACCGGCCCCGATCTTAATAAATATATGTGTAAGCATCCCCTGCAGTACCCTGTACGGCCCCGGCCCTGATCCCCATAAATATACATGTAAATATGCCCCGTGGTCACCTGTACAGCCCCGGCCCCGATTGCAATAAATATACATGTAAATATCCCCTGCGGTCCCCTATGCAGCCCCAGCCCCGATCCCAATAAATATACATGTAAATATCCCCTGTGGTCCCCTGTGCAGCCCCGGCCCCGATCCCAATAAATATGAATGTAAATATCCTCTGAGGTCTCCTGTACAGCCCCGGCCCTGATCTCAACAAATATATATGTTAAAATCCCCCATACAGCCCTAGCCCCGATCCCAATAAATATATATGTAAATATTCCCTGCAGTCCCCTGTGCAGCCCCGGCCCTGATTGCAATAAATATACATGTAAATATGCCCTGCGGTCCCCTGTGCAGCCCCAGCCTTGATCCCAATAAATATGAATGTAAATATCCTCTGAGGTCCCCTGTACTGCCCCGGGCCCTGATCCCAATAAATATATATGTAAATACCCCCTGTGGTCCTCTATACAGCCCCGGCCCCGCTCCCAATAAATACATATGTAAATATCCCCTGCAGTCCCCTGTAGAGCAGCAGCCCTGATCCCAATAAATATATATGTAAATATCCCCTGCAGTCCCCTGTACAGCCCCGGCCCCGATCCCAATAAATTTATACAGTATGTAAATATCCCCTGTGGTCCCCTGTATAGCCCCAGCCCCAATCCCAATAAATATACATATAAATATCCCCTGCGGTCCTCTGTACAGCCCTGGACCAGATCCCAATAAATATAAATGTAAACATCCCCTGCGGTTCCCTGTGCAGCCCCGGCCCTGATCTTAATAAATATATGTGTAAACATCCCCTGCGGTCCCCTGTACACCCCTGGCAATGATCCCAATAAATATACATGTAAATATGCCCTGCAGTCACCTGTACAGCCCAGGCCCCGATTCCAATAAATAAAAAATGTAAATATTCCCTGCAGTACCCTGTACAGCCCCGGCCCCGATCCCAATAAATATGAATGTAAATATCCCCTGCAGTCCCCTGTACAGCCCTGGCCCCGACCTGAATAAATATGAATGTAAATATCCTCTGAGGTCCACTGTACAGCCCTGGCCCAGATCCCAATAAAAATATATGTAAATATCCTCTGCGGTCCTCTCTATAGCCCCGGCCCCGATCCAAATAATTATACATGTAATTATTCCTTGCAGTCCCCTGTACAGCTGCAGCCCTGATCCCAATAAATATATATATAAATATCCCCTCCAGTCCCCTGTACAGCCCCGGCCCTGATCCTAATAAATATATATGTAACTATCCCCTGCGGACCCTGCGCAGCCCCAGCCCAGATCCCAATAACTATGCATGTAAATATCCCCTGCGGTCCCCTGTACAACCTTGGCCCCGATCCCAATAAATATACATGTAAATATCCCCTGCGGTCCCCTGTGCAGCCCCATCCCCGATCCCAATAAATACAAATGTAAATATCCCCTGTGGTCCCCTGTACAGCCCCGGCCCTGATCCAAATAAATATACATGTAAATATCCCCTGCAGTCCCCTCTGTGCCCCGACCCGATCCCAATAAATATACATGTAATATCTCTGTGGTCCTACGCGATCCCACTAAATGTAAATATAAATATCCTGCAGTCCCCTATACAGCCCCGGCTGATCCCAATAAATATGCGTATGAATATCCTCTGAGGTCCCTGTCAGCCCGGCCCGATCCCAATAAATATGCATGTAAATATCCCCTGCAGTCCGCTGTACAACCGCGGCCCCGATCCCAATAAATGTACATGTAAATATCCCCTGCAGTCCCCTGTACGGCCCCTACCATGATCTTAATAAATATGCATGTAACTATCCCCTGCAGTCCCCTGTACAGCCCCGGCCCCGATCCCAATAAATATGCATGTAAATATCCCGTGCGGTCCCCTGTACAACCCCTATCCCAACAAATATACATGTAAATATCCCCTGCAGTACCCTGTACAGCCCCGGCCCCGATCCTAATAAATATATGTGTAAGCATCCCTCGTAGTCCCCAGTGCATATCTCACCCGATCCCCATAAATATACATGTAATATGCCCTTGGTCACTGTACAGCCTCAGCCCATTGCAATAATATATGTAAATATCCACTGCGGTCCCCTGTGCAGCCCCTGCCCCGATCCCAATAAATATGAATGTAAATATCCCCTGCAGTCCCCTGTACAGCCCCGGCCCCGATCCCAATAAATATATATGTTAATATCCCCTGCGGTCCCCTGTGCAGTCCCGGCCCCGATCCCAATAAATATATACAGTATGTAAATATCCCTTGTGGTCACCTGTATAGCCCCAGCCCCGATCCCAATAAATATATATGTAAACATCCCCTGCGGTTCCCTGTGCAGCCTCGGCATTGATCCCAATAAATACATAAGTAAATATCCCCTGTACAGCCCTGGCCCCGATCATAACAAATGTGTATGTAAATATCCCCTACGGTCCCCTGCACAGCTGCAGCCCCGATCCCAATAAATATACATGTAAATATCCCCTGCAGTCCCTTGTACAGCCCCAGCCCTGATCCTAATAAATATATGTGTAAACATCCCCTGCGGTCCCCTGTACAGCCCCGGCCCTGATCCCAATAAATATTCATGTAAATATCCTCTGCAGTCCCTTGTACAGCCTCGGCCCTGATCCTAATAAATATATGTGTAAACATCCCCTGCAGTCCACTGTACAACCCTGGCCCCGATCCCAATAAAAATATATGTAAATATCCTCTGCGGTCCTCTCTACAGCCCCGCCCCATCCCAATAAATATATATAATCAGTCCTCAGAAGGTGTTCTGATCCAATTAAATATATATATAAATATCCTCCAGTCCTCTGTACAGCCCCGGCCCTGATCCCAATAAATATATATGTAAATATCCCCTGCGGTCCCCTGTGCAGCCCCAGCCCAGATCCCAATAAATATGCATGTAAATATCCCTGCGGTCCCCTGTACAACCCTGGCACCGATCCCAATTAATATACCTGTAAATATCCCCTGCGGTCCCCTGTACAACCTTGGCCCCGATCCCAATAAATATACATGTAAATATCCCTTTCGGTCCCCTGTGCAGCCCCATCCCCGATCCCAATAAATACAAATGTAAATATCCCCTGAGGTCCCCTGTACACCCCCGGCCCTGATCCCAATAAATATACATGTAAATATCCCCTGCAGTCCCCTTTGCAGCCCCGACCCCAATCCCAATAAATATACATGTAAATATCCTCTGCGGTCCCTGGCCCCGATCCCACTAAAAATAAATGTAAATATCCCCTGCAGTCCCCTATACAGCCCCGTCCCCGATCCCAATAAATATACATGTAAATATCCTCTGAGGTCCCCTGGCCTGGCCCGGATCCCAATAAATATGCATGTAATATCCCTACGGTCCTAATACTGTTACCATGATCCTAATAAATATACGTAAATATCTCTGCAGTCCCCTGTACAGCCCCGGCCCCGATCTCAATAAATATGCATGTAAATATCCTGTGCAGTCCCCTGTACGGCCCTGACTGATCCCAATAAATATATATGTAAATATCTCCAGCGGTCCCCTATGAAGCCCCGGCCCCGATCCCAACAAATATATATGTAAATATCCCCTGTGGTCCCCTGTACAGCCCTGGCCTCGATCCCAAAAAATATATACGTAAATATCCCCTGCAGTCCTCTGTACAACCCCGATCCCAATAAATATACATGTAAATATCACCTGCAGTACCCCGTACAGCCCCGGCCCCGATCCCCATAAATATACATGTAAATATGCCCCATGGTCACCTGTACAGCCCCGGCCCCAATTGCAATAAATATATATGTAAATATCCCCTGCAGTCCCCTGTACAGCCCCAGCCCTGATCCCAATAAATATGAATGTAAATATCCCCTGCAGTCCGCTGTACATCCCCGGCCCCGATCCCAATAAATATATATGTTAATATCCCCTGCGGTCCCCTCTGCAGCCCTGGCCCCGATCCCAATAAATATATATGTAAATATCCCCTGCAGTCCCCTGTACAGCCCCGGCCCTGATCCCAATAAATATGAATGTAAATATCCCCTGCAGTTCGCTGTACATCCCCGGCCCCGATCCCAATAAATATATATGTTAATATCCCCTGCCGTCCCCTGTACAACACCGGCCCCGATTCCAATAAATATACATGTAAATATCCCCTGTGGTCCCCTGTACAACCTTGGCCCCGATCCTAATAAATATACATGTAAATATCCCCTGCAGTCGCCTGTGCAGCCCCAGTCCCGATCCCAATAAATATACATGTAAATATCACCTGCGGTCCCCTGTGCAGCCCCGGCCTCGATCTCAATAAATATACATGTAAATATCCCCTGCGGTCCCCTGTGAAGCCTCGGCCCCGATCCCAATAAATATGAATGTAAATATCCTCTGAGGTCTCCTGTACAGCCCCGGCCCCAATTCCAATAAATATACATGTTAATATACCCTGTACAGCCCTAGCCCCGATCCCAATAAATATATATGTAAATATCCCCTGCGGTCCCTTGTGCAGCCCCTGCCCTGATTGCAATAAATATATATGTAAATATCCCCTGCAGTCCCCTGTACAGCCCCGGCCCCAATCCCAATAAATATACATGTAAATATCCCCTGCAGTCCCCTGTACAGCCCCGGCCCCAATCCCAATAAATATATATGTAAATATCCCCTGCGGTCCCCTGTGCAGCCCCGGCCCTGATTGCAATAAATATATATGTAAATATCCCCTGCAGTCCCCTGTACAGCCCCGGCCCTGATCCCAATAAATATGAATGTAAATAACCTCTGAGGTCCCCTGTACAGCCCCGGACCTGATCCCAATAAATATGTATGTAAATACCCCCTGCAGTCCTCTCTACAGCCCCGGCCCCGCTCCCAATAAATACATATGTAAATATCCCCTGCGGTCCCCTGTACAGCAGCAGCCCTGATCCCAATAAATATATATGTAAATATCCCCTGCAGTCCCCTGTACAGCCCCGGCCCCGATCCCAATAAATATATATGTTAATATCCCCTGCACTCCCCTGTGCAGCCCCAGCCCAGATCCCAATAAATATGCATGTAAATAAACCCCTACAGTCCCCTGTACAACCCCGGCCCTGATCCCAAAAAATATACATGTAAATATCCCCTGTGGTCCCCTGTGCAGCCCCAGTCCCGATCCCAATAAATATATATGTAAATATCCCCTGCAGTCCCCTGTGCAGCCCCAGCCCTCATTGCAATAAATATAGATGTAAATATCCCCTGCAGTCCCCTGTGCAGCCCCGGCCCCGATCCCAATAAATATGAATGTAAATATCTCTGAGGGTCTCCTGTACAGCCCCAGTTGCAATAAATATATATGTAAAATCCCTGCGGTCCCTGTACAGCCCCAGCCCTCATTCCAATAAATATATATGAATATCCCTACAGTCCCTTTGCAGCCCAGCCCCAATCCCAATAAATATATGTAAATATCCTACAGTCCCCTGTACAGCCCCAGCCTTGATCCCAATAAATATGATATAAATATCCTCTGAGGTCCCTGTACAGCACCGGACCCTGATCCAATAAATATATATGTAAATACCCCTGCAGTCCTCTCTATAGCCCGCCCCGATCCCAATAAATACATATGTAAATATCCCTGTGGTCCCCTGTACAGCAGCAGCCCTGCTCCCAATAAATATATATGTAAATATCCCCTGCAGTCCCCTGTACAGCCCCGGCCCCGATCCCAATAAATATATATGTTAATATCCCCTGCGGTCCCCTGTGCAGCCCCAGTCCTGATCCCAATAAATATGCATGTAAATATCTCCTGCGGTCCCCTGTGCAGCCCCGGCCTCGATCTCAATAAATATACATGTAAATATCCCCTGTGGTCCCCTGTGCAGCCCCAGCCCCGATCCCAATAAATATGAATGTAAATATCCTCTGAGGTCTCCTGTACAGCCCTGGCCCCGATTCCAATAAATATACATGTTAATATCCCCCGTACAGCAACTGAAGCAACAAGCAGCTCACCTGAGTAGCTGCGGAAGCCAAATCTCCAGCCTGATAACTTTCGAGGCAGCTCTGCCCCCCAAGCTAGGCACTCAGGACAATCAAGCAACTGAAGCAACAAGCAGCTCACCTGAGTAGCTGAGGAAGCCAAATCTCCAGCCTGATAACTTTCGAGGCAGCTCCCCCAAGCTAGGCACTCGGGACAATCAAGCAACTGAAGCAACAAGCAGCTCACCTGAGTAGCTGAGGAAGCCAAATCTCCAGCCTGATAACTTTCGAGGCAGCTCCCCCCCCAAGCTAGGCACTCGGGACAATCAAGCAACTGAAGCAACAAGCAGCTCACCTGAGTAGCTGAGGAAGCCAAATCTCCAGCCTGATACCTTTCGAGGTAAAGAGAGCCTCTTCTCTTCGTCTGGACGCCTGCAGAGGGGTGCTACCTGATGAACACTTATATTTTATGAACTTTGTTCCTGTTCACCACTGGGCAGCTCCCCCAAGCTGGCACTCGGGACAATCAAGCAACTGAAGCAACAAGCAGCTCACCTGAGTAGCTGAGGAAGCCAAATCTCCAGCCTGATAACTTTCGAGGCAGCTCCCCCAAGCTAGGCACTCGGGACAATCAAGCAACTGAAGCAACAAGCAGCTCACCTGAGTAGCTGAGGAAGCCAAATCTCCAGCCTGATAACTTCGGGCAGCTCCCCCAAGCTAGGCACTCGGGACAATCAAGCAACTGAAGCAACAAGCAGCTCACCTGAGTAGCTGAGGAAGCCAAATCTCCAGCCTGATAACTTTCGAGGCAGCTCCCCAAGCTAGGCACTCGGGACAATCAAGCAACTGAAGCAACAAGCAGCTCACCTGAGTAGCTGAGGAAGCCAAATCTCCAACCTGATAACTTTCGAGGTGAAGAGAGCCTCTTCTCTTCGTCTGGACGCCTGCAGAGGGGTGCTACCTGATGAACATTTATATTTTATGAACTTTTTTCCTGTTCACCACTGGGTGGGCTTGTTATTTGATTCTCTTTGTGCTACTAATGCTGAAGTGTAAAGCTAGGGACTCACTGGCTTTTCTAGAGTTGCCTTGCTGATTTCATCTTAAAGCCAGATATACCAAGCAGCTAATATAGATCAGACTTGTTTAATATGGTGGTATTGAGCTAATTGTGCTTGTTACTGAAGGCATTAGGTTAGCTGGGTCCTAGTGTGACCTCATTTTGGAATAGCCCTGTTTGCTTAGAGTGGAGCTCCTTTGTGTAAGTCACAACATATTCTCCCGCTGCATAGTAATGAGAGGCTTTGTTTTCTCCACAACATAGGCAGCCCCCCCAAGCTAGGCACTCGGGACAATCAAGCAACTGAAGCAACAAGCAGCTCACCTGAGTAGCTGAGGAAGCCAAATCTCCAGCCTGATAACTTTCGAGGTAAAGAGAGCCTCTTCTCTTCGTCTGGACGCCTGCAGAGGGTGCTGCGGCTGTCAATGAGATCCACCCGTGACATCACATCCGGTGATATCACGTCCTGTTGCCCAGAACCTATCTCCCCACTTTCCCATTTGCAGGTTATACCTGCTGGCCACTAGAGGGACCTATATCCTCACTACTTCCTACTCCCTACCTGTACAGCACTACTTCCTGGGATCTTGCTCACCACAATGTATTGGCCCTGCCTCACGCTCTGCCTGTGCCTATCCCCACTAGCAGTGCACTTACCCACTTACCCATCTGCTAGTCCACACTGTGCCCTGGCACCCTCCCTCCCCTTGCTCCTGAACCTCCTCTCCTGCCCCTTGGGACCTCTGTGTGTCCCGTCCCCTGCCCTCCCCACAACTTTCTCTTCACCTCAGGCACATCTGGGTGTCTTCATTCTTGCTTTCCCTCCTGTACCTCCCTGCCCACCCCTGCTCCCTTAGCCTCCCTCCCCCATGTCATTCGTAGGAAAACCTCTCACCATCTCCCAGCCAGGGTGTTAGTCATGCTACTACTCCTGTCAGGAACATTCATCCAAACCCTGACCGGTTCCCAGGAGCTCCCCAACTCACACCACAGGCCTATGCATGGTCTCCATGAATATCTGTAGCCTCCTAAAAAGTTTGACTCACTACAATGCCTGGTCACATCAATTAACCCTGATGTCATCACCCTGGTTGAGACTTGGCTGTCGAAATCCTCCCTGACTCCCTAGTCTCCCTTCCTGGTTTCACCCTTTCCGGTCCGACCGTGTTGGGAGACGGGCGCAGCTGCGCTATTTATGTCAAGGAATCTCTCCTGTACAGCCTGCCCACTCCCATCCTTGACTCCAGGGCCCAGGCGCCTACACTGAAACTAACCCCTGACCCTTTAAAGGGACCCCTTTATCTGACTACTGCATACGTGCCCCCCAGGGACCAAACGCAGGCCATTGCCTCTCTTACAGAATACCTTACCTCTCTACCTCCTTCCGCTGATCAAATTCTGGTGGGTGACTTAAATGTCAACTGGCTCAGCCCCTCCTCCTCCTCTACCCAAGATTCCTTTTCTGCAATAGACCTAATGCAACTAGTTACCCACCCTACCAGGACTAACCCCAAGAGAGGCTCCAGTACCCTGCTTGATGTGGTACTCACCAACCGCCCTAATCGGATCCCCAATGTACAAGTCCTCCCAGATTCTCTCAGCGATCACTCCCCCATTCTATTCCACTGGTCAACCTCAGTCCCGAAACCGATAGCACAGCCCACATGCTGGCGGCGTCTAATACCTGGTGGACTGATAAAACTTAGGAACTTCTGTCCCAAATTGACTGGTCTCCTATACAGGCAACCCTGACATCGACACAGCTCTCTCCTTCTTTACCCAAACTTTTAATAATGCCTGTGATATCTTTGCCCCAGTGTTGACCCCGTTCTAAAAGGAAGAATGCCCCGGTTACCCCAGCTTTGATCCACCAGCTCAAACATAGGAACAACCTGGCACCGTGCCATTGAGACTGGCCGGCCCAATGACAGGCGGTTATATGCTGCCGCCCGAAACAAGTGCACTCGGGCCATCAGAAAGGCCAAGTCTGAGCACTATCGGTCCTCACTCACTGCCTCATGGGGGAATCCCAGAACCTTCTGGGATAACATTAAACAGTTAAATGGGAGTGCACACTCCCCCCACCCAGATCAACATTAATGGTGTGATCTCCTCAGACCCAGCCCTCAAAGCCAACCACCTCAACACCTCATTCACTGACCTTAGCCCTATCCTCCCTACAAATTTTTTTGACCCTCCTCCCCCAGCACCTGCCGTAAATCTTTCTCACCCTTATTTTCTCCTCTGCCGTGTTTCTGCCCAAGAACTTAGGCCGCACCTTGTCACTGCCCTCAAGAGTAATAGTACAGGCAGTGACACCCTGGATCCGTGTATCCTATGGCTGGTCTTAGACACAGTCCTTACCCCAATCACATGCCTCATCAACCACTCTCTTTGCCTGGGGAAGGTTCCAACTGCCTGGAAAGTCACCACTGTCACCCCTATCTTTAAAGGTGGTGATAGGACTGTGGCTGGAAACTATCGACCGATCTCCATTCTCTCTCTCTCCAAGGCCTTGGAAAAGTGGTGGCCTCTCAAATCTCTGACTACCTCTCCACCTACAATGTCCTTTGTCCTGAGCAGCATGGCTTCCGAGCGGGCCACAGTACCAACACAGCCCTCCTAGAGTTCTCCAACTTTCTCCACTCCTCCTTAGACACTGGTTCTCTGGCTGGTGCTGTCTTCATTGACCTCTCGAAAGCTTTCGACACTGTCTCCCCCCCTCCTTCTTGATGCCCTTAGTCTCTCTGGTTTTGCTGCTGGGCCTATCTCCTGGTGCACCAGTTATCTGTCTGACCGCTCACAGCGTGTAAAAATTAATGGGACCTACTCAGACATCTGTCCCATCTTTTCTGGGGTTCCCCAGGGCTCCATTCTGGGCCCCTTACTATTCTCCCTTTACCTTAACACCCTTCCACGCTCTTGCTCGGGGAACATTCTATTGTACGCTGATGATGCAGTCATCTTTGCCTCAAATCGTAACCCTACTGCCCTCCAGGACTCGCTGCAGAAGTCCTTCACTGAAGCCGAGGGCTGGTTCAAGGAACATAGATTGGTGATAAATCTTAAAAAAACAAAAACCATGTTCTTCACTCATCCCCAAAACAAGTCCTGCAACTTCAAACTCCTCATTCACTCTGGGTCCTCATTCCCACTCGAACAAGTTTGCTCCTATAAATACCTAGGGATCCATTTTGACCCCTCCCTCTCCTTCCATGGACACATCGCTGCCCTAGCCACTGCCACTAATATCCGATTGGGCATCTTACATCAGTATAAACACTGCCTCCCGAGGGCTCTTGACCATGATCACCTCCTCTATCCTGTCCCTAGTGGACTATGGACTGCCGGTGTATGGTGCTGCTGATCAGACCGCACTCCATAAAATTCGCTACTACTCTGAATAAGGCCTGCAGGTTAATTACTGGAGCACCTAGGATGACACACACCTGTCTACTGTATGCTAAAGCGCTGGTACTTGATCTCGATGAGCGCCTCAAATATCTTACCTGTACCCTTACAAAAAAGACCCTCCTTGGGCTTTCCCCACCAGGATTGACCACCACCATACGCCGCTCTGTCCCACTAGTTCATACTCGGACCTCTGGGAAAACCTCTCTTGTTATCCCTAGAGCTAGGACCTCCCACGGCCAAAGAGCCTTCAGCTTTAGGGCCCCCTCCTGGTTCAACACACTGCCCCCCTCCATCTCCGAAGCTCCAACTATATCGTGCTTCAAGACTTCCTTACGTAACCACCTTATTAACACCCGATGCTGTAACTGCCGCTAGTCAAAGCCGTACTCAATACTTATGACAAAGCTTATTACTAAGCTGCTAAGGACGACATAACTCTGGTATTGTTTGCATCCATCCTACCTGTACCAGCTTGTTTGTATCTATGTCTTAATTTACTGTTATACTTATGTGTTGTACTGCTACATTTTGGTTTGTCTTAATGTGACAAGGTACCTTTGTAAATGAGCCTATGGCTCAAAGGTTTTCCAAACTGCGGTTTAAATAAAATAAAAAAATAAATAAATAAAACAGCCCCAGCCCTGATTGCAATAAATATATATGTAAATATTCCCTGCAGTCCCCTGTACAGCCCCGGCCCCAATCCCAATAAATATACATGTAAATATGCCCTGCGGTCCCCTGTGCAGCCCCAGCCTTGATCCCAATAAATATATATGTAAATCCCCTGCAGTCCTCTCTATAGCCCCGGCCCCGCTCCCAATAAATACATATGTAAATATCCCCTGCGGTCCCCTGTACAGCCCCAGCCCCGATCCCAATAAATATATATGTAAATATCCCCTGCAGTCCCCTGTGCAGCCCCAGCCTTGATCCCAATAAATATGAATGTAAATATCCTCTGAGGTCTCCCGTACAGCCCTGGACCTGATCCCAATAAATATATATGTAAATGCCCCCTGTGGTCCTCTCTACAGCCCCAGCCCCGCTCCCAATAAATACATATGTAAATATCCCATGTGGCCCTCTGTACAGCAGCAGCCCTGATCCCAATAAATATATATGTAAATATCCCCTGCAGTCCCCTGCACAGCCCCGGCCCCGATCCCAATAAATATATATGTTAATATCCCCTGCAGTCCCCTGTGCATCCCCAGCCCAGATCCCAATAAATATGCATGTAAATATCCCCTGCAGTCCCCTATACAACCCCCGCCCAATCCCAATAAATACACATGTAAATATCCCCTGCGGTCCCCTGTACAACCTCAGCCCCAATCCCAATAAATATACATGTAAATATCCCCTACAGTCCCCTGTGCAGCTCCGGCCCCGATCCCAATAAATATAAATGCAAATATCCCCTGCAGTCCACTGTACAGCCCCGGCCACAATTCCAATAAATATGCTTGTAAATATCCCCTGAGGTCCCCTGTACAGCCCCGACCCTGATCCCAATAAATATATATGTAAATATCCCCTGCAGTCCTCTCTACAGCCCCGGCCCTGATCCCAATAAATATATATATGTAAACATCCCCGTGGTCTCCTGTACAGCTGCAGCCCTGATCCCAATAAATATATATGTAAATGTCCCCTGCAGTCCGCTGTACAGCCCTGGCCCCGATCCCAATAAATATATATGTAAATATCCCCCGTGGCTCCCTGTGCAGCCCCAGCCCAGATCCCAATAAATATGCATGTAAATATCCCCTGCGGTCCCCTGTACAGCACCGGCCCCGATCCCAATAAATATATATGTAAATATCCCCTGCGGTCCCCTGTACAACCTCGGCCCCGATCCCAATAAATATACATGTAAATATACCCTGCGGTCCCCTGTACGGCTCCAGCCCTGATCCCAATAAATGTACATGTAACTATCTCCTGCGGTCCCCTGTGAAGCCCCGGCCCCGATCCCAATAAATATGTATGTAAATATCCCCTCTGGTGCCCTGTGCAGCCCCAGTCCCAATCCCAATAAATACACATGTAAATATCCCCTGCGGTCCCCTGTGCAGCCCCGGCCCTGATCCTAATAAATATACATGTAAATATCCCCTGTGGTCCCCTGTACAGCCCCGGCCCCAATCCCAATAAATATATATGTAAATATCCCCAGCGGTCCCCTCTGCAGCCCCGGCCCCGATCCCAATAAATATATATGGAAATATCTCCTGCGGTCCCTGTACAGTCCTGGCCCCATCCCAATAAATATATATGTAAATATTCCCTGCAGTTCCCTGTGTAGCCCCAGCCCCGATCCCAATAAATATGTATGTAAATATCCCCTGCAGTCTCCTATACAGCCCCGGCCCTGATCCCAATAAATATATATGTAAATATCCCCTGCAGTCTCCTGTAGAGCCTCTGCCCTGATTCCAATAAATATATATGTAAATATCCCCTGCGGTGCCCTGTGCAGCCCTGGCCCCGATCCCAATAAATATATATGTAAATAGCCCCTGCGGTCCGCTGTGCAGCCCCGGCCCCAATCCCAATAAATATACATGTAAATATCCTCTGCGGTCCCTTGTGCAGCCCCGGCCCCGATCCCAATGAATATACATGTAAATATCCCCTGTGATCCCCTGTGGTCCCCTGTACAGCCCCGATCCCAGTAAATATATATGTAAATATCCCATGAGGTCCCCTGTACAGCCCCAACCCTGATCTCAATAAATATGTATGTAAATATCCCCTGCGGTCCCCTTGTACAGCCCTGTCCCCGATCCCAATAAATATGTATGTAAATATCCCTTTTCGTCCCCTTGTACAACCCCATCCCCGATCCCAATAAATAAACATGTAAATATCCCCTGAGGTCCCATGTACAGCCCCGGCCCCGATCCCAATAAATATATATGTAAATATCCCATGCAGTCCCCTCTACGGCCCCAATCCCAATAAATCTACATGTAAATATCCCCTGCAGTCCCCTGTATGGCCCTGGCCCCTATCCCAATAAATATACATGTAAATATCCTCTGAGATCCCCGTACAACCTCGGCCCCGATCCCAATAAGTATGTATGTAAATTTCCCCTGCGGTCCCCTGTGCTGCCCCAGCCCCGATCCCAATAAATATATATGTAAATAGCCCCTTCGGTCCGCTGTGCAGCCCCGCCTCGATTCCAATAAATATATATGTAAATAGCCCCTGCGGTCCGCTATGCAGCCCCGGCCCCGATCCCAATAAATATATATGTAAATATCCCTGCGGTCCGCTGTGCAGCCCCTGCCTCGATCCCAATAAATATATATGTAAATAGCCCCTGTGGTCCACTGTGCAGCCCCGTCCCCGATCCCAATAAATATATATGTAAATATCCCCTGCGGTCCCCTGTACAGCTGCAGCCCTGATCCCAATAAATAGATATGTAAATATCCCCTGCGGTCCCCTGTACAGCCCCTGCCCCGATCCCAATAAATATACATATAAATATCCCCTGCGGTCCCCTGTATGGCCCCGGCCATGATCTCAATAAATATATATGTAAATATCCTCTGAGGTCCCCTGTATAGCCCCGGCCCTGATCCCAATAAATATGTATGTAAATATCCCCTGCCATCCCCAGTACGGCCCCAATCCCAATAAATATATATGAAAATATCCCCTGCGGTCCCCTGTACAGCCCCGGCCCGATACCAATAAATATATATGGAAATATCCCCTTCGGTCCCCTGTACAGCCCCGGCCCTGATCCCAATAAATATATACGAAAATATCCCCTTCGGTCCCCTGTACAGCCCCAGCCCCGATTCCAATAAATATATTTGGAAATTTCCCGTGAGGTCCCCTGTACAGCCCTGATCCCAATAAATATATATGTAAATATCCCCTTCGATCCCCTGTACAGCTGCAGCCCCAATCTCAACAAATACTGTATACTGTACACCAGGTAATTATTGTTGCCAATATATCCTTGCTATGTTCACCTTTTTAGCAATAGCTCAAACAGTAACAGATGGCAACATTTGTACTGAGCCTTTAAAATAATCAGAGTTTATTTAAAGCGTTGTAAAATGAAACCTTAATGAATAACTACATTAAATACTGGCAGGCCACAAAGAAGACAACATATACAATAGCACTCACTTCACGCTGCAGTTACGCCCCTCCCGGCAACACAGCATAACTCCAGAATAGGCACACAGTTTGCAGTATAGCCTAGAGGTTAAAGAACTGTGAATGAGCTTGGTACAGCCAGCAGACCTGGGTTTGATTCTCACAACCTCCACTTACACACTGTGTGACTCTGATAAGTCATTTAACCACCCAGTGTTCTCAGGTCATCCTTGAAAACAGGCACTTGTGCCTAGTGGGCCTTACCCAGTTACAAAATAAAAAAAAATACTTTTATTTGAGCAGATCACACTGTTGCTGTCTTCAATAATGTTTTCTTACTTTGGACACCTTAGCAATGGTAAAAAAAAGAGATAACATTATGCACTGGCAAAAGTGAATGTATTTTTTAATGTATGTACGAGAACGAGTAGAACTACAGGCTGTACTGCTTTAGAACCAGTGATTGCCATCCTCCTCTACTAGTAAACCAAGCCATGCCAAAAGTGAATGTCGTTTTTTAATCAATGAATGGAAATACAAGTGTAAATAGAAAGAGTGGAACTGCAAGCTATACTGATTACTGATTATTGAATTGCAGGCTGTACTGCTTTAGAACTGTAGCATTTACCAGTACACGGCAGCGAACCAAACAAAGCAATGTTTAATACTTGTTGTAAAGTGCCATCCTCCAATCACCAGTACACTATTACAGAAGGGCAGTAAACCAAGCAAAGCTATGTGTGATTCTTATGTTCTCGGCATCCAAAAATCATGCTGCCGATTGCAACAGAAGCCTACCTGCAAAGTTATGTTGACAGTTTGCAGTGCAGGAGGCTAATACCGTGAGATTGATAAAAAGCAAATTTATACATTGTTACAGTAGTTGCACATTTCGCCTGTGGTCACTTGTACAGCTGCAGCCCCGATCCCCCGTAATTGCCATTTCCCGAATACCTGGTGGTCTAGTGGACCCCCCCCCAGCAGGGCTGGCTGCGAAGGGGAGCAGTGGGCTGAGCCAGTCACCAGCTGGAGTACTGGATCAGGGTGTGGGGTGGTAGGCACTGCCTGGGTGGGGTCCACTAGACCACCAGGTATTTTGGGGTTGCAGTATATGGGGGATTGGGGCAGGCGCAGTCCACAGGACTACCAGGGGTATATCACCATTTCGTATGGGAAATCGGGAAGGGGGGCACTGCACTACTAGGACATCAGGATTATGCATACGGACATGTGTTGGGGATCGGTGATCAGGGCTGGTGGGGGGGACACTAGACTATCAAGGATTTTGGTGGTGCCAAACTTTCTGCATCTCCCAGTTGCAGTAAGGTACTGGAGGCACGCAAGGCATGTGGAACTGGAATTTCATCTTGTACTTCCATACTAGTCAGAAGAGTCAACATATTTATCAGTCCCCAGTTAACACCAACACACACTATGATTACTAAATAGTTAAAACTAAAACAAAACTTCAATGTCCCGCTCCAAGACATTTTAAAGTTCTCTCTCCAAGTGGTTATATATGCACAATTTGATAGAGGCATACTAAGCACTATGAACCTGCAGCTAACCCAGTGCCACATAGCAAATGTCTTGCAATTACTTGATAGTCATATAATGAAATATAAATAGTGTAATCTTAAGACTCATACAGGTCAGAATTCATAAACTTACAGGAATTTAAGTAAGCTGGTGCATTTAAAAAACTTAAAGTTCAACACTATATTAGTATACCATTGAAGCATCCATGCAAAGGGTGAGGGTTCCAGGGACAGAAAGTGGTATGACACCAGGTGAATTGCATGTGGGAGAACTGTGGCCTTCTCTTAATTGGTGAGTTCCCCAGTGACCACCTATGAGCCTCTTATTGGCCAGAGAACATGGTATAAGAAATGAAGCCAAAGAGTGGTTTCCCCACAAGACAGAGAGAAAGCAGGGGAACCGCAGCTTAGAATGGCAAGGTAATATTTAAAATATGAAGCTTTTTCCTGACTGATGAGTGGGTCACCTTGTTGGTGGTCAGGCTGATCATAATTCAGATGAATGATGAGCCCAAGAATCCCTCTAACATGTTCAAAAGAAAAAACAATAACTATATTGGAGTTATTTGAACGAACTGCAGGTCTGAATGCAGCTGAATGGGGGGAGGGCCGCCGGTACTACAAGATATACTTTCTTTGGGCATAACTTGGTCAGCTACATCCTTAGAGTATTTGGGCATACATATCACAACCTCTTAGAAGAAGGTCCTGGTGGATAATCTCACCTCTTCAGTTTGCACTATAAAACAAGACCTTCGGCACTGGAATCCTTTACTTATTACTGTGTGGGGTACAGCCAGTTTTATAACAAGCATTTGTCAATGCCGAAAGTTATCCCAGCATTGGCAATTAGTGGAAGTTGGCAGCATAGCACTGTGATTTTGTTAATGTGTCCCAAAAGGTAATTTTACAGCGAGCATGCCATTGTGCGTCACAGCTATGGAAGCGTTTTTGGGCAGGCTGTAAGCGGCAGCTAGACTGGTAAGGGTGTGCACAAATGCCAGTGGTGAAAATGTGGCATGAAAATGTTGCAGATTGGCCGAAGTTACAAAGAGTGCGTTGAAGTACTTAAAGCAACACAGCACAGTCATTGTATGGACTTTCAGCACCAAATTTTCAACATAGGTGTAACCCCCCTGCAAATGGGGGTTCCCAAAAGACTTCCAGGAGCTTGCTTGAATGCTCCAAGCCTGAATGGTGTTTGGCATTTAAGCCATTTATCAGTGAGTGTTTTTAGAGCCTCTGGTACTGTCTCTTTAAGAGCTGTCTGCTTGCAGACATAATTAGTTTGTATGGGGGGACTGTGTGCTTCTCTGAGTACCACTCGAGGCTGCTGCCAATTCACTTCATTTTGCAGTCACTAGGAGTGCAAAGGAACCTATCTGAAAGATGTAACTGTTTGCCAGAAATTATTTAGAGTAATAATGAAATTACAGTTTGTCTAACCTGCTTTCTTTGCAGTCAGAACTGTGTCTGCTAGTTCCCCATTCTAGTTTTGAACTGCTGAACTGGACCAATCAGTGTGGGGTAAGCTAGCTCTAAAATGGTGCCTTGGACGAATCAGAACTTGGACTCATAATCTGAGCCAGCCACAAGAGGATTGTATGGGCAGTGACTCTGGGAGATGTAGTTTAGACTTCAGTGCCTTTTGACCAACAGCAGCAGTCTATTGTGAGTGACAGCCAATCCAGTCAAGAACTGGGAGGAACTCAAAGGAAGTGCCCGTTTTGTGGTTGGAGTTCAGTTGAGCTTGGGCAGTGAAGAAGGAAGGAGCCCTGTACTTTTTCAGTGTGCAGTTTTAGTCAAAAACGTGTGTAAGGCCCAGAGTTCCGGTCTGCAGCTTGTTAGGACTGAATCCGTCCTGTGAAAAGAATCAAAGGATCTCTGAAGAGTAGAAACCAGGCTCACCCTTAGAAGACTGAGGAATTGCTGAAAATTACACTTCGGTCTGTCAGGAACTGAATCTGCTGTGTGTTCTCCGGGTATTGTGCAGTAATTGCGATCGGGATACAGATGCAGCCTGCCTGGTATAGTGCTTTCTTTTATATGGATGTGTGAAGAGGTTTGTGTACCTCAAGTGAGCCACGCTGACATTGAAGGACCCTATCTTATTTGGAGGTCGTGAGTACTAATTCAGAGTCGCTCCCTGTTGAATTGCCACATTAAATCCAAATGGAATTACTGTACTGCTGACTGTTTAATTCTCCTTTTCTCTGTGTGAAAGGGCCCCTACCAGCTGCCAGGGTTTAGACAGCCACTAGGGCTGGGTACCCAGGGACAGTAACTGATAGGGATAGAGCCTGTGCACAGAGCCATAGAAAGATTATTAGAGTGATAAGCTAATTAACCTGATTTCCCCTGTCCTTGTTATATCCCCTAAATAAATCAGAGCTGCTTGTTTCAGCAAAGTTATACTGCCTGAGGTTTGTCTATGTTAAAGTACTGTTCTGTGATTGTTGCACTGTATCTCATTTCTCAGGAGGTCCCAGTGCGGAACCAGACCTGGGGAGTAAGTGTATACTGTGAAGGTAATTCTGATATATTGTGGGGCCACTAGTGGGAAGAAAGGGGTTGCAGTGTCCCAGAGGGCTGTGACCAAGTTAGTTTAACTATTGCAAACCCTGACCTCTGGGTGGGAGGCACCCGCCATTGGATCCAGGCCCCTCAACCTGTTAGTAGGCAAATCAGGCAGGGTAGTAGCCCCTGGGATACGCCATCTAGGGGTTACATCTTGGAGGCTCACCGCTGGGATTGTGTGTCCTCTAGTGGCCATATTACGAACCACTGTTAAGAAAAAATGGGTACCCGACAGAAGTGGCTGTGCACCGGCTGGTGGAGTGGTGTACTGGGAGAGATCGACCCCAAAATGCTATGCTTATCCTGGACATCCCCCTGGGTATCAACACGGACACTGTGCAGGGAGTACTTTCCAAGGTGGAAGGTTTACAAAACCCTGTGGTGGTGGGTCACATGCTAATCTGCTCACCCACACTTTCCTGGCCCTAGTAGAGTTTAAGGATCCCATAGATAGCTCCAAAGTGCCACAGACCATTACCCCAGAGGGGCCCTCACTGCTTGGAAGTGATAACTAAGGACAGTAAAGACCGAGGGAATCAGCCCCACCACTATCTGAAACTTTGAGGAGAAATTTGCTGAATGGTTGCTGGGAGAGGAAAACTGTGGAGGACTTGAAGAAACTATTCTTGCCACCTGGGGGTGTTCCTCCCCCAACACCCTCTCCTGCTCCAGTGCCCGTAATGGTGGCTGAACCAATACAGACTCCTATTTCTGCACCTGCCATTAGTCTCGACTCTTACCGAAGGTTGAGGATCTTCTCTGGCACCCTCCCCACCCCCCAAGGGGAGGATGACTGGGAGACCTGGATAGACTATGTTGCCCCACAAGTGCTAGAATGGCAATGCTCGGAAGCGAAAAGGCAAAGAGGTTAGGAGAGCCTCCAGAGGTCCCTGCCCCTGGCTACCATCCTGCAGCAAACGGGCCAGTAACCCTGACGCTGACTGCACAGGCCTATCTTGAGGCCTTGGAGAATGTGTATGGGGCCCAGATTCTGATGAGGACCTATGGTGGAGAGTAAGAAATGCACAACAGTACCAAGGAGTTGTTGTCTGTGTATGTCTCGGCTGGAAAAATTGTTGCAAGAATGCCTCAGAAAGGGTAGTTTGCCAGCGATTGAACTAGACCGAACCAGACTGGACAGAATCCTTCAGTCTGCCCCTTCTCAGAACTGCTGTTGCTTCAGTTACGCCTGGCAAATCGACTGAATCCCCACCCTCCTATGATGAGTTAATGAGAGAAATTAGGAGTTGAGAAAAGGCACCTCGGGAGTACCTGCACCAACAGCTGTGGCTACGACCCGAAAGTGACTGAGGGTGACCCATCAAGTGAAGTTCAGGGCAGAGGTTGACAGTCAATGAGTGCTCTGACAAGGAAAGATATGCCACAATGGGAACTGTTGAGAAGAGATCCGGGAATTCAAAACAGTCCCGCTTTATGAAGGCCACGCCTGCAAATGGGCCTGACCTATATCCGACTGCATCTGCTATGGGGGTGGGGGTACCCACCCATGTATCTCCTGCTGATAACAGCTCCAAACTCAATTCATAACCATGGAAGTGCAGAAACTGACGAGATGTCTCCAAATGCTTATCACGCATGACACAGAGATGGCACCAGGTTTCCAGTTAGTAATACTCCGCCCTGGCTCCCAGTGTGGCTCGGCCAGCTCAAACTCCAGAAAGTATGTTTTGCTATAATTGTGGGAAAGATGGGCACATGAAAGAAAGCCAGTCCCCAAAAGACACTGACAAAGTTGCATATAGGCTACAAGGAGAGCTTAGGAGAAGAAATCAGTGGTTAAGAGGTGCCACATGATCCCAGTGAGGGCACCAAAATGCTAATTCACGTCCTTGTGGCAAGGTCAGTTGCCCAGGCCCCACTACCGCCTCTCCAGACTGGTCCAGAATAGTGGGTCCCTCCATGGAGACCACTGTAAAGGTGAATGGAGTGTCTACAAGAGCTGTATTAGACAGTGGCTCCCAAGTGACAATTATGTTCCAGGATTGGTATCAAAGCATTTGTCAGAAGTACCCTTACAACCATTAGAAGGGACTGCATGTATGGGGTTAAGTGAGAGGCCTACCCCTATTCGGGTATATCCGATTTGGCTGTCTTTCCCCACCTCCGTGGCTGGAGTGGCCGAACAAGTAGAGACCCTAGCCTTAGTGTGTCCCCCACTGGACTGAATGATGGTGTCCCTTTGTTGATTGGAACAAATGCTCATATGTTAGGAAGGCTGGCACAGTTGTGTATGAAAAACAGGGTCAAAGACTAGTAGAGCTTTAAGAGTTCGGCTTTAATTAAGAAGGCCTATGAGGCACAGAGAGATGCTGAAAAACAGAACCAGAGGAACGGTCGGAATTGTATGGAAGAAGGATTCTGAGTCTCTGATCCTGGCGCCAAATGTCCAGTGTACCTTACAGGAGAGGTCCGTATCAGAAAGGATGTTAAGAATAAAATATTAATGTTGGATGCACCAAGGCGATGGAAAATTGCCAGAGGGACTACTGGTCAAGCCTAGTATTTTGCCGCTAGAGCCATGCTTATGCCAGAAGGGTAATGGTCCAAGTTCATAATGTGTCTGAAAGAGACATTGATAAACAGAGGTTGCATCCTGGCTAATGTGCATTGTGCAGACACTGCTGCTACCAGCAGCAAGAGTTCAAGGAAGAATGACAGGTAACGCCTGACTTGTTTGATTTGCACTCCCTGCCAGCTGA
Organism: Neoceratodus forsteri; assembly: GCA_016271365.2. NCBI lineage: Eukaryota > Metazoa > Chordata > Ceratodontiformes > Ceratodontidae > Neoceratodus > Neoceratodus forsteri. The sequence goes on from JADMNL010000035.1 coordinate 68,811,261, forward strand.
ATGGAAAGTGAGGATCAGTGAGAAGCTTGCCCAGAGAGACCAGGTGTTTTCTTTTAAAGGAATGGGATGTAGGATGCGTGCAAGGAGCTGAGCACAATATCCGCTGCATGACGAAGACCATTTCGCGTGAGAGGTCTCGACGCCTGGCACCTGCTGACATAGATGATGTGAGCAGGCATCTGCAAGAGATGTTAGCTGCTGGTGTAATACAAGAATCCAGAAGCCCTTACGCTTCCCCCATTGTGGTAGTGAGGAAAAAGAATGGAACAGTAAGGATGTGTGTGGATTATCGCACCTTAAACCGGCGGACTATCCCTGATCAGTACACAATGCCCCGCATTCAGGATGCTTTGGACTGCCTAAACGGGAGCAAGTGGTTCTCTGTGCTGGATCTCCGCAGTGGGTACTACCAGATCCCGATTGCCCCAGAGGACCGTGAGAAGCGGCCTTTATCTGTCGCTTGGCTTCTATGAATTCATGAGGATGCCTCAAGAGTTTCAGGTACCCCAACCACTTTTCAACGATTGATGGGCGTGCAGTGGGGACATGAACTTACTAGAGTGCCTGGATACCTAGATGATGTTATTGTGTTTGGCAGCTCACTGGAGGAACATGAGAGCAGATTATTTAAGGTATTGGACCGACTGGAGGACTTTGGCATAAACTGTCCATTGATAAATGTCAATTCTTTCAAACATCAGTAAAGTATGTAGGACATAAGTATCCACCGAGGGAATAGGGACCCACCCAAGTAAAGTTGAGGCCTTAGACCACCTGGCCGCAGCCCAAAAATCTAAAAGAACTGCAAAGATTCCTGGGATTCTGTGGTTATTATCGGCGCTTCATCAAGGACTATTCAAGAGTGATCCGCCCTTTACTTAACCTTACTCAAGGGTATCCCCCAACCCACAAAAAATACCAAAAGTCAGCGTCCCTCAAGACTGAAAGAGTGTATTTTCATCCGAGTAAAGTATTGGGGCCCTGAACTCCTGATTGTGAGACTGCTTTTCATGAGATCTATATCAACTTACCCATGCTCCAGTGCTGGCCTATGCCGATCAAGAAAACCTTACGTCCTGCACACTGATGCTAGCTTGCAAGGGTTGGGGCTGTGTTGTACCAAGAGCACGAGAATGGCCTGAGACCAGTGGCCTTTGCCAGTAGAAGCCTGACCCATCGAAAAGAACTTATCCTGTACATAAGTTAGAGTTCTAGCTTTGAAGTGGGCTATTGTTGACCAATTCCATGAGTACTTGTATGAGACTAAAATACTAGTAAAACCTGACAATAATCCTTTGACCTATGTGCAGACCTCAGCTAAGTTGGATGCCACTGGCCATAGGTGGCTTTCTGCATTATCTACATATGACTATGCTCTCGAATACCGAGCAGGTTGAACCACATAGATGCTGATGCTCTCTCTCCTGGAGGCCTGTTCCCCAGAATGATTGGGTCCGATTGGCAGAACCTGACATTCGGGCACTCTGCCGGAAGTTTGACAGGGAGGAACAAATGTCCACAGACTTGATGGACTGCATGGTGGTGCTTAGGACCCTCTGAGAATTGCATACCTGCTGCTTATTGCCACTTTTCTGCAATAGACATTGGTGCACTGCCTCAGCTGGACAATGACTTGATGTCCGGGCTCAATCCCGATCCCATGATCAAAGCAGCATTAGACCCTCTATGCAGGAAAAGATGTGTCCAAATTCACCCACTGATTTGAGAACTGCACTGTTATACAAAGAAGGTCCTAAGTTGAAACTGATCAATAAACTGTTATACAGAGAAACAGTAGACAGAGGGGACAAGTAGACAAACAACAACTAGTGCTGCCCACTGCCTTCTGAGACTCAGTACTGAGAGTCCTTGCACAACCACATGGGGCACCTTGGTATAGACAGAACACTTGACTTGGTGAGATCCAGATTCTATTGGCCTAAGATGGGGGCTGATGTGGAGCAACACATTGAACTGTAATCGCTGCTTACAGAGAAAGCTTTGCCCAGAGGGCTGCCCCACTTATTAACATCACCACCAAGTGCACCCATGGAGCTAGTCTGTATTGATTTTCTGAGTTTGGAGTCAGATCAAAGAAATATCAGTAATGTGCTGGTGGTCACTGACCATTCCACGAGATATGCCCAAGCTTTCCCCACCAAAGACAGAAAGCATCCACTGTGGCCAAAGTACTTGTAGAAAACTTTTTGTTCACTATGGGGCTCCACAAAGAATCCATTCTGATCAAAGGGAGAGACTTTTGAGGAGTCGTCTGATCAAAGAGATGCTTTCTCTGTGGGGAGTGCGAAGTCCAGAACCACTCCTTACCACCCCAGGGGACCCACAGCCTGAGCGTTTCAACACACTTGCTAGATATGCTAGGCACCCTGCACCCAAAGGACAAGCCTAGATGGAGCCAACAAATTAACGCATTGGTACATGCTTATAACTGCACCAAAGTGATGCCACTGGATTCTCCCCTACGCCTGATGTTTGGAAGAAGGTTCGACTACCAGTAGATGTGTGTTTTGGGTCTCTCCTGATGGGGTTCAACTGACAACTATTTACAGTATGTGCAAAGTTAAAAGGCCAGCTAACTCATGCTACTAACTGGCTCAAATACTTGGCTTGCCAAAAGAAATCTGGCCAACAAAGAAAGGCATGATAAAAGGTGAGAAAGCACAGGAACTCCAGGAGGGAGATCGGTATTGCTAAGAAATCTGGGACTGCATGCAAGCACAAGATTGCTGACCACGATGTCACCATCTCCCTCACATTGTAGTGGGCAAACTAGATGATCTGCCAGTGTACAAAGTAAGGCCTGAGAATAATTCAAAAGATGTAAAAACAATACATAGAAATCATTTACTGCCCATTGGACAAATCTTAATTGAGTCTCGAGCCCTAGAAGATGCCCCTCTGGACCAGTGACTAGAGCTGCTGCTAAGAAAAGATCAAGAAAGTCTGCACCACAGAAGCAAAGTTAAAGTGTTCCCTCCACAAGTCCCAGTTGAGCATGACTGTCAGTCCATATCGGAAGAAAGTGAAGTGACTTTGAATACTATCCTTCTACTGAACTGAGTCAATTGTTTGAGGGCAATCCCTAGTCAATACTGGAGACAAAGCTGGGCATCTCTGGACTGTCTAAGCCCCAGCTTAGTCCCTGGAATGTCTCCCAAAGTTAAGTGCAAAGCATCAGATCAGATGAAATGGAATCATTGTGCATGGTTGAACTGTTTGAGCTTTCAGGGAGAAAATGATAGATTGGGGCAGACTGGTGATACACCGAACAAGAAGAGTATTTTGGAGTGCCCCGACAGTCCACTGCCAGTGTCCGAAGCTCTCCATGCGAGCCAAATGTTGTGGACTCAGAAACTGTAACTCCTGGAGCTGAAAGTGCCCCAAGTTCTAGCCTCTCTACCCCCATGGAGACTCCCTGACAAGTGAGGACAATGCTGAAAATGAGGCTCAGGTGCAGAGACTATAACAGTTCCCCCTAGAAAGACTGGTCGAGCTGTAAAGCCTGTGTGCACCTCAGTTATGATTCACTTGAGGGGCCTGTGACCTGCCTCTCAATGTTGTCCATAAAGAGTGTATGTGTCCCAGAGCTCATGCCCAAACTGAGCATCAGTGCTAACTCAAGTTACTTGGCTGCCCTCTAAGTATGGTTCCTTCCATCAGCCCCAAAGGTAACTGATAGGGAAGGGGCCCCCCTCTTCTTGGTTTCATGCTTCAGGGTAATAGCTTGAGTTATGGTACAATGTGGATGTAATACTGTGTAAAGAGTGACGACTGCAATGTTTCAGAAATGTGTTCTTGGTAAAATGATATATTGACTGATGATTACGTATCGTGAGCCTAATGCAAATGTATATAGGTTGCAGTTGAAACTTATGGGAGTACTTGCTTGGACGCGGACGTCAAGCTTTCCAAGGTCAGGAAGGGTGTAACCCCCTGCAAATGGGGGTTCCTAAAAGACTTCCAGGAGCTTGCTTGAATGCTCCTAGCTCTGAATGGTGTTTGCATTTGCTTCATTTATCAGTGAGTGTTTTAGAGCCTCTGGTACTGTCTCTTTAAGAGCTGTCTGCTTGCAGACATAATTAGTTTGTATGGGGGGGACTGTGTGTTTTCTGAGTACCACTGAGCTGCTGCCAATTCACTTCATTTTTGCAGTCACTAGAGTGCAAAGGGAACCTATCTGAAAGATGTAACTGTTTGCCAGAAATTATTTAGAGTAATAATGAAATTACAGTTATGTCTAACCTGCTTTCTTTGCAGTCAGAACTGTCTGCTAGTTTCCCCATTCTAGTTTTGAACTGCTGAACTGGACCAATCAGTGTGGGGTAAGCTAGCTCTAAAATGGTGCCTTGGACGAACTAGAACTTGGACTCATAATCTGAGCCAGCCACAAGAGGATTGTATGGGCAGTGACTCTGGGAGATGTAGTTTAGACTTCAGTGCCTTTTGGACCAACAGCAGCAGTCTATTGTGAGTGACAGCCAATCCAGTCAAGAACTGGGAGGAACTCAAAGGAAGTGCCCGTTTTTGTCGGTTGGAGTTCAGTTAGTGGGCAGTGAAGAAGGAAGGAGCCCTGTACTTTTCAGTGTGCAGTTTTAGTCAAAAACGTGGTGTAAGGCCCAGAGTTCCGGTCTGCAGCTTGTTAGACTGAATCCGCCCTGTGAAAAGAATCAAAGGATCTCTGAAGAGTAGAAACCAGGCTCACCCTGTAGAAGACTGGAGGAATTGCTGAAAATTACACTCGGTCTGTCAGGAACTGAATCTGCTGTGTGTTCTCCCGGTATTGTGCAGTAATTGCGATCGGATACAGATGCAGCCTGCCTGGTATAGTGCTTTTATATGGATGTGTGAAGAGGTTTGTGTACCTCAAGTGAGCTCCGGCTGACATTGAAGGACCCTATCTTATTTGGAGGTCGTGAGTACTAATTCAGGCGCCTCCCTGTTGAATTGCACATTAAATCCAAATGGAATTACTGTACTGCTGACTGTTTAATTCTCCTTTTCTCTGTGTGAAAGGGCCCCTACCAGCTGCCACGGTTTAGGACTAGCCACTAGGGCTTGGGTACCCAGGGACAGTAACTGATAGGGATAGGCCTGTGCACAGAGCCATAGGTAGATTATTAGAGTATAAAGCTAATTAACCTGATTCCCTGTCCTTGTTATATCCCCTAAATAAATCAGAGCTGCTTGTTTCAGCAAAGTTATACTGCCTGAGGTATTTGTCTATGTTAAAGTACTCGTTCTGTGATTGTTAGCACTGTATCTCATTTCACAGGAGGTCCCAGTGCCGGAACCAGACCTGGGGTAAGTGTATACTGTGAAGGTAATTTGATATATTGTGTGGGCCACTAGTGGGAAGAAAGGTTGCAGTGCCCAGAGGGCTGTGACCAAGTTAGTTTAACTATTGCAACCCTGACTCTGGGTGGAGGCACCAGCCATTGGATCCAGGCCCCTCAACCTGTTAGTGGGCAAATCAGGCAGGGTAGTAGCCCCTGGATAGCGCCATCTAGGGGTTGGTATAGGCATTTGGACCCTCTGCTCATGAATGGTGTTACCGTCATTTTCTCAAAATTGTCCCGAAAACTAATTTTGCACAGTGACCGTGCAATTATGAGGCGGACGTGCGAAAACACATTTCAGCCAGCTGTTGTGTTCATAAGGAGGTATGGAAAATGCCAGTGATGAACAGCTGGAGGAAACTTTATTATAAATTACAAAGTTCATGAAAGCAGCATGCAAACAACGAACGCATAATTTGTAAAACACTCATTTTATTGACTTTCATCCCAAAATTTTTCAACATAGGCATAATAGGACATCTGCTAATGAACAGTGTCACTGCCATTTTCATAATGTGTCTTGAACACGGGCTTTCCACAGCGACCACGCTATTGTGCTCCGTAATTGTGAAAACAGATTTTGGTCAGGATGTGAAGAATGACATCTGTACTGTTCATTAAGAGGTGTAGAACAATGGCACTGTTGAAAATCTTGAGTGAAAATATTATAAGTTTGCGAACTTACGAGCGTGCGTTCAAACTGCGCAACGCACGCTCATAACACAGTCATTTTATGGAGTATTGTCACCAAATTTTCAACACATTTCAGCTAGAATGTGAAAAATGGCAGCTGTACGGTTCACAAGAAAGTGTGGTAAAATGCCAGTGTTGGAAATCTGGCATGAGGTAGGTTGCACAGAGGGTGGGAGCGGGTGGGGGGCAGGGAGACTACGTGGATCGTTTTAATTTTACAGGTGGAAAAAAAATTACGGGACAGTTTTTTGTTTCAGGGATTTGATATGATGAGGTGGGCTCCAGCATGCCACCTGAATTTTGGGAGGTCTAAGCCGACGGGATTGGGCACCCTTGTTGGCACACAACACAGGGAGGATGTTATGCCGATGGGGACTGGGCACCCCTATCGGCACACAAAAGCGGGGGCCGAGCCGGTTAGGCACCCCATCGCATTTAACAATGGGAATTATGCTGATGGGAGTGGGCTCTCCAGGCACATACAGAGGGCAGGGTAAAACCGACAGGGGACTGGGCACATTTGCCGTCAGTTTGCGGCCACTGTGTTGCCATGCTCACACGTTAGCGAGCACGCCAGGAAGGTCTGCTGTGTCTGACAGCTTGCTTGGATTGCAGCGGACCTTTCCTTAGATGTGCTCGCCACATTATGTATGCATGGTGTGGTGCCGCCAAGCAGGCTGATTGGGGAATGAGGGATGCACCTACTGGTGTGTACCCTGCATTCACCCAACAGCGACCGCGCCTCCAAAGCTGCACAACTGCAAGATGTTGGCTGTGCAAGCGTGCCAACATAATAACAAGCATTTGTCAATGCTGAATGTTGTCGTGCTGGCATTGGCTTTGGTAGTGCAGTGTGGAAACACATTTTGGGCAGGATGTGAAAAATGACAACTGTACTATTCATAAGGAGTTGTAAAAAAATGGCAGTGTTGAAAGTGTGGCATGCAAATATTGCAAATTTACGAAGTTACAAGGGTACATGGGAAATGCACAATGCACGCTTGCAACACAGTCATTGTATGGACTTTCAGCATCAAATTTTCAACATAGGCATTTTAGCACCTCTGCTCATGAACAGTATGACTGTCATTTCCTCAAACTGTCCCAAAAAGTGATTTCGCACAGCGACTGCGCTATTCTGCACTGGACGTGCGGAAACACATTTCAGGCAGGATATGTAAAATGACAGCTGTACTGTTCATCAAGAGGTGTGGAAAAATGACAATGTTGAAAATCCAGAGTGAAAATATTACAAATGCATGTTATGAGTGTGCAAGCAAACTGCGCAACGCACGCTCGTAACACAGTCATTTTATGGAGTTTCATCACCAGATCTTCAACATAAGCATTTTACGACCTCTGCTCATGAGCAGTGTCACTGTCATTTTCGTAATCTGCCCTGAACATCGATTTCCCTCAGTGACCGCAGTATTGTGCGCCGGAAATGCGGAAACACATTTCAGCCAGGATGTGAAAAATGACAGCTGTACTGTTCACAAGGAGGTATAGAAAAATGACAATGTTGAAAATCTGGTATGAAAATATTGTGAATTCACGGAGTTACGAGTGTGCGTAACAACTGCGAAATGCACGCTTGTAAAACAGCCATTTGTTGGATTTCTTCCACTAGATTTGCAACATAGGCTTTTTGATAGCCCACCTCATGAACACTGCCACTGTCCTTGCGTTAATCGGTCCCGAAAGGTGATTCCACGCAGTGACTGTGAAATCACCTTTTGGGACAGATTAACGTCATAACAGTGACAGAATTCATGAGGAGGGGTCCCAAAAACCCCATGCTGAAAATTTGGTGCAAAAATTTCAAAAAATGCCCGAGATATGCATCATAGTTTAAAAAAATCCTATTTATTACATTATACAGCTTACCATCATTTCCTCAGTTCGCAGTCGACTTTGAAGAGTGGAGACATGTTCCTAGTCCACCAAAGATCGCTGTGCCAGACTCTGGAGGTGAGTATGGGGTGTGGGGGGTGTGAGGAGGCAGATTGCACAGTGGGTGGGTGCGGGTGGTGGGTGAGAGACTACAAGGACAGTTTTTGTGTTACAGGGTGAAAGAAAAAAAATCACAGGACATTTTTTTTTTAGTTGGTATTTGGCACGCTGGGGTGGGCTCCACCGTGCTACCTAACTGATTGGGGGTTGCTGCAGCCGATGGGGATTGGGCACCCTCATCAGCACATAACATCAGGTAATTTATACCGATGGGGATTGGGCACCCGCGGCACACAAGGAAAGTTGAGGGGGGGGAGAGCCGAGGGGGATTGGGCACCCCCCTCAGCATATAACAAATAGGGGAGAGAGTGCTTTATGCTGATGGGGAGTGGGCTCCCCTGTCAGCTCATACATTGGGGCACAGGAAGCTGGCAGGGGGATTGGGCACCCCTGAAGTCGGCAGTTGGGCGGCCACCACATGCACAATGTCGGCGAGCATGTCCAGGGAAGGTCCGCTGCGTCTGATGAGCTTTGCTTGGATTGCAGTGGACCTTTCCTTAGATGTGCTCGCACATTATGTATGCATGGTGTGGTGCCGGCATGCAGGCTGATTGGGGAATGAGGGATGCACCTACTGCACTACTCGCAAGACGTTGGCTGTGCAAGCACGCCAACATTAAAATGAATGTTTTGCCCCGTCTTTTGTACCCTCTCCATAAGCTGCCAATTTGTCTTGCCTTGCATTAGTTCCAAACCTTGCACAGTTTAGTTTCTTCTTTTTTGTGGCAGGCGAAGCGCCCTAGGCAGCCATACATTAAACTAGCAGCCCCTAAGACTGCTGGTAGTTGGGGCCCTGATTTTTTAACTGTTATCATGCTGCTTAATTAGCTAAATATTTCTGCTGGAACCCCCCAAACTCCAGGCCTCTTCATACCACCGGCAATAGTTGGAGATAGAGGAGGAGCTATGTTTGAATCAGGGTCGTACCTTATCCTCTTTGCTTTACTATCAGGTTTCAACTGTACCAAAATCTTTAAGGGATACACCTATTGGTACCCTTGACATTTTTGCTAAATTGCACCAGATTACCAAATCCTCGATAACTACCCTAGTCGATCAACTGGTTACAGCAAAATCTCAATTTCCGAATTGCTGGTCAGCCTATCAAAAGACCAGAGTGGCAAGGTAGACGAATTACTCACCTTAAACATTTAATACACAACGGCTGATGGCTCACTTTTCTGCAAGTACAAGAGGCATGTCAACTGCCCACGAGAGAAGCTTACTTTTATTTGTAGCTGTGGCATGCCATTCTTAAGGCCATTGGCACTTTACCACAAGAGGGCGCTAATACACAGAAATTCATTGACCTGACACAGAGAGCTAAGGAAACCCTAATCTAGCTCTCACTTGTATAAGACACTTTGCTTTATGACACCCCACAGATTTGGGCAACCTTCAGCCTACTAGTCCCAGACTTTTCGTGGACAGGCCCCTCCTGTAACTGGGCTTCTGTTTGGGGTATATATATATATATATATATATATATATATATATATATATATATATATATATATATATATATATATATATGTATATTATATAAAAAATATGTTAAAATAGATAGTTATCGGTTGATGCAATTCAGAATCCTCCACGATCTTTATTACATGCCTGAGAAACTTCATATCTGGAAGATGCTGGATTCACCTTTGTATATTAAATGCAACTCTGAATAATGAACGCTTGTTTAGAGGTGCAACACAAGGAAGTTAAGTGACTTGCTCAGGGTCACACACTATGCAAGTGGGGGCTGTAAGATTCATACCCAGAGCTCCAGGTCTGCAGCTCAGAGCCTTAAACGACTGCACTATAGTGCCTCCCATTGCCACATATTTCCACACTTAAACATATGTTATGGGATTGCCCTCATGTTCAGTCTTTAGGGACCCAATTTCCCACTCTCTCACCCTCTTGTTGTGGTTACAAGACAAGTGTCTCACCAGAGAGACGCCTATTAGGTCTGGCAGTGGAACAATTAATGGTGCTTCATAGATATTATTTTATATTAATTACTGTGGCTGTTAAGAAGGTAATTTTATGCCACTGGAAAGATTCTCATCTTGCTACATTATTAGAATGGCATACTGAAGTCATGCAAGCTCTCCATTTGGAGAAAATCTAGACTTCCCTCAATCATAAATATGACTCTTTCCGATCACGCTGGGAATTACTTTACACTCTATTGGACATATTAGATCTGTTGCGGTATTAGATGTTTCCTGTCTTATTTAGTCTTTTGTTTTTATGTCATTGTAGGTGGGATGTTTCTTTGGGAATGAGAGATGTGTAGGATCGTACTACTGAGCAAATGCAGGTTGGGGGTTGAGCAGTTGGAAGAGGTCCATTTTTTCTCTGTTTACTTTGATGTTCTTTTTACTTTGTAGGTATTCACCTGGGTTAGATTGTACGCTGTGTCTATTGCACACGACTTTTATAATGTTTTTCCTTTTTTTTTTTTTATAAAATTCCAATAAAGAATATTAAATAAAAAAAAGCAGAAACTATTCTTAATAAATTATCCCCAGCATCTCTACCTCAGGTAAGATTAAGGTGTTAGGACAGGGGTAAGTAGAGGGATAGGTTAGGAGAATGGAGAATAGAGAATCCATGCTCCAGCTAAAGATAGGTGTTAACAAGGTCAGTTGTTAGCAGCACAGAAACAAGGATGGAGAGAAACATGCACCTTCACAGCACGGCAACAAACTGGTGCAGCAAAGAAAATGGGTGAGCAGAGGGTAAAGTTCTTGGGCAAGTTACGATGCAGTAGGACTCTGGGAGACCTGAAAGAAGGAGAGGATAAGCTGAGAAGCATGGATAGAATGGTACAGTCTCATCACTACAGTCAGGGAAAGTCAGAGGGTAGAGGGGTTGCTTGCTGTGTCAAAAGTGAGACTGAAAGAAGCGAACAAGAGGAGTGATGAGGCATGAGAGCCCAGAATGCCTTGCTTAGGCAGGAATAAGGATCCAGGGGAGGAAAAAAGACAATTCTGAGAGGAGTTGACAGACTGCTAAATACAGCGTAGAAGGACTTGGAGATGAAAAATTAAATGAATTCACATTGTCTCACGAGGGATTGAATACACCATTGACTCAGAGGGCTAATGTCACATGGGAGGGCCTGAATTAAAATATAATGGCGACAGTGATTAGCTGTATCCCCATATGTAACAAGGGCAAGAAGGGTAGGTGCAGGCTTCCTTAGTTATCAAAAAGAACTTCAGAGAAGTTAGTGGATGAAAAAGGACATGTGATAAGGGGAAGGATTCTGGTGACCAAGTGATGGAGGTAAAGTATAACGCATTATGGAAGGAATGCAGGAGCACGACTGCCCAGGCCAAGAGTGGTCGGGGAGATAAGATCACACAGGGGATTGAGAGCAATAATAAATACTTTTAGCAATACCTACAGTGGAGAGAACAACAGAAGGGATAAGGTGGGATCACTGCTGATTATTGGGGAGGGGAATTGAGTAAGCAGAGGGAATAACAGAGGTATTAAATAACTACTTTGTGCCAGTATAGTGTGTTCAGCCTGGAAGTAAGGGGACATGGCCAGCTGGGAGGCATGAAAGCATATAATTTGTTGGAAAAAAAGGACCGCTTGGGCCACCCAGTCTGCCCAGATGGTCCCTGCCTAGTCAATCTCTGCAGATCCTAACTGGCCTCTGGCGACCCTCTTCACTGCCTATTTATTAATATTTCCCTATTTTTATCTCACACGTGCTTGAAGCACCCTGCTGCTTTCACCTCCACCACTTCCACTGGCAGTCTGTTCTAGGTGTGCACCACTATTTCAGTGAAGTAGTGCTTCCTCACATCCCTCTTAAACTTCCCCCTCCCCTCCCACCACCACCACCAGCATCTTCATTGAAGGGATGGAAGCTATTGGTATGATGCAGTACAAACAGGAGGCAGTGCTGATCCCACCAGAGCTGGCAGGTGTCTGGGCGATGTGAGTTAAAAAAAATCCCAGCGTCCCGACAGTATCCACCCAAATGTAGCAGCTGAGTTAAAAAGGTTCTGGCTAGCCTATCACTGATGCCTTTCAAGACTCATTACTAACAAGAACTGTACCAGAGGACTGGAAAACAAGCAATGACATCCCACCAATTAAGATGAGGTCAAGGTCAGATCCACTTAGCCGGCCCGGTGGCGCTGAGGGTTGAGGCACTGGATGCCACACCTTGTGCCACACCGGCGACCCAGGTTTGGAAACAAGCCCGGGCTGCCGGGGGTCAGCGGGGAAGGGGAGAGACTAAGCATCCGGAGGACTACTCTCTCTTCCTGGGGAGGGTTGGGGAGACAATTGCTCAAGGAGCGACCTCTGGCAGAGGCTGGAGGTTGCCAACAGCAGTGTCGTGGCATCTGCCAAGGGCGTGGAGCCACGGTAGCATATTGCTTTGACAGCCAGGCTCCACAGGGGCGTAACTAAGTAAGAAAATCTCCCCTCCTCCCTCTGATTGGCGAAAGCACCTCCCACCCATGAACCACACTCCCATTGTCAGGCACAGCTCTCCTCATCCTGTCTCCTCCTTGGCCCGGTGCTCAACCCTATAGAAAGAGCACCCTGGGCAGGGATGACCCTTCCCCAGAGTGTAGACCCGGGGAAGACTGATGTCGGGGGGGGAGTGGAGAAGTTGGGCCATGCAAGGTGGTAGAGACCGTGGTGATGGGCGGTCACTGGAGAGAGTTCGGGGGACAAAAGGAGAGGGTGCCAAAATATAATTTGAGGGAAAAAAAAGGTCAGATCTACTTAATTACAGACCTGTAAGCCTTCCCTCCGTGCTTAGCGAAGTGTTTGAGGCAGTCATCAACAACGTGGTGGTTCAGCACATGGATGAAAATGGGCTGTAACCCTTAAACACAGCATGGTTTCACAAAAGGGACATCTTGCTAAGCCAGCCTCATTTCCTCCTCTGAGGAGGAAACTAGGGAGTGAATAGGGCCAGGCAGTGGATGTACTAAATCTGGACTTCAGCAGGATCCTGGACACTGTACTACATGGTAAGAGTGTGGAGAAAATGGCACAATATGAAGTCCACAAAGAATACAGGAGGTGCCTAACAAAATGGTTGACAGGTAGAAAGCAGAGAGCTGTGATAGATGGTCACAATCCAACGTTGAGGGATGCACTGAGTGAGGTAATCAGGGGTCATTTATGGGTCCACTGCTGTTAATGACCTGGCAGAGGCAGTGACCAGCAGGCTACCAATGTTTCATGATACTAAATTCATAAGAAACATGGACACAGCAGAAGCAGAAGCACTACAAGGGCATCTGCATACATTAGGGGTGTTCGCTGTAAAATGGGAGCTTAGATTTAATGTGGGGAGCTGCAAGGCACTACATCTAGAGGCCAGAAATCTGTATCACATGACACGCAGTACGTCCCATGTCTTGCAAGAGTGGCAAGTACAATGGAGGAAGAAGATCAGGGGCCAGATTTTCATCCCATTGTGGGAACTAAGTCTCACTCCGCAACCAGTGTGGAAAAAAAATGTCTGGACTGGCACCAAGTCTTAATTGCCGCACAGACAGCAAGAACAGCTGTGGAGGATGTTACGCATGGTGCAATCAGGTGTAACTTTGGCACAGCTGTGCCAAAATATGGCCAGAAGTTGCCAACAATTGCACAGCCAGTGGCAAATGACTCTGCAATTGAAACTACAGCACCCCCAGGCTGCTGAGTTTTTTAATTAGCCTCCTGTGTGGTACAGTGTTCCCCTGAGGAAGGCCCACTCTAGGGTTGATGCACTGGGGCTGATTTCTCTGCAAACATTTTGGCAGATTAAAATTGCACTTTTTCACTTTTTGAAACAACATGAACCGAGTGCTGAGCTTTCTTTACTTTGCTTCTGTGTGTTAGTAAATGACTGGGCAGAAATTTGCCACACAAGTAAATAATCCCCCCACCCATGCCGGCCCAGTGATGGGGAGAACTGAGGTGCTGAGTACCTCACCTGCCAGCATGCTGGTGACCCGGGTTCAGAAACAGACCAGGGTCGCTTGGGGGGCTGGACAAGGGAAGGAGGAGGACTGAGCATCCAAAGATTGCTCTCCTCATTCGGGGGAAGGGGGGTAGTGCATACTGCTGTATGACTGCCACCTAGTGGAGGTTTGGTGGTGCAGCAATGGTCGCTGGCATGGTGGGCCAGCTGCAGGTACTGTGGCACCCCTGCACTTTCACACAGTGTGCGCACACCACTGCATGCATGCCAGTTGAGTATCAGGGGAGGAAACTTGGAGAAAAAACTCTGCTGGCGGAAAGAACAGGCACCGCACCATTAACAAAGACACCCACCCATAGCAGCAAGATGAGGTGAGGTAATCTCAAATGAGGTGGGAGATGGGGCAGGGGTAGCTGTCAGAAGAGGGGGCCACTGGAGAGAACAGTGACAGAGACACAAAATGAAAGAAAAAATAATCCCCCCACCCCAATAACATAAAGGAACCTACGGTCAAAGCCTAAAAGCCCTGCTTCAGAACTTACTTAGCCGAAATACTGCCAAGAACTATGGGTCCTAGTAGTATTACAAGACAAGACTCGGGTATGTTACACTGGTATTTTCATTGTCGGCATATGTCAACAAAGCTGGCTTTTTGAAGTAAACAAAATAATATTTGTTGAAAAAGAAATTCTCTAAAACATGTGAAAACCCATGCAAGAGCCTAGTATTTCAAAAGACATGGCTTGACAAGCTGAAAATGTAAACTGAAGACCCCACTGGCCCTCTTCCAAAGCATAAGTGCTATCTCCACATTACTAGTTTTCAAAGTTCAAAATGATTAGCAACAGGGTGTCTGGCACAGGCTGGGTTGCCTGGAAGAACTAAAAAAAAAAAAAAAAATAAGATTAATCTCAAGTTCTCAACACAAAAAAAAACATTGAGAACAATTGGGCTCACAGCAACATATTGTTGAATAGTGGAGATACAAACCTCTTTGATTTCAGAACCTCCATGTTTTTTTTGGGGGGGGTTGTACCCTTGCACCTAGCACCTCTCTGCTTCAGGATTACTTAGTCCTCTCTCCCACCGGGTCACTTTTCAGATCTCCACATACTTTACCTCTTCCAGATACCCCGGTGCGCCCCATCTGAGATGCCTTCACGGGAGCGGGGGAATGCCTGCTGCCGGGGCCTGCTGCCACCAGTTGGAAGTAGCATTCATGTGCATGGTGGAAGCTGGAATGGGTGACCCAAGGTGATGGAAGCCATGGCAATGTGAAATGGGGGGGGGGAGACACCACACAGAACACCAACGATGCCTTTTCCAGTCTTGTTCTCCCCACCCAGCACTTACTACTATGTAAAGACTGACCTAGGGACATGCTTGGAGTGTGTGTTCACTAGGACCACCAAGGCTGTGCTGCCCTAGCAGCTCATTGGGAAAGCTGGCTTCCTCCCTACTCCCCGGTGTCAGGGAGTGCTACTACTCTAGTACTCCCCCAAATTTACTGGCCCAGAATAGGGGGTGTTCAAGCTCACGTTGTGAGTCATGGTGCAGTGTATAATAGCACAATGCACCCCAGCCAGGTTGGAAAAAAGCTTTTATGTTGTATTATAGATCGTGGAAGCATCCGAATCAATCACAGTGCTTCCTTCAGTTGCTCGTGAGATACTCTTAGTGCTGTAAGAGTACCTCCTGTGCTGAGCACTGTAACAGGCTTCTTGATAACGCTCACGCCACAGAAAGGGACTGCAAAAAGAGTATTTTTTTTTAATTGTGGTACAATCTATAATAAATTTATACTGGCACTTGGAGGGCTTCTTATGGATACGATTGTCGTCTCTTGCATCCTCCGGGCGCTAGAACTGCTCTTTTGTTTGCCGTTCTCTTGCCTTAAGAACTCGCGAGGCCACACTCTTATATCCATAAAAAGCCCTCCTAGCACCCCTATAAAGTTACAAAAGAAATGGGTGAAAATGCTGTCTCTTTAAATCCATCAGTAAATATGTGAGTCGCGGTCCTGTTTGTCATCAAGGCAGTGACTTAGAAACAGCAGACTAAGGAAAAAATTCCATCTGAGCTAATGTGATTTTGCTTGTTTTGCATCGTTTAATATGCGCCATCCACAAGCAATAAATTATTCTCTCTAAAGTAATCCTTTTAGATGGCACTTAGACAGGATTCAGTGGTCAGTACCTGTTCAGGGGGAGAACAAAAATGAATGATGGATAACATTCAGAGTTCAAAATGAAACTGTAATTACTTAAAGAGAGGTAGGGGCGGTAAAGTACTTTGGTGAGTAATAGTTACAATCCGTTCTTTAGTGAGGAAATGTAATGATTAGGGATGAATGAGCAGTCTGAAGTTGTGTTAGAACCACTTATAAAGCCTAGTAACGTGGATGTATCTGCATTGTAATTACATACTAATTGCTAACTGTCACAAACCCACTCAGCAGGTCAGCCCTCTACTCCCAAAGCGCCAACCTCCGAGTGTAGTCTTGTCAACAGGTAACAGAAACAGGGTAACCCTCCTGTCTGTTTTTGTGGGTTCGAATCAACCTTTGGTCTCAAGTCTTGGAGGAATTAAAACTGTGAACCTCTTGCTAGCGTACCCAATGCACAGGTTCAGATAATTCTGTCTTCGGGGGGCCAGATATCTTTGCCTACGGGCACCTAACCAGGTGTACAGAAATGAACCCTTAAAAACTCTAATAAAAGACCTCAGATTAAAAAACTCTTACCTTTTTCCAGTTTGGTATCACCATTCAAGCTTATGCACAGTGTCTGCTTTAACCACATATATTTCACTTATTAAAGGAAGAAATTTAAAGACAGACCAAGTAGGCTCTAAAAATAAAGTTTTACTAAAACAGACAAAAAAATATGTTAAACATAAAATACAGAACCATATATCACAAAACATAAAAACCTTTTAAAATAACAAGGTTTTAATAGTGCAATTCCTACTACAGTACTTAGATTTTGTGTCTCTCTACCTGTATGCTTGTTTAAAGTGCTCAAAGATGTTTCTTTTTTCAGAGTGTAGATAAAAATTTCTGAAGGAAAACAGAATTCTGTTTAAAAGCTGGCTTTGCCCACCTCTTTGCATGAGGTCACCTAGCTCCTCCCTGTCAGAATATACAAAAAATATATCTATATAAAAACAGGATGTCTTTTCCAAGTATTAAATTCTGTAACTTCAGCATAACTCATTTTCTTTTTCAAATGACATTTCTTTGATCTTATGATCAGCTTCCCCTTTCCAGGACATCAAAGCATCTTTTATGACTTCGCACTAAAACGTCACAACCTGCTCTTCTTCCTCCAAGCATTATAAAAGTTTATAATCTATCTTGGCAGTTAGGTATCTTCTAGCCTGTAATTAGCTTCTAGCCTTCCAGGTAACACATTGTATTTAAAACCTGTGTGTGTGTGTGTGTGTGTGTGTGTGTGTGTGTGTGTGTGTGATACTAGCATGCTGTTTCAGCATTTCTCATGAGAGACAGACCATAACACATTTTTATTTTACAAAAAAATGATACAGTGATCAGAACCACCTATCCAAGTGTCACACTAACTCCATGATAATTGCTTATTTGCTTCAAATATTACTCAAAATGAACGTTTTAAGGGGGTACTCTTTTCAGGTTTAAATTCTTGAACAGACAAGGGCCGTGATATTCCTTTCATTTCATTCATTATGTTTGCTTGTGTGCATGCGCAAGAAACATTATGTGACATCTTAGGAGAGAAGCGGATATTTGGAGGTGTGGCACTGTGGTGGCCAATGCCTCCACTGCATTCTGAGGCTTGGCTGTGTTTCCCCAATGCGGTGGCATGCTGCTGCTGATGCTATTTCAGCAAGTGTGCCACCAAGTTGAAATGAATTGGCCACTGCAATGGGGAAGCGATCCATCATTGCAGGGCATGCCTTGCCTAGTGTAACATTTCAATAAACATGGCCAGTGGCCCGCCGCTCACTCACAGTCCCTAGGAAGTCAACTTCAGGGGTGCCCAATCCCCCTGTTGGCATTTGTGCCCCCTTTATTGCTATGGTCTGCCTAGAGGGTTCCCAATCCCCCTCGGCATCATGCCCCCAAACACAGACATGCTTGCCATTGGGGGTGCCCAATCCCCCTGCTGGCATGTTAACCCCCCATTTTCCTGGTGCTGCCCCACCCGACTGTGTGCTACGCTGGAAGCCCACCCCAGTGTGGCTAACATGACCCCTCCAAGCAAATGTGCCACACTGGGAGCTCACCCCAGTGTGGCCAAAACTTGTAAAAAAAAACAGAAAACAGTCCGCGGTGAATTTTTAAAATAGTTTTACCTGAAACAAAGGAAATGGTCCCTCGCCATTGTGTCCCTCCCCAGCCTGCACTCTGCATTTCCCACCCCACCCCACCTCGTACTTACCTCCAGAGCCCGGTGCAAAGATCTTCGGTGGATCTGAACATGTCTGCACTCTTCAAAGTTGAGCGATACTGAAGAAATGCTGGTAAGCTGTATAATGGCATAAATGTTTTTTTTTCAACTTAGGTGGATATCTCAGCCATTTTTGCAAATCTTTCTCAAAATTTTCAACATGGGGTTTTGGGGACCTCTCTTAGTGAATTCAGTCACTGTCATTTTGTTATTTGGTCCTGAAAGGTGATTTACATGTCACTGTGCGGAATCACCTTTTGGGACTCAATTAACAAAATGACAACATCAGCGGTCAGAGGTGGTCTCCAGAAGCTATGTTGCAAATTTGGCTGAAAAATGCCAAAAAATGACTGTGTTACGAGCGTGCATTGCATAGTTTCCACGCACACTTGCAACTTCGCAGATTTGTAATATTTTCACTCCAGATTTTCAACATTGCCATTTTTTGACACCTCCTTATAAACAGTGCAGCTTTCATTTTTCACATCTTGGCTCAAATGTGTTTTCACACTTCCGGCGCAGAATAGAGTGGTTGCTGTGGGAAATCAGTGTTCAGGACACATTAAGAAAACCACAGTGACACTGTTCATCAGCAGAGATCCTAAAATGCCTATGTTGAAAATTTGGTGACGGAAGTCCATAACATGACTGTGTTACAAGAGTGCATTGCGCAGTTTCCATGCACCCTTGTAACTTTGCAAATTTTCACGCCAGATTTTCAACACTGCCATTTTGTCACACCTCCTTATCAACAGTACAGCTGTCATTTTCCACATCCAGGATAAAATGTGTTTTCGCACTTCCGGTGCAGAATAGCGCAGTTGCAGTAGGAAATCAGTGTTTGGGACAGATTAACAACACACATGTGAGAGAGTGGGAGTGAGCGAGCTCAAGATAGCTGTCAGGACTGCTGTGGATTTCTTTGTGGGCAGAAAAAGGCACCAATGCAGGCAGGAGCCCAGCACAAAAGGGAAGCCTGCAGCGCTGGGAGAAATAGAACAAGCGAGTGGGGGGGGGGAGGTGACTGAGCTCAATGGAGCTCTGTCGGGACTGCTGTGGATTTCTTTGTAGGAACAAAAAGGCACCAATACAGGCAGGAGCCCAGCACAAAAGGGCAACCTGCAGTGCCAGGAGAAACAGAATGAGCAAGTGAGAGAGGGGGAGTGAGTGAGCTCAACGGAGCTCTGCCTGGAATTTAGAGTTGCCCACCCTCCCTCACAGGTTCCTCTGTGTTCCTATAGTACAGCAGGGTCTCTGAGGTGGAGACAAAGCAATGATTGGATACTTTTAGGATTGCTGTAATAATACAGATTTAGTTCTGTTTATTTCTATAAGTGAGCTAAGTACTGAGCTATACTGTTATGATTGCTGTAATAATACATATTTATTTGTTCTGTTTATTTCTCTAACTGAGCTGAGTACTACTTGGAGTGCAATAGGATTTCTAACTGGGCTAAGTGAAACTATATGAGAGCTGAGAACAAAAAGTATGATAGCTGAGGAGTGAAAAACGGACAAGGAGGGTTCAGGATTGCTACAGTAATACAGTATCTAATGGATGAGATTTGAGACTGAATTAACCTGGTCGGCAAGGGGGTAGTAACGGGACTAGTGTGGGGGGAACAGGAATTTGAGTAAATAGGGGCCTAACAGTTATAGTAGGGTACAGAACCTGGAAGTAAAAGTCCGTAACATAAGATGGGGGCCAAAATGGGGCAGGTGTCACATGTCAATAGGGTGGGCATCTTTGGAAGGGTGGTGGGGTGTACAGGGTGTGGGTCTGCCATGATCCTGGACTGGGCTTGTAGGACGGGGGGGGGGTGTATGCTCTGTAGACAATTGGCTAGTTTGAGGAGGAACTGTGGAGGAGGAGTCTAATGGCAGGCAGATGAGTATAGTAGGCATCCTGGGGGGATAGGGGATGGTAAGGGGGATGGGGAAGAACAACTAGGGACTGAACTCGACCCCAGTATCAGTGGCACTAACAGAAAAGAGAGGAGAAGGAGTGGGTGCCCAAGGTGAGGGGAGGCCTCCTGATGGGGTAGGAAGAGACCATGAGGAGTACCAGGGGAGAGAGCAAATGGCTGCGGGTAGGGAGAGACCAGGAGTGGGACCAGGGGTGGCATGGAGGGGAACAAGTAGAAGGAGAGAACCAATAGGGGGAAGAGATGTAGGAGGGGTATCAACTAGGAATAGAGTCGAGCCTCTGCTATGAGAGAGTGAGAGGGAGCAGGAACATACTGAAGGGGGGAGGACAAGCGGGACATGAGAGAGATGGCAACAGATAAGGGAAGAGATAGTGAGAACGAGAGAGTAGAAGGGGGCTAGTAAGAAAGGAAGGGGTGGTGACTGGAGGAGAGAAGGCTACAGGAAGGATGGGAGGGGCATCAATATCAGGGTAGAAGGGAATGGGGGCTCTAAATCGACAACAACAGGGATAGGAGAGGGGTTGGAAATCAGCAGGGGGGGGGAGGCCAATATGGGAAGCCCAGTAGAAAGTAATTAGGCTGGGAAGGGGTTCAAGAGCAATGGGAGGAATAAAGCAGAAAAAAGGGGTGAGGCGGAAGTAGGGGGTACAGATACAGAAGTCACAGAGGGTGCAGCTGGCGGGGGTAAGGGGCAGGGAAGAATAATACTGGGGTGGTAGAAGGCATTAGAAGGAAGGGGGTAAGGATGGGGGTACTCATCCTGGGAGATTCTATATAGAGGGGTGAGATGGGGTGGAAGGGGAGAAGATACAGCCGATTTGGGTTGAAGCTATCCCAGGTTGATTGCAGGAGGGGCAGGGCAGGCACTGCTCAAGTGTGCAGCAGGGGGAGGAAGAAACCTCATTTAATGTTGCATGTGGGTACAAACGACTTGGCAGAGCCACGGAGGAGACTGTAGAAGTAGTGAAGGGGAGGTTTGAGTAGTTGGGCAGGCAGTGTGAGGGGGTGGGGGACTCGGTGGCATTCTCGGAGGTACTCCCGGTACCATGGGCAAGCATGGGGAGGAAGGGTAGGATTGAGGAGTTCAACGAGTGGCTGAGGGATTGGTGCCACACCAAAAATTATGGATTAGTAACTAACTGGGGTAGGGTCTGTGGGAATAGTGACTTGTACATGGGGGACAGAGTACACTTGAGCAGGAAGAGGAGGGGAGTATTAAAGGCAGGATTAGAGGGGTATATCTCTACTAAGGTGGATTTAAACTACTGGGGGGGTGGCCAAAAGACTGAGGTTAGTAGAAAGGTCCGGACAGTGGAGTCTAATGAGCTCACCCCTAGATATAGGTAAAGGTGGAGGCATAGTAACCCTGGGAGGGGGTGGGCAGAGTGGTCTGAGTGTAATACAGAAGGCACCACCACCCGATAAGAATAACGAGGAGAAAGAGTGCGGACTACTGGGAGGAGGGACACAGGCCAAGGAGGAGAAGAATGAGGAGAAGGAGGGGTACGGGTGCAAGGTGGTCTCTCTCAACACAAGAAGCCTGGGGAACAAAATTACAGAGCTTCAGGTGCTCCATTCAGAGGGGAAGGTGGACACTGCTGCAGTGACAGAGATGTGAGCAACAGAGTACCATGATTTGACTTTTCAATCCCAGGATATAGGATATACCTGAGGGACCGGGGATTCAAAGTGGGGGTTGCACTCTATGTGAGGAAGGGATTAAATGCATAAGGGACGAGGGAGGAGAGGAGAGGACAGAGGCGCTTTAGGTGCAGCTCCTGGACTTCAAGGGCAGAAAACTGAGGCTGGGAGTGCTGTACAGACCACCAACCCAATTTGGGGAACTGGATGGGGAGTTGGCAGAGCATATAAGGAGGGTGTGTAGAAGGGGAGTGTGGTGATAGTGGGGGATTTTAACCTACCACTTGTTGACTGGAGCACCCCGGCCACTAGCAGTACCAGGGAGCAGGTGCTCCTTGATGCATTTCATGACAGCCTTCTGATGCAATTGGTAAGTGGGCCTACAAGACTTGGTAGCACTCTGGACCTTGTACTGGCAAATGAGGAGGCGGTGAGAGAGGTAAGGGTGGAATACCCACTAGCAGGTAGCGACCACTAAACAGTGTGGCTCGTTCTCACACTGGGTGGGGAGACAGGAGGCACAGGCACTAAGGTGGTGGACTTTAGTAGGGTGGACTTTGGGAGGATGGGAGTAATACTGTGAGGGAGACTCCAGGATATAAGGCCGGGGATGGATGCAGAACAAAACTGGGGAGTCATAAAGACTGGGCTAGCAGAGGCCACAGTAGCCTACACCAGGGCCAGGAGTAAGAAGAGCAGAGGCAAGAAACCATGCTGGCTGAACAAGGAAGTGCTGCAAGAGGTGAGGTCAAAGAGGGTTGCATACTGGCAGTACAGGAGAACAGGGAAGGGAGAGGATAAGGAGACTTTCGGGAGTTACTCAAGGGAGGTGGCCAGGAGGGTGAAAAAAGCTAAGGCCTCCAGGGAATTAAGGTCCGCACAGGGCATAAAGGGAGGGGAAAAGGACATTTTTAGGTATGTCAGGGAAAAGAGGAAGTGCAAGGAACATATTATGAGGATAAAGCGGGGAGGGGATTGGGTGGAAAAGGGGGAGAAACAAGTGGAAATTCGAAATGAGTACTTCTGCTCCATTTTCACTAAGGAGAGGGATGGCCCACCACCAGAATGGGCTTGGGGGGGTGGGGAAAGGGGGGAAAAGATGACGGACAAAGTGATTACAGGGAGTAGGGTGCTAGAGGGGCTGAGGGCAGTAAGGGTGGACAAGGCACCAAGTCCTGATGGCATCCACCCCAGGGTGCTGAGAGAGATGAAGCTGTTGGCTGAGCCACTGGCAGATCTGTTCAACACCTCCCTGGAAATGGGGTGTGTGCCCCAGGACTGGAGGGTGGCTCATGTGGTGCCCATACACAAGAGTGGGCCTAGGGAGGAGCCAGGAAATTATCAGCTGGTAAGTCTCACATCCATAGTGGGTTAGCTTATGAGGCGATACTGAACTCCTTCTGGCTGGTGGTATTCCTAGAGAGTAATGACCTCCAAGATGGGCAGCAACAAGGGTTTGACTCAGGGAGGTCTTGTCAAACCAACCTAATAAAGTATTATGATTGGGTGACAAGGGAGCTGGACAGGAGCCATGCGGTACATGTCCTGTACTTGGACTTCAGTAAGGCCTTTGATACAGTGCCTCATGGGAGACGGGGGAGGGGGTAAGCTGATGGTAGTGGGGTGGGAAAAAAGCTGACTAAATGGATGGAGAACTGGTTACAGGGGAGGGTGCAGAGGGTGGTGGTGGGGGAGCTCTCGGCACCCAGACCAGTGACAAGCGGGTGCCGCAGGCGTCAGTGCTGGGTCTGGTGCTATTTGCTGGGACTTGATATAGCACACGGAGTGGGAGAAGGTATCTATTCGCAGATTATACCAAATTGGGGCAGTGGTGAACTCAAGAGGACGGATGGGAAAAACTGCAGGAGGACCTAACCAAACTAGAGACATGGTCGGTGGAGTGGCAGCTAGGATTCAGCGCAAAGAAGTGTAAGGTGATGCACTTTAGGGCTAAGAACCAGAAGAGGGACTATTGGTTGGGGATCACAGAGGAGGAGGAGGAGGAGGAGGAGAAGGATCTAGGGGTGTTGGTAACTGGGAGCATGAACAACTCGGCCCAGTGCAGGAGAGAAACAGCTAAGGCAAACAGGATGCTGGGGTGCAGCGCAAGATGGTTCTCATCCAGACACAGGGATGTGATCCTACCTCTCTACAGCTCATTGGTCAGACCACACCTAGAGTACTGTGTGCAATACTAGAGGCCATACCTGAGGAGAGATATAAAGTTACTGGAGGGGATGCAAAGGAGGGAAACAAAAATGTTAAAGGGGATAGAAGGAAAGAAATCTGAAGTTAGGCCGAAGGAGCTGAACATGTACACACTGGAGGAGAGGAGGAATAGGGGGGATATGATTGAAGCGTTTAAATACCTGAGGGGGTAAATAAACCTGACACCGAGGGGGTGTTTAAAATGATGAGTGGAAGAGAGACAAGGAGGCACGAACTAAGGTTGGAAGGGGGACGTTTCAAGAGGGAAATGAGGAGGCACTACATCACTGACAGGGTGGTGTCTAGTTGGAATGCACTGCCAGAGGGGGTAGTAACATGTTGAACAGTCAATAGCTTTAAGAAGGAGTGGGATAAAGCAAGAGGAAGAGTCAGGGGGGCAGGGGCTGGGACAAGCAGGGGAGGAACTGAGGGGGAGGAGGCTGGGGCAGCTGCGATCTAGGGTGCTAACTGCGCACTCGGGCAGATTTAGATAGACCGATTGGTCTGTTCTGCTGGCAGATTTGTATTTTAGTATGTATGTTCGTATGTAAAATCACAGTGACTCTTTTCATGAGCAGAGGTTCTAAAATGCCTAGTTTGAAAATTTGGTGACAAATGTCCATAAAATAACTGTGTTACAAGCGTGCGTTGTGCAATTTCCATGCACCCTTGTAACTTTACAAATTTGTAGTATTTTTACTCCAGATTTTCAACATTGTCAATTTTTCAGAC
Source organism: Neoceratodus forsteri (assembly GCA_016271365.2). Lineage (NCBI taxonomy): Eukaryota > Metazoa > Chordata > Ceratodontiformes > Ceratodontidae > Neoceratodus > Neoceratodus forsteri. Next base: position 68,836,210 of record JADMNL010000035.1, read on the forward strand.
CTCCTTATAAACAGTTCAGCTGTCATTTTTCACATCCTGCCTGAAATATGCGTTTACACATCTCGCGCAGAATTTTTATTTTGTATTTATTTATTTGTTTGTTCTAGGATTACAAATACCTTTGAGCCGAGGCTCTTTTACAAAGGTCCCATGTCATTGGTACAATTGAGACAAACATAAGCAAAGATAAGAGTTTATAAAATTAAAAAAAAAAAAAACACGTAGTCTTGTAGAGGAGAAAAGAACAATAAGTGAAACTTTGGGGAGGGGAAAGGGAAAGGAGGAGGGTGAAATCAGGGAGACTAAGTGGATGGGAGCAAAGGGGAGGTAGGTGGGAGGGGGAACAGAGCGAGGACAGGTGGAAGGCGGGTAATAATAGAGGTAGTGCACGGGTGGCATTTGTCATGGGCCAGCAGGGAGGTGAAGATGGGGGGGGGGGGTGCTGGCAAAGTGCAGGAGTAGATGTGGATCCAAAAGGGCATCTTCAGCTATGGAACCAAAATACATGTTTAGCCACAACAGTCACAGAGGTTGGAGGCAGTGAGTGTTAGGCGGAGCCGAGTCTTAAAAGTGCTGAGCGATAGTGAGGATGAGGTGTCACTGGGAAGACTGTTGTAACAACTAGCAATGTAATAGAACAGAATAGAACAGTTGTTGTGGGAAATCAATGTTCGGGACAGATTAAAAAAATCATAATGACAGTGTTCATGAGCAGAGGTCACAAAATGCCTATGTTGAAAATTTGGTGAAATACTTCCACTAAATGACTGTGTTACACGCATGCGTTGCGCAGTTTCCACGTACACTCGGAAGTTTGAGCATTTTTAATATTTTCACTACAGATTTTCAACATTGCCATCTCTTCACACCTCCCTATGAATGGTGCAGCTGCCATTCTTCACATCCTGCTCCATCTGTGTTTTCGTACATCTGGTGCACAATGGCACGGTCGTTGTGGGAACTCAAAGCTCAGGACACATTGACAAAATCACAGTGCCACTGTTCATGAGAAGAGGTCCCAAATGCTTTCATGAGGTGGGAGTCACAAAAAGGCCATGTTGAAATTTTATAGTGCAAATACCAACAAATGCCCGGGGCATTAGGGTTTCTAACCATAACGTCCCACACTGTACAGACTGACAGGCATCAGGGGTGTGCATTTGGATTGCCGACTGTAATGCTCATGCCATTCCACCCCACCCCCCACCTGTAGCCAGTGACAGACATCAAGGTGTGCCTTGGACTCTTCGGACCCAGAGTTCAGCCCCTTCTCTTATATTGCACCCATTTCAGTGTATGTCCTTATGGAGTGGGGTGACCTCAAAGCCGAACACCCCAAGGCACACCTAACACTTGTCGGTGTCTGCAGGATAGGGTGAGGCGAAATGGCATGAACATTATGGGTGACAACCCAAACGCACACCCCAATGTCTGTCCATCTCTGCAGGGTGGAGGTGCGGTTGGCGTGAGTTCAGTACTTCACTGCCATTCCTACTCTGCATCTGTCTAACTCCTGCATTTCCAGTGCTAATACCAGTAAGCAAACATTCGGCATTGACAAACGCTTGATATTACTTACTGCTGAAGTAAAGGCGATTTTCTGTGCACTTTATTGCTGCCTCCACCTTTCCTTTTGGTTCTGAGTTAGTGCCGTGATTTGTTGGATGAATCAATTTTTGAAAGTCATAGAGCACCCATTACCCTCGTGTGGCTCTGCCTTTCATAAGACAGTTGTTACCTTCACCAGTAAACACTTCATCTAGGTTACATAAAATTAGCACACACACACACACATACACACACACAGAAGTAATATTCAACAAATTAACAGTCCTTTTATTTAAGAATCCAGGCCTGGAAACTGGGGGAAGGAAAGGGGTTCAACAGTTACAAGTCACCTTTTACACTTCCATCCTACAGCAATGCCCTCTGGAGCCACTGTACTGTTGGTCACTAACACCCTCTCAGATCCCACACAGTCTGCAAAGCACCCACCCATTCAAGGGGCACAAAAAGAAGAATTATACTACACAGGGTGGGGTAACACTTCAGCTGGTACCAATATTAAACCTACAGCTTTAAGTATGGCACAAAAACTAATGACTCTGGGTACCCAGGAATTACACTAGAGTTCCGGTGCCGGCCTGGTAGCTACATTGCCCGGGTTCTCTCGGTGTCGCACTTGAAGAAAATTAACATGCTTACAGTTTAACCCCTGAGCAGGCCATAGTGTGCTAGCACAATATAAAGAACTTGAAATCCAACAGGAAAATGCTTGAATCCCAGCTTGTAATCCAAATGCAGTAATGGTACTCCAAAACTGGAAAAGTACAAAACAGCCTAGCCAACAATGCCAGCACTCATGTGACCCGAAGATGCAGTAGTTCAGCTGAGGCAGGGGACAAAGCACAGCAACAAGGTGAGCATCAGTCAGGAACAGGGCCCAGTGGCCCAGGAATGAAGCACTTCAGATTGCCTCCGAGGTTCTGCAGCAGCACAGCCATTCTGGCTCATACCTCTCAGGATATAGCCCTTCTGGACCACACCTCTCAGGATACAGCCCTTCTGGATCACACCTCTCAGGATATAGCCCTTCTGGATCACACCTCTCAGGATACAGCCCTTCTGGATCATACCTCTCAGGACCCTGGCTTCCTGGCTCAGTTCTCAGATGCTGAAACACTACACAGACAGCATCTTCCTGGTTCCCAAGGAGCCCAGACCCCCATGATCTGACTCCCTTCCAGTTGGAAAGTACCCCTATACTCAGGGCATGTGCCCTGTGTCTCCATTCCCCAATCCGTGCCACTAGATAGAGGACAGCAGGCCCCTTACCTGGCTCTGGAGCAACCTGGGTAGGATGCCCTGTCTCTGTCTCTACTCAGCAGCTTTGGTATGCAGCCATTCCCCACAGGCACAAACTCTCAGTGGTTTCTTCTAACAGGTGTTCACCTGGTGCAACTTCAGTTTTGCTACACAGATGCCTTTCCCTGGCACAGTCTCTGAACAGGCTAAGCCCAGGATAAGGTTCAAAGTGAATCCACAGGATGAACCCTGGTGCGGGCTCATGGGATTTTTGGCCTGGCTAGGCCTCTCACTTAGTCTCACCAGCAGCACATCTAAACACCTCGGTGTCTCAGGCTGCCATGAGTTCCTCGAGAGCCAGGAAACTTCTTTCCCTCCATTCAATGTCTCATCAGACAGGCAGGGCTGTCCATCAGTCCTTCTGCCCTGTCCTGCAACTTGATTGGCTCTTTAAGTCTGCCAGTCCATGTGGAAGGGTCCTAGATTACATCATCCTCCTCCCACAATCATTTTCAGTCCCTTCAAGGGTTTTCCTTTTCAGCCATCTGATTGGTTGACTGGTGAGGTTAGGGATCATAAAGATGGTTGCCCCATGCTCTCATAGGAGCCATGTACTCCAAAGTCTTGTATTTGCTGTAGGTTTTATTTAAGCCCAGCTGGGCTACTGTCCAGTTGTGCAGTGGAGACTGTGAGTAAGGTAGGGTGGGCATCAGGTGTCTGGCAGCAGCAAGAGTGGGGAGCACTGGGAAGGAGCCCCTGCAGAAGCGCTCACACCCAAGGTGATGGCAGCTTTCTCGTGGCACAGTGGGGCCAAGGAAAAGGGTGACATCCTCATTGTCTCCTGATCCCTTCTGCCAGGATCAGGGGACAGAGTTAACATAATGAAGCTGCAGCCACAAAGCAAAGGGCACAGATGGCACAGCTCACCCTCCATGCCACACATGCAGTAGAACTAGAGCGACTCAGGCACTGCATCACAAACTCGAGCAGCAGTTCAGAGCCTTGGGAGGGTGGCAGGATCGCAGTTCAGGTAATCCCCCTCCTGACGGTGTGTTACGCAGTTACTAATTATTTTTTTACACATGTAATAAGTAATTGTAACTGATTACGTTTAGCTAAGAGTAACTAGTAATAGTAATGGATTACTTTTTAAAGAGCAGCTGACACAATCACGGCAGGCAAGCCATACCATGGAGTTGCCTGCCCTAGGAGCTCTCCTAGCAATATTTTGCCTTTTTTTGTGCAATATTTAAAAAGTTCTAGCCTGACTCTTAACTTCCATGTACGAGCCAGGCTACTGCTGAGTGCTGCAGCCCTGCCCCTAAGAACTGCATTATTATGACGTGAAACAGGGAACACGGCTGCAGGTGCTCTATGGACAGTGTAATGGAATCAGGGAAGGGGGGGGCTGCCTAAATGTGCCTAGATTCTCATTGCTGGCATGTATGCAGGTATGGGGCTAAAAGAGTTTTTGCAAAGTGGTCACTTCACACACTACACTCTTTGCAGGGAAAAACAGCAGGAATCGTAGCAATTTTCAGCTCTATTATGTCTTGCTAGCATGCCAGTTCAGGTACCAGAAACCTAGCGCCTACACTGGCATGCTGGAACAAGGTGCTGGCATTCTGGTGTAGGTCCCAGGTGAGCCGCGTACCAGCAAGACATGCCAGGAATTGACATAGGATTGTAACAAACTTCAGCATGCCTCTCTGCTGACATGCCAGCATACTAGGACACAGGGAAGAGTTCTACAGAAAAGTAGCATGACAGACCCCAGTACTTCTGCATACCATTTGCTAACATTCTGAGTTGCCATGCCAGCATGCCTGAAAAGGCAGGGAAGGTGCTGTTCACATGCTGGAGTTTTACCAGATTATGCCTCCATTTTATTGTAAGACTGACTTATGGTAGCCTCCAAAAATCAGAATTGTAGATATGATGTTTATTAGCATAATGTTTGCAAACTCGCCAAGAAGGAATCGTGCACATTCTACACCGTAGCGATCATTTTGTTTATACACCCTTCTAGACCCACAAAGAGCAAGAGGAACTGTTGCCCTTATTGCTGATCCAAATTAGTTTACATTCCTGGAGCCAGGCTAGGATCAAAGAGTCGTGCCTTTCAAGAATGTCTTTTTTTTTAATCAATGTGGACCTATCCCTTTTGCATGTAATTGTGCGTTCCATGGTATGAGAAAACCCGAACCTAACTGACTAGCTGCTTGGGAAGCTCAGCAGTTCTGTTCAAATTGCATTTCTTTCTGTGCAGGAGTGTAATTGTTTTTGACCGTAATTGTGATACTATTATATTTTGTCTCTGCACAACTTTGTAGGACATTTGTAAAACCACAGCAGCCTCGGGTACTACTGCAGTTTTTTTTTTTTAGTTATAGTACATCAGTGAATTCTTTTTGCCCACAAAATTAAACCATCAGCTGAGGACATGTTCACACTTGGCTTTGGGCATAAGATGCAATGCTGTACCTTTTTAGACTGTAGAACAGGAATTGTCTAAAATCTTCAACACTCAAAGTCTTTACTTCTGTTAATTTTGTCCCCCAGGGCCCCCCCCCCATTCTGCTCCTTCCCACATCCTGATAGTTGTGTCCTTCCCCAAGTCATGAGGGTGGGCAAGAACCTGTCTCCACAGTTAGCACTAATACAGCGTCTTGTAGGAACCTCAGGTGGACTTTATCGTTTGTAACTGGCAGGCAGCTTACTCCCTTTCTCTCACGAGCCAAATATCCATCTTCACTTGTGTCTGATCACCAGTTTGCCTCTATGTAGGTATAACCCCTAGATGGCGCTATCCCAAGGGCTACTACCACTGCCTGCTTGGCTAGTAGCAGGTTAAGGGGCCTGGGTACTGAAACGGGTGCCTCCACCCGGAGGTCAGGGTTGTTAGTGATCAAGCGAGCCTGGGAACAGCCCTCTGGGACACTGTAACCCCCCCTCCCATCTAGTGACCTGAACAATATACAATAATCACTTTCACAATGGCACATTCTCCATGCAATTACCCACACTGTTTGCACTTACCACCAGGGTTGGTTCTTCTAGCTCGACCCTGGGGACCCCCTGTAAAACAAGGTTATGCACAGCAAATAGCAACAGCACAGTACTCTTGGCACAGAATGGAACCATAGTCAGGTTAAATGCAAAAAAAGTTAGATCTGATTTATTCAGGGGACTTAAACAAGGGAGGGGTGTAATCAGGTTGATTTGCATAAAGGCTATATCAATCAGACAGTTATGCATGCACTTCAGAGTCCCTACATAGTCACACACTCTGGGTACCCAGGTAGGAAGACGGTGGGCTAGCCAGGAATGTTGCCCAAAGTAGGCCGGCTCGCAGCTGGTTGGGGCCCTATGATGGAAGAAAGCAACATGCACAACACACACCATTTGTAATCCGGAGCCAGAGGGCTCAGTTCATAACAGAAAAGACAACAAAGTAATCAGATGACAACACTTTAGATGTAGCTGTTGTTGCAGGGAACTACCCTCATGTTTACTCACGATACCTAATACAGGACACAGACAGGACAAAATCGAGACAGCAGGTTGTTGAACTGGAGTTCCAGGAGAAGCAGGGCCCACATGAATCACCGAGGTGTCATTCCTGTTCAAAGCGTGAGTAGGGGGCTGATCCCCAGGCAGGTCTCTGTGCAGCAGGTAGTCTGGCTGGGCCAGTGTGCCAAAGCCCAGGCCCAATGGAGATGAATACGGATTCAGTCTGCGGGAGCTGGATGCAGCCTCCAGTAAGCAGAACAAAGTTCAGCACACAGTGGGGAACCAGATCACGACCCACTAACAGCACACAGCACATTTACATGTAAGACATTATACTGTACCAGGCAGATTGCTATCCGGTCACAATTACAGAGTCTCTGCACAAACCGGGAGTTCAAAAGTGGCTGGAAATCCTGACAGGCTGATTGCATTCAGCAAATGTTTGGTCTTCTTCAGGTTAAAGCCTGGTTACAGTTCTGTGGCTTAAATCGTCCTCACAATTCGGATTCAGTCTGGATAAACTTCAATTTCCCTCTTAGGGACAGCAGGCAGGCCAAAACTCAGCCCTTTCACAGTTCTCCTGTGCGAATTACACAGGGGCTGCTGCTTGAATCACTCAAGCTGTTACCACTTTCACTTCCCAATTCAGACTGACAAACTGCAAACAGTCTGGGACTTTCCCCAGGATCGAAAAGGTTCGGTTGACTGATCTGTCTGTCAGTCACAACAAGGGCTCCCGCTCCAGGTCTGTCTTGGCAATAAAATGCAAAAACTACAATTTCTACAGAATTTTGCTCCCACAAAGCCCCTGGGGACAGGCTTCATTTTAGAGTCCTCAAAGGTACTGATTGGCCCATTTCAGCAGTCCAGGACCAACATGATGGAAACAAACGTAACTGTCCATGCTGCAAAGAAGGCAGGTTAGAACAAACTGCAATATTATTACTACTCTACCAAATGATCAGCAAACAAGTACATCTTCTAACAGAGCTCCCTCTCAGGTTAATTATCATTGCAATCCAGGCAGCTCTTAAAGATACAGTTCACAGAGGCTATACTGCTGACAAACAGGGACAGTGTGATGGGGGTAACAGTGGGGGAGCACCTGGGTAACAGTGACCACCAGTCATTGTGGTTTGAAATCACAGAAAGAGCAGAACCAAACCACACAAAAACACGTATCTTGGATTTTAGGGGGGCAGACTTTGGGAAAATGGGGAGATGCTTGAAAGAGGCCTTAAGGGGAATGGGACAGGAATCAGGGATTGAGGAACAGTGGGCAGTATTTAAAATGGGGATTATAAGAACAACAGAATTATGCATTAAGCAGGTTAGCAAGAGGAAAAGAAAGGAGACCATTATGGTTTTCCAAAGAGGTAGCAAAGAAAGTGAAAGCCAAAAGACTGCATTCAGGCAATACAAAAGACACAGGCAGAAGGGATAGGGAGAAGTACCAGGAGAAACAAAGGGAGGCAGGGAAGTCAGTAAGGGAAGCCAAAGCTCAGACAGAAGAACACATTGCAAAATCAGTGGTTAAAGGGGACAAAACCTTTTACAGGTACATAAGTGAAAAAAGAAGGACAAAGGGAGGGATAGTTAGACTGAAGGGGGAGGATGGGAGCAGCGTGGAGGATGACAACAGTAAAGCTGACATATTGAACAGGTATTTCTGCTCAGTCTTTACTAAGGAAGAGGGGGGTAATGGGTCTGAAGGGAGTACAAGGGGTGAGAATGGTGCAGAAATGGACACAAGTCCCTTTACGAAAGGGTCCTGAAGGAACTGGAAGTAATAAGAGTTGACAAGCAATGGGGCCAGATGGGGTGCACCCCAGGGTCCTTAAAGAACTAAGAGAGGTGGTGGCTGAACCTCTGGCTATCCTGTTCAGCCAATCACTGGAAACAGGGGAGGTACCCAAAGACTGGAGGACAGCAGATGTAGTCCCCTTATACAAAAGTGGGAACAAAGAGGAAGCAGGGAACTACAGACCAGTCAGCCTCTCCTCGGTAGTGGGAAAGATCATGGAAGCACTACTGAAGGAGGGATTGGTGGAACATCTGGTTGTCAATGGACTACAGGACCCAAGGCAGCATGGTTTCACCAGGGGGAGGTCATGTCAGACCAACCTCATTGAATTTTTTGACTGGGTGACTAGGGAGGTGGATCAGGGGAGGGCAGTGGACATGGCCTATCTGGACTTCAGCAAGGCCTTTGACACTGTGCCACATAGAAGACTATTACACAAACTGGGGAATATGGGTGTGGGCAGGACAGTAGTGTGGTGGGTAGGTAACTGGCTGGGTGGCAGGACACAGAGGGTGGTGGTAAATGGCTGTCACTCCACAGAGGGAAAGTGACCAGTGGGGTACCACAGGGATCAGTGCTGGGACGGTCTATTCAACATCTTCATCAGTGACATTGCACAGGATATAGAAGGCAGAATTTCACTGTTAGCTGATGACACAAAGCTCTGTAACAGAGTAGACACACCAGAGGGTGTAGACAGAATGAGAAGGGACCTGCAGAAACTTGAAGAATGGTCAAGGGTTTGGCAGTTGAAATTCAATGCAAAGAAGTGCAAGATAATGCATATGGGGCACAAAACCCTGGCACAATATATCAGTTGGGGGTGAGGATATAGCATCACCAAGCAGGAAGGGATCTTGGGGTTGTCATCTCTGATGACCTCAAGGTAGAAACAGTGTGACAAGGCATCAGGTAAAGCAAATAGGATGCTGGGATGTATAGGCAGGGGCATCACCAGCAGGAAAAGGAGGTCATAATTCCGCTATACAAGACACTAGTGAGGCCCACCTGGAGTACAGTGTACAGTTCTGGAGACCATACCTACGTAAGGACATAGACAGGGTAGAGAAGGTTCAGAGGAGGGCAACAAAGATGGTGCCGGGTTGCATCACAAATCCTATGAAGACAGGTTGAAGGAACTGAACATGTACTCCCTGGAGGAGAGAGGAGGAGAGGGGATATGATAGAGACATACAAGTATCTTACAGGGAGGAACAGGGTGCAGGAAAACACTATTTTAGCGAAAAAGATGTTTCAGGACTAGAGGGCATGGGATGAAGTTGGAGGGAGGATGATTCAGAGGAAACATGAGAAAGAATTTCTTCACAGAACGGGTGGTGGACAAGTGGAACACCCTGCCAGAGGAAGTGGTGGGGGCTGAAACAATCACGGGATTTAAGAATGCATGGGATAGACATAAAGGAATTCTAGAGGTCAGGGTTAAGGTGAAATAGACTTCTAGGAAAACAAACTGAACTTACAAGCTCAAATGGGCAGACTAGGTGGGCCATAGGCCCTTATCTGCCGACACTGTCTATGTATCTATGTATACAGGCACTCTCTGGCAATACATTTAAACTGCTAAAATACAGTACAGCAGCCTGGCAGTGAGCATTTAAACAAGCTCAAGGAAGACTTTTCGGGAACCCCCGTTTGTAGGGGGGTTACATAGGATTCTGGAGAGCAGATGCTACTCAGGGTCTTCCAAGTGGCAGTGTGATGTAATGTTGATGCACCCCTGCATCAGCCCAATATTCACTTGTTAATACAAAATGTGGAGAAATCACAACATTCTGGACACTCTATGGGTAACTTGTCTTGGAATAGGCTCACACACACACACCCATAGCAACCGATTTGTGACTAGAAACCCCCAGTGCTCAGTGATCTTATGGAATTTCCAGTATGTTGCAGGTAAAGTAGTAAAACAACCATCTTCATATTTGGTGGCTGATTCACTGGCAACAGGAACAATACTTTAAGTGGTCAAAGTTTACCTGACTGTTGCCATCCCATGAAGTTGTACAGAATGAGCGGCCCAAACATAGCAGCCTTATGCCTACTAGTTTGCTAACCACTAGGTTTTCTTAATACTGTAGGCCACTGGTGGCTGCCTGACCACTGGATTAGCATTTCAGTCATCTCCATCTTTGGAAAGAATTTGCATAGTTGGAAGGACCTCTAGAGCCACCTATCTATCTCCCTCTTTCTTCATCAACAGAAAGGAATAAATATACTATGCTAACATGGACAAAGTTAAAGGAATTTCCTTACCCACCCTGCTAATTAGAATATGCTGTGATCCCTTTGGTAAGCAGAAATTTGTCCATGCTTAGAAACACAGAAACCTAGACAATGTCAGCAGAAAAAGACCATCGGTCCACCCAGTCTCCCCAGTTTTACCCTATCCTGCCCTGTGACCTACTGTATAGATGAGATTTTTGTCATTGACTCCCACCTCTTGCTCCTTGCCCTACTGCTAACCCCCTGAGTACCTAGTAAGCCTGTTACTCTGTCCAAGCCATGCTTGAACCAGCTTTTGCGCTCACCATCTCCATCTGTAGGCTGTTCCATGGCTCAGCCACTCTCTCTACAAAGCAGTGGCAGATCTAGGGGTGGCGAAGGGTGTGGCTGCCCCCCCATTGTAACTTACTTGCATGCTACAGCATTTCACTTTGTTGAAGAAGTCTGAGTTACTGATCGTAAAGACGTTTATATTCAAAACTATAGATTACATTTGTATTTTCTGTCTAATGAAAAGGCTAATAGCAGATAATATAAAGGATTAAAACAACTTTACAAATATTGCATATCACGTATACACACCACCCCAGCACCCCATTGTAAAATCCTGGATCCACCACTGCTGTAAAGTAAAATATTCTCACATCCCTCCTGAATATCCCCCTTCCCCCAAGGTTCTGCTTATGTTCCCTTGTTTTTGACCTGTCATTCTTGCAGAATACCTAGGCTGCTAAAGCATTGCAGAAGACGTCCCTTTGTCTGTGGGGCCCCCTTCCCCCTCCTCCATGGCCAGTGACCGGAGGTTGCTAGCATACTGTCAGACTCTGAGCTAGTCACCCACCATCCCCAGTGCTGTCGGCCCCCCCTCCCCAACAGGTACTTGGGGCCCAGCAGTAGGAGTATAGCCGGCACACAACATGGGATCTGGTACAAACTGGGAGATCAGGTGAGGGGTGAAACACAGGACTTGTCACTACTGCAACTGCCACTGGAAAGTCCTGATTGAGACAATCCTGAAAATATGCCCCTTTTTCCTTTGTACATAGGTAGTCTGTGATTGGCTGGCTGCCGTGAGGCAATGAAGAGTTCAGCTATGACAAGGAACTGGGTACCAGGGAAGCATCAGCCACTGCATATGGAAGGAGGGGATCTAGTGGGAAAAGCACAGGCACTAGAACTGGGAGGCTAGGGTTCAAATCCTGTTAGAGTCCCTTACTCAGTAACCCTTAACAAGTTCCTTGGGAACCGTAATGGCCTTCAGGTCCATGTCTTCAAACGTGCCCCCCCATTCCTATTAATATAATTAGCAGTGATGTGAGAGCTACAGCATTTTACTTGGAAGGTACTGAGAAAGGCTATGGCAGTCTACCCCCCCACCAGTTTGTAATGCCAGAATTTGGAGTAGGACTTACCTCACAAAATCAGATGCTGCACCGCAGCTGTTTCAGGTAAAGAAACTAATCAGTCGCAGGTTTGCAGTGCTCTGTATTTGCTCAGCTCACTCCTCCCATATCATAGGCATTCTTTCTCTTGGTATTTCCAGTCAGGGTCCTACCCACTCACAAGTCGCCTATAGAGCCATTCCAAAGGAACAGAACTCAGTGGTTTATGAAGGACCACGGGCCATCATAGGGCTGAGTGGGTCAACATATTGTCATTTGCAGATGTCACGCTATTATGTACTTAGACCGTACAATAGACAGTCGTGGTGGAACACCACTGCATGCAGTTTACAAGGTTGTTGCAAGCTGCGGAGTACTGACTTGGCTTCCAGAACACCAACAAGTGCCTATTGACAGTTAGGTCCTTTACAAGCTGCCAGAGGCATACAATCTGCAGTTCTCATAGGCCTAGTGATTGGTCTATGAGCATTATATAGGTTAAATTTTGCAGTGAAGCAGATACGAGCCAAGACAACAAGTGCCCTTGATCAATGCAACAGATGGTTTTCATCACACCGAGGGAAAAAGGGCTGCAGTGTCAGAACATGGGCTGTATGTCTGGTATAGCAGAACACAGCTGCCAGAATCAGGACAGACTGACAAGGATCAGGTCAGAAGGTATGCTGCTTCCTTTATCAGGTCTCTACAGTGGTTAACGTGGGTGATAGCTACCTTGTCAAAGAAATACTACCCAGTAAGCAGTTAGGAACATATGCTCCCAGCCATAACACTGATCATGACCCAGAGTGCAAAGACAACTAATTGGCTCAGGGCACCCTCTTCCACAGGTAAGTCATTGGCTGTATCACCTAGGCAGTCCTCTGCAAGGAAGCATCAGGGGACTCAGGTAACAATACCCCCCCACCCCCGCGGTAGGGAATGGAACGTTCAAGATGGTTGAAGCTAGGATAAGCAGGAAGGTTGGGAGGGCACCAGCAGGCTGGGACTCAACTGTCAGGAGTCCCTCGGTTGGCCACGGGGAGGGGTAAGCACATGGGCCAGGTTGTCTAGTAGCCCACTGGTAGTGGGTTGTCCCTTACCTAGTAGGAATGGAGCTTAAATCTTGCAAAGGTGGAGGATTTGTCCACAGAAAGGCCTCTCAGGTAACCAGGGGAACTGCAATGGGGCAACTGAAAAAGGGGTGAGGGTGCACCGCATGGGCAGCAACATCCTCATAGACCTGGATAAAGGACAAAATCATCCTAGCATATTTGGTTAAGCATGCTGGCTTTTGGGGTAATCCAGGTAGGAGACCTGGCTCAGGAACAGGCGATAAGGGGCTCCATGGCAAGGGCTGGGTTATAGTTGCTGCAGGATGAGGCCTGGGGGGGGGGGCAGACCGGTAGGCCTCGGGCATGGGAGCCTGCAATGAAAGGGGCCGGTGGCCAGCCCTCAGGCATAGCAGAAAATGTATTGCGGACAGCAGATAGATTTGTAATGGGGACTCAAGTTGCCGGGAACTTCGTAGGGTGTGGAATGTAGGGTTCCAGCAGCTGCTGACCAATGGGCCCCAACTTCTGGAGTATGCTGAGATGGGGGCTGAGAGGCCAGCCCTCAGGCATAGCATAAGGCATCATGCATCATAAGGGTCAGTAGCAGATATAGGGAGTTTTAGTGGGCACAGATGCACCCACCATTGTAACTTACTTGCTTCCCGCTGCTGATGCATTTCACTTTGCTGGGGAAGTATTGTAAGACAATATGCATTCAAATCTATGGATTTACGTTTCCAGTCAGAAATGCAATGGACAGGATTGTATAAAGGGTTACAAACACTGTAAACAGTTGCATATCAAGTAGGCACACCACCACAGCACCCCCCATTGTATAATCCTGGATCCACCACTGCAGCTGCTAGGTGCATAATAAGGATCTGGTTAGCAGGAGCCCAACTGGATCCAGATGGAGGGGTTCTGGCAACCGCTGCAGGCATTTCAAGCCCATAGCATTATCCAATTATTCATGAGAATAGTGGGATAGGTCAGCCGGAAGGGGCAGTTTCACGCCCTTCGGGATACACAGAAAGGGGGTTTCCCTCACTAACAGCTGTAGAGCTTCGGGGGAAGAAGGCTCCAAGGCCCCTCATGCATGCCCAGTCGTACTGGACCCATGGTGGGGTAATTAATTATGGTTAAACCTGAATGGAGTCATGGCTCAATTACAGCAGGGTTCATATGCGCACCACAGATATTCACGAGCATTACCTCGAGTGTATGAAATGGTGCAGGGTGGGCCAGCGGATGCAACAGAAGGTTCCAGGAGGGCTTCTAGCCTAAGGATATTAGAGGCACATGTCAAACAGGTTGGGGGGGCTTCGTGGCACCCCAACAGGCAGGCAGTATCCCAACAAGGGGACAGGGTGCCTTAGGTGAGGCAGGAAGTGGTACACTGCAACATCGGCATTGGCATTGACTGCTGTTGTCTCTTACAGGTTCCCAGAAGGTACTGAGAACAGAGAATATGGGAAGTGCGGATTCGCTGGGCAGTAGCAGGGGCAGCCAACTTGATTGAGGAATGGGCCCCTAGGGTACTACCAGAACAGCCGAACTTCTCGAAACAGTGTCCAGTACAGGGCAGCATTCAAGCATGGTGTCTCCTCTTCTGGAGAGGTTCTCAATGGGTCACGCCCGGTGCAGTGAGTTAGCCAGCAAGGTGGGCTCACTGGTGGAAAGCTGCAGGTAGAGCGGGCCTAGAAAGTCGGGAATTGTACTGTCCGGTGCCTGGTGGAGGGTCCGGGGTGTTAGCCTCAAGACAAGTTTCAAAAGGGTAAAAGGACAAGGAAAAGGATATTGCAGGAAAGGTTTGAGCAGAGGGCTTGAGGGGTCGGACAGGGTCCATCCTGTGGCAGCGCGGGAGGAGTGCATGAGGGAAGTAGTGGAAAATAGGAGGTGATGCCATTTCTCCCGAAGATGTTGTGGCCCCCTGGTCAGCGTGACAATGGGGGACCACAAGACCTGTACCCACATGGGGGGTCTAGGTCCAGCCTCAGCAGCATAGTCTGCATGGTCGGCGGCGCCAGACGGGGCAGCTGACAGAACCTTGGCTATATGACTTGTCCTGCTACTGCAGAGGTATGCCTCGGCCCACACCCGAAAGGGTCTCCAAAATTGTGGGGGGTGCGGGGGTCTGGGGTATGCACTTCCTCCCTGCAGCACCCGCTGCTCAATATTAATTGATTACGGTATTAATCTAAATAGAAATTACAAAGTAATTTAGGACTTAATAAAGATTAATATCTAGAATTGTAAATAACAAAATATGGCTGCGGCCATTTCCTCCAAGAACTGTGTTGTGTCTTTATTGACCATGGACGGGGGGAGCCATGGGGGCCTACCAGACAATACCTAGGCTGCCAAAGCATTGCAGCAACTGCCCCTTTGTCTGTGGGGCCCCCTTCCCCCTCCTCCATGGCCAGTGACCAGAGGCTGCTAGAGACCAGCCCAGGGGAGTGGCTAGCAGCCTCTGGACACAGGCAGCTATAGGGCATAGCTAGCCCCTCTGTGGGGGGGGTCTGAGGGGAGGGGATGAATAAAACTAGCAAGCAGGCTGTTTCTCAGCCTTCTTGGTCATCCTCTTCTCAGATCACCCATCCTCCTGTCCTCCTGGCATTACAGGAAGTGAGGATGGCTCAGTAGGGCCCCCTTTTTGACCCACTTTGGGTGGCCGTATTATGGGTTGGGGAGAGACGTTTCCCAATTTTCCCCTACAGGGTTTTTTTTCCCGGGTTTCTCACCTCCCCCAAAAAAGGATGTTATAGTATGGTAGTAGAGAAGCATCAGGAAAAGTACAATGAAATGTGTGTCAAACAATGTAGCATAAATCTTTAACTGACGGATAAATGAATTACAGTGTGAAAGGTGTTACAACATGTTGCAGCCGGGTAGTTTGTCACGGGAGGAGCGCATGAGGGAAGTAGTGGAAAATAGGGGGCAATGCCATTTCTTCCGAAGGTGTCGTGGCCCCCTGGTCAGCATGAGGATGGGGGAACACAAGACCTGTACCCGAATGGGGGGTCTAGGTCCAGCCTCAGAAGCACCATCTGCAATGGTCAGTGGTGCCAGACGGGGGCAGCTGTCAGAACCTTGGCCATATGACCTGTCCTGCTACTGCAGAGGTATGCCTCGACCCACACCCGAAGGGGTCTCCAAAATTGTGGGGGGGTGCGGGGGTCTGGGGAATGCGCTTCCTCCCTGTAGTGCCTGCTGCTCAATATTAATTGATTATGGTATTAATCTAAGAGAAATTATAAAGTAATTTATGACTTATTAAAGATTAATATCTAGAATTGTAATAATAAAACATGGCTGCAGCCACTTCCTCCAAGAACTGTGTTGCGTCTTAATTAACCATGGGAGGGGGCATGGGGGCCTACCAGACAATGCTGTAGCTCTTCACAGTCACCTTGTGTTTTTTTTTCCTTTCAGAAACAGGAAGGTCTCCATCATGTTTCCTTTCTCCCTTATGGTCTCCAGCACATGTTTAGCGCCCAAAGCCGATCCCCATAGGATCTGCCCTAAGTAGGCTTGTACTGTTTTCATGTCCACTGTATTTGCTGATAAACTGCTCCATAGCCTCACCACCCTCTGTAAGAAGAAGGGCTTCCTGATATGGATCATATTTTTAAAGGGCAAGCTTGTTTCCACTGCAGAATGTTGCACTGACCCACTGTGGTGATGAACACAGCCAGGTATGAGTCTCTCACTGGGTTCATGTCCGAGCCACAGAATCCCTCACTGGAGTGGCTGGCACACAGCACATTGCAGTGGGGAGGCGTTCAATTACCGTGGGAAGAGAGTGCAGAAGCCCCCTACTGTAGCATTAATTGCATCCCCTTCTGGACAAGTAAGGAGTTGCATTGGCATTGTCTGTGTAGGTAGCCCCTCACCGGCTCTCCCAGCCTGAGGAAACAGGCAGCTGTTCCCCTGCTTATCGAGGTGGGGCAGAGGGGAGGAGGCAAAAGGGAGAGGGGGGACCCAATAATAAAACAGTTTTCTGCTGTTCCTGCACACTTTGGGTAAATCTTGACACAAAGAAAACATGTTTTAGATTACAGAGTTCTGACTATTAAGATAACCAAGATATCATGATATTACAGATGAGGAACGGGATCTGGGAGTTATCATTAGAGTTATCAGTGCAACAAGGCCTATAGCAAGGCTAACAAGAAGCTGGGATGTATCGTGAGGGGCACTGATAGCAGAAGAAAGAGGTAATACTGCACTTCCCCTCTATAGATCCTGGTGAGGCCTCACCTAGACTACTGTGCCCAGTTCTGGAGTCCTCACCTCAGAATGGAGAAGGATGGGTTGGAGACACAGCTGCACAGAGTAACAACATTTATTCAGGGCCAGCAGGGTAGATCCTATGAGGAGCACCTCAAGGCACTAAATATGTACTCACTGGAAACCAGAAGGGAGAGGGGAGATATGAAAGAGACCTTCAAGTTCCTTAAAGGAATTAACAAAGTGAACTGCGGGGAACTATTTAGCCCGAATACCAATTTGGGGTCACGTGGACATGAATGGAAATAAACAGGAGGTAGGTTTAGTAGGGATGTGAGGAAGTACTACTTTATGGAAAGGGTGGTGGAACCTTGGAACAGTCTGTCATCTGAGATGGTGGGTGTGAAAACAGTCAGGGGATTCAAGCAGGGCTGGGACACAATGAAGGGAACAGTGGTCACCAGGGGCGACACGAACAGGGAGGAGCAGAATAGAGAGAGGATGGGGAGGGTTACTAGCCTGGAGGAACAGTAGGTTCCAAGGATTATAAGGAACTTGGGCAGACTGGATGGGCCTCTGGTCTGTTTCTGTCATCATTGTCTATGTTTCTGTGTTTCTATTGAAGAGCATGTAGAACCAAACCAGGCAGACAGGGAAATGCTACAATTTTCAGAAGTAGTCAGTTGTAACTTTTTATTTCTGAAGTATTTTTCTGATTTCCTTTTTCTCACCAGATCATTTACCATGTGATAGTATTATGCTGGACGTGTGGACTAGTACTCTGCCTGGCAGATGACATATCCAGTCCCCCCCACTACATCATAAATACTGTGGCCTCACTGACAGTGACGTTACAGGTGATGAACCTGTCAGCTGCTGACTGGCTATTCCTAAGCGGTATACCGTCACTACGGTGACAACTTTACCACGACCGACACTACAGCGACAACAGCGCCAGGTTGCTGTAGTGTCGGCGCGGGATCCTGGCACTGCTTTCTGGAAGGGCTTGCACCCTCTTCCTGAATCAACTCTGACTCAGAGTTGATTAATTTAGTTGCGGGGGTGCGGGAAGGGCAGAGCCCCCCCCCAAAGAAAACAGAGTCTGAAGTGACTGCCTTTATGCCGAATGCAAATGCGGTCGACATAAAGGAGCCGCTGTCATGTCAGTCGACAGCAAATTTGTTGACTGACTGTCATGGATCCTTCCTAAGCAGCTATGATGCCATAGTCAGTGAGGTCACAATGTTGACGTAATAGGAGGAGCAGAGCTAGATATGGCAGCTGCCAGCTAGAATGCTGTTCCACACATCTCACCTACCAACAACAGGTAAAAAAATATTTTCCATAATCAGTGACCTCTTTGCTCCCCTCTCAGCTGTCCGAACCAAAAAACATAACCTGCCCTGGATTTCTCCTGCCCTTTTACAGCTGCTCAGGCATAGGGATAATTTATGGCACCTTGCCATAGAAACTGGGCGACAAGCAGACAGACAAGCCTACAACGCTGCGTGGAATAAGTGCACATGGGCAATCAGGAAAGCCAAGGCCGACCACTATCAGGCCACCCCTCACCGCCTCCTGGGGGTGCTCCCGCACTTTCTGGGACAACGTCAAACAATTGAGTGGGAACACTCGCTCCCCTCCCCCATCCCAGATTATTACTGATAACACCACCATAACGGACCCTGCAGACATTGCAAACCTCCTAAACACCTCCTTTACTGACCATAGCCCCATCCTTCCCAGTAACTTCTTTGACTAACCACCCTCCAAACCTGCCCCTGCTCTCCAACGCCCTAGCTTCTACCTGCGTAGGGTTACTGCCCTGGAAGTCAGACCGCACCTGACCCGTGCACTAAAAGGCAACAGTCCCAGTGACAACTCCCTGGACCACAGAATTCTCCGGCTGGTACTGGATCAGATCCTTACCCCACTCACCAGCCTTCTCAACAAATCCCTCTGCCTGGGACAATTCCCCACTACTTGGAAAACTGCCACTGTTACTCCTATCCATAAAGGGGGGTGACAGGTCCTTAGCTGGGAACTACCGACCTATCTCCATACTCCCACCCCTTTCCAAATCCCTTGAAAAACTGGTTGCCACGCAAATCACTGAATACCTGACCAAACACAATATCCTCTGCCCTGAACAGCATGGATTCCATGCAGGACACAGTACTAGCACAGCTCTTGTTGAATTCTCATCATTCCTACACTCCTCCATTGGCACAGGCTCCCTAGCCAGGGCCGTGTTCCTCGACCTATCAAAGGCCTTCGACACGGTCTCACACCCCCTCCTTCTGGAAGCCCTCTGTCACTCAGGCTTCACCACTGGGCCACTTGCATGGTGCTCCAGCTACCTATCCGCATGCTCCCAACGTGTCAATATTGGTGGGACACTTTCCAATCCATGTCCTGTCCTCTCTGGGGTTCCACAGGGCTCCATCCTGGGACCCCTACTCTTCTCGCTATACCTTAATACCCTGCCCAGTGCATGCACGGGGAAAATTCTGCTGTATGCAGATGACGCCGTCATCTTCGCCACCGACCGTAACCCCTCCTCCTTCCAGGATTCCCTGAAACGTTCCTATAATGATGCTGAAACCTGGTTTAAAGAGCATAGCCTGGTCGTAAATCTTAAAAAAACTAAAACCATATTCTTTGCCCACCCCCAAAACAAAGCATTCAAATCCCCTCTCCGTATCCTCTCCTACTCCAAACAGCAACTGGAGCAAGTCCACTCCTATAAGTACCTAGGGATCTCCTTTGACTCAGCCCTCACCTATCACACCCACATTAATGCACTTGTCTCTGCTACCAATATACGGCTCTGTATCTTATACCGCTACAAAAACTGTCTCCCCCCGATGCCCTCCGGCTTGCAGTTACATCCTCCATATTATCCTAGTTGATATGGCTACCTGTCAATGGTGCTGCCAACAAACTGCCTAAAAAAATCTGCCTCTGTCTAAACAAGGCACAGGCATCACGGGGCCTCCTAGGCTCTATACGTGTCAACACATGACGCGTACTAAACCTCAACGAACGCCTACATTATCAAACTTACCATATAGCTAAAAAACCCTGCTAGGACTGTCACCACCCAGGCTGACAGCCACCCTCCCTCTAGCCCAACCCCTAGTCAGTACTCGGACCTCCTGCAAGGCCACCTTCCTGGTTCCGCTATCTAGGACCTCGCATGGACAGAGGTCATTCCGCCCATAGAGCCCTTCTTGGTACAACACGCCCTCTCTCCATCTCGGAAATCCCCACTATCTCCAAGTTCAAACTGCGCTCAAAAGTGAGCTAATCAACACAGCTGCTGCACCTGCATAACAGTTGTACATCACCCTTTGCCGTGACAAGGCCCACTGGGCTGCACCCTTGCCGTACCGCCTTAATCCTACCTCCTCGACATTACTACCTTATCTGACTGCCTACCTTCTCTCAGTTTTCAAGAATGTACCATGTATGCTAGAATCCTAATATACTGCTTGCTAAATTGTCCTACTAGAATGCACTACTGTATCCAAATCAAACTATCTGCTGTGTTGACCTGGTCGCATGCTCTGCTAACTCTGTAACCTGTACCATGGAACTTGTTACGCATGTTTTCTTTTGCAAGTATCATTCTCTTATGCTGCTAAACTCTGTAACCTTCCTTTTTGTCTATGATACCTGAATCTGCACCCTGCAATGCAAACTGTGTAATCTAGACCCTGGATACATGTATGCCTGCATCTTTATGTATTATGTTCTTTTTGTACCACACCTGACGAGGTACCTTTGGAAATGAGCCTCTGGCTCAAAGGTTGTAAACTGATTGCAAAATAAAATTAAAAAATTAAAAAAAGGGAAAATATAAAAGTACCTCAGCTGTAAAAGGTAAGAGATGACTCATTTTAAAAAAAATGATATTAGTTTTAGGCAGTATACTAGCTCTTTAATGTGAAAGAAAATAATTCCAAGGGCTTCCATAGAAATGTCAGTGGATCTAAAATATTAAGAAAACAAAAAACAAACAAACAGGGAAATCACAACAGGGTTGCAGAGAAGAGCTGGAAGCTGGTCCTGGATCTCTATACTCTGTACTGTGTCCAGTTCTGGAGACCACATCTCCGGAAGGACATAGACAGAATGGAGGCGGTCCAGTGGAGGGCAACTAAAATGGTCCTGGGTCAGCATCAAACCCCATATGAGACGAGACTAAAGGACCTCAAAATGTACACCCTGGAACAGAGATTTGGGGGGGGGTACGACAGAGACCTTTAAATATCTCACAGGGATAAATAAGGTACAGGAGGGAAGTATTTTTAAGAAGAAGAGGTGCTCTAGAACAAGAGGACAAGCTGTGAAGCTGGAGGGGGTAGATTCAGGAGAGATGTGAGGAAGTACTTCTTCACAGAAAAAGTGTTGGATTCCTGGAACATCCTTCCAGTGGAGGTGGCGGAGGTGAAAACAGTGGTGGGGTTCAAGAATGCATGGGATAAGCACAAGGGAATCATAGTGGAAAGGAGGGAGGAGAGATAAATAGCTGTAGATCAGGCATGGTCTACAGTACCAGTGTAGGTAGGGAGGAATGGACTGACTGGATGGGCCAAGCAGTCCTTATCTACCATCAAATTCTATGTTTCTCTGTAGCTCCAGGGTTGGAAATATCACCAGCTGTGTGCTTGCTGGCTGACATTCTGAGTCCTCTGTACCTGATCTCAGTCTGTTTGTTTAGGAGATTTATACCAGATGCCTAGGCAGGTCCACATGAACTCCTCACTGACAGAATATGTAGTGCCCCCCCCACCCCAAACCTCAGCTGTTGGAGAGGAATGCCTAAGCCAACATAGGCTCAGTGGGAAGCATGACCCCTGAACTTAGTTTAACCAACAACTCAGAGGCCCAGGTGAGACTCATGGGAGAGTGAGCTGGCAGTAAGCCAAGACTGAAAATTAGTTTTGAGTTTTGCTTTCTGGATCTGGTTATTATAACTTGTCAGCTTACCCTGCTAACCTGTAGCCAAGAATACGTGGTGCAGTATCCTGGATTTATGACTGCATTTTAGCAGTCACTGATAAAACTCATATCTGATTCTCATTAGATAAACCAGCATGGTTTATCAGCACTCTCATCACAAACAGTGCAATGCCCCGCATGAGATGCAATTTCATGTTTCCATGAGGGGCCCCTTGGTACAAGTAAAGTAAAAATGCTTAGGTTGTATTTCTGAGAGTTACGCAACACCAGAGGAAGGGAATGTGAATTTGAAGGAAGACCTGGACAGCCTCTGCAGCTGTGTGAAACATAGCTCAGAGGTGGAGTTACTAGCATGGAATGCTAGAGGTCCTAGGTTCAATTCCTAGTGGTTCACCTTTTCCCTTCTTCATTGTAATTCATAATCTAAATTTGCCTAGCAGTGGCTTCTTTAAACTGCACTGAGAAGGAGTTTATTAGGTTGCAGTGTAATACAGTGAAGTAAATGGATACGTAAGAGTTTAGGGTAGTGAGCGGAGATGTGAAGTTTTACTGGATACACTTTAAGTGTCCGTTTCAATGTAACTAATCATTAATTGCATGCAACAGGGTAATCACACTGTAGTTACATGTCTGTTGCATGCAACTACATTGCAATTGCAATGCAGTT
This sequence comes from Neoceratodus forsteri, assembly GCA_016271365.2. Lineage (NCBI taxonomy): Eukaryota > Metazoa > Chordata > Ceratodontiformes > Ceratodontidae > Neoceratodus > Neoceratodus forsteri. The sequence continues at coordinate 68,858,875 of JADMNL010000035.1, forward strand.
ACAGTGTAGTTACGCTGTAACTACAGTATAATTAACTAACACATAAAGTGTCACCATTTTACTTTACTGACTAAGTTCCAACAAAGTTTAAAAATGTGCCTTCATGAAACGTTTTGCGAAGTTCCCACTTTGTCGCTTCATTTTCATTTCATTTTTATTTCTTATACTTGTAGGCTGATGGGCATAAATGGCAGTCTTCAGTGACAAGTTAATAAATAAAAATCACAACAGTATAACAAATTGAAAACGTAGGAGCATCAGTACAAAAACAATGTTAAAATTGTACAACATACATCAAAAACATGTGCATATATTCCCATTATGAAGCCATTCTTTTAGTCTTACATTAAAGATGTACATGGTGGAACAATTAGCACTACCACAAGGAAGCAAGTTGTAGAACATGGGAGCAATATGCTATATAGATCTTTGACTGTAAGATTTTTCCAAAAAAGGAACATTACGTAGCTTTCTGCTTTGTGATCTAGTACCTCATGCATTGTTAACTCTATTAAACAAACCAGAGATGGACAATGGGAGTTGACCCAAATTATATTTCTGTAACAAAATGGCCAAACATGGACAACATCTGTCCGCTAAAGGAAAACACCCAGCGGTGGCATAAAAATATACAATGATGAGTAGATCTAAGAAGGTTATTAATGAACCAACAAATATTATTATATGTAACTCGAACTGTGGACATAGTACTCTCATTAGCTGCTGCATAGACTAGTAGCCCATAGTCCAGTACTGACAGATAGAGTCTATGACCCAGCAGCTTGAGGGACTCTGGGATTAAAACATTCATCATCCTAAATAAGAGTCTTTGGTGAATTGTCTTAACAGCATGCTTTGCAGTGACTCTTCCTGGCAAACTGGCACATTTTCTGGCAAAGTCATGCGGAAGTTGCAACTTCGCTGGCAAACTGGCATGACCTCACTTGAAAAAAGGGTCACTTCGCCTGATGAAAACTTTGCAAAGTCAACACTTTGCACTTCGTGTGGTTGCTAATCATCCCAAATTCATTTGCAAAGCGAAGTTTGCCAACTTTGCGCATTTCTAGTAGTGAGTACTTGTACATACAGAGATAACAGGGGGTTTCGTGATTGTCTTTTAGCAGTGTCAGTGGCTCAATAGGTTGCTCACTCACCTCTGGGGCTGGAAGACTGAAGGGTCGTGGGTTCCAGTATCACACTAGGAACTTGGTCCAATACCCAGTACTGACACTGTAGTGCAGCACTAAGTGGTGGTACACTGTTGAGGTGCCATCATTTGGATCAGACACTGAACCGATGTCCCATATGCCCACCTCTGGTGGCTTTCCAGGCTGGAACTTAAAGATTCCATGGCACTTGCACTGAGAGTAGGAGAGTTTCCTCAGTGTCCTGGCCAACATTCCCCTTGTCAATAGAATGGGTCCATGTAAACCCTACACCTGGAAATGAGCTATCCCAGTAACAACACTGGCCACTTTCCCAAGCCTGGACAAATGTTTGCTTAGCAAGGGAACCCTGGGTACTCTGGGTAGTATAGTGGCTAGGGAATCCATGTAATATGATACATGGTTGTGGAGCACACTGTACAACAGGTAACAGTGAGTGACTTTTTATGTTCACTGTTTTCAGGCTTTTACTGTGACACTCTTGCTCTCACTCCAGCAAAAACCACGTGGTGCTGATAGATGTCAGCTCAGTGGACCCAAGGGGGAGGAGGGAGGGGTGATATCCAGGGGGGAGGGAGATTTAGATGGTAACATTATCCAAGTGGAAGGAAGGTTAGAGAGCAATAGAGTTCACAGTGGTGGGAGCAGGAAGGGGAGTTGATAGCAAAGCAGCAGAAGGAGTTAAAAAGAGTGTCCAACTTGGTCAGGGAAGATTTGGGAGCAGCACCATAGACTATGTCACAGTAGTCAAAGATGCGGAGTATCATCTTCTGGACAATTTTGTGTCTCGCAGTCAGCAGGATGCAACTACGATTCCTGTACAGAGCACCAAGCTTGGGCCGCAGTTTCTTCAGGATATCATCAATATGCACAGAGAAGTTGAGGTGCTGGTCCAGCCAAACTCCCAGATATCTAAATGAGGTGTCCTCCAAGATGGTCCCATCAAGAGTGTTAAAGGTGGGTAGGGCCGGGAGCCTAGAGGGTCTCTGCCTGGTACCAAAGGTCATTGAGACAGTCTTCTTGGCATTTAGAAAAAGCTGGTGAGAAGTAAACCAGAGTTGAACTTGGTTGAAGTCAAGCTGTAAGCTGGTTTGCACAGCAGCAGGGTTTTGGCCGGCACTATACAAAACAGTATTGTCAGCATACATATGGATAGAAGAGGATGAGCAGGCTGTGAGAAGATCATTAAGGAAAATGGAGAACAGTAGGGGACCAAGCACTGAGTCCTGAGGGACACCAGTGTTGATGGGGAGTGGAGGGGAGATGGAATCAAGGATTCTCACTGACTGGGTCCTGCCAATGAGGTAGGATTTAAACCAGTTGGTGTCCGATGGAGCAAGGCCAGCTGAGAAGACTGAATCAAGAAGCAGGGGATGGGAAACAGTGTTGAAAGCTTTGGCTAGGTCAACAAAGATGGACGAGGTGATTAGGCCATTGTACATCCCTGAAAGGATGGAGTCAGTAAGCCTGATGGAGGTGGTTGTTAAGTGGTTCTTCTGAACATCAGATTGGAATGGGGTGAAGAAGGAGGAATCAGAAAGGAAGGGTGATAGTTGAGAGAGAACTAAATGTTCTTGAAGTTTGGCAAGGGTAGGAAGGAGGGAAATGGGATGATAGTTGCCAGGAGTGGATGTATCACCACCCTTGGGGAGAGGAAGGACTACAGTGTGTTTCCAGGATGAGGGTACTTGGGCAGAAATAAAGGACAGGTTAAGGATTAGGGAGATAGGATAAGCAAGTGCAGGAGCAGAAAGGTAAAGAAGTTTAGGATCAAACCCGTCTGGTGAGGAGCCTTTAGAGGGGTTGAGGGATAGGAGCGCATTAAGAGCTTCATCAAGGGAGATAGTAAAAAAGGAAAATGGGATAGGCGCTGGCTGAAGCGAAGGGTTGAAGTTAGTAGGTGCCAATGAGGAGAGGGAGTTTAGAAGAGACGTGTCGTACAAGGTGTAGTAGGCAGTAAATTAATTGGCCACAGAATCAGGGTCGGAAACTAGGGAGTTATTTATTTTCAGAACTGGAGGGGTAGGTTGAGAGGGGGAGAGAATAGGGCATGAACTACCCTCCAGAATTTAGATGGAGGCTTAGTGTTAGTCAGGAATGAGGAGTTGAAATAATCAGACTTGGCCAGTCTAGTAGCTTTAGTACATGAATTGCATAACATTCTGTACTTGGCATAGTCGTTTGGATGTTTAGTAGATCTGTGTTTTCTCCAGGCCTGATCATGCTCCCTGAAGCAGGCCAGTAGTTCGGGGGTGATCCAGCGGAGGTGAGGCCCATGGACTCTGGTCTATCTGAGAGGAGCAAAGGCATTCCAGGTGACAATGAATTTATCCATAAAATAGCCAAGTGCTTGGTCGACAGAAATGGCAGTGGAGAGGGGGGCCTAGTCGGTAGAAGCGAATGCGAAGCTGATTGGAGTAAGGTCTAAGGATTTCAAGGACTGAAGCTGTATGATTTTAGGGGGAGGTTTGGGGCAATGAACCTTACATACAATGAAAATGGGTTTGTAGTCACTAAGGGCATTCTCCTATACTGCACCCACCTAAGCATATTTCCTTATGGAATGGGGAAAGCATAAGGCCCAAAGACCCTAAAGCACACACACCACGACACTTGTCAGTGTCTACAGGGTAGGGTGAGGTAAAATGGCATGAGCATTATAGCTGACGACCCAAAAGCACACCCCAACGCCTCTCAGTCTCTGCAGGGTGGGGGTGGGGTTGGCTTCAGTTCAGTACTTCACTGCCATTCCTAATATGCATCTCTAACTCCTGCACTACCAATGCCAATGCTAGCGAGACAACATTCAGCACTGACAAATGCTTGTTTTTTTTCAGTTTCCTCAGTAAAACAAAAAAGACAAGTTCTATTATGCTGTCCACTGGTCTCTGAAGAGAGTCAGTCTCTCAGCATGAAAATAACACAAATCAATTATGTTAATAAGTGCTGGTCCTTAAACCTGCAAAATATAACAGATGCAAATATAAACTGCTACACAGCATTTCTTTCATCCTTGCTTATGGGGGGGGGGGGGCAGACGTGATAGGCCTAGAGTCCTTTCCAGCCTTAAATTATTCTAAGTGGTGTTGTAGAGACGTACATTTTGTGTACAGGGAAGGAGTTGTGATGAAGTCACTTCTGCCCCCAACCCTAAGAGTGTGTAATGAAACAGGTGAGAAGAAATCGCTTGGATGCATAGAGATCATACTGAATCATGAGGAATGCAAGGATTATCTTGCTAAATTCAGTCAAAAATAAAATCCAGTATTTTCTTCCGACTTTGTTAGGATCCTTGTTGGCACAAGAAAAATATTCTCACCTGCTTCATTATACACTGTTAAGACTAGGAAGGTGATGACGTCTTCACTCACAACCCTTTTCCTGCCCATAAAATGGATACCATCATATCCCTAAATAAAATGTATTTTTCTATGCTTTAATTTAAAAAATGCCAAATCAAACCTAACACCTCCTTTGCTACATAATTATAATTACCGGCTCTGCCTTTTTCCCATAGGGAAACCGTGGCGTAATTTGCCTTTATAAAGGAGCGTTTATAACGGCAAACACGGGCACAATTTCCCTTCCTCTGCGCATGCCCACGCAGTAGCGCTACCAGCCATGAGCACTCCTCGCTTCCGTGTTACCGAAACCGAACCACCAGAACAACTCGGCGGTAAGTCCTCTTCTTTTCTCCCCCATTATACCCTGCACAGAAAGACCTGAAGAAATCGGGGGAAAAAAAACCCAACAATTTAAAATACAAAAATGTCGGCACCGCAGTGAAAGGACCGACCTTGGCATACACTGGCAGGAGACACAGACCTCTTTATTTTATATAATTGCTGAGGCAAAAAAGGCAAACCCAGCAATTATATAAAATAAAAAATGGGTCGGGTGTCAAACTCAATTTTTACACACACCCTCATTGTGGGATGCTTTTCACAAACCCCGAGGGCGTTTATGTAGCATCCCACAACTCGGGTGTGTGTAAAATCTCATTACACACCCCGACCCATACTTTATTCTATATATAATATCTGTTAAAATAATCATATTTGGAATCATACACATCAAGTTTAAACACAAAAATTTGGTGGGATCTTAGAACAAGAATCTCAGTGCAGAATTTCTGAGGGACAACTAGTCTGCCTCTTTAAAGTGATGTTCTGATCATCCAGGAAATGTTATAAAATATATGGTTAAGTTCTTTCTTTAATTCAAGTTCCGGCCATCACTTGTAACACTGTAATTCACACTTGTGACATCAAAATCACCATAATTCATGGGTATGACATTGCAGGTGTGAATTATGACCTGTGGCTCTAATCATCTCAACCAGAACATTCCTCTCCCACACACTCGCTCACAAAACCCTTCCCTTCACCACACATTCACTCAAAAAACTGCAGTTTACAATTTTGCCCATTTCCAGCTACCTACCAAAGCTGACAGAAATATTTTCACAAAGGAGCAAGAAAATGTAGCCAACATAAGAAAATGATTTTTATTCAAAGTTAGTCTACTTATACCTTAAAGAAACAGCAGACATTAGAGATATAAATGAAAGCCCACTGAACTCAATGTATGATGTTGGAGTAACCTTATATTACATAAAGTAATAAACAGGAAGCATTTTGAATGACAATGGTATAATCTAGTCTTAGGGTTCTAGTGACACAAAGCACTCACCCTTCAGCCTTTTGGCTTATCGAATCACCCGCACTCCTTGATGGAATTACACGCTTGTAATTCAGTCAGCCACTGTGACAGGATATGTGACCAGATACATTTATTCTTTTCTGTTACAGTGTTAGATTAAATATCCTTCTGTTACAGGTTCTGTTTGGGCTGGAGGCACTGGCAACTTATGAGAGCTGGTCACACGCTGTGGATGTGCTGACATTTTCATGGGAAGGTAAGCGGTAATTGCCGACAGGATGAGCAGGGAGGAGGCAATTAAACTATAATCCCAGTGGGGAGTCCTTCCTGGGATATGTTCCCATGTCAGGCGATGGACCCAGGTGCAGGTCGTAAAATGTCTAGAGATAGCAAGGAAGGGCTAACAGTGATGAGCTCACACACACACACACACACACAAACACACTCACACTCACATGGGTGGGGACACTGGGGGAACTGTCACTTAAGGGAGAGGTCACTCCCCCTCAGCTACATAAATTGGGGAGCTGGGGCACTCATTTCTGTCTCTCTCTCTCTCTCTCTGGGACACTCAACATCTTAAGAAAGGGAGCCTTGCTCATCAATTTGTGGTGCTGTCTGGTGGGCTGCGAAAGCACAGGGCCCTCTGGGCCTTGCGCTTCCATGTGGCTACATATACAGACATGCAGGGCAAAGAGTCCATCTATCAGCCAAAGTGCAGGGCTGTCTGGCACTCACGGATGAAGAGGTTCAGGGTCCTATGCCAAGAGATTTCTCTCCACTACATGTTACTTGAGCCTGTGTGGGCAACCCTGCACCTTACCTTCCCAGGCTGCAGGGTGGTGCCATGTGACTGTGCTATTTCCCCAGCATCGGCACATCCAGGTGACTCACTGAGCTCACCCTCAAACTCTGCTCACAGCTGCTGACTCACAAAGCACCATGCATTAGGGTAAAGGCTGGCACTATACATACTTCCTAATAATTCTTTTTTTTTTTCATTTTGACTCCAGATTTTCAAGACAGTCATTTTATGACTTCCCCTTATAAACATGTGACCAAATCATCATTTAGTACCACAAAGTGTGAAAACACACCTTATCCAGGATTTGAAAAATGACACCTGTCATGTTTATGAGATTGTGTGAGAAAATGGCTGTGTTGAATGTTTGGAGTTAAAATATTGAAAATTGCCAAAGGTATGAGCGAGCACAGAAAAGTGTAAATGTATAATCATAGCTTTATTTCTTTTTAATATTTTGACCCACGTTTTGAACACAGTCATCTTATGGCCCCTTGTCATGGACCCAATAGGTGAAAATTTTCAAATCAGGCAGCTTCTACCCTAAAACCTTTGGGAAAAAATTCTATACCATCTAGGCTGTATGCGAGAGAAAACCTGTTTTACAATAAGCGAAATTGTGTCTGAAAGCTGTATTTTTGAGGTGCTTATGCTCACTGTCCACTTGGCCCCTATCTGGTCTGCCCCCTCAGACCCATCCCCCCCCCCTTTTTCAGTTCAGCACCCCAATCCTCTACCCTCCAAGGCTTGCCCATCGCCATGGCAGAGCCTTTGACGTCCTGGTAACTGTTCCTGCGATACCCTCTAAGGATCGGGATCTACCGAAGGAAGGAGTCCTGGTTGGTGGTGTGGGGCCTGTAGGGGCAGATTCATCGTGCAACAGTCGGGCTTTTTCAGCTTTCATCCCCAGTCACCACACACAGCATGTGTAGCAGGTGGGTTTCCTGCATGCATGTAATGTGCTTCTGCTGAGAGAGCAAGCTCTCTGCCCCATCAGCAAGAGATGCTGAGATGCTGATACGCTGGAGAATTCCACCTTTAATCCCCAGCTGGGATCCACTGCCATCAGCTGTGTGCTTACCCCTTCCTAGCACTGGCTTCCAAATTCGCTTCCAAACCAGGTCGTACTGGCATGGATGTGCCATGCAGATCCTTTGGGCCACTGAGTGGTTCCCTGAATATTCGATTATACATATTTTTTTAGAATTTACATTCTGTGCCCTAACACTGCTTAAGACCCTGTGCCCCAGGTCAGACCCAGCCCCACCTCCCATGTCTCTGATATTTACCTCCTCTTCCCTTTCCACCCCATGGTTTACATCTCCCCCACCCACCGCTGAGCAGGGTCCACCTCCTTCCTCCTCCTGAGTGTGAAGGAGGAGTTCCCTGGTGGCGAGAGGAGCCGACAGGTGGAGGGAGCAGGGACCCAGTGCAGATAAGATCATCCTGTACAAGATGGGGTGTTTCCCTTTTCTTGGCCTCTTCCTCTGGGACGCTGACACACAAGTAGCTCAACGCTCATGCACACAGAGCAAAGCCCAGCGAAGATCTCTCCCCCCCCCCCCCGCTGTACTGTCACTCAGGGTCACCAGGTAACAGTGTTGTAGCAGCTACAGCTACTCTCGCATTCTTTGGGATGCTGTATCATCCTTTTCCCAGCCGGTGGGCCCCCGACAACTCAAGTTCATACCTGAACTCAGGTCACCAGTGTCTCAAATGGTAGCACTACAACTGCACCAATGGGTCAGTTGAATATGACAGTTTAAAAAGTTTCCCTGGATACAGGAAATGCACTTTCAGGTTTGATATTATTTATTTAGTTTTTGTTAACCAGGTAAGCACACTAGGCATTCAATGCCTGTTTTCAGGTACGACCCGGGAGATTACGTCCAAACTTACATACAGAAGAAGAATTGTAATACAACATACAGTGAATGGAAGATGGGGACTACATAGCAGGCAATACATTCAGTTTGATACATTGTAATGCAATACACAAAAAGAGGAAGAAACATATTTACTAAAATACTTCATAGAAGGGGAAAGATTTAGGAATATTTCCTTCATTCACACAGCTCTCACTCTCATGACAGAAGCATCAGTTTCAGTAGGGACAGAGGAAAGTTTGGTGGTTGCAATCAGAGATATCCCTAAAAGTTGGGGACAATTAAGAGAAATAAGTGAGGAGTGTTGCAACCATGACCTGGCGTTAATGTGGGTGGGACAGTGGGGGAACCCTGCAGTAGTGCCCTGCAGTGGTGAGGCACTTTATGATTATGCAAACCATCAGTAAAGGAAATAGACTGTGAGAAACTTGATTTTCTTCTAGACCGAAGCTTAATCTTTAAATAAAGGGATGCATTTGACTCCCCAGTTTACCAGACAGTCCACCGCTGTACATTGCAAAGCAGTGAGCTCTGTGTAGAACTAAATTGCTGGTTGACCCATGTAATCATTTGTTGCACTTAGCACTGACATTTGATTGACCACAAGAAATAAACCACTTGTGCTTTGATGTGCTCGCACTGGAATGAGAGAGTCTGCCCTTCCCCCCCAAGTATGCTGAGGCGGCTCAGATCATACTGCCTGTTGGATTTGTCACTGTGGAGTAGTTGTGGTGGGATCCTTAATGGCTTTCAGCCAGTCCGCTCAACTGTGTCCTAGTTTATTCTTTTTTGATGTTGTTGTTGTTTTTCTTTTCCTGTTCCCCAAATTGAGTGAACAGTTTTTTTAAGGGCTGAGTATCACTGTCAAAATGGGACCCAATCTGGAATATTACCTCCATGAAACAGTGCAGTCACTAAACACAAAAGTGGCTTACACATGCAACCCCCTCCCTTCACTTAGTTCATCGATTATCAGGGCTGTGCCCTGATTGGGGGGGGGCCTAGACCAGGATACTCCTGTGTCTAGGGGTATTAGATGGTTTCCACTCACCAGGAACCCCCTACAAATAATTGCATATTTTAACCAGGTCACCTTTTCCCCTTTACTTAGGAGTTGTTGAGACAGGCATTGTATTTCTGTGAAAGCAACATTCAGACTCAAGAATATCCAGTCCTTGACTCTCCTTTATAAAGTCAGTGTACGTGGGCCAGTTAATTCATCTGGTCACAGAGACTCAGATCAGTGTGCCGTCTACAAAATTTATTATGGTAAATTCCTTAAGAAAAATTTTAAAGACTTTTATTTATTTATTTATTTATTTATTGAAATGTTTCATCAGGAGGGCACACTGAACAACAAGTTACTCGTCTCACAGTGCGACCTGGGGGGAGGGGTTACATAGGGTTGTGAAAGATGGATCAGTTACAATAGTATGTGGGTAGTATAAACAATACAACATTGTAAGACTGTGCAACAGTTGGAACGCAAGGTATTGTACAATAAACAGTAGTGGAACATTGGGTAAATTACAATACATGTCCAAAATCATACAAAAGAACATATGAATGTGCAAAACAATAATAATGTGATAGAACCATTTATAGTGCATGAGTGTACCAGGAGCAGGCTCAAGGTAGTACGCAAGTGCTGTTGGAGTAAAAAGGATGGGGTTAGGTTGTGCACACTGGTGACCCAGAAGGGCAGGTGGAGAAGAGAGGGGGGAGAGGCAAGAACTGAATATGAGGAGAAGGGGTAGCCATTTCCTGATTTCCCCCTTCAGGATGTTGAGAACCCTGCCAGGGGGGTCATGGTAGGAAGGCAGAAACTGGGGACAGGTATTAAGGAGGGTTAAAGCAGGAACAGCTGAAGGAAAGGTAATTGTGTAGGACAGAGGTAAGGGAGTAGTTGGAGGAGGAGTGTTTATTTCGTTGGGGGGGGATTCCAGATTTTAGGGAACGATGGGTGAAACCAGTCTGACTGATGAGGGTGGAGCGTCGAGGGACCGTCAAGGCATGGGCATCATTTGATCTGAGAGAGTGGGTGGGAAAGTGAAATGGAGAGAGAGGATGAGAGATAGGAGAGGAGCCCCCCGAACCAGAATTTGGAGGTTAGTTTGGCACAGTGAGAGATGTGTCTGTGAGATAGTGGAAGGAAGGTTAGAGAGTGATAGAGTTCACAGTGGTGGAAGCGGGAAGGGGAGTCATTAGCAAAGCGGCAGAAGGAGTTAAAGAAAGTGTCCAACTTGGTCAGGGAAGATTCTATTTTTAATCTGTTCACCAAAAGGAATCGCTCTGGGATGGGGTGCTCACGATAATTCAACTACAATTTCAAAGCACAAGGTCGGGTACTCAACACCTCCATACAGATATGCACCACTCTGGAGACATATCATTTACAAAATAAAAGCCTTTATTCAGTGCCAACAGACAACATTATGCATGATGCATTTTGGACAGCAGTCCTTTATCAAATAAAGTAAAAAAATATATATATAATAATAAATAATGTGATACTATAATAATAAAAAATAAAATACTTTTATTTTTATACAGAATACAAGTGTTAGAACTGTTAGAACATATAAATTAAATATAACAATACTATTATATGATTATAACATAATGTATATTAGTTATATATATATAAAACAATATACATATGTATATTAGTTATATATAACTGTTATATGGGCAGACTAGATGGGCTGAATGGCATTTTCTCCCATCAAATTCTAGGTTTCTATGTATGTCTCTATGTAAGGGCTAGACGCCCTGTTTATAAAGTTGTTCTGTTACGATGGCCTTGTTACATGGTTCTTATCAAGGTACAGAAGTAGCAGTCACATATATCTAAACAAGGTCAAGAGGAGACTTGAAAGTAAAATGATAACTCAGACGGTTGTAGATACTGTATATTAGTGGGTACAGAGTTTCTAGTTTATGGAACAACAAGTCATTCCTCAATTCAAAAACAGTCAAATGTATTCCTGGGTCCCAGCACTGCAGTCATGGCCTGACCTGTGACATTTGTCCTGAACTCTCCCAGTCCCTGGTATCCTGGCAATGCCAGTCCTTTTGGAATTCTTCCTTGTCCCACCTTAGCTAAATGTAACAGGGAATCTTGGTTCCTTAAATTCAGTATACTGCCCCTGGTGAGCCCAATAATCTGTACCCGCATGTCGAACAAGGCACCCAGAACTGTTCAGGGTAAACTAATGCCATAGGCCACTGGACCAGAATCCTCTAGTGCCTGGGAATTTGCAATGCCCCTACACACATGGCAGTGCACATATCAGCTGAAGCGAACTATAGCTGTGGCACCTTGCTGTCCACCCCCCACCAGATGACTGCCCAATTGCGCAACAACAGGTGTCCAACTTTACCTCATTCTTGGGGATGCTCTCCACATTGTCGGAGATGATCTCGTACCTGTATCTTGGAGACTCTGTCCTTGCCGATGCAGCATGTAATTCCGGTCCTGCTCCATGCTGCACAGTCCATGTCTGGCTAAAACCTGCTCTCCGGCCTTAATCTTTATGATCTCTCTTCACAGGAATCTGCCTCAGGCCTCACAGACCACTGGGTGGCACTCTTTGAGGGCACACTTCCCAAGTTTCCCTTCGCTTCCTGGGACCCTTCTAACTGTCTTCAATAGAACCATTGGTTCAACTCCCTCATGCGAGCCTTGGGTGAAGGAACATGGGTCAAGGAACATCTGAGTGACTGAGGTCCTCCCTGGCTGGGCCAGGTATACAGATGTACCACGCAACACTCCTATAGCTAGCAGGGTGCCTAGATCCCATGCTGTTCTGGGCTTGATGGTGGCCAAGCACTCCAGTCCCAGGTGGGAGCCCACATTGGGACCTGTACTCCTCCATCCATGTCCTGTGCCAGCCACGCTGATGAGTCATATACAGCGCCCAACCCTCAAAGAGCATCTCCGTATCCCAAGCACATCCTGCTACAATTCTGGCACGCTATGCAAAACATCACCCCAGCCAGCACCCTGTCATAGGGCACTGGGCTGGTCCCCTGCCCATTGCCTTGCAGTGACCACCAATGAAGGCTCCTGGGCCATGATGCCCTCTCCACCTTTCTGGGCTGGCTAGCCATGCTGCCTCCGACTTCCCACCAAAAGCTCCAACCTTTTGAGAATGCCTCATTCCGCAGGAGCTAATTTTTATTTATTTTTTTTTATTTAGTTGTTTAACTCAGAGTAGCACACTAAGCTGAAAGCTTTTTTACAGGAGTGACCTGGGAGCACAGGGAAGTTAAGTGACTTGCTCAGGGTCACACAATAAGCAAGTGGAAGCTGTGGGATTCAAACCCAGGTCTGGTCTTGCTAGATGTCACCAGATTTGCAGCTCAGAGCCTTAAACCACTGCACTATACTGCCTCATTAAACAGTACTATGCAGTTTCCAACCCCTCTATCATACAAAGGAGGATGCAGAGGAACGAAATTCATGTTAAGTGCATGGCTAGTAACAGCTCTGGCTTCTACCTCAGGGAGGAGGTTGTTACACACAGTTATTGATTTTAACACTACAGAGTCATTATGTGGCTTCTCCAAGCACATACAAGCACAACATTTTTGACCTTCTGTTTATGTTCATCAGCTCCTCTGGGTTGCACTGCCTGGAAGGATGAGGCTGACTCATCCCTGAGCCCCATTCACTTCTATCAGACTCAGAGATAGACAGTGTTAGGAAGAAAAAGCAGATCTTGGATTGAAATGCATTAAAAAATGACTATAAAAAACAATTTGTTCAGGGTTCCCCATAGCCTGCAACTATAGGGCGGTGGTTGTGGTGTTCAGGCTGAAGGTGTATTATTCCTTGGGTCTCCTAAATACACTGTACACGTACATAAGTGGTTTCAAGTAAGGTTTAGAGCACTGGTATCAAAAAGGGTAGTCGTGCAATAAAAGATGGTGGTAAAAGGCAATTTTGGAGGATTTTTTAAAAACAAATTAGGCTGATTACTACAAATATAGAGTGGCTGTAAAAAATACAGGGTGGTGTGGTAAAAAATACAAAGCTGCGGTAAAAAAAATATAGGGTGGTGTCCCACCGTGCTAAAACAATGAAAGGGGAACACTGTTGTTGTCATTACCCTTGTATTTAGAATATTCTTACAGTTTTGTAGGGGCTCCACACCACAGTTGTGTTCACTTGAGGCACCATTACATCTAAAGTCAGCCTTGCTCAGGGATGTCTCGGCATCATCACGTCCAGTAGGGCAGCCCCCTGAAAACGGTCGGATGTAAACACAAGGCTAAAGATGGTGTTGTTATATGGGGATGGTGAGTGGAGCTAGGAGAAATCTTTGAATTCTACATCTTACACAACCTCAGTGCCATCACGCAGCATAGTGCTGGGTAGGGATGCAGATTTACCCTTTAGTAGAGAGTTTATTTATTTTATTTATTTGCTTTTGTTAACTGGGTAAGCACACTAGACAGCCAAGTGCCTATTTTCAGGTGCGACCTGGGAGATTACAAGGTACATACATGAACATCAGGCAAATACAAGTGGAGGATTACATTACATAGAATTAGCACAACAGGGACTTTACAAGCATCAGATTTCATCAGGCAAATAGTAGTGAAGAGTTACTATAAAGTGACCAGAACACAGGGACATTGTAAGACAACAATACCAAAAACAGGCATTACAGTACAGTATTAAACATTGCAGTTAGTAGGAAGAAGTGCAGTGTGAATTCATCGCTCCAGGCAGCAAGTTGTAAGGCTAGCAGTTAGAATAAGGAGGAGTCACATCTGGGATAGAGTGGGCCCAGTGCGAGAGAAAGGAATGCACAGTTATAGTGCTCACCCTGTTTTGCTGGTGGGCCTAAATGGTCCATTTTTATATATGCTGTGAGAACAGGAGGAGTATGAGCACAGTTGTGCTCTGCCCAAGTAGTAATGCTTAGGTAGCATCTCAGTTAGTTGGGGCATCTCAGGCTGAGAGGGTTTGTCTAGTGCAGAGACAGGTGGCAGCTGTTTTGAGAAAACCCCAGAGGGAGGCTTTAAAGCTCTGGTGCGAGGGAGAGGAGCGAGTGCTAGTTGGAAGAGAGTTCCAAGTTAATCTTACCCCAGAATTCTTTGGAGTTGGAGAGGTTGTTAATCTGGAGGGACTGGAGGAAGGAGCATTAGGTTGAATGCAGCGTGCTTGTGCATTTATTACATAGCTGTCTATAAGTCTGCCAGTCAGTAGGTAGGCCACAGCACTTACAAAGCCTCTAGGTGACATCCCAAGAAGCCATGAGGTCCCTGAGCTCTTTAGAAAGCCAAGGGGCGCGAGGAACAGAGGAGATATGATTGAGACCTTGAAGTACCCGAAGGGAATAAACAAGACTAATACAGAGAGGATTTTCCAGAGGAGAAAGGGAAGGGACATGAGAGGACACCAAATGAAATTGGAGGGGGGGTAGATTCAGGAGAGAGATGAGGAGACATTTTTTCACAGAAAGAGTGGTGGACAAGTGGAACTCCTTGCCGGGTGAGGTAGTGGCCTGCAAGATGGTAGACAGCTTCAAGAGGGGTTGGGCTAGGGTAAGGGTAAAGGGTAATAGGATGGGGAGGGGCAGCAGCATTATAAGGTGCTAGCTGCGCACTAGAGCAGACTCACTAGACCGTGAGGCCTGTTTCTGCTGCCATTTTCATATATTCGTATCTGCAGAAATGATGTGGAATTTCATTACTTTTATGGAATTTGAAGATTTCTGCCATTTTTCTGTGGAAAATGGTAACATTCCACAGTTTACCTTGATGTCTATTCCATATGACAAAAAAAGATGAGGAAATACATCTATAATACATATTACATACACTGTGTCTGAAAACTTACTATGTAACCTAACTCTAGGCTATGCATTCAGATTCCAGGATGACAGTATATCATGTATAAGGGTCCTAGAGTCAAATCCAGTAATGGCAAACAGGTGAGTTCCCCATTTCTTGTTATTCTTTGCTAACTGGTTAAGCCCATTAGGCACAAATGCCTGTTTTCAGGGCTGACCCAGGAGCACAGGGGGAGGTTATGTAATTTGCTCAGAGTCACACAATGTGCAAGTAGAGGGTGTGGGAATCAAACCCAGGTCTACTGAATGTACCAGACTCATTCACAGCTCATTACTGCAACGACCAGGCTAAACTGCCAGCCCACTTTGCACACGAAATGTACTACCTAATTCAGCTCATTTTTTGGGGAAACTCACCAGGAAAAATGGTGTTAGTCTCAGGCAATCCCAGCATTTGGATGGTATCCAAAGGAGAGCAATAGTGGCGCTCAAGGGGAATCTGGGTGGTTCTATTGTTCATTTCTTTCTGGACCCCTTACTGACAAGGATCGCGCTAGAGGGCTGGACACTGTCAATTTCACTCCCCCATTCAAAACAGAGATTACATCAAAGCCAGTTAGCTATACAGACACCATATATAGTTCGTCCCATGGAAGCAAACTGGCTGTTCTGGAACGCAGTATGGCTTCACATATGATAGATATCCTACCACACTGACCTGATTGCCTTCTTTAAGGTGGTGAATGGGGAGGTTTGGCCATACAGATCAGGGCTTCAGTAAGGCTTTTGAGACTATAACATATGGAAAACACATGAAGAAAGTACTGCACTATGGGGTCCACAAAGTGGATTTACAGTAAATAGGCCGATTGGAGGAGTGCTCTGAGTGGAGTATCCCATGGGTTGGTGCTGGGTTAGATGCTCTAACATAGCTCCAGTGATCTGGAAGGAGTCTGCAACACATTTCTTACATTTTCTGATTGCACTAAAGGGCTAGTAACACCAAATTAGCAGGCAAAAAATTTGATAAATTTTTTCAAACGTAGTCAGTTGTTAATTTTTATTTCTGTAACCCCCCCCTCCTCAATAGTGGGGGGTGCTTACTTGGCTCCTTGGAGACCTGACTTTGGCTGCCACCAATAGTTTGCACTCTCTAGCCCCTAAGGACTTGAACTCAATGGTAGAGAACTGGAGAAGGCTCCCACCCTAACATCAAAGGAGCCACTGACGGCCGAGCATGACCGTGCTCCCAACGGAGCAGGGAATCCCCCACCGAATGTCTTGATTGGACCAGACTGCAAGCACTACTGCACGCTACCAAAAAGGGGTATTGGTGAATGTTTTAGGGGGAGAGGATCCCTGTATAAAATAGATTTGGGGGCTAGAGCCCCAATGGACAACAGACCACTGCCATCTTGGTGTACTCTGACACCCACAGTCAAAGCAACAGGGGTCAGGAGTCACAACTTCAGTCATTCAGGCTGCAGAGCCTGGAAAGGGAGCTACAAAGAGCTCCTGAAACATAAGAGGACTGCAGGGTTCCTGGTGCAAATTTCTGGCCAGTCAGCTACCGAGTGATGGACCTTCAGCCTGGTCCTAGAGTGACTGACAGCCCAGTGGATCAATGGTGAACTGGCATACCCCAGTAAGCATCAGGAGCTGTGCCAGGACCATTCAGTCTGTGTGTGCCTGCAAAAAGAAGCAGACTGGTGGTTGTTGGAGCAACTGCAGAGGCAGACTGACTGTACGTCTGCCTGGAAGAGAGTGAGAAGCAGTATTCCTGCAACAGAAAAGGATGTAATTATGTGCTAACCCAGCATAAAAGTAAAAGCTGACAGCTGCACCTGTGTGGGAGACTTTGCTGTGCTGCAGCCCTGCCTACAGCTGAACAGGGACACCAGTTCATCTGGGAAACTGTCATATCAGTACCATAGCAAGGTGTTACCACTGTTCCTCAGGACTGACTGCCAGGACCTGCTGTGTGGGGCAGATGGGATCGAGTTTCACAGGCAGTGTTGCCCTCTGCTGGAAGAGGAGAAAGATCATCTGCTGAAGAAGTCAGGAGAAGCCTGACTGGGACTGGAGACAACAGCTGTCTGTCAGCTGATAATAACAGAGGCATGCACCACAGAGGAATGAGAGATTGGAACAAGCCAAAGAGGGACTCCCTGCAAACTGCGCCATCACCCTGCACAGTGAGGGAGATCCCCTGGTTTGGGAAACCATGAGTGAACTCGGGGCTTGCTCTGCAACTTGTAACCTGTAAAATAGCTGAATAGCATCCACTGGATGTGATCATCTGACCAAGAATTACAATACCTCTGTCTGAGGTTAAAAGTATTCAGGTTTGGGTTTTAAAGCATTGCTTTTGTTTTAAATACACCACCACCACCAGCCAATTACATGTGACATTATCAGGCCTGCACCATTTCCATGGTTGGGTATCCAATGAAGTGCAAGGAGCTCCCCAGTAGTAACTAAGGAGTTTACACTGGTACCAGTGGGAAGAGGGTAGTGCCCCCAGTACATATGGGCAAGTTACCAACACTATCATGAATGCGTGTTGTGGAGGTGGACTACTTTATTTTAGACTGAGCCTGGGAAGGTATGTAACCACAGCCCAGGAACATTACACAGTGGCTGCACCTGGAACAGAAACGTAAGAGCAGCTCTGTGTACATAGACTGGGCCTGGAAGGGAACAAAAAGCCAGCCGGACTTCATATACTTACATCATTACTTATGTAACCTCCCCTACAAATGGGGGTTCCCAAAAAGTCTTCCTTGAGCTTGCCTACATTCTCAATGCCAGGCTGGTGTCCTGTGATTTAGCAGTTTAAATGTGATTACCAGAGCCTGTATAGCCTCTGTGTACTGTCTCTTTAAGAGCTGCCTAATTGCAGCTTAAGTAATCTGAGAGGGAGCTCTGTTGAAAGATGTAACTATTTACTGAAAATCATTTAGAGGGATAATGTAGTTTGTCTAGCTTGCTTTTTTTGTAGCAAGGACTGTTTTGTTTGTCTCCACTATCTTGGTCTTGGACTGCAAATTGGACCAAACAGTACTGGTGGGACCTAAAATGTAGCCAGACTACAGGAGCTGTCTGAATTCAAAATCTGTAGGAACTGTAGTTTGGAGATTTTTTGTGCCTTTTTTGCAACTGAAGGGGGAGCTCTTGCTTTGACTGACAGCCAAATCAGCCAACCAAATCTTTTGGATCTTTCGGAAGTCCCGGGTTGCTTGCAGTTTTCAGTTAGTTCTGAGCTGGGAAGTGAAATGAGAGGAGCTGAAGTGATTCTGAGCAGCAATCCTGAGTGGATTCGCATGGGAGAACTGTGCAAAGGCTGAGTTTTTTTGGCTTACTTGTCTGCCTGCTGCTCCTGAGAGGGACAGAAGAGAATTATTGTGGACTAAATCCAAGTTTGTGTGACTAAAGTAAGCTACTAAAGTGGGCCAGGCTCAACCTGAAGAAGTCCGAAGATTTTGCTGAATGCGGCCTGTCAGGAGTTCCAGCTACCCCTAAGCTCCCGGTGTGTGCAGAGACTTTGTGATTGTGACCAGGGAGCACTTTGCCTGGTACAATAGAATTCCCGTACATGTAAATGTGCTATGAGCTGCTAGTGAGTTGTAAGTTAGTTCCCCACTGTGTGAACTGTGTTCTGCTTGCTGGAAGCTGTATCCAGCCCAAAACGGACTGCATCCGAATTTGTCTCCATGCGGTCTGGGCCTTGCCAGACTGGCCCAGCCAGACTACCCACTGCACAGAGAAGCCATCGACGAGAGACCTGCCTGGGGATCAGCCCCCTGCTCCATGCTTGAACAGAAACAATGCCTTGGTGACTCGTGTGGGCCCTGCTTCTCCTGGCATTCCAGATCAACCACCTGCAGTCTCGATTTTCGTCCAGCCTGTGTCCAGTCTTGGGTATCGTGAGTAAATACCGGGGTAGCTCCCTGCAACAACAGCTTAATCTGAGTGTGTCATCTGATTGTCTTGTTGTTTCGTTTCCTTTACGAACTGAGCCCTCTGGCTCCGGATTACAAATATTGTATACAGTGCATGTTGTTTTCCATCACAGGGCCCCAACCAGCTGCAACCCCGGGCAACTATCCTGGCTAGCCCATCTCTTCTCCATCTGGGTACCCAGAGGTGGACTGTGTGGGAGGACTCAAAGCGCATGCATAACTGCTTGACTGATATAACCTTTAAGCTGATTAACCTGATTTTGCCCCTCCCTTGTTCAAGTTCCCTGAATAAATCAGATCTAACTTTTTCTGCATGTAATCTGACTGTGGTTCCAGTTTGTGCTCAACGTACTGCACTGTTGCTATTTGCTGTGCATAACCTTGTTTTACAGGGGATCCCCAGGGTCGAGCCAGAGGAACCAGCCCTGGTGGTAAGTGCAAACAGTGTGGGTACTTGTGTGGTGTACCGGGGTATTGTGAAAGTGATTATGTACGGTGTTGAGGCCACTAGAGGGGAAAGAGGGGGTTTACAGTGTCCCAGAGGGCTGTGCCCAGGTTAGCTTGACCACTACCAACCCTGACCTCCAGGTGGAGGCACCCGTTTCAGAACTCAGGCCCCTTAACCTGCTACTAGCCAAGCAAGCAAGGGTAGTAGCCCTTGGGATAGCGTGACCTAGGAGTTACACTTACCTAACCCCTTTTCTCCAGTTTAGTTCCTTGCACGATTTAGAAAAAGAACATATACTAAATGAGAAAAAATCCATTTTTTACTGATATCAACACGTGGAATAGATATATAGATGGTGGATTTTTTGTTTGGAAAGGTACCATACCGAGATTAGAACAATTTTTAAATTTTCTAAATAACATTAATCCTAATATACAATTTGTTATGACACACAATAAAATGGAAATATCATATCTTGACCTCAAAATATATCAGGAAATCAACCAACTATTCACAAGCTTATACAAAAAACCGACAGACAGGAACACACTCCTACATGGCAAACGCTTCCATGAAACAAGACTAAAACAAAGCATTCCCTATTCACAGTTAGTTAGAGTGAAAAGAAACTGTACTAAAGAATGAGATTTTCAGAAAGAAAAACAATTAATGATAAATCAATTTCAACAAAGGGAATTCAAGAAGTCCGTACTTAAAAAAGCTAATCAAAGAATAGAGACAGTAACTAGACAAGACACTGTACAAACCAAACATAGAAACACAGAAATACAGAATTTGATGGCGGATAAGGACCACTTGGCCCACTCAGTCTGCCCATTTCCCTACCTAATGGATAAGCTGCAGATCCTAGTTAACTAGCAGCCTACTTCTTTCTACACCACCCCCTAGAATTGCCTTATGACTGTCCCATGCATGCTTGAATTCAACCATTATTTTTGACTCCACAACCTCCTCCGGAAGGCCATTCCATGCATCCACAACCCTCTCTGTGAAAAAATACTTCCTTATATTACCTCTGAGCCGTCCCCCCTCTATCTTCAAATTGTGCCCCCTTGTTCTTGCACGCCTCTTTTTTTGAAAGATGCTACCCTCTTGGACTTTGTTGAGTCCCTTGAGGTACTTGAAAGTTTCTATCATGTCCCCCCTCTCCCTCCTTTCCTTGAGGCTATACATATTAATCTCCTTTAGTCTCTCTTCATATGTCTTCTGGTGCAGACCCTGCACCATTTTAGTTGCCCTCCTCTGGACAGCTTCCATCTTGTCTATGTCCTTGTGGAGATTGGGTCTCCAGAACTGCACACAGTACTCCAGATGGGGTCTCACCAGCTGTCTGTACAGAGGGATAACAACTTCTTGTTTTCTACTGGTGATTCCTCTTCCTGTGCATCCCAGTATCCCCCCAGCCCTCCTTACTGCCCTCTCACATTACTTGCCCACCTTTAAGTCATCTGATATGACTACCCCCAGGTCCCTTTCCATTTTTGTTGTTGTTAGTATCTCACCCCCCATTGTGTACTCTTCCCCTGAGTTTTTGTTTCCCAGGTGCATTACCTTGCACTTCTTAGCATTGAATCTAAGCTGCCATATATTTTACCATTCCTCTAACCTTGCCGAGTCCCTTCTCATCCTTTCCACCCCACCTTGTGCATCAACTCTGTTGCAGATCTTTGTGTCATCTGCAAAGAGACATACTTTTCCTTCCAGTCCAGTATGTCCTTGTTCAGTGAAGTGATTTACTACCTAAGATTTTTCTTCCTGTCTGCTAATATCCCCTTTATGTTCTTGTATGCGTGTTTTTAAAGCTCTGAACAACATAAACCAAGGGTCGTATTTACAACTAAGTTTAATGATCAATTTACAGAAATCAAAAGAATTATAAACAAACACTGGTACATAATGACAGTAGGGGAACAAATCCCGATGGAATTTAAAGAAAGACCCATTATTGCAGCAAAAAAAGTTAAAACTATTAAAGACAAACTAGTAAGATCCCAATTTAAAATCCCAGTACGGCAAGGAAGGCAACTTTTACTAGGACACCTCAAATCTGGAATGGTGCCATGTGGAAGATGCTCGTTATATAACCATACCAGCAAAAAAGAAGTGTTTAAACACCCAAACACGGGTAAAGAGTACTCTGTAAGACAACATATAGACTGTACAACAGAGGGGGTAATATATGTATTACAGTGTCCATGTGACCACTTATATGTGGGGCAAACAACCAGAGCTTTAAAAACACGCATACAAGAACATAAAGGGGATATTAGAAGACAGGAAGAAAAATCATAGGTAGCAAATCACTTCACTGAACAAGGACATACGGGAGTCTCACTCAGATTCTGGGGACTTGAACAAATCCAAAAACCAGCAAGGAGAGGGGATTATCAAAAACAGTTGGACAGAGCAGAAATTAAATGGATTTTACAGTTACAAACCCTGGAAAGAAACATAGGGATGAATAAGGACACAAACTGGAACGTCTGTGGGTAATGTTAAAATAAGTAAGAGAGATGGAGTATGGCTCCAAATACAAAAAACTAAAAATAAAAAACAAATACAAAATAGTAAGGTTAGACGCATTAAAAAATGAACACTTTACAAAATGGGTTCTTTTTATAACATAATAAATCCTAAAAACAGAATGGCAACGTGATAAAATGTGGCTAGTAAGCAGTAATGAAAATTGTCATCCACTTTAATATACAAATGATATATGGAAATCTAATAGAAGAAGATAGCAACATTCCACCAAAAAATTAGATGTCAGAAACATGAAAGTAACATCACAATTAGTTGAAAGTTCATGAAAAAGAAGGGATATACAAGCAAATTTTAACAAAAACATGGTAAAGTAAGAAATTATAAAGTTAAGAACACTTCACATTCTGAGGTCCTTCCCCCCCTCAACATCTCTATCCTCCCCATATAAAGAACATATTAACTAAACGAAAACTTAAACACATTAAGAATCACAGCTTAATAAGAAAACCCAACACCTCAAGGCATCATTAGTTTCTCAATAAACTAAACATTGAAATGAGTAATTAAATAAATAAAAAAAGACACACTGGACGGGATATTCAGACTGTGCCAGGCTGTGGCACAAGCCTGGGTGCAGCGTAACTTGGATGCGCAGGGGTGCTGACAGGATGATATTCAACGGAGCTGTGCCATGGCACAGTATCGTTGACTATCGCTCCTTGGTCACCCACAGTGCACATAGCACAGTGGCACTGCACCAGCGCAAGTGGCCAGAGTGGAGCAGGGGGATGTGCTAGCGCAAGTGCCATTGCGATAGGCGCAACCACTGCAATATTCAAAAGTGCACATGCAAATGGGGCCATAATGTATGCAAGGCACAAATGGGGCCATTTGCATGTCATTATGGACCCATTTGCATGAAGGTGCACCAATCCCCGGCGACTTGCGCCTGGCGCCCTGCCAGACTGCAGCCGTCGGGGACCGACGCCCCCTGAACATCGCGGCAAAATGCCCCAATGCCCGATCATGGGCATGTGTATATGTAAGAACATGTCCTATATCCCTGGTGGTCCAGTGGACCGCTTGCAGCCTGATCGCGGGCATAAGTATATACAAATACAGATCTGGACTGTAGTATTATGGGCTGCACACCCATTGGTTCTGCGTGGACCAATGGGCGCAAGGCTCTACCATACAGGTCAGCTGGGGCAGGGTGGTGGGCAGCAAGCGAGTGGGGAGCTGCCACCGCCACCGACCGGGGAGCGGGGCGGTGGGGCCAGTGGGCGGGTGGGGAGGGTACTGCTGAACCACCAGGGTTGGATTGATGTGTAATTATTTATTACTGACGCCTGCGATCGGGCTTTGAGCGGTCCACTGGACCACCAGGGTTATAGGAGTATTGTTTTTTCCACATATGCCCGCGATTGGGCTGCAAGTGGTTCACTGGACCACCAGGGATAGAGTTAACTGCATTTAAATATACTTATGCCCGCGATCGGGGTGCGAGTGGTCCACTGGACCACTAGGGTTATAGGACTATTCATTTGTCCACATATGCCCGCAATCAGGCTGTGAGCAGTCCACTGGACCACCAGGGATATAGGACTATTACATTTACAACATATGCCTGCGATCGGGCTGCGAGTGGTCCAATGGACCACCAGGGATATGGGACTATCCTTTTTCTATGTATGTCCGCGATTGGGCATGAGGGGGTGCCACCACGAAGGTGCAGCAGGAGCTTGGGTGGCCACCCACAGGTGGCAGCTGCCATGTTGCACCCTGCAATACGGCAGCTCACCTGTGGGTGGCCAGCTGTTGCTCCATTTTTTTTTGGGCTCACCTGTGTGCAGCACAGGTAGGGGGTGCACACGCATGGGCTCAGCACATCTCAAGCTGAATATCAGGATGTGCGGAGTAAGCATGAGCTTGCCCCCCCACCTGCGGCGCATACATTACTGATACGCTCCGACGCATCGGGATTTGTGCTAGGCTCAATCCCCCTTTGAATATCGTGCCGGGGTGCATCAGTGTGTTGCGCCATGTATAACCCTTCTGAATATCCTGCCCACTGTGGCTAGACAATGGCCTGATCACAACAAAGGTTGCTAAGCAACCATGAGTTGAGCTTAATTGGAGCTCATCCATTGCAGGTGAAACTGCATGTGGTGATCAGGCCGAGAGGTATTTAGCAAGACAGTTTGCACTGCACACACATATACACACAGTAGCTGCACCAAAACAGTGCAAGGAACAACAACAGAGCCAGCACATGGTAAGATAATACAAATATTTATATATCTAGGAGCTGCAGCTATGTCAAATAAATTTAAAATGTGATTAAAAGAGCTTATCTTCTTTACATACAGATACAAGGCTCATATAATAAAGCTAAAGAAAGAACTGAAGATGATTTCTAACACTATACCCAAAGTATCTACACATACTAGCCAGGTAAAGTGAGATAGTAACATACAATTGAAGGTTAATAGGACTAAAAAAATAAAATATTGAAGGATACTGAAAGGATTGATTTTCTTTTTAGGGACTGACAATAAAATAAAGAAATTGTTTTGAAAATAACCTGTTAAATAAGGTTGCTGAAAGCATTTTCACATATTGTTTATATTATCATAGTTAAGACACAAGTTTGGTGCAATTCCTTGCCATGAAGAATCAGTAGAACAGCAAAGGCAGAAGTAAAAAGCGTCTGGCCAGTGTGGAAACAAAGCACGAATACAGGGTACATATTCTCTATTACTGTATATTATTTAGTAAAGTTTTAATTATAAGAGTGAACAAAGCACAGAGTATGTACTATTAAGTAGCTTGAGAAAGAAGCAGTGGTAATGAAGTATAATAGAAAATCTTAATAGAAGAATAATGAAAAGGAATGGAATCCAAAAATGCAAGATTTATAAACAATATTTATCTATTATTCTTACAGAATATATGAAAAGCCCTTTGAAAAAGCACAAGAGTGCGAAACATCAGGGCAATTAACAAAAATAAAGAACTTTGAGAAATTTTACAAGAGCCTGAGTGGAGTATTTTTTGGTCTCTCCCCCCCCACCCATTTTTGAACATTAACACTAGTTCCTTGCAGTCCCTAAACAAAATTACATGTTCTTTTGTTTAAGGCCCTCACAGTACCCTTTAGGAAAACCAACTCAGCCTGTCGGTCCTTTGTTGTCCAAGTGCCCAAATGGTTAAACCAACTGCCAGCCCATGTGCTAAACATATACAATATTGCACAGTTCAAGAGGGAGCTTCTCAAATTCCTTACCCAGCAAGACACTGCAACTGCCCAGGGTGACAGTCGGGGTGATTTCCCTTGATCACCACCCCTTGCACTCCCCCCCCATCCACTTTCCCCTTCCTTGACCTCTTTTGCTGCTAACAACCTTCCTGTCTCACCTACTGGTTACCTCGCCTATTAGTCACAGCACCGAATACTGAGTTTAGGCTGCATAAATCAGAGTTTACTCTACCAATATACAGTTTAGCCTGAGTTTACCCTACCAATACACAGCCTTCTGGTTAACAATTGCAACAGTGACCTTGTGCAATACAAGACTGGACTGAAATGGCTTGCTAATAGTGTAAATACTGTATATAGCTCTGTTCCAGTCCTTGTATGGCATTGACAAAGCACTGTCATGCAGCAATGACTTGCAATTAATGTAAATACATGTTTCCTTGCGTCTCCTGTTTGATAGTTTGTAATGTTTATAGTTTCCCCTGCCATGCTTTGATGTCTGTACAATTTCTGTTGAATATGGAAGCTTTGCAAATGAGCTTACAGCTCAAGGGTGTACTTCAAAATAATAAACAAAATAAATACATTTCTTTTCAAACTGTCTACAGTATCCTGTCGCCACGGTGGTTGGTCAACACATACAAGAGATTCCTAGCAGTAATGTCATCCTACTAACTACTCTCAAGGATAAATATTCCGAGGCTCCTGCAATCCATGGTTTAATGAGCAAAGTGTGTACATAGCAATGAATCTCCCTTAATAGTCAGTAGTTGGCTGAGAACTTTTGGTTCCTAGGAAGTGATATGAGACCCACCAAATTCATTTCACTTGTGACCTGGGATCCAGCAAACCTATGACTCTTGTGATCTGTGTTGAGACCCATCATACTCATTTCACATGTGACATGAGATAAGATAGACCCAACTCATTTCTGTTGTGGCTTGACCCAAGACCTGCCAAATTCCATTTTCACTTATGATATCCTGACCTGAGGCCCACCAAAATCATGTCATGTGTAACTTGAGCTGAGACCCATTAAACTCACTTCACTTGTGATTTGAGACCTTGTAAATGGAGTCCACTCTGAAGAAAGAGGGGTTACTAGTGGGGTACCGCAGGGTTCAGTACTGGGTCCAGTCCTTTTGAATGTCTTTATAAGTGACATTGCAGAGGGACTGGAAGGAAAAATATGCCTCTTTGCAGATGACACAAAGATCTGCAACAGGATTGATACACAAGGATGCGTGGAAAGGAGGAGAAGGGACTTGGCAAGGCTGGAGGAATGGTCAGAAGTATGGCAGCTTGGATTCAGTGCAAAGAAGTGCAAAGTAATGCACCTGGGAAACAAAAACCCAGGGGACGATTACACAATGGAGGGAGGTAGTAACAACAACAAAAATGGAAAGGGACCTAAGGGTAATCATATCAGATGACCTTAAGGTTGGCAAGCAATGCGAGAAGCCGGTAGGGAGGGCTGGGGGTATACTAGGATGTATTGGGAGAGGTATCACCAGCAGAAAACAGGAAGTTGTTATCCCCCTGTACAGACAGTTGGTGAGACCCCATCTGGAATACTGCGTCCAGTTCTGGAGACCCCATCTCCGCAAGGACATAGACAGGATGGAGGCAGTTCAGAGGAGGGCAACTAAAATGGTGCAGGGTCTGCAAGAGAAGCCATATGAGGAGAGACTAAAGGAGCTTAATATGTATACCCTTGAGGAAAGAAGGGAGAGGGGGGACATGATAGAAATGTTTAAGTACCTCAGTGGAATCAACAAAGTCCAAGAGGGTAGCATCTTTCAGAAAAAGAGATGTGCAAGAACAAGGGGACACAATTTGAAGATAGAGGGGGGACGGCTCAGGGGAAATGTGAGGAAGTATTTTTTCACAGAGAGGGTGGTAGACGCATGGAACAGCCTTCTTGAAGAGGTTGTGGGGTCTAAAACTGTGGGAGAATTCAAGAATGCATGGGACAGACATAAAGGCAATTTTTGTGGGGGGTAGGAAGAAATAGGCTGTTGGTTAACTAGGATCTGCAGCTTATCCTCTAGGTAGGGGAAATGAGCAGACTAGGTGGGACAAGCAGTCCTTATCTGCCATCAAAGTCTATGCTTCTATGTTATCAACTGAGACCCACCTAACTCACTTTACTTGTGGCTCGAGATCCACAAAACTCATTTCACTTGTGACTGACCTGAGATTCAAATGCTGGTGTCCAGCAAAAAAAACATAAATGCATAATTCACGACCACCCCAATCTGCTTTCATTTCCTACATGGCTGACCGTGTGTGTATATATGGCTTTGGAAAAGGGATACTAAAGCTGGAACTGAAGGAGCTGCTTTCGTGGCTGTTCCTCCTTGCCCTGGCAGTCACCGATAATCATGCTAATCTTTATTGTTGTTATTGCAATTCGTAACAGATAAAGTGCATTTTCCAGCGGCAGTGAGGTCACTGCACAGCTTCAGAGTTGGTCTACTCACTTCCAAATGAGGTCAGGGTGATTTATGCAGCCAGCTGGTGGAGGGGGGGGGTTGAGAGCTGTGAGGGCTTGAGTGAAAGGCAGGTTCTGCAAATTATGGGCAGTAGGACCTTGGAGTGGAGGGGGAGGGGAGAGGAGTACATCCCAAGAATTTGTATTGGGAGAACAGAGAATGGGTGCAGTGGTGTGAGAGAGCCGAAGCCATTCATGTCACACAGAAGGGAGATGAGGCAGACCTCTGGCAGGCAGACAGAGTAAAAGACAGAAGGACGGAGAGTTTGTGTACTTCGAACAGCACAACATCTTCAAACTTTATGTGCCAAGGCTCTGAATAAACTTCAGAAGAGTGAAGAGTCAGCAGCGTGTTAAGTGTTTAACTACACAGGCTGGTGCCTACACAAGGCAGAGAGAGAGAGAGAGAGAGACTGTCAGTCTGGGACATAAAACAGAAGAGAGAACTGGCAGTTCAGGACGCAGGCTGGAAAGACAACTCAGAACAAACAAGAACCATCTGATGTGAGTTCTGGACAAAGAACCCAAACAACAAAAAAACACAGTTTGGGAAAATGAATAATAGAAAAAAATAGCAGTCGGATCGTGTGACTCCCTCTGTGTGCTTTGCGTGTCAGGGTCGGCACAAGGGACAGAAGGAAAGAATAAGAGGATTACTATAGCTCCCCAGAGCAATAGCTTTTTTCCCCCCAAAGAAAGAATAAAACAAAGGAGCCCTGGAGACCTTTGTTACTTTTTTAAAGTGTTTTTTTTTTCTTTCTTTTCCCTCCAGAGGGAAGGTATTGTGGATTGTAAAACTTCTGTGTTTGTGGATACCATTTTTTTTTCTTTTGCCTCTGCAAGTGTGCAAGATGTGCTAATGCTGAGCTGACTGAGCTAAAACTGAACTGGGAATTGTAAAAAGAAACTCAGCTGGAGAGAGGGGCTGAGAACTGCCATGTTTCTATGGTAACAGCAATGCCAGGCAGAGCCCTCCAGAGTTACAGCTGCTTCTTGCACACCACTCCACTGCAAGGCTGAAGGAGACAAGAAGGGCCTTTGGGGGACCAACAGTGAGAGGGTGGGCAACAAAAAGGAATAAACTTACCGGATAACACCGAGCAATCCAGGACCACGGATAGAGGGAGAAACTGCTAGCTCTTCCCAAAGGACCAGCACCACAGTCTTTGGATACTTCTGTGATCATCTGTACAACAAGGGTAAGTTTACAATTTCCAAAGCTCCTTTCTGACGACAGTCTATAATAAAGTAATTCCATGAAGATACCGCAGTTTTCCCAGTTTCTTTCATTATTTTACAAACAAACAAAAAAATTGTCCTGTTGTATAATATATCTTTTTTATTTTTTTCATTTATTTATTGACAATATGTTTTAGCAGGTAAGCAACACAGCCCATGGGGCTTGTTTCCAGTTGCAACCTGGGGAAGGATGGGGACACGAGAGTGCATAGGGAATACCTATAGTCAGTTATATGATTACATAATAGCATTGTCCAGTTGTTCTGACACCCAGCTGTGCATCCCACTGGCCTAGAGTGTGTCCACAAGAAACCTCCTGGCCATCTCACTGAAGATTGCTGCATCGATTCCGCTGAAACTGGAGTCTGAATCTGATTCCAGTGTGTATGTAAGCAAGGAAACTTTCCCCTCAACATAATAACTTTTTTCACGCACTACCTAGTAAAGCCAGTTGCTAAATCCGTTTCAGTTCCAATTTATCTCCTACGTTTTTGAAGGAAAGAAGTTGCTAGTTCTAGCATGTCTTTAATTATGTCTCAAGATCTCAGAGGCAGCATAAAAGTGTGCTGGAGGATGCATGCCGCCACGGTGCCCTCATCTGAGAAACACTGACCTAGCCCCCTCCCTGATAACGCTTTGTCAGGGCAGGACACTTCTGTCCTGTTTTTGTCATTTGTTTGAACTGTTTTCAAGGGGAATGTGCCATTGAAACATAAACGCACATGGTGAGTGTGGTAAACGTTTGTAGTTGCCTTTCAGTCAGGAAAGGAACACCGAACCAAAGCTCATTTCCAGTTGCATTCTGGAGCATGGGGAGGTTAAGTGACTTGCTCAGGGTCACACGGTATGCAAATGGTGGCTGTGGGTTTCAAATCCAGGTCTGAAGGTTTAAAACTTGGTGCTGTAGCCCTCTAAGTTATACTGCCCCAGTATATAGGGGATGTGTGATGGGTACTTATGAGATATGGGGCTTGATTTTCAAAGTGTGGCTCAGGGCTTGCACCAGACACGGCACTGCAGCACTTAGGTTCTGGCAGTATGCCGCACCCCTTTGCCACAACTGCACCCGATTCTCGGCTTGCACCAAATATCTGGCACAAGCTCCATAAAAAAACAGCCCACGGGAATGCCTCTAGCTAGACCAGAAAAGGTTGGTCTAACTTGAGGCACCTGGCGCATGGGCTGAAACTCCCGATCGCCGGCGATTGCCTCAAGCCCTGTGCACCATATCTTCGGCGCACCCGGGGCTTGTGGAAAATGTGGGCATCGGAAATCGAGCCCATGATGTTTATCTTCATGAGTGGTCAGTGACCTCTTGACCTTCACAAGTGACAAAGCCACAAGTGAGGTTAGAAGAGGTCACTGACCATGCGCGAAGACAAATGTCATACCTCATAAGCACCCATCACATGTCTGGTTTATACACTATACATTAGCGTTAATAAGCTAGTTTTGATTTATGTAAACGTTTCCCACAATATAGAAGACTTGAAGCACTGACAGCTGCCACATGCTGTATTTTAGAGGTAGTCTGTGCTAGCGGGAGTGTGCGCATCTATTGATGACTATGCACAGGTGGCAAAAAAAGGTTCTTTGTGACATTCCCAACTAGCTAGATAAATTTATGACATATACTACGGTGGAGATAAAAACTGTATCTAGCTAGTTTCTGTGCTACAGATAGTGTTTTCATGTGAAGTTACTGTATATTATATAAATCATTTTACCAACTTATTACACCTGCAGTTGGGGTTTATTGGTGAGGATATTTGATACCCGGGAAGTCGCTTCCTGTCTAGCACATGAATAAACCAGAGAAACAGTTGCTGGATTTATGGGATGGATGTTTTTTCTTGGCAATATCAATTTAACTGTAGATGCTGAATCTTCATGGACTATTCTAATGCAAGACAAAAGTGGCAGGGTTGTCACTGAAGCTGAAATATTAAAGGGAATATTTGACTTTTATTTTCAGATTCTGTACAAGACTCCTTGCCCCTACTCCTCCACTTATGAATTGACTCTATACAATAGTGTTGCTCGGATAGTATCCTGAGCAGTCCGGATCCACCAAATATCTGCCATTTTGGCAGGACAGTGGATCCGTTGGATAGCAGCAGCTATCCGACCCCCCAGATCCAGGTCAGATCCCGTGTTATCCGAGGCTAGATCCAGGAATCTGGCCTCGGATAATGCATGATCCGACCTCCAAATTTGGCCAGATCCCAGGTCAGATCCTGTCCAGATAGTGCCACCATCTGATGGAGCATAGTCTGATACACAGGGGCACCATCTGAGCAACACTACTACACAGTGCTGGACAATTTCATTATCATTGGCCTGAATATTAATATACAATTATAAAAAAAAACAATTAGTGTACAGAACTCTTTTCTGACTGTTATAATATCCATCGAGCTGCATTGGTCCATCTAAGGGAGCAGAGGTTATGGACAGAGGTGGAGATGATTGTGAAGTATGTGAGGGCTCAGGGGTGGGTACACTTATGAAGCTTACTTATGTGCAGCACGGGTAGTAAGTGGAGCAGTGGGAGCAGCCAGTTGAGTCGACTCTGCAACTGGCAGTAGTCACTCTCATGCATGAAACTGCAATCTACTATATAAAACTTCTAACTTCTGCAGTTTGAAATAGGAGGCCGGATTGTACACCCCATTACAATATTGTCGTAGTCCAGCAGAAGAAGTAGGAATTGTCTTGTTGCCTGTATTGTTGTAAGAAAGTTGAGAAAGTTTCATAGATACATACATAGATATTGTCGGCAGATAAGGACCACTAGGCCCATCTAGTCTGCCCATAAGCCCTATACAGTACTTTCATGCAGTCACTGACCCTAAGTGATCAATGGCTTTTCATCACTCCCTTGTTTCTTGCCCTGAAGTGGACTCTTATTAAGCCCGGGCCAACCAAAGCAATGGTATGATCTGTATGTTTTTGGTAAGAGATTTGGGGTCCAAGTCACAGGTATTTGAAGCTGTAAGGACTATTACCCCCCCCAGAAAGCACACAGAAACCAGAGGTCAAGGCCAGAGTTTCTTTGATAGAGACTGATTTAATGTTTCCTACATGGGGCACCATTTCCTTAAGTGAGAAATGCAGAAATACCATATATTGTCCACTCCAACAGCTAAGACCAAAGTATGACATAACTGAGAGTCTCAAAATGAAACATGGTCATTCACACAAAGAAAACAGTACACAGGTAATACAAAGTTACTCCATGATACACAGAGTGATATACGGTGAAGTCTCCAGAGCTTAAAAGCTGCGGCCCACTAAACATGAGGAACGTTTCTTATGGGAGGTTTACTTTCCATCTCCTACCTGGAAGACCTCACCAGTCCTCCTATCTCAGGCACACCCGGCAGGCAATGATCTCAGGTGAACTCAGCAAGCAACAAACTGACCCTGAGTCCCTCTGCTAACTATGCACTGTGCCCTCGTGCCCCCAAGACATCCAGACTTTATGAGAACTATTCGGCCCTTAGTGGCACAGGATTGCCTTGGGCTTTGCCATCTATCAAGCTAACCTGAATCCATGGGTGACCCATGGTTGATCCATGACAGAGGG
Organism: Neoceratodus forsteri; assembly: GCA_016271365.2. NCBI lineage: Eukaryota > Metazoa > Chordata > Ceratodontiformes > Ceratodontidae > Neoceratodus > Neoceratodus forsteri. The sequence continues at coordinate 68,891,693 of JADMNL010000035.1, forward strand.
TCCATTCCTCCTGCTCCCTTTGGGTCCCAGGGGCATTCCAGGACCTGTCTATGCAAGCATTCACATTCGATTGAGTTTACCACAGGCCTCATGGCTCTCAGGGAGCTCACTGAGGGAGACCACCCCCCAAGCTCGACTACTCCCTCTCTTCATTCTTCAGAGCCGCAGTCCTTCTTCCCTCTGAATCTGCTAAGTCACTCCCTTTTTATACTACTCTGTCACATGGTTGAAGAACCAGCTGTGCATACAGGCTGGGCATGCAGAATGTGAGTGTCCCCAGGAAACTTTGCTTGACTGAAAGGGAATTAACCCCACAGATGCCATATTTGAAAAAGGCTACAACTGGCAGAGAATGCATCAAGATCAGGGACATCATGCCAACAGAATTTCTGATGGAGCATATAATTAAAAATATATCAAGGGGGAAATAAATTAATAATTTTGTAGCCCTTCCTCAGCCCAAAAAGCAATACTTGGATGGGAATTGGGCCACAGTGACACAGATTGCGGCGACCATCGGAACAGTGATGGCACAACATCGCCAACTGGTATTGTGCCGTCACTGGGGGAAAGTGTGCTTTTTGTGGGGAGCTCTGCCCCTCACACCCCCAACACTTTAGATAACCAGCTCCGAGTTGGAGTTAGTTTGGGAAGGGGGAGAACACCCCGGAGGCAGCAGCATGGGAACCCACCAGACCACCACAGCAAACTGCCGAAAATGTCACTGTGATGGTCTTTGCTGTTTTCCTGTCATTGTGGCGACGTGATACTGGGAATTGGGGGGGATCATGTGCCCCCCCCAACTCTGTGGATATGATGGCTCTACTGGACTAAAATTCACTAAAAATATCATCAACAGCTTAATCTGGTTCAGTTTCAGTTGGTTACTATCTGTATCCTGCTCCCCTGCCTCCGGTCACCCCTGAAAAAGGGACTTCTAGTCTCAGTGGGCCTACCGGGTCAGCAAAAGTCAATAAATAAATAGACATTGCACATAGTAGTCCCCAGATCTGGGCTACAAAAGCTAGGACCTGCTCAAGAGCAATGTTGTTTTTTGTATGGATAGAAAAGGAGACGCCATGTTCCAGGTGTGTGGGTGGGTGTCAAATATCCTTTTTGGTATGGGGGGAATGAAGTTATTCTCACTCACCAAGCTTCAGCTACCTCACAGTTGATCTGGAGCTGATTCTCTACACATACCAGTGAGAGGCCACTGCGGCAGGGACTCACATCATCCACACACATGGGCATCTTGCCCTGAGTAAGTTGCTAGCACTGAGAGAACTAGCTGGCCTAGGATTGAAACTTGAAGACACCCTGGTTTAAGGACTTAAGTCTGGAGAGGGCTGTGCCAGGAGCAACTTTCTGCCTCTGCCCCTACAGGTAATTTTTGAGCCACTGTACCATAAGAAGATCTAATCCCAGTCCTCTTTGTTTCCCAAAGAGGAGCTGGTGAGTAAGTGTGTGTGTGTGTGTGTGTGTGTGTGTGTGTGTGTGAATTTCGTGCTCATGAAGGGTGCCTGGACTGACAGCACTGGAAGCTGAAGCCCTCTGTTTGTCCACATGACAGATGCAGCCAGGGGATCAAGTGCACACTTTCCCACATTGCCCCATCAATGTGCCTGAACCCTGTCACCTTCATGTCGCTATGCCCCACACCTCAATGTGGGGCACCTCCCGATTAGCATTTTCACCCCGTGTTACAAAAAGTCTGGTACTTTCTTTTGAAGTACTTTAGTTTTTCCTGGTTGATCCTGCCATCCCTTCCTCTGGCATATTGAACGTGACGCCTTTAGTGGCGCATCCTACAATCACTTGCAGCTGATGTCAGAGCCGGGGAGCAGCCGTGGGAGCGTTTATAATGTAGGCCTACGGATGGCGCTATTATCAGCTCCAGTTTGCCACTTGGAGATCTCGGTGCTATACCGAGACCAAGTATAGACTGACAGTCTGTTTGTCAGTCTATACTTGGTCACGGTATAGCACCGAGACCTCAGTAAGTGGCAAATCAGAGCTATTAATAGCTTCATCCATAGGATTACATTATGCACACTCCTGTGGCTGCTCCCTGGCTCTGACATCAGCCACGGGTGATTGTCGGATGCGCCACTAGAGGCGCTACGTTCAGAATGCCGGCGGGAGGGATGGCAAGATCAACCAGATAAAAATGTTTCAAAAGCAGGTATCAGACTTTTTGTAACATGGGGTGAAAATGCTAATCCGGGGGTGCCCCACACTGAGGTGTGAGGCATTGTGACATGGACATTTCCCTTTAATATTTTTTGCAAAAAGAAATGTATATAGTGACTAACAAATATTTATTTATTTATTAAAGTTGATAACCGGGAGAAGCGCACTGAGCCTAAGGCTCGATTCCAGGTGCGACCTGGGGGAAAGGGTGAGTGGAGTACAATGCATGCATATATGAGAAGCAGGCAGGCTAACAGCGGACATTGCAGGCAGGTTACAATAGCCTGAGTAAAAGACAGAAACAATGAACAGCAAGGCAGCCAGGTTACAAAGGTGCCTGTGTGGTATTTGCCTAAGGAGGTATTAGCCAGTGTTAATAATAATTGGCAATAAATACCAGCTTGAAAAACTCTGAGTCAACAAAAGGTAAACAAGTAAAGATAAAATAGCATTAGACCATTTTATAAGAAATGTAATTTAAAACAGTGAAACATAACATAATTGAAACATAATACTGAAAATACTGCGGCTTTAAACGTTTCCACCATATGGTTTGGTTTAATGAACAGTTCAGTGCCAGCGCCCAGAGCCCTGGTGGATAGGGTGTTATCTAAATAAATTTGCCTTGCCTTGTGTTTAAACCAAGGCAGTTTTCTTGGGGATTGCTTATTTTTCTTTAACCCCATTTTATAATAACCCACACCCTAGTTGGTTGTGTTGTGAAGCGTGTGGTATATACGAGTCAAGACAAAGCCAAACCACGAACCCTGGAATGTATTACTGCACTTAAACAATTTGTAATATTAGAAAACTGTAAGGGCAAAAGCTAAATGGCCACAGTTGTGACTGAAATGTGTGGCTTAATGCTCAAACTGAGTTAAACCAAAAACCATACACAATACAAGTCACATAATGAGCCTAGGCAGCGTCTGCAATAACATTAGTATGGTGAACCTAACTAAGGGCAGGTAGCCAGTTCCAGGCAGTGTATCAAACTGGGCTCTTCAAAAATCTCCGTGACTAAGGTCATGTAGCCAGTTCCAGGCAGTGTATCACCAACACACAGTAAATGACCATATTACGTAATAGGATTGCTAGGAGCAAATCATAACATTAGTCCTGTTTGGAGTGTAACTTTCAAATTGTGTATATAAGCTGTGCATGTATAACATCAAGTGGAATCATGTAACACCTAAGGCTAAGTGCAAGTGGCACTATAATGCCACTGCTAAATAAATTCTTTTTGATTCTTCGTCGGTCTCCTTGAGTAATTATATTAAGTTGTTAGTAGCATTAAGTATATATTACAAAAACAAAAATGAAAACAAACCAAGCCATACTGAAGTATAGGTGTCACTCTTTGCCAGCCAGCTTTTTAGTTCTTGGACCATGTGGAGAGTGCTACATTTCCCAGATTAGCCCACGTGTGTCTGACATCCATAACCTCTCTTTTGGCCCGCTGCTGCCTCAAATCCACATCACATACTGGCCACGGAGGGTGCCCTCTGAACTCGAACAGTGGTGTAACTAGCAAAAGAAAAGCTGTAAGCCAGGAGCCTGGTGGCACTTTCGCTGTTTACATGGCTGCTTTGTATTGATTCAAGGGCAGCTCCTGTGCTATTTACTTTATTTATTTATTGTAATAACCATTGAGCATAGTTCATTTATACAGTAAATACAAATTACAGTTTAAACTGCGCACATAACATACAACTGTGCACATAACTGTGCTACCCCAAACCTCCCATGCCAGTCCTACTTCTTAGTTACATGGCCCCTCTCGGCGCTGATGCAAGCTGTGCTGGAGAGAGGCCGTGACTCTGGGGGCCGGGCAGGAGGATGCTGGATCCATCGAAAGTGTGTCAGAGTGCTTGGAGCAGCCTGTCCACATGACTGCATACACCTTTCACTCCAGAATGCCTCCCCCACTGAGCAGAAGTTGGGGAAAGGAGCGGAGAACAGGTTACTGTGATTTGGTAAGTGTTCACACGGCTACATTTGCACTACAGCAACCTGAGCATGCAGTTGGGTTGCCACGGTGCAGCTGCAGCTGTGTACACTGGCTTTTTGCCACTCCCCCTCTACACTGCAGACATGCCTATATTTGTTACTCAGACCCCTTGTTCACCCAATATTGAGTTTCAGGAATAACATTATAAAAGAAAAAAGTAAGCTGCACTTAGTTTTATGTATTTAGCATAATGTTTAATTCAGGCAGAGCACAAAAATCATACAGGAGTAGATATCAGGCAGCAGGAGTAACCAAAATCAATGCTGGTGGGTGCCAGAACTAGCAATGGTTTCAAACATGGCTGGGACAGAGTCAAGATTTTAGTGGTTGTTCAGGGTGGCAGTGATAGGGCGAGGCTCATGGGGGTGGCTAGTGTGGGTTAGAACCCTGAATGGACAGTAGGTCCCGGGTTTGTCAGGTTTTATGGGTGGACTGTATGGACTGTATGAAGCAGTGGACGTTTTTGGTCATCATTGTCTAGGTTTGCATGTACTGTGCCACACTTCATCTCCTAGACTACAGAGTAAATATTAGTTTTTGTCACACTACGTTGTTACAGAATAAATGAGTCATGTGATCAGACTCCACCAATCACAGTGCAGGATTTTCCAACCCAATTTCAAAGGGAAATAACATGCTCCAGAGTTTGTGGATTATGCTGCATTACCCCCTCCCCCCAGTGTCTGAAGGCACTTGACTGTGCCTCAGGCCCAATCCACCAGGGGGTGTTTCACACTCTGCTGTGTGTTTATTATGGCCAAAAGTTGTGAGAGGGTTAACAAATGGTTGTTACTGGTGCAAATCCATTTTCTGATTGGCTTCTGGCCCCTTTAAGTCTGGAACTAATGTGACAGAGCCTGCTTTTGGCACGGGAACTTGTTGCTAGGTCTGGCTGGGAAAGTTAATGCTGTGTAATCTGTGCCCCATGACCATATTTCCATAAAGACAGCGAGCTGAAAAGAACTCAGTGGCTGGTATTTTTGGAGCCACTTGCTCACTCATGATGGGGCATGACATTTAGATTCTATTCACCTCCGTCGCCGACCAGGTGGATTGATAACCTGTCTACTCCCTGACTCACCATGCTAAGTATAGAAACTAATAGATGGATATTGGCACAGGGCTGCACTCCTGCTAGGCAGACAGGGCACAAATTATATTGTACAGGCAGGGCCCCAAAATGCTGCATTACAATTTAAAAAGACAGGACATGCTTTGGATTTCACAGTGTATTTTGCATTAATTTCTGCTATTTTATTTTCTTGTGGCACTTTGGTAAAAAAATAGAGAGGGAAGTGTGGTCCAGTGACTGTAGCAACAAACTGCTAACCAAGGGATTCTAGCTTAGAAACAGAAATACAGACATTTTACAGGCAGAAAAAGACCCATGGTCTATCGAGTCTGGTCTCTGTCCTAGTCCCCACCAATGTAGAACTGGTAGGTCTAGTACTTCCAACTTGTAGTTCCTCTTTGTTAGTCAAGTACCCCCCCCCCACTTGAACCTTGGTCCCCCTCAGCCATTTTCACTATAACCATGTGTCTATCTCACCGTCTGTTGAGACTGTAACTATCTCGATGTTGACTCCCTTCAGGTACATGGTTCCGTCGGTATACACCCCCGACATTGACATTTCGACAGTGGAGTCCCCTACAGCGACAACAGTGCCACGTTGCTGTAGGGAACCCACTGGAAGCCAGCACTGTCTGTCGGGGGTCCTGCACCCCCCCAACTCAAAGCTGAGACTCCTAAGTGGAGGTGTGTGGGGGGCACAGGCCCCCCCGCAAAGGGGGTTCAAGGCAAAGCCCCTCGAAGAAAACACTTGCGTCTTTTGGAAACTGGCAGCCGACTGCAAAATGCAGTTAACCTGCCGGTTTTGCTGTCCAGTAGTTCGACAAATATTTTGTTGATGACCTGTCGTGGATCTGGTTCCATCTGTCTACCATCCACTCCATGAACAAGCACTTTCTCACATCCCTCCTAAATCCTTCCACCATAACATAAAAACATAAACTCTGACAGCAGGTAAGGACTGCTTGGTCCACCTAGTCTACCCATTTCCCTACCTGATGGATAAGCTGCAGATTCTAGTTAACCAACAGCTTAAATCCTCCTATCCCCCACTAGAATTGCTTTATGTCTGTCCCATGCATTCTTGAATTCTCCCACTGTTCTTGACTCCACAACTTCCTCAGGAAGGTTGTTCATGCATCCACAACCTTCTCTGTGAAAAAATACTTTCTAACCGCTCAGACACACTCCACCTCCTACGCCGGAAAAACTGCCAAAAAAATCCAAGGCCCAAGGGGCAGCTTCTAACAAATCGAGCTCTTCAACAACATCAGTGGTTCCGCTTACTGAAGACTGCTTCTTACAGGAGCTGTTACCTTTCCGGGAGACCTTATTTGATATTTCTTCAGAATTAAAGTCAATCAGAGCAAACTTAGCCCATCTGAACTGCAGAGTGGGGACATGGAGGACCAGTATGCCTCTCTGGAGCATTGGATGGAGAAAATGGAACCAGATATGGTGCTTCTCAAGCAACAATTGCAAAAATTACAGCTTAAAACAGAAGATTTAGAAGGGCAGATCAGACGTAACAACATCTTAATAATGGGGCTACCAGAGTGTGAGGAAGGTCCTAATACTATTGCTTTCCTTCAGAAATTTTTGGCAAAAGTTATGGGCCCATGCCTGCTAAACCCAGCTTATCAGATAGAATGAGCCCACAGATCCTTAAGACCAAGACCTCACATAGGAGCTACCCCCAGACCAATCACACTCAAATTCCTCAGCTATATCGAGAAACAGCACATCCTTTCTAAAGTATGGGAGCTGTAAGCTATTAGCTGGGAAGGAACAAAACTGATCATTACCCAGGATCTTCCCTATGAAATGAGAAGACAGCAGCATTTCATCCAATGGTGAGTAAGTTAATAGCGGCAGGAATTCCATTTAAAATGATCTACCCAGCACAGCTACAGGTCTCCCTCTCCAGCACATGGGTTTCCTACGACTCGCCTACTCAGGCCACATCAGATTTTACCTCTAAAGTACCAGAGCTCTTCAAAGTTGGCTGACTACTGGGCTTAACTAATTGTGTCTAATCTTGTTACACACATGGAGTTAAATATTTTTATAGGAGAATCATGTATATGCTCCCCACCTCAAACGCCATCTTCCTCGGATTTGTTTTTTAAGATGAACTTTCAGTAGTAATTGCTTTTATTTTTACTTTCAATCTGCTAACCAGAATATGCAGACTGTGCAGCTCCATGTACTGTGTGCAGCTGCAGCGCCACACCGCTCACTTACATAGAAGGGCGGTGCGGCGCGCGACTGTTAAAGTAAATGGAGCTGCACACAGTTTGCCATATTTCTGGTTCATGGATTTTAAGAAATAAAAATAAAGCAATTGCCTGCTGCAAGAAAAGAGGGTTTTAAGTCGCAAAAGCTTAATCAGGAGGTAAGCTTTTCGGGGGTGGGGAGCATAGTGTTGCCACAGTTCTCCTTTAATTGCAGGTTCAAGATGTTGTTCAGAGCACATTTTGTCGCAAGCTGATACTTTATTTCTGACATTTGGTAGTGCCTGTTGTTGGCGATGGCCACCCTTGGTCTCTCAACATTGCTAGGCCCCAATCCCCGGAGATCCAGCTGAGAAGCAGACCATGCAGGATTCTCGGGAGGACCATATTTCACAGTGACTGTTTCAGGGGGAAGTTTTTTTTTAGGTGACTCCTCGTTCCACAGGTTTCAGACTTCCCCCCCAAGGACTTTCACATGATCAGACACTCTGCTTCTCTAAATGTTTACAGCTGTGCTGCAAGTATTAGTTAAGTCGATTTGTGTTTTCTCTTTACTTGTCGCTTCCTTGTATGATGGGAGAATGTGTTTTTTCAGTATTGGGCTTTACGGAGTTGCAAATTAACCCTGAAATAGGCAGGAAAGGCTACTAACAAGGTTCCAGAAGACCTCATAGACCTCTCAATTTATTTATTTATTTTTATTTGCAAATTCAGATACAGCCTTTGAGTATACACTCTTTCACAAAGGTTCCTTGTCAGGATGTAAAACAGCAGAGACATAACAAAAACTTGACAGTTAACACAAAACATAAGATTGCAATGTAATACAGTATATAGATAAATAATACATTTTGAGTAACCTAGACAACTGAAATTAAACAGCGGGAGGAGATTCGCAAGTAGCAACGTATAGCATAGCTGCCCTGGGGAGCCTGTCAAGGTAGCGTATCGGAAAGGGTAGGAGAAAGAAAGGGGGGAGAGTGTGAATGAGGGGTAGATATGAGAGAGAGAGAGAGAGAGAGAATGAATATGAATTTGGGGGGCAGAGTGGGTGGTAAGGGGAGGTGTTGGGGGAGTATGGAGGGAGGGAGTTGGAGAGAGCTGGGGGGGTGGCAAGGGATGGCAGGTGGGGGTCCAGGGTAGGTAAAACAGGAGGAAAGCTCAGACAGATGAGGGGGATATCCGGGTTGAGGATATGGATTCAGGTAAGACAGTCGCAGGCATTTGAGTTCAGCAGGTATTGCTTCAGTGCTGTTTTAAAGGACCGAACATTTGTTGTATTAAAAGCAGCAGCAGAGATCTCATTTAGCCATAGTGGAGTTTGGTACATGAAGGATCTCTGTCCTAGGGAAGTTCTACAAAATGGGACCTCAAGCTGTGTTGTCACTGTTCTTCGTGTGTTGTATTTGGAGCTTGCTTCCTTTACCAGGTCTGCAATGCAGGTAGGGGTTAGGGAGAGCATGGCCTTTCTCCCTAGCAGGCAAGTTTGGTATACGATTCTGGATTGAAGCGGTAGTATGTGGGCCAGACCATACACGGTACCAGTGTGTGTGAAGTGGTCAACGTTTAGCAATAGTTTACAAGCCTTGTTAAGGGCAGTGGCAACCCTTTGAGGGCCGTATCAGTGGCAGCGCTGTAAACCACCAGCCCGTAGTCAACCAGGGAGAGGACAGAGCTGGAGACTGAAAGCCGGAGGGCTTCAGCAGTTAGGCTTTTCTTCTGCCTAAACAGGATCCCTAATTAGTGTTCACAGCTTTCACCACCATGTCAATGTGCTGAACATACAAGAGGGTATCATCCACAATAAGAATAGGCCTGATGGTCTGTCATGTCTGCTCAGTAGCCAGCCTCCTAATGGAGCTTGCTTTTCCACCCCCCAGCCCCAGGGAGGGTCATCTTCGGCTTCAGTTTTCCCATGTACCACCCCTTCTTGAAGCCCTACACTGTGCCCTCCTCCACCAGACTCCTGGGCAGTCTATTCCATGGCTCCACCACCCTATCAGTGAAGTAATGTCTCCTGCATTCCCCCCCTGTAAGTTCCCCTCTAGCGTCCACTCATGCCCCTGGTTGTCCCCCTTCTTTAGTCTGAACATCTCTTTGGCCCCACCCCTGTTTATTCCTTTTACATATTTGAAGACCCCTATCGTGTCCCCTCTATCTCTCTTCTCCTCCAGTGATTACAGCCCCAGCTCTTCCAGCCTTTCCTCATAGGGCCTCCCTTCCATGCCCTGAATCATCCTGGTTGCCCCCCTCTGTATGCTCTCCAGCAGAGCCACGTCCTTCTTGAGGTGAGGTCTCCAGAACTGCACACAGTACTTGAGATGTGGTCTGACCAGGGCATTATACAGAGGGAGGATCACCTCCCTCCTCCTGGATGTAATCCCCCTGGCTATGCAGCCCAGTATCTTGTTTGTTTTTGCTGCAGTTCTTCTGCAATTTTCAGTACTATTCATTTTTACTTCTACCACCACCATAGATCCCTCTCACTAGTTGTGGCTTGTAGTGTGACACCCCCCCCAGGGTGTATACATGGCCTGGGTTTCTGACCCCCAGATGCAGCACCTTACACTTCCCTGCATTAAACCTCAGTCCCCACCTCCTTGACCACCCCTCCAGGGTATCCAGTTCTCTCTGGATGGTCTCTCTCGCTTGGTCCCCTTCCGCCACTGCTCCCAGTTTTGAGTTATCTGCAAAGAGACTCATCCTACTCCTAACCGCCCTCCTAATATCTGAGACATAGGCATTGAACAGGAGTGGCCCCAATACCGAATCTTGGGGGATCCCACTGATGACCTTCCCGGGGGAGAAGACTATTCCACCAACCACTTCCCTCTGTACTCGCTCCGTTAGCCAATTTTCTACTCATCTGAGCAACTGCCCCCCCCCCCCCAGCTTTGTTAGCAGCCCAATGCGGGGTACTGAATCAAACACCTTATTGAAATCCAGGTATAGGATTTCCACCGGCCTATGTCAGTCCAGGGTCTCCGTCACCCAGTTATAAAAATCTGAGGTTAGTCTGACATGATCTCCCCGGGACGAAACCATACGGTTTGTCATTCAGGTGCCCCAACCTTTCCAGCTGCCTCCCAAGCGTCTCCTTGATAATGCTTTCTAATACTTTGCCTACCACAGACATTAGGCTGACAGAATTCCCCATCTCCTCTGCAGACCCCCCTTTGTGGATAGGTACCACATGAGCCACCCTCCAGTCTTGAGGTACCCATCCTGTCTGCAGAGAGGTGTTAAAGAGTGCAGCCAATGGAGCTGCTAGCTCATCCGCCAGTTTCTTCATAACCCTCAGATGCAGCCCATCCGGTCCCAGTGCCTTATCAGTTTTTAGCATCCGAAGGGCCTCCCTCACCCTATCCACTGTGATTTCTCCTCCCAGCCCACCCCTTATTCAACCCCCATCCCCTTCTAGACTTGGCCCGGCTTGTACCCCAGCCTCTTCGGTCCTCTAGACTCCATCTGTCCTCTCGACCTGCTGGCCCCCTTACTCCCATCGCTGGAGGGATCCCCTGCCTCCCTCCATAACACGAGGCAAAGTGCTCATTTAGCACCTCTGCCTGTTCCCCCACCTCCTGTGCCCATCCCTCCCAGTCCTAATCCTGCTGATCTGTGCCCCGCTTTCTCTTTCTCCCCACGTATCTATAGAACTCCCGATATTCCTAGCCAGGTTTTGCTTCATCCTCGCCTGGCTCCCCTCACCACTCTGGTTTCCCTCCTAGCCATCAACTCGTCCTCACCCCCTCTCCCTATCCCCCTCCCAGAGCGCTTAAAATGTGCATAGGCAGTCTTTTTATCCCTCACTGCCTTCTGCACCTCCCTGGTCCACCAACATGGCTTGTTGGCTCTACCATGCTTACGGCTTGCCTTTGTACAGGACCTAGTAGCCTCCTGTACCCCCCCTTAATGGTCTCCCACAAGCTACCGGCATCCATGTCCGGCCTAATCTTGTCCAAGCTCCCCCGTAGAATCTTGCACATGCCCATGAAGTCCTCCCCCCTGAAGTCTACTACTGTATTAGTGCAGTTACCCCCCCGATACAGCAGAAACCAGACCATGGGGTGGTCGCCACCTGCCAGTGGCTGCACACCTCCGGGCCCTTTATCTGGTAAGTGTCTGCTAGGACAACGTCCAGTATCTGCCCCTCCCTAGTAGGTTCCCCCACCTGCTGGACCAGGAAGGCATCCTGAAATACATCCATCAGTCTCTGTTCCCTGGCCACAGAGGATGTCATAGTGTCCCAGTCTCCCACCAGCATATTAAGATCCCCCATGACCACCACCCTACCCTTTCCAAGGTCACAGTGTCCCTTGATGTTCTCAACTAGTCTGTCCTCCAGGGCCTCTTCCATCATGGGGGGGTCTGTATACCACCCCTACTTTCAATCTTTACCTCCCCTCATTTGCAGGGTTACTCAAATCGCCTCCACCCCCCTACAGCCTCCTTCACTCCACAAACCACTATGTCATTTTTGACTATCAGCACTATACCCCCTCCTCTTACCTCTCCTCTATCCTTCCTGAATATTTTGTAGCCCACCAAATTTAGGTCCCAGCCATTTTTCTGGGTGGTCTATGTCTCAGTAATTGCTGTCACATCTGCTGATCCCTCAACCAGTATTGCCTGGAGCGCTGGCATTTTGTTGCCCATGCGCCTGGCATTTATCAGGACCGTCCTCCACACTGACCCCCCCTCCCTTCCCCAGTCATTTCGGCCCTGCGCAATCCCTAGTTGCCCTTTCCTGTACAGCTCTGGATGGAATTGCAGTGCAGTCACCTGCCCTCTTTTCATGCCCTAGACCTGGACCCTCGAGCAGCCCTCCTGGAGCCACTTTTTTACTTAACCCTCCCCCTTTACAAGTTTAGACCCCACCTCTCGAATATGAATCCAGCAAGTTTTAGTTTCAAGATCTCCTTCCCTTCCGGGTTGAGGTGTATCCTATCCCTGGCATATAACCCCTTGTCCTCCCATGTATCCCCCTAGTCCCCTACCAGTCCATACCCTTCTGCCCTGCACCAGTCCCTGAGCCACTGGTTGACCCCCCCAAGTTTATGCTTGGTCTCCCTGGATGCCCTCGGTACTGGCAGGATCTCAGTGGAGACTGAGCTTCCTATAGAGTGGCAAACCCTGGCAAGTTCCCGGAATCTTGCCTGGATTTCTAGTTCACTGTTCCCCTCCAAGTCATTTGTTCCCAGATGTGTTAGGAAGTCTGGGGATCCCCCGCTATCGAGTATAGCTATGCATGGGTAGGCCTGGGATACATTTAGCCTTGACTGAGCTGCTTTTTCCTTCCCCCGCCCCCTCCCACTGGATGCCCCTGGTCATGGAGTCACCCAACGGAATCACCATCACCCCCCACTTTACTGGCCCGTTTGATTCCATCCAGGCTCTTCCTTCTGTCATCAACCCCCAGCTTACTCCTCCCGCCTCCATCAGCCTGGGGATCACAAGCCTGTGCATGCCCTACCATGCTGTTTCTTCTGCCTGCAGCTTACAGTTGCTCCTCGCTCCCCCAACCTCCTGGGTGGCACAAGTTCCCCCCCCCCCCAGATCTCCTCCGGACTCCCTTACTTGGCCGGTATCCTCAGATCCCCCACCCAGACACCCTTCTACTGCTTCCTCCTTGCCTCCCTCCCCTCTCTGGTCCTCGCCCTCCACCCCAGTTGCTGTATATCTCCTTACCCCCCCTCCACCTTATCCAATTTCTCCCAGCCCGAAGCTGACCTATCTAGAGTACTCCCTACCATACCCCTATCCTTGGCTGACTTCTCCAACCCGAATGTCTGCCTGACCCTAGTCCTTCCCCCTCCCACCCTGGCCTCCTCTGCCCACCCCATCCGCTACCTCCTCCAATCTAGGCTCTTGTCCCTCCTCTCCCTCCTTTCTGTGGATCTGGCCCTCTCCTGCCCCATCCCCCAGCTTACTGACCAAACCTCTCTGTCCACCTGCTCCGCCCTCCCACCAACCTCCTCCACCTCATCTCCTGGATATAGCAGGGTGTATCGATTAGTAAGTGTGATGCTTGTCCCCAGCTTGCTCTCTCCTGTCCCCTTTTCCCTTCTTGGCTCTCTCTGGTCCACCACCTCCCTATGAAGTGATTTCTGTATGTTGTTTGTTTCATGCCCCACCACTCTGGAGTAACCATATGATCCTTGTCCACCTGTTCCCTGGGGTATGCCATTTTGACCTTGTCTACTCTCATGAGGTCCTTTCCACACCTTCTCTCCCCAACCCATCGCCCTTCCAGCTGCCATCGGATCCCCATGACCTCCTCCCTAAGACCTGCCAACTGATCCAGATTTTGAATCCTAAATGCCTATGTAAAAATAGACTTTAGGATTTAGTTTGGGATTTTCAGACTGTAAATCAGAAAATCTGAAAACCGAATCGCAGTCTGACAAATCCGATTCCATTCAATGGATTCTAAGTAACCCTATTTGTGACTGCGTCCCCCTTCAGGCTGTGTGTACACCATCCTGCATTTCAGCCCTACGGGGTGGGCATGGTCCAGGGACTCTCCCATATCTTGGGGTCTCCCTTGCACTCAGTTCTGTTTTTTGTCTCTCTCAGGCTTGAAAAAGGTTTTGGGGCACTCCTGAGATCCTGGCTTGATGTAAGCAAATAAGCACACGCACACTCACAGATGTCCTAACACTTGACTTTTACTGACTGGATCTGTCAGCGTTAATTTGCACACTGAGTCCTGGATCCAGGGACCCCAACTAATTTTTTTCAGTTCTGATCTACATGTACAATCCAATACTCATTCTGGGGTTGTAGGTAGCCTCTCAACTCCATGTTCAGGCCGTCACAGCCATGCCACTTGCCTTCACAGCCATGCCACTTGCCTTCACAGCCTCATGCTGGGACGTATGCTAACGTCAGCACGTCCCCAACGGTTTTCAGTTCATCTGTCTCTGTGGCTATTTTTAACACTCTGTCTTTTCCACACATGCACTTTGTGCTCTTCAGATGGCCTCTCTGTGTCTGCCAGAGCGCCATGCTCTTCCAGGGGATCCCTATTCCCACTCGGTCTGTTCTTGCGGTGAATTGTAGTTATGAATTTTTTTATGTTAATTTCTTTATGCTCCTTACACTGACTGGCTTACCATCCACTAGCACCCCCCCCCAGCCCTGACACCCTGACACCCCAGCATCCACTGGGACTTACCAACCTCCAGATGGTCCTCCAGGGCTTACCCTTCCCCCGGTGGGGTCGGCGGGGTCTCTCTTGTAACCCCACTGAAACAGGATCTGGTGCTCTAGAGGGGCCCAACTGGCCAGGTGCAGTGCCTGTGATGGACCTGCATCATCCAATCGGTTGGCTGCCCTTTCTTGTTTCTTGTACCCCCAGGCACAGAGGAGATGTCATGCAGGGATGCTAATGGTGGTGTCACGCACACTCCCACGTGCAGCACGCCAGGCGTCTGCCCCACCTCCACCCCCCCCCCCCGATGGCAGCGTTGGTGTGCTAGCCCCCAGCCTCCAGTAGGGGCCAGGTAAGTCCCAGCCATAGTTATAAATTTATAACAGTTTATTAAAAGGCATGCCCTCACCTTTCACACTTTGGCCCTGTGATCACTTTTGCCTTCTTTTGAAGGGTGAATTCTGCTTTGCCTGAATGTTAATGCTGTTATTTGATCCCACACTGAGGGGCTATTTATCCCATTAAATTAAAGCTCAGTATAGTTCAGGGAAGAACATTGGGTTATTGCTTTCCTCTGCACGCAACCCACCAGTTTTCCTCCTGTATGGAGTCACATGAGGGCTGTTGGATCACATTCACACACAGACACGTGTGCTACCTGGCAACCCTCAGTCTGTCCTCTCAGATCCTTTCTTCAGTAGGTTAGATCATAGAAACACAGAAACATAGATCAGTTTGTTATCTTTGTGTAAATATGCCTGCAGCACCATGGAGTGGTAAAGTAGCCACTCCAGGTTGGTTGCATTCAATGGTAATGCCATACGGAGTGAATGAAGAACTATCTGTGCATCTCTGTTTTGTGTGTGACTGTGCGTGTAAATGGGGGTGCACTTGTGCGACATTTGTGTATAGAGTAGTTGTACATATTTGTGTACATGGGCCTTCTGGGATGCAAAGGAATGACTCCATCCCTCACTTTACAAAAGAAACTCGCAACCTGTCCTTATCATAAAGTAGGAGACAGAAATGTAGAGCTGACTCTGATTTTGTTAGAATTGATCAGAAAATAAGAATGCCGCAGAAACAGTTTGCAGCAAAGGCAGACAGTGGGGAGGGGAATCTTCTGTGGAACCACAGTCCTTAGGTTTAGAGATTTTTAATAAATAATTGAGAGTGTGGAGGCGGATCCTCTTGCATCCTGTGCTTTTGTTCACCAAGTCCGCTTTTGAGGAGTGCTTTTAGTGTGGTGCTAAAATATTAACGCTGTATTAGGGGACTGTGGTGAAAACTGGAATCGACCCAGAGCCAGAATGTGACAAACCAAAAAGATTTCTCTTTTCCCACTGGCACCAGCGATAGTGCCCCCTGACCTACTGAAACAGCCACCCTTTCTCCAGGAATGGCATCCATGACCCATTAGAATGCCTACATGCTGGAATGGCTGCTTTGACCCACTGGATTGGCCACGAACTGCCAGAAATCCAACTCCACTTGCCAGCATATTCTGACATGCTGTTTGACAGTTTCAGTGGGTCATGTGGGCATTCCCATGGGTTGGGTGTCTTGCCAAGGCAAGTTACGCAGTCCGGCAGGTCAAAAGGGCATTCTGGTGGGTCTTGGCAGCCATACCAGTGGATTGATGGGCATTCTGACAGGGAGAGAATTGGTTTGTCAGCCATTCTGTTGGGTCAGGGGGTATTCTGACTGGTGCTTATAGGAAAATGGAAAGCTTTCCTGTTATGGGTGCATTTAGTTCCAGATCAATTCCGGTTTTCGCCTATTTCCCTACAGTGGTCCACCACTTTGTTTAGTCCTGTGTGATCTGGTAGCTGGACCAAGGACTGTGAGGTGGAAGACCCTATTCCAAGGAATTGCAGTCTAGGGGTTAGATCAGTGCCAAGAATGCTAGAGATCATGTTACCAAGTACTGGGATCTGATGGTTAGCCTAAGGACCATGAGATAGGAGATGTTGCTCCCAGCCAGTGAGGTCCAATACTTTGAGTAAAGGTCTTTTAAATAGCATTTCTATCCCCAGATAATGTGATCTAATGGTTTGACCAAGCATTATGAATTTGAAGGTTCTGCACCCCGTGTGGTTTAATGGTTTTAGTAATGGGTCAAGAGCAGGGAAACTTAACTTCCATTTCAGTCTCCCAAGTAGCATGGTCTGTTGGTTAGATGGGTCAAGGACTGTAAGTTAGAAGATTGATTGATTCAGTGAGTGAGTGAGTGATTGAGCATTTATGTCCGGGAAAGTCCCACTTAGTCATTGTTCATTTCCAGATATGATGAGAGATGCGTGGTTACAAGCAGGGAAAGCAAAGCAGGCAAAGATTACATGGGGGCTAAAGCTGCCAGAGGAAGCTAAAGCTACAGGTTCAATAGCAACAGGGGGTACAGTAAGTAAAAACATGTAGTAAATAACAGGAAAAACAAACAGAGGTCCTCCTGGTTCTACTCCCAGCTATAGCCACTGTCTCACAAATTGACTCTGAGAGCAAGGCACCGCTGGCCTCCTTGTTTGTTTCATTCCTCCATCCATCTGGAGTTCCTAGCGTGCTATTTCAAGGCTCCAGTGCCATGAGATAATTTAATAAATTGTATCTTTCTGCATGTGTGTGCCTTCTTTGTGCGTTTCATGATGTTTCTTCAAGACATCATCATGCCAAGTTTTATTTGGAAGCATGTTTTGGTTGGGTAGTGTGTCCCTAGCATCTGTAAAGCTTGATACAGAGGCAAGAGGACCCTTATGTAACTAAAAATTGGTCAATCCCAGATAGGCAAAAAGGGAGGGGGGGAGACAAGGGAGGGAGAGAGTTAAGAGTCCTGCTGTTGTGACCTGCTCGGTATTGTTCACGCTTGTGCAGGCCTTGTCTGTACTGACCATCTCCGTACCGCTCAACTGTCTATAATTTTCAGGGATGTCCCTGATTTTCCCTCAAAAATGTTAAATTCTTTCTTAAATTTTACATTTCTGTCACCAAAGTCTGTGGATTTGAAGCATAAAATGTTTCCAGACATTATTGCTACAGTATAGTTCTTCAGATAATGCTTCTCATGCAGAACCATCAAGTTGACGATACATTTAGCACGAAGTGTCCCTGATTTTGCTATTTTGTCCCTGATTTGCAAGGCAGGAAGTTACATGCCCCTCCTCAATGTTATTATGAAAGCATGTGGCCACATAAAACCAAATATTTACTTTCCTGTCCTCTCCAAATAATGACTCTATTGTCTCTGGGTGACTGTCGGAGTTAATTTTGTTAACCCAGACATGCACACATACATACATTGTCACTGGAGCAAAGCAAGCCAGCTGTCTCTTTCTCCTGCCTGCAGCTGCAGCTGTTGACAGCCCAAGTTTCTAACACTTGCCTTTTTATGATATTACTGGGAAGCTGGGCTCTGCACCTCCCACGGCGGCTCAGTGCACTGGTGCCCCACTCCTTTCTCACACTCATACATTCGGAGCAGGGAGAGACTGATAGCTCATGTTGTAAATGCCGCAGATACCAGCTGCCTGAAGTAAAGCAATAACAGTTGGCAACGTCGGATACACTTTGTGCTGGATAGGGTCACTGCAGCCGCACCATGGTGAGCCACAACTGTGACTGGATAATCAAATGTTTTGAAAAGACTACAGCCAGTGTTGGAATCATGGGAGGACAGGGGAAGGGAGCACAGCAGCTCGACCCCCATATCTATGAAGTGAACCCTAGTAGCTTCCACAGCACTGTCATTGATATCGTAATGTGAATGATAGCTTCCACAGCCCAGTCCAACACAAGTTCACTGAAGGTGGGATAGGATTTATGTTTCAAGAGTTTTCCCAGGAAAACATACTGAGCTGGTAACAGCTTGTTTCCAGATGCGTGGGGGGAAATAAAACAAAGTGCAGGAAGAACATTAAAGTTATTTATTTATTTAGTTAACATTTCGGAAATCACCTTTGAGCTAAAAGGTCTTTTACAAAGGCTCCACGTCCAGAGACAATACAACAGATACAATGGTGCATTTTAACATTGACAAAAATATAGATATCTAACATAGGAATACTAGCTGGACTCAAACAGCAGCTAAGAAGTTGAAATATCAGGCAGTTTCCCATTGCAAGTTTGAGAGGTAAATAATAGCTGCCTTGTGACCAGGCATTGTCACATGATTCAAGTACGTTTTCTTTCAAGATAGTTACAGGTAAATGGGAAGAGGGAGAGGGAAGCAGGGCTGGGGATAATTAGGCAGAGTCCTGGAAAGACCGGTGCTAGAAGAGCACCAGGTGAAGGTAAGGGCAGGTGTGGGTGGCTTTGACAGTAGGGAGGTGGTGTGGAGAAAGTGTTGGTAAGGACAGCACAAGACAGGAGTAATAGGAATGGGATTGAGGTAGTTGGAGCAAGTGCATGTGGAGAGGGGGTAAAGAAAGACTATAGGTAGGAGTAGGAAATAGTTTGCAGTGGATTCAATCTCCTAACAGGTGGAGTTTGGGAGTCTGATTTCCCACAGAGGAGGTAAGTATGGTGGACTATTATACTTAAGATCCCTTTTCAGCCAATCAGAACACAGAGCTACTGTCCCATTATCAATCACATGGGTGCGGTGTGCATATTTATGGAACACATACAAACACAGGAGAGAAAGAAGTAAGTACCTCAGCTGGGACTTGAACTCAGGCATCTTGGAATACTGTTCTTGCCACGCTAACCAGCAAGTCAACTAGAACCTGGGCCGTCCCAGAGCACACATTACTCTTAGGAACACATACAGAGGAGAGAAAGAAGTAAGTGTCTTAGCTGGGACTTGAACCCAGGCCACCCAGAATACTGTTCCAGTTGCACTAGCCAGCTGCGCCAGCAAGGCAACTGGAACCTGGCCCATCCTGGAGCACACATTACTCTTCCTGTCTGTCCCATTATTCAAATGATCTGCAGACTCAGTAATAGCACTGTATGGGGCATAGTAACTGCTTATTGTACACAGATTTCGACACAGTCAGAAATCCCATTGTACTACTTTTCAATGGTCAAAGAAGTTTTTGTAGTAACATCACTACTTTTCATTCTAAAGAGCGAAGCTGTACTGATTGCATGCCAGAGCTAACTGTTTTCAGTTTCACATGGCCATTAAATCAAATCATCTTCACACTGTAATTTTTACTCTTTTTTGGATGTAATTTTACTAATTCTGCCACATTTAAAACTTTGTTCTCCTGTTTGGTCAGTAACTGCCACTAGTGAACACGTTACGATGTGTTCCGATTACATGGTGACCTCCACTATTTTGTTCAGTTTGCGACTGAATGCACTGATTTTTACAATGTCCAGTAGTTTAGAAGTTGACTGTTATGCTGGGAAATGTTTTTTTAAAACAGTTTACCATTTTGATAGAAATGTGCTTGTGGCTGCTAACGAGTGCGGGGTTATGTTACGTGTTTGCCGTTTGCTTAGCGAAGCCTGTTTAGTTAAGCCTTTTTACTTAACACAGAACAGAGTCAGTGTTTTTCTTTTTTTTTGTTTTTGTTTTTTTTAGCACTATCTCATCAACAACAGGAGGCAGTATAGCACAGTGGTCTAAGGCTCTGAGCTGCAAATCTAGTGACATCCAGCAGACCAGACCTGGGTTTGAATCCCACAGCTTCCACTTGCATACTGTGTGACTCTGAGTAAGTCACTTAACCTCCTTGTGCTCCCAGGTTGCTCCTGTAAAAAAGCTTTCAGCTTAGTGTGCTATACCTGGTTAAACAACTAAAAAAAAAAAAAAACAAGGGGTCACAGATCACTGTGTACTACATATATATATGTACTACATAAAATAACATAAGTAAGTAAAAATGTATTTATACAAGGCGCCCTTCCTGAGCTCAGGGCACCTTTACAATACAATATATTTAAAATCAGTAAAACTGATGATAAAAACAATAATAGCCACTCGGTAAGTCCCTGAAAAAAACTGGTTAAACAAATATGTTTTTAAGAATTTTTTAAATCCTTCCATGGTCAGGCTATCTCGTATCTGGCAAGGTAGAGAATTCCACAGGGTAGGTGCCATAAAGGCAAAAGATCTTACATAGATACATAGACAGTGTCGGCAGATAAGGGCCTATGGCCCACCCAGTCTGCCCATTTGAGCTTGTAAGTTCAGTTTGTTTTCCTAGAAGTCTGTTGCCCCTTACCCCTGACCTTCAGAATTCCTTTATGTCTATCCCATGCAATCTTAAATCCTGTGATTGTTTCAGCCCCCACCACTTCCTCTGGCAGGGTGTTCCACTTGTCCACCACCCGTTCTGTGAAGAAATTCTTTCTCATGTTTCCTTTGAATCGTCCTCCTCCAACTTCATCCCATGCCCTCTAGTCCTGGAACATCTTTTTCGCTTAAAAATAGTGTTTTCCTGCACCCTGTTCCTCCCTGTAAGATACTTGTATGTCTCTATCATATCCTCTCTCCTCCTCTCCTCCAGGGAGTACATGTTCAGTTCCTTCAACCTGTCTTCATAGGACTTGTGATGCAATCCGTGCACCATCTTTGTTGCCCTCCTCTGAACCTTCTACCCTGTCTATGTCCTTACGTAGGTATGGTCTCCAGAACTGTACACTGTACTCCAGGTGGGGCCTCACTAGTGTCTTGTATAGTGGAATTATGACCTCCTTTTCCTGCTGGTGATGCCCTGCCTATACATCCCAGCATCCTATTTGCTTTACCTGCTGCCTTGTCACACTGTTTCCCTACCTTGAGGTCATCAGAGATGACAACCCCAAGATCCCTTTCCTGCTTGGTGCATGCTATATCCTCACCCCCCAACTGATATATTGTGCCAGGGTTTTTGTGCCCCATATGTATTATCTTGCACTTCTTTATTGAATTTCAACTGCCAAACCCCTGACCATTCTTCAAGTTTCTGCAGGTTGCTTCTCATTCTGTCTACACCCTCTGGTGTGTCTACATCTTCCTCCAGATGTTTTCAGGGATACCCTGGGAATCTCCAGCAATCCCTCACCAGAGGATCGGAGTGAGGGGGAGGGGCAGTAAGAAAACAAGAGCTCTTTCAGGTAGGGATGTCCCAACTCATGTACAGCCCTATAGGTCAGCAATGCAACCTTGAAGGTGATCCACCATCGTATAGGCAGCCAGTGCAGTTCACGCAGCACAGGTGTTATATGATTGGATCTAGAGATTCCAGTCAATGGCCTGGCCACCACACGAAAAGGCTGCCTTTCCATCACAGGGATTCTATGACATCATAGACCGAATCCCCTCTATGGAAATGCAGCTTTGCTGTGCACACTTACCTGTCTGTCATTCTAAAACCCTGTGATCTGAATGGCAAAAATGAATGTTAGTGTGGTCTGTGAGAAACTCTTACATTTCCTGGCATCTCACAGAGAAAGAACAATCTTGGTACTTTTTCAAAACCTTTCTTTCTTTTTCAGTTTTCTTTTCTCGATATGATATGATAACCGATATTGTGGTGAGGGCTTTACTCCTATAACTAGACCAGTGGGTTAAAAAGCTCTTCAGTTGTCCCCCCTGGTCTGGTTATTACTAAGTAAACCTCAACTGACAGATATGCAGTCATATACAGTTAATGACATGCTTCCAGTGACCAGAAAAACAGATAATTTTGACTGGATAGACCAGATAATCCACATATTTAATCAGGTTAATGACCAGGACATCACAGTATATGTTCCAAATAAAAATCTGGATCTCTTGTCCCTCCTCCTCTACCCCCCCTTCCCTTCTCGTTCTCCCCCACCACATCCACTACTGCCTTCAAAGCCCTTTT
Source organism: Neoceratodus forsteri (assembly GCA_016271365.2). Lineage (NCBI taxonomy): Eukaryota > Metazoa > Chordata > Ceratodontiformes > Ceratodontidae > Neoceratodus > Neoceratodus forsteri. The sequence continues at coordinate 68,914,128 of JADMNL010000035.1, forward strand.
GGCTATAAACCCTCACAAAGGTTGGAGTCCTGGTGGTCTTGACCCCACGTTCTTGTCTCTTTCTGCTACTGCCATTGCCCTCCCTCTCACCTACCTTCTAAACCTCTCCTTCACTCTTGCCTCAATCACTGATACAAAAAAGCAGGCTAGGATCATCCCCCTTCCCAAAGGGGGTGACCCCTCCTTCCTGGTAACTCCCACCTCTCTCCCTCCTCCATACTCTGGCTAACCTCCAGGGACACTCCACCTCCCTCCTGCATCTCACTGACTCCACACTATCTGGTATGGATCAGGGCTTGGTTACCTAAGCTATTTTTATTTTTTTTTATCCCTCTACATCCTGCAGACCCGACCCTTTGGGACCACAAAGGAGTCATCATCCTGCCTCTCTCGCCCTACCTAGACCTACCTCTCCAGTCACCATGTAGCTGCGGCTTCCCCCCCAAGTGGGGTCAAGGTGGGGCAGGCAAGCACCCCAATACCCACGTCTAATCAGACCGGATGTAGCGGGCAGGCAAGGGCATATTGGAGGCGTGCTCTGGGTGCTCCTTCTTCCCGGACACTGCAGGCGTTTTCCCATTTTCTGTGGGGGAGTGGCACGCACCCTACCCCAAGGCATCACTGCCGGCATCGCCACTCCCCCATCCCTCCACATCTGCACTTGCTGTGTCACTGGCTTCCGCCAGAGGCCAGTCAAGTGTCGAGAGCAGACCCCTCCTCCTCCCGGGAGAGGAGAACTGTCCTCCAAATGCTCAGTCCTCTCCCTCCCCTGCCGATTCCTGATGGCCCAGGCTCACTTCTGGAACCCGGGGTCGCCAGCGTGGCGCGAGGTGTGGCATCTAGCGCCTCAACCCTCAGTGCCACTGGGCTGGCTATTGTTTTTTTCTTTTAAATCATAATTTATTACTCCCCCAGTCCTCCAGGCACCACATCATCGGGAGTTGCTTATGGTGTCTGCCCCTGCTTCTTCCACCTACCTGTAGCCCTCTGGTACCCCCATGGAGCTGTGGTTCTCCCCCTCCCCCCCAGGTGGGGAAGAGGTGGAGCCCATACACCACGAACTTCCTGTCTTCGTCAGGCCGGCAGGGACAAGTAGGCATGAGCTGTGGCGTCAGCACCGAGCTCTCCATCTTCCCGGTGCCTGGAGAGCCATTTTCCCCTGTTTCTGTGTGGACATAATATGCGCCCTGATGTCAAGGCATAACCGCAAATGTCCATTGTGTCTCTTCCCTCTTGCATTGGCAAGGTGTGTGCTGTACCCCAGGCCTCCACCTGGGGCCAGTTCAGCACTGAGCCTCTGCCCCCCCCCCCCCGGGAGAAGGTGAGTGGTCCCTAGGATGCTCAGCCTTCTCCTCCTGGCCAGTCCCTCGACTTCCCAGGCTCATTCCTGAACCCAGGTCATCAGCGTCGTGAGCAGTAATGTTGCTGTTGTACTGGCAGGCCAGACTTACCTCAGCCATTTTTGTTGACCTGTCCAGAACCTTTGACACTGTTGCACATACTGTCCTTCTGGACAAGCTATGGGCAGCAGGACTCTACTTACTCAGCTGAGTGGTTCTGCTTCTATCTTGAGGGCATGTCTTGAGATATCTGTATTAACGACCTCTTATCCCTTCCTCTCCCGATCTGCTCTGGCATACCTCAAGGATACATCCTTGGCCCTATTTTGTTCTCCATATTCCTGAACAACTTTCCCTCTGTATGTTCCTCTGCATACCTATCGACCTTTTGTCCCCCAAACGTGGAACATTGCCTCTCAAAATGTGGAACAAATGAGCAAAATGTGGAACACTTAGTCAAATCTTGACCTAGGAGGCTCAGAACACTGTTAAAAGGTTTGCATTTATGTTCAGAAAGTCTGTTCTTAATTGAATAATATAATTTTTGCATCATTTACTATAGATTGTTGCTTTAAAATGTTAATACTGAATGTGGAACAAGTCCTTACAATGTGGAACAAGGAGCTTTTGTGAAGTAAAATGAGGAACGTTCCTCATAATGTGGTACAGTTGAGAGGTATGTTCCTCTGTGTCCATTCACATGTATGCAACATGGTCCTCTATGCCTCTGGATCCTCTGACCCAATCCTCTGAAGTCATGGTCTGGCTCCAACTGGACTTTATCAACATCCAGCACCGATTCCGGGCTAATCAGCTATCCCTCAGTGCCAAGAAAATGGTCTCCATGACATTTAGCACAAGGCAGAGACTAGCTGGCCTAACCACCCCTCCCCCCTTCCATACCACTGATGGTGTTGTAGTTGAGGAGGTTTTCTGCTTTAAAGGAAAACTACGTGCACAATTTATAAAAACACATGTTGTGCATTGGGTGTTTGTTTCTGTGATAGTTCCTAATGTTCTGTTCCGTGTCTACAGCAAGTTTTTTAAAAATTATTTCCTGCCCGTTTTATGGCCCCTGGAGGTAGCCATGCAGGCTTTTCTTTATTACCTTTGACCTGTTGGAATTTTCCCAGAATGCATCTGGGAATGATGTCAATTAGACCTAGGGCTAGAACTAAGCCCAGGAACCTACTTATAATCTAATCACAACATCCAACTGCAGCTGCTTATAAAAAAAAACACTTTGAAAAAGTGTTTGCCCTCCCTCCCCAGCCATAGAGAGATTTATCTAAGCAGCAACTGCAGTTATTAGGGATGTGTGCCAGTTTTCTTTGTAAAGTGCTGTTACTCAGTGATAAGGTCAATATACTTTTGAAGGTTTTAAGTCCAATTGACATCATTCCCAGAGGCGTTCTGGAAAAATTCCAAAAGCTCAAAGGCAATAAAAGAAACCTGCATGGTGACTTCAAGGGGCCATAAAACTGACAGGGAGAAGTGAAAAATAAAACACAAAAAAAACACCTCACCACAAACACAGGGGACAAAATGTCAGAAACAGAGAAACAAAATTCCTATGCACAAGATGGTTTTTTTTTTTTTCCATGTAGTTTTCCTTTAAATACCTTGGGATCTGGCTGGATCATCACCTCAGTTTTTGTGTTCATGTGGATGCCATCCTCCAGCAGCATCACCCCAAATTGGGTGCGCTATATACAACAATAAAGTGAGCATCCCACTTCCTGCCCGCAGAGAGATTGTCTCGAAGATGATTCTCCCTCTATCTTCGACTATGGTGACATTACCTGGTGACATTATTTACTGTGCTACTCCCAAAACCACCCTAGCCAGACTGAGCCCACTATTTCACTCCTTCTGTTGCTTCACCCTTGATTGTCTTCCTAGACCACTACTCCTTTTATTCCTCCCTATCCTTTCCCACCCTCAATGTCAGGCACCTTATTCACTGCATGACTTTCATCTCCATATTCTGGCTTGGGTCGCCTTTTGCTCCCTCATCTATTCTCCACCCTCTTCTACCTCCTACTCCCTGGCCCTTGCTATCTTGCGCACCCCCTCCATAAAATCCTCTGCTGACCAAGCTGCCTCCTCCTTCTGCTTCCCCAAACTATGTGGGGCTCTCTTCCCATTACCATTCACAATGCTCCTTTCTCTCTCTCACTCAAATCTCTCAGGTCAGGAGACAAAAGACAAATGGAAGGAGGAGATGGGGACTTGTGAGGGGAGGCGAAGAACTGGCAAAAGTCATGGAGTGGAAAGGAGAGAACAGGTTACTATGAAGAGAGAGGGAGCGCGGATTTGTGAAGGGCCTTCAGAAAATAGCTGTGCACTGCTAGAGAGGAAGAAGGTGGAGGAGGGAAATGATGAAATTAAAGAAATAATTGATAAATGCCTGGACCAAACTGGAGCAGGGGGAAGTTCTGCTGGGAGAATTGCAACAGGGTAAAAGGGGGAAATAATGTGCAGGAAGAAGAAGAGGAGCTGGAAATGAGAGAGGGAGATGAATGGAAGCAAGCAGGGAGTAAGAGGGGTGGAATCTTAGTGCTGGGGGACTCAATACTAAGAGGAGTTAGGTGGTGTAGCAAGAGGGAGAGGCATAGTCGCATTTGGGTGGAGGCCATGCCAGGAATGACAGTGGAAAGGGTGGGACAGTCTGTTCTGAAATATGCTAGAAGGGTAGGGACAAGCCTCATTTAATTATACATCTTGGGACAAATGACCTGGCTGACAAGACAGTAGATACAGTCCAGAGGAGGTTTGAGGAACTAGCACAATTATGTGAGGGGCAGGAAGATCAGTAACTTTTTCAGAGATACTTAGGTGCCAAAGGCAAGCACAACAAGAAAGCTGAGAATAGAGGGATTTAACGGATGGCTAAGAACCTGGTGTTGTGCTAAAGGGTATGGGTTGTTGGGGTGGGGAGGGACCTGGGAGGACAGTAGTCTCTATGCCAAGGACAGACTACACTTTGAGTGAGGAGGGAAGAAAGTGTTGAAACAGAGGATGGAGGAGTACATAGAGGAAGTTGGGAATTTAAACTAGGAGTGGGGGTGGCAGTTGGGAAGAGATATGCAGAGACCACAGGCTGGGAAACCATATGAGCTTACCCCCCATAACAGTGACAAAGGACAAATGGCAAGTGCTGTTGGTGATGCTAGGAAAGGGGGCAGGATGGGGGAGGGTGGAAGGTGGTTACCCTTAATGCTAGGAGTCTTGGGAGGAAAACTGCAGAGTTACAGGTTCTCATGGCAGAGGGAGAGGTGGACATTGCAGCCATCACGGAAACATGGGCCACCCAATACAATGACTGGGACCTGTCTGTACCAGGGTACAGGTTATTTCAGTAGGGACAGGGTGATTGGGAAAGGGGTGGCACTATATGTGAAGGAAGGACTGAAGTGTGTAAGGAGGAAGGGAGGAGGGTATGGAGTCACTTGGGATGTAAACCAGGATTCCAAGAATAGGATTCTTAGAATGGGAGTGATGTACAGACCACCATCTCAGATGGAGGAGTTAGACAGGGAACTAGCAGGACAGATCAGGAGGACCTGCAGAAGGGAAGTGTGGTGATTGTGGGGACTTCAACATGCCAGGAGTGGACTGGAGCACCCAACAACCAGGAACAGAAGGGAGCAGGTACTGCTGGATGCCTTTCAGGACAGCTTCCTGCTGCAAATGGTCAGTGAACCAACCAGGTTAGGGAATACCTTGACCTTGTGCTGGCAAATGGGGATTTTGTGAGAGAACTTACAGTGGAGGAACCGCTGTCAGGGAGTGACCACCACTCAGTATGGCTCACATTGGATATGGGCAAGGAAGGAGTGGAATCTGTCACAATAGTGCTGGACTTCAGGAGGGCCGACTTTGGGAGGATGGGGGAAGTGGTAAAAGGGTACCTGGCCAGAATTCAATCTAGTATGGATACTAACCAGAGGTGGGAGCTCATAAAGCTGGGGATAGTGGAGGCAACCAAAACCTGCTGCAAAGCCCAGAGCAAGAAGGCTAGGGCTAAGAAACCGATCTGGTTGAGCAAGGAGGTCATGGAAAATGTAAGGAGGAAAAGAGCTGCCTTTAGGAAGTACAAGAAAACAGACAGGGGGGAGGACAGGGAGGAGTACTTGACAGAATCGAAGGAGGTAACAAGGGCAGTAAGGGGAGCCAAAGCATCTACGGAACTCAAGTTGGCACAAGGCATTAAGAAGGGGAGAAGGACTTTAAGTACATCAGGAGAAAAGGAGCTGTAAGGACCCATAGTAAGGATTAGGAAGGAGGGGGTTGGTGGAAGCAGGATGCAATAGCATGGAAGCACTCAAATGAGTACTTCTGCTCAGTATTTACTAAAGAGAAGAGGGGTGACACCCAAGGTGGGAGAAATGGCAGAAGAAGGGTGGGAAGTGGTGATAGATGGGGAAATCATGGAGAGCAGAGTTCGAGAGGGTTTGAAGGCACTGAGGGTGGACATGGCGCCAGACCCAGATGGCATCCACCCCAGGGTACTGAAGGAGTTGGCAGAGGTCCTTGCAGGACCTTTGGCAGACCTATTTAATGCCTCACTACATTCAGGGTATGTACCTCAGGACTGGAGGATGGCTCATGTGGTGCCCTCCACAAGAGTGGCCCCAAGGATGAACTGGGAAACTACAGACCAGTGAGCCTCGTGATCCATTGTGGGTAAGCTAATGGAGACTATCCAGAAGGAGAGGCTGGTGGCCCTCCTAGAGGCCAAAGGACTACAGGACAGCAGACAGCATGGCTTCACATGTGGCAGATCCTGCCAAACCAACCTGGTTGAGTTCTATGACTGGGTAACTAGGCAACTGGACAGGGGCCATGCAGTGGATGTCCTGTATCTGGACTTTAGTAAGGCATTCGACCCAGTGCTACATGGAAGGCTGGGAAGGAAGTTAGTAGGACAGGGCGGGTGAAAAGCTGGTGAGATGGGTAGGAAACTGGCTGCAGGGAAGGCAACAGAGGGTGGTGGGTGGGGAGCTCTCACACCAAGGGCAGTGACGAGCGGTGTTCCACAGGGCTCGTGTTGGGACCAGTGTTGTTTGGGATATTCATTGCAGACATATCATGGGACATCAAGAGCAAGATCAGTCTGTTTGCTAATGATACCAAGGTAGGCGCGGTGGTGGATGACCTAGGGGGATGGCACAGGTTGCAGGATGATCTGGCAAAGCTTGAAACCTGGTCAGACACCTGGCAACTGGGCTTTAATGCCAAAAAGTTCAAGGTGCTGCATTTTGGGATGAAGAACCCAAGGAGGAGTTACCAGCTAGGGGGAGTGCAGCTAGCCAAGACAGAGGAGGAGAAGGATCTGGGTGTGCTCATTACAGGGTCAATGAACAACTCGGCACAATGTAGGAAGGCAGCTGCAAAGGCCAACAAAATGCTGGGTTGTATTGTAAGGGGTATATCTCGAGGAGGGAGGAGGTGATTCTGCCACTGTATAGGTCATTAGTTAGACCACACCTGGAGTACTGCATGCAGTACTGGCGTCCATATCTGAAGAGGGACATTGAGTTACTGGAGGGGGTGCAGTGCAGTGCGACAAAGATGATCAAGGGGCTGGGGGGCTTATCATACGAGAGGAGGTTGAAGAAGTTGAGCATGTACTCACTGGAGGAGAGGAGAGACAGGGGTGACATGATTGAAACCTTTAAATACATGAAAGGAATAAACAAGACAGGTACAGAGGGGCTGTTCAAAGTAAGGGAGGGGAGGGCCACCAGGGGCCACGATATGAGACTGGATCGAGGAAGGTTCAGGAGGGAGATGAGGAGACACTTTTTTACAGAGAGGGTGGTGGCTGGGTGGAATGCGTTACCTGCTGAAGTGGTATGCAGTAGAACAGTGGACTGCTTCAAATGAGGATGGGACAGGACAAGGGGGAGGGTTAATGAAGGGGAAGGGTAGAAGGAAGGGGCAGCTGCAGAATAAGGGGTGCTAACTGCACATTTGAGCAGACTTGATAGACCTCTAGGCCTTTATCTACTGGCAAATTTCATATGTTCGTATGTTCTCCAGTGTGAATTCACTACTCCTGCAGTTGTCTCCGATCCTGTACTGTATTCTGCCACCCTACGATCCCCCCAGCCCCTGCTTCTGCCCTAATTAATCTCCCCTGCCCCCTAGTTTTCTCGATTCTTCTCTGCTGAACAAAACACCAACAGTGCTTCATTCACCCTTCAAATTGCTGCCATCTGCACTTTAATACCATACCCAGCAGTGCCTTGTTCATACTCCAGTTGTGTTCCAATTTGCAATTATCTTGCTTGTTCCTCTTCAGCTGCTCTGCCTAGCTCCTCATGTTCATTTGGTGCTACTTAATTGTTTAACTTGTGTATTTGATTTGTGTAACCGACTGTTGTAACTTACATAGATACATAGACAGTGTCGGCAGATAAGGGCCTATGGCCCACCCAGTCTGCCCATTTGAGCTTGTAAGTTCAGTTTGTTTTCCTAGAAGTCTGTTGCCCCTTACCCCTGACCTCCAGAATTCCTTTATGTCTATCCCATGCGTTCTTAAATCCCGTGATTGTTTCAGCCCCCACCACTTCCTCTGGCAGGGTGTTCCACTTGTCCACCACCCATTCTATGAAGAAATTCTTTCTCATGTTTCCTCTGAATCGTCCTCCCTCCAACTTCATCCCATGCCCTCTAGTCCTGGAACATCTATTTTGCTTAAAAATAGTGTTTTCCTGCACCCTGTTCCTCCCTGTAAGATACTTGTATGTCTCTATCATATCCCCTCTCTCCCTCCTCTCCTCCAGGGAGTACATGTTCAGTTCCTTCAACCTGTCTTCATAGGACTTGTGATGCAATCCATGCACCATCTTTGTTGCCCTCCTCTGAACCTTCTCTACCCTGTCTATGTCCTTACGTAGGTATGGTCTCCAGAACTGTACACTGTACTCCAGGTGGGGCCTCACTAGTGTCTTGTATAGCGGAATTATGACCTCCTTTTCCTGCTGGTGATGCCCCTGCCTATACATCCCAGCATCCTATTTGCTTTACCTGCTGCCTTGTCACACTGTTCTCTACCTTGAGGTCATCAGAGATGATAACCCCAAGATCCTTTCCTGCTTGGTGCATGCTATATCCTCACCCCCTAGCTGATATATTGTGCCAGGGTTTTTGTGCCCATATGCATTATCTTGCACTTTTTGCATTGAATTTCAACTGCCAAACCCTGACCATTCTTCAAGTTTCTGCAGGTCGCTTCTCATTCTGTCTACACCCTCTGGTGTGTCTACTCTGTTACAGAGCTTTGTGTCATCAGCAAACAGTGAAATTCTGCCTTCTATGTCCTGTGCAATGTCACTGATGAAGATGTTGAATAGGACCAGTCCCAGCACTGATCCCTGTGGTACCCCACTGGTCACTCTTCCTCTGTGGAGTGACAGCCATTTACCACCACCCTCTGTGTCCTGCCACCCAGCCAGTTACCTACCCACCACACTACTGTCCTGCCCACACCCATATTCCCAGTTTGTGTAATAGTATTCTATGTGGCACAGTGTCAAAGACCTTGCTGAAGTCCAGATAGGCCATGTCCACTGCCCTCCCTGATCCACCTCCCTAGTCACCCAGTCAAAATTCAATGAGGTTGGTCTGACATGACCTCCCTGGTGAAACCATGCTGCCTTGGGTCCTGTAGTCTATTGACAACCAGATGTTCCACCAATCTCTCCTTCAGTAGTGCTTCCATGATCTTCCCCACTACCGAGGGTGGAGGCTGACTGGTCTGTAGTTCCCTGCTTCCTCTTTGTTCCCACTTTTGTATAAGGGGACTACATCTGCTGTCCTCCAGTCTTTGGGTACCTCCCCTGTTTCCAGTGATCGGCTAAACAGGATAGCCAGAGGTTCAGCCACCGCCTCTCTTAGTTCTTTAAGGACCCTGGGGTGCACCCCATCTGGCCCCATTGCTTTATCAACTCTTATTACTTCTGCGCTCTCCTTGTTTTCCCCCTCCCCAGGACACATCTGGAAATGAGCTATTTCAGCTCAGTATGTCTTACCTGGCAAATCTTTAGAAATAAACACATTGTCATTATACAGTGTATCAAAGCATCTTTGTAATGCATAAGGAATCAGTATAAAAGAGATTATCCTAAAAATTTGATCCCAGTGCATATATCTAGCCCAGATAATGTTAGCAACTGTAAAACTAAGGCATCCACTGGAAAATGCATAGAAACATAGAAGTTGATGGCAGATGAGGACCGCAAGGCCCATCCAGTGTGCCCATTTTTTCTACCTTATGAATGTACCATAGGCCTTTACTCTGTCAGTGGCCTATTTATTCATACTCATCTGTATTGCTTCCTTATGCCTATCCCATGCCTGTCTGAAGCTCTGCATGGTATTCATATCCAACACTTTCTGAGGCAGGCCATTCCATGCATTCACCACCCTTTCTGTGAAAAATAACTTCCTCACAATATCCCTTAATCGGCCTCCCGCTAATCTCATGTTGTGTTGACCTCTTGTCCTGCTATTTTTCTTATATTGAAACATGTTGGACTTTCACCTTATTAATGCCCTTAAGATGATTGAATGTTTCTATCATATCACCTCTTTTCCCCCTCCTTTAATCTAGGGTATACATATTGAGCTCTGTTAATCTGTCCGCATATGTTTTCTGATGCAGTCCTTGAACCATTTTGGTTGCCCTTCTCTGGACTGCCTCCATTTTGTTAATGTCCTTGTGCAGGTGCGGCATGCAGTACTCCAGATGAGGCCTAACCAGTGTCTTGTAAAGAGGGATTATTACCTACCTCTTACGACTTGTGATACCCCTACTAATACACCCCAGCATCCCTCTAGCCTTACCCACTGCTTTAGTGGTCTGCTTGGATGATTTCAGGTGATCTGTGATGATGATGATGATGATGCCCAAGTCTCTTTCTTCCCTTGCGATTGCCAGCAACTCCGCTCTCAACCTATAGGTAGCGACAGGGTTTCTCTTCCTTATGTGCATGATCTTGCACTTCTTTGTGTTAAACCCCAGTTGCCACTCTTCAGATCATTTTGCCAGTTTTCCCAGATCTTTTCTCATTCTGCCCACTCCGTCTGAATCATCTACTCTGTTGCAGATCTTGGTGTCATCTGCAAACAGGCAAACCTTACCCTCCAGTCCATCTGCAATGTCACTGATGAAGATATTGAAGAGGACTGGCCCCAGGACTGATCCCTGAGGTACCCCACTTGTGACTTGCATCTCTTCTGACTATATACCATTTAAAATCACTCTCTGTTTTCTGCCTGCCAACCAGTTTGCCACCCAATTGACCAACTTCTGACCCACCCCAAGCCTACCCAACTTATTAATCAATCTTCTTTGTGGAATGGTATCGAAAGCTTTGCTGAAGTCAAGGTAGGCAACATCAACTGCACCTCCTTTGTCCACCACTCTGGTTACCCAGTCAAAGAAGTCTATGAGATTAGTTTGACAGGACCTTCCTGTTGTAAACCCATGCTGTCTTGGATCCTGTGCTCCTATGGATTCCAGGTGTTGCACTATCCTTTCCTTAAGGAGTGCCTCCATAATTGCAGTGTCAGTGGCTCAGTAGGTAGCACACTCACCTCTGAGGCCAGGAGATCAGAGGGCTGTGGGTTCAGTTCCCACATCTGGCACTTGGGTTAATATCCCAGTACTGACACTGTAGTGCAGCATGAGAGGGGTGCTGCATTTCTGAGGTGCCATCTTTCAGATGAGATGTTAAACTGAGGTCCCATCTACCTGGATTGGTGGTAGTTCAGGTGGATGTTAAAGATCCCATGGCACTTATCGAAAAAAGTAGGGGAAGACTTTATTAAAGAAATCATACAATACAAAACTCAAAAACACACATGGGGGGAAAAAAAAAAAACAAGCTGTTCCCATAATAAACAAAGGAAAAGGACAAATCATGACAAAAGTCCTCAAGTAACTGAAAAGTTATTGTCAGTAATCCAGGGCAAATTCTGCCAAATAGCCTGCAAACGTACCCTGCTAAGAGTTTTGCATTCATGAAGATAAACATCCTGTAGGAACTTGAAAATATTACCACACAAATCATAATAGGAAAGCTCATGCTGTCAAAGAGTGAATAAACATCTAGAATGCCATACCAACCATTTGATAACAGCAAAAATTACAGTCAATGTACTTGCGTCCCAAATATCCCAAGTACTAGGATAACTGCCATACATGAGCACAGGATACGTAAGGTGTAGAAAGAAAGAAAGACGAGACTTGTCATAAAGGAATTTCCAAAAATCAACAATGTAAGTACAAGTAAAATACAAATGCAAAAGAGTTTTGGGTTGATTAATACGCCGAGGTCTAGAGCAAATTCGTTCCTCCACCCGTTTATGCTTTTGATTAGCTTTAACATTTAGTTTCTCATGACAATTAAGTCAGTGATGGTCTTTAAATTTTTGTGGGACTCTTTTCTCATTCAGAAAGGTCAATAAAGCCTCTCTATATGCCACCAGACATTTTGGAAAGATTTCCAACTCACTAAAATGATTCTCCATAAGGGGAAGGGGAAATTGTTTAACCAGGAGAGGCACACTAAGCCAAAGCTTGTTTCCAGGTGCGACCTGGGAGCACAAGGAAGTTAAGTGACTTGCTCAGGGTCACACAGTATGCAAGTGGGGGCTATGGGATTCAAATCCAGGTCTCCAGGTTTACAGCTCAGAGCCTTAAACCACTGTGCTATACTGCCTCCCATAACAAATGAATACAACTGTTTTTTAGTTTTTGAAATCACAAGTCTACTAGTGATCCCCCAGGAATGAAGCTTGACAAAGACCTCGCGTAAATACAATGGAGAACTGGCTACCTTCCTAATTTGTTGTAAACAACCCAGCTCCCAAGCTACAAACCAAGGTGATATGTTGTGAGTAAAAAAAAAAACACACCAGTATTTATCAGGAGAAATAAACAAAGGTTTCAAATTAGCATGCAAAAACTGACAGAAAAAAAATAACACAGGGTTAATCATTTGTTGTCCACCTTGATTGCGAGGTAAATACAATACATTCCTTTTAATGGGATTAAGAAGACTCCCCCAGGACTGGAAAAAGGGGCTATACAGTTTAACTTCCCTTGACTTGGGGACAGGAAAAACAGAACTAAGAAACAGAAAAAGGGGCACCAGGTAAGTCTTAATCAAATAAACACGTTTGCAGTAACTCAGTTTGGTCTTATTCCAGTTGTGAACCATTTGTTTACCAATCAATAATTTTGTGTCCCAGTTTGCATTGTCCATTTGGGACGATCCATATTCAATACCCAAAATTTGTGAAGTACCTAATGTAAAAGGGAGACCAGCTATGCGATCAGTGGGAACAACCTGACCACCCAAGGGCTTCCCAATACTTTTTGACAGGTTCAGACTGGTTCCTGAGAACGTACCATAAGTGGTACAGACAGTTAGCGCCACTTCAGCGGACTGGGTATTCCCAACCAAAAGAACCACATCATCTGCATAGGCCAAGGCAGTATAAGGAACCATAAAATTTGATATCTGAATCGGAGCAATACTAGGTGTGGAATTGAGAAGCTGTAATAAAGGATCTATGCTAAATACATATAAAAGGGGACTAACTGGACACTCTTGTCGAACAACTTTTTTAATATGAACATGAGGGCCTAGAAATCCATTAATACAGGGATGAACAGTAGCAGTACGATAAAGGGCCTGCAACCATTCTGTAAAAGTGGCAGGGATACCATAATGACGTAGCACATGCCATAAAAAGACATGCGCCACATTATCAAAGGCTTGCCTCTGGTTTAGGGAAAGAACATAACCATCCAGTGGAGAAACAGTATCATGAAAAAATAGATCCTGTAATAAAAGTAGTCGGTCCGTTATTGAGTTCCGTTATTGAGTTCCCAGGCACAGTACAAGATTGTGCCAGGGAAATCAAGAACTTTGCCACTGTTAGTGTTCAAAAGTTTAGAAAGAATTTTAAAATCATTATTCAAGAGGCTAATATGCCTCCAATTAGAAGGATCAAATTTATCACCCTTATTCTAAACAAGCATTTGTCAATGCCGAACGTTCGCTTGCAGGTATTTGCAGTGGCGTTTGGCATGTATGGTGCTTTACCCTAATGCCCTGTGCGATTGCTGGTATTTGCACAATAAATTTTCAGCATGACCTTTTTGTTACCCCCATTGTGCGCTACATAGGCGGAAACACGTTTTGGGCAGGATGTGAAAATGACAGCTGCACTGCTTATAAGGAAGTGGTAAAATGGCAATGTTGAAAATCTGGAGTGGAAATATTGAAAATTCGCAAACCTATGAGCGTGCGGGAACTGCACAATGCACGCTCGTAAAACAGTCATTGTTAGGAATTTTTTCACCAAATTTTCAACATTGGCATTTTAAAACCTGTGCTAATGAACAGTGTCACTGTGATTGTCTTACTGTGTCCCATACATTGATTTTGCACACCGACTGCGCCATTGTGCACTACATGGGTGGAAACACATTTTGGGCAGGATGTGAAAAATGACAGCTGTACTGCTCATAAGGAGGTGTGGTAAAATGGCAATTTTGAAAATCTGGAGTGAAAATATTGAAAATTCGCAAACTTACAAGCGTGTGTAGGAACTGCACAATGCACGCTCATAAAACGGTTATTTTTAGGAATTTGTTTACCAAATTTTCAACATAGCCATTTTAAGATCTCTGCTCATGAACAGTGACACTGTGATTTTCTTAACCTGTCCCATACACTGAGTTCACACAGCGACTGTGCCATTGTGCGCTACATGAGCGGAAACACGTTTTGGGAAAGATGTGAAAAATGACAGCTGCACTGCTCATAAGGAGGTGTGGTAAAATGGCAATGTTGAAAATGTGGAGTGAAAATATTGAAATTGCGCAAACGTACGAGCATGCATAGGAGCTGTGCAATGAACACTCGTAAAACAGTCATTTTTAGGAATTTTTTCACCAAATTTTCAACATAGCCATTGTAAGACCTCTGCTCATGAACAGTGTCACTGTGATTTTCTTAATGTGTCCCATACATTGATTTCAAGACACCGACTGCGTCGCTATAGCCACATGGGCAGAAACACATTTTGGGCAGGATGGAAAATGACAGCTGTACTGCTCATAAGGAGGTGTGGTAAAATGGCAATGTTGAAAATCTGGAGTGAAAATATTGAAAATTCGCAAACTTATGAGCCTGGTAGGAACTAGCGCAATGCATGTCAGAAAACAGTCATTTTTTTTTGCTTTATAATTTTAACAGGGAGTTTGGACCTCTTCTCTCATGAATGATATCACTGTCATGTGAATATGGGCCCGGGAGATTTCATGCAGTGACTGCGTAATCATCCTTCGGCCCCAATAATGACATGACAGTGACATCATTCATGAGAAGGGTCCCAAAAACCATGTTGGAAAATTTGGTGCAAAAATTCCAAAAATGCCTGAGATATGCAATAAAGTTGAAAACCCCTATCTAGCCCATTATACAGCTTACCGCATTTCCTCAGTTCGCGGGTTGCTTTGAAGAGTGCAGATGTGTTCCTGATCCATCGAAGATCATCGCACTGAGTCCGGAGGTGCATGGGGTGAGGGGGTGGGGAGGCTGGGTGCGCAGTGGGTGGGTGCGGTTGTGGGAGGGGCCAGGAGACTACGGGGACCGTTTTTTTTTACAGGGTAAAAAAAAAAAAAAGACTACGCGACATTTTCCATGCTGGGGTGGGCTCTCAGCGTGGCAGAAGGATGGCTTGGGGGCGTGGAGCCGACGGGGATTGGGCACCCCGTCGGCAAACAATGAGGGACGCTGCCATGCTGGGGTGGGCTCCCAGCATGGCACCAAAGCTTTGGGGGTGGCGTGACGCGGTGCTCTGTATGACAGTGGTGGTTTTCTTTGAAGCGAAGACCACCGCTGTCATACACAGCTCCCGCACCCATTGGTGCAGGACCGCCATGCCTGCTCAACGGAGCAGTGGATTGCAAGTGAGAGACACACCTCCAAAGTGTGCTACTCTCCCAAAACGTTCCTTACGCATGCGCACAAGCGAACATAAAAATAAAAATGAGGACTCCTGTAGACGTGTCAAAAGGTACATTTTGAATATGCATAATAGAATTATAATCTGAAGTAAGTTCTTCCAAAAGTTCACCATATAAAATATGGTAAAGGTCAGAGGTGAGGCCATCCAGAACAGGGGCTTTATCTTTAGATAAAGATTGGATGCAGTAGCAACTTCCTGGGCCTGAAAAGGAGCTGTCAGGCCTAAGAGCTGATCTTGAGGTGCCAGGGGAACCTGAATGTTATCAAAAAAAAGAAACAAAATCTAGAGGCTGAACTGGTCATGCAGTAAACAAAGAAGCAGCATAGGCAAATGCTGTGCGCAGAACGCTACCCTGCTCAGTGTGGACCACTCTCTGCTGGTCAAAAAGAGCAGAAATAGTTTTAGCCTGAACCTTCTCCTGACGGCTAAATAAGGGACAAGTGGTAGCAAACAGTCCCTGTGTACCATAGTGCTGTCGTGACTGAAGATCTACAGATAAAGTCAAATGAAATTGCATCATCTTCTGAAAATGAGCAATCTGAGCCAAAAAATCATGTCAGGTAAGTTGAGAGAGGGAATACAAGTGTTGAAGCTGTTTTCTGTCCTATAAATACAAAAAATAAGTTCCCTTCCTAAAGTGTCTGCTATGGGAAATGAGTAGTGATCGCAGGTCTGATTTGGTTTCCAACCACCAAACCACTGGATCATCATGTAAGGGAAACAAGGATTTCCCCACAGGTCAAAAAGGTGGAGATGAGCTGTAAAAAGTCAGTATGCTGCAAAAGACTGGAATTTTAATCTCCAGTATCCGGGTCCCATGGGAGCAACTGCTTTGCCCAAGGAAACTGTCAAAAGCCTACGGTCAGAATAAGCAGTTGGTTCCACAGAGACAGTCTGGAGTAACAAAGAAATAGACAGGAACAGAAAATCAATATGGGTAGATAATGCCCCTTTAAAAAAAGTTCGCTCTCGCACACCTGTATGTGAAAAAACAGCATCCTTAAGGCGAGCATCTCGCACAGCCTTATTCAATGCAGTCATGTCACCAAAAATGTTTTCCATCGTAGTAGCTGAACCTCGATCCCATTTACTCAATCCGCAATTAAAATCACCACCACAAATGAAATAATGAGCAGTATGCAGAAAGGGACTGATTTGTTGAAAAAGAAGTGTACGCTCTGCTTTAATTTGAGGTGCATAAGTATTAATTAGTCAAAAAAGGACTGAGTCCAAAATGAAGTAAAGTAATAAAACCTTACCAGGGACAAGGTCCAACACCCAAACAACAGTAGGCCGAATATGGTGAAAAAGGATACCAACCGCCATGCAACGGTCTGGGCTAATCTACCAAAAGGAAATCCCCGAGAGCCATGCTTTAGTGGAAATAGTAAGTTCTAGAGTAGTGTGAAGCCTAGTATCTAGTATCTTGTAAAAGAAATATTCCAGGTAGGTAAGACTGTAGGAATGCAAACACTGCACTCCATTTAACAGCATTCTTAATACTAGTGACATTAGATGTCAGAATTAAGAATGGAGGGGAAAAGGACATTGAAAAAATCAGAGGAGACTTAATCAATGCTTTTTTTTCCAGGGCTTCCCTTTCCGATGTGAGGGCTGTGAGGGGGATTCGCCCTCAGCAGGTATCGACAAATCAGAGGCATCTTTGGGTAGGATAGAGTCTGCTGAGGAACACACCGAATCAGTGTCGGAGTGATCAGCATCCAAAAAAACTGAAAATCTATTGGAGGAATCATGCAGTGAAGTGTTAGGCATCTGAGGGGTAGGTAGGGCCTCGGTAGATCTTTTCCTGGACGACATTCTCCTTTCAGGAGGACCCTCAACTTCAAGGGGGGGGGGCATGGAGCCAGGTAGAACCTCAGTAATACTAGTGGGCATTGAAGCAGCTTGCTAAACAGGGGAGTGCTTTGGAGGCCCTACAAGTGAAGGAGGAGAAGTCTCCTGCAAAACAAAAGCAGGGCAAGCCTCAGACACATTAGGGGGTGGAGGGTCTGGGACAGTAGGAACAGGCAACTGGGAAGGAGAAACATCCTCCGCCAACTGTGGTGTAGATGCTTTATTAAACTTCCTCTGGGCTAAGGTGACCAGGAGACATTGCTCTTCCCCATCAGCAGAAGAGGATTTCTTATGAGCAGCCTCGGGACAGGCCACATAAACATGTCCTTCCATCCCACAGAGGTTACAATGAACCGAGTTGGAACATTGACTACTAAGATGACCAGTCTTATGACAAAGAGAACATTTAATCTGGTCCCAAGCACTACTAATATGACCGGGAAGCCCACATTTATAACAAGTCCTGGGCTGACCAGGATTTAAATAGGACTCCTCCATCACTACCTAGAAAAAAACAATTAGGTAAATGGCGGAGACCCCCACCCTTGGAGTACAAAATTACCCTAATTTTCCACCCACCAGTCCAAATTCCCTCACAGTCAAATATGGCGTCTGGATGACCAGTTACAGTACAGCGTTGTTTAAGCCAAAACAGCAAATCAGTAACACTGACACCTTCATTTCGAAAGAGAACTGTAATGGTTTTGTGAGCAGGCCTGGTAAGAGGACGAACCTCAAAGGGGGCCCACAAAGGGGTGGTCTTCACCTGGTGATAACGTGCCCAGAACTTATCAAGGACACTCCCCAGCTTAAAGCTAATATCAAATACATTCTCACCTGACGCATGAATTAGGGCATACAATTCAGAAACATTAAAATGTAAACTCTTTTTCAATAATGTACAGCCCTCATAAACCCTATCAGGAAAAGTATCTAGACCTGCTTTATATATGAGATGGACAGCATTATGGCATTTAGCCAAAGGAGCAGCATTATGAAAATGGGAGGCAAAAGGCCGAGAGGTTTTTGGAGGGGCAGAAGGGGCGAGCTGCTCCTCCGCACCATGGGAAACCTGTGGACAATTCCTTAAAGCAGCTGGAAGATTTCTGGGAATATCAAAAAAATCAGAAATGTCACTAAGTTCAGCTGCCTCCACGTCACGTAGGGGAGAACTAGCCCTGGTAGTACTCAGTGGTTATAAAACAGGAGTTTGAGTAAGGTCCAAATCCGAGGGCAAGTGGAGAGGAGAATGCTGCAAACCATCCATAGCTGGAGGAGGTACCTGTTTAGGAGTGGACACAGGTAAAGCAGGCAAATAATCCCCAACAGTCAAAATATCAGCCACAGTCTCAGGGTTAGTACTTACAGTCCCAGATCTAGTACTTACAGGAGGAGAAGGTGATAGCTTGACTCCTGGTATTTTAATGGGTACAAAACCCGAAATCCAAGCCCCAGTATCGGGAGAGCGCACCCAGCCTGCAGCCTTCAAAGAGTCTTCCACGGTCCAGAGACCCCCTTCTGGAACAGGAACATCAGCCCAACTGAGTTTGCTGGGGCACCCTTTATGAGTAACTCGCTCCATGTGAGGTTTATCAGGAGCAGCGTTGAAAGAAAAAACTGTAGCGGCAGCCTGATCCTGTCCTGAGCAGTGAAAGTCCACACACGGTTCAGTCCGAACCTCCTTCTGGTCCATGACCATAGAAATAGGCTGCATAATGTCAACAAGAAGTCCTGAATTCACCGCCGTAGTCACCAAGCCTTTAGAATGAAACCGCTCCAGAAGTTCCTTTTTTTTTTCTGTAAATACTGTCGTTCTTCTAACTGCAACAGTTTCTGCAGTGCAACATCAGTGGACTCCACAGTAAGTAATGCAGAAGACTCAGCAGGGCATCCATAGGAGCTGAAACAGACAAAGCTGCCAAGCAGGCAGCCTTCGCAATTAACACAGTCACAGCAGTTTCAACAGGAGCATCCGTCTCAAACAGCGTCGTAGCCGAGGAGGAGATGAACTCCTCGACCTGCTGCACGTCCATTTCCTCAGTCGGCAGCACAACAACTGACTCGGCCATCCTTCTGCCAAAGGATCCCCCTACTGATGAGTAGGGGAAGTTTCCCCGGTGTCCTGGCCAAATTACCCTCATTCACTAGAAATACCACCAACAGCTTAAATCTGGTTCAAGGTCAGTTGGCATTCATCTGTATCCCTCTCCCCGGGTCGTGCCTGAAAATAGGCAGGATTTGTCTAGTGCACTTACCCGGTCAACAAAAACTAAATAAACAATCTTGCCCACTACTGAGGTAAGACTGATTGGTCTGTAGTTCCCTGCCTCCTCCCTGCTACCACTCTTGTGGAGCGGGATCACATGAGCCCTTCTCCAGTCTTCTGGGACCTCTCCTGTGCTCAGAGACTCACTAAACGGTTCTGATAATGGCTCTGCTAGTTCCACCCTTAGCTCCTTAAGTACCCTGGGATGTATGCCATGAGGTCCCATTGCCTTGTCCACCCTGAGCTTAGCAAGCTCTTGTAGGACCCTTTCTTTTGTGAAGGGACTTGTGCACACCTTGTGCGTGGAGCAGTTAAGACAACACTGTTACTTGTTTGCTAATGACTAATTTGCATTTTGACCTGCCAGAATTTTATTTTTTAAGGAGAGGTTCTTTTTGGTTCTAAATCTTTAAAGGACTTGTGTCCCCCCATACAAATAGATTCCCAAACTGTAATGAACACCATCAGTCAACATCGGGGGATGGAAAGGAAAGGTGGGAAGAATGAGTACATAATAAAACTACACAAACTGGTGCTGCTACTTTAATGGGCCAGTGTTGTTAACTGGTGCCCATCCATTGTCTTATAATGCATGGGCACCAGTTAAGCAAAATTTGTCCTTACTTTACTTTTCATTCGATCACGCTGCTGTCCTCCAGTACAGCTCTCACCAATGCGGCCATTTGTCAGAAGCTGGTAGTTCACTAGATGCGCATGCGAGAGCTGTTCACGTTGTTATGGTATCACTGTGATGTACTTGAGAAGATATAACAACCTCTTTGACATCACAACGATACAACAATAAGGATGGGAATTCATTGAATTCCATCTGTAACAAACCTCTCCCATACATTATATAGCGATAACACCATAGTGGTCTGAGTTTATGAGGTAATAACCGGACCAGGGTAATAAACACCAAGGCCAAAAGTCAAGGTGTTTATTAATCCCTCTGGTCTAGTTATTACAGAAGAAACTCAGACCACTATTTGTGTTATAGCTATTCTTCTGAAAAAAGCAACAACAACAAAACATAATCTGCCAAAATCTGTGTATGTGGCGCTACAGTCCTTCTGTGAGAAGCTAAGAACTGTTTTTCACAGATGCACTGTAGCATTGCAGGATGTCTCTGATTGACTGCTGTGTGTGTTAAAGTGAGAGGGCAGACTGGGCTTGCTGTCTGCCTTGGCTTAAGACAAATGCAGCAGCCAATCAGAATCCACAGCCACTGTCCCATTCTTTACTTAACCAATCAGAATGCAGAGCCACTGTCTCATTATGCAGTCTCCTGTCCAACTGTCACAAAATAACCAGACAGTAACTCTGCATTCTGATTGGCTAAGAGGGATTTTTTTTTCAGTATAATATTGGATATTTATTTATTTATTTACTTTTGGTAACTGGGTAGACGCACTGAGACCATGACGGTCCCTTTTTCAGGGGTGACCCGGGATTAGTCACAGGTAAAAACATTCATAAATTTACACTCATTACTGGTAGACATTTCATAGGTTTGCATAGTTTGCAACAGACAGTATTACAGAGAGCATGGATCGGTGTACTTCTGACATTACAATGTTCATATTGAATATTTCTGTTAACATTTTGACAATTTTCAACACTCAATATATGTTAGTTCTTTGGTGACAATCATGGTTACAGACAAATTGCAGTAGGGAATACAGGTCACAAATGAGGAACTTTCAGTTTTCAACAGTTGCAAGTACATTGGTTAAGCAAGAAAACTTCCTGGTCTCTGATTGGTCAGTGTGTCCCTGGCACAGTGAGGTTATCCCAGTACAACCGCACTGTATTGCTTGGATGCCTTGGATGATGATTGGGATGAGGATTAGGATGCATACACTTAAGAAACAGATATACTGCCACACTAAAAAATCTATTTAAAACATTTTTATTTTTATTTTGTATAACAACGAGCCATTCTATTATAGCAATAATGCACTCCAGAGTGTGGGTTTTGCTGGGATAACTTCACTTCTGGGACACTGGACGCACTTAGCCGGCGGTCTCTTGCCCAACCACCCAGGTGTGAGGTTATCCCTGCACAACCCACACCCTGTCATGCATTATTACTTAAATAGATGAGTCTTAAGTCCCTCTTTGAACCCCTCAAGGGATACATATTCTGGATAGTGTGAATCATTTCCATTAAAGTTATCCTTGTCAAACACGGTGTGGGCTACTCATTGTATTAACTACTTTTGCTGAAAATCATGAAACTGTGAAAATCCTCTCAGTTTATCTAAGCAGCCCTTATAATTATTATGTAAATATATGCTACAGATTAGTCAGCATTACACTTCAAAATGACATCACTGCTACTTAGTTGCTAATCCATTGATGCAACTCAGTAGCAATGAGAGTAAAGCATTAAGTCGGTTGATATTTCTAGCCCAGTTCAACTTTGTAATATCTAAATCTTTTCTACAGTACTGTAAGTATATGTATTACATGTATATGTAAACTGAATTTGCAACAACTCATACTTAAAACAAAAAAAAAACAGTCTTTAAATAATGAGTTAAATAGTAGCTAATTGTAGTTAATATTTAATGCTGGTTATACTGTTCTTTCTACAGTAGGTTCAAAAAGTGGTTAAAAATCTTTAAGAACTTTCTGTTTTCTAATTCGAACCAGGAATAGATCCCACCCCACCCCCCGCCTCAGACCGCCTAAAAGTTTTCTTCTGCTTCATTTACAGCTACTGTACTCTTATCTGAGCTCCACTTCTGTTAGAGATGGTTTCTTGCAGAGTACCACCTGTCCTGCAGCCTAGCTGGAATTTATTCGTCAAGGTCGGAGGGAATAAGTGTTCGGAAACTAGACATTCCACAGTATGCTCACAGTTCAAAACATAACAGCCCTCACGGCAGAGCCTATGCCACATGACTTTAGTGAGTCGGGTACTGCCTGAGTGAGTACCTGTGAATGAGTCCCAACTGGGCTTTGGAACATATTTGCAGAGTGTGTGGTTTCCTGATGTCAATTTCCTTATATGTATTGGCTTCAGTACGTATTTTATTCCTGGATAGTGTTGACATGAGTGTGGCCAGGTTGTGGTGGCTGTGGAGGGCAGTTTTATGTGTAGGTTCCAGAAAGAAAACAACTAGTCCCAACCCTCAAACAAACTAGTGGAATTTCTGCCACCTGGAATGGAAACACTTCCTAACTACCTCCTAAGCATGCTGTTAATGTGTATTTTCATTTGTAGAGTGAACCTGTTGATGTTGGCTCACTTTACAGTTCTGTGGTACATATTAATTTCCCCAGTATGTATCTGAGCAACCCTGAACTCGGGCATGATCAAATATTAGGGGCTGAAGTGGAGGGGAGGAAAATATCTATTCACACTTCTGTGTATTAAAGTATACTGTACTGGTGGGTTGACTCTGTTTGTGGGTTTCATGGATTTAATAAAAGAACTAAATTTACAATATACAGAGCATGAGTCCAGAAAACAAAATGGTGCAATAAACATAAGGCATAATGTATGGGCATCCATGCACAACTAGCCTGTATTTGCACTGAGGGGTCGAGATAACAGGGTATGGACCTAGAGAGCGGGCGTAGCAGAGTGGTATGTGTGTGGGGGGGGGTTAGCGTTTTGTGAGTGGGCTGTGGAGAAACTGAAAGCAGTGGAAGTGACAGCAAGGCGCAAATACAGCCATGTTGATGACTGAACGTGCATAACAACATCTTTCAAACATGTACAACAACTTTAAATATGCACATTTTAGAAGGGGCTGCTTTCCACACACAATAAGCCCTTGCCATATACTATATAATTATATTGTATGGTTTATATTATACAGTTTACTCCACTAGCCACTGATTTCAGTAAAATGAGAAATCTTGTCACCTTATTGATTTTATTTATTCATTCTCTGATTACAATACCTTTGAGCACATAACAGCTCTTTTACAAAGGTTCCACGTCAGTGAGAAGTGTGACAGACATACAACGGATAGTATTACATAAAATTTTGACAAGAAAGTATTTAAAATGACATTAACATTGCAACTAAAATGAAAACTATGAATTGGTAGGGTTGGAAACAAAAATAACCTAATAAAAGGAGGCAGCCCAAGGTGCTTTTTCAAATAGGTATAAGTAGTTTTGGGTGAACAAAAGTTCAGGTAAGTGAAGATAAACAGCGGAAAGAAGGTGGAGGGTGAGAGGGGTGAGGTGAAAGAAGGATCGGAGAAGGAGGCAGGAAATAGGGCAGAGCGGTTAGGGTGAAAGTGGTCATTCACAGAGAAAGAGGAAGAAGTAGGTACACAAGGATGTGTCAATACTGCTGAGGTAGTGCCATGTCAGTTGAAACAGTCACGGGAACTGTTAGCTGTAAGATGCTGATGAAGAGTGCCTTTAAATGGTCCCAATTTTGGTAAGGAAGAGATACCTCTGGGCAGCGCATTAAACCATAGTGGTTCTCTATATGCAAACAATCGTTGCCCTTGTGTAATCCGGCATCTTGGGAGAGAAGAGTTGGTTGACTGAGCTACGTGCGTGCTGGGAGCTGCAAGAGCGTCTGTCCCAGTGATGTCACTTCACAGAATATTAGCTGGTCGATTGCTCAGTTCACACTGTTATTTGCTAAAGTGATGTCACATCTGCAAATAACCAAAACAGTCTTGCCTGCAAAACCAAAGTAAAACCACCCATCACCACCAGAGGATATCACAGCCAGAAGACAGAAAAACATGAATAAAAACATTTGATTGGCTTCAGTCTTTTCAAAACCCTCCCAAGTGCTACCTTTGGGATTTCATCAGTACAACCATACAAGTAAAAACAAAAACTGCCATGAGTCCAGAGTTGGACTGGCATACCAGGATACCTGGAAATTGTCAGGTGGGCCACCTCTGTTTGGTATCTGAACATCTTTTTTTTTTTCATATCTAATTTTTGGGTTTTTGAGGGTTTTCTCCTGACCGCTACACCCGCATATCCCCAACGTAGCGCGTGCATGTGGAGGCACGTGTGCATATGCCATTTGGGATGCTCCTCCCTTCCAGTCGCACCGTTGATCACCTGCACCAGCAATGAACCTCCATTCGTTGATGGTGGTACTATGGGCAGGTGACCCCACCCTTAATCAGAAGAGGAGAGCCAACTCTCAATCCTGCTCCCACCTCCCCCATGCTGGCACCCCATCAGCCCGAGGTCGCTCCCGTACCTGGGTCGCGGGTGTAGTACGAGGTGTAGTGTCCAGCACCATCGGGCTGGCTCCCCGGAACATCTTCTAAACTCTGAGAATCATTGTATTTATCAATCATTTTCTAATTAAATGGGGTCTTTTGGGCACTGCAAATAAGTGTAAGAGACACTCAGAGCTAGTCTGTATCATACTTAAGTGAAATGCTGATAGGAGTTTGTCACCTTGGATCCTCTTCTATAGATTTTTCCAGGTGGGCTCTTGTATCTGCTTTCCAGATGGGCCCCCTGCACCCCAGCCCAACCCTGTGTCAGCCTACTGCAGAACTCCTATTAGAGTCACCCTAATGGCCCAATAGCATCACGTTATGCTGTCGCGCAGGTGACCTGTGTTCCGTAGTGAACTCAGGTGACCGTGTCAGGGGACATGTCAGACTGAGGTGGCTGGTGCTTAACAGGATGCCTCAGTCGAGAAGGGTTGGTATCGAGATCCGGTACCACAGTGCTCCCCTTTGGCTGGTCCAGAGTGCTTGTCTCTTGCTGCAGGGATGCTGTGATGTCTGAGGCTGTAGCCACTGATCAGGTCATGGAGTAGTGGGAGGGACTTTGGGGGAGGGATCAGGGACAAAACTAGGTGCACCAAGCCGTCTGTATGGCTGCTGTCAGTACTCTCAGGCCCTGATCCAAGAAAATTTCCATTGGCGGGGCAGTAGGGGAAGCAAGTGATGAGCTGTGGTGGTTCCCGAGAGAGTACAGCAACACCTGATCAGCAGGTGTAGGTAGCAATTAGAGGGGCCAAATAGTAAGACTGAAGAAAAAAAAAACTCCTATACATGATAAAAGGGGCTAGAGAAATCTATTAAGTATGTCTAATTAAATACTCATGAGTCAGCCGGTCCGGTGGTGCTGAGGGTTGAGGCGCTGGATGCCACACCTCACACCACGCCGGTGACCAGGAGTCAGGAGCGACCTCCGGTTGCTGGGGGTTAGCGGGGAGGGAGAGGATCGAGTGTCCGATGGCCTGCTCTCCTCTCCCAGGGAGGGAAAGGTTGTCGTCTCGCTCCTTGGCTGCCCCCTAGTGGAGGCCAGAGATCGGGAAACACAGAAGCAAGGAAGCATGGTGTGCACGTGCCTCCACATGCGCATGTTTACACCGCAAGGGGGAGGGGATTGCGGGGAGAAAACAGAAATAGAGGAGCAGGCCAGCTCCTTGAGACTGCGGCACCTTGCCTGGCCCTGGCTTCCCCCAGATCTGGATTGTGCTTTGGAAGGGGGGTAGGACAGACCTTCCCCTCTGGCCCTGCCATGGAGGGTAGATCTGTGGGGGAATACTGGGGGAGCCTGGAGTTGGGGCAGCAGGGCCGTGGCAGAGAACTAAGCCCTCGGGGGGGGGGGGCTATAGCCCGCCTGTCAGCCCCCAAGAGGAAAAAAAGTAATATGGGGAAAAAAAAATATTCATGAGCCTTGTTGGGTTTTCATTGGTTACTGGTTCAGCCATTAATCTCTACAAAATGGCAAGGCAATGTGAAACATCTTGATATTACGCTGCTCATGTCACAATACTTGGCTCAGAAAAAAAGGAAAAGGAAATTAAAACCTACTCCCAAATCAAGGTTGCTGTTGCAATTAGACTTATGATCATTATAACAATCTCGGAGCCAGTCATTTCCTAGGATTAATGACTGGCTGTGTGTAAACAGCACATGATCAAGACATCTTTGTGCCTTTGGCCACCCGTTCCCCACTGCAGTCATTCGTCCCCCTGATAATGACTGTCTCTGAGGTTGTTATTGCTATAAGCAACAGCTGCATGCATTTAATGTTTCTTTCAGCCTTGTGTCTTCTTCTATTCCCAAGCTTTACTCAATAAATTACTACCTTGTTCATCACATGCACCTGCAGATAATCCTATGTATGTTCTATATCTCATCTTCCTGCTGAACCAATGGTTTCCTGGCCTTGGAATTCATTTTCTTTGGTTTTAGGCATGTGCCAGTTGCTACTGTGATCCCCACTCCTGATCACCACCTACTTTTGTTCCACATGCATATGTAAACCCTAGGTGTCGCTATCCCAAGGGCTACTACCCCTGCCTGCTTGGCTAGGAGCAGGTTAAGGGGCCTGAGTTCTGAAACGGGTTCCTCCACCCGGAGGTCAGGATTGGTAGTGGTCAAGCTAACCTGGGCAGAGCCCTCCAGGACACTGTAACCCCTCTTCTTTATCGCCTGGAACAATACACAATAAGCACTTTCACAATACCCTGACACACCACACAAGTACCACACTGTTTGCACTTACCACCAGGGCTTTCCTCTGGCTCAATCTTGGGACCCCTGCAAAACAAGGTTATACACAGCAAATAACAGCAGTACAGTACTCTTAGCAAACTGGAACCACAGTCAGGGTAAATGCAAAAAGAGTTAGATCTGATTTCTTTAAGGGACTTGAACAAGGGAGGGGCGTAATCAGTTTAATTTGCTTAAAGGCTGTATCAATCAAACAGTTATGCATGCACTTCGGGGTCCATTAACAGTCACACACTCTGGGTACCCAGGTGAAGAAGAGGTGGGCTTGCCAGGATCATTGCCCAGGGTAGGCCGGCATCACAGCTGGTTGGGGCCCTTTGATGGAAGAAAATAATGTGCACCACACACATTAATTGTAATCCGGAGCCGGAGGGCTCAGTTCCTGAAAGAAAAACAACAAAACAATCAGATGACACACTTAGATTAAACTGTTGTTGCAGGGAGCTACCCTGATGGTTACTCATGATACCGAAGACTGGACACAGGCTGGATGAAAATCGAGACTGCAGGTGGTTGATCTGGAGTGCCAGGAGAAGCAGGGCCCACACGATTCGCCAAGGCATCATTCCTGTTAAGCGTGGAGCAGGGGGCTGATCCCCAGGCAGGTCTCTCATCGATGGCTTTCTCTGTGTAGTGGGGTAGTCTGGCAGGGCCAGTGTGGCAAGCCCAGGCTGTATGGAGACGAACAGGGATTCAGTCCAGTTGAGCTGGATACAGCTTCCAGCAAGCAGAACACAATTCACACAGTGGGGAACCAAATCGCGACCCACTATAAACACACAGCACATTTACATGTAAGGAATTTTACCATACCAGGCAAACCGCTCTCTGGTCACAATCACAAAGTCTCTGCACACACTGGAAGTTTAGAGGTAGCTGGAAATCCTGACAGGCTGATGCATTCAGCAAATCTTCGGTCTTCTTCAGGTTGATCCTGGTCACAACTCAGTGGCTTACTTTGTTCACACAAACTCGGATTCAGTCTGAAATGATTCTCTTCTCCCTCTCAGGGGCAGCAGGCAGCCATGCAGGCCAAAACTCAGGCCTTTCCACAGACACTGTCTTGAGCTGTTGCTTCTTCAGCTCCCAACTTAGATCTGACTCAACTGCCAGCAAGCCTGGGGATTTCCCCAAGATCCAAAAGGTTCAGTTAGCTGATTCATCTGTCAGTCACAATAGGAGCTCCCACTTCAGGTGCAAAAAGACGCCAAAAACCCCAAACTACAATTCCTACAGTTTCTGACTCCAGACAGCTCCTGTAGTCCAGCTCCATTTTAGGTCCCACCAGTACTGATTGGTCCAATTCGGCAGTTCTGGGCCAAAGTGGTGGGGATAAACAAAACAGTCCTTGCTGCAAAGAAGGCAGGTTAGACAGACTACATTATCATTATCACTCTAAATGATTTTCAGCAAATAGTTACATCTTTCAACAGAGCTCCCTCTCAGATTACTTATGACTGCAATCCAGGCAGCTCTTAAAGAGACAGTACACAGAGGCTATACAGGCACTCTCTGGCAATCACATTTAAACTGCTAAAACACAGGACACCAGCCTGGCAGTGAGCATTTAGGCAAGCTCGAGGAAGACTTTTCGGGAACCCCCATTTGTGTGTGTGGGGGGTTACACCTATCTTCCTCAAGGCTAGCTAGGTGTCCCTTCAAAGTCTCTCCCATTCCAATCACAGTCAGCTTTTCTGAAATCTAGCACTTTTGTCTTTGTGCTTGGTGTTTCTCTCCTCATGTCAGCTCAGAACCACATCATCCACTGGTTGCTATTCTCCAAGGGCTCCTCCACTGTGATGTCCTGGATGTGATCCCTGTTTGTAAGTACCAGCTCCAGAATGTCTTCCTGCCGTGTTGGTTCTATCAGCCCTTGAACCAGGAACCAGTAACAGCCGGCTCCTGGCACAGGTGGTGAATGGGGCACTCCAATCCACCCTTGGCAAACTGAAGTCTCCCATCACCACCAGTTCGCCCCTTTCAGCTGCTATCCTGATCATGGTACCCAATATCCTGTCCCTTTCCTCATCATGATTAAGTGGTCTGTAAACCACACCCAGTCTTAAAGCAACAGTACTACCTATCCAGGAAGTGATCAGTTTCCATTTTCGGTAGCTCTACAGAAAATACGGCACCTGCCTGTCTGCCTATATTTTACTGCTGCTGTCAACATGGCGGGAGGCAGAAATGTAAACAAAAAACAAAGGAAAACTGAGCAAATTATGGGGTGATAGTACAGTGCCAGCAGGAAAGAGTATCAGGGAAATGCCCAACAGAGCACACGGAATAAACTGTCGAAAAAGCGTAGATTTTTTTTTTACATAGTACTGCTGCTTTAACTTCCTTCCTGCTTCTGGTTGTGTTTGGACCCACAGTGCCTCTGTTTTCCTACCCACAATTTCTTCCTTAGTGGCAGTAATGCCACCCTGATGTATAGTACTACCCCTCCCCCCTTCCCTTTCTCCCTGTCTCTTCTATAGAGAGCATACCTAGGAATAGAGAGATCCCAGTCATGATTTGGGGTAGCCCGGGTCTCAGTGACTGCTGCCAGATCCCCTCTCCCTCCGCCTTTGTGACCTGCAGGTCATCCATTTTGTTCCCTAGACTTCTAGCACAAAGAGGCAGTCAATCAGTTATTCACATGGCAACATTCTGTGATGTCACAACAGAATCATATAATTTCAAGAAGGGAATAAGCTACAGAAGCATAGAACTCTAAGGAATAAATATCTTGTTTTTTGTGGGCATTTCTTCAGTAATAAATAACGGAGAGGAGACATCTATCGAACGTTTATGAAATACAGAACTGATTTGTGTCTAAATGTTATGTTTTCTAAAGTTTTCCCAAAGGTGTCACCAGCTCTTTAACATTCTTCTGAAGTCTACATGTTTCACACCACACAGCATGTTTATGCACTGCTGTTTATGAAGCATATGGGTGGGGATGCTGTGGCAGGCCTGATGGCCCCTTCTGACCTTAAATTGCTATGTTACTAATATGTTCCAATCAGAACAAGCATTTGTCAATGCTGAATGTTGTCTCACTGGCATTGGTAGTGCAGGAGTTAGAGATGCGTAATAGGAATGGCGGTGAAGAATTGAACTGACGCCAACCTCATCCCTTCCCTGCAGAGACACATTTTCCACATAGGCAGTTTGGGACCTCCCCTCATGAACAGTGGCACTATGATTTTGTTAATCTGTCCCAAAAGTTGATTTCCCACAGCGACCACGCCACTCTGTGCCACAGGTGCGAAAACACATTTTGAGCAGGATGTGAAAAATGACAGCTGTACTGTTCATAAGGAGGTGTGAAAAAATGCCAGTGTTGAAAATCTGGCATGAAAATATTGCTAATCTGCGAAGTTACAAGGGTGCGTGAAAACTGCGCAACGCATGTTTGTAACAGTCATTTTATGGACTTTCATCACCAAATATTCAACATATGCATTTTAGGACCTTTGCTCATGAACAGTGTCACTGTCATTTTCTCAAACTGTCCTGAAAACTGATTTCGCATAGCGACTGCACTATTCTGTGCCAAAAGTGCGAAAACGCATTTCAGCCAGAACCGAACTAATTGCCGACAGGGGGATTGGGCACCCCCGAAATCTGCATTCTGGCAGGCGGTGGTGACAGTCACTGCCACCGTGTTTACTACTAGCATGCATCACCAGGAAAGGCTCCTCGGGAGGTGCCACTGCTTGACCAGCTTGGCGGTCATTGCAGTGGACCTTTCCTTAGATGTGCTCGCCACATTATGTATTCCTGATGTGGCGCCTGCATGCTGGCTTATTGGGGAATGAGGGACGCACCTACTGATGTGTGCCCTGCATTCGCCCACAGTGACTGCACCTCCAAATCTGATACTAATGCAATATGTTGGCCCCACAAGTGAGAGCCAACATAAAAAGGGATTATGAGAACAAAGTAACCTGATTCGTTGCAACAATTCTTAAAACAGTTATACTAACTGGCAGCTTGCAATTCTTTTATATGACCTCATAACAGCAAAAAATGCTTTTAAATGATTTCCAAATGGCCTATTTTAATAATGGCATTAAAAAGGTACTCCAGGGGGTTGTTTAACATCAGTTAATAAACTCACTAGGGGCAGAAGGCACTCAGCGTATTAAAAAAAAAAAAAAAAACACTGCATGATTAACTCATGCAAAACTAACCCTGGACGTGCTTGGAAGATTCATTTTACTGGTAATGAACTGGCAATAACAGCAGTGTTTAATTAAATACTGTTACTGTAGTTTTCCATGGTGGTTGGGACTTTGTTTTGCTCACTGTTTATCCTTTCTTGATCTCTGAGATCCTCTCATTCAGCTGATGTCACTTTAGTCCTTACTTTGATTACTTGTATTCCTGCCTATTATGAAAAGTTTTTAAGCAATAAGGTACAGTATAAATGTATAATTAAAAAATAAAATTGATAAAGGGGTTTAGTATCGCTGTTTTTAACTAACAATGCTGTGTCTGAGTGTCCAAGATTGGCTTAAGAATTCTGCAATTTCAACAGATTTCCATGTCTGTGTGATTCTGTTAATTCCTTGGAGATTTCTACATTGTCTGCAAAATTCTGTTGGAATGAAGCATTTTTGCTCAGCACTAAAATGCATGCTGTCCATTCCCCGGTCTGTTAATGTATTCTGTTGACTGCGTGACTGCACAGCGGGACATAGTAAATCACCGTGCAGCAGGGACTGCGTCTAACGACCTGACCGATCAATACTGTGCTGCAGATTTTGACTAAATGACAGGAAAGGTTAATACAGTGGGACAACATACTGCAGATGGGATGAAGCCAGTAAATTACATTTTCCTATGACCACGCAGCCAATCAGTGTTGAAAACCAACATTGATTCAGGCTGCAGAGTGCCGTGTGATGAAGAACTAATGAATGCCGACTTCTTCTTGGATGATCCCATAACATCACGGATTTGGGTAGATTTGGTTGGTTTGCAGGTTTGGTCATTATCAGAAAAAGGAAAGATTGAAACGGTGGTGGGGGAGTGTTCCAGCACATGGAAGGGGCTCCCCCTTCTGTATTCATTTTGGAAAGTAGAAGTGGTTGAGTTTTTTACTGGCACCTGGGCTGGCCTACTAGTGTCGTGTGTGTATATATACTAAACACTGGGGAGCATCACGGTGGGTAGTGGGGGGGAGCTCACAGTGCCACAGTTTTACCAAGGAGGTTGATTGGACTTTGGCAGAACCAGGGGTGGGCTTCCAATGCCACACTTTCACTTTGCAGGGAGGATTTGGGGTCACTTTGCACTAGAGAAAGACTTTGGATGCCCCATTTTGCTTAAAGGGTGGGGTGTTTCTTTGGCGGCACTGGCTATGGGCTTCCAGTACAACTTTCAATGCAGATGTAACCCCCTTACAAATGTGGGTTCCTAAAAAGCCTCCTAGGAGCTTGCTTAAGTGTTTCCCTTGCCTGCTGGTGTTCGGCGTTTAAGCCATTAGAATGGCACTGTAAGTGCTGGTAGAGCCTCCACATACTGTCTCTTTAAGAGCTGTCTGCTTGCAGACATAATTGATGCTTTTCCAGGGGTGCTAGTGTTTCCCTGCTCGAATCCCACCTGAACTGCGGGGTAATCGCTTCATTTTGCAGTCACTGAAGGCACAAAAGGAGCCCCTCTAAAAGATATACCTGTTTCCCTGTAAACATTTAAGGCATTAGTAATATTGTAGTTTGTCTAACCTACTTTTGTTACAGCTGGGACTTTGTGTGTGTTGCCTCTCCATTTTGGACCTAAACTGCTGTGCTGGGCCAATGGAATAAGGGGAGCTATAAACTGGAGACTGTTTGGACCAACCAGAATTCACACTCTTCTGGGAGCCGGCTTACAATGGGAAGGTATAGCTACTAATTCTGGGAAGTGAAGTTTTGGACCTTGGTTACTTTTTGCACCGAGAGAGCTTTGGAGTGCTTGACAGTTGGGTCCACCAACTGGACCGGGTGGCACCCGAGGAAAATGCTCTGCCCTGCGACTGGGAGATGAGATCAGATCAGTTGTGACTGAGTAGAGAAAGCGCTCTGTGCTTCTGCGTTGTATAGTTTCACGTGGGAAGCGCGTGAGAGGCCTGAAGTCGGTCTGCTGCCGTTGCAAATTCGAATCAGACTGAATCCGAGGTGACTGAAAGGAAGGAAGGCTGAAAAGTGGAAACCAGGCTCACCCTGTAGAAGACTGGAGAAATTGATGAATTGCGCTCGGTCTGTCAGGAACTGAAGCTGCTGTGTGAACTCCCAGGTATATGCAGTAAGTGTGATCGGGATCTAGGAGCAGCTGCCTGGTATATTAATTTCCTTATAAATGTGTTGAATGCTTGTGAAGAATAGCTATTCCGGTTCTCTTGTCACCATGCGTATCCATAGGATTCAATAGGAGACACTAGCAACTTGTTTTGGTATGATTGTGTTATAACTGGGGACCAACTATCAAAATAAAGAAGGTTCACTTTGATAAAAGCCCCCCCCTCCCCCGCCACAACAGAAAACAATGATTGGTTTTACATATTGCAAGAGATCTGGGCTAGCTTCTGGATCACAAATGTGACTACTTTGCACCATGCTTAACAAGATTCTAAATGTTTCTCTGGCACCCGCAAAGTCCTTTTTATGTAGCCAATAAAGGAGGAGGAGAAGGTCATCCACATTACATTGTGGTCACTGTACCCAATGTTGCAAGTTGCTGTGCCCTCCCAGAGTTACCACCTGCTTTTGGAAGGGTGTTTTCTGGTAGATGAGCTGGGGTTGGGGGTGGAAGGGCAACTGAACACCATGGAAGGATATTTCAGGAAGTAGGGGAGAGTCTACATGCCAGGGAAGGATGTTGACAGAGTTGGGTAGTGGGAATAAGGGCCAGGGCATTACTGGATTGCTAAGGGGGAGTATACGGAAGTGCTGGATCTATAAGTGGGGTAGTGGGTTGTTAATGGGGGGGAATGGAATGGCATCAAATAATGGGTGTTGTCACTAGGCATCAGGGACTGCTTTGAACACAACAGTAGGTCAGCAGATGCAGTCTTACTGTGAGAACTGCCAACGCCTGTCCCAGTACTAGATAGCACTATATTCAAGATTTCCACTGGGGATGACACTGTCACCAATAGGCCTTATATATCTTACTAATCAGGTGATCCAAGGTCGTTCCTCTGATATGAGCTTGTAACAGCTGTATTATTTGGGTAGGGTTTTCACTTAGGGCCACGAGTAACTGTTCGTATGGCTGAAGGTATGATTTAAGATGTAAATAAGAAATAAAATATTTATGAGGCAAGTGATATTCCTTCTGAAGGGAGACAAAGGGAAGGAGACCTGTTCTGCCCACTAACTGAAAAATGAATAAAATTCCATGGAGACAAGTAGATCATCCCCAAGCATATTGTCTTGCCCGAGGCTGCTGTGAGTTGCACCCACATTGACTCTGCCTCCCCATTACTATCCCTGATGCGCCCATCTTCTGCCACCTTGACGCCCTCCGTGACATAAAGGACCACTGTTCCCCCTCTACCAGTTCCTCTATCCTTGCTGAGCAGTGAGTACCCAGGGACTATCATTTCCTAGTTATTCTTTTCTGACGTCCCTGTTTCCGTGATGCCCACAAGGTCCACCTCAGTGTCTACCATCGGTGTTGGAACTCACTGAATTTGTTACCTAGGCTTCTGGAGTTGATGCTTAACCCCTTCCATCTGATCCTACTTTGCCACTGGCCTTATGTTTCCCTTGTCTTCTCCCCCCCATTGGTGCTTCCCCCTTTGCATTCCTCCTTTCTACTGCCCTTTCTTTGGTTCAATAAGCACTACAGCTCTCTTTGTACCTTCACTGCTGCTGTTGCTACAGTCCCCCAGATGCACTAGCTAGGATCCCCTTCTTCTCACTGGCTGTCGTGGTTCCCCTAGACCCAGTCTCCCCTGCAGTCAGTGTAGATGTCAAGCTTCTGCCCCACCGCACAGGCCCCCTCTCAGCAGGTGAAGTAATTCACCCTTAAAGAGGCTCCTGCCCTAGAAGCCATTAGCAGAATTGTTTAGTGAGTCTCTGAGCACAGGAGAGGTCCCAGAAGACTGGAGAAGGGCTCATGTGATCCTGCTCCACAAGAGTGGTAGCAGGGAGGAGGCGGGGAACTACAGACCGGTCAGTCTTACCTCAGTAGTGGGCAAGATTATGGAGGCACTCCTTAAGGAAAGGATAGTGCAACACCTGGAATCCATAGGGCACAGGATCCAAGACAGCATGGGTTTACAAAAGGAAGGTCCTGTCAAACTAATCTCATAGATTTCTTTGACTGGGTAACCAGAGTAGTGGACCAAAGAGGGAGCAGTTGATGTCAGCCTACCTTGACTTCAGCAAAGCTTTTGACACTGTTCCACATAGAAGATTGATAAATAAGCTGGGTAGGCTCGTGGGTCAGAAGTTGGTCAACTGGGTGGCAAACTGGTTGTCGGGCAGAAAACAGAGAGTGGTGGTAAATGGTATACAGTCAGAAGAGATGCAAGTCATAAGTGGGGTACCTCAGGGATCAGTCCTGGGGCCAGTCCTCTTCAACATCTTCATTAGTGACCTTGCAGATGGACTAGAGGTAAGGCTTGTCTGTTTGCAGATGACACCAAGATCTGCAACAGAGTAGATGATCCAGATGGGGTGGGCAGAATGAGAAGAGATCTGGATAAACTAGCAGAATGGTCAGAAGAGTGGCAACTGGATTTAATGCAAAGAAGTGCAAAATCATGCACATAGGGAGAGAAACCCTGAAGCCACCTATAGGCTGGGAGGAGTTGCTAGCAGTCACAAAGGAAGAAAGAGACTTGGGCATCATCATCACTGATGACCTAAAATCATCAAGCAGACCTCTAAAGCAGTAGGTAAGGCTAGGGGGTGTTAGGGTGTATTAGTAGGGGTATCTAAGTCGTAAGAGGGAGGTAATAATCCCTCTGTACAAGACACTGGTTAGGCCCCATCTGGAGTACGCGTGCAGTATTGGAGGCCACACCTTACAAGGACATTAACCAAATTGAGGCAGTCCAGAGAAGGCAACCAAAATGGTGCAGGGACTGCATCAGAAGACATATGAGGACAGATTAACGGAGCTCAATATGTATACCCTTGAGCAAAGGAGGGAGAGAGGTGATATGATCGAGGCATTCAAACACCTTAAGGGCATAAACAAGGTGAAAGAGTCTAACATGTTTAAATATAAGAAAAATAGCAGGACAAGAGGACACAGCATGAGATTAGAGGAGGCGATTAAGGGGAATGTGAGGAAATTCTTTTTCACAGAAAGGGTGGTGGATGCATGGAATGGCTACCACAAGAAGTGGTGGCTATGAATACAGTGCAGGGCTTCAAACAGGCATGGGATAGGCATAAGGGAGCAATACAAATGACTATGAATAGATAGGCCACTGACAGAGCAAAGGGCGATGGCACATTTATAAGGTAGAAAAAGAAATGGGCAGACTGGATGGGCCTTGCGGTCCTTATCTGCCATCAACTTCTATGTTTCTATGTTTCTATGTTTCTATGTTTCTAGAAGCCCCCCAATCCCCCACAAAGTGGTACCCCTTTTCCTGACACCATGTCTTAAGCCATCTGTTAAACTCCAGTATTACATCACTCCTTATCCTATCCCGCTTCCCTCCTGCCCCACACTGGGAGAACTTCGTAATTGTTATTGAGTAGTGCATCTAAAAGTCACTTCTGGATATTTGTTCTGGGGTTTCGAGCAGAATCAGATGGTTAAGCTAGCACTTTCATGCGAACTGGGACTGCAACAGCTGATGTTTCTGCTTGGTTAACCGAAACCCAGTGGGATGCCAGTAGAGAAACACAAAAAACCTGCTGAATATTAACTCGACCAGCTGTGTAATGAGTTGGTGTGTTTTGCCCCAGGGGTTGGAACTGAATACAATTTACATGAGTTGTGAGATGCAGCTCCTATCTGACAGAAACAATCCTCTCGGCGTACTACATAAATTGTGTCCATCTGGTCGGCCTCTTTCTCTTGATTTGATTGATGTTCATTCTGTGATTAAAATGGAATATTCAAGGGCAAAGCAAAAACATAGGTATATGATTGCTTTTCCAGTTTGAAGAGTGGAACTAATTTGATTTTAACTTTTTCTTAAATCCTTCATTGTTTTGGCCACATTTTCCCTGCTCATCAGGCCCAGTGTTTCCCTCAAACCATCCCTCTCTTGCTGAAGCAGAGCCTTGGTACCCAAAACTGTTACATGACAGCCTAGGGGTACCACAGAGAAGAATAAACATGAAATGAAAAGAGAGACAGAGTGAAAAATAAAAGTGTGGAGAGAAGGAGAAAAGTATAAAGGGCCCAGAGAAAGAATGGGGAGAAATATCAGATAGAAAGACAGACAGACAAAAGAAGAGAAAGCACTTATAGTAGTAATCTCTTGGAGAACTGTTTATATATCAATCAACCAATAGAATACTCCACTGGAATGCCCATCCGACCCACAGGAACACTAACTAATCTGTCAGAATACCCACCCTGTGGGAATGCCCACTCCACTCGCTGGAATAGCTGCCATAACCTGCTGGAAAGCCCAGATGGTACACCGGAATGGAGGCATTCTGGTGAGGTGGGCATTCCTGAGGGCTGGTGACCATTCTGTCAGGTTGGGTTGGCAATTCAGCAGGTGGGGCAGGCATTGTGGCAGGTCAAGGCCATTCTGGTAGTTTGGGTGGCCATTCCGGCTAGTCAGGGGCATTCTGGCAGGTGGCAGTATGAAAACAGTAATGGTTCTAGTTCTGGGCACATTCCAGTTTTGGCTGATTCCAGTTTTCATCAAGTTCTGTTAATCTGATTATCTCCAGTGAATGTTGAATATTTGGTTTAATTCTCCTAGTTTGGTAGTGACTACTTCATTTGCATGGTAGAAAAATAGTTGATTATGCTAAGTGGTTGGTGACTAGCTGGTTTAACTGACCTGATTATTAGATCAGATAGTTTGACTGGGTTCCTGTCTGATCCTGTGGGACTGGAAATTGAGAGTAAGGGTAACCTCTAAATACTGCGCTATTCTGCAGACGGCACCTGAGGGCAGATAATTCACTAAGCACCTATCTCTAATGTTAGTGCAATTTACTTATCATTGCCAGGAAAACTAACTGAATTTCCACTCCTCAGTTTGAATATTCCCTTGAGCTCTGTGCAGTATGTTAAATCTTTCATGGTGCATGTCATAAAATCTTGTTTACGTGCACCGTGACAAGCATGAGGTTCGAGACTACAGTGGCAGATCTGGGGGGGGGCAGGGGTGCAAAGGGGGCGGCCACACCCCCATTGTAGCTTGCTTGCTTCTGCTGCATTTCACTTGAGAAATCTCATGTATTGATTGTATGAAAAATACATTCTAAACTGTAGATTTTATTTGTATGTTCTGTCAAAAATGTAATGAGAAAGATAATATAAAGGATTTTAAAACATTTAAAAAGTTACATATCAAGTATGTATACCACCACAGCCCCCCCCCCCCCATTGTAACATCCTGGATCTGCCACTGCGAGGCTGTGAGCTTACTCTTGTCTTTTTCAGCAAACGGAGTGCCCCAGAGGTTTCCTCTCCAAACTGCATACATTTTTTATCCCATTAGCTGCCACAGAAGAAAGTAGATGGCACGATGGGGATAGAAGCGATAGTGAGTGGGATCAGGAGAGCAACAGAAATGGAGCAAGAGGGAGGGAGAGATACCCCAGGGGTGTCATGTCAGGATAAGGACAAAAAGGCCAGTAATGTGGAGGGGATAGATGATGCTATCTGCACCGAAAGGGTGTGGGTAGCCCTCAAGGCCCTAAAGAAAGATAAATCTCCTGGGCCGGATGGCATTCATCTGAGAGTACTGTGGGAAGTGGCGGACATACTGGCTGCACCCCTGGCGGAGCTCTTCAACAGGTTGCTTGAGACAGGGAGGGTACCTAGGGATTGGCAAGAGGCACATGTGGTGCCAGTCCATAAAGGGGGGTCGAGGGAAGTACCAGGTAACTATAGACCCATCAGTTTGACCTCGGTGGTGGGAAAATTAATGGAGAGTATACTAAAGGAACGATTGGGGGTGTACTTGGAGGAGGTGGGAGGTCTGGATAGTCGGCAACATGGGTTTGTGCCAGGTAGATCATGTTAAACCAACCTTGTGGAGTTCTATAAATGGGTAACATGGGAACTGGACAGGGGTTAAGCCTGTGGATGTACTATTCTTGGACTTCAGCAAGGCGTTTGATTTGGTTCCCCACAATGGTCTGGTGGAGAAACTGACAGGGTTGGGAGTGGACCCTTTGATGGTCAGATGGATAGGAAACTAGCTAGCTGGACGCACTCAGAGAGTAGTGGTTGCTGGGGAGCTCTCGAACTCTAGAGAGGTTGGTAGTGGGGTACTGCAGGGCTCGGTCCTGGGTCCAATCCTGTTTAATGCAAACATATCGGACATCAAGGAGGGTATAGGGTGTGAAATGAGTCTCTTCGCTGATGACTCCAAGATGGGAGCAGTAGTTGAGGGGGAAGAGGGGAGGTTGGCCCTGCAAGGGGACCTGGACACCCTGGAAAGCTGGGCTCACACATGGAAATTAAATTTCAATATCACCAAGTGCAAGGTTTTACATCTTGGGCGGGGAAATCCTAAACACAGGTACACCCTGGGAGGGGAGGCGCTGGAGGCCTCAACAGGGGAAAAAGACCTAGGGGTCATGGTGGGTGCATGTATGAATAACTCTGAGCAGTGCAGGAGGCAGCTAGCAAGGCAAACAGGATGTTGGGATGCATCGTAAGGGGGATCACTTCTAGGAGCAGGGAAGTGATTCTGACGCTGTACAATGGACTGGTTAGACCACTCCTTGAGTACTGTGTACAGTACTGGAGACCACACTTGAAGAGGGACATACAGCTCCTGGAGAGGGTACAGAGGAGGGCAGCTAAGATGATACGAGGACTAGGGGATTTGACGTATGAGGACAGACTTGAGGAGCTCTGCCTTTTTTCATTGGAGGAGAGGAAAGACGGAGGGACATGACTAAGGTCTTCAAGTACCTCAGAGGAATAAATAGGGTAAACATGGAGGGGATCTTTATTTATTTATTTATTTATTTATTTATTTATTTATTTGCTTTTGTTAACCGGATTAGCACACTAGACAGCCATGTGCCTATTTTCAGGTGAGACCCGGGAGAGTTACAGGTGTCAAACATCATACATTAACAGTTACAGAATAGGAAGAAGTACATAGGAGAACCAGGCATTTCAGGGGTGGCTCTGAGTCGCGGAATTCAAGGAAAATACAAAAATACATAGGAAATAAACAGGCATGACAGGGCAAGCTCTAGAGCACGGATTGGCAGAGTTCACACTTAGACAGTTGAGGAGACAAGAAAATTACCTAACATAACAAGCGTTTCAAGGCTAGCGCTAGGACAAGGTTGACACTATGCATAAACAATAGCAGAGACAATGGTAAGTGCTTGCGGGGGCCATAGGCAGGGGGACTGCACCAGGTTGCTGGGCTGGAACTAGAGGAGAAGTGCAAGTAGGGCTGAGGCAGGGGATGAGGATGAGGCCCCCACCCAGCCAGGCTAGAGGAGGGAAGGGGCAAAGGAGTAGGCTACGAGGTACAGGGACAGGGGGAAGAAGGTTTCAGGAAATTCCAGAGGGAAGCTTTAAAGCTAGGATGGGAGGAGGAGGCCCTGACTAGTTCAGGGAGCAAGTTACAGAGTTTGGGGGCATAAATGTGGAAGGACTGATCTCCCGCAAGGGTGCAAGTCCTAGGAACCAGACGTTCCTGGATTGTCCCAGATCTTAGGTGGTAGGATGG
The DNA here is from genome assembly GCA_016271365.2 of Neoceratodus forsteri. NCBI lineage: Eukaryota > Metazoa > Chordata > Ceratodontiformes > Ceratodontidae > Neoceratodus > Neoceratodus forsteri. The sequence goes on from JADMNL010000035.1 coordinate 68,954,968, forward strand.
GGCCCCTGGATTGAGGGGAAGGGCAAGGGCGGGAAGAGAGCCAGAGCGGACAATGTTGTCGATGAAATTACCTAGAATGAAGAAGCGGTGCTTCTCCGGGGGGAGTCACTCTAGGCGGTTGTAGAGATCACAACGGTGGGTGAGGGGAGGGGCGGAAAGCGCAAAGCGGCAAACGTTGTTGTAGGCCATGTCCCATTTTGATAGGCTGGTTTTGGAAACTGGGCCAAAAGTTACGAGACCATAGCAGAGTGAGGGGAGGAGGACCCCCGGGCGAGGGCTAGGCCCGGGGGGTAGGAAATGTTTTAAACTGCCCACAAAAGAATTTACTGTTGATTTGTCAATCTGATTCTGGAGGTTCCCATAGAAATCTCTACAGAAAATACGCTAGTTGATTCCAGACCTACCGGCCTCTCTTTACAATGCAGGGCACTACTGCGCTGCTTTAAAATAGGATAGAAGAAGGTTAAGGAGAAATGTGAGGTGCGTATGTGGTAGAGCATAACAGTACAGCAGGGCTTGACCTTCTGGTCCAGAGGTGAGAATGCTAACAATTGTCTTCTTTAATTTGTTTAGCCAGAATTATAAAATGGCAAGAAACAACACCTAGAAATGTCATTGGCCAACAGATGTCACCTGACTGTGCATTAAATCTCTATAAATGCATGGTTAGGTACCAAACCTCATTTTCCTCCCAAACAAAACCTACTTACAGCCATTTTACAAGTGTAATATGCCCCTCCAGAGTGTGCATCATAGGATGTTAACGCACTTCCCAGGGGTGTAAGGACACTTGACATTTGGCCTCATGCCTTACTATACCCCTACAGCATGCAGTAAAATCCTATAATGCACACCATGTCATAAAAAACAGTGCAATGCATAATGGGTATGCAAATTCTTGCTTGGGGAAAGATTTATCAGACCAAAAGTTGCCTTTTGCATCTGATGTAGATTTAATGTATAGTCTGATTGTACTATACACACCACTGGTATTGCTCTGTATATCGGTATCTTGTTATGCTCTTTACCTCTGTATCTTATTCTCTGTATTTTGTCTTCATTATTCTCTGTATTTGTCTTAATTTTCTGTATGACGTGGAGCCTTTGTAAATGAGTCCCTGACTCAAAGGGTTGTAATTCTGAGGCTTTAATAAATAAATAAATGATACATTGTGTGTGTGTATATATAACTATGCTGTTTGTTCTATATTGTTGCAATTTATTTTTCCCCTTTAACCTGCCCATACCCTCCCCCGATCACAGTCATAAACTAAATTACTGTACTTGTCCCCGTATGACTTACCTGGTTTAGACAAGTTTCAATGAATAACTAAAGAGGGCTATTGGTGGATTTGATCTTACGATCTACTGGCTCACAGCTCTGTGCTCTACCCACATGACCGCAAGACTTTCCACTGTCAGCAGCATTATGGTCAGAAGGTTGTCTTCATAATTGTTTTGCATTTCGTGCCAAATCCTACAATTCGACATGCTTTAGCTCAGACTTGTTACATATTAGCAGATTAGTACAGCTGGAACTCTTAAAACCTTTTTTTTTTTTTTTTACTGGCTTGGTGTGAGAGCTTCATGTGGAGAGTTCGAGTGGGAACCAGTTTCTCATTGGATGGGAAGTAGGTGGCACTCTCCCTGAGCCAGAAGGTCACAGCTGGTTGAGGAGCATGGAGATAATGTGGGTGACAGCCCCCTACCGTGCATATCCGGGAGCCGTGGTGCTCTGCTCCATGTCAGAGAAAACAAAACCCCCTCCAGCTGTTTGACTTCACCACTTCAGCCCTAGCACTGGAGCCTTTTGTAAACACGTTCTGCCTGCACAGTATCTTCAGCAGAGTAACTTTTTGAAGAGAGGTTGCAGTCACCTGCAGAACAGTGCCATCGGCATCAGCAGAACATAGTTACACAGCAGTCCAAAATGTTTGCATTTGGAGACATTTCTCCCTCTGGAGTACCCTTGTACCCATTGTACACTGACCTACTGCACATCCTTACCTGCAGCTGCCTGCCTTTTTGTTCCACGTAGCCCTGATAAGGAAGGGTACCTCTGGAAGAAGAATGCTTAAGAAAGCTTTATGAATAGTGACCACCAAACCTTGATAAAGTGGGGTTATGCATGAAATGTCAGTCACTAATGTGATTTTTTTTTTTTTTGATGGCAAGTGAAATAAAAAAAACATAATCTTCATGCAACTTATTTAGGAGTTAAGTCTCTATCACTTTGTTTTTGTGCTTTCTCTTGTACCTGTGTTTACCCCTCCCCAGTCACAACTGTAAACTAGGTTACTGTACTTATCTGTGTATTACTTACCTGGTTTGGACAAGTATCTAGGCTTCTACAGACCAGGATGTGGGGCAGGAAACCAGAGCTCTAACTCTTTTCTTATTGCCCCCCCCAACCCAAGGATAGGAACAAGCATGACACTCCGTACTTATGCTACCCCTGACACCTACTGCTTGCTGCTGCCAACTACATTTGACTGCAGTGAGCTCCCTGGAGCCGTAGGGGTGATTGGAGAATAATGCAAAGCTCTGTCCCTAACCCGAGGGGTTGAGTGTCACCTGAAATGCTTAATATATCTCCATTGGCTGAAATAAATGATCTGTACTTGGAGCTGAACCCATATCTCAAGCATGGTAAGAGACTTCCCAACGTCTGTACTAATGAGCCGGATTCAATAATGTATTTGTCTGTGTGCCTCAGGGCTACTGTCTGTCTGCCTGCCCAAGACAACCTGTAACCTGGCTGTCTTGTCTTCCAGCCCCCTAGCAGGGGACAGGATGCCAAGGAGCATGCTCAAATAACAAATGCTGTTGAGGGGAGTGTCCAGACGCAGGGAACAGGAAGTCACAGTACTGTCATAATCCTGAAGGATTGTGCGGTTGAGGAGCTCAGCCTTATGAAGGGTGATTGAGCCTGCTGGCTGTGAGGGTTCTGCTCTTGGCTCTGCAGACTCCTTGCACCGTTACTGCAGCTGCTGCTGGTGGCTGTCAGGTGACACCCTACTGCGGCCTCCCATACCAGCCCTAACCCAACAGTGGTTGTACTGACTCAAAGGTCAAGGGTCATTCGTGAGTCATGCCTTTATTTGACTGGTGTGTTGAAGCCCAAAAACTCACTGCTACCAAGCTCTTCACTGTCAGTTTTCCAGTGAAGGAGGAAGGTCGGTGCTTTAATCACCCATCGGTTTAGGGGTTAACAGACTCCGACTCTCTCCCATGGTTTCAGAGGGGGTAAATATAGTAGCTGACAGATAGGCTATCTCAGGCCAAAGATTACATCACCCAGTCAGCTGGCTGACAGACTATCAGGGAAATGCTATGGTACTGGAATGTGCAAGCAGCAGGAGACAGGAGACAGGAGTCTAGCCGTTCCATCCAGAAAAATGGCAAGCTGTTTAACTCCTTCAACATTGGCATGACAAACTCATTCACCACTTTTGTCATTAGGACCGATAGACAGTTTGCCTGGCATTGTTTGGAATAATATGTATGTAACTGTTGTAAAGTCTTTGTGTGTCTGTTGTGTGTTTAAATGGAAATGCAAAACATCTAATAAACTTTAATTTATAAAAAAAATCTGAATATAGTGTAGCAAAACATAGTTAAATGCAAAGCCTTTTCTGTGCAGTCTTATTACAGGCTAAAAAGACACAGAACCTCGGCATGGTGATTTGCATACATGTCCCATGATGCTTTGCATTATCGGAGTATGTGTGATTTTTGTATCTGCCTTTCAGCACCTTTACCAGTTAGATCCAATAAAGAATCAATTTTTTCTGACTCTATTTACAATCAGTTCCAGTTAAAATAACAAAAGTTTCTAAAAGGCTTTTGAACCTACAGATTTGCATGTTAAGTATATGCAAATTACGCATTAATGACTCATTTACATTTCAGACAACTGGTGTTGTTTTCGTTTTTTCACTTAAAGAGCTAGTAGCACCACTAGCAGGCAAACGTGTTATTCACTTTTCAAAGTGGCCATTTATTATGAATTATTACTGAAGTATTTTTCTTTTCCATTTGCTCATTAGAAGCTTTTTTCTTCCTAAGAGTATTAGGTGTGATGTGAAGAGCAGTGCTTTCCGTGGAGACTAACATATCTTGTTCTATTCTTCCTCATACCTCATCAGCCCTGTGGCCTCACTTTTTGTGACATCACACTTGTATGGGGCCTGATGTAAAAGAGTGAGGAGGGGGCCTAGCAAACCAGAAGTCCATCCGCAGCTAAAAATTAGATTGGATGTCACATGCCTGTGTTGCACTGGTAGCCCAGGTGGTTACTTCAGAGCTGCACCGTGCAGCAGAGCAGGGGAGGACTACATCAAAGGGTCTCACAGGTGCAAAGATGACAGCTGGCAGTAGATAAATTCATAAATAGACAGGCCACACTCAGTTAAGAAAAATACAATGGAAATAATTTATTTTAAAATAGCGAGCAGCTCGTAGGAGGTGGGGCATGGCAAGGAGACGGGCAAGCGTAACTGTGGCACAAGGCCAGGGCACATCATTTAAGGTCAAATAGGCAATGGAGCTGGACTTCACAGAGCCTAGGGGCTCACAGTGTCTGGGCAGCAACACTTCAGGCCACACTACCAAAACCCCGCAGCCTACCCACACAGCAGCTCGACTCCTTGCACACCGCTCAGCCCAAAACTCAATACAGCAGTGGTCTCTTCTCAGGCTGCAGCTTTCCACACAGCATTTCCATCCATCCTGCAATGCAGGGCAATGGAGCCTGGGCCCCTGGCATCCTCAGAACGAGTCCAAAATACAGGCGATCCGAGGATTCACCGGGCCCTCTTCTGTCTCCCCATAGGCTGTCTCCAGGAAATGGTGTGCCACACCGGGTAAAGGGCCAGGAGAGCTACCACCACCTCCTAACCCCATGCTATGGACTGCCACCACCATGGTGTCCCCACCATCTCAAACTTCAGGCCTCCAAACCAGGACCAGGCCCCATGCCCGTCCCGCTGCCGCACAGCACAAGGTGGGCCTCCAGTTCCTCCCTAGGCTGCAGCTCCCTCATAAATGCAGACTCGGTCCCAGAGTACACTGCAAACCCTACACCGCTTTCCAACCCCGAGTGAAACACATTGTAGCTGAGTCACCAAGGCTCCAATCCCTGGGCCAGGGCTGAAGCCTTGACCCACTTGTAAACAATGTCTTGTTACTGCCAACCTCTCTCAGTGCACCAAAAAACAGCCTGTAAATAGCCAGGGGCAGGGCTAGCTCCACCCAACCCACAGGTGGACAGTCCCCCAATCCCATAAATAGGGAAAGTGGGAGGACAGGGCTTTTTTAGTAAGCACTCCCCAAAGGGGGGCTTACACAAGTGTCCAGTCTGGCAGAAGGTGATTGGCTTTCTTGCTCAGTTGTGATGTCACAGACAGTGAGGTCACAATGCTGATGTATGAAGAGGAACAGAACTAGCTATGTCAGCCTCCATGTAGAGTACTGTTCCACACTTCACATCATGGGTTGTCAGGTAGTAAATCTAATTAGCAAGAGGGAAAATAAAGAAAATACTCCAGACATAAGAAGTAATAGTTCACTCCTTTTGAAAGCTGATATAAATTGCACAGAATTCATTAGCTCTTTAAATGTTGGGGCCAGCCAGGTTAGAGGGGGTTCTTTTTCTAAAGATTGTTTTGCCCATCCTTGTTTAGAACAGTGAGGGCAGTATTTTCAAATGAATCCATCCAGGATCCACCTGCCTGGATCTTCAGCTCCAGAATTTAATCTGGAACTGATCTTCAGCTATAGAACTTAATCTGGCTCCATCTACACATTCCAGACCATCTTCTAGAAGGTCTAATATTTGTGACCATCTGGCCGAATTTGCATTTAAAATCAGATGCAAGTAGGCCGGCCCAGTGTAGCTGAGGGTTGAGGCTCTGGACACCACACCGGTGACCTGGGTTCAGGAGCAGACTCGTGTTGGCAGGGGGAGGAGAGAATTGAGTGTCCGGAGTACTGCTCTCCCTTCCTGGGGTGGATTCCGTGGCTTCACCATCTTGTAGTGACTCCCAGTGGAGATCGGGAACACTGCAGCAGGTGGGGCCTTGTATCAATAGGCAGTGGCGAACGTCTGTGAGAGGGGACGGGCATGCTGTCTGCGCAGTGACGTCATTACACATCCCCGCCTCAGGGGAAAATGCAACACAAGCAAGGTGGAAATACCCTGGCCATCAGGAGGGTATGTGCCCCTTAGGGCGACACCAACATAGTGAACTACAATCCTGTCAGCAAAATCGACACTTTGCCAACAGGTCGCTGTGTTGGTGTGCCCAAGACAGGGGCACACTGCCTCCTGGTCCTGCGCCCCACCCCAAAGTAACTCCAACTGGAGTTAAGAATCCTAAAAAAAAAGTCAGGCGGGGGTTCAGTGGGCAAAGCCCCCCCCAATAAAACAAAAGGACTGGGAGACAAATGGGAATCATGATGAGCGCAACTTGCAGTTGACATGATTCCTGTTGGTGAGATGCTGGTCGACCCGGTATCGTAGAGCCCGCTAGGAGGATGATGGCGGACCTGGGGGGGGGTGGCTCACACATCCATCGCCTGTCCCTTCCCAGTTGACTCTTCTGGATCCTCTACACTTTGGGGTTGGTAGGGGAGGACTCTGTCCCCGATTCCTTGCTGGGATGGATTCAGGCAGGGTGGTAGAGCTATTCAGGTGGGCCTCACCTGATTGGGATCCTAGTGGCTGGTGATCGGAGTAAAGAGAATTGACAAAAAAAGAAAATCAGATGCAAGTGGCCGGCCCAGTGGCGAGGAGGCCTGAGACACTAAATGCTTCAACTCCTGCCACACCAGTGTCCTTGTTTCGGGAACAGCTATGGAGCACTTGGGCGATGGTCGGGAGCGAGGGAAGATTGAGGATCATTAGGATGACTCGTCTCCCTCGGGGAGTGGAGTTTAACGTGACTGTCTGCTTGCCCACAGCCTGGAGGACTCTGGGTGGCAGCCCAGTGGAAACATGTAGGAAACGGACAGCACTCACAGGCGTGGTGGGAGGGCACCTCCATGGAGGTGGAGCTCACACATCACACCATTGCACGCAATATGGGCCTGGGGGAACAAAAAATGGAAAATCCCCTCACTGCAGGAGGATGGCCCGAGCCCCCTCAGACCCCACTACATTGACTGGGCACCTCTACAAGTCCTGTGACAGACGACATTGGAGCAGGGAAGGCCCTGGAGAGGCCAGGTGATGGGGCCCAGTGGGCTGATCTGTAGGTAGCAGTTGGGGCAGAAAGACAGACAAAATACAAATTGAAAAAAAAAAAATCAGATGCAAATGGAGTTTGCATCCATTGTCGGAAATTGCTATAACTTTTAAATCTGGGTGCAGTTCTGGATACAGCTTCAGATGCAGACACAGGTAGAGCATGCAGCTTTAGTTTCATCTGCCACTTTTGAAAATTTAGTACTAAGAATTTCTCTCTGGGTACAGTGAGCATTTTATCTATATGTAGTTTTTGGTGGCTTTTTTCCTCCCTGACCCAGAACCCCAGCAAACACGCATGCACGTGTGTGTGGGTGGAGGTGCACATGCACGCCAGGTACCGGCTCAGCCCCTTCCGCCCAACCCCTGGCAATCACCGCCTCCCACTCCCACCTATGCTCCCCACTGGACCTCCACCCGATGGGTGTGGAACTATGGGATGTAGTATGTACTCATGTATTTATCACCCTTAAAGGTCTCTGTGAGTCTTGTTAAGCCCCCTCATAATTTTAGCATTTGTTTAGAATTGATTAATGCCTGACAGATAACTAAACAAAACAAGCAGACCCAGGTCACACCAGTAGAAAAATAAACTTCCATCCCGCTCCTTCAGTGCATTCAGCATCACTCTGCACACCAAGGTCCGCGCAACGTTGCATGTTGGCTCCCATCCCCTGAAACAATTTATGCGCTCTGCCCACATGGGGAATGGAGTGTTGTAGGTTGCTGGTTCAGAAGAATTGATTAGAGGTTTACAGATGTTTCAAATGCTTGTGAAAATGGATTACAGGTACATATGAATCTTCAGAAAAATAAATTCAGTTGGACAGTGAATAAATTGTGTAAGACTATGAAAAATCCTTGAAGAATTTTTTATTCAGTAAAGTTTTTTTTTTTATCCTATACACCATCGACCAATATAAGATCCTATAGAAAGTCATATATCACATTCTACAAGATTTTTCAGTAAGACAAATCAATGGGTTGTTCTTTTGTGACCTCTTCACTGTACCGATGGCTAGGAACATGAACGCAGATCATGACTTTTGAGTCGCCCTAATCTAAGTGCACAGGGCTGCTGATTGTGTTAAGCCTGCTGCTGCTGTTATACGCTGACAGCTTCATCAAAGGAAGGTCATAGTGACTGATGTTCTGAATGCACAGGGAAGGGCTTCAGTTGTTCAAGGTCTCGGCACTACTGACCAGTGATTGCTTGAGTGACTGAAGCATCTACTAGGGCGGGTAATGATGTAAAGGGTCTCGGGCACTACTGACCAGTGAGTGAATGAATGAATCAGGAATAAAAGTTTATTTTTATACAGGCAGTAGATTGTTAGGGTAAAACCCTATTTGCAACAATTTCATGTACAAAACATCTAAGACAAGAAAACATACAAATATAAAACTTAAAATCAGTTGCCAGCCTGGTGGCGCTGAGGGTTGAGGCGCTGGACACCACACCATGCTCCACACTAGTGACCCATGTTCAGGAATGGGCACGGAATGCCTGGGGTTGGCAGGGATGGAGAAGGATCGAGCATCTGGAGGACAGCTCTCCTTCTCCGGGGAGGTTAAGGGAATCTGTTCAGGCATCGTTTGCCCCTGGTGGAGGCCAGAAGCACGGCACCACACCGTAACATGGAGTGGAGCTGGGGCAGATGCTGCCGCAAGGCACTAGCATCATTGCACATCCCCAGCTCCAAGGGGGACTCTCTGTAAAAATCTCCGCTGGTCCCCATGTATGAGCCGGGGTTTGGTGCCCGACCCTCTAGTTAGCTTCAGTTTTGCCTCTGGGTGGCCTCACTTGGGGGTCGAGGGGGGCATCCTGGGTGAGAGTCCGGATCTGGCCGAGCCAAGGCGTAGCTCATGGGGTTAAGGGTGCTGGCGAGGAAAAAAGCACAGTATATAAAAAAAACATAAAATCAGTTACAGCGATAAATACTTATTTATCGAAAACAGGCGTAAGTGTGATATAGGTACAGTTTCTGAACTTTTTTTAAAGGTACTATGAGTTGAGATGCTCCTTTATTCATGCGGCAACTTACTCCAAGTTCTGGAAATGGAAGATTGTAACATAGCCTCTCCGAACCTGTTATATGTTCAACCATAACCAGTGATGGTCCAAGTGACTGAAACATCTGCTATGGGTGGGCAATGATGTGAAGGGTCTCGGGCAATACTGATCAGTGATGGCCTGAGCGACTGAAACATCTGCTGGGTGTGGGCGAGGATGACTTGGAGTTCAAGGTTCAATCCCCCGGGATATGGGGCACCCAAAGGGCTAGTTGTGACTTCTGATATGGGATAGCTGGACTTGATGCCAAAAAAAACCCAAAACCCTTTCAACTTATCCTGGTTAGAACTTCCAGCACCATCACAGTTCAATCAGTTATTCAATTGCTTTACGTAACCAGGTGATGCTATGGGCCTCCTCATTTACAGTAGTGACATGGCCAAGAAGGCTCATAAAACTGTAACAAGGCATGAAAACACATGAAGTCCAGGTTCATTCATACACATAATTTGATACTAAGGAAATAAGAACATAATGTGCAAAATACATTAGAATTGATTTATTAACCAGGGTAAGTTCATTTAGTAAATACTGATTTTCAGTGAGGCCCAGGGAAAAAAGGAAAGGCTGTGCACAACGCCTAGTAAAATGCAATATGTTTACATAGATAAACTGAAAGTTAGAGGGATTGCAAATATTATAAATGTACCAGTCTGACAGGTGTTACCAAAGGGTCCAGACTGCAACGCAGTCCCCTTAGGTTCTCTTTATTGCTTTTTTTTTTTTGCCTCAGTGAAGTACATAGTAGTTTCCATCTGTATTTTGATTTTTTGGGGGGAGTGCATTTTCATTATTATAGTGGACAGGGGACATAGCACAATATCGTATAAACAGAACCTACTTTTGCATAAAACTGGTAGAGTTTGCACTACTCCTACCCTCAGTCATATCACTGTGTTATTTTAGAAAAATGTAATTGGCTGCCTGGTGATGCAAATTCTAGACTGGTTCAGTTAAAATGACTGTGCAAAATATTACTCACTGGCCAGCCTGCCTCTTTAGCAGCAGATTGCTACGTTATACCTAACAGAAGTAGTCTCAGATCAAACAGTCCTTTTGACTTACAGTCGCCATATAAATATACGTATGTTGACAAAGGTCCTTCAATTACAGCTCAGTGACACGCTGGAACAAGTTGCCTAATTTTTTAAGTAACTCACTGATAATAAACTTATTGCCAGTGCAGAAATGCTATATTAAAGCACAAGGTATTTGTCATTGTTATATGTAATTGCATGCCTGTGCTACTGTGCTTACTGTTATTGCTTTGTATTTTTATAATCAATACTGTCTACTGCTGTATTTTATATGATTTTACTATCCTGGGTCATGCCTGTTCATAGAATCATAGAAGGATACGAGTCCTGTAGCCATAGGCCTTTATGACTCTCCCAGACTTAATAGTATGGAAAATGGTTTTGTCACCCATATGGTTATCTCATGCTGATGTAAATATTTTTAGAGAACTATTTTGGACTACGTCTGCTGGTAGGCTATTCCATTGGCCCACCATCCTCTGGTTAAACCATGCTGTTCTTTTACTTGTTCTAAATTGTCCTTTTAATTGGAGATGATGTAGCCTGATTTCTCTATCCATCAACTTCCTCTCAAGGACGAGACATTCAAAAAGGTCTTCATTATGAAAGGTGTATACTAGGCTTATTTTACTCCTGAATCTTCCATATTCCAGAGAGTACAAGTCCTGCCTCTTAGTCTCTCCCTGTATGATCTCCTAGTTCGTGTGTGTATACAAGAAGTTGCTCTCATTTGTACTGTACGCGTTTGAGTAACTTTGTTGTTTTTTGTATATGGTACCCAGAACTGTACACATTACGCAAGATGTGGCCTCACTAAAGCCCTGTACAGCGGCATCACCATCTTCCTATCTCCACTCTATATATTGTGCTTAATACAGCCCAGAATCTCCTGTTCCTCCTTCCCACTGCCTCTCTACACTGCCCATCAGGTGATAAATGACTGTTTACTATTACTCCCAGCTTGTTCCACTGCACTTATCCGATTAACAAGCAGACATTTAAAGGGCTAGTAGCATAAAAATAGCAGCCAGGGAAATGTTACAAATGTCCAGAAGTAGTCAGTTATAACTTTTTATTTCTGAAGTATTTTTCTTTTCCCTTTTGCTCATTAGAAGTTTTTTTTATATAATAGTTCACTCATCCTGGCAGTAGCCATATCTAGTTCTGTTCCTGTCACTGCATTATCAGTGACCTCACCGACTGTGACATCACAGGTGACTGACCTGGCAGCTACTGAGTGGCGATGATACATATGCATAGATGCATGCCCAGTATCACGGCTCGACTTTCAGGACTTGATTTAACTAGGTTTGAGCCCCCATTTCCAAAAAAGAAACACTTTCCCGAGTTCAGCTTACTTTGTACTCCTAGAAATTGTATTTTGCTGAACTTGAGTGGAATAATCTGTGCACAAGACTTCGAGCGCCTCAGCACTATTTACAAATGTGGCTGCGCTCTGGCACCAGGCGCAGACAATGGGTGTGGACCAGCAGGGTTTCACGTTCTAGTAAAATACCAAAAAGTGCATGTTTTTTTTATGGGGATTACATTACTGATATCAATTTTAGAGCACGAGATGGACTGATGCAGGCAGTCAAGGCATGTTTATGAGTACTTGCAAAAGAATGTAATAAAGGACTAACAGTGTTCCTTTAAGCGCCCTTCACATGAACATACGAATGTGCCAGCAGATAAAGGCCTTATGGTATATCTAGTATGCATGAGTGTGCAGTTCACACTGTGATTACAGAGGGAACTTCCCCTTCCCCATTTGCCCCTTGACCAGTCTCAAATACCCCCTCCGCCCCTCTATCTCCTCCTCGACCTGCAATTTCCCCCCTCACCCAGCCACAGCCTGTATTGGAAACTGTCCGCTGTTTTTAGATATACCACCACCTCCTCCAGCAACCCATTCCACTTAGCTGCCACCCTCTTGGTGAAGAAGTGCCTCCTCATTTCCCCCCTGAACCTTCCCCCCACCAGCTTTAGGCCGTTTCCCTAGTCATCTTGTTTCCACTAAGGCTGAAGAGGCCCTCAGTGCTCACCCTGTTTATACTTTTAAGGTTCTTGAAGGTCTCAGTCATGTCCCCCTTGCTCTTCTGACCTCAAGAGAGTAAATGTTGAGCCCCTGAGTCTCTCCTCATAGGTGTTGCCTTGTTGGCTCAGTGTCATCGTGGTTGCCCTTTTCTGGGCCATTTCCAGTAAATCGATATCCTTCTTAAGAGAAGTGCACCAGTATTGCACACTTTACTCTAGGTGTGATCTCATTAGAGACCTGTACAGTGGCAGACTGATCTTCGCCTTTCTGCTAGTAATTCCTCAGGCTATTTATTTATTTATTTATTTCAAAAAATGTCTCCAGGAAAGACATACTGAGCTGAGTATCCGCTTGTTTCCAGATCCGTCCTTGGGGGGAGGAGTGATGGGAGATATATATATGTAACCCCAATGTGGCACTATCCCAAGGGCTACTACCCCTGCCTGCTTGGCTAGTAGCAGGTTAAGGGGCCTGAGTTCTGAAACTGGTGCCTCCACCCGGAGGTCAGGGTTGGTAGTGGTCAAGCTAACCTGGGCACAGCCCTCCAGGACACTGTAACCCCCTCTTTCCCCTCCAGTGGCCCTGAACACTGTACAATAATCACTTTCCCAATACCTAGTACACCACACAAATCCTTTACCCGTTTGCACTTACCACCTGGGCTGGTTCCTCTGGCTGGACCCTGGGGACCCCCTGTAAAACAAGGTTATGCACAGCAAATAGCAACAGTACAGTACTTTGAGCAAAAACTGGAACCACAGTCAGATTACATGCAGAAAAAGATTTGATTTATTCAGAGGACTTGAACAAGGGAGGGGCAAAATCGGGTTAATTAGCTTAAAGGTTATATCAATCAAGCACTTATGCATGCACTTTGAGTCCCACCACACAGTCCACCTCTGGGTCCCCAGGTAGAGAAGAGATGGGCTAGCCAGGACTGTTGCCCAGGTTTGGCCGGCGTCGCAGCTGGTTGGAGCCCTGTGATGGAAAACACAACATGCACAGTACACAATATTTGTAATCCAAAGCCAGAGGGCTCAGTTCGTAAAGGAAACGAAACAACAAGACAATCAGATGACACACTCAGATTAAGCTGTTGTTGCAGGGAGCTACCCTGGTATTTACTCATGATACCCAAGACTGGACACAGGCCGGACGAAACTCGAGACTGCAAGTGGTTGATCTGGAATGCCAGGAGAAGCAGGGCCCACATGAGTTGCAGCGGCATTGTTCCTGTTCAAGCGTGGAGCAGGGGACTGATCCCCAGGCAGGTCTCTTGTCGATGGCTTCTCTGTGCAGTGAGTAGACTGGCTGGGCCAGTCTGGCAAGGCCCAGGCCACATGGAGACAAATTCAGATGCAGTCAGTTTTAGGCTGGATACAGCTTCCAGCAAGCAGAACACAGTTCACACAGTGGGGGACTAACTTACAACCCACTAGCAGCTCATAGCACATTTACATGTAAGGGAATTCTACTGTACCAGGCAAAGCACTCCCCGGTCACAATCGCAAAGTCTCTGCACACACCGGGAGCTTAGGGGTAGCTGGAACTCCTGACAGGTCGATCGCATTCAGCAAAATCTTTGTCCTTCTTCAGGTGAGCCTGGCCCACTTCGGAAGCTTACTTTAGTCACACAAACTTGGATTTAGTCCAAAATAATTCTCTTTTCTCCCTCTCAGGAGCAGCACACCGACGTGCAGGCCAAAAACTTAGCCTTTTCACAGTTTTCCCATGCGAATCCAGTCAGGATTGCTGCCAAAAATCACTTCAGCTCCTCTCATTTCACTTCCCAGCTCAGAAATAACTGAAAACTGCAAGCAGCCTGGGACTTCCCCAAGATCCAAAAGATTTGGTTGGCTGATTTGGCTGTCAGTCAAAGCAAGAGCTCCCCCTTCAGTTGCAAAAAAGGTGCAAAAAGCTCAAACTACAGTTTCTACAGATTTTGAATTCAGACACCTCCTGTAGTCCGGCTACATTTTAAGTCTCACCAGTACTGTTTGGTCCAATTTGCAGTCCAGGACCAAGATAGTGGAGACAAACAAAACAGTCCTTTCTAAAAAGAAAGCAAGTTAGACAAACTACATTATCATTATTACGCTAAATTGTTTTTAGCAAATAGTTACATCTTTCAGCAGAGCTCCCTCTCGGATTACTTAAGCTGCAATTTGGCAGCTCTTAAAGAGACAGTACACAGAGGCTATACAGGCTCTGGTAATCACATTTAACCTGCTAAAACGCAGGACACCAGCCTGGCAGTGAGCATTTAGGCAAGCTCAAGGAAGATGTTTGGGAACCCCCATTTGTGGGGGGTTACATATATATATATATATATGTAACTCTACAAATGAGGGGTTCTAAAACTTCCAGGAGCTTGCTTGAATGCTCCAAGCCTGAATGGTGTTTGGCATTTAAGCCATTTATCAGTGAGTGTTTTAGAGCCTCTGGTACTGTCTCTTTAAGAGCTGTCTGCTTGCAGACATAATTAGTTTGTATGGGGGACTGTGTGCTTCTCTGAGTACCACTCGAGCTGCTGCTAATTCACTTCATTTTGCAGTCACTAGGGTGCAAAGGGAACCTTTCTGAAAGATGTAACTGTTTGCCAGAAATTATTTAGAGTAATAATGAAATTACAGTTTGTCTAACCTGCTTTTGCAGTCAGAACTGTGTCTGCTAGTTCCCATTCTAGTTTTGAACTGCTGAACTGGACCAATCAGTGTGGGGTAAGCTAGCTCTAAAATGGTGCCTTGGACGAATCAGAACTTGGACTCATAATCTGAGCCAGCCACAAGAGGATTGTATGGGCAGTGACTCTGGGAGATGTAGTTTAGACTTCAGTGCCTTTTTGGACCAACAGCAGCAGTCTATTGTGAGTGACAGCCAATCCAATCAAGAACTGGGAGGAACTCAAAGGACGTGCCCAGTTTTGTCGGTTGGAGTTTCAGTTGAGCTTTGGCAGTGAAGAAGGAAGGAGCCCTGTGCTTTTTCAGTGTGCAGTTTTAGTCAAAAAACGTGTGTAAGGCCCAGAGTTCCGGTCTGCAGCTTGTGTAACAGCTTGTTAGGACTGAATCCGTCCTGTGAAAAAGAATCAAAGGATCTCTGAAGAGTAGAAACCAGGCTCACCCTGTAGAAGACTGGAGGAATTGCTGAAAATTGCACTCGGTCTGTCAGGAACTGAATCTGCTGTGTGTTCTCCCGGGTATTGTGCAGTAATTGCGATCGGGATACAGATGCAGCCTGCCTGGTATAGTGCTTTCTTTTATATGGATGTGTGAAGAGGTTTGTGTACCTCAAGTGAGCCCTGCTGACATTGAAGGACCCTATCTTATTTGGAGGTCGTGAGTACTAATTCAGGGTCGCTCCCTGTTGAATTGCCACATTAAATCAAATGGAATTACTGTACTGCTGACTGTTTAATTCTCCTTTTCTCTGTGTGAAAGGGCCCCTACCAGCTGCCACGGTTTGGACTAGCCACTAGGGCTTGGGTACCCAGGGACAGTAACTGATAGGAAGGATAGGCCTGTGCACAGAGCCATAAATGATTATTAGAGTGATAAGCTAATTAACCTGATTTCCCCTGTCCTTGTTATATCTAAATAAATCAGAGCTGCTTGTTTCAGCAAAGTTATACTGCCTGAGGTATTTGTCTATGTTAAAGTACTGTACTGTGATTGTTGCACTGTATCTCATTTCACAGGAGGTCCCAGTGCGGGAACCAGACGTGGGGTAAGTGTATACTGTGAAGGTAATTCTGATATATTGTGTGGGCCACTAGTGGGAAGAAAGTGGGGTTGCAGTGTCCCAGAGGGCTGTGACCAAGTTAGTTTAACTATTGCAAACCCTGACCTCTGGGTGGAGGCACCCGCCATTGGATCCAGGCCCCTCAACCTGTTAGTGGCAAATCAGGCAGGGGTAGTAGCCCCTGGGATAGCGCCATCTAGGGGTTACATATATATATATATATTTGGTAATTACAGCAAAACAACAGCAGACATTAAAGTATTCAGTCCTACAGTAGATGCAGAATATTAACAACCAATAGGGCCAAACTATCCAGGCAGAAGCACTGCAAAGGCCAGCAGTGGTAAGGGAGAGGAAAAGAGCAGGCAGGCAGGCAGTGGGGAGGAGTTACCAAGATAGGCAGGAGGCAGAGGCTGGGATAGTGTTCGAAAAGGGGGCAAAGTAGAAGGTAGAGTAGTGGAGCAGGGGAGGCGAGCTGAGGTACAGTTGCAGGAGGGAGCCGTGTAATCTTGGAGAAGACAGGAGAAGGAGCAGATGGAGGTGGCAGAGCAGATGGGGAGGGTGTTCCAGAGTTTAGGGAGGTGAAAGGAGAATGCAGCTTGAATTTGTCATCAGAAAAGGACTGCTCAGGGATTCATAGAAACAGAGTTTGTCAGCAGAAAAGGATCACTTGGCACACCAGATCTGCTCAGATGTTCCCTGTCTAATCTGTCTCTTGTTCCTAGTGGGCCAGGTGGACTGGGCAACAAACTGTTAAAGCTATCCTTTTGTTTTATCTGCCAAGTAATGATGACCCTTTCAAATGTGACAAAATGTGATTCGGCCTACTCATCATGACTCAAACAGCAGATCATAAGTGCACCTGGTGGAAGTTACAGCACAATTGGTGAGAACAGCAGTGTTAAACTGAGCCCTCCACACAGGATGCAGGTGAAGTCAAGTGTTACCGCTGTAAAAACATTATGGCTCACTTGAGCTCAGGTAACTGAAATGCTAGAATGCTAGAGTAATTTCACCAAACTTTGCAAAGGAATATTCCTACAACTTGACTGCTGGAAATGCTGATGTATTCAAAGCAGGTGAAAGACAACACCACCTCAGGGGCACCTCGGTGCTTCACCCGAGTAGGTCTTCCTCTGGGGCTCTCCCTTATAATCACCTACTTTGAATAAATTCGGCATTTAGATACCTAGCGTTTCAGCATTTCAGTTACCAAGCTCAAGTGAGCCACAGCAGTTTTACAGTGGTAACATCACATTACAGTTACACGCATCCTGTGCTGAGTGCGCTCTTTTTGGGGCCAGTTCTCAGCCCTGTCAGGGGTTGCTAACCCCCATTTGGTACTCAGCCCTGTACCAAAGAGCACATCTTCTCTATAATCCTACAACTGAACTGAACCCTCCTGCCATGAGTTGTTCTAGCTGCCACCTACTTAAAGGAATACCATCTACCTAAAATAAATTGCATATATTTGTCTCAAATTCTACCTGTAAAAGGAAATGGATTGCGAAAATGTATTTCTTAAAGAAGTCTGCAGCAGTATCAACACAAATCCAAGCAAGAAAACCAAGAGGATTTTTCCTGAGCTGCTGCGATCTGGGGGCCGCATCGGCAGTGGGAGGCGAGGCGGAGGACCACATCGGTGGTCACAGGAGTCCCAGGGGCTGGAGGCCTCAGCGGCAAGGGCATGGGGGCTGCCGCCGCCTCAGTTTATGAGGCGGTGGGCCAGTCAGCATCAAGCGCACAATTTCGAAGCGACTGGGCTATAAAGACCATTAACCCAGTTGCAAGAGCTGCAGAGATTTTCTGCCCACCACCCTCGGCCCTGACCCCGACCACTATTAAATAGGTGGATGGGGCGGAGCCTTGGAGGGGGAAAGGCTGTGAGTGGGTAACCTGGACTGCTGTGGGTGTCCTGGATTGCTGCTGATGCTGACTGGAGCTGGGAGGAGCAAGTGGAGTGGGTGAGGACTGAAAAATATTGAACAGTTGAATATATGCGGCTGAAAGGCATGGAGTGTGGATCCTGATACTGTGCTGTCTTTACTACTGCTGAACTTGGGAGGGAGGCAAAATAGTATGCTGGGTATGCTTGGGCACCATATGGTACATGCTAGTCACGTACGGAGGTGGGATTTGAGAGTTGAGAACTGGGAAACTGCTGACAGTACTGTGTATACTGTTTCGTACTGCTGTTTGTATGGTGCTGCTCTTCGATAGTGCTGCTTTGTATATGACCTGGTGGCTGCTGATTGTGTGGTTCTGAGAGGTTTTGAAAACTGTGAGAGGGGATACCTGTGGTTGAACATTGCTCAAGTGAGGTGGGCAAAAGCTATTGGGCTGCAAGTGACTAGGCCTGCTCACTCCAAAATGAGGGTGGATTTGGGGCCGACCAGAGCGGGCATCTTTGGCAGGGTGATTGGGTGTTCGGGGTGTGGGGCAGCAATAATCTAAATTGAGCATGGAAGAACGGAGGGTGCCCAGTGTGTTCCCAGCTGGCAGGACTTAGGACAGAGGTAGAGGGATCAGAGAGAACTAGAAGACATGAGGGGAGGAGGGGTTGGGAGGGAATCGGTCCCATGGAGGGTGGAGAGGCCACTACAGCATGCCCCAGGGTGCAGGTAGAAACGGGCACCATGGTGACTACAGAGGGGGAGGGCGTATTACATGCAACTCAGAAGGGGTAGGGCGTATCACAAGAAACAATTGGATAACACCTCACAGGAGGGGGGCCAGCCAGAGGGAGATAAAGAGGGTGGAGGAGGCAGGTGACATCATGCCAGGGGCAGGCATTACTCTTAGAAACAGATACACCATGCTCTACCCAGGAAAGGAGGTAGTTGGAGGGGAGCAGGAGGACAGAGAACATTTGGTTGGGCTGTCGGGAGAGGGAGAAGGGAGTAGGAGGGGAAATGACACTGGAGAGAAGAAGGTAAGCAGTGAGAGGGGGACCAGTAAGACAGAGGAGATGGGAGGAAGGGGGAGCTGGGGCTGAGCAGGCACCCAGGCTTGGGCAGTTAGCCAAGGGAGGGCGGTGGTAGAAGGCACTCTAGAGGGGCCAGGAGGGAGGGGTATCTGCTGAGAGTGGGAAGAAGGTGGGAGGAGGGAAAATTATGCCAGAAGGGAAGGGAGATAAGATCTGAAGGGGAGGGGCAGGGGAGGGCAGTTGGAGGGGAGCTGTGGGATCTGATCCAAAGAGAGTCTTGGGGAGCGGGGCCAGCTGTGCGGCCAGGAGGTTGGGGAGGAAGAGTAAACTGGAGGCTGACATGCAGAAGGAAGAGCACAGTAGGTCACGTACAGACTAGTGAACCCCGGACAAATAGAGTGCGAGGTAAAGCTGAGGCCGATGATGAAGAAGAAGAGCCTGAAAAGGTCAAAAGGGCCAGTAAGGGGGGTAAAGGTGATCCTGCAGGGGTTCCATGACCAGGAGCATCCAGTGGGAGGAGTAGGGGATGGTACAAGCAGCAAAGTAAGGGTTAAATGTATCTCGGGACTATCCATTCACAAGGCCAAATTCCAGCTATATTCCTTAGCTTTGGAATGCGGGGGAATCCCTGATTTCCTGGTACACCTGGGCACAAATGGTTTGGAAGGGAATAGCAAACTGGAAATCCAGGCGAGGTTCCGGGAGCTAGCCAGGGTCTGCCATTCGATTGGGAGTTCAGCCTCTTTCTTGGAAATCCTGCCGGTGCCTAGGACATCCAGGGAGGCCAAGCACAAACTAAGAAGTGTGAACCAGTGGCTCAGGGAGTGGTGCAGGGAGGAAGGGTTTGGACTGGTGGGGGATTGGGGGGACACATGGGATGATAATGAGTTATATGCTAGGATAGGATACATCTTAACCTAGAGGGGAAGGAGATCCTTAAGCTGAAACTCGCTGAATTCATAAATGTGAAGTGGGGTTTAAACTTGTAAAGGGGGGAGGGACTAGTGCAGGACTGGAGGCAGGAGGACTGACCGTGGTACCTGGTCTATGGCGGGAAATAAGAGCAGGGGACTCCGATGGAGGACACAATGCAAGAGCTGTGCAGGAGAGGTCAAATAGGGAGTGCGTAGAGCCAAATCAGATGTGCGGGGGGGGTGGAGGACGGTCCTGATCAATGCCAGGAGTATGGGCAACAAAATGCCCGAGCTATAGGCGATGCTGACTGAAGGATCAGCGGATGTGGCAGCAATTACGGAAACATGGGCCACCCAGAAGAATGATTGGGACCTAAATTTGGAGGGCTATAAAATATTCAGGAGGGATAGAGAAGTGGGTAGAGGAGGAGGCGTAGCACTGATAGTCAGGGAAGGAATAATGGTAAGTGGAGTGGAAGAGGCAGAGTGGGGGAGTGGAAGCTATTTGGGTAACCCTAAAATTGGGGAAAAAGATTAAAAGTAGGGGTGGTTTACAGACCACCCACAATGGATGAGGATCTGGAGGGAAGATTGGTAGAACACATCAAGGCGCACTGTGACCGGGGAAATGGTAGGGTGGTGGTCATGGGGGACTTGAATATGCCGGGGGCAGACTGGGAGTCCATGACATCAGCGGTGGCCAGGGAGCAGAGGCTGATGGATGTGTTTCAGGATGCCTTTCTGGTCGAACAGGTGGGGGAGTCTATTGGGGGGAGGATACTGGACATTGTCCTTGCAGACAGCAACCGGATAAGGGATCTGGAGGTGTGTAGCCCGCTGGCAGAAGGAGACCATGACACGGTCTGGTTTATGCTGTGCCGGGGGGGGGGGGAGAAAACCGCTCAAACACAGTGGTAATGGATTTCAGGGGGGCGGATTTCGTGGACATGGGCAGGATACTGAGGGGGAGCTTGAGCCAGATCAGGCCAGACATGGATGTAGATAGTTTGTGGGAGGCCATTAAAAAAGGGATACAGGAGGCTATGAGCTTGTGTGCAAGGGTAAGGAGCAAAAAAGGCAGGGTCAACAAGCCGTGCTGGTGGACCAGGGAGGTGCAAGAGGAGGTAAGAGGTAAAAAGACTGCCTACACACATTTTAAGCATTCCGGAGGGGAATACGAGCTGGCAGTTAGAAGGTTCACAAGGGTGGTGAGGGGATCGAAGGCAAGGATGGGGTACAATCTGGCTAAGGATATACAGAGGGGGAAAGGGTTTTTATTAGTGATGCACGGATATCCGACCGGGAGATCTGGTCTGGTCGGATATCAGGCTTTTTACCCATATCCGACCCAATCAGTTTTTAAATTTAAATCAGGTCGGGTCGGGTCGAACATTTGTAGCAATATCCGCAATATCAGAGACAAAGGAAACTAAGCTATTAAACAGACTAAATTTGCAATGTTCCACAAGATGGCTGGAAGAATCATGAAAAAAAAAACTGCAGAGAAATAGAGAAAAAAAAAAGGGGGGAGGGAAAAACGGAGGAAGGGGGACCTGAGCCACCGCTTGTTTTAAATGAAAGGAGTTGCGATCCGTATGACAATGCCTCACTACAGGGCTATCCTGGTGATTATTAGTGATTGCTTGGAAATGTTCAGTCTTCAGGTTAAATGGGAAGAGGAAGCAGGAATTTCCATCCCATCACTAATTTTAAGCAACTTTGTTTTTAATAAACTAAAAAAAATGTGTACTGTCTTCACCCCCCCAAAAAACTATCTTACTGGACATCGCATCCATGCTCAGCTCATTCCAACAGCAGGCTCACAGACACCATGCCACAAAAAACAGCCAGGCTCAGCTTGCTCCAGCACCAGACTAACAGAAAGCACACTACATATGTAGTCCTCGGCCACAGACATCAAAACAAAAAAAAACTCTGAAATCTTATCTTTGCTTCCAATTTCAGACCACAGACATGAGTGAGAACTGCACCGTGTTTGCAGGGACTGCGCTTCTGCTTAACTGCTTAATGGTCTGGCACAGCTTTTTTTAACGTCACACTAATTACTATCCGACCTGATGTTGAACCGATCCGGTCGGATAGTAGATGCAGGATATCCGTATCCGATATCCGGTGTAAAAGTGATATCCATGCATCTCTAGTTTTTATAGATACATAGGGGAAAAGAGGAAGGGGAGAGCACAACTCTTTTCGCAACTCCTTTCATTTAAAACAAGCGGTGGCTCAGGTCCCCCTTCCTCCGTTTTTCCCTCCCCCCCTTTTTTTTCTCTATTTCTCTGCAGTTTTTTTTTCATGATTCTTCCAGCCATCTTGTGGAACTGCATCTGACTAAAGAGGGAGTCAGTGCATTGGGGCAGAAGTTTGACGTCTTTGCGGAATATTTAAACTAGCAAATGGGGAGAGGGGTGCAGCACCCCATACGTCGAATGGGAAGAACACCCTTCCCCCCTCAGCTAGTGGTCAAACAGGAATTCAGCGTGTTTGCCGTTCATTTGCATCACCAGGTAAGAAAAAGGTTCGTCTCCCATCACGATGCACAGGGTAATGCCAAACTTCACCCAACAACTAACACACCAAAATCTGGCCAATGGAAAATCATGTACACAATGCTCACAGCCTGGGAAATAAGATCCCAGACCTGCAGGCAATAATGTCAGAGGCTAAACTGGACATAGTAGCAATTAGTGAGACGTGGTTTACCAGTAACCACACTTGGGAGACTTCAGTACCTGGCTATGTATTGTTCAGAAGAGACCGAGGTGCAAAAAGGGGGGGAGGAGTGGCCCTGTATGTTAATGAAATTATCAAAGCTACAGAAATTCAGAATACAATAAGGAGCCAGAAGAACTGTGGGTCACCCTGAAACAGGAAATGGGACAGCCATAAGAACTGGGGTTGTCTACAGGCCCCCAGACCAGAGGGAGGACATAGACACATTACTGTTAGAAGATATACAAAACATGACAGCTAAAGGGAGGTTCTGATAATGGGAGACTTCAACATGCCAGATACAGATTGGTCAATACCAGCAGGAACATCTGCCAGAACTAGACTCATAGTGGATTCCCTGCAGGGAGGGGCCTCAAACAACTGGTACAGCAACCCACAAGAGACAGGGCTATCTCTAGCTCTAGTACTGACTAACAAAGAAGGGATCACAGATCTCCAGGTAGAAGGTCACCTGGGGCCAGTGACCATCACATGGTATGGTTCAATTTGGCTACTACATCTAAATCATCCCATTCCAAGGCAAAAATATGGGACTTCAGAGGAGCTGACTTTGATAAGATGGCCAACAGAGTTAAGCTAGCCCTGGCAAAAGAAACACAGGTGAGAGGTACAGGCAAAGTGGGCAAGCATTAAGGATACAATACTTGAAGCAACATCCCATTGTGTTAGACAGAAAAGGAAGTGCAAAGAAAAAGGAACACACTTTGGTTCTCAAATACAGTAGCAGAAAGGTCAGAGCCAAAAGGTTGGCCTTCAGGAAATATAAGGAACACAAGGGGATGAAGATAGGAGGCATACCAAACTGCCCTAAGGGAAGCAGGGAAGGCAGTAAGGCAGGCAAAGTCCCAAACTGAGGAAACACTAGCACGAACAGTAAAAGAAGGTGACAAGACTTTCTATAGATACATTAGTGAAAGGAGAAAGTCCAGAGGGGGTATTGCTAAGCTTAATGGAGAAAAGGGAGCATGTGAGGAGGAGGACCATGTAAAGGCATCTATCCTAAATAGATACTTTTGCTCAGTATTTACTGAAGAGAAGGTAGGGCAGGGCCACAGCTCAGCATCATGGACACAGGGGAGGAGGTGAGCACACTCCCTTCCACAAAAGAAAGGTCCTACAAGAGCTTGCTAAGCTCAGGGTGGATAAGAGCAATGGGACCTGATGGCATACATCCCAGGGTACTTAAGGAGCTAAAGGAGGAACTAGCAGAGCCATTAGCAGAATTGTTTAGTGAGTCTCTAGAGCACAGGAGAGGTCCCAGAAGACTGGAGAAGGGCTCATGTGATCCCGCTCCAAGAGTGGTAGCAGGGAGGAGGAGGGGAACTACAGACCAGTCAGTCTTACCTCAGTAGTGGGCAAGATTATGGAGGCACTCCTTAAGGAAAGGATAGTGCAACACCTGGAATCCCATAGGAGCAGGATCCAAGACAGCATGGGTTTACAAATGGAAGGTCCTGTCAAACTAATCTCATAGATTTCTTTGACTGGGTAACCAGAGTGGTGGACCAAGGGGGAGCAGTTGATGTCGCCTACCTTGATTTCAGCAAAGTGTTTGACACTGTTCCACATAGAAGATTGATAAATAAGCTAGGTAGGCTCGGAGTGGGTCAGAAGTTGGTCAACTGGGTGGCAAACTGGTTGACTGGCAGAAAACAGAGTGGTGGTAAATGGTATACAGTCAGAAGAGATGCAAGTCACAAGTGGTACCTCAGGGATCAGTCCTGGGGCCAGTCCTATTCAACATCTTCATTAGTGACCTCAGCAGATGGACTAGAGGTAAGGCTTGTCTGTTTGCAGATGACACCAAGATCTGCAACAGAGTAGATGATCCAGATGGGGTGGGCAGAATGAGAAGAGATCTGGATAAACTAGCAAAATGGTCAGAAGAGTGGCAACTGGGATTTAATGCAAAGAGTGCAAAATCATGCACATAGGGAAGAAAACCCTGAAGCCACTTATAGGCTGGGAGGGTTGCTAGCAGTCACAAAGGAAGAAAGAGACTTGGGCATCATCATCACTGATGACCTAAAATCATCAAGCAGACCTCTAAAGCAGTAGGTAAGGCTAGGGGGTGTTAGGGTGTATTAGTAGGGGTATCACAGAGTCGTAAGGAGAGTAATAATCCCCCTGTACAAGACATTGGTTAGGCCCCATCTGGTACTCGTGCAGTATTGGAGGCCACACCTTCACAAGGACATTAACCAAATTGAGGCAGTCCAGAGGAGGGCAACCAAAATGGTGCAGGGACTGCATCAGAAGACATATGAGGACAGATTAACGGAGCTCAATATGTATACCCTTGAGCAAAGGAGGGAGAGAGGTGATATGATCGAGACATTTAAACACCTTAAGGGCATAAACAAGGTGAAAGAGTCTAACATGTTTAAATATAAAAAATAGCAGGACAAGAGGACACAGCATGAGATTAGAGGAGGCCGATTAAGGGGAATGTGAGGAAATTCTTTTCACAGAAAGGGTGGTAGATGCATGGAATGGCTTACCACAAGAAGTGGTGGCTATGAATACAGTGCAGGGCTTCAAACAGGCATGGGATAGGCATAAGGGAGCAATACAAATGACTATGAATAGATAGGTCACTGACAGAGCAAAGGCCGATGGCACATTTATAAGGTAGAAAAAGAAATGGGCAGACTGGATGGGCCTTGCGGTCCTTATCTGCCGTCAACTTCTATGTTTCTATGTTTCTATATGTTTCTATGTTTCTATCCCCAGGATTAGGGCTGGGGTCGGATGGGCTCAGGAGGCGGGGGAGCAGGCAGAGGTACTGAACAAGTATTTTGCCTCGGTTTTTAGGGAGGGAGACATGATCTGCATTAAATCAGAAAACGGGGGCAGCTGAGAGGATAGGGCATAGGGAGATGAGAGGATCGAAAGAGGCCAGGGCACCAGGTGGGCCAGGCTCAGAAGAGGATGGAGCGTTTACTGAAGAGAGGACTAGAGAGGGCAAAATCACAGAGGGCAGCATGAGGTAGGCCCTATGGGCACTAAAAACTGACAAGGCACCAGGACCGGATGGGCTGCATCCAAGGGTACTGAAGGAGTTGGCAGACTAACTAGCAGCTCCTCTAGCTCGGCTGTTCAATGCTTCCCTCCAGACAGGAAAGGTGCCCCAGGATTGGAGGGTGGCTCATGTGGTGACCATCCACAAGGGGGGGGGTCTAGGGAGGAGATGGGAAATTACAGGCCTGTCAGCTTAATGTCAGTAGTAGGCAAGTTAATGGAGGGCTTCATTAAAGGGATGCTCGGGAGGCAACTGGATAGGCTGGGATGCATGGATGAAAAGCAGTATGGTTTTGTCCCAGGGAGATCATGCCAGACCAACCTCATAGATTTCTATGACTGGGTGACAGGGACCCTGGACAGACAGAGTCCAGTGAATGTCTTATATCTGGTTTTTAGTAAGGCGTTCAACTCTGTTCCCCACTGCAGGTTGTTGGCAAAGTTGGGGGAGATGGGGGTGGGGAGGCAGTTGCTTAGATGGGTGGGAAACTGGCTTACAGATAGAACACAGAGGGTGGTGGTGAGAGGGACTGTCTCCTCCCCTAGGAAGGTCATCAGTGGGGTGCCACAGGGGTCGGTACTTGGGTCACTCCTGTTCAACACCTACGTCTTCGATATAGGGACAGGAGTTAAGAGTAGGATGAGCCTCTTCGCAGATGACTCTAAACTGGGAGCATTGGCCGATGGAGAGGATGAAAGGGTGGCAGTCCAGAGGGATCTGGACACCCTGGAGGGCTGGGCAAGGAGGTGGGAGCTTAGGTTTAACCCGGAGAAGTGTAGGGTGTTGCATCTGGGGGTCAGAAACCCAGGACATGTTTATACCTTGGGAGGGGTTCCACTGCAAGCCACTATGAGTGAAAGGGACCTCGGGGTGGCGGTAGACACCAAAATAAACAGTGAGAACTGCAGAAGAATGGCGGCAAAGGCAAACAAGTTACTGGGCTGCACAGCCCAGGGAATAACGTCCAGGAGGAGTGAGGTGATCCTACCTCTGTACAATGCCTTGGTTAGGCTGCACCTTGAGTATTGCGTGCAATTCTGGAGGCCGCACCTTAAGAAGGACATAGTACTGTTGGATAGGGTCCAGAGGAGAGCAACCAGGATGATCCGGGGCATGGGGGATAGGAACTATGAGGACAGGCTGAAAGCCCTTGGGCTGTACTCACTGGAAGAGAGGAGAGATGGGGGGATGTGATTGAGGTTTTCAAATATGTGAAAGGGATTAACGGGTGGAGCCAATGAAATGCTCAGGCTAAGGTAAAGGGGCAAAACCGGGGGCATAAATGGAAACTGGAGGGAGGAACCTATAGGGGAGAATGCAGAAGGCATTACTTCATAGAGAGGGCGGTGAAGCCATGGAATGCATTGCCTGGGAGCCTGGTCAAGCAAGACACTGTGGAGGGCTTCAAGAGGGGGTGGGACAGATGCATGGGGGTATTGAAGCCAAGATTGACCCTCACAGGGACATGGAGGGGGAGTGCCCGCTAAGGGCTGGATACTGAGCAGACAAGAAAGACCGACAGGCCTATTCTGCTGGTTTTTAGTATGTTAGTGTGTTAGAATGCAGTCTTTCAAGGCTCCTGGAAGGCTGTTTTTGAGTGGGTAGTAGCCAGTAGGAAAGGATACCTCTATGCCTTTTGCAAAACATGTGCTACTGATATCAATGTGAGCCACGGCTGAAGACATGATGCAGAGCACCACAAAGTTTCACAAAAGCACCAGATGAATATGAAGCATGCCTCAGGGAAGAAACTGACGCAGATTTTCCTGGAACATCAAAAGTTGCCGGGGCTAAGGTGGTCTTTGTGAACCTTTCAGCAGAGCACAACCTGTCATTTTTGTGTGCTGAGCACATCTTAAAGTTTGTTAAAAAGCACTGCACAGATCAAGAGGTGGAGAAGATGACCTGTGGGCCAACACAATCAGCATGCATTGCACGAGATGTCCTTGGGCCAAAATATCAAGAAGATGTAGCTGGTCAGTGCCACCAGTTGCTATTGTGCTTGTATTCATCAGAGTACTGATATGGGCAATGCAAAATTGATTGATTGTTATCCTGGTTGCTTTCTGTGACATGCAGATGGAAATGAATGTTATCCATTTTCTAGATATGCTAGCATGTGTGTCTGGGACTGGGCAGGCAATGTTTGATACTGTAATGAAAGCCTTGGAACAGTTTAAATTCCCACTGCAAAACCTTGCTGCCTTCTTCTTGGACAATGCTTCTGTCATAACTGGCAAATGCAACTCTCTGTTTCCATGTTGAAAACAGGTCAACCCAAGCATTGCAAACATCGGAAGCCTTTGCCACCTAGCAGACATTTGTTCCAAATCAGGGCTCAAAGCACTGTCGTCACCTGAGGAGGAGCTGATCTCGGACATTTGTTGTCACTTTTCATCAAGCTTACAGCGTGGGCAACAATTGAAAGAGTTTGCAATATTTGTGGACACTGACCTCTTCTTAGGAGGCAGTATAGCGCAGTGAGTTAAGTCTCTGAGCTACAGATTTGGAGACCTGGGTTTGAATCCCACAGCTGTGTGACCCTGAGCAAATCACTTAAGTTCCTTGTGCTCCCAGGTCGCATCTGAAAACAAGTTTTGGCTTAGTGTGCTACTCCTGGTTAAATAATGTTCCCTTATCAAAAGTCCACCTACAAGATGGCTCAGTCTGAGTAAAGTAGTTCAGCAAATGTTTTGACATGTGGCCAGCTCTGCTCTCCTATTTTATGTCGTTTGACCCCAGAGTTGCCAAAGTGCAACTGATTGCTGAGCGCCTGAGAAGCCATGAAATAAAAATGACTTTTCTGTTTGTCGAATATGCGCCGGAACCCCTTTGCCAGTTTAACAGAAAGCTACAAAGCAGAGAGAGCCAGCTGAATCTTCATGGGGGACAGTTGCAAAACCGTTCAGCTGTATGCAGGCATACTTCTCCAACCTGAGGGGTCAGTCAGCTGTTCACTGAAAGTAATGCTGAATTTCTGGACAACAGTGACAGTTTCCTTCCCTTTCAGGAAACTTGCATTTAACCAGAAGTACAAGATTACATCCAAGAAAATGAAGACAGTGTTGTGGGTATTTCTGCAGAATTAAACATCTACAGGAAGGCAAGGGCTTTCTACTCCACAGTG
Organism: Neoceratodus forsteri; assembly: GCA_016271365.2. Classification (NCBI taxonomy): domain Eukaryota; kingdom Metazoa; phylum Chordata; order Ceratodontiformes; family Ceratodontidae; genus Neoceratodus; species Neoceratodus forsteri. The sequence continues at coordinate 68,983,841 of JADMNL010000035.1, forward strand.
CTTAAAAGGTTGCTGACAGAGTTTCCTCTAAAGAATAAGCTATACTGAAAAATGCAGCCACATTTCTAAATCTGTGCTTAAGGCAGCTTGACATTTGCAATTTGTCCCTTGAATGTGTCCAACTGCTGGACGAATTTGGCACATATTAGTTTGCTGAGACATTATCTGAATGACAGCAACCAGCATTTAGAAATGTAACAAAAACAGAGAAAAGAACAGCAGAAAAAGACCAGTGGTCCTTCCAGTCTGTCCATAATCCCTAACAAACCCAGGATCACTTGTCCACACAGGGTTCTAACCCACACTATTCACCCCATGCTCTCTGCCCCACCACCACCATGTCCTTCACCTGTCCCAGCCACGTTGGAAACCATTGATAGTTTTGGCTGTCATCAAGTCAGCTGGCAGATTGTTCCACGGCTCCACCGCCCTTTCTATAAAATAAAATCTTCTCATTTCCCTCTTGAATCTCCCCCTCGCCAGTTTCCACTCATGCCCTCCTGTTCTTGATCTGCCACTTATGCTAAATATTTCCGTGCAGTTTACCTTCTTCCTTCCTTTCAGGAACTTGGTCTCTAGCATCCGTCTGTCATCTGAGATGTGTAAGAACAAGGGGGCACAATTTAAAGATAGAGGGGGGATGGCTCAGGGGTAATGTGAGGACATTTTTTTTCACAGAGAGAGTGGTGGATGCATGTAACCGCCATCCTGGGGAGGTTGTTGGGTCTAAAACAGTGGGGGAATTCAAGCATGCATGGGACAGACATAAGGCAATTGCAGTGGGGGGTTGCAGGAAGTAGGCTGTTGGTTAACTAGAATCTGCAGCTTATCCAATAGGAAGGGAAATGGGTAGACTGGATGGGCCAAGTGGTCCTTATCTGCCATCAAAGTCTATGTTTCTATGTTCAGTGCCTTGAGTCGATCCTTGTAAGATCTGCCCTGCTGGCCCGGAATCATTTTGGTCACCCTGCGTTACACTGTCTCCAGTTCATCCTTACCTTTCCTTAGGTGAGGACTCCAGACCTAAGCACAGTACTCCAGGTGGGGCCTCACCAGTGAATTATAGAGACTCAGTAATACCTCCTTCCTTCCTTCTGGTATCAGTACCCCTTCCTATACACCCCAGCATCCTGTTTGCCTTACTGACGGCCTTGTTACACTGGCTTGATTGTTTTAGGGAGTCACTGATGATGTTTATTTTATTTAAAATTTGGTTACCGGGATAGGCACACTGAGCCAATTAAGGCTCATTCCAGGTGCGACCCAGAGAAAAGGGTATAGCATGGGTAAGTACAAGCATAGTGAGGAACATCAATTACACAGAATAGTTCACTGCTAGTGAGACAGCAATGCAGAAATGGCACAGGTACATTGCAAAATACAATACAAACAGAGAGCAAGTTTTCACATAATTTTAGGGGAAGGGTTGCAAGTGCAGCATGACCTCTAGGTCTCTTTCCTCAGAGGTCATGCACAGCTTAACAACCCCCCCCCCCCCCAATCCAGTACTCTGTCCTTGAGTTCTCGTTCCCTAGGTGCCTCACCTTGTACTTTTTGGCATTTCATTTGCCAAACCTTTGACTGCCTCTGTAACTTTTGCAAGTCTCTGCATCTCCCTAACCCCCTGCTCACTGTCTACCCTGTCACAGAGCTTAGTACTGTCTGCAGATGCATTGTGCCCTGCATTCCTTCTCCCATGTTGCTAAACAACATATTGAAAAGTACTGGAGTGAGTCACTAGACTCAGGACCAATCCTTTTGGCACCTCCCTCTCATCTGATTTGACTCCATTGACCACAACACTCTGCTGTCTCCCTTCCAACTTGCAGCTTGGTTTCTCACCCATCTAACTGCGTCTTTCGCTGTACTCAGATCTTTTAGCTTCTTCAACAACCTTGTGTGAGGCACCAAGTCAAAAGCCTTCCTGACATCAAAGTAGAGTAAATCCACAGCAGGGCTAAATCCACTACCTTCATTACCCAGTCAAAGAATACTATCAAGTTGGTCTGACAAGACCTTCCTGCCATGAACCCCTGCTGTTTACTATCTTGGAGCCCACTGTTCTCCAGGTAGTCCTCTAGGTCCTTTTTGACTAGTGTATCCATCAGCTTACCCACAGTATAAGTAAAACTGACAGGTCTGTAGTTACAGTTGCTCCTTGCCCCCCCTGCCCCCATGGAGTGGGACTACATCTGCTACCCTCCAGTCTTCTGAAACTGACCTTCTTTGAATTGAGCTGCTGGATAGCCCCACCATGGGTTCAGTTAGTTCCACTGCCAGTTTCTTGAGCACCCTCAGATACATCCCATCTAGCCCCGTGGCCTTATCTGTCTATCTTAAAGGGGAAACTCTCATTTACTCCACAGTAATGCTGTGAGATGTAGAGTTCCTGATTAAACAAAATACCCTTAAATGCACTTTTTAGTTGCTTATAGTGCAGTTGGTATGAGTAGAATAAGCCTCGAAGAGCTGCTGATCTACACTGTGAGACTTAAAACTGACATTCCTGCACGTAGATGTCCCCCGGCTCAGCCCGCTGTCTGCATCATCAGAGGGCTGGCTGTAGAGGACACTGTTGAACGCATGGCAGGTGGAGAGACACAGAATCAACCAGACACAAACTAAACCTACAAAAACTGTAAGTAACTAAAAAAAATTACATTTAAGGCTGTTTGTTTAATGAGGAACTTTATGTCCCACAGCATTACTGTGGGGTAGATGATAGTTCCCCTTTAAGGGAAGCTAATCCTTTCCAAACCCTTTCACTGGTAAATACTTGCTGCTTCATCTCAGGGTACTATCTGGCAGAGGGTAATGTCTTCCCTTGTGAATATGGCACAGAAATGTACTGCCTCAGATTCCTCTCTTCATCAGCACTGGGGAAGGTGCTTTTCCAGCTGAGTGGAATGGGATGTGAGCAAAGTGTACCACTGTTAAGATGACTAATGGCATTGGTGATGGTCCTGTGCCTTCCACACTCAAATACTGAGCCAAAGTGTGCCTTCAGCATGGTAAGGAAGGTCAAAATGGAACTTAGGCAAGCCTTGCACATGAAGAACTTGAATTCCTTAATTGCCATAAAGATGGATGAAGACGGGGAATGTTTTGAGCTATGATGCAGCAAGAATGTCCTGGAAGCAGCAGAGAAGGCAACACTGGTGTGCAACAGGGACCGTCCCACCTCAAAAGAAAGACTGAATTTACATTAATAAAGACAAAAAGCCTACATATTTTTAAAATACTTTATTACAAATAAAATAACAGAAAGATGCAACACATTGTTTTTATCATGCTTTTTGGTAATGTACAAGTTGAATTTCACATCTAGAGCATAAAATAAACCATGATGTGATGTACAAGTCACACAATGGGGCAGCATGGCACGGCAATACCATGCTGAATAAAATATGGTGTCCCTGATTTTGGTCATTTGTTCCTGATTTTTGAAGGGAGTGTCCCTGATTATGGTCCTAGCACATTGAGAAGTATGGCATTGATGATGCAATGGGAGGCACAGAGTTAGATATGTTAGCTGCCAGGCAAGCTGTTCTACACATCACACCTACCAACATCAGGTAAAACAATCTTATAATTAACCAAAAGAAAAAGTACCTCAGTTATTAAAGGTAATAGCGGACCACTTTTAAAAAAAATAATAGTTTTAGGCAGTACATTAGCTCTTTACTAAATTGCGAGATATCTTGATGGAGAATAAACTTTGAAACTTTTAAATCCTTACGCATAAGACTGTCAAGTTAAAGCAGGGCATAAATTGACTTTTAATATAACTTAAATTTCAAACCCTGCCTATGAGCGAGCCATGGCACAGCCATAAGGAACATTTATGTGTGAAATTAAACTGTTCTCAAATAGATGTGTAACTAATTTATGTTACATTCCCGATCACCTTTAAATGCCATCAATTATAAAGATTTGATCACTTTGAAATTTAAATCTCTTTCTAATGACTATGTAGTTGAGTTCTGCAGTTGCCAACAGAATTTTGTTTCTTTTCGCAGATGCCAGACACTGTCTTAACCAATAATTTGATAGTACTAAACTTTTTTAGGGAAAAAAAAAGCTGGTAGAACATCCTTTTCATACATGGTCCTTTAACGTGGAATACCAGTCCAATTACTGTGAAACAAAAGCTGCCAATATTCCAATTTCAGTCAAATCTAATAAGTCTTCTGGAACCGTTTGTAACTGCCAATGACCCTTACCCTTTCCTAGTGTTTGTCATGGTGATTGATGTTTTTTGTCGAACCCTTGATGTTTGGTGATGGTAATCAGTGCCTCAGACACTTGCTGGAAGGGGGTGATGGATGAGAATCGTGACTTGATTTGTAACCACTTCCTGCTGCTGTACCCTGCCTTGACCAGCACCTATTCATAAACGAGCTGCTATCAAGTTGTGAGACTCTCCTGGTACAACAGATTTAAAGTAATCTTCTCACTTTTGAAAAAGGCAATATTTAGACACAGTTCGCCTGTTATCAAGTTGTGGGACTCTCCTGGTACAACAGATTTAAAGTAATTTTCTCACTTTTGAAAAAGGTAATATTTAGACACAGTTCATCTTATATAGAGTGCCAGGATTTCACTTCGTTTCGCTTTTCATTGCTGCTTTACGGGGACACATTCATGCCCACTGGGCATTATAGTTTGAAAGCCCACGAGAAGCTCTTTTAAAAGGAAGTACAGCGTTGGGATCAGGAATATGTAGCTGGAAGTACTCCAGACATATAGGTAACTGAGTCTGGTCAACATGAAGAAAACACTGCAGCCATTTTTAGAAAAATTTGATGTCACTGAGGAACAAGCTGTGCCAACCTACATTGAGTCAAGCAGGGTTTGTTCCTCTCTGTCATCGCAATATTCCACAAATGGCTGCACTATAGTATTAAATAGCAGCTCAGACCATTGGGAAAACTTTGGAAGACATAATATTAATCTTAATTCAGCCCACATTTCATATATCTTCTATAGATTTCTCTCAGCCATTATTTATTACTGAAAAAATTCCCACAAAAACAAGATCTTTATCCTTTTTTTTTTTTTTTAATCAGGAGAGGCACACTAAGCTGAAGCTTGTTTCCAGGTGTGACCTGGGAGCACAAGGAAGTTAAGTAACTTGCTTAGGGTCACACAGTATGCAAGTGGGGGCTGTGGGATTCAAACCCAGATCTCCAGGTTTGCAGTTCAGAGCCTTAAATCACTGCACTATATTATCCCTTACAGTTCACCTACATCTATAGCTTATTCCCTCCTGGAAATTGTAATGCTGTTTTGTGACAGCACCGTCTGCTGCCATGGGGAAAAAAGAAAGCCTAACCCCCCCCCCACTGCCACGCAGCCCCTGCCACGCAGCCCCTGCCATGCAGCATGATCCCCACCAAAACGTTGGGGAACGGACAAGCAGTAATACCACCACTGAGTCCCATCAGCAGTAGGGAGACAAAAAATGTGCTATAAAAAAAGAAATGGCTATGATGTCATAAACAGGGGACGCGACTTTGGGAAAAGGGTTAAAAAGCAGGAAAAGCAGGAGTAGATCAGCCCTACAGGACAAGGATCCTTTATATTTTTTTTCCCCTCCTTTGACCGAACTTGGGCGGCTAACTCTGTTCCATCCCTGCCATCCCCTCGACTGACTGTCGCCTAAACCAGTACTTGCCAAATCCTGAGACCCACATTGTCCCCCCCCCCCCCGAGGCAGGGCCAAGAAAAGGAGGGCAGTCGTCCCCTTCCCCGGTGAAAAATCCAGCAATGGATCTGTGATCTGGATGGCAATGCAGGTTGGGGCAGATGGGCAGAGCATCATGGAGCCCAAGGCTGCCATTTGTCTCCTAGTTTTCTCCTCCCACCTCTCCTGGCAGGAACAACGCCTGAGTTGACCTCACACAGCCACACCAGTCCCCCATGCAGCAGGATCAAGCTCCCTGGCCCAGCCACAGGGGTTGCTGTGGTGGCAGAGTCCATTGCCAACCCTCTTCAACCAAGGAGCTGTCTCGGCCACAACCTGTCTCCCAAAGAGACTTCCCAGGCTTGTTTCCGAACCTAGGTCACCAGCACGGCAGCACTATGTACTGCTGCTGGGCCACCGGGGTGGCTACAAGGATCCTGTTTTCATGCAATAAGGCATGACAAGGTATGCATTATTGAAAAATATTGGGACAGCTTGGGAAGTGAGGCATAAAGCAATACCGAGTGCCTTACAGACCCAGGAATTGCTGGATCAGTGCAATCAGTACTGGTGGACTAAGTGTGGAAATGCACTATTTTCCAGTATTCAGATAAATACCAAAGTGCCAGGACACAGATGTGCCCCACAGCTAAGCCTGGCATTCATGTCAACAGAGGGCTGGCCATGGGGGACAGTGGGACTTGACAGTTGCGCAACACGGTGGGCAGGGGGACCCAGGATCAAACAGATACTTTCTAAAGTTATGAATACATAAATAATCGAAACAATTATCTTATTCTTCCTTTTTCTTGATCAGAACCTATAGGTCCTGCAGCATTAGTGCAAGAGAACTGTGTGTTCCCTGTAATGAATATCAATATTCTTGAATGTACATGCATTGAATATTAACATAGGGCAAGCTTAACTATGGATATTTCCATATTGCTGCTGCTGCCGCTTAATGGTAAGCCACATACCTTGTTTAAAAATGTTGTTTATTCCCTTTTCTGACCTGTATGTCCACTGCTATTGCATAACTTGGTGATCCTTTTCCCCACCAGTTTTGTCCTCTGTCCTCATGTTCCATGTGTCATTTACTGCACCTCTCCACCTCCCACCCTCCCCACTTAGGGTCATCATGGTTTTAGGGTATACCTTTTACTCCTTAATGTTTAATTCTGTGTTAAAATGGGGTAATTGGTCTTAGCTTTTTGTTAATTTTGGGTTCTTTTTTACTGTTTAAGATCACTACCTGTTACTGTGTAATCTTGATGGCCATATGAAACCTTGTCTTATTACCCTTTATTGCATATGTTTACTGTTATGCATGTCCTCAAAAAGGACATTAACCTGCTGGAGAAGGTCCAGAGTAGGGCTACAAAGATGATAGTGGGTCAGCAGGGTAAGGCATATGAGGAGAGGTTGAGGGCATTGAACATGTACTCTCTGGAAGACAGAAGAGAAAGGGGGGACATAATTGGGACCTTCAAGTATTTGAAAGGGATAAATAAGGTTGATAAGGAGAGTCTCTTTAAGCTGAGTGACAACCATAACACTAGGGGGCACAGTCGTAAGCTGGAGGGTGGGAGGTTTAGGAGGAAGGTCAGGAAGCACTTCTTCACAGAGAGGGTAGTGTGACGGGGTGACCCCTGTCATGGGTGGGTACCCCTGGTAGAAAGATGAGGAACTCAGATGGTACACTGGATATGTCTTGCATTTCCCCATGTAGTGTTAACTGTAGGAATGAAGTGCCTGTGTGCCTTAAATAAAAAAGTTGCACCATTAGGACTTAGTGCAGGTAAAAACTGATGCCAGTACAGTTTAAATATATAAAGCACCTGAGTGCAAAGGAAAATAATGCACAGGAATATAAAGTGCTGCAGTATGCAAAATGTCAGTATCTGTAGTCCATGCGTAAGGCTGCATCAAAATGCACAGGCTTTGCATTACAAAGAGAAATGTAAGGCAATGGATTTATGTGATAAGGGTGAAAACCCAATCACGATCAGCAACGTAAGCGGCGTGCATTGCCGAAAATCAATTTCAACAATGCATCCCGGCACCTAAGAAAATGGTGCACCCCTACTAAAGCATTCTGAACTCCAGGAGTGTATATCGAAGTGCAAATTCTTGCAAAATAAACATTGTGGGCCAGGCGCACAAAAATCTAGGCATGCCGAACCTGAACCCAGAACCCTTGCAGCAGTAGGCTGCCACCCACCCACCATGCTACAGGGCCAGCTCAGCAGCCCCACACCAACCACGCCAGGACCAACCCTCCCACCCTCCCTCCCCAGCGTATACATATAGCGACATCCTCTCGTTATATGTGTCCACCTCCCCATCCAGTCACCCTTCCTCAGCGGTAGCCCCGTCAACATGTGCTGTGATTGAGTCGCCATTATTGCAAGCGCTCAGTCACCGATGCCCATGTCACGGGCTACCTAAGGCAATCGAGTTGTTTAAATAAAATAGCTGTCTGCGTAGAAATGTAGTAGGTCTCACTGTAAAAATTTAATAGTAAGAAGGCCCATTTAAAAGGTGAGGGACAGATCGGCTTTTCTTTCCGGCTCAAAGCTAAAAACCACCCAAGATAATTTGGTTTTTATGGTCCTTTTAAGTGACTAAGTAAAGAAGGTTGTGGCTGTAACTGTTGTGCTCTGCTGTCGCTCTGAAAATTCCCCAAACTAGTTTGTTCACTCGAGGGGTGAACACATAAAAAGTAAAGGAGCAGAGAAGCTTCTGTGCACCACCTTTTGTGGTGCTGAAGGGTGCACTCAAAAGCAGAATTCCCGTAGCTGCCTACTGCAGTGTAACTGCATGTGGCTATGGTAAAGCGGAGTGGCTAAGGTGACATAGTGCAGCTTGCCAAAATGCTCCTAACAGTACGTGGATTGCAACCATTCCTTGCACTGCACTTGTGGTGTTTAATTATGGAGCAGAGAGGTGCTCTACATAAAAAAAAAAAAAAATTCTCATTTTGCGCTTGGCAACCCTGGGTGCTGAACCGATACAGGCTCTAAGAGGGATTCTACCATTGTCCCTGTAGCCATCTGTTTCCTCCCTCTGCAGGACATACATTCAGGGGGCAGCCAACTATCTAGATATAGACAATGAGAGAGACAGCGCTGTGGTAAGGAAACAGGAACATGTCGGCTCCTCGCTCTGCCGTCTCTCTCTCACAGCTAGCATACTCTGGAATCTGACACAGCAATCAGAACAGAGCAGGCGGCTATAGTTGTTTTGGTAAATTTCAGCCGCCCACCCGAGGAGAAAAAAAAAAAATCTTATTTTTGCAGTTTGCTCGGTTCATGCCGCAAGTGAACCGAGCAATGGATAGAAAGGCGCTTTGCATTTCTAAAACTGACGGGCTACAAATAAACAAATTATGGAAGCTTCTGGATGCTGCAGTGTGTGCAGGTTGTTACAACTGAAAAAAAGCACCCCTGTAGTTGCTTCCATGCCTCATCAGCTCCTGTGGTAAGGAGGACCTTCATTTGGCTGCTTACAGCATAAAAAGAAATAACACGCATTTGTCAATGCCAAATGTTGGCTTGTTGGCACTGGCACTGGTAGTGCAGGAGTTAGAGAGATGCACAATAGGATTGGCAGTGAAGCTGTGAACTGACGCTGACCCCAGCCCTACCATGCAGAGAGTGACAGGCAATGGGGTGTGCCTTTGGGTCGTTGGCCATAACACTTATGCCATTTCACCTCACCCTACCCCACAGAGACCGACAAGTGCCGCGATGTGCCTTGGGGTCTTCGGGCCTTACGCTCACCCCATTCATTAAGTGGGGGGGGTGGAATGGCATCAACATTGCAGCCGGCAATCCCAACTCACACCCCTAACACCTGGCAGTCTCTATGGGGTGGGGCATTGCAGTTGGAAACTCTAATGCTGAGGGCATTTGTTGGTATTTTCACTCCAAATTTTCAGCATAGGCCGCTTGTGACCCTACCTCATGAACAGTGGCACCATGAGTTTGTTTGCCAAAAGGTGATTTTGTGCAGTGACTGTGCATTTTGGTGGCACAGGTGTGAAAACACATTTCAGACAGGATTTGAAAAATGACAGCTGCACTGTTCATGAGGAGATGTTAAAAAAAAAATAGCATTGTTGAAATTCGAGTGAAAATATGAAAAACTGGTGACATCATGAGCATGTGTAGAAACTGCGCAATGCACGGCCATAACGCAATTATTTGGGGGATTTGTTTAACCAAATTTTCAACATAGGCATTTTGGGAACTCCAGTCATGAACAGTGTCACTGTGATTTTGTTAATGTGGCCTGAACATTTATTTTCCACAGCAACCGCGCCATTGTGTGATATGTACTAAAACACATTTCGGGCAGGATGTGAAAAATGACAGCTGTACTGTTCATAAGGAGGTGTATAAAAATGATAGTGGTGAAAATCTGGAGTGAAAATATGAAAAATTGGTGACGTCACAAGTGTGCATAGAAACTGCACAGTGCTCGCCCATAATGCAATTTTTTGGGGTATTTGTTTTACCATATTTTCAACATAGGCATTTTAGGACCTCCACTCTTGAACAGTGTCACTGTGATTTGTTAATTTGTCCAGACATTGATTTCACACAACGACCATGCCATTGTGAGCCACATGCATGGAAACACATTTCAGGCAGGATGTGAAAAATGACAGCTGTACTGTTCATATGGCGATGTGAAAGAAGGGCAATGTTGAAAATCTGGATTGAAAATATTAAAAAACTGTAAAAGTTACGAGTGTGCATTGAAACTGCGCAATGCACGCTTGTAACAGTCATTTTGGGGGATTTTTCCACCAAATTTGCAAGATAGGGTTTTTGGGACCCCACCTCATGAACAGTGGCACTGTCATTTTGTTAATCGGTCCCAAAAGGTGATTTCACGCAGTGACCATGAAATGACCTTTCGGGGCAGAGTAACGAGATGACAGTGCATGTGTTCATGAGGTGGGGTCTCAAGCACCCCATGTTGAAAATTTGGAGGCAAAATTCCAAAAAAATGGCTGAGATATCCAATTAAGTTGAACGTGCCTGAGAGTGTCTCAGAAAAGCACTAGCAAACGGGAAAGAAGGAGGGGTGGAGGAACAATGGGGAATAATCAAAACAGCCATCACAAAGGCAACAAGCCTTTGTGTGAAGCAAATCAACAAAACAAAATTAAGGAAAAAAACACTATGGTTCTCAAAAGAGATGGAAGGGGAAGGTTAAGGAGAAGATGATAGCATTCAGGAAATATAAGGAAACACAGAAGGAGCAGGACAGAGAACTTTATCAGTTAAAGCAGAAGGAGACCGGGAAGGCAGTCAGAATAGCAAAGGCACAAACTGAGGAAAAGATAGCCAACTCTGTTAAGAAGGGGGATAAAACCTTTTAGAGGTACATTAGGGAGCAAAGAAAGACCAAGGGACGGATACAGAGACTTAATAAATGGGGAGGGAATGTGGGCAGAGGGTGACAGAGAAAAAGCAGGGCTACTGAACGAATATTTCTGCTCATTGTTCACAATGGAAGATGAGGGGGAGGTACCTAAACCAAACAAGAGAAACACTCTGGATACAGGGGTCGATACCAATCCATTCACAGAAGAAAGGGTTTTGAAAGAACTCTTGAAACTGGGGGTGGACAAAGCAATGGGGCCTGATGGGATTCACCCCAGAATTCTAAAAGAACTAAGGGTAGAACTAGTAACACCACTGACTACTCTCTTTAACAAATAAAGGGAGGATGGGGTAGTACCTGAGGACTGTAGGAGGGTGGATGTGATTCCACTTCACAAAAGTGAGAGCAGGGCAGAGGCAGGAAACTACAGACCAGTTAGTTTGACCTCAGTGGTAGGGAAATGATGGAATCACATCTGAAGGAAATAATTGTTGAGTACCCAGAGGCCAGTGGGGCACAGGACCCAAGGCAGCATGGTTTCACAGCAGCAAGGTCATGTCAGATGAACCTAATAGATTTCTTTGACTGGGTGACCAAAGTAGTAGACCAGGGAGGGGCTGTGGATATGGTCTACCTAGATTTTAGCAAAGCATTTGACACAGTCTCAAACAAAAGATTAATATACAAGTTAGCCAGCCTTGGAGTGGGTCCCACGTTGGTAGCCTGGATAGAAAACTGGCTGGACAACAGGATGCAAAGGGTAATAGTAAACAGAGTCCACAGTGAAGAAAGGAGGGTAACTAGCGGGGTACCGCAGGGTTCGGTACTGGGACCGGTCCTCTTTAATGTCTTTATAAGTGACGTTGGAGAGCACCTGGAAGGAAAAGTATGTCTCTTTGCAGAAGACACAAAGATCTGCAACAGGGTTGATACACAAGGTGGGGTGGAAGGGATGAAAAGGGACTTGGCAAGGTTGGAGGAATGGTCAAATATATGGCAGCTCAGATTCAATGCAAAGTAGTGCAAGGTAATGCACCTGGGAAACAAAAACCCAGGGAAAGAGTACACAATGGGGGGTGAGTTAATAACAACAAAAATCAAAAGAGACCTAGGAGTAATTATATCAGATGACCTAAAGGTGGGCAAGCAATGTGAGAAGGCAGTAAGGAGGGTTGGGGGATACTGGGATGCATAGGGAGAGGCATCAACAGTAGAAAACAGGAAGTTGTTATCCCTCTCTACAGACAGTTAGTGAGACCCCATCTGGAGTACTGCGTGCAATTCTGGAGACACTATCTCTGCAAAGACATAGAGTGGAGGCTGTTCAGAGGAGGGCAACCAAAATGGTGCAGGGTCTGCACCAGAAGACATACGAGAAGAGACTAAAGCAGCTTAATATGTATACCCTTGAGGAAAAGAGGGAGAGGGGGGACAGGATAGAAACTTTCAAATATCTCAAGGGAATTAACAAAGTACAAGAGGGTAGCATCTTTCAGAAAAAGAGATGTGCAAGAACAAGGGGGCACAATTTGAAGATAGAAGGGGGACGGCTCAGAGGTAATGTTAGAAAGTATTTTTTCACAGACAGGGTTGTGGATGCATGGAACAGCCTTCCTGAGGAGGTTGTGGAGTCGGGAACAGTGGGAGAATTCAAGAATGCATGGGACAGACATAAGGCAGTTCTAGTAGGGGTAGGAGGAAGTAAGCTGTTGATTAACTAGAATCTGCAGCTTATCCATCAGGTAGGGAAATGGGCAGACTAGGTGGGCCAAGCGGTCCTTATCTGCCATCAAATTCTATGTTATGTTTCTAACCCCTATTTATGCCATTATACAGCTTACCAGCATTTCTTCAGTTCTGATCGGCTTTGAAGACTGCAGACATGTTCCTAGTCCACCAAAAGATCAGACGAGCCCAGAGGTAAGTATGGGGTGGTGTGGGAGGTGGGGTGCAGAGGGTGGCTGCAGGTTGGGGAGGGGACCCCAGCGAGGGACCGTCTTCTTTATTTTAGGTACTTGGTGGGGGGGACAACACTGAGGACAGTTTTCTTTTCCACAGGTGTATAAAAGTGTTCTGCACACTGGGTGGGCTCCCAGTGTATGCCATGACTTTAGGGGTGATATTGCCACTGGGTGGGCTCCCAGTGTGGCACAAGGAGGGCAGGGCCTCAACATGCCAACAATGGTGGCTTTCATCATGGGCGGCACACTGGGGTGGGCTCCCAGAGTGCCACACAATCTTGGGGGGTTATGTAGCATGCTGACAGGTTTGGCACCCCTGAAGTCGGCATTGTGCGGCAGGTGGGAGCGGCAGCCACTGCCCCCATGTTTATTGAAATACTTCTCCAGGAAATGCACGTCAGGAGGTGTGTTATTGTGCCACTGCATGACAAGCTTGCTTCTCATTGCAGTGGCACTTTTCTTAGAAGTGTTGACCACTTTAAATATTGCTGATGTCAGCGCCTGCATGCTGGCTTATTGGGAAATTAGGGATGCACCTAGTGATGCGTGCCCTGCATTCGCCCACACTGACCGCACCTCCGAAATCTGCTACTACCTCAAGATGTTGGCTGGCGTGCAAGTACGAGCCAACATAAAAACAGGGCTCCAAGGAGTGAGAGAAAGTGCTCAAAGATGCACAAAGAGATGCACAGCGTCCCGAGTGTTTTGGGAGTTAGAGCCAAGACTCCACTGGGGACATTATGTCCCAGAAAGAATTTGCTTTGGTAAAACTGTAAACAGAGAGTTTTTAAAAATAAAAAGTTTACAAAATCAGGGCTAAGGAAAGCTGCAAAGTAAAGAAAAGGCCAAACTGGAATGTTTACCATTGGGCTGAAATTTCAGCCGGCGGAGAAAAGCTAAAAATAATTATTGTTTCCCAGTGCCCAAAAGAAAGGGCTGACTCTCCTTATAGTATACCCATGCTGCTATGAGAATTATTTTCAAACTAAAATGGATGTTGCATTAAATAAATAAAAACATCCCTGTGGGTAGGCCCTCTGTTTACTGTGTGTGGTGTTACTATAGGGCTGTCGGCCCACAAACCAACTGCTTATAATGGGATGTGTAGCAGTGAGGTCACTACTCAGGGGAGGAGCTAGTGGCAATTCAGCTCCTAAGGGGCACATATCTGTTTAAGACGAAATATGAAGGATTTCTTTTGTTATAGTGTGAACCCTTATTGTTTGCCTTAGAAGTAACCTTTTTTTCTTTTCTGTATAGGATGGGTCATGAGCCACTGAGGAATAATTATTTAGTTGAGAGGTAATGATGGGCGGAGCTTGGATCCATGATGTCACTAGGACAAGAATATAAAGATTGCCACTAGGGGCTTAGTTTAGATAGGGGGAGTCAGTTGAAACTGACTGCGAGAGGTGAAGGACCGCTGGAGCTCACACAACCGTGTGAAGCAGGCTCAGAGATAGTCTAGTGTCATTGCTGGGCAGAGCATTGGCCCTTTTCTGAGCTTATTTCGTTTGTTTATTTTATGAATGAACTAATCCAAAATATGATTATACATAGATACATAGTGTCGGCAGATAAGGGCCTATGGCCCACCCAGTCTGCCCATTTGAGCCTGTAAGTTCAGTTTGTTTTTCTAGAAATCTATTGCCCCTTACCCCTGACCTCCAGAATTCCTTTATGTCTATCCCATGCATTCTTAAATCCTGTGATTGTTTCAGCCTCCACCACTTCCTCTGGCAGGGTGTTCCACTTGTCCACCACCTGTTCTGTGAAGAAAGTCTTCCTCACGTTTCCTCTGAACCGTCCTCCCTCCCAACTTCATCCCATGCCTTCTAGTCCTGGAACATCTTTATCGCTTAAAAATAGTGCATTCCTGCACCCTGTCCCTCCCTGTAAGTTACTTGTATGTCTCTATCATATCGCCTGTCTCCTTCCTCTCCGCTCCTCCAGGGAGTACATGTTCAGTTCCTTCAACCTGTCCTCATAGGACTTGTGATGCAATCCATGCACCATCTTTGTTGCCCTCCTCTGAACCTTCTCTACCCTGTCTACGTCCTTACGTAGGTAAGGTCTCCCAGAACTGTACACTGTACTCCAGGTGGGGCCTCACTAGTGTCTTGTATAGCGGAATTATGACCTCCCTTTTCCTGCTGGTGATGCCCCTGCCTATACATCCCAGCATCCTATTTGCTTTACCTGCTGCCTTGTCACACTGTTTCCCTACCTTGAGGTCATCAGAGATGATAACCCCAAGATCCCTTTCCTGTTTGGTGCATGCTATATCCTCACCCCCCAACTGATATATTGTGCCAGGGTTTTTGTGCCCCATATGCATTATCTTGCACTTCTTTGCATTGAATTTCAACTGCCAAACCCTTGACCATTCTTCAAGTTTCTGCAGGTCCCTTCTCATTCTGTCTACACCCTCTGGTGTGTCTACTCTTTTACAGAGTTTTGTGTCATCGGCAAACAGTGAAATTCTGCCTTCTAGGTCCTCACAATGTCACTGATGAAGATGTTGAATAGAACCGGTCCCAGCACTGATCCTGTGGTACCCACTAGTCACTCTTCCCTCTGTGGGTGACAGCCATTTATCACCACCCTCTGTGTCCTGCCACCCAGCCAGTTACCTACCCACCACACTACTGTTCTGCCCACACCCATATTCCCCAATTTGTGTAATAGTCTTCTATGTGGCACAGTGTCAAAGGCCTTGCTGAAGTCCAGATAGGCCATGTCCACTGCCCTCCTCTGATCCACCTCCCTAGTCACCCAGTCTTTCTGTGAAAGATCAATTTTTCAGGTGAAAATAAAATAAGTGCCTTACCGGCACTTTTTATGCTCAAAGTCTGTTGGTCTGCCTGAGTTTGTTATCCTGGTATACCAGCCCTGTCCACAGGTGGTGGACACTTGGATTGTACTGTCGGAAGAGGTCATCTTATTGAAGACAGTGGGCAGCTTTAAGAGAGGCTGGGATAGGCATAGCGGGAAAGAAGGACTATGGGTAGAGAGAATGGGAGGAGTGGGAGGGAGGAGGCAGGAAATTAGCTCGCTGTGGATCTCGCAATACCAGCAGACTTGATGGACCAAATGGCCTTCCTCTGCTGGCTTTTTTGTATGTTTGTATGTACCCTTATTTATGGTTTTTGTCAAGGGTTGATTGCATTTCCTTACTGAACAAGGTATATTTTGCTGGTACCTGATTTTTCATTTCATATGTATTATTTCTTTGGCTTAATTTTTCAATTTCCTGTAATGTGGTGAAAAATTCAATAAAGATATTAACTGCTAAAAAAATGTTTTTACATACCCTTTCACTGTTACCCACTTGACCCTTAAAAACATGTTGTGCTGCACTTGGGAATTCAGTGGTAGAGTAAGTGGGCATTTGGCTCTGTATATTATCAGGATTTGTTGAAGTATGACTTCCTGCAGCAATCATTAACAAAGTGAGTACACTGTGGGTGTGAAGTGTGTTTGTTAATTTTACTGTAAAAACACAAGCTTTTTCAGTTCTTAACCCTGTCCGTGCCAGAAAGAGAAATCATTTCATTTTTGTTTTCCTTTGTAAGATGTCAACAGGGGGATATTTATGAATAATAGCCATCATTGCATGAAAGCCCATGAAAAAAACTCTTTTAAATGAGGTATTGGGCTTACCTGTTGTTTGGCAACTGTTCTGAGATATCGGTGACAAAGTCTTCCATATGTTAATACTATGCTGCCACCATTTTTATGTTGTCATGCGCGCATGCGCAGACAACATATTGGGGTAGTAGCACTTTCAGAGGTGTGTCAGTGTTGGCGAATGCAGGGCATGCTTTAGTAGTTGCGTCCCTCATTCCCTAATGAACCAGCATGCTAGCACTGACACAAGTATTATGCAAAGTGCCACCAACCTGAGAGAAATGTGCCTCTGCAATCGGAGACAAGCTTGTCATGCAGCGGCACAGATGACATGCCTCCCATACGTGCCTTCATGGTGAAACATTTCACTAAACATGGCAGCGGGTCCTGCTGCTGCTATACAATGCCCAGAGAAGGCCAACATCGGGGGTGCAATCCCCATGTTGGCATGTCTGCCATCCCCCCCACATTGTGTGGCACACTGGGATCCCACCCCAGTGTGCTGTCTCTCAAAGAAAGCCAACCACATTGGCATGTTCCTGCCCTATCCCCATTGTGTGGCACACTGGGAGCCCTCCCCAGTGTGCCCAACATTTGTTCTATTTCACCTGTAAAGAAAGAAAACCATCCTGCAGCGCAGTGTCCGTATTTTTTTTTATACCTAAAAAAAATTAAACGGTCCGTTGTCAGCAGCGCCCCCCGTCCACCAACCCAGACTCACCCTCTCCACCTCCCCCATTTGCCTCCGAGGTCGGTGCTGCAATCTTTGGTGGAGCAGGAACATGTCTGGACTCTTCAAAGCCAAACTGCAAAATGAAGAAATGCGGTAAACTGTATAATGGCATAAATGGGGCAACATATGGTGGATAGCTCAGCCATTTTTTAATTTTGGCTCCAAATTTTCAACATGGGTTCTTGGGACCCCACCTCATGAACACATGCACTGGCACCTTGTTATTCAGTCTCGAAAGGTCATTTAGCGGTCACTGTGCAGAACCATCTTTCAGGACTAGTTAACAAAATGACAGTGCCATTGTTCATGAGGTGGGGTCCCAAAAAGCCTATGTTGCAAATTTGGTGAAAGAATTCCAAAAGAAATGACTGTGTATGAGTTGTGCATTGCACAGTTTCCACGTATGCTTGTAGCTTCGACAATTTTTCATATTTTCACTCCAGATTTTCAACATTGCCATTTTTTCACACCTCCTTATGAACAGTACAGCTGTCATTTTTCACATCCTGCCCAAAATGTGTTTCCGCTCACGTGGCGCACAATTGCGTGGTCGCTGTGGGAAATCAATGTTTGGGAAAGATTAACAAAATCACAGTGACATTGTTCATTGTTCCAAAATGCCTGTGTTGAAATTTTTTTTTTTAAATCCCCCAAATAATTGTGTTACGGGCATGCGTTGTGCAGTTTCTAGGCACGCTCATGACTTCGCCAATTTTTCATATTTTCACTCAAGATTTTCAACATTGCCATTTTTTTACACCTCCTCATGAACAGTACAGCTGTCATTTTTCACATCCTGCCCAAAATGTATTTTCGCACCTGTGACTCCAAATGGCACAGTCGCTGTGAAAAATCACTGTTCGGCTAACGAACTGATAGTGCCACTGCTCGTGAGGTGGGGTTACAAAAAAAATTCAAAAAAACACCAGTGCAGCTCAGGAGAAGGCAAGCCGGAGCCATGACCATCACTATATCACAAGAAAGAAGGAAACTCCATCTGGCTCAACGGCCTCCACAAAAAGCAATTCCAGTTCGTACGTTAGGACACAATAAAAGGGCTTTATTTTATACAACTGCCCTATAAGGTTAAATACAAAAAGTACACAGATAAAACAGAATAGCACCCCCAAACAAGCAGATTAATGTCAACGTTTCACACCACCCTGGCGCTGTTTCAAGACATCATAATAGCCAGGAGCAATGTGTCCTAATGTACGGATTTTTAACCTTATAGGACAGTTGAATAAAATAAAGCCCTTTTATTGTGTCCTAACGTATGGACTGGAATTGCTTTTTGTGGGGGCCATTGAGCTAGATGGAGTTTCTTTCTTTCTTGGGGTCACAAAAAGCCCATGTTGAAACTTTGGAGTGAAAATACCAACAAACGCCTGGGGCATTGGGGTTTCCAACCGTACCGCCCCATCCTGTAGAGACTGACAGGCGTCCGGGGTGTGACTTGGGATTGTCGGCGGTAATGCTCATGCCATTACACCCCCACCCTGCAGCCAGTGACAGGCATCGAGGTGTGCCTTGGACTCTTGAGCCCCAAAGTTCACCCCATTCTTCCATACTACGTCCATCTCAGTGTATTTCCTTATGGAATGGGGTGAGTGTAAGGCCTGAAGACCCCAAGGCACAATGCGACTGTTGTCAGTGTCTGCAGGATAGGGGTGAAGTGAAATGGCATAAGCATTATGGCTGATGACCCAAAGGCACACCTCAATGCCATCAGTCTCTGCAGGGTGGGGGTCAGGGTGGCATCAGTTCAATACTTCACTTCCATTCCTATTATGCATCTCTCTAACTCCTGCACTACCAATGCCAGTGCCAGCAAGACAACATTCAGCACTGACAAATGCTTGTTAAAACCTTTTAATAAGTGATGTTCAGATTCTGCGTTTGAATATCCTAATGAGATCTGACAGACAGTCCATATATTTGACTCCGGATCCAAGATCCTGCCCACTCCCTTTCAAATTTTGGATCCAAGGTTGGTCAGATAGTGGAATTCAAGTTGGGATAGTGGGGTCCAAGATTGGATGTCTGCCTTAAATCCCTCAGATCAGTGGCTGATTGGTCACCTGGAACTGGAGTGTATTAATGAGCTCCTCCACAAGTCCATAAGTTTATTTATTTTTTTATTGAAATTTTAAAAACGTTTAGTAGTATGTCATTAGGTAATTGTTTCTTTCTCTGCTCCTCAGTGAAAAAGGAATGGAGGCGGTTAAGGCTAGTGCTGCTGCTGTTTAGATGATGTGCTCATGGCATCATACAGCAGTCAGTCCCACACAATGACATTGCCGACTGCAAAAAAAATCTGGTTCCTGTGGAGTCTTAGTGTCTTCCGTCAAAGACCAAAGAGTGTTTCTTTGGGGCTGTCTACTTGGCCACTTTTGCACTGGAGTAACCTGAGCACTTGGGTTGCTCCAGTGCAGAAATTACCATGTGGACACTTGCCAACTCATGGTAAGTCAATCACTGCATCACTTCGGGAGCTGCAGCAAACCTTGGCACACGGGTCAGAGTGAACGGTGCAAGCAGCTGTGTAAACTGGCTGTACCACTCACTCTGATGTATCAGGGGCCAATGTGATCAGCAGAAGAGCTCCCCTTGAGACACAGCCCCTCACCAGCGCGTCTTGCTTCGGCGCTCAGAGGGACTATGTAAACATGTGCTACGATTGCTCTGGATGGTCAAAGTGGCAAGACACGTCTTTTAAGGAGGAGATACTTTGGAAGACCAAGAGTTACAGGTAAGTATCTTTCCTTTAAGTGCAGCTTTACCTTCGGTGACATCACACGGTTCTGAAAATGGTGGCAGTGTAGTATCAGTATAGGGCAGACTTAATCACTGATATATCAGAACAGCTGTCAGTTATGGGTAAATTACATAACTCATTTAAAACAGCCTTTAATGGGCTTTAAAACTATGATGGCCACTGTTTATAAATGTTCCCCTTTAAGACCATTTGGCCAGATAGGTTGCAGGGGAAAGGGTTAATGAGGAAACCTTTCTATAAAGGTCACAGAGGTCATTATGCAGCAGGGCTTGTAAAATGAAGAATTGATCTAACAGCCTACCAGGCACAGTTAAGCTTGTCTGATCTCCTGCTTGAGGCGATAAGCCATCAGTGTGTCAAAAAGACCTTGGCAACAGAGAGGACAGCCCTCATTTATCTGGGAAACTAGGTGGGCCAAGCAGTCCCTTTCTGCTGACAAGTTTTATGTTTTCTTGCTGCATCATTCATAGTCATAGTATCAACTTGTCAGCCTATCAGACTGCTCAAACAAAGACTGACAGTGGCAGCAACCAATCAACAGGCCAGTTTACACAGCTGTCATTTGCACCGCAGTAACCCTCGTGCTTGGGTTGCTGCAGTGCAAATGGGACCACGTGGTCACAGCAGTGCTGCATGGTGGGCCAGGGTTTAGCCATTATGTGCCGCAAATATAATTTTTTTTAAAGGGGCGGCATCTAGAGGTACAGTGCAATACTAGAAACCGGGATCTTAAATTGGTTATTGTAAAAGACATCAGTGGTCAGGGTGACACATCATCGCTGACATCAGTAGGAAGCCAACCACCGCCCCCCCCCCGACTCACAGCCCCTCTCCAGTGCTTCCTGTATTGGTCTTCAGAGTGGCCACGTAAACAAGAACCACAGTTGGCTCGGGCAGTCTCAGGGCAGCAGTAGATCGGACCAGAAGATAGAGCGGAATGACAGTGTAAACACAGCTAACATCTGCATTGCAGGTCATTAAGTCTCAGATGACAAGGGAAGAACTTCTTCTTTGGCTATATATGCAGAATGCATGTCTATTATTTCACAGAGTATCTAAATGAATGTGAACCCATCTGAAAAAAAATCACATGTATTTCCTAGAGGAAATCAGTACTGTATGTAAGGCAATTGAATTGGAACTTCAAGAGGGTACAAAATGATGACATTTCCAGCTTGGCCATGAAATCATACGAGAGGAAACAAAAATAAAGGTAACAGTCCGAGGTCTCAGGATTAAACCTAAAGAGTGCAGCACTGCTGTCAGTTACTCTCTATGAGATGAACTGCCGTGCTTGGTTCTATATTGGGAAATGCTGGGAGAGCCAGTCCAACCCCCCCACCTCCAAATGCAACGACTTGCTGGCTCCACTGTTTACCTTTATTCTTAGAACAGTCAAGCTCCTTTCTGGTCCTTGCTAGAACAGCTAATCCACACTGGTAGTAAATTGCATACTGTAACCTAACTGCCCACACCACCACCCAAGTGACTTGCATTTCTGTATCTTCATGGAATTACAATAACATAGAAACATAGAATTGAATGGCAGATAAGGACTGCTTGGCCCAACCAGTCTGCCCATTTCTCCCTACCTACACCATTACTGCAGACCGTGCCCACTCTACAGCTCTATCTCCACCCCCCTTTCCACTATGATCCACTTGTGCTTATCCCATGCATTCCTGAACCCCACCACTGGTTTCACCCACACCACCTCCACTGAAAGGCTGTTCCAGGAATCCACTACTTTTTTCTGTGAAGAAGTACTTGCTCACATCTCCCCTGAATCTACCCCCCCCCTCCTTCAGCTTCATAGCACGTCCCCTTGTTCTTCTCCTGGCCGTATTTACCCCTGTGAGGTATTTAAAGGTCTCTTACACCCCCTGGTTCCACCAAGCCACATCGACAGGAATTCTGTCTATTGGCATTACAGCGATGGCACAGTGCCGACAGCCAGTATTGTGCCATCAATGGAAACAAGGGTTTTTTGTGGGGGCATCACCCCTGCACCCCCACACTACAAATTACAAACTCTGAGTCAGAGTTGTTTCAGGGAGGGGGTGAACTCCCCAGAGACAGCAGTGTTGGAAAACCCACGGACCATCACAGCGAACAGACGATTCTGTTGCTGTGATGGTCTTCGCTGTTTTTCCATCGCTGCGGCAATGGTATACCCCCCACATTCCAGGGTGTACGTATTGAGGTCCTCTAGTCTTTCCCTGAAGGCTTTTGATGCAGACCCTGCACCATTTTAGTTGCCGTCCTCTGGACCACTTCCATTCTATGTCCTCTGAAGATGTGGTCTAGAGAACTGGTCACAATATTCTAGGTAGGGTCTTACAAGTGAGCTATACAGAGGCAACACCACCTACCTCTTTCAGCTGCTGATACCCCTTCCTATGCATCCCAGCATCCCACTAGCTGTCTCGTCTGCCTTGTCACACTGCCTGGCCACCTTTAGGTCATCCAATATAATTACCCCCAGATCTCGTTCCTGCTTGGTGGTCGTCAATACCACTCCACCCATTTTGTACTCTGCGCCTGGATTTCTGTGTCCCAAGTGCATTATTTAACACATGTTTGCATTAATCCCAGCTGCCATACCCTTGATCACTCCTCTAGTTTTCTCAGGTCTCCGCTCATCCTTCAAACCCCCCCCCCCCCACTGGAGTGTCCACTCTATTGCAGATTTTGGTGTCATCTGTAAAGAGGCAGTAGTGCTTGTGAGTCTTATTGTACTGCACTATAAACTAAGTATGAAATAAGGCACACCAAAAACAAAAAGACATGCCAGGTAGTATCATTATGGGTAAATAATTGCGTGCCTTGCGTGTGTTAGGCCCAAGTGCAACATTTTAAACTCACAAGAGGAAAATACAATTATTGCCCACAATTGCATATCCCTATGTCTTATTACGCTTATAATATGAGTTCTACTTAAAAATCTTTTAAAAGAAAGTTTTTTTTGAAGATTTTTAATAATGAAATAAATCTTGTTTTCCATGTGACATATGAAAAGACAAAAAAATAGTTCTTATTGTGGTGTATTGATATTGTAGCCAAATCTGGTGCACATGCTACTACAGCAATGTAATTATGGCTAGATAATTACACTCTTGTACTTGTTTTTTTCCAATCAGATGGGTAGCATGTGCTTACTCATGTTTTAAGCAGTTGCTGTGCAACCTGCTGAGCCTTTGACACTGATGAGAAGTTGCTGCAGATACTGCAGCACCGCACATTGAGCCCGTGGACTTTGACTTTACAGAAAGGAAAAAAACACTGGTGAACCCAGCAGCCAGCAATCAGCCTGCTCCGCCACGGCAGTGGCAGGTTTTATCTGAGAAAACAGTTTGTTTCTAAAATTGGAGACTTCAGTGACTGCCTCTGTCATCCAGTCCTGTAATCGGACACCATGTTTCTTGCACTGGAATGCTGGCAAGTCATTCCGAGGCGCATGTACGGCACCACATTTAGCATCCCGAGATAATTTATGCAAGACCTTCCTCTGCAAAGGAGTGAATGGGGAACCCACCCTTACCCCCTGCACAAGCCATTAGGCATTCTGTTGGAGGGAATACATCGCTGTGTTCAGTTTAGTACTGGTGAAAGAGGAAAAATTGGTTTGGGCTGGAATCCCTAAGGTTGTCCACAAGGTTAGTATAATCTGGGCAGGAACAACGTAGGTGTCTTTGCACCACATGCATTAAATGTAGTGCTGGTGGATGTTGAGGGAATGACAGCACTGTGGTGACAGATGCCCAGTCTAGAGGGACAGGTACAGTGTGTGCAGGTACAGCGCAGGCTTCTCCACACTGTGATACATTTAGTGCTGGTAAAGTGTGGGACTGACAGCACTGGGGACTGCTGCCCTCTGTTTATCCACAGAGCCAGGTACAGTGTGGGGCAGGTACAGTGCAGGCTTCTCCACACTGTGATGTATTTAGTGCTGGTAAAGTGTGGGACTGACAGCACTGGGGACTTCTGCCCTCTGTTTATCCACAGGGACAGGTACAGTGTGGGGCAGGTACAGTGCAGGCTTCCCCACACTGTGATATATTTAGTGCTGGTAAAGTGTGGGACTGACAGCACTGGGGACTGCAGCCCTCTGTTTATCCACAGGGACAGGTACAGTGTGGGGCAGGTACAGTGCAGGCTTCCCCACACTGTGATATATTTAGTGCTGGTCAAGTGTGGGACTGACAGCACTGGGGACTGCAGCCCTCTGTTTATCCACAGGGACAGGTACAGTGTGGGGCAGGTACGGCGCAGGCTTCTCCACACTGTGATATATTTAGTGCTGGTAAAGTGTGGAACTGACAGCACTGGGGACTGCAGCCCTCTGTTTATCCACAGGGACAGGTACAGTGTGGGGCAGGTACAGTGCAGGCTTCCCCATTACATGTGATATATTAAGTGCTGGTAGAGTGGGACTGACAGCACTGGGGACTGCAGCCCTCTGTTTATCCACAGGGCCAGGTACAGTGTGGGGCAGGTACAGTGCAGGCTTCTCCACACTGTGATATATTTAGTGCTGGTAGAGTGTGGGACTGACAGCACTGGGGACTGCAGCCCTCTGTTTATCCACAGGGACAAGTACAGTGTGGGGCAGGTACAGTGCAGGCTTCTCCACATTGTGATATATTTAGTGCTGGTAGAGTGTGGGACTGACAGCACTGAGGACTGCAGCCCTCTGTTTATCCACAGGGACAGGTACAGTGTGGGGCAGGTACAGCGCAGGCTTCCCCACACTGTGACATATTTAGTGCTGGTAAAGTGTGGGACTGACAGCACTGGGGACTGCAGCCCTCTGTTTATCCACAGGGACAGGTACAGTGTGGGGCAGGTACAGTGCAGACTTCCCCACACTGTGACATATTTAGTGCTGGTAAAGGTGGGACTGACAGCACTGGGGACTGCAGCCCTCTGTTTATCCACAGGACAGGTACAGTGGGCAGGTACAGTGCAGGCTTCCCTACACTGTGACATATTTAGTGCTGGTAAAGTGTGGGATTGACAGCACTGGGGACTGCAGCCCTCTGTTTATCCACAGGGACAGGTACAGTGTGGGGCAGGTACAGCGCAGGCTTCCCCACACTGTGACATATTTAGTGCTGGTAAAGTGTGGGACTGACAGCACTGGGGACTGCAGCCCTCTGTTTATCCACAGGGACAGGTACAGTGTGGGGCAGGTACAGCGCAGGCTTCCCCACACTGTGATATATTTAGTGCTGGTAAAGTGTGGGACTGACAGCACTGGGGACTGCAGCCCTCTGTTTATCCACAGGGACAGGTAGAGTGTGGGGGCAGGTACGGCATGGGCTTCCCCACACTGTGATATATTTAGTGCTGGTAAGGTGGGACTGACAGCACTGGGGACTGCAGCCCTCTGTTTATCCACAGGGACAGGTACAGTGTGGGGCAGGTACAGCGCAGGCTTCCCCACACTGTGACATATTTAGTGCTGGTAAAGTGTGGGACTGACAGCACTGGGGACTGCAGCCCTCTGTTTATCCACAGGGACAGGTACAGTCTGGGGCAGGTACAGTGCAGGCTTCCCCACACTGTGATGCATTTAGTGCTGGTAAAGTGTGGGACTGACAGCACTGGGGACTGCAGCCCTCTGTGTATCCACAGGGCCAGGTACAGTCTGGGGCAGGTACAGTGCAGGCTTCACCACACTGTGATATATTTAGTGCTGGTAAAGTGTGGGACTGACAGCACTGGGGACTGCAGCCCTCTGTTTATCCACAGGGCCAGGTACAGTGTGGGGCTGGTATAGTGCAGGCTTCCCCACACTGTGATATATTTAGTGCTGGTAAAGTGTGGGACTGACAGCACTGGGGACTGCAGCCCTCTGTTTATCCACAGGGCCAGGTACAGTGTGGGGCTGGTATAGTGCAGGCTTCCCCACACTGTGATATATTTAGTGCTGGTAAAGTGTGGGACTGACAGCACTGGGGACTGCAGCCCTCTGCTTATCCACAGGGCCAGGTACAGTGTGGGGCAGGTACAGTGCAGTCTTCCCCGCACTGTGATGCATTTAGTGCTGGTAAAGTGTGGGACTGACAGCACTGGGGACTGCAGCCCTCTGTTTATCCACAGGGCCAGGTACAGTGTGGGGCAGGTACAGTGCAGGCTTCCCCGCACTGTGATATATTTAGTGCTGGTAAAGTGTGGGACTGATAGCACTGGGGACTGCAGCCCTCTGTTTATCCACAGGGACAGGTACAGTGTGGGGCAGGTTCAGTGCAGGCTTCCCCACACTGTGATGTATTTAGTGCTGGTAAAGTGTGGGACTGACAGCACTGGGTACTACAGCCCTCTGTTTATCCACTGGGACAGGTACAGTGTGGGGCAGGTGCAGTGCAGGCTTCCCCACACTGTGATATATTTAGTGCTGGTAAAGTGTGGGGCTGACAGCACTGGGGACTGCAGCCCTCTGTTTATCCACAGGGACAGGTTCAGTGTGGGGCAGGTACAGTGCAGGCTTCCCCACACTGTGATGTATTTAGTGCTGGTAAAGTGTGGGACTGACAGCACTGGGGACTGCAGCCCTCTGTTTATCCACTGGGACAGGTACAGTGTGGGGCAGGTACAGTGCAGGCTTCCCCACACTGAGATGGATTCAGTGCTGGTAAAGTGTGGGACTGACAGCACTGGGGACTGCAGCCCTCTGTTTATCCACAGGGCCAGGTACAGTGTGGGGCAGGTACAGTGCAGGCTTCCCCACACTGTGATATATTTAGTGCTGGTAAAGTGTGGGACTGACGGCACTGGGGACTGCAGCCCTCTGTTTATCCACAGGGCCAGGTACAGTGTGGGGCAGGTACAGTGCAGGCTTTTCCACACTGTTATAAGTGCTGGGTTATAGGTGAAAGACTGACAGCACCAAAGAAGCAAGTGTTTATCTTCTTGGCCAAGTACAGAGTGGGCAGGTACAGTGCAGGCCTTCCCATAGTGTGTTGTATTTAATGCAGGTGAAAGGTGAGTTACTAATGGCACAGGAGACTGAAGTCTTCTGTTTATCCACAGGGTCAGGTACGGTGTGGGCAGATAGAGTGCAGGCTCTCCCACACTGTGATGTATTTAGTGCTGGTGAAAGCTGAGTCACTGACAGCCCTGGAGACTGAAGTCCTCTGTTTATCCACAGGGACAGCCAGGTACAGTGTAGGCAGGTACAGTGCAAGGTTTGCCACACTGTGATGTATTTAGTGCTTGTAAAAGGTGAGTTACTGATAGCACTTGAACAGGATTGGCAAGCCCAAAGCAGAAGTTACCACTGTTCTTGTACAGTTTTTAAATTGCTAAGTAACATTCAGTATGTATCAATGAAATGACTGCAAATGAATTAGTCCCATTCCAAGTCAAAATAAACCTCTTTTTCAATAAATGTTTGCTTTGGTTATGAATTATCTTTTATACACAGTATATGCTTCCTAGTAAGGAATTTCTAATTGTCCTGGTTCAGGGTGGGGTGGAGGTGGGGGGAGTTTGTATATTTGCTGAACTAGTTTGCCTATCAAATTGCTGCTATTAGGTAACTACACTCTTTGCTAAACTACCTGCTTCTATTGTACTGGAAAATAACCCCCTTCTCCAAAGAGTAAATACTCCAGATCTCAGTACTTTCCCACAACTAAAGCCCCAGCATGTGCAGTACTCAAACGGAGCGGGAGAGGGGAGTCCATTCCTTGTGTGAAATTCCTCCATCCTATCCTATGTTTGCATGTGGGTTACAAGGAGACATAATGTTTGCTGTCTATAGAGTGTACAGTCTGAAGTGATGGTTACTTTGGTTAAGAGAGAAACGCATTCTGATTTGGGTGCATCCAATTTGCCACGGCTAGGGAAAGTGCACTAAAGTGGCAAAGGACTGAATGTTTGACTCCGTCTGAGTGAGGCTCTTGTTAGTTGAGCTGGGGCTTCGATTTGACCTCAGCGGACCTCTAAAATATATAAAAATGCCTCCAAAATGCCCCCATTGCTATTAATAGAGCACACCCCCTACTCTGTACAAACATATAGATCACAAAGCATCTGAGCATGGGGGTGGAGCTTTCAGAAATCGGCGCCAAGAAGGGACCTGGTGGCCATCTCCTCCGAGTCAGGGATTGCAACTCGTTATCTCTGGAAAAAGTACAGTGCAAAAAAAAAATATGAACTGTTGAAGTCCAGTTAAGGTAAGCCCCAGTGGGGCACTTGGGGATTTTTTTTTTTTATGAGCACATCTGTTGCTCTTTACACCTGTATGCCACCACATTAAAAACTGTATACTACTTGGGAATAAAACACCCCTACAACAACAATACAAAGTCAAACAGAGAAATGACCGATTAGGCCAATTAACACATCAGTTAACACACCGACTAAACCAATTACACATATTCCCACCGCAATTTCCACACTTACTATAAGACACTAAAATGACTACTGCGACTGCAAAAAAAAAAAAAAAAAAAAAAAAAACCCTAAATGGACCAACTCAGAGTTCCTGTGACTCCCATCTGGACAAACCACCCTGACGCCAGTCCTGACTGTGCACAGTCGACACTTCCCACCACAAACTGCATGCTGTTCCTGACTGCAGATGCAACACTGATCCTGACCACACAGCCAGCCACGGCAAACTAAAGGACGGACTGCCACATGCATGTCCCTTTATATAGGGGAACCCTACTCTACAGGACAAAAAAATCAGGTAGGTCAAACACGCCACTGCGACTACACCAAGGAAAAACACTAGGACAAAACACAGAAAGGAAACATACCTAGAATCAATCACAAATGCTATCAAAACGGCAGAAGCTACCATCACAATATGTTATAAAAAACAATGATGAATTATTCTGCTATACTCAGAAATTTTTTATTTTATTTAGTTGTTTAACCATGAGTAGCACACTAAGCTGAAAGCTTTTTTACAGGCGCAATCTGGGAGCACAGGGAAGTTAAGTGACTTGCTCAGGGTCACACAGTATGTAGGTGGAACCTGTGGGATTCAAACCCAGGTCTGGTCTGCTGGATGTCACCAGATTTGCAGCTCAGAGCCGTAAACCACTGCGTTATACTGCCTTCTATCTAAACCTATCTTGGAGGTTAGCCAAATATTAAACCTACTTGCCCTGAAGGCTCATGGTCTTATTACTTGGTTAGCCCTCTCAATGGGTTTATTTCCTTTTATACCACACTACCCACCATTTATACTACTGTATATGTATATATGTAAACAATAACACATGACGGGGTGTGAGGTCACACTCCGATATATGTGCACCTTAACTGCATTGCAGGCACACAGCAAAGCTGAATGCCTTCAGCCAGCAGAGAAGTGCATGTATTAGGCATGACCATGCACCCTAAAGTGTGTTACTTTACTTAGAAATGGGCACATCATTAATATATAGCGGAAAAAAATACATAAAAAGATTCAGGCATGTGGTCACTGGAGAATAACACAGTTGGTCATGTGAAATGTTTGCATCAGTGCCACAGCAGGAATTACATAACCATTTGATATTACATATATATAATATGCTGTGGGCATGGACTCAAATGTCGTTGTATAAATTAATTTATTTTCACACGCGTTGTATAAATTTTAGAACCCCAAATTTGTACAACATATGTTTTATAAAAGCTGCTGTCAGTCACACCCCTGACTGCTGGCATTACTTCCACCAGCTTTCATACCCGCTTTACTCGCCAAAGAGGCTCAGCTCCCCCATTTCTTTTTTTTCTTAGCTTTATTTCTTCACCTTAGGGCCAGGGCATCTCTCAGAGGTATCCTCTCTGTCTGCCCTCTACTTCCTACAGTGACTCTCTTCCCAAGTCCCTCCACAGGACTTCCCAGCCCCACGGCGGCTCTTTCTGGTAATTAGAGGGTCCATCCTGTACCATCAGAGGAGGGTCTGATATTGGGGATATGGGGCCTAGAACCCTGGGGTCCTCATCACCTCCCCTGTCCTCCATGGCTTTTCCATAGTGTTTCCCCCACAGAGCCCATGGACGTGCAGTGGCATCCATGGCGCTAACGCGCCGATAGCACTCTGCCCCCTGCATCCACATGCGCTGCATGTTTCAATACTACCCCCAGCCACCACCAGGGGCGGTGCTAGTCCCAAATCCCTCCCCAGGAAGGGAGAGCAGTCCTCTGGACACTTGATCCCTTCCTTCCCTGCCGACCACCCAACAACCAGAAACCATTCCTGGACCCGGGTTGTCGGCATTGCTTGAGGTGTGGCGTCAAGCGCCTCAACCCTGAGCGGCACCGGGCCAGCATGCCCCCCATTTCAAACAAATTTTCTGTCACTACACTGCAGCATTCACTTCTCTCTCAGCTACATTCCCAGCACTTTTAAAAACAAATGGCTTGTTATCGCTCGTCTCGCTCTTACCACCATCTCAAAATGCATTACCTCTCTACTTGCAGGCATGCGCACTCCCAGCTCTGACTGTCACTACCCGCAGCCGAGCAACTGTACTATGGACCAGGGGAGTCGAGAGAAAAAAAATACAAAACCTATTTTTTTTAACTGCTTCTTGCTTGCTGCGCATTTTCTCAGTAACAGCAGCTGAGCATGTGGACCCTTTACTTTTTGGATTGGGCAAACAAATATTTTTATAACTAAATGCCATCCACGCATGCTAGCACTTCTACAGTGGAACCACACTCCCGCTCACTCCCCACCCACACAAGAAATGCAAAGATAAGGGAAATAAATGCAAGATCACCCAGATACTTTATTAAATCAAGCCAACCACATAAATTAAAAGCATAAAAAAATAAACTCTTTAACACTAGGCCGGCGCCTCACTAAGCAAAAGATTGTGCCACGTGCTTCACAAACTGTTTAGCCCACCTACACACAAAACTACGGCCAATGGAGTGCAGCATTGAGAACACTGGGATGCTGTGGCCCTATCAACTGTGTTAGCACCCTTACCAACCTTCTTAAACCTGCATAGTAACACACAACACAGCACAAATGAATCCTCTGTATTTAATATATAAAAACTGCCAAACTAAATAAACAATCAATACAAAACTACACCAAAAAATAACAGCCTTATTGCATAAATGGAATATACAATGGGGAACTTATGCAATGGGGCGCTCATTAAATAAAGGATTTATGTACACTTGAACAGTTTGCCCTTGGGCAACTAAATCATGACTTGCGCCACTTGTGAGGTTACCCAAGGTCAAACTGCTCTTGTGCAGATAAATCATTTATTTAACTCGTCCATTTGCCTATCCCCTTTATATGTGTGTGTTTTTGTTTAACAAAATTGAACATTTGACTCCAGGAACCAAGAGGGATATCCCTTAGGAGCCATGTTTGCCCCTGTTAACCAACACAGCAGTGTGCACAAATAGTACTGTATCACTTCCACACACACACACCCCTCCCCTGGTGCCACTTACCCCCTGGGTACAAACTTGAGATGAAACTGCATCAGCAACTCTTCTGACCCCTCCCCCACATCTTCGTAGGTCTCTTACAAAAACAGTGGAGTATGAACAGAACCCAGAGAGGGAGAGGATAAGAAGTCAATATTGCTGATCAATGTTTGATGACCCCTGCTTCTGTCCTTGAAACAGATCAATGAGCTGTATAATGGAAAAGAGATCAGAGAACAAACTGAGGCTTCATTTAAATAGTAATGTAACAGGAAAAGGAAAAGAGGAGACCCCAATGTATTCTGGTTCCCTTCCGTGAAATTAGTAGAATGTCTCCGATGAGATTATTTCAGGATTTCACAGAAGTGTGGATCTGGATGGGATACATCATCAGGTTTTTTTTTTGTATGGAAACATAGAAACCTAGAATGTGTTATAGAAAAAGACCCAGAGGTCCATCCAGTCTACCCATTTTCTGCCTAACTCCACAACTGTACACACACAAGCTCAGGTGTGCTCAGGTAACAATGGCTGGTGTTCCTCCTGAAGTGACTACCTTCCAGCAAATGATTCAAATGAAGTGAAGGCATTCGAACAGCACACATGGCATAGATTTGCAAAGCAGCAGAGGGACACAATCTCACATTTATTGAAGCAGTAATTGAACTGATGTAGTAACAAACTCACAGGTATCAAACCAGCTCGAGGACACTCCACAACACCCCAACCCCAGGGGCGTTGGGAAGAGTCCTCCAGCTGCTTAGATACCTGTGAGTAAACAGATGTATGAAGCTGAGAAAACTTTGCTTTGACAGAACTTTACAAAGCTGGCCAACTTTGCATTGAAGTGCCGACTTTTGCAATGTTTTTGCTGTATATGACACTTTTTTCTGCAAAATGACCAAACTGCACCCATGAAGTTGCCACTTCACAGAAAAAAGTGTGACTTCACCTGAAAAAAAACATTGTGAAGCTGGTGATGCGAATAGAACTTTATAAAGCTTCATGAAGTCAAAGTTTCTGCAACTTCACAGCAACTTTGCCGATGAAGTATAACTTTGCTGCCTCTCTACGTGCAAGTTTGTTATACAGTTTGGTTACTGCTTCAGTACTTGTAAGAGTTTCTACATCTGCACTGTGCAAATCCAAGCTGTGTCTGCTGTTTGAGTGCCTTCAACATAGAAACATAGAAGTTGTCGGCAGATAAGGACCTCTTGGCCCACCTAGTCTGCCCTATTTTCCCTGCCTACAGTGCCACCACAGACCCTACTTGGTCTCTGCTTTGCACCCCCCTCTTGCCTCACTTCCAAGATGCCCTTGGGTCTATCCCATGCCTTTCTGAATCCTGTAACCGTTTGTGTTGTTTGGTTTGTTACTTCCATGATTGGCTTTATGCCGGGCTGCATTTAAAGAGAGCTTAGCTCTAGTGGCTGGCTGACCGCCACTGCCTTTCCCATGTATCCTTTCCCCTCTTCTGCCTGCGGGCCCCACCCAGTATTCCCTTATGTCTGTCCCAGAATTCTCATATATCTGTTCCTGCATTCCTATATATGTGTCCCAGAATTCCCATATATCTGAGGTTTGAGGGGCCCAAATCATAATTTTGATGTCTATTCGAAACCAGTGGGACCCTATAACATACCCTTGCACCCAGGCCCTCTGAGAATTTGCTACGCTACTGGTTAGAACCCAGGAGGAGGCCCAGCGACAGGGGTGGTAGGGACTCTTAACAGAGGAGGAATCAGAGAGGGGGATGACAGGAGCAGGTGGGGGCAGGAGGGATCCCAGACAGAATGACTCCGGTGAACTGTATCATCTTGTTTACCTCATCGCTACTTAAAGGATCTCCGGATGCCATACACCCCTGTCTGCACCCTTCACTCTGGTGAAGCTAGCATGCTAGCCAATGCTCTTTCACACCTGAAGGCATCAGGAATAGGGCATGTTCAGTCGCAGCGCTAATAGCATGGAATTCTCTACCACTGCATATTCGAACGAGGCCTTCATTTTTTTTCAAAAGCTATGTTTTTACCCAGGCATTCTCAGACATGCAGTGCATCTAATATGCCATAATGCCAGTAATGAATTCTGTATCCTATTTGCATTTACACAAAGAACAGGTGTTTGGGTTGGTATGTGTAACCAGAATTTCAGACACACCTGAGGTGCATGATGCTACATAAACCCCATGAGTGAAGCTCAAGGACTTTATAAAAGCACCACACATCGAGGGCCAATATAAAATTCTGGGTTACACACACCAACCCTTGTATTATTCTCTATGAGTTTATAATTACTAGGTAGTAAATTGTGAGACTGTGATACGTGGTTAAGAACTGTATGCTTGAGTGCACACAGCCAGTTGTAATGCATAATCACACCAGACTGAGTCTAGTGCACAAACTGGTCCACCGTTACACCCCTCCATGCCTTACTGAACTTATTCAGCTCCGGAAACCACCACGTGCTCTTAGCTCCACCTCCCTCCCTCTTCGTGTACTGCCCAAGCCTCAGTTAGCAGTGGCCCAGAGATCTTTTGCTTTCTCTGCGGTGTCTAGCTGGAACTCACGACCACACTCTGCCTTATCCTACACCTCCCTCGCTAAGTTCCAGTCCTCTTTATTACACCGCCTCAGTGCCTCATCACTCTGCTTCTGCTTCCATTGACTCTTGGTCCGGCTTACATACATACAAGAAACCTTGCTCCCTGCATGGCCTCTTCTCTTCTCTTTATGTAAATATTTGATGTAAGTGTATCTGTAAATGGTGCATTTTGTAAATCTATGAACGATGTAAATACAACCACTGTAACTGCCATGTCTTTGAAATCTGTGAATGTTTACTGATCTGTGAATCTTTCTGTAAATGAGGGATTTTTGTAAATCAGTGAATGATGTAAATGCATTCACTGTTACTGCCATGTCATTGTCTATGTTCTGCACTTTCCGTGTCGCCCCTGAAAAATGGACTGCAATGTCTCCGCAGGCTCACCCGGTTACCAAAATTCAAATAAATAAATAATTTATGTGTGTGTTAAAAATGCTAACCAGTAATTATATTGTGTTTCTACTTTATATTGAATATTGTATGTGTATGCTTTTCTGCTGTGCTAAGCTATACTACAGTCTGCTGTTGTCCTCTCTGGGACCCCCATGAAAACCAAATGCTGCATCTCATGGGGTTAATTACAAATAAATAAATAATGATGCCACCTAGCAGTAGTTACAGTTGGTTGTTTTAATGAAGTAACATGTCATATTTAGTATGTTTAACTTTGTAATTGGGGAGATGGTGTTAGTATGTCTTTTCCTATGTTCTTAACTGTATAGCACTCAAGCCTTTGAGAAGTGGCATTCTGTTAATAAAACTGCCTTGCCTTACAGGGAGGGGTCTTGCTTTTGCTCCATTTTTACAGCTGGGGAGGACTGAAGCATGGGGGGAGGCACATAAGTGGCTTGCTTAGGGTCTACAGTGAGTGTATACACTTACACCTTTCATCACTTAAGTATAGGTGTGTGTGTGTGTGTGTGTGTGTGTGTGTGTGTGTGCGTGTGCATGCACGTGAGTGCGCATAAGAGACTATTGGGGCACCATACCATGTCATGGAGCTAGAAGGCAAGAACACCATGAAAAAAAAAAAGTTTTCTTATTTCTTAATGGCACTAGGCCTTTGCTTTGGCCCCCTGAAAACTGGCAAATCCTGCGGATCCACTAAATCAGATTACATCAATGTGTATAACAGAGTGGCAACATATATACAGTTCCATTGCTATAGTAAACTAAAAGCACAAAATACCTCTGGAGAAAATGAGAGGTGAAACCAATAGTACAGTGGCAACAAGCACCTACCTACAACTTGACTTGCCAGTGGCCTGGTTTTGTCTCTTGAGTTGAGAATGTCCTGACATGCCACCTGAGGGCGATAGGGTGATTCAGCAAGTGCTCTCCTCCTTCTAGGTAAAGGGAGGGGACAGTGTTTCTTGTTGTGCTACTGCAGTGTTACCTGGGTAACTTCAAGTGTCGGTGCTGTCACGGGGACTATGCAGAGCACCGATGCCGGCATATATGATGCGCCAGCACCAAGGATGTGCTTGTAGGCTAGGATAAAAATGGGGCAAAATGGGCTTAGGGCAGCTCACACTTGGCTCCACCCCCATGTCCATCAAGGGTTTTCTCTTTCCAACTTCTTGGGATTACCTAAGGCCTGCCGTCCCCCCCCCCCCCACTGGTGGTTTGATTCATGGAGGACCACTTGCCAGGAACTGGGTGGCAGCACTCTACCCTGGGGGGGAATGGGTGCAATATGGAGACAGCTAGGGTGTGACATGTTGGAGTCTCCTGAGGTCAGGAACAGATGTAGCACTTTGGACAGGCAGTGGCAGCACTGGCTGGGGTAAAAGGAGGTTCTGATCACACTGCAGAGGAGGTAGTCAATAGTTAAGAAAACATGGAGAGAAATTAGAGAATTTTTAACTTCTCTTAATTAGCTTAAAGTAAATGTATTTTAGCAGTTCAGTTATGACTGGCCTCATGTATCCTGACATGCCTGAAAGACTGTTGATTGGCTGTGCACGTGGATGTGCTATGATCCCCATTGGTTGGCCCCACACATCCAGACTTACTCTGATCACTATTAAATGTGTCCCATGTATCCAGATGTGCAGTGATCACTATTTTAAGTCTAATTCATTATTCATGAGGTAACCAAGCACTCTGATTGGTTGCTGTACCAGACGTTGATCCCTTAGATGTCTGATACAGCTCAGAGTAGTGCGTGAGTTTATAACCTCTCAAAAAAAAGAAAAAAAAACAGTTTTTCCCTTTGCTGACTCAATTTACTTGCAGTCACAATAATTCCATTACAACTGGGCATTTCCATGGGCTTAATGGCATTGTGAGGGTTAATGGCACTTGGCTACACCTCAGGCCATTAACATGCCGGCCATTAATCCCTAGGAAATACCAGTTGTTCAGGCATTATTACTTAATTGGTTTGTCCTATGCTTCTGGACATGCTGTGATTACTATTCATTGTAAATGCTTCAGAGAAGGTTATAATGTCCCTTGCTGTAGTTTGACGATAGGGAAATGATAGTGTAATATTTTACCATTAGAAGAGTCTAGCCATTGGCTCGGTGGTGCTGAGGGTTGAAGTGCTGGACACCACACCTTGCGCAATGCTGGTGACCTGTGTTCGGGAGCGAGTTTGGGTTGCCAGGGGTCATGGGGGAGAGGGCTGGGAGTTGACTGTAGCAGCCACTGGGCTGCTCTCATCTCCTGGATTGGAGAAGCAAGTTTCCTCACTCTTGGCTGACAACCAGTGGAGGCTGGGTGTCGGAGCAGAGGTCTGGGGACTGACTTAATGTTGGGAGGTTGGGGGGACTCTGTGGTTCTGGGAGTGCATGCACGCCTCCAGGCGCATGCCCCCACTGTATTGGATTCGCCACAGATCCGGGTTGGGGTGGGAGAAACACGCAGAAAAAACTATGTCTATCCTATGCCATGTGTGATGGCCCCAGACTCTCACAGAGCCTACTCCTTGTGGATCCCCACCGATAATATGCTGGGGGAGAGGTTGATAGGGTTGGGAGCTGATGGTGCCCAATGGTATGGCGTAGGTGGCAACAGGGAAGCAAACAGCTATATGAAAAAAAAAAAAAGAAGAGTCTAGCCAGGCTTGCCTGGTGGTGATGAGGACTGAGACACCAAATGCACACCTTACCTTTTCCCACGCCGGCAGCCCGGGTTTGAGAACGGACTGGGGTGGGCAAGGACCAGCTGGGGTGGGAGAAAATGAGCATCAGACAGACTGCTGTCCTTTTTCAGGGGAGGGTGGCTGTCGACTCTGCCACGTGACTGCCACCAGGTGGAGGCCTAGTGGTAGTACGTCCAGAAACGACAACAAAGGTGGGTGCTGCAGGACCTCTGCAGAGCGTGCGTGCCTCCGCACACGTGCTTCGATGTGTGCACCCCAGCATCGGGGAAGGGATCAAAACAGAAAATGGGAGGATGGGGTAAATGAAACTTCGCCCCTCTCCCTGTTGCCCACTTCACCAAGCTGCAGACCAAAGCCTTTGGATTTGCTTGTCAGGGGGAGAACTTCCTCCCCCTTCTAGCCCCACCATAGGGAGTAATCCTTGGGAGACCATTACCAGGAACCAGATAGTTGTGTAGAAGTCGGCTGTAGGAGACTGGGACAGGACTAAAGACCCCCCCATCCTAGCAAAGGAGGATAAAGACTTTATGGCAAAAGAGTCTAGCCAATTGCCCCCATGGTTGTTAGGAATGCAGATGAGTCTGGAAGAGGCGCTGGGTGATCCCCACCACAGCACCTGCCTGACTGTGGCAGGCAATAAAGTCTTATGTGGAAGAAGAGACGTTTGCTGCCAGCTAAAGAAATCAAGTTTAATTTGCAACGTTTATACCATGTGACTGTTATTAATGTGTCCGAGATGCCTTGTTTATTAAACCATCAAGTATGTTTTTTGCGTGTGTGTGTGTGTGTGTGTGTGTGTGCAATGGGAATGCTCTTATCTATGAAGAAATATGTTTACTTTTTGCTGAGGTAGCATTTTGAAGATTCTACTGCAGTGTTGGGTAAGATAATTATATTCACTTTGCTCTTCTTTCACCTGTAACAATATTTTCCTTTAGTGGTGATTTTCACTATGTTTTTTTTTTTTTTTTTAAATAAATGACCTCTTCATACCCTGTGCTGCACAACAGGATCTCAGCTCTGTTTTTCTAAGTTATTTTTTGGCACTTCCAGAGGCCATGCTTTTGCACATTTTTACACTGTATTTTTATCCAGGATAGCACAACAGAGATGCTACATCTCTTTTTCCGTGGGGTCAAGATTTTACCCATTTTCTCCATGTATTTAGGCAGGATAGCCCAGCTGAGATGTAATGTCTTGTTTTCAGTGGAGTCCTGCTTTTACACATTTTTACAAAGTATTTACCCAAGATATGCCTGCTGCGAAACAATATATTTTTCCTATATTTAGTCAGGATAGTACAGCTGACGGGCAATATCTCATTTTCACTGGGGTCTTGCTTTTACACGTTATCAGCCTCAGAGGGACATCTTATTAAGAATCGCAAATTCAGGTGGACAGTAACCTTATGTGATATCACCCCAAAAAATGTAAATTTGTTCATGCACAAATTTTGTAATCACGTGGCGCCCATACAGATGTGTGTTCACGGGGCAAGATGCTTCCGGCGGCTCAAGTTTGGCGGCCTCCTCCTCACAAGCATGATGATTGCCAATATGCTAAAAAGATCAGCCGGCCTGGTGGCGCTGAGGGTTGAGGCACTGGACGCCACACCTCGTGCCACGCTGGCGACCTGGGTTCGGGAGCTAACTTGGACCGCCAGGGGTTGGCAGGGGAAGGAAAGGATTGAGCATCTGGAGGACAGCTCTCCTTTCCTGGGAGGGAGGTGGGACATGATCCCGCTATCTGGTGACTCCCAGTGGAGACTGGCATCTAGCAGCAGTTGGGATCCCAGCATTAGCGGTTTTTTTTAACCTTAGTTTTACCAGGTGAGATACACTAAGCTGAAAGCTTGTTTACAGGTTCAACCTGGGAGCACAAGGAAGTTAAGTGACTTGCTCAGGGTCACACAGTATGCAAGTGGGGCTGTGGGATTCAAACCCAGGTCTCCAGATTTGCAGCTCAGAGCCTTAAACCACTGCACTATACTGCCTCCCTATTGGGATTGGCTGCAGTGGCTCTCCTGTGGGTGTATCTTGAGGGTGTGCACCATGTGCTGGAGTGCATTGCACTGCAAGAGGCAGTTGGGGAGGGGAGACCTAAGAGAGAGAACCCCGACTGCAGGGATGGCGTGACACCTTGCCCGCCGAGCCACACTCAGATCTGGGCTCCTCTCTCCACCAAGCCGCCCACTCAGCTGGCACATTTGATTATAGGTAGAGCACCCTGGGCGGATAGGGCGGCCCCACCTCAGGGGGTGCAGAGCCAGGGGATCTGCCGAGCTGGTGCGGGGTGGAGAGAGAGCTTCAGGAGGGAGGTACAGCTTGGGGCCAAGGATGCCCGAGAGAGTTCCCCGCAGAAGGAGCAGAAACAGAGTTAACAAAAAAATATATATACTGTATGTTAAAAAGATAAAATGACATTTGGTTACATTTTGGGGCAATTAGAACTGTTTCTTTCCTAGTTCTGGTAATAGAGGCACTCTGCTCACAACTGACCACAAATCCCACTAAAGAGCTGACAATATTCCTTTAAGTTCTTTGTGTGCCAGCATTGCTCTGCTTCGCTTCACAGTTCTCTCATTCAAAGAACTCGAGAAGGGGCCATAAAAGATGCCACAACTGTACATATACTAATAATAACTTTATTCGTGAGAAATGGATACACCAGTGAGTCAGTGACTCATTTACAATGGCTTCCAGTTACAGCAGGACCTTGTTACAGTTGGAGAAAATACAGTTTATACATTATATAGCTCAAGTACAAACAGATTTTCAGCACAATTCCAACAGTATTTAACGTTTCGCATGTCCTTCACATGGGGAGAGGCACTCAGTACCCAATTGTTACATAGCAACAGCTTCCAGTTACCTTACATGTATAAACAT
Source organism: Neoceratodus forsteri (assembly GCA_016271365.2). NCBI lineage: Eukaryota > Metazoa > Chordata > Ceratodontiformes > Ceratodontidae > Neoceratodus > Neoceratodus forsteri. Next base: position 69,024,035 of record JADMNL010000035.1, read on the forward strand.
AGAAAACAGTCAAGTCACCTGACAACAGTGACATCATAGTTTTGAACAGCACACTAGTAGGGAATCATTCATGATTGGAGGAGTCAGGAGGCATCATTTAAGGGTAGCCAGGGGTTGCTATGGAGACCCCAATGATTTTTTCAACCCCTATGATGTCAATTACAACATGCAGGCACCCCCCAAAAAAAGTTATACAAATGTATAACATCTGGAGAATTTTCCAACTCATATGGGGAGGGTGTACATATTTGTTTAACCCTATCACACAATAAAGCAGTATGTTTTTGGTGGAACAGGTTTATCCACTAGGGTGTGGGCTCCCAGAGGTTTTTTTTTAATCATTTTCTCAGGGCCTGGGTCGTAATGAATATAAAACAGTATTGTGACCCCAAGCACATTACAACTGTAAAAACACAAGATACCAGTAGGTCCATCTGCCAAGATGGCTGGAACAGAGTAGCTGGAACACTTGGCGAGTCTCATTTTAATTTTTCACAACTTATTCACCAAGGATATCCCAGCTGATATGTATAATCTCATTTCCAGTGGGGTCCTGCTTCTATCCATTTCTGCAGCTGGGTGGACTGGAACACTGAGAGTTTAAGTGACTTGCCTGAGGTAACACAATGAGTATTTGGCTCTAGCAGGGATTGAACCTGTGCCCTCCAGTTTCCCAGGTCAGTAGTCTAATAACCACTAGGCTCCACTGCCTCATTGCCACTGATCTTGCTCCTTAAACCCTGTGCTCCTATGGTCCTTCAGTGAGAACTACATGCACTCTGCAAGCCTGTACTGGTTCACGTTTTGTTATTGTTCAGTCTTCACTGACCTTGAAGAAATTCTGCAGATGGCTGAACCACTGGCGCAATGGTAGCACTATGACTCATGACACTGGTGACCCAAGTTCGAGAACAAGTCTGAGTCATTGGCAGGCTGTCCGAGGGAAGATGGTGGAGTATCCCAGGGACACATGCCTCCTCGGGAGAGGGAGGGCTCTTGGATCTCTGCTTCAGTATTGCCACCTGGGCGACAACAGGTGGTGGTACAAGCAGGGGATGAATGAGTAGAGAGGAGGACATTGACGGCCTCTGGTGTTTGCTGCACCTCAGGTGTGCATGTCCCAGTCAATGGCCTTCCTCAACATCTGTGAATAGGGCACAAAGCTGAAAAATTAGAAACCCACCACGTTTACTAAAAGACCAGTAAAGATGGAAGAATAGAAGAGCTGGAACCGATATTTAAAGAAACAACTTCTACAGAAATAAATATTGCTTCAAGGTTTAGCACAGTTCCTCCCTGATGAAGTGACTCAGCAAGCCTCTGTTGTAGCTGGCTTATCAGTGCAGAAGTAAGGCTGCAGCACGTGATTTTAGTGACCTGGTTTTGTACCCCAAGCCTGGATCGGAGGGCCAGCGGTGGTGGTGGTGGGGAGGGGGGTGGGGGCGGAATTAGCATCCCAGAAGGTACTCTCCTTCTCTGGGCAGGGAGGGAGAAATGTGCATTCTGCTACACTGCTGCCACCTGGTGACCACAGTTGGTGTTGCAGTCTCAGGAGTACGGTGACCACTGGGAGGGTAGGGTGTACATGTTAGTGTGTCCAGTGTGCTGCAACCAGATGACACAAAGCACATTCCCGGTGAGTGGGACACAAAGGGGAAAAGCGGCTGCCATTTAAGTAGATGATGCCACTCTGTCTGCTTCCCACTCCATCCACTCTGGCTTCTATGTCTTGAACCCCTGGGCTGACCTCTGGAGGACCTCTGCTATGGGGAACTGGATCTCACAGGGAAAGCTGCCAAGGACTTGATGTCAGGAATCTACCTAAAGACACAAACCAAGAGGGCAGTGCAGCTGTGGTCCGTGTGTACTCCAAGGTCCCTGGGAGATCTGGCAAGAAGGCCCTCCAAGGTCTTGTAGGTAGTACTGGTAGTAGCTGTAGGAGGTCCTAGCTGGTGGGCCTCTAGGAGATAAAAGCTAGGGCTCATTTCTTTCTCCCTTTTAAATTGCATGTCAAATATATGCACACTGCACTTTTCATCAAAGAAAATGTAATTCTAATTTGTGTGGTTCCTTGGTGTGCACTGAGAAAAGATGAGTGCCTTTGGGATTCCCAGGTTTCCAGTTGTCCTGGTAACACAGCTGGTAATGCAGCAGAGCTGTATTCTTATCAGGCCTGGGTTCAAATCCCAGCTAGGACACTTATTTCTTTCTCACTTCTAAATAGTGTTGATGTTGTAGCCAGCTGGGGATCTAGATTGGAATTTGTCTAGGAGGTTCAAGTTGAAAACCACAGAATAAACAGACTAGATATTCCTCTCTGTCTGACAGTCCATGCTGTGACTAAGACCAGGCAATTAATCACTGCCATTTTAAAACCTAGCAAGTTGGAGCTCTGCTAACATCAATAGACAGCAGTTCAATATATGTGGTGAGAGCACCGAGCTGTGAGACGGAAGATCGCACCTCTGAGGGTAGAATGACAGAACGCTGGGGGGAATTTAAACTATGAGGAAACACTACAAGATTCATTTCTATTTAGTTCATCTATTCAGGATGTGGTCTGGGCAGTAATGCCCCTTTTCAGCCATGCCTGCCTTTTTATTATTTAACATGCCTTTTCCCCCCGGCGATCAACTGGCCCCAATTGGTCTTATCCCCTCAACCAGCCCCATCACCCACATTCCCCTAGACTTGCATTTCCTCCTTATACACCCTGGCTTACCCCCCCCCCCCAGGATGGGGCCATCGGGAGGGGAGCAGTACCCCAATGGAGACTCAGTTGGTGCTTCAGAAAGAGAGCACCAAGGTCGGTGGTGTGGGCCCTGCAGTGAGGGGATGATGACCTCCTGCAACAGTTGGCTGTTTTCCCATTTTTCTTTCTTCCCCAGCCCCACAGAATGCTGAGGAGAGCTCCCAACAAGCGTGCACGCATGCACGTGCAGTGTACTTCAGAGCACATCAGCATCTTCCCTACCTGTTCCTCGGCTCCACTTGCACCACCACCTGTGGTCAGCCAGCTGGCGATAGTGCAGTGAAGACAGCACTCTGTCCTTCCCCGAGGTGGAGAGCAGGCTCTGGAATGCTCAGCACACCTCCCCCCAGCCAGCCCTCCAATGACCCAGCCTAGGTCTCAAACCTGGGTCATTGGTGTGCCGTGTCCAACAATTGAAACAGGCACTTATAAACACAACACATGACAAATTATAATTAAGGATACAAGCTCGGATCACATGTGAGAAAAGACATGATGGAAAAAGAAGGATGACGAGAGGGGACGTTCATGAATGAAAAGGGCATTAATTAAACCTATTGAATATGAAGAAGGATAAAAGAACAAGGATGCATTCAAGGCAGCTGAGGGGAGAACCATTTAAAGCACAGTGCAACCAAAAATATTTTCTCACAAAAGCTAGTTTCAGCTACGGTTAATAAAAATATTAGCATACCTGTCAAATCTGCTTCTTTTGGTACAGTACCTCCTATGCTGTGCACCCTAAGTTTTTTTAATTTTCTCGATCCTAACCCTTTCCAAGTTTACAATGGTATTCATAAGTGAAACTGAATGCCATCTTTTTTTTTATGAGAAAAAATAAATAAATTAAAAAACATTTATAAAACACTCTCATTGTGCTAGAACTAGAACGTTTTGCCACAAAAAAATGGAAGGTGCCTGGAATCTTTTATAGTGAGAAATGGTAGGGTCAAAATGTTTGCCCAGTTTTATTACACTGCTGCTTCGAAAGGGATATAAGGGAATAATAGTTTATGCAGAGAGTACTAGGATTGTAGAATAGCCAAACAAGAACAGATGCTTTAAGCTAAGAACATAAAATCACTGAAAACCAGACTAGACAAGTGTCTTGTTCAAACTGTGGCAGTGGACATTTCTCCAAAAAACAGCAGCACTTTAGCCTTTTTCTTGCTCATATTCCTATATTCCAACAGAACAAGAGGGCATGTAATGTAGCTAGAAGGGGGGGATTTAGGAGGGACGTGAGGAAATATTACTTCGCTGAAAGAGTGGTGGATGCCTGGAACAGCCTGCCACCAGAGGTTGTAGGGGCAAATACAGTAGGGGGTTTCAAACACGCATGGGCTACACAGAGGGGAATACTAGCAAATAAAAAGGGGGAGGGTAGTCAGAGACCAGTTAGGGGCTGATGGTTCAGACCAGGCAGGGAACAAATGGGCAGACTGGGTGGGTCAAACAGTCCTTTTCTGCCTATAAATTCTGTGTTTCTTTGTTTCCTATAAATCCCATCATGGCCATTGGCTTGGTGTTGGATCGTGAACCAGCTGCTTGACCTCCCTTTGGCTTTAGTTCTTCCCAAGTGAAAAACTGGGAAAAAGATGGAACCCACTGATAATGAGATACTGCATCTGTGTTGGATTACCAAACTAACTGTAAAAAAACCAAAAAAAAACAATCCACAGGCTCTCTATTCTGCAGACAATGGGAACTATAACAAAATATCAAATAAAACTGGTTCCTGTTTATGGTTACATGGCTTTGGCATAAGGTCATCAGAGATGAACTTAATTAAAGTGAACACAGCTGCACAGGCCACTCTGAGAGCGGACAGGAGAGTTTGTACCCCAAGAAAGTGAATAACCCATCCTGCATTCAAACAACTATCAGTTAGCCACTAGTGAACCTCTTCCAGTTCTATGTATATCCCTGAAATATACAAAAAGAGGTTTAGAACAATAATATGCATATAATTTGCATAGCACGTATATGCTAATACCTAATTTGCATCTTGAACCACTATTACTGTTTTTTATAGGGGAAATTATTTGTTTCATAAGTGTAAGAATGGTTGTCCTCTTTAGAGTTGCTAGGAAAACCCTCTGGCATTTCTGGGATCCAAATAATCCAGATTTTATGATTTTTGGTCAGAGCAGGTAATGGTGAATTAATGGGAGATTCGCACCAGGATAACCAGATTCTTAGTTATTGAACAGAATCCCTCTATTATCCAACCTATCCAGCAGCAGTGATATAGAGAATGGGCCCAATTCTCAAAGCTTCAGGACTGATGCAAGGGGCTTGTGCCACAAGGAATGGTGCAAGGTGCCCCTTGCACCAAAAGATGTGCCGGTAGCGATTCTCGAATGCAGCCCGAGTCAACCGCAGGCTGCATGCACCAGAGGGGGCTTGCACCATTTTTGCGTCACAAAATGGTCTGCAACATGGTGCTGGGGGGATTGCGGCAGACACAGGCTGCCAAATCCCCTAATTTGGGATCTCAAAACTCTCCCAGAGGGCAAATGTCTAAATATCGTTAGACCAGCCAGGGCTGGTCTAAGGATACCTAGAAATTTTCCCTCTGGGAGGGTTAAGCAACTTCCGCCAATGTGTCACGGCCCCCCTCTCCAGCCCTGATCCCTCTTATCATTAAAATAATCAAGTCCCCTGGTGATCTAGTGGATCCCCCCAGCCCAATCCCCTTATTAAAATAATCAGATTCCTTGTGGTCTAGCGACCCTCCAGCCTGATCCCCTTATCATTAAAATAATCAGGTCCCTGGTGGTCTTGCGGACTCCCCTAGCCCTGTCCCTTTATCATTATAATAATCAGGTCCCTGGTGGTCTAGCAGACTCCTCTCCCCTCCCCGATATGCCTGATTAATAAAAGATTCTTTCTCTGGTGGTGGTTTCCCTAGTGGTCAAGTGCACTCTCACCCTGGCAGGCAGTGCCTTACCACCCCGCTCCCCTGTTCCATCCATGAGCCGATGACTGGCACAGCCCACTGCTCATCACCACGATCAGCCACCAACTGAAGTGCAAGGTGTGCATACTGTATACAGTATCGGCTCACTGATGGACAGCTTTCTCAGTCACTGAGCATGTACTGTATACAGTATGTGCAGCTTGCAGTTCAGTTGGCAGCTGGCCATGGGGGTGAGCAGTGGGCTGTAATCTACTTCGAGGATAAATTAGTGAGGCACTGTCTGCGGGGGTGGGTGGGGTCCACTAGACCATCAGGAGAAAAAAAAATATTACTGTGTGTGTGTGTGTGTGTGTAAAATATATATATTCATGGCAAAAAACTCTGTTAATGCATCAGTTAGGGTTCATAGCACAGTGACAAAAGCATGGAAATGTGTTAGGGTTACCACCCCAACCCTCCACACACCAACAGGCATTGGCGTGCACGTTGAGGTCGTCGGCCTCTCACCCCATTCCATGTGTAAAGAAGCTGAGGTGGTGCAGTATAGGAGAATGGGGTGAGAGTTAGGCATGATGACCGCACTACATGCGGTGCCTGTTGGTGTGTGGAGGGGGGGGTGGTGGTAGGAGGGTAACGCTAACACCACATTTCCATGCTTTTGTCGCTGTGCTATGAACCCTAACTGATGCATTAACGGAGTTTTTTGCCATGAATTTCCCTTCTTTTTGAGAAAGTGTAATGTAACTAGTAACTGGTGTGTGTTAGTGGGAGCATGGGCCCTCCAGGCCCTGTGGTTCCTTCACATTGTCCATTTTTTTCATAATGGTATGCTTATGTGGGACCGCAGGCCCTCTGGGCCCTGTGCTCCGACTCACACATAAGTATGGAGCCATACAGCAGCCCTATAGGACAAGGAACCCTTGTGCCACTAATGTGCTAATATCTCAGCAACCGTAGCAGCTACAAAACAAAATTCAAGTGTTGTTGCAATCGTGACAGTGAGACGACTATGCAGCATAAAGTGATTGAACCTGTATCTTTCACCATTTATGAGATATGGGCACTGAAATGCACTGAAAAGGAACCCTTGGAACATGTTTTAGCAATATCTCCTTAACTGTAGAAGGTAGGAAAAAAATTCCACTGTCTTGTGTAATCTATGATTTCTAAACTTGTTTCTACTAAGCTGCAGGTAGCGAAAACTCCATATCTTGCTTTGTTTTTGAGATACGGGTGCCGAAAGGCATTACAGACGCCGCAATGTTATCCTATGGGAAATTTCTCAACTTCGGAATACTGTAACTTTGGTCCCCTTAAATGTTTTGGCACCAAACCACCAAAAGGCACATCTGTGGGACCAGGGCTTGCCACCCTGCAAATTTCAGCCCAAATGACCCAACCATTTAGTTGCAGGGTGATAGCAAAGATTTGCTGTTTTTTTTTTAAATACTTTTGCAAATCACAAAGGTTTTGCAAAAAGTATCACAAAACTTTCGTATATGTGAACGTATTTTGTCAGTTTCTTTCGAGATTTGCCAAAGTATTTTTTCTCCGATGTTTAAAATGGCATTTCTGGGGGGTTTTACCCCCCAAAAAAGATAGGGCTAGTATCCTTGGAACCCGACTAGGTAAACCCAGCAGTCAGTTTTTACCTAGAGGGTCCCAAATTTAAACACCAGGCATTTTTCCCACTCACTAACTGAAAACAAGATGGCTGCAGCATGAAAGTAAAAGGGCCATTTGCAAAAGTAAAATTGCATTTGCGAAACTTTCGTGAGACACATATATTTTTCCCATTGACTATAATGGGAAATTTGTTTTATTGTATAATTTTTGAACAGTTTAATATTTTTACACCAAATCTTCGAAAGGCACATTGATGATGCAAACGGCATCTTCCCTGAAGATTTTGGACCGAATGGACAAATCATGCAGGCTGTGGCGTGAGCAAAGAAACACACAAAAAGTCGATTTGTTTTGCTTTTTTTGGCATTCTGTAGCTCCACAACTGTACATCTGACCGTAATGCAACTTGCCACATCCAGAGATCTATAGTACCAGACCTCGCATGCAAAATGTCTGGCAAATCCGTTATATGGTGGCAAAGTTATTAAGGTGCAAAATATGAGGTTTAACATTAAAGTGCTTACTCAACCCTAACTATAGTGCCACTACAGTGGCACTATAATATATATATCTATATACTGTGTGTGTGTGTGTGTGTGTATATATATATATATATATATATAAATGAATATCTGTATCTATCTCAATATCCAGTGTTCTGATTGTACAAAACACATCACATTATAGTGCTTATATCAGAGCGTGACTGCACACCTAAGAGTGGGTTATCTATTACATATACACACATACTGACTGTGTGTGTGTATATATGTGTGTGTATATATATATATATATATATGTGTGTGTGTGTATATATATATATATATATATATATATTATATTATATATAGACACACATACATACATAGAGCTGATCTGGGATAGGGAGGTGGTTCCGCTAGACCACCAGGGAAAGAATATTTTACTATTCGGGCAGATTGGTGCGGGGGGTCCTCTAGCCCACCAGGGCTGTGAGTACTACAAATGAAAAAGAGATCAGGGCTGTGGGGAGGGCGCTAGCCACCAGGGATGTGAGTACTATAAATGAAAAAGAGATCAGGGCTGTGGGGAGGCGCTAGCCACCAGGGATGTGAGTACTACAAATGAAAAAGAGATCAGGGCTGTGGGGAGGCACTAGCCACCAGGGATGTCTTAGAGTGGCCAGCATACTGTTGCTAAAAAAAAAATACCCTAAATTGCCATTATGCACAGTAGCTGTCAATCCTATGATTGATAATGACCTTGGATATGGATAATCAGTGTTGAATATGGATACAGTGATCCTAAACATCAGACCTGTAGCAGGTACTTTTAACCCCCGGATGACTGAAGAGCTGGAGCATGAAGGAACTGTTTGAGACACTCTAGTACTTGTAGTTGTTTACAACCAGATCTGCCAGTCATGGCGATGTCATTTTGCCATTTTTATTTGTTATCTTTAGCTTGAGTATGATCACTCCAAGGTCACTTTGGGATAACTCTGCATGGGACTTCATTTGAAAACATGTCATCTGCTGAAATAATAATTCCTTGATTACGCTGGATGGGTGATGTAACATGCGGAAGAGTAGACGTAAGCTGGCCAGAGTAATCCTTTATTTCATGCCGAAAGGATGAAAATGGTGATGACAAACTAGAGTTGCTTGGAATTTCAAGCCTCAGAATCAGATTCATGGATTCCAACCCAATTTGTGGAACTAGGATTTGCAGAATTGCAGTCTGGAAATCCCAGTTCTGAAATTTAAGGCTAAAACATGTTTTAAATAGGAATTTAGGACTTAGGATGCCAAACCTGATTCTGATTTTGAGGTCCTCTTCGAAATCGGATAGGAACTGGACTCGGAATTGTCCATTTCCGAGCACCTACTACAAATGGCTAACTCTATACTTTGGTGTCCTGATCCTCTTTCTCTATGTAGAGCTTCCACTTGCCTGTATTTTGCTCTGTTTTATCTATGAACTGCAATCCTGAATGTTGTACTCTGGCTGAATTTTAGATTTTCGCCATTGTGTGTAATTGTTTTTGCACTTTTGTGCATATGAACTGCACTCTGCATTCTGTACTCTGACTGTATCATTATATGTTTGTTTATTATGTTAAATTCATTTTGTATCTTGTTTCCTACTGTTTTTCTCTTTGCCCCCGGGTCACGCCTGTAAACGAGCCCTGGCTCAGTGTGCCTTTCCTGGTTCCCAAAGTTTAAATAAATAAATAAACCAGGAATGTTACATAGTTTTGCTTCAGTTGCTCCTGGTTACCCTATATTTTAATGCACCCCCAAAAGGAGATTTCAGAACGAGCCTGTAGCATGTTTTGACTTTGTGTCTTGTTGATGTACCGTAATTGCAAAACAAGACGAGAGGCCCATTAGTTAGAACTGCCAGTAATGACAGCATGCCCAATTAATTTGACCCAGTGCTTCAAACAGATTACAGATTAGATACTGTGCATGCTTTTTATTGTATTTCTCATTCTCTCTCCCCTGGGTTGCAGCCGAAAATGAGCCTTGGCTCAGTGTGCCCTTTTCCCAGTTCCCAGTTTTCAAATAAATAAATAGCACTGTGCTTATTGCAGAGTATACTGGAAGGGTTTCAAGAGCTTTCACAAGTCATGATGAGTTTGGCACTTATTGTGCAGTGAGTCATGCGAAAACACTGCCGCCGTTGTATACTCAGCTGCATCCCACAGACAAGTTACCACTGTACGGCAAACAGCGCAACAGACCTGATGTATCAGTGCCCTTCTTACTCCATCATACTTCACCTCAGCCAAGTAAACCCCCTGTAAGGAACATTACTCTCCTTACAGACATCACGTGTAGTCTGCAATGTGTTGCTATAATGCGTTATATTGGTTCCATTTGTCATGCCCAGATGGACATGCCTTGTTGTTTTGTGCCATTGGAATAAATGCTGTACATTTCGAATTACTGCACACAAACATACACACACACACACACACACACACACACACGCACACACGCAAAAAAAGAGTGAGCATTACACGAAGCAGGGCAATAGAGCTGACCTGTACTGACACCAGTTTATTGCTTTCAGACTCCTGTAAAGCTAACCTTCTGAAATACTGGGTAGGAAATATGGTCACAGTCTTTGAGTCTCGACCCCCAATTAAATCCAGCCTAGGGAGGGAACTCCTATTGCACCCACAGAACAGGATCTGGATATACATGTCAGCAAAGTGACTGGATTTATTTGTGAACAAAGGGGAAGTGAGTGACATCTTTCAGTATAGGAAGTATACAAGGATGAGGGGACATGATATGAGATTGGAGGGAGGTAGGATAAAGGGGAATGTGAGGAAGTTTTTCTTCACAGAAAGGGTGGTAGATGCATGAAATAGCCTACCCCAGGAAGTGATGGAAGCTAGCACAGTGGGGGGGATTCAAACATGCATGGGATAGGCACAAGGGAACCCTAGAGGTGGGTAGAAAAGGCTAAAGCCAATGAATGACCAAGAAGGGTCAGTAACCACTGATGCATGCAGGGAATACGAGCACCGAGCAGACTGGGTGGGCCTAGCAGTCCTTATCTGCCATCAAATACTATGTTACTGTTATATGTCACCTTTAATACACACTGTATCCCAAAACACTGTATAAAGTACTGAGTTAGATATTGGTAGTGAATGGACTGTGTATCATATATATTAATTATGTTTATTCTGGAAAACAAAAATTGGAAAACTATTGCACCAGGAAAATGCATGAAATTACAAAGTTGCATCTGAACAGGCATACAGTATACTTTATACAGTAGACATGCAATACCCAGAATGCAATATTCAGAACCACATACACGCAGCAGTCATTAAAGGTAATCAGCAGTGAAAATTGAAACCCTGTTTTTAATTATGTATTCCAAAACTACCATTTTGTTTAATCTTTAGCCTTTTAAATGTTGACAATTATGTAGTATTATGCATTTTTTCACATGTAATGTAAGATCAACTATACCATGTCATGAAATCACATTCTGCTCTGTTATCAGTAGGCGGTTGCATATGACATCACTACCAACTACAAGCAGCTCTATGTTTATGGTGGTAGTGACAGATCAGAATGCAGTTTCATGGATTTTCATACTCCTGCTTTCATTTTGTATGTAAAATTAACATAGAACAAGATTTTAAATTTAGATGGCTATAAAGAGGAGTAAGGATTAGATGGCTGGATCATTTCAGAATAAATGAAGCAAAATATTAGGCTTTTTCCGCTTTTATTGCTGGTTACCTTTAAGTATGCAAATATCACACACAGCCAAATTTCAGGATTTATTTTAATAATTGTTTGACCTGAAAAGACACACTGGGATACATGAACCTCTTTTTATTGCATCAATTTGTACTTAAGGGTGGAGATAATCAAAGGGGTTGCGATTGGCGCAATTGAGTTGCACCGGCACAACCCTAGAAATGCGCCCCAGGCAATATTCAAAAGGGGAAATTGAGCAGCACAATTCCCGATGCACTGGGACGCAAAGATAATGTATGTGGCACATCTCCAGGGGGCGTGTCCGTGCATATGCGGCACATCCCAATATTCAGCCCAGGATGTATGGCGCATCTGCCAGCACAATCCAGAGATGTGCCACATACCTGGGCACAAAGCTGAGCCCGTAAAAAAAAAGGCTTAACTGCTAGCCACTCACAGGCATGCCGCTGTATTGCAATGCGCAACACAACAGCCAACAGCTGTGGGTGGCTACCCCCCCAGAACATAGTTCTCAGGCACCTACATATATCCCTGGTGGTCCAGTGGTTCCTCCTCCTGCCTGTAACCCCAATCACCATACAAATTGGTGTCCCATCTCTGGTAGTCTGGTTGTTCTCCCTCCCTGCCCGTAACCCCGATCGCAGTATAAATAACATTGACCCATCCCTGATGGTCCAGTGGCACCCCCCACCCACGCAGCTTCCCCACTCCATCATCGACAGGCAGCAAACCCACCTGCATACCTCTGCGACTGCCCACCAAATGACAGCTTACAGTATCAGCTGCAAGCCCATTGGTCCACAGTGTGGACTAATGGGCTTGCAGTGCATACTGCAATAGTCATTCACAAATATGTGAAAGAAGTCATTCATTGATTTACAAAGGTTCCTCATCAATTACAGAGAGGTACAGGGTATATACAGAGGTTAAATGGTCGGTGGGGGTGGAGCCTTGGAGAGGGGCAGGCTGTGAATGGGTGATGTGGATTGTTGCTGATTGGGGGAAAAGGGAACCGTAGGCTGTGCCTGCTTGGGCACCACTGACTACCTGCTACCTACAGCTGAGGGACATGACAACTGTGAACTGATTAACACCTCAGCTGGTGAACTGGTTACAGTTAATTAGGGGACAAGGGTCCTGTATGCTGGGTTGCATGGCCAACATTGTCTACTGCTATCAGAGGGGGCATATTACAGCAGACTGTATAATTGTGTATGCTGTCCACAGTTGTGGGAGTAGGCAAACTTTGTGAACTGTTTATTGCTACTGATCATTGTTGGGGTGGGCAAAATTTCTGCTTGAGAACTGGGGCTGAAAAACTGGCTGTTGTAGGGAAAGAGGGAGAAGTGTGGTAATCTGAGTTCTGCTGGAACAGGGGGCAAACAGCGAGGGTCCCTGTGTGCTACTGCTTAAATTGGTTCTGCAAGAGGGTTGTACTGCTCACACCAAAATGAGGGTGAACATGGGGCTGGCCAGAGCAGGCATCTTCGGTAGGGTGATTGGGTGTCAAAGGTGCGGGGCAGCAATAATCTTAAATTGGGCATGGAGGTTCAGAGGGTATCCAGCGTGTTTTCTGCTGACAGGACTTAGGGAGGAGGTCGAGGGGATCAGAAGAAAGTTGGAAGGCATGAGGGGGGAGGAAGGGAGTAGAAAGGGCCTCACGAGAGTATGCAAGGCCACTATGGTATACCCCAGGGAACAGGTGGACATGGACCTTATGGGTACTCCGGAGGGGTAGGGCATGATACAAGCAACGGACGGAAGACGCTTTGTAGGAGGGTGGCTGATCAGAGGGAGCAAAGGGGAGGGGTAGGAGAAAGCAAGTTGGGGCAAGCATCATACTTAGTAATTGATTCACCCTGCTGCAACCAGGAGAGGAGGTGGAAGAGGCTGGCGGGAGGAACAAGCAGACAGAGGGGTTTGGTCAGCAAGCCGGGGTTGGGGGCAGGAGGTTGCAGAACAGGAGGGAGCAGGCAGGCAGCAAGGGTTTGGCCAGCAAGATGGGGATGGGGTAGGTGAGGTGGCCATATCCACAAGAGGGAGGGATGGAGGGAGGGAGGAGGAGGGACATGAGCCAAGGTTGGAGGGAGGAAAGGGGATGGAGGAGCACTGGGCGAGGCCAGGGGAGAAATGGGGTCAGGCAGGCACTCAGGCTGAGGAAGTTAGCCAAGGAGAAGGGGTAGTAGGGGTTCTCTAGAAAGGCCAGCGTCAGGCAGGAGGGATCAGATGAGGTGGGGGGAAGGGAGGGTAGGGAGAAATATGCCAGATGGGGTAGGGGAGACAAGACCAGAGGGGGTTGGAGGCAAGGAGGAAGCAGTAGAAGGGGTGTCTGGGTGGGGACCTGTGAATTCTGGCCCAGAAAGGAGCCCAGGGGAGATCTGGGGGCAATCAGTGCTACCCATGAGGTTGGGGGGCAAGGAGTAAACTGGGAACCGCAGGCAGAAGAAAGAGCATGGTAGGGCATGCACAGACTAGTGATCCCTGGACTGAAAGGGGGGATGGGAGTAGTAAGCTGGGGGTTGATGAAAAAAGGAAGAGCCTGGAAGGGATCAAAAGGGCTAGTAAGTTGGGGGGGGTGAAAATGATCCTGCTGGGAGACTCCATGACCAGGGGCATCCAGTGGGAGGGGGTAGGGGAGGAAAAAAGCAGCCCAATCAAGGCTAAATGTATCCCAGGCCTATCCGTACACAAGACCAAATTCCAGCTATACTCATTAGCATTGGAATGCGGGGAATCCCCAGATTTCCTAGTACATCTGGGCACAAACGACTTGGAGGGGAATAGTGAACTGGAAATTCAGGTGAGGTTTCAGGAACTGACCAGGGACTGCCACTCTATAGGAAGCTCAGTCTCCTTCCCTGAGATTCTGCCAGTACCTAGGGCATCCGGGGAGACCAAGCATAAACTCAGAGGTGTAAACCCGTGGCTCAGGGACTGGTGCAGGGCAGAAGGGTATGGGCTGGTGGGGGACTTGGGGGACACATGGGAGGACAAGGAGTTATATGCCAGGGATAGGATACATCTCAACTTAAAGGAGATCTTGAAACTAAAACTCGCTGGATTCATAGTCGAGAAATGGGGTTTAAACTTGTAAAGGGGGAGGGATAAGTGAAGGAATGGAACCAGGAGGGCTGCTCGAGGTTCCAGGTCTAGGGCACAAAAAGAGGGCAGGTGACAGCAAAGTAAATACAGCCAGAGCTGTGCAGGAAAGGGTGAATAGGGAGTGCACAGGGCCGAGACAATTGGAGAAGGAAGGGGGGATGGGCTGGAGGACAGTCCTGATCAACGCCAGGAGCATAAGCAACAAAATGCCCATACTTCAGGCAATGCTGGCTGAGGGATCAGCGGATGTGGTGACAATTACGGAGACATGGGCCACCCAGAAGAATGATTGGGACCTAAACTTGGAGGATACACAATATTCAGGAGGGATGGAGAAGAGGGCATAGTGGTTGAGTGGAGTGGAGGAGGCTAATGGGGGGGGGGGGTTGAAGCGATTTGGGTAACCCTGCAAATGAGGGCAGGCAAAAGACTGAAAATAGGGGTGGTGTACAGACCCCCCATGATGGATGAGGCCCTGGAGGAAAAATTAGTTGAGAACATCAAGGGGCAGTGTGACCATAGAAAGGGTAGGGTGGTGGTCATGAGGGACCTTAATATGCTGGGGGCAGACTGGGACAGTATGACATCAGTGGTGGCCAGGGAGCAGAGGTAGATAGATGTGTTTCAGGATGCCTTCCTGGTCCATCAGGTAGGGTAACCTACAAGGAAGGGGAGGATACTGGAAGTTGTCCTTGCAGACAGTGACCAGATAAGAGGTCTGGAGGTGTGTAGCCCACTGGCAGGTGGAGACCGTGCCACGGTCTGGTTTCTGCTATGTCTGGGGAGGAGGATAACCGCTGTAATACAGTAGTAGTGGACTTCAGGGGCGGACATCATGGGCAGGATTCTATGGGGGAGTTTGGACAAGATTAGGCCAGACATGGACACTGGTAGCTTGTGCGAGACCATTAAGAAACGGGTGGAGGAGGCTACTAGCTCATGTACAAGGGTAAGGCGTAAGAATGGTAGAGCCAACAAGCTGTGCTAGTGGACCAGGGAGGTGCAAGAGGCAGTGAGGGATAAAAAGGCTGCCTATGCATGTTTTAAGTGCTCCAGGGGGTAAGGGAGAGAGGCAACTACGAGTTGACAGCAAGGAGGGTCACCAGAGTGGTGATGGGAGACAAGGTGAGGATGGAGCAAAACCTGGCTAGGGATATCCAGAGGGGAGGAAAGGGATTCTACAGATACACAGGGGAGAAGAAAAAAGGGAGAGCACAGATCAGCAGGATTAGGACTGGGGAGGGATGGGCTGAGGAGCGGGGGAATCAGGCAGAGGTGCTAAATAAGTACTTTGCCTCGATATTTACAGAGGAAGACTGGATCCATTCAGCCTGAAGGGAGGGTGGGGGAGACAGCTGAGCGAAGTGGTCAGATGAAGTCGAGAGGACCGGAAGAGGCTGGGGCACCAGGTGGATCAGGCCTAGAAGGGGATGGGTGTTTAATGGGGGGTGATTGGGAAGGAGAAATCACAGAGGACAGGGTGAGGGAGGCCCTCCGGGAGCTAAAAACTGATAAGGCACCAGTACCGGATGGGCTGCATCCGAGGTTTCTGAAGGAACTGGCGGACAAACTAGCAGCTCCACTAGCTTCACTCTTCAGCGCCTCTCTGCAGACAGGATGGGTGCCTCAAGACTGGAGGGTGGCTCATGTGGTGCATATCCACAAAGGGGATCTAGGAAGGAGATGGGAAATTACAGGCCTGTCAGCCTAACGTCTGTGGTGGGCAAACTAATGGAGGGCATCATCAAGGAGAGGCTCGGGAGGCAACTGGAAAGGTTGGGGCACCTGGATGACAAACAGTATGGTTTTGTTCCGGGGAGATCGTGTCAGACCAACCTCATAGATTTTTACAACTGGGTGACGGGGACCCCGGAACGACAAAGACCGGTGGATGTCCTATATCTGGATTTCAGTAAGGCGTTTGACTCGGTACCCCACATCGGGTTGTTAACAAAGCTGGAGGGGGACGGTGGTGGGAGGACTGTTGCTTAGGTGGGTATAAAATTGGCTAATGGGGTGAACACAGAGGGTAGTGGTTGGTGGGATAGTCTTCTCCCCTAGGAAAGTCTTCAGTGGGCTTCCCCAAGGTTTGGTACTGGGGCCATTTCTGTTCAATGCCTATGGCTCCAATATAGGGAAGGGGTTAGGAGTAGGATGAACCTCTTTGCAGATGACTCAAAACTGGGAGCACTGGCAAACATGGACAAAGTGAGAGAGACAGTCCAGAAGGACTTGGATACCCTGGAGGGGTGGTCAAGGAGGTGGGGACTGAGGTTTAATCCAGGAAAGTGTAGGGTGCTGCATCTGGGGGTCAGAAACCCAGGTCATGTATACACCCGGGGGGGGGGTCTCACTGCAAACCACAATGAGTGAAAAAGACCTGGGGAGGGTGGTGGTTGACACCAGAATGAATAACGCTGAAACCTGCTGAAGATCTGCGGCAAAAGCAAACAGGATTCTGGGCTGCATAGCCCTGGGAATTATATCCAGGAGGAGGGAGGTGATCCCCCCTCTGTATAATGCCTTGGTCAGGCCACCTCTTGAGTACTGCATGCAGTTCTGGAGACTTCACCTCAAGAAGGACATAGCACTGCTGGAGAGGGTCCAGAGGAGGGCAACTAGGATAATTCAGGGCATGAGAGAAAGGATCTATGAGGAAAGGCTGGAATAACTTGCGCTGTACTCACTGGAGGAGAGGAGAGAAAGGGGGGACATGATAGGGGTCTTCAAATATGTGAAAGGGATAAACAGGGGCAGAGCCAAAGAAATGTTCAGGCTAAAGAAAGGGGGCACAACCATGGGGTATGAGTGGAAGCTGGAGGGGGGAAATTACAGGGGAGAATGTACAAGACATTACTTCACTGAGAGGGTGGTGGGGCCATGGAATACACTGCCCGGGAGTCTGGTGGAGGAAGGCACTGTGGAAGGCTTCAAAAGGAGGTGGGACAGGTGCATGGGTAAACTGAGTCTGAAGATGACCCTCTCGGGGTGGGGGTGGAAAGTGAGTGTCCAATAGGGGCTGGCTACCGAGCAGACATGAAAGACCATCAGGCCTATTCTGCTGGCTTTTAGTATGTTAGTATGTTAAGTTACAATGCAACAGTTTGGGGTGAATACAGGAGGTAACTTTCAGTTGTCAATAAGCCTAGGTTTATTTGCAGAGGTTCCTCATCAGTTTCAAGAGGTTAACATTTCAGGGTATATTCAGAGAACAGAAGGCTAACAAGCAAATGAAAAGCAACCATGGAGGCATTATCAAGGAGCACAAGGACAGGGCAGCATGCAACGCATAAAGCCAAACAGTACTGCTAGACTGAGACGGGGTGAGATTGCTAGGTGCAGCTACATGGGCCAGGCAAACGTGCCCTCTGTAGAACTCTTCTGAATTGTCCAATTTTCGAGAGGCAGATCCGGATCCAGATCATATAACCAGTGGGGGCCCTGACTGCAAATGAGCGGATGGCCTGGCTAGTTCTGCAGCGTGGGACAGAGAGGTAACTGTGGGTCGAGCTGCTGGTGGCATAGGCATTTTGTGAGGGTGTTAGGAGAGTTTGTATCCCAGGGAGGTGAGCCCCAGGAGTGCTTTTTCTTCCATTAGGCAGGTCTGGTATTTTATCCTGTTAGTGAGGGATAACCAGTCTGTGAGGGTATAAAGTGTGCAGGTCTGGGTGATTTGGGTTGCTGCAGTAACAAAGCAATGTGCTTTGTTCAGGGCCCTCTTGAGCCTGTTTAGAACTGTTTCTGAGGCTGCCCCATAGACCAGGATGCCATAATCAATCACAGGGAGGATGGAGCTAGTGACAGCCACCCTTTTGGCCTCAGAGGTAACTGCGCCTCAACCTAAAGCGTGCCCCAAGTTTCCTGTTAATATTGCAGACCAGCTGATCAACGTGTGAAGCGAAGGTAAGTGATTGGTCAATTGTGACACCCAGGTGCTTGAACGAGTCAGCCTGGTCCAGGGCTACTCCCACTGCATTGAGGATGGTGAGGAGGAGAACCTTATTTCTTTTCTGAATGCTAGAGAGAGCATAATCTTCATCTTTTCATAATACAGGACTAGCTTGTTCTGCTGGAACCACTGTTCAAGTGATGCAAAACTATATTGTAGGTCTCGTGTGAGGGCCTCCTGACTGGGTCCATTTGCACTGATGACCGCATCGTCTGTATAGAGCAGCATCATAGAGGCTGGACAGGTGCCCAGGAGGATGTTGACGAAGAGGCTAAAGAGGAGAGGTCCCAGTAATGAGCCTTGCAGAACCTCTACTGTGACTGACCTGGAGTCAGAGCAGACTCCATTAATCCTGGATTGCTGTGATCTATTAGTGCTGTAACTTCTGAACCATTGGATAGTCAGTGGAGAGGCCAATTGTTCAGAACCTAGTGATCAGGAGTGCATGGTTTACCAGGTTAAAGGCCTTGCCTTGGTTAGGTTAATAAAGATAGACCCCACCAGGTGACCTTTATCAAGTGGCTCATGTAGGTAATTAGTGTATTCAACTAGGGCCTTGGTGGTGCTGTGCAGCTTGTGGAAGCCATGCTGGTAGACACAAAGGAGGTTGTATTTGCTGAGATAGGTTGTAAGTTGGTCAAAAACTATTCTCTCAAGAGCTTTAGACAGGGGTGAAAGGATTGACATTGGCCTGTAGTTAGAGACAAGGGTACGGTCACCATTTTTGTAGTACACCAGTGTTTCAGTATCTTTGTTTTGCTTTTTTGTGGACAATAAAAATTAAATTTAATAAAATAAAAACTAAGGCCCTTAACAACTGAAACTGATGTGGGCTTGGTGGTGAATACTGTACGGACTGGAGAACATGTTTAGATAAATTCGGAACCTTACAGAACTAATGGCATTTTCTGGAGAAAATAAAAAAGAACCATATGATAAACTTTTTGTAAGTTCTGATCATTTTTTAAATTGTTTTTCCACTGGCCCAGTGGCATGAAGGGCTGTGGCGCTGGGTGCCTCATTTCCTGCCATGCCAGTGACCCACATTGAGAAATGGATATAGGTCCCTTGGGGGCTGGCCGGGGGGGGTGGAGCGTCTCATGGACAGCTGTCCTTCCTTGGGGAGAAGGAGTCCATGTATCCTGTTACACAGCTGCCATGAAGGTTTGAGGTGACAGTGCAGCAGGACACCAGGGAAGGTGCCCTGCACACTTGATGCCAGGGGGCATCTCTGTGGAGGACAGAGCACGCACAACCCATCATTATACGTGCCATGGGCCCACAGAGAAAATGGAGCCAAAAAAACACCAACCATGTCAGAATGAAGGCCTGGCCCCCCACAGGCCACATGCAGGTGACTGGGCTCCCTGGTCCTCTGGCAGAGGACAGATGCATAACTGGTAACTCCAAGAGAAGCCAGGGGCTGGGACTGGGACGACAGGTCACGAATGGGGCCAGTCAGAAAGAAAGGAGAAAAAATACTAACTGAAGGAAAAAATGAAAGTTCTTCCAGCTGCCTATACCCTCCTAGCACACAGAAGGTTGGGAATGATGAGAAGACCTCAAAAGAAGGCTGAGGGGTGGACAAAATACCCATTGGGGTGCTTCTGTATCAAGTAGTCATGCTCACAATGGTGTTTCACGTAATATATGTATATAGTTCAAAACTGTATTTATTTTACAATTCTAAGCCAGTAAAGACACACTAAGCTGAAGCTTATTTCCAGGTGCATCCTAGGAGCACAGGGAAGTTAAGTGACTTGCTTCTAGTCACACAGTACACAGGTGGTGGCTATGGGATTCAAACCCAGTTCTTCCACTTTGCAGCTCAGTGCTTTTTACCACTACACTCTACTGCCTCCCAAATAATGCTATGACTGGAAGCATTAGTGGTACCCTTTGTTGTTTAGCAACCTTTTCCATCACTGACAGTAGGTCATGGAATGGAATGAAATGAAGTTCAACATTTTTGTATTTTAAACCTATAAAAACCAAAAGCTTCCAAAAGTTCTGATCAGATTCAGATAATCTTCAGAACTTTCCATGGATTATCAGAACCTTTCGTTGTTCTCCTAGCCCCAATGCATTAGAACATTAAGGGTGCACTACAAATCAGATCTGCTGTCAATACCTCCATGGATCAACTGACGCTCCTGCAGCTTTTATCAGCCTTGCTGCTCGCTTAGGCAGGAGAGCCTGCTTTACTGTGGGATGGATAGGACTGGCGAAAGCGTGTAACAGGTACCCTTAATGGAGTAGAGTTCAATGCAAGGGCAGTTACAGTAAAAGCTACATAATTACCTGCAGAGCCCGATCTAGAGACCTGGTTATGCTGCTCTCAAACAGACTGCCTTGGGCAAGGATTTAGGAGCAGGAGATGACTGGGATATGTTTCTTAAAGGTGAAACACTGCTCTTTGAAAAGCTCGTGGGGACCTAGATGTTAGCTATCTGGGACCCACAGTCCTAAAACTGGATCCTCACTTTAAATGTCAATATTTAACCCTTAGGCTGCTGATAGAATTAGAACGCATTGTAATTCTGGACTGATACATCAGTCCATGGCACAGCAAGGGTTATCGTTAGCAGAGTAAAATAAGTTGCTAATTCACCAGAATAACAGGGGTTGCAAAGTTCCTCAACCCACCACAACTTATATAAATAAAAGCTAGGGAAGCCATGCTGTGGGGGTTATCAGGCATTGCAAGGGACATCATAGGGGTTGCAAAGAAATCACAGAGGTCTTAACTGCAACCCCTGGCTACCCCTAAATGATGCCCCTGAGTTAAATAAAAAGACCATGGAAACAATTTCACTTTCATCCACTGGTAAGTCATTGCCGCAATCTTCAAAACAAAGTGGCGGCAATGCAGAGTGTCGAACCTTTTAAATTCAGGCTGGATCAGTCACTCGCAGAGAATAATGGTACTGGGTGCAACATTTAGTGCCTGATTCAGGGGGCCAGGATTACCCTCAAATTGACTGCACCCCTGCTGTGGCTATGGACACCCCAATCCCAGTCCACGTGGGAAGGCATCCACTGAGCCCTGCCCACCATGCACTACTGCAACGGAGCCACGTATTGGGGGCAAGGGAGCCTCAGGGATGGGCGGGCTTCAGTGAACTCCATTTTGGGAGTATTTAACTTCCAAACAGAAGGCAGAAACTTCCAAAATAAAGGGAGAGGAAGCCATTCACTTGCAAATATAAAACAAAAAAACAGATGACTTCCAACCCTGCAGGCATGGAAGTCAAGGACTGATGGATTTTTGTAAAATAAATTGTATTTTACCACTGATATTTATATTAACATCCATAAACTGGCCCTTCCTAGAATACAGACTTCTAAAATGTGGGATCCAGGAAGTATTATGACATCCCCAAAAAACTGAATGACTTCAGGGTTTTGGATTATGCAAGTTTCAGACTTCCACTAAAAATAAGTTAACTGGACCCTTTGGTGGCACTGTCCCAGTGGGCATCCAATCAGATGTGTGCTGGGCTCTCAGTGGATCTCTGTCTATGCAGGGTGCAGGGGTGGATGGGATACGGCACACCTTTGAGGGCTGCCCTATCCCCATTTGAATGCCGGTGACAAGCTACAGTGAGTTAAACATTGCCTGCAGGTACCGATGTGCAAGCCAGCTGTGGGGTTCTTATGACTGAGGGCTGGTAGAGGGCAGTTGGCTCCCTTGAAAGCAGATGTGGCTGGGCGGTGGGGGGGACATAACCACCAGTGCCGCTGCTGGGCTATGTAGTGTCCTCCCCCCTCTGCTGGCACTCCCCACCATGGAGATTATCGTCAGTACGTGGCACATGTCCACACCCATCTTGTTGCCCACCCCCATTCCAGCCACCCACATAGCCACATGCACACAGCTCAAGACTGAGTGCATAGGGGGCCAGTTTATTGAGCTGTGGATGTAGGGAGGTCTCAGCATGTACAGAGCAGGACCTCTGGGCACCACAAGTCCTCATAAGCCCCTCCCCCTGCAGGTGTGGAAGGGAGTGCTGGGCCTTTGATGACTGAACCTTAAATTCGGTGCAGAAGAGAGGGTTTTGGGGGGAAGGGGAAATTGGGGAAATTGTTCAAGCTGAAGCTTGATCCCAGGTGCGACCTGGGAGCACCAGAAAGTTAAGTGACTTGCTGAGGGTCACGCAGTATGCAAGATGGGGGCTGTGGGATTCAAACCCATGTCTCCAGGTTTGCAGTTCAATGCCCTAAACTACAGTGCTATACTGCCTCCATAACATCAGCAATCAGTTATGAGGAGTATACCTCATAACAGAATTAATTAGCCTCAGAGGAACAGGTGGGTCACTTGGCTTCAAGTTCCCAGATTTTCCAACATTGATTAATTTCCTCTCAATAGTGTAAAAGTCTATAAAATCTTCTGGGGCTACCTCCCATTAACCAAGGACTACAGCTACAGTATTTCCCATTATGAATTATGACAACACTTCTGGGCTAGCACAGTGCGAGGGTCGCCACTGTGCGCATACCTTTTATCATGTGTATTGCTGACACCATGTACCGTCTCCCGAAGAAATGTAAATAGCAGCTGTGAGGTGACCTCACATTCCCACAGTGAATATAAAAATTAATAGGCAGAATGCACCCAGTGGTGTTGTGTCCATTAAAAAGTTAAGATTAGCGTCTAACTCTCGTCCCCAGATAGTGCGTGCTGTACCAAGGGCTCAGATCACAAAGGGAGGTGGGATGGTTGCAGGGCACAGTGATGTGAGAAAAAGCCAGAATAATCAATGATAGAAACAAAAAAAACTTAAAACTGAGTTCTGATTGGACATTTTGAAAATAAATCTGACCTACCCCATATCTAGGCTTTTTTTAAATCCCTCAGGTTATTTATTTATTTATTTATTTATTGAGGGCTTGGATTACACCCGTGAGCAGGTGCTCATTTTCAGGTTCCAGGTCCGTTACGTAGACAATACAATACAGATGACAGGGTTACATACGGTACAGGTAAGTTACAGGGTACAACAGCATTAAACAGCTTAGGCAGTATAGCAGCTAGCCTGTGTCAGAGGTTAACATCCTATTTGGAAGCTCTCCGAGGTGAGAAGGAGGAGGGGTTGCAAACATGGGTGGAAAAAGTAAGGTAGTTGGGAGGTAGTAAGGGGGTGGGAAGTGAGAGCGATGTCATGATTGGGGGGGTAGGTGTAACCTAAAGTGCTGGGATTGGGGTCCCTCAGCCCAATGAGTTGTCAGGTTAAACAGTAAACATTGACCTATATTATAGAAACATTACCTGCAGTATTAATAATGCCCCTTTACTATGCTTTTACTAACCCAGCTCAGCAATGTGCCATTCTACAACAGGGACTTGCTGAATGGAGCCAAAAATATAAACAAAGTAAAGGGTGTACTACTAAGGTAATTTCGTGAATATAAGCCATTATCTAGAGTGCTTATCTGGAAAAATGCACAGCAGGACTCTAGGGGTCCTGAGCTGCACGCACCCCCGAGGGACTTTACATAATTCAGTCAGCACAGGTATAACTCAGGTGGCAGAAAGGACATAGAGTACATTTCTGCCCGTGGTCCACCCCACAACAGGTTCTAGAAAGAGACTTTGGCCAGCACCTCGACGAGTTTCCTATGTTTGCTAGTCAATGACCATGTTTTATTCATGTTTTGTTTTACAGTTTATATACCCAGGACAGCCTAGCTGGCACACGTCTGAATTTCAGTCTTGATTCTACCCAACAAGACAGCTAGGAGTGATTGACATGCAGGGAGTGCAAGTGGCTTGCATAAGGTCAAAGAGTGAAATGGTGTGTGCCGTGGGATCTTTGGGTTCACAGGATCAGTGCATTAATAACCACTGCCACACTACCTTCTTCTTACTTATGCCCCCAGAGCAACCGGATACAAATGTCCAGGACCCCTGGGGTGTTATGCATTTCAGAAATGCCTCATTGATTGCGACTGAGAGTTCTGAATTATTTAGTAAGGGGGAGGAGGGGTGAAAAAAAAGGCAAGAACTGGACAAATTTCTGACAGACACTTGCTGAATAATAAATGGGGTATATGTGTCAGTGTGGCTCATGTCATTACACTGTCAACCAAGTTAGAAAAATCGGGGGTTCAAGACTCCGACCAGGACTTGGGTTCATAGTTTGCTTGTTGTTTGCTTTGTTTTATTGATTATACTGGTAAGCACAGTGGGCAAAAATGCCAATTTTCACATGTGACCAGAATAAGTTAAACATTAACAAAATATACAATAAGTTAAACATTAACAAAATATACAATTAACAATAAATACAATAAACAGACATAATAATAAACAAACAGCCCATGTCATGCTTACTCATTACAATGAGAAATGGACATCGATCCATACCAGGCAATAAGATTTCTTCTGAAAGCAGAGATGGTGTTGTGCCATGTAAAGTCTGATGATAAGTTATCGTACAGTTGCATAATATGACAACATTCTCTGGCCCTGCTGGGTGTGCCTAAAAGGAGGAACATACAAAGGTTAAAGAGATTCAATTGAATGAATATCTCTTGTTTTCTCTATTGGGATAAAAAGGCCTGTTATGCTATTAGGGCATTTACCCAAAAGTACCCTATGCATAAATGTAGCAAGTTTAACGTGTTTGTGATCTTCAAAAGAAAGACATCTCACGCTCGCAAAAAGAGTGCAAGGATGAGCTTGACATGGAAGGCTATAACAATCCGACAAATAAGATTGTATAAAGAAGTGACTCTGGATATAAGCCCGGCCCTTGCCTAGTAATAGCACACAAGCCCATAATCAGTTATGAAGGATAGGAAACTGCTAGTCAACAGTCTTCTAGTCTCAGCAACAACAGTTTCTAATTATAGTCAGTGCCAATACTGCAGTGCCATACAAGGGGGGAGGGAGGTGCCTGTTGGAGGTGCCATCAGTTAGATATACTGTAACTGCATATAATTAGCTTTGAATGTGTATCGTGCTGATGTCGGCATAGACCTGTGAGATGTAGCATCTCGTTTTCACGTTCGCTTGCGTGCATTGTGCACATGCGCAAGGAATGTCTTGCAACAGTACGACTTTTGGAGGTGTGTGATCCTCCTCTTGAATCCAGTGCTCAGTGTAGCAGGCGCGACCCTACCAGACCAATACATGCTGTGCTGTGTATGACAGCAGTTTGGCAGTGTTGGCCTTCACTTCAAAGAAAAGGTCTGCTGCAATCAGTGGTGGTAGCGTGTATGCAATTTGCATACTGATCAGCCAAACTGCTGTCATGCACAGCTTGGCATTAAAAATCCCTTCCACTTCCTCCCTCTGCTAATGTCCTCCCCGCCCTCGTTAGTGTTCTCCCCACCCTGATGTTGTGTGCAGCAGGGGGTGCCCAATCCCCCTCGGCTCATGCGCCCCCCCAGCACACTGTGTGGCCGACGGGGGTGCCCAATCCCTCATTGGCTGCAGCCTGCCCCCAAACAAACACCCAGTTGGCACACTGGGAGCCCACCCCAAGTGCTCATGCCTCCACCCATGCACACTGTGGCCAGTGGGGTGCCCAATCCCAGCCAGCTCCAGTCCTCCCCAACAAACAGGTAGATGGCACGCTGGAGCCACCCAGCGTGCAAAAAGTGTCCTTTTTTTTAATCCTGTGAATGAAGAAAGCGGTCCATCGGTGAGTCCCTGCCCCCTGCACCCGCACCCACCCTCTGTGCACCACCTCTCACACCCCCTCACCCCATACTTACCTCTGGAGCACAGCGCGATGATCTTCGGTGGACCGGGAACACATCTGCACTCTTCAAAGCCGACCGCAAACTGAGGAAATGCGGTAAGCTGTATAATGGCATAAATAGGGTTTTTCCAACTTAGGTGGATATCTCGCCATTTTTTGACTTTTGACACCAAATTTTCAACATGGGGTTCTTGACACCCCTTCTCATGAATTCAGTCACTGTCATGGCGTTATTCAGTCCCAAAAGGTGATTTGCTGTCACTGCGCGGAATCACCTTTCGGGACTGAGTAATGAAACGACAGTGTTGGTGTTCATGAGGTGGGCTCTCAAAAAGCCTATGTTGCAAATTTGGTGTAAAAATTCCAAAAAAAGGACTGTTTTAAGAGTGTGCATTCCGCAGTTTCCATGTGCACTCGTAAGTTCACGAATTTGCAATATTTTCCTACAGATTTTCAACATAGGCATATTTTCACACCTCCTTATGAACAGTGCAGCTGTCAATTTCCACATCCTGGCCGAAATGTGTTTTTGTGCTTCCGGCGCAAAATAGCATGGTTGCTGCTGGAAATCAGTGTTGGCTACAGAGTAAGACAATCACAGTGACACAGTTCATGAGCAGAGGTCCTAAAATGCCTATGTTGAAATTTGGTGACAAAAGTCCATAAAATGGCTGTGTTATGAGCGTGTATTGTGCTGTTCCTGCGCACACCTGTAAGTTCGTGAATTTGTAATATTTCCACTCCAGATTTTCAACATTACCATTTTCTCACATCTCCTTATGACCAGTACAGCTGTCATTTTTCACATCCTGGCCGAAATGTGTTTTCGCACTTCTGGCGTGCAATAGCACGGCAGCTGTGGGAAATCATGTTCAGTACAGAGTAAAAAAATCACAGTGACACTGTTCATGAGCAGATATCCTAAAATGCCTATGTTGAAAATTCAGTGCAAAAATTCTAAAAAATTACTGTTTTACAAGCATGCGTTTCGCAGTTTCCATGCGCTCTCGTAACTTTGCAAATTTGTCATATTTTCACTCCAGATTTTCAAAATTTGCATTTTCCCACACCTCCTTATGAACAGTACAGCTGTCATTTTTCACATCCTGGCCGAAATCTGTTTTCACCCTTCCGTCGTAGAATAGCGCGGTCGCTGTGGGAAATTAGGGTTTGGTACACAGTAAGAAGATCATAGTGGCACTGTTCATGACCAGAGGTGACAAAATGCCTGTCTTGAAAATTTGGTGAAATAATTCCATTGAATGACTGTGTCACAAGTGGGGGTTGCACAGCTTCCACACAGGCTCGTACCCTTCAGCACAACCAGGGCGTTAGGGTTCATAAGACAGACACTTAAGAAGTATGAGGGTGAAATTTTACTCAGATGCAAGAGGAGTTGCAGAGAGGTACTCTGTTGGGGTATGGATGCTGAAGGAACATGGATACAACTTGGGGGGGGCCTGCACAAATGCCAAACACCAATGCAAATACCAGTAAGCGAACGTTCAGCATTGACAGATACTTGTTATGGGGTCCCATGGTATACATCAAGGAGAAAGTGATCAGAAGTCAGTGGAACCCAAGTCCTTTCTGTCCTCCAGATTGTGTTTATTGAGATGGGGATATTGTATTCAAAGATGTAGGGGAAATTCCTGGTGTTGCCATCAAGTTTCCCTCTTTGAAATAAAATATTGTCTAACAGAGTTGTCCTTGACTCTGTAGTGGATTATGAAGCGCATAAAGGTTACTGTGCGCTGTACATTATAGTCACATAACACTGACATTATCCTGTTAATTGCCACATTACATGCACATGCTTACTCCATTAGAGGAGCTAGATGAAACCAAATGGCATTTTATTCTACTCTGTTTTATATAGTACAGCTCCAGAATGGGCATGAGACGGACAAGTAACTATTTTAAATATCCTCCACTTTTTGAGGATTGGCCCAGTGTTGGCAGAACTCTTGCAAGCAGGGCCCGAATCCACATTAATAGTGCTCAGGTAATGCTTTTGACTGTCTGAATGGGGATCCAATGGATAATCAGTCTATCTGATTCTAGATCTGAGATCCTATCCAACCCCATTTGGATTTTGGATCCACAGTCGGATAGTAGGATCTGCAGTTGGATAGTTGGATCCCAATGTCTGCCTGAGATCTGTGACTGTTACATCAGATAGTTGGGATTCAACTGGATGCTAGGTGATAGGCCCCAGTAGTTGGATCCAGTGCCATCCACTATCCAAGAAAAATGGAGGTATCCAATGGAATGGAGTTCTGTTGGTTATTATCCAAGTGACACTACTTCACAGTGATACTGTTGACTGTTTGAGCCATCAGTGAGACAAGATATGGTTTGCCCACTAAGTAATGTTCATGTGCGTTGTTTGAAATTCCTGCTTGGAGCTAAGTGTAGCAGCAACAACTTGGAAAGCTGTGTCTAACAAAAATACCTCTAGGGCTGAACAGCAAAGGGGAGAAAAGGCAGCTCAAAGGACTCTCATGTCCTCCAGTTATTATGAAATATAAGCCTATTTGTCAATTGTTATATATTTTACTGTTGTTAATGATGGCCAATATAACTGGAGTTGAAGTTTTATCAGATGTGGTCATTTCTTGAGTCTGTAGTTTACTTCAGCTGTGGATCACACAGGGTCATTGTAATGTCATTGAGTTCTTCCAGGCAAGGCTGACATGGAAATCAAAATCTATCATTCTTGTTTAAACATGCACTGTATGTGTTTGTACGTGAAACATAGAAACATAGACTTTGATGGCAAATAAGGATTGCTTGGCCCACCTAGTCTGCCCATTTTCCTACCTACAGGATAGCCGCAGATCCTTGTTAACCAACAGCCTATTTCTTCCTACCCCCACCATAAGAATTGCCTTATGTCTGTCCCATGCATTCTTGAATTCTCCCACAGTTTTAGACCCCACAACCTCCTCAGGATTGCTGTTCCATGCATCCACTACCCTCTTTGTGAAAAAATACTTCCTTGCATTGCCCCTGAACTGCCCCCCCATCTTTATATTGTGTCCCCTTGTTCTTGCACGTCTCTTTTCCTGAAAGATGCTACCCTCTCGGACTTTGTTGATTCCACTGAGGTACTTAAAAGTTTCTATCATGTCCCCCCTCTCCCTCCTTTCCTCAAGGGTATACATATTAAGCTCCTTTAGTCTCTACTCATATGGCTTCTCTTGCAGACCCTGCACCATTTTAGTTGCCCTCCTCTGGACTGCCTCTATCCTGTCTATGTCCTTGCCAAGATGGGGTCTCCAGAACTGGATGAAGTACTTCAGATGGGGTCTCAGCAACTGTCTGTACAGAGGGATAACAACTTCCTGTTTTCTGCTGGTGATGCCTCTCCCTATGCATCCCAGTATACCCCCATCCCTCCCTACTGCCTTCTCACATTGCTTGCTAACCTTAAGGTCATCTGATATGATTAACCCCAGGTCCAGTTCCTTCTTTGTTGTTGTTACTACCCTCCCCCATTGTGTAATCTTCCCCTGGGTTTTTGTATCCCAGGCACATTATTTTTGCACTTCTTTGCATTGAATCCTAGCTGCCATACTTCTGACCATTCTTCCAACCTTGCCAAGTCCCTTCTCATCCTTTCCACGCCTCCTTGTGTATCAACCCTGTTGCAGATCTTTGTGTCATCTGCAAAGAGGCATACTTTTCCTTCCAGTCCCTCTGCAATGTCACTTATAAAGACATTAAAAAGGACTGGACCCAGTACTGAACCCCGCGGTACCCCACTAGTAACCCCTCTTTCTTCAGAGTGGATTCCATTCACAATTACCTTCTGTGTCCTGTTATCCAGCCAATGTTTTACCCAGGCTATCACCCTGGGACTCACTCCCAGGCTGGTTAATTTGACTATTAATCTTTTGTGTGGGACTGTGTCAAATGTCTTGCTAAAGTCTAGGTAGGCCATGTCCACTGCCCCTCCCTGGTCTACTACTTTGGTCACCCAGTCAAAGAAATCAATTAGATTTGTCTGACATGACCTTCCCGCTGTGAACCCATGCTGCCTTGGGTCCTGTGCCCCACTGGCCTCTAGGTACTCAAAATTCTTTCCTTCAGAAGTGTTTCCATCATGTTCCCTAGCACAGAGGTCAAACTGACAAGTCTGTAGTTTTCTGCCTCTGTCTTGGTCTCACTTTTGTGAAGGGGAATCACATCTGCCTTCCTCCAGTCCTCAGGTACCACACCATCCTCCCATGATTTGTTAAAAAGGGTAGTCAGTGGTTTCACTAGTCCTCCCCTTCATTCTTTTAGAATTCTGGGATGAATTCCATCAGGCCCCATTGCTTTGTCCACCTTCAGTTTTATGAGGTTCTTTCAGAACCCTTTCTTCTGTGAAGGGACTGGGATCGACCCCATCAAGAGTGCTTCTGTTAATTGGATTTGGCACCTCCCCTCCTCTTTTGTGAATACTGAGCAGAAATATTCATTCAGTATCCTGCTTTTCACTGTCCCCTCTCGCACCCACTATTCATTCTATTCAGCCTCACTATCCCTCACTTTGTCTTCTACGCTCCCTGATGTACCTATAAAAGGTTTTATACCTCTTCTTAACAGAGTTGGCTTTTATTGTTGCAAGAAGTTTTTCTCTCTCACTAGGATCTCAGCCAAGACGCTCTTGCAGCCATGAGAGACATAGTAACGATACATTATACACAAATAATGAACCATATCACATAAGTAAGCAATAACCCATAACAGGACATGCATTACCAGAGAATTAATGTATGCCCTGGGTGAATGGAAGGCACAAGGCCAGCGGCTGGGTGACTTTCTTTCCTCCTCCGTACTAAGCTGGTCCCCACTCCTTTGGGCTCCACAGGCTCCTCCAGCCCGCTGTCCTTACCTAGCCCTCCTCTAGTCCTCATATGGTAGCTGATCCCTGAGATATCCTGGCATATCTCTTCGCCAGGCAGGTCCCCTCCTCCGAGGAAGGCAGGGGAGAGGGATGGTCCCAGCACACACTACTTGGGTCCGGGGTTGCTGCTGAGGGCAGGAGGCCCTGGAGGCACTCAGGAGTAGAGGGCCGTCATCCAGCGCCAATGAGCAATTTTCCCTTTTTTTTTTGGGGGCAGCATAGTGACGTCACAGCATATGCCGATGTCCGCTCCTCCCCCAGTTAGCATTGGGCCGTGCATCCTGTGATACTCCCAGCCTCTGCTAGGAGCCAGCAGATGCTGGATCAGTCCCCTACCCTCCCTCCAGAGAAGGAGAGCTGTCCATGGGATGCTCAATCCTTCTCCCCCCCAGCAGGCCCTCCAGCGACCCGTGCTCATTTCTGAACCCAGGTTGCCGGCGTCACAAGCAGAAATCCAACCTCTGTGCTAGCGGACTGGCTTGAGTGACTTTCAATGCACCTGAGTAGTGCAGTAATTCTCAAGTAACTCATGCCCTGGAGTGGGTTATGGTTGGCACTTATAAAATGGGAAAAGTAGTTTTAATTTTTTATTATGAAAAACGTTTTTTTTCTTCTGTAGTTAGGCTGTTGCTGGGTAAAATATGTGACTTTGATAACAAAGACTAGGTGCCTTTGAATAAGCCTGGAAAGTGTATTTATTTTAAAGAAACGTATGCCGTTTTGGGTTTTTAACTTTTTATTTTAATGGGAAGAAAGGGTTTATTTTCATTTAGTTAGGCTGTTGCTAAGTAGATTAGGGCAGGTTAGTTTTGAGCTGTGTGTATACCAGAGATTGATAAATGGTCAGGTGATGTGTCTAGACCAATAAAGTTGCTAGGATTCTGACAGGATCTGAAGTCCATTTTATAAAGACAGATTAAAACACAGGGTGGTTATGTGGTTTGCTTAGGCTCACACAGTGAGTAAGTGACAGTAGTGGAGTTCAAACCTGGCTGGTTCACCAGTTCAGTTCTCTAACTACCAGGGTACATATCTTCCCATGAAAAATAAGCAATAATGATTGACCCAAAAGATTCTGTAATTTATATGAAAACAGAATAGTTCAGAATCCCAGAATAATATCTTATGAGTAGTTAAAGAAAGCTATCACGATCTAGGCTCCCTACCCCCAAGCCCCCCCCGATTAGGAGTTTCACCAAACAAAACACCTTTTTTAGGTGTTTTAACCTGCATTTTATTATTTTAAAAGTCCAGGATTCTGCAAAATGGTGCACACTCGCACCTCCATTTAAGTTAAAGTGCGCACCACAAACCTGAAATGGAACTGTGCAGCATGCACCATTTTGCAGAATCTCAGACTTTTTAAAAATTAAATACAGTAATTTAAAACACCTGAAAAAAGGTGTTTTCTTTGCGAAACCCCTAATGGGGGGGGGGGAGGCTTTGGGGGTGGGGAGCCTAAAATTATGATAGCTTTCCTTTAAAGATAATACCATTCTGTATTGGAAGTCTGAAACATAAAGATCTAATAGTGACAAAAATAGCAAGTGGAAAAAGTTACGATTTTTAAAAGTGGTCAGTTTGTCTTCATTTTATTTTGGAAGTATTTTTCTTCTTCCATTTGCTCGTTAGAAGGTTATCTGCCTGACTGTATTGGGTAGGATGTAATGAGCAGTGCTTTACCTGGAAAATGGTATATCTAGTTCTATTCCTCTTTATACCCCATCAGCGTTGCGTGACTTTCCTGACCTTGTTCGTGAAATCACAAGTGACTGACTTTGCAGCAAGTTACTGGCTCTTCTTAGTCAGCTGTGATGTCACAGGGCTGGTGCTGTATTTAGAGGAACAGAAGTAGCTACGTCATTCTCCAGATAAGTACCATTCTACACACACACACTCAGGCCCCAGCTGTACAGGGATTTCTGAAGTTTGCAGGAAATGAAGCCATCTATGAGGAAATTGTTCCCA
Organism: Neoceratodus forsteri; assembly: GCA_016271365.2. Lineage (NCBI taxonomy): Eukaryota > Metazoa > Chordata > Ceratodontiformes > Ceratodontidae > Neoceratodus > Neoceratodus forsteri. Next base: position 69,057,193 of record JADMNL010000035.1, read on the forward strand.
TAGACATTCATTTGTTATATGGGGAAAAACTGCAGTTCTGCATCCGTAGGGAAAAATTAATCTACCAAAAAAAAAAATAACAGAAAAATTGCTCTAGAAATACAGGAAAAATAGCAAGTCAATCTTGAAGCACTGGTCACACCAAGTATTGTCAGGTAGCGTTATTGCTCCCTATGATGAATGACCAATGGTCAGGGCTCAGGCCACTTGGGAGGATCGGCAGTGAGAGAGAGAGGATCGGGTTTTCCTCCATGAAAGGGGGGTGGGGATGCTGTGTCTTGCTATGTGACTGCCAACTCGTGAAGCCCAGGTAGCAGCACAGTGGGTACACATCAAAAGGTAGAGGGGCTACCACCAGCCGGCAAGCATTCATGCCTGCCATTGCAGGCATGCGTCTGCATCAGTGAGTACCAACCCCGGGAGTAATCCAGAGGAGGAAATCCTAGGTCTGCCAATGCTGGTATCCTCCCGGCTTGCTCATTACCTATGTGCAGCCCATCCACTACATCAGTGGTCCTTGGTAAGTGATGAACAGCCTTTTGGTACCAGACAAGGTCACGGATGGGGCTGGGAGGTGCCGTCAGGAGGGGGAGCAAACAGTGGGCCAAAGTAAAGCTGCAGGGATAAGAAATGTAATTTTACCCATATTAGATGGCTACAGTGACTTGCAGTTACACAGTACACCTGCTACCCTGGGTAGCAGGATTGGAAAGCTTTATAAATTAGTAATTATTAGCACAATATACTTGTTACTCCCTGCATAGGAACTGAGCTGGGTGCAGACTCGATGCACCTGGAGCCCGTCTAGCCTGAAAGGGGGCAGGAAATGTGTGCTAACTGGCTGGCTGCAGATAAAAATGTTCCTGTTTGCTGAAATGAAATTCCTGCCTTCGAATGATCCATCTTTAACTGTACCTGAATAAACACTTAAGTGAAAAATTGGGTTTCCAGTTGTTCATTTTTATGTGCAACATTCTGCACAGTTCTCTTAGTAGTTTGGGGTTTTTAAAATGTCTCGGTTTATGTACAGAATGCTAAGATTGGGCTGCTGACCTATCAGAACTGTGCTTAGAGTTTTGTATACAAATTGCAACATAGCTAAAACTCCAGATCTCTAGTTCGAAGAAGAGAACTGTAACAGAATGCTGCCTGTAAAAAACAAAACGATTCAAAATACAGCTTTTTTTTCACGTCACATTGTATTCTGGTACAGTTACATATAGCTCATTTAGGGCTACGGATATCATTTCTGTAAATGGGAGCACTGCAAACAGCTGCCGATTAGAAATAATTTCATGTCCTCTTTAAACTACTATATCACTACAGTATGTTACAGTACCAACTCCGCTGCCACTCCCACCCCAATCCTTGAGAACCCAGCTACACAGCAGTATGCTGCTCTGCACACTTTCTGCACATTTTCTGCGTCTGCCAGGTTCTGCAGAGCTCAGCTGCACTGTGATGAAAACTGACGATATTCTGTTACAAACGATGTGCACCCTTATGATGATGATGATGATGATGATGATGACGATGTCAGGGGAAGCCCATTATTGCCTGCCCTTTGCTGCTATACATGATGCAGAATATAGTATTATCTCCTCTCCACCATCACACAACATAAATGATTTAAATATGAAAGTTGGGTAAAGAAGTTGATATTTTGGCAAACTGCAGAATTCTATTTTCTCTGTAGAATGATGCTCCTTTGTAAAGATTGATGGCAACATAAAATCCATTCTCAGTTTAGCTGGGGTGGGAGAGATTCAGGGGGAGAGGAGGAGGTGTTACTTCACTGAGAGGGTGGTGGAACAGTGGAATGTGCTGCCCAAGGGACTGGTGGAGGCAGAGACTGTGGATGGGGTTTAAGGGGATGGGACAGGTATAGTGGGAGGGTGAAGCTGACAAAGTCAATACAAGGAGAACATCTTAGATTGGGGACAGAGAAACCCAAGGGGTGGGGTGGGTGGGACAGCAAAGTTGGTGCCCAGTATGGGTGCTGACTATCGAGCAGACACGAAAGACCATTAGGCCTCCTCTGCTGGTGTTTTAGAATGTTAGTATTTACCTTGTTACAAATACATCAAAGACATATCTGTAACACAGTAGTCTCTGTTCAATGGAAATAATGTTGAAATGTACCCCTGTAGAGATTATAGTCTCTGCTGTCTCAGAGCTCTGAAGACTGCAATGTTCTGTGGCTAGCAGCATGATGTAATTTAAAGAAGCAGTATTTGTTTGTGGAAAAAATAGTCATCATATAGTTTTTGTTTTTGTTAAGAAATATAGTAATGTATTTCTGGCAAAACATCAATATATCAGTTTTTTTCTTTCTTTTTGTTGTATTTCACTTCTAAACTGAGATATGGGGTTTTAAAGTATTTTTAAAGTCCCTGCTCTCTGGCCATGCCCACTATGACTAAATTAATCATTTTCTGCATGCTGCTGCGCTTTTTCCATCAGAAATGTGTGTTAGCACCCTCCTACTACAACCACACTATAAATCCAGTATGTAAAGTGAAAACATAACCTCAAGGTAAAAGATGTTTAAAAATTGCCAGTGGCAGCCATGTTTAATAACTTGAGTCATTAAATATAAAATTACTCACAAAGGCTGTTTTAAAAACATCTGAGAGAAATAAAAATAACTGATGATGAATCTAATTATCTCAGAATGTTGCTGTAAGTAACATTATAGGTTTCAAGACCCCTTAGAAGCCGTAAAATAAACATAATGAAGGACTGCCACTGCTAATATAATAGAGCAGCGGTGTATCGATGTCACTAAATGGGTGTAATGACCATGACTTCTTGCACTCGCTCAAGTAAGAACCATGCGAGCTTCCACATTCGGCCGAAAAATTTTGGCGATTTATATCTGAAGAACTCGAGGATTAAAAATGATGACCACTGCAGCCCCAGACTCCGCAGCAGCGTTGTAAGGTACATGGGGATGAGGCGAGCTATCGTGGTTATTTACAGGTCACCTTTAATATATTAATGCCAACAAACTATATAATGAAATGTTTTGCCAATACTGCTGCTTTAACAGTGCAACAAAATTAGCAACTTCCAGTTTTATTTACAATTTTCTAATTCTACCATTTTTATTAGATCACATGAAAATCAATTCACAAACATGACAACTACATATTGAACTGTGGCTAGCCAGGGAAAGCCCCTTTGGAAGCACAACTCTAAAGCAGTGATTTGAGAAATCACATTAAAAATGATGAAAAATTTGAAAAAGGGTACTGTCAGCTAACGTGTGAACCTCAAACTAAACTGTCACAGCCAACAAAGGATACAGATAATCATTATAGTTACAGAAATCATGGTATACAGTATGGCTAAATAACGTTGTCTTAGCGCACCTATGCCTAACTACTACAGTTATGCTACTCAAGTGATCCAACAAGCTTAGATCTGATCAGTGCTAAAAGCAATATCTATTATAATGATGTACCTTCTACTGTCTAACTCACCTATATACTGAGGACATTGAGAAAAAGAATACACTCATATTGTTGAATAAATTGGACATACACCCTATTGTGATGTCTCCAGACTTTGTCATTACATGCATGGAAAGCACAGCATCCTGCTTCAGCATCTCCGGTGAGAAGAGAAAGAACAGCTTGTGGGTTAGGTTTAGGAATTCACAGCCATTTGGGTGAAACCTCCTAGAGTGCGTACTTCCTATGTATACATCCACTTATTCCAGAGAACCAGGAAAGTAAGGAAGAAAGGAGAAGCCCTTGTGACCTTATTCACCCTTCCCTCCCATTTACCCCATGCCCTTAGGTTGAGAATGAATGTCCATCTCTGCCAACCATGGCTCTCAGGTGGCGCAAATGTGTCCCACTGACCCTTTGCCTTATAATACACTCTGAGGAAGGACACCTGTCAAGTGACCCTGATTCCCATCCTTGCTTAGTGGGCATCATGGTTTGCCTCCATCTCATCAGGCTCTGCCTTTTGGCCTCCTTAGCCATGATATACACTAATGGTCTAAAAACACCAAGATGGGCTTTCTGTGGTTGAGGTGTTACCCAAAATCCGCAATAGTGGAGGTGTTAGCAGAGGTCTCTTGGTGATGTGCACTGCTGCTGCCTGGACATTCTCCCAGAAACGATGCAACTGTGCGCATTCCCAAATGATATGACCTGTGGTCCAGGGCCCTGATGACATCTCCAGCATTCATTTGGGATACGAAATCCTATTGCTACCAGCTTCTCTGTGTTTGGTGCCACCTCTCCAACCCCTTTGTTTGAATGAACTGGTAATGGGGGTTGACTGAACCCTGGTGTGTCACCTTCTGGCAATATTACCAAGCCTCAGGAGAAATCTCAGTGTTTAGGCTAGCTTCCCAATTCAGTCTGTGAGTCTCCTAATTGGGGAGATGCAGGATCTGAATGTGCTTCTACATGCCTGGGTCCTCATTTGAGGATGCTGTGGGAGGCCCAGGTATCCAGGCAACTATCCATATCTGAGGGTCTATATTTATAACCTAGTCTAAGCCATCCTGACAATGGGTAAGAATCCCTTTATTGATCCAGCTTCCCCTCCAGTCTTATCATTACTCCAAATGGTCTCTTGCAGACCTAGTGAGGGGGAGTTCCAGCCCAACCATTCTGCAGGGTCAGCATTGAGTCCCTCGTGTATTGCATCATAGGCAACAAAACTTCCACCCTTATGCCATGTTTTAGCAAGAGGTTAGTGAGGCCGCTGTGTCCTTCCATGATAAGTTATGTTTGGAGCCATCATGAGTCACTTAGAGAAGTGTCCTTTCTTCACAGCATGGCCAGTTTCACCCTGTGTACTGTATAGTAGACCCAAGGGCATGGGGCATTACAACCTTTCTTATGGACTGGGGCCCTCAGAACTTTTCTTCCAAATCTGGCTTTCTACTGTTGCCATAGAAAGGAGGAGAAAAGTCGGTCCATCTCAGACCACCATTTTTTCTGCACGGGAGAGGCAGAGTAGCATAGCAGATTAGTGAAGCTGTGGAAGAGCCATCATCTTGATGGTCACTATTTTGCCCAGCAAGAAGAGGTTCAGTTTGTTCCACCAAGTTATGTCTTTGGCAAGTGCCTCTAATTGGGGCTATAGGTTGGGTTCAACCCAGTCTGTCGGATTTGGCTTTATTGTATCTAAACATCTAATGCCTGATGCAGTCCAGTCGAGGGAGCATGCCGGAATGTTGATCGCCTGCTGACTGTCAGCAGTAGCGTCTCGGAATTGTCTGTTAACCTGGAGGCCTGACGAAGTACCAAACTCAGGAGCGCTTGCAGTGCCACTTTCTAGGATGGTACTACATGTGATAAAGTGAGGAGGACATCAGCCACACAGAGCAAAGCTTTGCAGGTTATGTCTCCTACTGTCATTCCCTGATCTGAGGGTGAGTTCTGAGGCTTCCACCAATGGCTGAACCGCCAGTACAAACAACAGCAGAGAGAGATGGGCAACCTTGTCTTGTACCTCAGTGCAGTGGGAACTTTGAGGATAATATCACATTTGTGGCCACTTTAGCTGCTGGTGAGCTACATAATGCTGCTGCATTCTATGCAATTCGCACAATACCAAATGCTGCCATGGTTGTAATTAAATATTCCGACTCTGCCGAGTCAAAAGCTTTCTCTGCATCAATGGCTACTAAACCTGTAGGCTGTTTGCTGCCTTGGGCAGTATTCAGAAGGATTACCAACGTGTGTGTTGTCGAATTCTGATGTCCGTTCAGGAAAAAAGCATAACATTTTAAAAAATCAGTTTAAAAAATCAGTTCAGCTGGCCTGTCAGCGCTGTGGTTGGATTTCTGTCTGCGACGCTGGTGATTCAGGTTCAGGAGTGAATTCAGGTCGCTGGAGGGCCAGCCGGGGGGAGAAGGCTGGAGCGTCCAGCGATGGCTCACCTTCTCTGGGGAGAGGGTGGGGTTGCAGCCCGGTGCTTGCTGGCCCCTGGCAGAGGCTGGGAGCATGGCAAGATGTCAGTCCCCAGATGTCTAGGGGGAGTGGCGGACATCAGCACAAGCCTTGACATCAGTGGCATGCCACTCCTCGGGGAGAAAATGGGAAAATGGCACCCTGGTTGATCAGATGATGGCATTCCGGACCCTCACTGTGGAGCTCCTGGACCCTATCACCACCTCAGCGGCACCCAAGATCATTGGCATGGCCGTGCAGGCTCATCCCCAACAGAGGTAAGGGACCCTCCTGACGCAGGGTACATCGGGGTTGCCTGGGCTGGCTGTGATGTGGGGTGGTGGGGTCGGGGGCTGCTGAGTGAGAAAGGTCCATGTGGGGCCTGAAGGAGAGACCAGCTAGAGTGCGGGTGGGCACATAAAGAAATAGTACAAAAAAACTGATCTCAGATCAGTTCACATTGCTATGGTATGGTTGTTTTGTTTACATTTGTAAAATGCAAGTGTATTGTTACCGAAGAGTTCTACAGAACTCTTACAGCATTACATTCTGTTTGCTGAAGTGCAGAAGTCTGCACGCCAGTATTTGCAGGATCAATGAACGGCCATGTAGCACCTTTTGGCCAATCACAGAGCATGATTTCCTAAGCCCATTTCATCATTTTAGGTACTGTATATGAGTGCCAAATCACATTTCCTCCTAGTCCCCTTTTTAGAATGCGAGGGTCTGTGAGAAGGGGTAAAACAGTAAATAAAAACAAATTGTTACTTTATTGCTTGGGTTGTGCAAAGTCTCAAATTCCAATGGTAAAGAACTCTGCCAGAATTTCTCAGAAGTCTATCTAACTCCCAGTAGCAGCTCCACACCAGAGCACACCAGGGCACATGCCCTGGTAACAAATGTGTGCCCTGGTTGGTGCCCCATGTGGTGCAGCATTATCCTTTAGGATAGGTGCCCTGGTCACCAATGGTTGTGCCCTGCCACTGCCCTAGTAACCAGTAGAGGCTGAAGCTGCCACTGCTGATTCTACAAAATTCCATCTGTATTGGAATTCTGAAATTTGAAAACAGATTACTCGTCACCGTTTACATAAACCGCTGATTCCTTTTCTGCAGTCCTCAGAGAAATATTCCATGGCTTACGTAATCCATGGAAAGTTATTCAGCAGTTTACATAGAAATGCTTTTTGGTCAACCTGCCGGTGCAGCGGTAGCGCTACCACGTTCAATGCCGAGGACCTGGGTTTGGAAGTGAATCCAGACTGTTGGCGGGTAGGATGGGTTGCGAGGAGGACCAAGTGCCTGATGGACTCCTCTCATCCTCCGGGAGAGAGGGTGGACAGAGCCTGAAGCTTGCCTGGCCCCTGACGGAAGCCAGTGAAAGGGCAGCTTAGGCCAAGTAGGTCGGGAGATGAGGCAGACATCAGTGCATGTCGCATGGTGCACCATGATGTCATTGCTCGTCATGGCTCCCAGGGACAAAAATCGGAGGAAAAATTTGGCGGCTGTATGATGACGAGCGCCCACAGGCCCCACACCTGACCAGCTGGGCATATGAACCAGAACCAGATCCGTTTTGCTGCGGGGGATTTGGAACCACGCCAACCCTTCCAGGGGGCAAGCCCTGGGGGAAGACAGCTGGCAGGTAAGTCCCGGCAGACATCAGGGTGATGGAGCAGGGAGCTTGTCAAAAGAGGACCAACGGGGGGAGAAAAGAAATGTTTTTCAGAGTTCCACAGAATTCAAAAAGAAATTCAGAAAAGCAGTTCAGAAGTGTAATTGCCATTCCTTATGAATTCCGTCAGCCAAATCCCTCATTCTGCACAGCTGTTTATTGCTAATAGGTGTTACCAGCAATAATACGACAAAATGTATTTAGGATTCCATTCATCTTAAAGGAAGCTGATCTCTGGTAATTTGATAAATTCACTTTTTTTTCTGTATAGGGACACCTTCTGCTTTTAGGCTGATGTTTTTTTTTTTTTGCTTGCTTGTTTGTTTTCTTGGCCAGGACGCTTATTGTAAGAACATGGATGTGTCATCTAATTGTGCAATAAAAACCCCAGATAAATCACCCAGTGCTATGCAGCCTTAAAATCAATGGCTTGTAGGAAATAAATTGGCTATGGCTCCTTTGTTTATTCAGAGAGAGCTGTCTTTGGCCTAGGGCCATAAATCTCTAATAGGCAGCAGTGCTGGGGAGGGGTAATTAGGGGCAGCAGCTGGGGTCCAAGATGGGTTCACAGCAGGAGAATTAGCCATTTATATTAACCTATCTCACACTTTATTATATAGGTTGGGGTGGGGAGATGAGTAATTAATAACTAGACAGTATTGTTGAGGCATTTGGCTACTGGTAAACATTCAATACACAAACACGTAGATATAGTACATAAACAATGATGGCAGAAGAAAGGCTTGTTGGCTCGTCCAGTCTACCCACCCTACTTAACAACTCTGCACTGCCCTTGTGGTCATCCCTCCCTTTGTTTTGGCCTCCCCCTTTTCTAACTAAACACCACAGGGTGTCTCTTTATAGTATAAGAGACTCAGAGTATGAGGTCTGAATGAGATGACCGCAAGGTGAAGCTAAGTGGTTCTATCTGCCCAAACCTCCCAGCAGGAGTCTCTTATACCCTAGGAAACACCCAGGAGGCTTATTCTTATTATAAATCACTTGAGGAACCTAGATTCATAAGTTTTATGCATTTTGTTTTGTCAACAGTTAAATGAAGCCGCCCTTCCCTGTCTGCGAAGTGGAACTCACCCCTTCTAACATTCCTGCACGAGAGACTAGGATAAGAGGTACTGTAGTTTTAATTGGCTGAAATTATGTTGATTTATAGTGTTTAAAATATGTCCCACTGGGACTGGTGTCCGGATAGCCAGCAGAGTGAGAGAGTGTATTTTTTTTTTTTAAATATGATACTCTGGGCGGGGCATGGTTGAGGGAAGGAGCCAGTGGGAGGCATAAAGAAAGACACACCGTGATTTTGGGAGGGGCACCAAGCCCCCACTGTGCTCATGCTTGCTACGTGTGGATGGGTCTACAATGACAGCAGTGCAGTGTGCCATGCACAGAACCTAACATGCTGCAAAAACACAATGAGTGTGGGGACTGGTGAAAACCAGACCACCGGAACCACACTGGACCAGATCGATGAAGGCCGGACCGGGCACAAGTTGTGTGAATTTTCTTGGTCCAGCTTTTATCGATCCAGTCCAGTCAAGTTCTGATGATACACTTATTACACTGTCTAAGGCATGGGTGGAAAACCAGACAACCAGAACCAGATTGGACTACGTTGGTAAAAGCTGGACTGGCACAATTTGCACCCGGTCCAGCTTTTACTGATGATTCCAGACCAGTTCCAGGCAATCTGATTCTTACCAAGTCAAGAGAATCAGTGATAACTGCAGGATCAATGAAACTGGAAGAGACCAAATCAGTAAAGACCTGGTTGGCAGGCCAGGCCAGTCCAGATTGGCTGGCCTGGCAGCATTTGTGCATCTTGCACCAGGTCCAGTCAGTCCGGCATTTACCGATCTGATCCAGTTCCAGTGGTCCAGTTTTCCCAAAACTCATGAGTGTGTGAGCATGTCTAATGACATGCCAGGAGATCATTCTGATTGCAGGGAAAGCTGTCTCACACTACTGCAGGGCCAAGTTTCAACATGGTCAACTTTGGGTGCGGCATCAGAGAGATATCATGGATGTCGCCACCGCATGTGAGGCAAATAATGATCTTACTTTTCTGGCACCTCACATGTCGGCACTGTGGTGCAGGACAAGATGTTAACTGACAATACCTTTTCAGGGGAGTCTGAGCTGCAAGAACTGGGTTATTAAAAGTAATATGTCATGTAATTGAATCAGAGAAAGACAGAGAAGGTGTCTCTAATTGTAATTCGAGCCCTGACGAGATGCTGGCATTTACCAGCCTGTTGCTCTCATTATAGATGGCTCTCTCTCTCTCTCGACAGCTTTTAGATATAGCATCCCCCCCCCCCAAAAAAAAAATGACCTCAGAGAGTCGACTTTCAAGCAAACAGTGGATCACCTAATGTTTCCTGCATTTTAGGAAATGCCTCTTCCAGCTTTGCCAGACAACCTTGCCACATTAAAAAAAGTCTTGTTTCATAAATGAAGTCCCACCAGATAGAAAACAAAGAGAAGGCTAAAACAGTTCAAGAAACTTCACTAGGCCCCCCCACACACACACACACACAATTATATAGTCCCTATCTTCAAATTAGGATTATGCATTCTTTTCCTTTTGGGGAAAAAAAAACTTCTTTTCACAGTTTTCAGTTTAATGAGTTTTCCTTATATTAGTATGAATGATGGCATACAGTATGTCAAAGGTGATCGTACAAAGACCAGACAAAAATTCTATGCGTGCTCATAAAGGATAATATGTCAACTTTAATGGCACAATTAGTCCCCTAGAGCCCTCTTTTCTCTGTGATCTAGTAAAATCATATTTCCATATTAACATATGATAGCTGAAATCTCTTTAGACAAAGCCATTATTTCCATATTAACATAATGGTTTTGTCTAAAGAGATTTCAACTACGAGTTGTATGATGTGTATTTAAAGGGTTAAGGTAGCTTTTGTGAAAGTGTAAACTTTATGCCCAGTGGCCCTGTTAGCTTCTGTGGTGGTGACCTGGATCCAGGACTAGACTTCTGTCACCATAGCTGGGCAACAAGGCTGTGAGGTGTGCTAGACAGAGGGTGGATTGGTGCTAACACCTGCCACAGCAGTGACACCTTCTGGTGGGTTGGGAGGCTGCTCACCATGGGGGCGGGAGGGGGCTCTGATGTATGCATGGACATCAAAGTGTCTGTATGGTGCTGGAGTGGAGGGACAGTCAGGTTCCAAAGAATCTATCACCAGTGAATGGCATAAGGATTCCACAGTAGCCCCACACAATCAGAATAAAGCTAGAACTGGCAGTCTTATTCCTGACTGGCCGATCCACCTTCTCACCAGTTCTAGAGGACTGAGGGGGACAGGCAAGGCATGATGCAACACTACTAGGCTGGCCAGCTGGGGTAGGGCTGGGCGGTCATCCATGGCAACCTGATCACTGGTCCAACAAGTACCAGAAAAGGCTAGATTGAAAAACAAGACTTTGCTTGTGCCAATATGTCATAAAACACTTGCAGCCCACCCCATCCCCGATGTATAGGGGTACACTGATGGTAACTGTCTGTGAGGAGGGGGGGACCACAGCAGACAGTACTCCAGAAATGGCTTACATTTACCAGGTCTTACCGTAACACTGTGGTGTCAGTCTCTTTGGGTGCTAGGCTGAAAAGCAATCAAGGTTAGGCTTATTAGCATTTGATGAAATAACTGGAGATCACAACTTTGTAGAACAAACCGTGGGGGACCCCATTTAATAACAAAATTAATAAACAGTCCATGGAGCAAAGTATCTTTAGGTTGAAGCAGGCAGCACATATCTTGAACTGCAATGATACCATATTTTCACGTTGCAAACAGACAGTTCTAAAATTTCACAGAGGCGTTAATCGGATGTCCCCAGATTCAGGCAGCTTCAATTCCTATATACACTTTGGGCTGGTATGACCCCACTTCTCCTTTTACACTGACATCTCCCCACGGAAAAAGCTGGCCTCTCACCTCAAGGCCGCCACCTCCATCCTAAGTCCCAACTCAACTAGCTCTCATATTGGGGCCACTAGCTCCCTTGCAACTCCCATAACTGCTTTGTGTAGCTTCCTTTGGGCGACTCTCCCCATGATTTATGGCCAACACGTCCCTGAACTGTGGCAAGCTGTACTTCATCTCTTTTTTTAATTTAACAAACTTTATTGCATTTTGCATAAAGAGCAGAACAAAACAAGACACTACAATAAGGCTAACAATAATACAACAACAAAAAACACAATTATAGTTCTATCACTAACTCCCCTCCTTCCCCCCACCCCTGCCTCAGAGGACGTATCTATTAGGTAAGCTAATAAACGAGCAGCACAAGATGATGAGGTTTAGATAAACACATCCCAGGGTAAAACACGAATCTATAGGATAAAAAGAGGGAGGGGGGGAGAGAAGTGGAAGAGAAAAGATAGTGCGGGCCCCCAGTAGGCATCAATGGCCCGTTGATAAGGTGCTAGGTATCCTTATCAGACATTGTGGGGGGGAGTTAGTGAAAGTAAAGCATGCAACTTATTCCATCTTTTGTTATAGACCGGGATACGGGCGTGCATACTGGCAATTATCATTTCAAGTCTAAGATTATGCAGCAATTCGTTAAGCCATTCAAGGTAGGGGATATTCGTTTGATCTTTCCAGCGGTGAAGCACAACGCACTTTACTGAAAGAGATCTCATGGACATGTGGTACCACCTCTCTTTAACTGACAGCCTGGAGTAATCTCCCAATATACATATCTTGGGAGTGAAAAAATCCTCTAGATCCAGGATTGGGTCCATGTGCTGTTTAATCTGCTCCCAGAGGTGTGTGATTTTGGGACATTCCCACAGTATATGAGAAAGTGCTCCATCCACCTGACCTGCAGCTCATCCATAGCGGACAGAGAGACTTCCCCATTCTGACCAAATGAGTAGGAGTGTAATAAATATTGTGTAAAATGTAAAATTGGGTAAGGTGCAATCTATCATTAGCTACATATTTGTATAGGTCCAACCGGATGCGGTCCCAGTTAAGGTTGGAACTTGGACAAGAGAGGACCAATAATTCAATCAGCCAGAGATCTCTGAGGAGAGTTTGGAAAACAGTAAGCTTACTATGTGGGAAACTGAATGCGGTTGCCATGCTAGGCTTTGAAGGATATGGAGGAATTCTTCTTGATTAACAGTCCATGGTGCGACACCTAGTCTCCAACTAATATGTGAAAGGTTTGGTAAACTTTAAAAATATATTTGGTAGGCAAATGAAAACATCCCAACATTACCTGACTCGAGATTAAGTTGTCCCCTGCAAAAAGGTCTATTACCTTTTTCCTTCAAATCGTGGTATATCTCTAGGGGAAAGCAGATGCCCATTTAGCTGGAAGTTAAGGTTATGACACAAAGGCTGGGAGATATCTGTGGTGTTTATCATAATGTAAAAGTCTACACAGTTGGGCACAGACCTAAGTGAGATGGCAATAATTGAGTTTTGGAGTTGGACCGGTAATATTTTAGGTGGGGTAAAGAATAGACTAGCAGGACTTAAAAGCTGCTATCAGGTCTTGCCAGCTGCAGCCATAGGGGGTATAAGAAAGGTTGGTCTGTTGGGACTTCTAGGTAGCCATCTAGCATATTTGGCAATGTGACTCACTAAGTAGTAGAGCAAAATTGGTAATTTAAGTCCTCCTACTTGTTTTGACACACTTAGTTGGAGGTAGGCCCGGCGTGGAGGTTTACCCTTCCATATAAATCTAGAAAGGATACTGTGTAGTTTCCTGAAACAGCCCAAAGGGAGTACTTATCCTCCCTTGCAGGGTAATTGGTAATGTGGTCCATCTGTTCTGATCTTGTGTATAGTACTTTTTGAGTAAACCTGTATGTTGGGAAAGGGTAATACCTAGATATTAAAGTTTAGTCATCCATTTTAGACCAAGATGGACCAGATCCGATCTGAAAAGGTTAGAGTTTGGTGACATTATTTCCATCTTATCAAAGTTGAGTTTATAGTTAGAAAACCTGCTGTTGTCTTGAATAACATTCAGTATTGCTGGGAGAGAGTCCACTGGGTCGGAGATGTGCAGTAGAATATCATCTGCATCTGCATATGCAGACAGTCTAAAATCAAATGAGCCGATGGGGATCCCTTTGATAAGGGAGGAACAGTTTAAGCAACACAGTAAAGGCTCAAGTAAAGGTTAAATAAAAAGGGGGGCAGGGGCAGCCTTGCCGAGTACCAGAATGTAGAACAAAACCTTTTGTCAGTATGCCATTACAGTAGAGTCTTGCCTGGGTTGTGAGTACAATATTCGGATCCATTTAATGAAAGTAGGGGGAAAGCCTAATCGGTCCAATACTGCAAATAGAAAATCCCAGTTAAACCGATCTAAAGCTTTCTCTTTGTCCAGAGAGACCAAAGCCATGGGTTAATTGGCCTCCCTGGTGGCAGAGAAGATATGCAATATTTTCCTCAGGTGGTCCACTGAGGAATGACCTTTCATAAAACCCACCTGTTCTGGGCCAGTCAGTCTTTCCCAGACTTGCAATATCCGGCCAGCCAAAATTTTGACAAATATTTTAGCATCATAATTCATCAGGGAGATGGGACAATAGTTGGTCACTCAATCTCGGGGTTTGCCCAGTTTAGGTATTACCACAATTGAGGCTTCCAACAGAGATGTATCTGATATGCCTTCAGCGCAGAGATAAGAAAATAACTGGTGGAGAACTGGAGTCAACTCTGTAGTAAAGGTCTTATAAAAATTGGAAGGAAGACCATCTGGTGCTGTACTTCATCTCTGCTCAGTCTATTCTCGCTGTCTGTGGGGCTTCAGAGCTGAAAACTCCCAAAGAAACCTTTCTCAGTACCTCTCAACTTAGCTCGACCTTGCCTCTCATACTCAGGCTGCAGTGCCAATGGAGCAATTTGCTCCAATCCTACCAGGGTGGCATAACTGGGGTCTCACATGGGGCTTGAACTACAGCTGCTGCCATGTCCGCCCACTGTCTCTCTCTTTCTCTCTCTCTCTCTCTTTCTCCTCTGCTCGAAACGTTCTGCATACACAGAGTAGGCAATTGCCCCCACTCCATCCTCCCCTTCTCTTAAACTCTCCTGAACTCAAACTTGGACTCCGGACTCCAACTCCAACTCTTGTCTATGTGCCCATGCTTATATCTGCCCGCCCATGGTGACCTCCCACCAGCAGCAGGTCCCGGAAGGGCAGCCCAGGATTAACCCTTTCAACATCGGGCTACCTAATCCCTATATTTACCTACAGAGGCACGAACTGTACCCACTAATTACTTATAGGCATAAAGTGTACCCTGCCTTAGACTCTAACCCCACCAAGGGGGGGGGCACACACTAATTTAGAGGAATGTCGGTTTCAGTGTTCTGTTGCTTTAATGAGTTGTTGCTCTGTGTCTGTATACTAGCGGATAAATCTGTTAGAACTGGACACTATTAGCCTGCTGATAATCTACAGAGTGCTAACTGAGCCCACTCCATTAATATGCACAGCCATAAGTGAGAGGAATGAGCTGCTCCTACAGTACGTGCACACTAGCCCATCAGTCTTAGAAATGAGCTAACTCTACAGTATTTATACACTATCCCATCAGTGTAAAGAATAAGCCACCCTTACAGTACATACACATTAGCCCAGTGTTAGAAATTAGATAGTCCTACAGTACATGCACACTAATCCATCAGTGTTAGAAATTAGATAGCCCTACA
This sequence comes from Neoceratodus forsteri, assembly GCA_016271365.2. NCBI lineage: Eukaryota > Metazoa > Chordata > Ceratodontiformes > Ceratodontidae > Neoceratodus > Neoceratodus forsteri. Next base: position 69,072,515 of record JADMNL010000035.1, read on the forward strand.
GTATGTGCACACTATCCCATCAGTATTAGAAATTAGGTAGCTCTACAGTATTTACACAGTAGCCCATCAGTGTAAAGAATATGTCACCCCTACAGTATATACACACTATCCCATCGGTGTTAGAAATGAGGTAGCCCTACAGTATTTACACAGTAGCCCATCAGTGTAAAGAATATGTCACCCCTACAGTATATGCACACTATCCCAACAGTGTTAGAAATGAGGTAGCCCTACAGTAAGTGCAAACTAGCCAATCAGTGTAAAGACTGAGCCACCCCTACAGTATGTATACACTAACCCCTTAGTGTGAGGAATAAGCCACTCCTGTAGTATATGCACACTAGCCTATCAGTCTTAAGAATGATCTGCCCCTACAGCATGTACACACTAGCCCATCAGTGTGAGAAATGAGCCAACCCTACAGTATTTACACTCTAGACCATCAGTGTAAATAATGAGCCACCCCTGCAGTATGTGCACAATAGCCCCTTAGTGTGAAGATTGAGCCACCTCTACAGTATATGCACATTAGCCCATCAGCATGAAGATTGAGCCACCCCTACAGTATATGCACACTAGCCCATCAGTGTGAGGAATGAGCTACTCCCAGAGTACATACACACTATACCATCAGTGTAAGGATTGAACCCCTCCTACAGTATTTGTGCACTAGCCCATCAGTGTCAGGAATGAGCCACTCCCACAGTATGTACACATTGGCCCATCAGTGTGAGGAATAAGCCACTCCCCCAGTATGTAGACACTACACCATCAGTGTTAAGAATGAGCCACCTCTACAGTACATGCACACACACTAACCCACCAGTTTGCTAAATAGATCACCCCTATAGGATACACACATTAGTGCATCAATTTGTTGAATTAGTCACCCCCAGTGTGTTTATATACAACCCCATCAGTGTGCTGAATGAGTCACTTCAATAGTACTTGTGCCTAGTTGGTCAAAGTGCTGAATAAGCAAGATCTACAGTATGTGTGCAGTATGCCTCCAGTGTGAAGAATGAACCGTCCCCAGGTACATGCACATTAACCCATCAGTTTCTGAATAAGTCACCCCTACACTATGCATAAGTAGCCCATCAGTGAGCTGAATGAGCAACCCACATACTACATGCACACTAGCCCACCAGATTACAGAATTAGCAGCTCCACAGTGCATGCAGACTAGCCCACCAGTTTGCTGAATGAGCCTCCCACACAGAAAATGCACTCTAGCCCACTAGTTTGCTGAATGAGCCGGCCACATAGTACATATACACTAGCCCACCGGTTTGTTGAATGAGCCACCTGTGTGCATTACATGCACACTAGCCCACCAGTTTGCTGAAGTGAGCCACCCCCACAGTACATGCACAGTAGCCCATCACTGTGCTGAATGAGTCACTCTGCCTGCCCCATGTGACTCTATTTATAAACAAAGGATTAGGCAGACACATAACAAGTTGTGATGATGCTTATTCACCCATCATACAAAATTAGAATTGTGCTGGGTGACTTCACTTGTTCTATTAATATAGAGGTTTTACATTTAACTGTTCTTTTACAATGTCTGGAAGATGCCCAAGTTCCCCAAAATGGTATTGCACTACTGCAATGCAATTGTTTAAGAAATCCAATACCGTGGCGTAAAATGTAGCCTCAACAACAAAGGGGGTATAAGCGCGTCAGTGTGCAGTCAAATGTTATAACGTCATGTCATTTAAGCCTGTCCTGGGCCGCAGCCCAGGCCAGCTACGGGAAGAGCCCTCCCCTCATGTGGGCAACTGGAGATTGGACAGCAAGACTGGGCATGGGGCCAGCCACTCAGGGCCTCCAGTCCTTCAGATGTCCTCTGTACATTGCTACTACCTCACTTACCTTCACTTCCCGTATAGAAAAAAAATAATGAAAAAAAATTACTATGCTAATGCATTCATTAGCGATGCTCCTAGTCCTAATTCTCACAAAGTATGGAAATGCACTGTTAGAATTGCCAACCCTAACTTCCATGCCCTCCCCCACCCCTATCCTTGGGACTCTGTATGTACTTCTTGACACTGGCAGCACTCCCCTGCCCTCTCCCCCATGACATGGTTCGGGATCTCAAGAAGGTTTAGTGTTTTAATACTTTTTTATGTTTGCGAAATGGACACATCACACGTGTGTGTGTGTGTGTGTGTGTGTGTGTGTATGTATGTATGTGTGTGTGTATATATAGTATATATATATATATATATATATATATATATATTCATGCAAAAAAAATCTGTTTAATGCATCAGTTAGGTTGTTCCACAGCAACAAAAGTTAGAAATTCGGTGTTAGGGTTGAAAACCCTAACTGTGCATTCCCCACCACCCCCACTACCACCACACATACACACACATACATGCAAGTAGGGGAAGGACCAAGGCAACACAACCAATCACACACATCCAGCAGGAGGTGTATACCTGTGTTACTGTAGGAAGTGGAGAAATCCAACCTGAGATATCAGAGATTATTTACAAAGTTGTTCTTTGAGGTTAGTTCACATAAAGGTGAACCAAGCTGGCAGCAGCAAAAATGGTGTACCTCACTTTGTTTTCAACTTATGGGTGGCGAAAAGTGTCATGGGTGCTGCAATGTTAGCCTATGGCAAATTGGTCAATTTGGAACAGTGTAACTCTGTAATCCTTAAGATGTGTAGCACAATAGCAGGAAAAAGCACATATGTGGTACCAGGTCTTGCCATCCTGCAAATTTGAGGCTGAAGGACCCAACTGTTTGCTTGCAGGATGATGGCAAGATGTGCAGTCATTAGGAGCATATGCTCACAAATACTTTCACAAACATGACTGTTGTCATAGCACGACACTTCGGTTGGAAGTGGTTAGCAAAGGTTTCAGGGATTGAGCAAAATCCTGTTTGGATCTTGCTAACCCCAAAATACCATATATGTAGTCTGTGTTATGTGTTGGTGGCAGCGTGTGGTCCAAGATGTCCAGGTGTCTGTGGTGATATGTGTTTAGCGGTGCGTGGAATGTCCGGGATGAGAGTTAGCAGTGACGGCCCCAAGCAACAGCCCAATGGGAGCATGGGTGTGCGGTTTCGTGGTTTACATAGTTGTATGTTATTCCTGTTACCTGCTGCTGGATGTGTGTGATTGGTTGTGTTGCCTTGGTCCTTCCTCTACTTGCATGTATATGTGTGTGTGTGGGGGTGGGTGGGGGAATATGAGTTAGGTTTTCAACCCTAACACTGAATTTCTTTGCTTTTGTTGCTGTGGAACAACCCTAACTGATGCATTTAACAGAGTTTTTTGCCATGAATTTCTTTTCTTTCTGAGAATGTGCAGTATAAATAGTGAATGGAATGTGGTGGTGGGAGCGTGGGGTCCACCATGTGATTTTTTTTGTCACTTCGCTGCACAAAAACTGCATGACCGAGTGAAATGAAAATTGCGTACGCAAACAGAAATGCAAACAGTAACGGCAATGGTAATGCAGAAGGAAACAGTAACGCAATCAAAATGGAAACGCACCGAAACGCAAAATGCTAAGGCTAACAGAAACCAAATGGTGACGAACACACAAACAGTAACAGTAATGCAATTGGAAATGGAAACTGTTATGGTAACAGCAACGATGATGCCACAGGAATAGTAACAGAAATGGAAGCGGAAATGCAAATCGTAAAACGCACAGTCACACAATTAGAAATGCAAACGCTTACAGTAACACCAACGATGACGCCAAAGGAAACAGAAATGCAAATGGAAACACAAATGGAAGCACGTAGGCAAATGCAAATGGTAATGCACATGGTGATGCAAAAGGAAATGCAAATAAAAACAGTAATGGAAATGCAAATGGTAACAGTAACACAGATGCAAGCGCAAACACAAAGGGTAACACAGACGGTGACGTAAACAGGAACGCTAATGCAAACGGTTACGGAAACACTAACTGTAACAGTAATGAAAATGCACACCCTTTTTTTTTTCGCCAAAAGGTGCATTGAGAAGCACAGTGAGTACAAATAATGTATGCATAATAATGGGCCTCGGAGCAGAAAATGAACACTTGGAATACTAAATTGCTTATCTCAGGAACCATAGGACGTAGAAAAAAATTTAAATCTCATATTATTTATGACTTTCCTGGCTAGTCTTGCTCTTAGCCCTCTAGCATTTTTCTGACAAAAAGTCTGTGTCTCGAAGCGTTTTCGAGATACAGGCTCCGAAAGCCGTGGCGGACACCGTAATATTAGCCTATGGGAAAAATTGTCAGCTTCAGAGTGACGTAACTTTGCAGCCCTCTAATATTTGTCACCAAAGTAAAAAAGCACATCTGGGATCTTGGCTTTCTTCCCTCAAATTTCAGCCCAAAAGACCAAACCGTTCTTTCACAGCAGAGTGGCAAAGATTTCCTATACTTTTGGGCATAGTGTGTAGTAGTGCCATGATTTGTGACACTGCTGCAAAAAATCACGAACGTGTCGAATGTGTGGCACTACTTTGTGACACTACTGTTCTAAAAATTTCAAAACATATTTCTGGGCTGTCCCCAAAAAGACATGGCTAGCATCCTCAGGGCTCGACTAGGTGAACACAAAAAAATTGTGTCCTAGAGGGTCCCAAATTTAAACCAAACATTTCTGTGACCACCAACTGAAAACCAAGGCACGGATTTGCAGCTACTAGAGGGTAATTGCGACACTAAAACTGCATTTCGACACTTTTGAATATTTTGTTAACTTTTCCCATTGACTATAATAGGAAACTTGTTTTTTGAATAATTTTTGAACTGTTTAATATTTTTTCACAAAATCTTTGAAATGCACATCGAGGACCCTGGCTACATATTCCCTGAAGGTTTTTGACCAGTCGTGCAGACCATGCAACCTGTAGGCGCGAGCAAAGAATGTGCAAAAATGCATAATTACTACATTCTCCGGTGCTATGTAGCTCTGCAACTGTACATCCAACCATTACGAAACATGTCAGATCCAGAGACCTATGGTACTGCTCAGTGCACGCCAAATTTCAGGCAAATCCGTCATATGGTGGCAAAGTTATTAAGCTGCCAAATTTCAAAGTTTAACCTTAAATGGGGTACTCAACCCTAACTATAGTGGCACTACTGTGCCACTATAATGTAACCCCCCCTACAAATGGGGGTTCCCAAAAAGTCTTACTTGAGCTTGCCTAAATGCTCATTGCCAGGCTGGTGTCCTGCATTTTAGCAGTTTAAATATGATTACCAGAGCTTGTATAGCTTCTGTGTACTGTCTCTTTAAGAGCTGCTTGATTGCAGCGTAAGTAATCTGAGATGGAGCTCTGTTGAAAGATGTAACTATTTGCTGAAAACCATTTAGAATGATAATGATAATGTAGTTTGTCTAACCTGCTTTCTTTGTAGCAAGGACTGTTTTGTTTGTCTCCACTATTTTGGCCCTGGACTGCAAATTGGACCAATCAGTTCTGGTGGGACCTAAATGTAGCAGACTACAGGAACTGTCTGAATTCAAAACCTTAGGAACTGTGGCTTGAGTTTTGCACCTTTTGCAACTGAAGGGAGCTCTTGCTTTGACTGACAGCCAAATTAGCCAACCAAAGCTTTGTATCTTGGGGAAGTCCGGGCTACTTGCAGTTTTCTGTTATAACTAAGCTGGAAGCTGAGCAAGAAGGAGCTGAAGTGATTCTGAGAGCAATCCTGAGTGGATTAGCATGGCAGAACAATGAAAAGGCTGAGAGTTTGGCCTCCATGTCTGCTTGCTGCTCCTGAGAGGGCGAGAAGAGAATTATTTTGGACCAAATCCAAGTTTGTGTGACTAAAGTAAGCTACTGAAGTGGGCCAGGCTCAACTAGAAGACCGAATATTTTTGCTGAATGCGATCAGCCTGTCAGGAGTTCCAGCTACCCCTAAGCTCCCGGTGTGTGCAGAGACTTTGCGATTGTGCCCGGTGAGCGCTTTGCCTGGTAGAGTAGAATTCCCGTACATGTAAATGTGCTATGAGCTGCTAGTGGGTTGTGAGTTAATTCCCCACTGTGTGAACTGTGTTCTGCTTGCTGAAAGCTGTATCCAGCCCAAAACAGACTGCTTCCGAACTTGTCTCCATGCAGTCTGGGTTTTGCCAGACTGGCCCAGCCAGACTACCCACTGCACAGAGAAGCCATCGACGAGAGACCTGCCTGGGGATCAGCCCTCTGCTCCATGCTTGAACAGGAACGATGCCTCTACAACTTGTGTGGGCCCTGCTTCTCCTAGCATTCCAGATCAACCACCTGCAGTCTCTGTTTTCGTCCAGCCTGTGTCCAGTCTTGGGTATCGTGAGTAAATACCAGGGTAGCTTCCTACAACAACAGTTTAATCTGAGTGTGTCATCTGATTGTATTGTTGTTTCATTTCCTTTACGAACTGAGCCCTCTGGCCCTGGATTACAAATATTGTGTACTGTGCATGTTGTGTTTTCCATCACAGGACCCCAGCCAGCTGCAACCCTGGGCAACTGTCCTTGCTAGCCCATCTCTTCTCTACCTGGGTACCCAGAGGTGGACTGTGTGGGGGGACTCAAAGCACATGCATAACTGCTTGATTGATATAACCTTTAAGCTAATTAATCTGATTTTGCCCCTCTCTTGTTCAAGTCCCCTGAATAAATCAGCTCTGACTTTGTCTGCATGTAATCTGACTGTGGTTCCAGTTTGTGCTTCAAGTACTGTACTGTTGCTATTTGCTGTGCTTAACCTTGTTTTACAGGGGGTCCCTAGGGTCAAGCCAGAGGAACCAGCCCTGGTGGTAAGTGCAAACAGTGTGGGTACTTGTGTGGTGTACCAGGGGTATTGTGAAAGTGATTATTGTACAGTGTTCAGGCCACTAGAGGGGAAAGAGGAGGGGTCACAGTATCCCGGAGGGCTGTGCCCAGGTTAGCTTGACCACTACCAACCCTGACCTCTGGGTGGAGGCACCCGTTTCAGAGCTCAGGCCCCTTAACCTGCTACTATCCAAGCAGGCAGGGGTAGTAACCCTTAGGACAGCGCCACCTAGGGGTTACAATAATATATACATATATATATATATATGCATGATAATACTTCTGAAAACCATACACTTTTTTGCCATAATACCACTGATGCACTCCATTGACAATATTACAAGATCCCATGACACTATAGCTCATGTTCATCGCAATAGAATTACGAGATCCCGTAATACTATCGATTCACCTCCTAATATGGCACCATAAAAATTGTGCTTCCATGAGCTCCATGCACACTCTGAACAGCTGTCTGTGAGCCAGCTTTTACTGTAACTTTCCCATACAGTAAAAGCCTCATGTTATAACAGCTGACAAAACCAGATCTCCCAAAATGGCTCAGCAAACCGGAAAAGCCATAAAAGAAGAAGAAGCCACTTCATAAAGGCTCAAGAAAATTAAAATAGAAAAAAAACAGCTTTTGACTTTCACTTCCTTAAGAGTTTGCATGGCTTTGGTTCAGGTGAGGGCAGCACGTGGAAGAGACCGGCAACTTGGACTACAGAACAAGCTGCTCGGGGGGGAACACTTCTGTCTGTAGTTCCAGGCAGGAGCATGGAGGTAAACTCCTGTCTGGATCCATATATTACAAAAAATAACAAATAGGGGACTGTGAATTTCTCAGCTATAATACCATCTCAAGGTTCTAGTTACATGTTAGAACCTTTCGATGGTATTATAGCCTTGTAATATATAGTACCTATTTTTTATGTATGTATATATATATATATATATATGTGTGTGTGTGTGTGTGTGTGTGTATGTATGTTGTGTGTATATATATATATATATATGTAATAGATATACCACTCTGAGGGTGTGCGGTCGCTCTGATATCACGCATGCCTTGGTGTGCTAGACGCATCAGGCCGCAAGGCTGAGGCGCCAACCGCCTAAGGTGTGCGGAGTATCAGAGCGCCGCATCAAGACACTCAGAGTGGCTTATCTATCTTATAAAATGTCAAAATTGTTTTGAAGGGGGCAAAAGTGCAGTGTGCAGTCGCGCTCTGATATCATGCGGTCATGTGATGCTGCTCAGCTAATGATATTGCTGCAATTTCCCTACCCATTTATAAATATAGATATATATGTATATATATATATATATATGTGTGTCTGTGTATATATGTATATGTGTGTATATATATATGTGTGTGTGTGTGTGTGTGTGTGTGTGTGTGTGTGTGTGTGTGTAAAATAAAAAAATAAAAACCTCTAAACTGTGAAGAAGAGAGTTGCTAGTACATCTCAGGGCTCTAGTGACATCATAATACCATGCAAGCTTCACTCTCGTCTTGTAGTTCTGTGATGTCTCAGGAACCCCTCAGTGTGCTTAGAACCCTGTTCTTTAAAGTCAGAGATTAGTTTATTTATTTCAAAGGTTTTACCAGGAAAGACATACTGACCTGAAAACAGCTGGTTTCCAGAGGCGTCCTGGGAGGGATATGGAAGATAGTACAAGAGGTCAAAAGGAGAGAAAATTGAATGGACATTAACAGATCTACAAAAAACAAAATAGTTTTTACAAACAATATTGTACAGTCAAAAAGGAGCATAACAGTAAACAGTCCAGGGTAAAACAGGAGCAATATGTGTAGGAGAAAGCGGGATCAACTCAGGTAAAGAATCAAAGGCAGCTGCAGGTTGTAGTAGTAAAGTCACGGAGAAGAGACTTGAAGTAGCAGTGCAATGAAGAGTGTTTTCCAAAAAGCTTGTTTCAGCTACAGTTAACAAAAACGTTAGCTTAGCTTATGGATCTGCTCTTCTAAGCACCACCTATGCTGTGCTCCATCAGTTTTTCTTTCCATGCTATTTCTAAGTGAAATGTGGCAGCTATCTTTTTTTTTTTTGAGAAAAAAACAGCTAAATTAAAATATTTATAAAATACTCTTGTTTTTATGCGGAACTGGAATATTTTACAACCAAATAAAACTGGAACATGCCCAGAATCTTTTATAGTAAAAAAAAAAAAAAAAATTAGGGTCAATATTTTGCCCAATTTCATTGCACTGCTGTTTTAACAGGGAAAGGAGAAGAGAGACAGAGTGGACAGGTAGAGGGAGAACGGACCAGAGTTTAGGAAAACAGTACGAGAAGGCAGCTTGGCCAGCAGTAGATTTCCTGGTTGGAACAGAAACATATACAGCTTGTAAGGGACAACAAGCCATTTTTCATGTAGATACCTAAACAGTGTGGCTTGAAATTTATTATTGTGTGTGTGTGTGTCTGTTTTTTTGGGGTGGGAGTAATAAAACTGTAATGTTTTTGATTTTTGTAGACCACAGCCCTAAGAACTAGTGCAATGTGCTGGCTTTGCTCACACTCAATAAAACATTCCATCAGCAAATATAACAAACCTTGGTTATTCGGATTTTGGAAGTAGTTAAAATCCAAATCAAGCCAAACAATGGACATGGCAGAGTGAGTTTTAATTACCACCATGTTTTTGGACTTGAAACTTTTATCCCCCACCCAAACAAAACATGAAACAGTTCCAAGTATTGAATTTCTATCTAAAGAAAAGCTCATTCAAAACAAAAATGAGATGAAAGCAGAGTCGGAACTATCAGCTCAGTGATGAAACTGGAACCTCCCCCTGTAAGGGGGGGGAGGAGGAATTGGGACGGGATCTCTGGCTGCACCCTCTGCAGAAAGTACTCCCCCTCCCCCCCGCAAGTGTGTGAAAAGGCCAGCGACTGGCTGGCAGGTGATGCTCTGCGGGTGGGGGTTGGGGAAAGGGGCCTTAGTGGTTGGTCAGCGCACAGGGCATGAGTGGCAGGGTTTGGTGGCCAGGGGGCCAGAGCATGGCCCTAGTGGCGGGATGCTGGGGGGTTTAAAGGAACTCACCTGCTGTGCTTTGGCCATTTTCACCGCCATTACTGTGCTGCTTATCACTGCGTGGGCAAATTAGGAGTTTTTTTCACACCCACCCACACCCCTCTTTGGGCCCCGAGGGCTGTGGCTAGTGTAGGTAGGGTCCAACTATTCATTACCTGGGGTTTTATGTGTTTTTTGCTTAATACTTGATGCACACAATTTACTCAAGTGGTATGTGATATTTGCGGGTAAGGGTGCCTGGGGAGACCTGCAAAAGCGGTACCCCATTTCCCTGCTGGTCCGAAGCTGTGCGGTGGAAGCCCAGAAAGGCAAGGGCAGAGGTGGTGGGTTCTACACCTTGCCAGGGATGGTCAGGGTGTGGTGTGATTTGAGGGAGCTCATACACGTCTTCGCAGGCAGCTGAGGTGGGAGGGGTCCTCTGCAAGTCTGGGATCTTCCTCCCCCAACAGGCTGGGGGGGAGACAGCATCTGTGGCCTGGCTCTGACGCCTCCATTATCATGGTGTCATTTTGGTGATAGATTATAGTTTTCTGTAATGCAATTTGTGTATTTAAATGTAAATTAATGGTATGCTATGCCTTGTATGTTTTGATTTTGATTTGATGAGTAAATTTGTGCTGCAGCCTTTTGAACCCAGAGTGTGTGTGTGTGTGTTTTCTTTGTGTTCTTTCCACAGTGGGACAGAAAGTGGGGGCACATGGGATGTCCGTGACCAGTGCTTCATCAGTAGGAAAGCAACACTGACAGGTGAGAAATCATGATTAAATGGTACCTGCCCTGCGTCCATAACATGGCCTGGAACCTCAGTGAAGGTGCAGTCCTTGTCCAGATAAATCGAGCATATGGAGCCTCCAGGTTCTGTTCAATACAGCAAGCTCATTTCTTATACCGACCATCCCAGAACTCCACCTTGTGTGATGGCAGAGTGATCAGGACTGGCCAAATTTTGCACATGCTGCTTGTTAATTTCCACTAGCAACTTGGGTCCTGTGTGGGTTTGGCTGTCCCACCCTGGGGAGAACAGCAGGGGAGCCAAGCACATCACAAAGGTGCAGATACTTGGTTTTTGGGATGAAGGGACACTTGGGATTCATACATCTCCCTGCCAGGACGGCCAACAAGCAAAATCAATGTGGTTGCAAAGGCGCCCCCATCCAGTTGGAGAAGATTGGTAGTCAGTCGTGCCCACCCCAGTGAAGGTGGGGAGATGGAGAGAAGACGAACAAAAAATGTGTTTTGCTCATATACAAAGAACTCTGAAACTCTGCAAGAGAATGTCTGGGTGTATGGATGCCATGGGTTTCAAGATGTTATTTCTTCTGGGGTGGGGGATGCCATTTTTCACCCTATAGCTGCCGATTTTGGTTGCTTTGCTCCCACTGCCTTCTCTCAATTCCTAGCTTGACTTTAAATAGATTAGTTATTTCTTAAGATGATGTACTGCTGTGATTTAACTCTTACTATGCTCTTTCTTAAGTAAATGTGGTGTATACTTGGGGGGAGGGAGGTTGACAAATAGGGCTCTGAATACAACTTGGAGGGGGTACTAAAGATGAACCGAAGAGGCTTCCTACTAAGTGGTAGATTCCCCGACATGGGTGGGGCCAGAGTGGGGAACATGCCCCAGTAAAACTCTGCTGCATCCAAGCTGTGCCCCTACAGTGATACACAGGCAGGCAGGCAACAAAGCCCAGGTTTAACTTTATCTGTGTGCCCAGGCACAAGCTCTCCGCATCTTGCATAGGAGGACAGACTGAAAACTACATATACCAACATCTCCTGACATGGCTACCATACAAGTCCCTCTCAACTTAGACATAAAAATGATGCACACACAAAGGCTGTATAAATAATTTTATTGCCTAGGTATGGTGCTAAGACACCACAGCCAAACATCCCTACCTAGCGCCTTACACAGAAAGCTTCATCAGGGAGCCATGCTTGACTACAACCTACATGATTAAATTCTACAGTGATTTAAATATTCATCTGTTTTATCACATGTGCAGAGAAATTTTGTTTCCCCTTTACCTTGCATGTGTCCAGCCATCCTTAATTCCTGAAGCCACCACTGTTACCCAAATCTTCGAAAACATGTTTAACAGAAGTTCTATACCAAGAACCTGGCTGCTACTGGTTTAACTTATAAACACTTAAGTACTTGTTTGTGTGTGTATATATGTGTGTGTGGGGGGGTCTTTCTTTGAAGATAACAGGTTGGCTTACTTTATTGGGGCACAGTAAACAAGGGCTCTCAGTGTCAGGAAAGGACAGAGACTGGGCTTCCATCCAGGTGAAGAGAAACAGATAGACTGTAGTCTGAGGCAAGGCTCTCCCTGGCTGGCTGGCTCCCAGGAGCTGCTGCCAGCCTGATAGAGAACAATGGTGCCTCTTGTTCCCAGGATATACTGGAAATGAACTGCTGTCTCTCCCCTTCAAAGAACACAAAAATTCTGGTGGGGTGGTAACAGATTCGGAAATGCTGTCTCCATGAGAAGGAGCAGGGCATTATTATAGCTTTCGGATCCAGGGTATCCATCTCTCTCTGAATGATAAAATAGTGCATAACAGAGCATTGTTCTGTATAGAATTGCATCCCTTTCAAAACGCTATTAATTGTACCGTAGTTTGAAGGTCATGGAATTTGATTGTTCCCTTTTGTGGTACATCATTCTGAAATCTCTAGAGACTGCACGTCAGTTTCGTTCTGAAAGTGAAAGGACCACCATGTGTACATTTCACATAATACTGTACACTATAAAAAATACAGGATGAGCAACTTTATGCACAACCAGTGTGTCCTGTCACCTCGGGGTTGAAATACCCATGGACCTCTCGAGCTTCACTGTTGAGGTCAGAGGGGATCAGAACCCCTCTGTGGAAGTACACACTGGCTGTGTACAGTTGCACATCCAGTATTCTATATATAATGTATACTTCAAGATACCTTGTATGAGACATGAATGAAATGAAGGGGGACATGATAGAAACTTTTAAGTACCTCAAGGGAATCAACAAAGTCCAAGAGGGTAGCATGTTTCAGAAAAAGAAATGTGCAAGAACAAGGGGGCACAGTTTGAAAATAATGGGGGGACGGCTGAGGGCAACGTGAGGAAGATTTTTTTCCCAGAGAAGGTGGTGGACGCATGGAACAGCCTTTCTAGGCAGGTTGTGAGGTCAAAGACAGTGGGGGAATTCAAGGATGTGTGGGACAGACATAAGGTAATTCTGGTGGGGGTAGGAAGTAGTAGGCTGTTGGCTAACTAGGATCTGCAGTTTATCAAATAGGTAGGGAAATGGGCAGACTTGGTGGGCCAAGCAGTCCTTATCTGCTGTCAAAGTCCATGTTTCTATGTTTCTATATAGGAAAAAAAAAACATTTAAAAAGCACATGACGTGTGATGGTGGGTCTGATGGTAAGGTCTGGCTTAAAGCGCACGTGTTTGGGTGCTTTAATCATACCGAACCCTCGTTATTTGAGCTGTGGCTTTGATTTAACAATAGTGACCCTCTTAAATATTAAAAGCTATCACTGAAACCCACTCCCATTAAAACAGAGCCTTCCCCACGCTCTACAAACTAATACCTCACAAATCATCTGAGCACAGGGGCAGAGCGTTCAACAATAGGAACCAGGAAGGGGAAGGAATTAGGCGGATGAGCAGAATTTATGATTCTGTCCCCTACAAAATTTAAGAAATGAAAAATTCAGCTTCCTGATTGCCTGCTCCACCTCTGCGCAGAGACATTTTGTGATGACTATGTAGGGAAAGCGTGAGGGCGCGTGCTCCATTTACTTGTATGGCGCGTCATTTCTAAAGCTTATTTCCTGATTTTAAATTGGGTTTTATTAGTTGAACCTTGGCATCGATCTGTACCAAAACCCAGTTTAAAATCAGGAAATAAGCTTTGGAAATGATAGATGACAATCCGTGTAAGTGAATAGAGCAACAGGCAATAAGGAAATGGAAGAGATCATGTGGCTAGCTGTGGGGGCAAATTATGACCTCTTTCCTTCTTTCGGGGGCAGCAGTGAAAAATTATTAAATATTACAGAGTAGCTCCCATTTAGGTAAGGGGAGCTCCCTGTTTTTTCTTGAACCCACCTATACATGTCAGGAAAGGTACTCTTTAAGTTTCATAAGCAGTGGGGCTGACCAGCGATCAAGTGGTAGAAATGGCAAGTTTATAAAAAAGAAATTAAACTGCATATACTGCCAACTGCAATACATCACGGGCCTCATATGTAGCTTACATACAAGGCATTCAAAAGACACTGCCATTGTTCTTAGCCTATATGCTTATCCTTAGCATTGTACCACTATGCCCTGTAATAGGATTACACGGCAGTCATCTCTGAAGGTAATGTTTTTTTAAGGTGATGTTTCTTTTTGAGGTGGGAGTTGTTTCAGTGTATGTGTGTGCCTAATGATGTGAGTTTGCACTGTGTTTTGCACTTCAGTCTGTGCACATGTGGTGCCATGAGCCAGTGCCATCCGTGGAAAATGTTGGTGGTGTTTAGGGGCATATCCCATTGAAGAAGGCTTGAAATATGGCAGGGATGAGTTGCAGGGGGTTGTGCAGTGTCCCTCTACAAGAAGCATGGGAAATATGGCAGGGGAAGGCTACAGAGAGGCAGGGTGCCGTGCCCTGTAAATGAAGGCTGGGAAGTATGGCTGGGCGGAGTTACAGAGGGGGGAGAGTGCAGTGCCCTGTCTTATACAAGAAGGCTGGGAAATCAGGTAGGGCTAGGGTACAGAGAGGCAGGGGCCTAATTAAAATCACTAGAAGTAGCCTGTGAATTCCTGAAGAGCTGCCGGGCAGGACTGTTATTCAGTGTTATAAATCAGGTGAAGAAATAGGTGGTCTCATAGGCCAGAAACATCATGTGACTGTCCAGTTATCAATCAGACAACTCCGATCTCATGGTGGATGTTTCATTAAATATCTTTGCTTTTTAAATTTTTATGACCATGTTATAAGTTGAATACCACACTTAATGATGTCCCATTGTGCTAAATATACTGACATATCCAGTGATACCGGAAAACACTCAGCTGCATCTCTTGAAAGTGTCCGTATAGCTCAGCACAGCTGGACTCCCTGCTGTGTGTTTGTCCTTATGCACTTGCTGTGTCTGTGATTGTCTGCTACCGCTGACTCCATCGGCTATGACAACTGATCCTGTTTAGCATGCAGAAGAGTCCTATAGCACTTTATAGTCCAGCGTTGAGATCCTTGAAAGCACCTTAGCTGCGGGCTTAGCTGCCAGTCTGCTGGGGAGACACTGAGAGAACAAGGAGACTGTGCCATAAGAATGGTAACCTTCTAGCTCATCCCAGCGAGGTGACGGAAATCCTTTGTTTTCCCCAAGATCCCTGCAAAGTAACTGGAAACTTTGTTTTCCAAGATCCCAGTGAGGTGACTGGAAATGTTTTGTTTTTCCAGAGCAGAGCAAGTCAAGACTACAGCAGATATGAGGGAAGTCAAAAGTGCAGCAGTCTTAAAGGAGAAATGCCATTTCTGCAAGCCTGTGTCTTGTGTAGAACAAGTGCTTAAAGCAGCAGTGCAACAAAATTTTGCAAAAAAAAAAATTGCCATATCTTTTTCACTATAAAAATTCCTGACATCTTCCAGTTCGATTTGATGGCAAAATGTTTTAGATCCACCACAATTTGAGTATGTTATGAATGCTTTTATTTAGTTTTTCTCAAGAAAAAAAAAAGATGACTGCCACATTTGGCATAGAAACAGTAGTGTCGACTTTAGACTTTGTTCCATCATCATAGATGCTGTTTTTTTTTTTAACTTCAGGTGGCACAAAGACTGACATGCATTGGGTAGATGTGTTCTGTATGCTTTTGGAAAAAATTAGGAGGAATACATTATATCGCTTTCTGTATAATATTAACCATGGTATATCGGGATCATTATATATAAGTTGTAACAGCAAAGCCACTGTTGTTCTTGTTAGCCTTCTTGTCTCTTTTCTTATTGTATCTGCAGGAAAATCAATGAACATATATTTGGAAAAAAATTTGAAATAGCATTGTAGACTGGCCGAGGGTTAGGATTGAGAAAATGAAACAGGAACTCATGGTTCACGGTTCACAGCACAAGAGGTACATGGAAAAGTAGATTTAATAGGTATTCTGATATTATTTATTGTGGCTGAAACTAGCTTTTTGGAAAACCATTTGTCTTTGCACTGCTGCTTTAAAATACTGCTTCCACTGACGTCCCGGGTTCTGGAACGGACACAGAAAGTCAGAAGGCCATCTCTCCTTCTCCAGGAGGGGGATCTGGTGCAACAGCGGTTTCTGGCGGAGGTCGGAGACTCAAGGCTTCTGGTACCTAAGATGCAGGAGGTGGGACAGGCGGGGCCTTTTCCCCTATCGTCATTGTACATCCGCCTTCAGGGACGCTTAGTGGTAGTCCCGCTCCCATGGCCCCACCCTGGGTGGTAGGCCAGGGCTTGCCTGTTATCATGCATTGGGGGTGCCTGCCTAGTGGCCCTGCCTGGGGAGAGCCCTGGGTATGGCAGGGCTAGCAAATAAGGGCCAAGTCCTCCAAGTGGAGGATAGGGGTCCGTCCCAAAAAATACTGCTTCCAGTTGTGTTCTATTTTATTTTTATTTATTGAGAAGTATCAGAATTACAACCTTTGAGTCAAGGACTCTTTTGCAAAGGCTCCACGTCAGTGTTACTTACGAAGTAGACAAAGCAAACAAGCAGCATGACAACAAGCATTAAACAACAGAAACAGGTTACAGGGCACAAACCCCGAGTCAATAATATTCTCACTAATCTCTTCTGTTATAGTTCATGAATGACATTTCTGTAAATGTAGTGGATATTGTTGATTTGCATACAGGTGGTGAGGACCACTTTAGAACTGCACAATGTACTTTCTGTCCTCGTTAAGCTTTCTATCACAATGCATTTATGTTTCTCTTATAGAACTCTGAGGTTAAAAGGGACATATGTAGATACGTCAATGTTTACGGACAAAAAATGACTCATCGCCCATTTTCTACCTAGGTCCTCACCAGTCTAACACTGGCTAGGCCTCTAGTGCATCAATTATCCCATAGTTCTGCTTGAACTAACTCCCTCCCCCATTTGCTCCAACACCTCCCTACATGCTCCAACCCCCCCGGTCCAACTCCTCCCTTTAGCTCCAGCCCCTTCCCATGTAGACCCCACATAACCCCTAAGTTTATGTAGGCACTTACCTCCCATGTGTGAATATGATGAAGGGCCAGTAAGGATGTAACAATGACAGAATGCAAACCAATGTGTGTAACACTAGCGTAAACAGTAAAATAAGGTGACAAGACTTTCTATAGATACATTAGTGAAAGGAGAAAGTCCAAAGGGGTATTGCTAAGCTCAAAGGAGAAAAGGGGGCGTGTGAGGAGGAGGACCCTGTAAAAGCATCTATCCTAAATAGATACTTTTGCTCAGTATTTACTGAAGAGAAGGTAGGGCAGGGCCCACAGCTCAGCACCATGGACACAGGGGGAGGGAGGTGAGCACTACTCCCTTCACAAAAGAAAGGGTCCTACAAGAGCTCACTAAGCTCAGCATGGACAAAGCAATGGGACCTGATGGCATACATCCCAGGGTACTAAGGGAGCTAAGGGTGGAACTAGCAGAGCCATTATCAGAACCGTTTAGTGAGTCTCTGAGCACAGGAGAGGTCCCAGAAGACTGGAGAAGGGCTCATGTGATCCTGCTCCACAAGAGTGGCAGCAGGGAGGAGGGAGGTAATAATCCCCCTTTACAAGACACTGGTTAGGCCCCATCTGGAGTACTGTGTGCAGTATTGGTGGCCACACCTTCACAAGACATTAACCAAACTGAGGCAGTCCAGAGAAGGGCAACCAAAATGGTGCAGGGACTGCATCAGAAGACATATGAGGACAAATTAATGGAGCTCACTAATATGTTTCAATATAAGAAAAATAGCAGGACAAGAGGACACAGCATGAGATTAGAGGGAGGTCGAGTAAGGGGAATGTGGAAATTCTTTTCACAGAAAGGGTGGTGGATGCATGGGCAGCCTTCCTCAGGAAGTGGTGGATATGAATACAGTGCAGGGCTTCAAACAGGCATGGGATAGGCATAAGGAAGCAATACAGATTAGGATGAATAGATAGGCCACTGACAGCAAAGGACAATGACACATATATAAGGTAGAAAAAGAAATGGGCAGACTGGATGGGCCTTGCGGTCCTTATCTGCCATCAACTTCTGTGTTTCTATATTTGTTTACCCAGTATAGGCCAGCTGAGATGCAGTATCTCATTCACAGAGGAGTCTTGATTTTACTCCTTTTTTTGCTGCTGAGTGAACTGAAAGCACTGAGAGGTTAAATGACTTGCTCAGGGTCATTCATACAGTGAAGAAGTGGTTCTGGGTGGATGTGAACCTGCGATTACTACTTCCCAAATCTATGCTCAGCCACTAGACCATACTGCTTCCTTCATCAAGGACACTCTTAAAGAGCTTTACTAAACTGTATGCTGATTACTGCAGAGGAGACCACTCTTATGGTTGGAAGAAGGGCTCACATGTATTCTTAGGGTATGAGAACCATGAACCAAAGAGCAGCGGTTCTAGTTCCTAAGAATGTAAATGAAAACATCTTTACAACCATTAAGAGTGGACTCTGTGCTAGTATGAACATATTATTGATCATGATTACTCAATAATGTATTAAAAGTTCCAAAAACAACCAAGGATCCCATTTCCAGAGCACCTGAATGTTTGACATTCTTTACAGAACAAGACTGCCTCATGTGTAAGAAAAGGAGCACTCTGGTCAGAAACACTCTCCGATCTATAAATCTTGTAAATAAGGACCTCAGGTCCTAAGCATTTTATTGTTTACAAATAAAGTTATTAGGAGGCAGTATAGCGTTATTAGGAGGCAGTATAGTGTTAGTATGAGGCAGTATAGCTTTATTAGGAGGCAGTATAGCATTATTAGGAGGCAGTATAGTGTAGTGGTTTATAGCACTGAGCTGGAGACCTTGGTTTGAATTCCATCAACCTCCACATGCATCCTGTGTGACCCTGATCAAGTCACTTAACTTTTTTGTGCTCCCAGGTCACACCTGGAAACAAGCTCCGACTTACTTAAACTTCTCAAAAGGATTCCAGAATCAAATCAGCTGGTCAGGATGGACTGGAACTCAAACTAATTAAATTTGTGGCACTCAAACTGGCCACCTTCTAACCAGAATTATCAGCCTCTCCCTCAGCACCAACATGATCCCTACTATCTGGAAAAAAGCAAAAATTATTTCAGTCTTCAAAAAGGGAAACAAACAAGCATTTGTCAATGCTGAATGTTAGCTTGCTGGCATTGGTAGTGCAGGAGTTAGAAATTCAGAATAGGAATGGCAGTGAAGTATTGAAGTCATGCCAACACCCCACAGAGACTGAAAGGTGTTGGGAGTGTATTTATTTACTGAGATTTACCAGGAAGGCATACTGAGCAAATGCTCGATTCCAGATGCCCAGTGTGGCTTTGGGTTGACCATATCGCTGACGTCATTCCACCTCACCCCACCCTACAGAGAGGACAGGTGTTGGGGTGTGCAATGGGGTCTTCGGCCTTTATGCTCACCCATTCCATAAGGAAATAAGCTGAGATGGGTGCAATATAGGAGAATGGGGTGAGCGTTAGGGTAGCCGGAACCCGACACACCTTAATGCCTGTCAGTGGCTGTAGGGTGGGGTGTGAGGTAAGTGTGTGGTTTGTGAACATTATAGCCATGAACCCAAGTTACATCCCTGATGGCTGTCAATCTCTACAGGGGTGGGTGTATGGTTGGAAACCTTAATGCCCCGGGTGTTTGTTGGTATTTTCACTCCAGATTTTCAACAATGACTTTTTAGGACCTCATCTCATGACCAGTGGCGCTATCATTTCGTTATTCAATCCTTAAAGGTGATTTTGCACAGCGATTGCGCCATTGGAAGCCACAGGTGTGGAAACACATTTTGGGCAGGATGTGGAAAATGACAGCTGTACTGTTCATGAGGAGGTGTAAAAACTGGCAATGTTGAAAATCTGCGGAGAAAATATGAAAAATTTAAACTTACAAGCGTGCGTAGATGCTGCGCTAACGCACACCTGTAATGCAGTCATTTGTTGTTGTTTTTTCCAGATTTTCAACATGGGTATTTTGGGACATCTCCTCATGAACAGTGGCACTGTGATTTTGTTACTCTGTCCCAAAAGTTGATTTCGCACAGCGACTGCGCCCATTGTGTGACAGGTGCGAAAACACATTTCAGGCAGGATATGAAAATTACAGCTCTACTGTTCATAAGGAGGTGTGCAAAAATGGCAGTGTTGAAAATCTGGAGTGAAAATATAAAAAATTCTGGAAGTTACGAGCGCGCATGGAAACCGCGCAATGCACACTTGTGACATAGTTATTTTTTGGAATTTTTTCACCAAATTTTCAACATAAGCATTTTAAGACCTCCACTCATGAACAGTGTCACTGTGCTTTTCTTAATCTGTCCCAAACATTGATTTCCCACAGCGATCACGCCATTGTGCGCCAGATGTGCGAAAACACATTTTGGGCAGGATGTGAAAAATGACAGCTGTACTGTTCATAAGGAAGTGTGGAAAAATGGCAATGTTGAAAATCTGGAGTGAAAATATTACAAATTCTCGAAGTTATGCGCGTGCGTGTAAACTGCTCAATGCACACTCACAACACAGTCATTTTGTGAACTTTTTTCACCAAATTTGCATTATAGGCTTGTTTGGAGCCCGCCTCATGAACAGTGGCACTGTTGTTTCGTTAATCGGTCCGGAAAGGTGATTCTGTGCAGTGACCGCAAAATCACCTTTTGGGACCGAATAATGAAATGACAGTGACTGATTTCATGAGGTGGGGTCCCAAGAACCCCATGTTGAAAATTTGGAGCCAAAAGTGAATAAAATGGCTGCGATATCCACCTAAGTTGAAAATCCCCCATTTATGCCATTATACAGCTTACCAGCATTTCTTCAGTTTGCGGTCGGCTTTGAAGAGTGCAGACATGTTCCCGCTCCACCAAAGATCGCCACGCCAACCTCCAGAGGTAAGTATGGGGTGAGGGGGTGTGTGAGGATGTGGGGTGCGCAGAGGGTGGATGTGGGTTGGGGAAGGGGTGCCACGGACAACGAGGGACCGTTTTCTTGTTTTGCAGGTAAAAACAACAAAAAAACAACTTTGGGGGAAGGTTTTTGTTTTTACAGGTGACATTAAGACATTTGGGCACACTGAGGTGGGCTCCCAGTGTGCCACCTATTTTTATTTTGGGGGGGGGACTGGAGCCAATGGGGACTGGGCACCCCGTCAGCAAATAAAGCGTGTCTGTGTTGGGGGGGGGCTGATGCCTAGTGGGATTGGGCACCCCCATTGGCAAACAAATAAAACTGGGGGGAGCATTATGCCGACAGGGATTGGGCACCCCCGAAGTCAGTTTTCTAGGGATTGTGAGAGGCGGACGGTGAGAGCCGCCACCATGTTTATTTGAAATGTTTCCCCAGGAATGGCACATAATGGGCGTGTCATCTGCAGCAGCAATGACGAGCCTGTCTCTCATTGCAGCAGTGAATTTCTTTCAAGTTGGTGGCACTCTCTGAAACTGCTGTCATTGGCAGTATATGCTCACTGGTTGGCGGCTGAGGGACACACAGGCTAAAGCATCCCCGGATTCACCACAACAATGAAACACCTTTGAAAGTCTAGTACAGTGGTACTACCACAAAATGTTGCTTGCACAAGCCAACATAAAAACCTTAACTAATTATAGACCAATTGCTATATTACTGGTACTAACCAAAATACTTGAGAAAATTGTTGCCACCCAAATCAGTGCTTATTTGAACAACCACAACCTGCTGTACCCAGTCCAGCATGGTGCTGGAAATGTCACAGCACGACAACCACATTACTTAACAACACCATCTACACCTCCCTTGGCAGAGAAGAATACACTGGGGCAGTATTTATCGACCTGACAATGGTCTTTGACATGGCGGATCACCCTATTCTCCTCAGCAAATTACACTGTCTAGGGATCTCTGAACACACCCTACCCTGGTTCACCAGTTACCTCTCGAATTGTTCACAGTGGGTTAAGATTGGATCTTCCTTCTCAGACTATCTCCCCACCAACACTGGTGTCCCTCAGGGCTCAATTCTTGGGCAACTGCTATTCTCCTTGCACATCAACTCTATTCATCACTGCTTCAAGCATAGCGCTCCTCTCCTCTTTGCAGATGATCCTGTGTTCATCAGTCATGCCCCAGATGTAGCACGCATCAACAATATTCTGTCCTCATATCTCAAGGCAGTTCAGTCCTGGCTTACAGCCAACAAGCTGCTAATGAAGCAAGCCACATCCAAGGCCATTCTCTTTGGTATATCTTCACGGCTAAAAAAATCTGAGCACTCTTCTCTTAGTGATCTCTGACAATGGGTCTTATCTTAACACAGTCTCTTCTTTCAAGTATCTGGGTGTCACCTTAGACCCTTCCCTGCTTTCCACAATACACGTATCCACCGTCTGTAAGGTTACCAACACAAGTCTCAGTATTGCTTACCAATCCAGTGCAAACCTTTCCCCTACCACCAGGATCAATATACTACAGCACGAGCACTACTTCTTCGCAAACTTACTTATGGCCTACCAGTCTTCGCCAACACCACTGTAACTATAATGCGCAACTGGATTGTGGGCTATAACGACATCTGCCGATTCGCCCTTGTGTGCAAACAACTCACCCACCACTGACAACTTTATAGTAAGCTTGGCCGGCCCTCTCCTCTAGCCCTTATGGATCTTGCCCTTGGGAATGTTGTCAGCAGTATAATACAGAACTGAGCACCTTACCCTCTTGTCTCTTACCTGGTACCTAATACCAGCCGCTACACTTTAACATCCTCAGGAGCCAAACAGCTGTCCATTGCCAGGTAGAGATTTCAATATGGAGAACTGGCTTACTCCTATGTAGCCCCCAAACTCTGGAATAGCATACCCCTATCAGTGGGACAGAACATATCTGTCAGCACCATTAGATCTCAGGTCCATACCTTCCTGCTTCAAAGCTACCAATACCTTTGCCCCAAATCTGACACACCTCTGATGTATGCCCTCCTCCTTGTCTATCAAAATTGCAGCCAGCCTAATTTCTCTGTACATGCACTTCTTTACAACTCTGTTTCCTCTTCACCTATTAGTTTTCACCTGGAAAAACTCCTGTTGTGCAAACTAAGAATGCTGCCTACTCTATGTATTTAATAATAACTGGTGACCCCCGATATCAACACATTTTTGAGACCTGAAAAAAGTCATATTAACCCACAAGTTTGTACGGCTTTTATTGTCTCGTGCCAGGTTGTGTGTACCACAATTGCCCATGAAAGATGCTGAGCTTTGTTTACTTACCACCAGTTATTATAAAAAATAACACATATGAAGGTGTGTGATCTGCAGTTTTTTTATGCACCTTTGGTGCGTGACAATATATAAACCTCTCGAGCTTCATTCTCGAGGTTTATATATTATCACACACCTTGTATGTGTAAGAAAACTATATATCACACACCTACATATGCATTATTCTCTGTTTATTGCTAATTGTACCCTACCCTATTGTCAATGTGTCATTACTGCTCAGACTCTACTTCAATATTGTGTACCATCCTTTTTACTCCTGTACCTGATGCTCCACTATTCTGGGTTTGTTCAAAACCTACCATGTTTATGTGATATCCTCTGTGAACCTTGCACAGTCCAGCATTGGTGGTGGTTGTTCTCCATTATGTGCAATTTTGTCTTTGTTAGCTCCTGGGTCGTGCCTAAAAATAGGCAAATGTATGCCTATTGCACCCTACTCAGTCAACAAAAAACCAAATAAATAAATAATGTGCCTTAAACAATTTCCCCTTCCCTTTTTAATTTACTGCTACTGCTAAGCTACTGCTGCATAAATGAAAGTGTTCTAAAATAACATCACTGAAAAAACTTCCTGAAACAAGTACGTTGTTAATAAAACATGTAAAACTGTGGCAGACAGAGAAACGGATTGATGTCAGAAGTCTGTTCTATAGCCAGGATGCATATGCCACAAAGGTGCGGTCATGTACTGTAAATCTTACTCGCGGGATGGCCAACAAGCCTCCATCCTGGGGTTGCAGAGTATATACTAGGAGATACGGGGCAGACAGAAAAGCTGGCCCTACACCACATGCCAGTACATCATTGTTTAAGGAACAGCACGACAGATCTAGGGATGCTATTGTAACATCCGACTGGTGTGTTGGCATTCCGAGGCCACAGGCTGAGGGATTTCAACTACCAGGAGGGATGTTACTATAAAGCATAGTCCAAAATCTGGAATATGTTACTCCCCTTACAAAATGTTTGTTTATGAGAAACTAATTAGTGTTTTAAGAACAGTTTCCACGATTGCATAGCTTTTGCATGGTACTGTTTTTTCAAAAGCCCTCTGTCTGTTATGTAGTTGGGGGAGGGTTGCTGGTCCATAGGGTATGGTCCTGTAGTTGTGTTGCTTTTACACTGTGACCATTTTGACCTGGAATGATTATACTGTGACCTGGAATGGTTACACTGTGACCTGGAAAAAATGGTTACATTGTGACCTGGAAAAATGGTTGCACCGTGGCCTGGAATAGTTTACTGTGACCTTCGGACCCAGATATATTACTGTCTCTAGCAGGAAGTTGTCCACAGGATGAAGCTGCCCCATGATAGGCTCTCAACCAGTAAGGAGGCAGAACTGGCCACACTTCATTTTATTAATGCTCATAACTGCACTTTGGAATTGACGTGAGACCCCACAGGAAGCCAGTGCAGTTCTGTATGTACCTGGGTAATGTGGCCCGAATAAGTAACAGCAGCCAAGAGATGAGCCTTTCATTCAAGACCGAAGGCATTGAACCTACTTCAAAGGAAAGCCTGCATGCAGCATATTGCAGTACCCTAGATGTGGCACCTCATTTACATAGGTGTCTGAGGGTAGCAGTAGAAAAAAGTAGGTAGTTTCATAGCAATACACATATTTGCATACCGCATAAATTCATAAAATAATTAGCTACAGGTTGGCCAGTTAGCACAAGGATAGTACTGCCGCTGACAATATCGGTAACCAGGGTGCAGTAGTGAGCCTCAGTCACGGGGGACAGCTGGGAGGAAGAACAATGATGCGCTCTTTCTCCAGAGAGGAAGGGTTGCTGCCTCCACTGTAACACTACCACCTTGGTGACCACAGGTGGCAGTGCAGTGGAGGCAGGGAAGGGGAGTGGGGACGTTGGCCAGGTTGTGCTTAAGCACGCATGGCATGCATGAGCATTGAATCCCTTGTGTGCTAACGTCCCAGGAGCAGGGCAACAGAACATGGAAAAAAAACCTAGGCTTGGGCCCTGACCCCACCCACTGTCCTCTCTCTCCATACCCAGGGAACACCACCCCCTGTGCTCAGGAGCAGGAGGTGTCAGATATCAGTCTGACAAGGCCAAGCCCTGTCACGGGGGAGCAGTAAGCCTGCGGCATTGAAAGCAGAGGGAGGTACGTGGCAGGGACATAAGGGGATGGGTCAGGGCCCAAGCTGGAAGAAAAGGGACAACCACAGCCAGGAGACAAAATGTAAATTATAAAATGTAAATCATAAAAAGAAAAACAGCAATCAGGTACACATTGTAGAAATTTAACAAACAGGTGACAGAGCAGTTACAAAGTACTTGGTGCAACAGTTACAGTGAAAGTACCCAGGGTTGGCCCAGAGACATCACTCTGCAGGAATCAATTCCCAAAACAGAGGCAAGGACTACACATGTCCTGTCTGTTGTGCTTTGAAGTCAGTGTTGGATGCTGCTTCTTTTGGCTGGCTGGGAAGCCCAGCCCATTGTAAAGGTGCCCAATTTGCAAAATTACGCCTGTCAAAGTATTTACTAATTTGTAGTGACACAAAACTGTCCATCAACCAATAGGCTTTGTTGGCTAGAGTAAGGGGAGCACTGGGTGAGCTGGGAGGTGACCAGTTAGTTGTTGCACGTCTACAGGAAACTTAACCAACAGCCTTCACCTCTTGTCAGGCTCTGCCACTAGGAACAGAGTATGTGGTGCAGTGATGTGTTGTATATGCTCGACACTGAACTTGGTCATTTGAAAAATCCTGGTAGGCCTTATGCATGTTCTGCTCACCTTGCCGAGATGCGGGGGAGGATGGGATGAAGAACCTGTTAAACTAGCTACTGTGCAGCTGTCTGAAAGGATTAACTCACATATTCTAGATGAGATGACATGTTGGCTTTGGCTCTAGCAATGGGATTTTTTTTTTAACAGGATTGGCCTGTAATACACTTAGGTATGTCCCAATCCCAGTTTCTAACTGCTTGATGTCTTTGGCTAATCTTCTACTGTTTTACTGGTTGCATCTCATTACTGCTTCCTCAATATTTGATTTATTTCTGCATGACAGATCACTTCAGTGAAAGGTGTGGGATCTGTATTATGGGAAACTGAACCTCTCTTTATGCAAAGACATCAGCAGTGTTGCAGGCTTTCCCATGCTGTCCAACAGCACACTTCCTAATGACCTGTTCTGGAGGGACTACCTCGCTAGGGTGATAATGTAATTCAATACAAAGGCATCTCACTCCCCACAAACTGCTCCACCAGTGCAACTCCATACTAAACTGGAGGGACCACCTTCCCAGGGTGAGAGGGTCATTCAATACGCAGGCTGCCACAAACTCTGCCCCACCAGAGTACTTTAGCATTGATGTGGAGGGGCTGCCTCCCAAGAGTAAGAGGGTCATTCAGCACACAGACTGCCCCCCTACACTGCCCAACGAGTGCACCTCAGTACTGACCTGGAAGGACAAGCTTCCCAGGTGAGAGAGTCATTCAATACATAGCCTTCCCCAAACACTGCCCCACCAGAGTACTTTAGCATTGACGTGGAGGGGCTGCCTCCCAAGAGTAAGAGGGTCATTCAGTAACAGACTGCCCCTACACTGCCCAAGGTGCACCTCAGTACTGACCTGGAAGGACAAGCTTCCCAGATGAGAGAGTCATTCAATACATAGCCTTCCCCAAACACTGCCCCACCAGAGTACTTTAGCATTGACGTGGAGGGGCTGCCTCCCAAGAGTAAGAGGGTCATTCAGTACACAGACTGCCCCCTACACTGCCCAACGAGTGCACCTCAGTACTGACCTGGAAGGACAAGCTTCCCAGGTGAGAGAGTCATTCAATACATAGCCTTCCACAAACACTGCCCCACCAGAGTACTTTAGCATTGACCTGGAGGGACTGCCTCCCCAGAGTGACAGGGTCATTCAATACACAGGCTTCCCCACACACTGCCAAACCATTGCAACTCAGTACTGATGTGGAGGGATCACCTTCACAGTGTGAGAGGGTCATTCAGTACACAGGCTCCCCGAAATACTGCCCAACGAGTGCACCTCAGCACTGACCTGGAGGAACCACTTCCCCAGGGTGAGAGAGTCATTCACTATACAGGCTGCCACACACACTGCCTAACCAGTGCACCTCAGTATTGACCTGGAGGGACCAGCTCCTCAGGGTGAGAGGATCATTTAGTACATGGGCTTCCCTACACACTGCTCTACCAGTACACCTCAGTACTAACCCGGAGGGACTACCTTTACAGAGGCAGAGTAAGTATACCTTTGTTTCCATACTGCCCAACTACCTCTTCTGGGGTGAGAGTAGTAGGTCATATTCATTCATATTACATCAGTCCCATCCGGCCGGTGGTGCTGCTGAGGGTTGAGGCGCTGGACGCCACACTCGCGCCTCGCTGGCGACCTGAGTTCAGGAGCGAGCTCGGGTCAGGGGTCGGTGGGGATGGAGATGGATTGAGTGCCTGGCGGCTCTCCTCTCTGGGTGGGAGGGTTGGGGAGGCCCGGTGCTCTGGCAACAGTGGAGACGGAGGTGCTGTTGAGCCACTGGGCTGCATGTAAGAGCATGGCTGATGTAGGCAGAGTTGCCATGCGGAGGTCAGGCGTGCCCACACAGGAGGATGGGGGGATCTTGGGCTTACTACAAGAAACACCCCTCCAGCCCTGGATAGGCGATGGCCCTGCCAGTGCCACTGCCACATGCCCAATGCTGGTTCCCCCACCACTGTCCACATGGTCTCTCCAGGCTTGTCCTCCCCAACCCGGGGAACCGTAACGTACTGGAAGATGACGGGGACCACAGCGGGCAGTAGAGTAAGTGGTGAGAGCAGTGGCCTGAGAGAGTTCCAGGCTGGGGGGGCTACAAATAGAGTTAAAAAAAATATATATATATATATATTACGTCAGTCCCTTCTACTTGGGAAGACCAGCTCTTGCTGGTCATCAAACCTGGGAGTCTTAAATCCCAAAGGCAACTATGCTAGCCATTCAGCTAAAGGGACATTCCCCTTAGCCTCCATTTTTAGCATGTTCCTTTGAATCTACACAGTGCAAATTAGGGAGTAAATATACTGGCCTTCACCTGGCTTTCAAGTTATAGATTCCACCTCCCAATGAAGCCCTAGAGCAGGGTGAAGCAGGTGTCTATCCAGTTGTAGTCAGTAAAAATAAAAAGATTTGCACTTTCGCCCTAACATTTTGGAGTGTGCCTGCTCATTTTTGGTTTCAACAGAGTGCTCCTTTGACTTTCATGCTTGCTGTGCCATGGACCACCTCTAGATGGCTGCACTGTCATTGTTATTCTCAGTTTTCATTCCTCAATGGCACGGCTTTTCACTGACTGCTGACTGCTGTTTTTATGTAGAACAATTCAGCTGCATGGCCTCCTTGCCTCAGAACTGAACCCATTCCAAATACTGTCTGATGTTCTCTAAACTATTAGTCCAACTGGCTTTCCATGCTCAATGACCACTTTTTCTTCATGGAACTCTTGCAGTTAGGGCTACTGTATTTAGATTCAAGGATGGTTTTTGGACAGTGTTGACCAATGGTAGGCATCTATGTAATGTCAGCCTGTAGACATCTTTTGACAATCCACTGGTCAGCGTGGCTGAGTTAGTACATCCTTCACTGGGTCAGAAGATCATGGGTTCTAGCCCCACACCAGGATTGAGCTGATACCATACATGCTGGAACTCAAGGTGTACTAAGGGAAGGCTGTACTGTTGGGGTGTGCTGCACTTTAGATGAGATATTAATTGAGATATTAATTGTTAAATTGAGGTCCTGTCTATCTGTTCTGGTGGTTGTTCAGGTGGATATTAAAGATCCCATGGCACTTCTAGAAAATAGTAGGGACATTATTGGTTATCCTTCCTTTCCCAGCCAGCAATAAATCAATCATTCAGTCAATACATATATCAATAAAGGATTAGTTAATTTCTACCAAGAACTGGAAATCAGTTACTGTAACTGTGTGATGTTGGCCCATAGACACAGTCTGATGGGAAAGTGATCACTTTACATTCTGATACTGAAAATCTCTTCATGTGTTGTCAGCTAGACAGCCAAAGACAACCAATTGGGAAAGGGATCAGTTTCTTGCCAAAAACAGGGAGTTTCTTGTCTGCATGATGTCAGCCTGAAGACAACTGCTGGTAAGCCACTGGGAAAGGGATTAGTTTATTGTTAGAAACTGGAAATTATCTAATGACCTAATGTCAGCCTCTAGACTGCTACTGACACTGCAGGAGGGAAAAGAGTTTCTTACCAAAAACTAGTCTAAATTCATGAGTCTTTGGCCCCATGGATTCAAGACTTTTAGATTTTAGTCTGCTTTTGTGAGTAATAAATGCAATACAGTGCATCTCTTATGTATCTAAACATGTCGGAAACTAGAAGTCTCTTGATGGTGTGATGTCAGCCCGTAGCCAGCTAGTGTCAATGCACTGCGAAATGTATCAGTGTATTACCAAAAACTGGAAATCTCTTGATCAGCGTGATGTCAGCCTGTAGACAGTTGCTGACAATCCTCTGGGAAAGGGTCAGTTTATTATCAGAAACTGAATCTCTTGACTGTGTGATGTCAGCCTGTAGACAGCTACTGACAATCCTCTGGGAAAGGAATCAGTTTATTTCCAGAAACTGGAAATCTCTTGATGGTGTGATGTCAGCCTATAGACAATTATTGACACTCCACTGGGACAGCAATCAGTTTATTTCCAGAAACTGGACATCTCTTGACGGTGTGATGTCAGCTTTTAGGCAGCTACTGACAATCCACTGAAAATAATCCATTTATTACCAGAAACTGGAAATCTCTTGACCATGTGATGTCCACCTGTAGATGGTTACTGACAATCCACTGGAAAGGGATCAGTTTATTACCAGAAACAGTAAATCTCTTGCATGCTGTCAGCCTGTAGACTACAGCCAGTGATTTAAACCAACAGACAGTCATTGATATTCCACTGAATTTTGCAACGATGACCAATGAGCTGCTTCATAATAATACACTGGAAGAGCTTAGAGATTTAGTCAGTGCAGTGAACAATCTTAATTGTGGCTGCTGCACAAGGCTCCTTCAAGAACTGAGAGATCCAGAGACCACAGAAGCACGAGTCCTCTTCAAGCTCACTGTCTCACTCCCGTCCCCGCCCCACACACACCTTCTGTTCAATGCCTCTTCTTGAATTCCAGGGGGCCTGTGTAAGGATGAGTCTCTACACTCTGTGCCAACTCCAGGATGGGTGTGGTTTGGAAAAAAGAAAATGTGTAAGCATTTTTTAACAGCATGAAATTCTATTAATAGGAGAACAATATTACCTACTTAGAGTGTTCAATCACTTTCTCGTGAGAGTAAACTGAATTTTCTGAAGGGAGCTTCTTTATGTATTAGAGTAATCTTGAGAACCAACTGTCGCCAGTTAAAATAATGTGAAAGACTCAATATTTAGACACAATGTTACTTAAATTTTATACTGCTACGGGGCCCCTGGATACGGGGTAATACAGGCCACTTGAGGTGGGGGACTGGTCAAGATCTTCTTTGTGACTGAGCACTGGGGATAAACAGGAGAGCCATTGGAGCTGCTACTAAATACTATAACACACACACACACACACACACACGGCGCACACATGGGCACGCACGCACACAGATGCCATTGTCCCTCAAGGGATGTAGAGTCACATGCCTAAAATGTATTAAATTGTACTAACAATGTGATGGCAGTCCCATAAGAGGACACAGCTGATGTATTTGGAGCCATCTACACTTTCTTCATGGGACGCCTTCATTCTGGGGTATAAACATATAGGACCCTTGACTGGAACATGTTATCTACACAGTACCAGTCGACCTCATCTTACATACAGTTCTACAGGTTGGCACACATAATGAAGGGGCCTACTGCTTTATCTCTGATGGCTACCCAGCTTCTAGTATTAAAGGGTGGTAACTTGCCCTTGGGAGGCTTTCTTAGCAAAGTACCTCTCGTCAAGGCTTCTCAACCCACCTTAAGCTCCAGTATGTAAAGGGCAAACTTTCTTGGGCCTTGCAGGGCACAGACACATACTTGTCAGACCATGCTCAGCACATGAGACCTTCTGCTTGAGCTTGTGGCATTGACAAGATAGGCGGAGAACTTCTCCTGACTTCACTACTCTGCCTTTTTGGCCTAGGCTGTTCCACCTCTGCTATGAAACCTGGAGTGGGTTCCCGAGAACCGCAGTGGACTCCATTTACCATTTCTCCAGAATAGCTCATTCTGTGGTGAGACCATGGGGCCTCTGGATTCTCCTTATATCTTTTGCTCTCACAGCCTCTACACAGACGGTCTCGGGCTTTCCACCTCTCTCTCTCTCTCTCTCTTGCTTGCTTTGTTACTGTTCTACTCCAGACTCATCTATACAACATTTCTTTTTCTCTGTAGGCTTGCTATTGTTGGACGGGGGTGCCAGACTCTTCTATCTCAGTTCTGAACAATCTTCTGATGGTGGCTCAGAACTCAGATTCCAGACTGAAAATATGTACACTGCAGCCTTTCCCTTCTAAGAGTGAGAATTTATTTTCTTCTTTGGTATCCAGGAAGGCCCACTAGGCACAGGTGCCTGTTTTCAGGGTGACCGGGAGCACTGGGAGGTTAAGTGACTTGCTTAGAGTCGCACAGTATGCAAGTGGAGGTTGGGGAATCAAACCCAGGTCTATCTGTTGCATGTACCATGCTCATTCACAGCTCACTACTCTAAGGATGATTGGAATCCAATTAAAGACATCCAATTTGCCAGATTCCTATCCGTTTTTAGGATACGAGATTTTGGAATTGAAGACCAAACATCCTAATTCCTGACAATGGTCAAATCTGTTTTGGAATCAGATTCTGAAATCCAGTTTTGACTGCATGCAAATACTTATTGTCTGCCAGGATCCTGGATTCTGATTCAGAAGCATTATCTTCTGAAACCTAAAATTACTATCCGAATGGCTTTTGGCAAATCCAGCATCCCTAATTCCATATTTGTATATCCTCTGAGCTCTTGTACAGGCATGCGCAGTGACTTGGCAGACAAGCAGAGCAAAGTGGGGGGGGGGGGTAGAGTATGCTAGGACTCAGGGCTTCTGTTTCAAACAAATTAACCTTTTAGCAACCAGGCTCAAACTACCAATGGGGCAAGAGCCTGATTACAATATATTTTCTGTAATTCTTGCCTTTTTTTTCTCCCTGAACCCAGTGGTATCTGCATAAAAATAGGATCCTTTCCTCACAGAATTCTTCTGCTCCTGTTGTTTATTTCCTGGCTGAAGCTGTAACCCTGTTTGTGGCATCAAGGAGTCATGAAAAGATAAGAAGAGGGTTGACAGTAGCTTGGGAGAATACAATAGGAGTTGATGAATCTTTGAGGTGGAAAGACGCAATTTTCATGCAAATATCTTGGGTAATGAAAAATAAAGGGTAAAACATGTTTTACCAGAAAAGGCCTTATGTGAGTCAGTCTCATTTCCAAAGGAGTTCTAGTGCATACTTTACAAAAATGATAGCAGTTTTACAACCAGTTGCAGTCTCTGAGTTACCTGAATTGAAAGTAGTTTTACAACCAGTTGCAATCTCTGAGTTACTGGTATTGAAATTAGTTTTACAACCAACTGCAATCTCTGAGTTACCTGTATCGAAATAGTTTTACAACCAGTTGCAGTCTCTGAGTTACTTGTATCGAAAGTAGTTTAGAACCAGATGTAATCTCTGCGTTATCTATATCGAAGTAGTTTTAGAACCAGTTGCAATCTTTGAGTTACCTGTATCGAAAATAGTTTACAACCAGTTGCAATTTCTTAGTTACCTGTATTGAAAGTAGTTTTACAACCAGTTGCAATCTGTTACCTGTATTGAAAGTAGTTTTATAACCAGTTGCAATTTCTGAGTTACCTGTATTGAAAGTAGTTTTACAACCAATTGCAATCTCTGAGCTACCTGTATGGAGACTGGACATAAATGTGATGTATTTTTGGAGGTGCCATCCTTCAGATAAGATGTTAAACTGAGGTTCCATCTGCCCATCTCTAGCAGGAACTTGTTAAAAGTGTAGCGGCGTTATCCCAGTGCCCAACCAATATTCTCTCTCAAAACTACAGGTGCCAAAGCAGTCTTGCATTGGATGTGGTGCTAGCAGCCTTAATCTATAGTGCATGTGGGCCATGCATTGTTTGCTATTATGAAATGGGTAAAAAGTATGCTGGCTTCTGATTGGCCAACAGGTACTTTCAGCCAGGCCATTATCCTAGCACAACAGCCTGACTGAAAGTAACTCAACAAACGTATGTTTAAAAAATACATCTAATTTACTAAAGAGGACCCATTTCATAATCATAGTTAGGTGCTTGGGGGGGCACTTTATGGTGGGCTAATGGCCCTACTCCGGTGGTCCTTCATCCAACCCGAGGCGGGTCATTATCCCACCATAATGCACCCCCTGTTATACCTTATTGCTTAAGTATCAAACGCAAGGACTCTCAACCTTTCTGACAGTGAGACCTCCGACCATGACCAGACATCCCCAAAGACCCCTGTTCCAAAGCAGAGTTTATTTTGAGGGGATTTTCACTTTATTATGTATTAAGTAGAAATAAAAGTGTTCGACACATACAATATTTATATAAATATATATATATATATATATATATATATACATATATATCTAAGAAGTGGGCTCTGCTTGTTGTGTGTACCTTACTTGCCTTGAACCCACTGAGTCAAACTTTGTGGACCCTCAATGGGCTACAGACCCCAGGTTGAGAAACCTTGATTTCAACTCATCACTTTGTAAAGTGATTGTGAGTACCATGTGTATGAAAAGTGCTGTAAAAACCAATGTTTATGCTGTGCTACTGTTTTTGTTCTTCTCTAATCTTTTGCCTCAGAGCGGGGCACTGATTAAGCAGCAAGGCCATTGGCTGATGTGGCTCAGCATAAGGGGGGGGATAACCGATTGCTAACCCACCCCGAGTTGCCTTATGGCTCTTATGAAATGTGGTAATGTGTTTGGCACTTATAACAACTTACTGTTGGCTCATGTGTGTGCGCCCCTGCATTAGGCAAAGGCTGGAGGGCTGTGACCCATGTGGGCACTACGTGATATTCATATCCCTGCCAGCCAATCAGGAGGCTGAATTTCTTGTTCCAGTTTTATAATCCTTGGTAGCAACTATGGAAAGACTTATAGATGACTAGAAGCCCAGTCGCCAGAATCTTTGCTCCTATGCCACATCAATAACAGGGATACCGGAAGAGATAACGCTATGGAAGACAAATGATACTTTGCAATGCAAAGCTGCATTTAAGCTATACACCAGGAGACAGCAATCTGTCAACGGGGGAAAAAATGCAAACTGCAGTGCACAAAGTAAAGTAAAAAATCCTGCTGTCTAAACAATATTCAAGTAAGTGCAGATCTTTGAAATGTCGAGATGCTTCAGATGAAGGAGTCCTAAATCAATGGCGGAACTAATGTAATGGTCTGTTAGCCTGTCCAGTGTTTCTTGTATTCAGGGGCAGTAGCAGTATTTACAAAGTTTGAAGTATTAGTAATTGGCCTTTGATTAATGCCAAAGTGCCTTCAATCAACAATTAACTGCATCCCCATGGGGCAGAGACTGAAACTGACAATGTACAAGGCACAGCTGATGGCTGTACCTCGCCACGGAGGTCATCCCTTATTTTGCCACTCAGAACCCCTTTGCATACCTGTCCCATGTCATGAATAGGATGCAGGAGGAATAGATAAAAGACTAATAAAAAAATCCATCACCCCACTCTCTTTCTCATGGCACGCACCTTCATCATAAAACAATAGTGCCATAGCTCAAGCTCTGACCTCCCCCCATGAAACACACACACACACAAAGACATTACAACTGTGAGATAGTATCCCACTCCCAGCTACATTGTAGGGCCTGCTGGCCCAGGACAAGTCATCTCCTCTACCTCCACCAGGATATATTTTTACACGTACTTCTGTCCCCGCCCTTGGTGCAAAACGCGTGGAGCTCCCTCCCGCTGCAGATCCCGCTCACACTGCAGTGGAGTGCACCTGTAAAATAAAATTAGCCCACCACAGGCAATATATCCTGTGCAGCATGGAGTCCTCAAAATGACTGCCGGGCCCAACTGCTGGTAGTTATAGGGCTTTGCCATGCTGAAGGCTCATCTAGTAAACGTGTAACAATTTTGTCTGTTCACAAAGACTTCCGTTTAGTGCACAGTGCTATGACTCATAAATTTCGTTTGGTTTGACAGCACCATTGATCATCACTTAATCATAATTACAATTAAAACAAATTGACAGAAATGTTACTGTCACAGCTAGGAGTCAACCCATGTCTGTTGTTTAAAACAGAAAATAATTTGGTGTCTGGTAGGAACTAAACCCTGGTCTCCCACTTCCTAGCGCTGACTCCACAAAGCTGGCCATGTTAATGGGAGGTTGTGCAGAGTAGAGGTGAAGTCACAATCTGAGATCTAATCCCAGCTAAAGCATATATATATATATGTTTATAAAATGGGTTTTGAGAAACTGAAAAAATGTTTGGTCAAAGAGCATCACCTAACTGTTGATTAAATCTCCTATTTAATCAACAGTTAGGCAGCCGAATTATGCCTAGGCAAATGTGTCACTGATATGCCTCCCAACAGAACCGGGAGAGGGGAAGTAGTGGGGAACCAGAATGTGAGGGACAGAGAGAGAGAGAGAGAGAGAGAGAGACAGACAGAGAGAGAGACAGAGACAGAGAGACAGAGAGAGAGACCAGGATCGTGCATAATGTACTCCCGGGCTGCGACCTGCAAATGACATACAACTGCAGGTGAACTGGGAGAGAGCAAAGGGAAGTAGCAGGGAACCAAACCATGACAGAGAAAGACGGGAGTGCACGGTGAGTATATTGGGCTAGTTTCCATGTGGCGAGTGGGAGAGAAAGGATAGAAAACACCAGTGAACTTAGGATCGGGGGAGAGAGAGAGAGAGACACACACACACACACACACACACACACACACACAAAACCCAGTGAATTTAGGATGGAGAAGTGTGCTGCTATGGCGGCACAACATGTCTTTAAGCAGTAAAACTTTTGGGTTCAGCTCTAAGGAGCATGTGTGTCAGGGGCAAAGAAAAGCATTTTTTGAAGTGTTAGAAAGTAATTTATGGAAAACGAATGTCAGTAATGATTTAGTACTGTATTTCTGGCATTTGTGTTTTCATAAAAGAAATCAAATATGCAGCAGTTGTTGCAGACTACTTTTGAAATCAGCAGGATACACTTACATTAAACCCGTTATGTCACTTTTTTAAAACAAATATCTCATGTTATAAGCACAATAACCCACTCCAGGGTATGGTGTTATGAGGAATTAATGCAATTCCTGGGCACTGTGAAAGCACTCGGCCTGTGACCTCGTGCCTGACAATGCACCAAGAGCACGGATTAATTCCCCATAACCTCATACCCTGTTGTGGGTTATTGCTTACATTTATATATATCTGTATATCTATATCTATTTATGCAATGGGGGTGAGGATAAAAAGTGGCAAATAACAGCAGTATTTCTGGCTGGTCAGACCTACAGTGAGAATATCGCATTTATTCTCACTGTAGGTCATTTATCCTCACTGTAGGTCATTTATCCTCACTGTAGGTCACTTATCCTCACTGTAGGTCATTTATCCTCACTGTAGGTCACTTATCCTCACTGCAGGTCATTTGTCCTCACTGCAGGTAATAACCAGGCACTATCTGCACTTCAGCACAACTGCTCACAAAGGCTTTGATTGGTGGGAGCTGGCAGCATGAGCAGCACAATCAGAATGCACCTGCTCACTTGCATTTCAGCTCCCGCTGGCAGTTTCATCTCTCTCCAGCAGCACCCAGAACAGTTTCATTTTCTCCCCTGTTCTTTCACTGTAACTTATTAAAAAAAATCAACTTTCAGCTTCACACAATGTTAATTACCATTTCTCCTAAAGGTCCAAAATACCAGACAGAACACAGTGAATTATTTTAATTGTCTCCCCATCCCACTTTCTTTCACCAAGTATAAAAAAACAATAACTTTTAGCCTCACACAAAACATTCACTTCCTTCAAACCCCAGCACACAAAAAAACAACCAACTCGCTCTTTTTTACTCTTAATACCACTCTCCCCAGCAGCACAATGGCACAGCCTCCTGATGCAAAAGTTCCGTTTTACAGAACACAACACTCCGTCATGGGAAACAAATAGAAATAAATAAAGACATGCCTATTTTAAAAAAATGAAAATGACACTGATAAAAAAACTTGGCCCATTGCATAAATGGAACATACAATGCCCCCATCAAAAATATCTCAGATATTTTCCCCTCGAGCAGTTTGACCTGTGGCATCACTCGTGGCTTCGCCACTTGTGATGTCAAAGGTTAAACTGCACTCTGGGAAAATATCAGAGATATTTTCGATGGGGGCATTGTATATCCCTTATATATCTATATCTATATCTGTATCTGTATCTATATCTATATATCAGTATCACGTTGTGGTACCTTTACCTTTACTGGAGCACATGCTGTGTCTAATGCTGCAAAGGTACAGCTGCAATACACAGAAAACACCACTGGGGGCGCAGCAGTGGCAGATCAGGCCAGAACACTGTAAGTCACACAACCAGCTTACCAACAAGATTCAGGGCAAGAAGAAAGCAGGTACTTGGTGCCCTGTGGTTAGAGCACAGAGCTGTAATCCTAGAGACCAAGGTTTGAATCTCATCACTGCTTGCACTTACTCACTGTGTGACCTTGAGCTAGTCACTCAACCTTCTCTGTCTGCTTGTTTTCCTTTTTTTTTTTTTGAAGCTTAAGGTGTGCCCCATAGCACAAGGAGATTAAATGACTTTTTCAGTGTCACGCAGTTTAGCGCAGTGGTTTAAGGCTCTGAGCTGCAAATCTGGTGACATCCAGAAGACCAGACCTGTATTTGAATCCTACAGCTTCCACTTGCATACTGTGGGACCGTGAGCAAGTCACTTAACTTCCTTGTGCTCCCAGGTTGCATCTGTAAAAAAGCTTTCAGCTTAGTGTACTAGTCCTGGTTAAACAACTAACAAAAAAAAAAAATAGTGATTGTAGGTTTCATACCCAGGTCTCAAGGTTCAGAGGCTGATGCTTTAACCTGTATGCCATGATATTCATGAATTTTCTGTGCTGGCAGGTACATTATTTCAGAGCCAGACTCGTTGTAAGGTCTTTTTATTTTGTGCCCCTTGGTGGTTGTATCTTCTAGTCTGAAGTAATGAGGTGGAAGAAATGTGAGTGTGAGGAACAGATCGAGAGAGTGGGAGAGATAGAGGGAGAGAAGAGAGAAACAGAAAGGGGGAGGACAGCAAGCAAGAGAACCCTTCCATCCCTTTATAGATTTTGTCTCCGATCATAAGCTAAATCTAGTTTAGGCTCCACCAGTAAAACTCCCTTGGCGCCCAAACAAAATTCTTTCATACAAAATAAAACACCCACTGCTTTTTTCTGTTTTGCATCCCTTTCTTGGCTCTGGTCTAAGAACTATGAGAAGGGCTGTGCACCTGCATGCCCAGGATGCCATTTCAAAGAGCAGTAGGTTTTGTCATGTCAGGACAGCTTGCTGGAGGCTGTCAGGCTGCGGCTTTGCCATCAAGAGGGGCGTTCTGCAGATGTGGAACAATGTGCAAGGCTGTTGGTGTGGATACAGTCTGTTTCACTAGTATGTATGGGGGGTTGGGGAGAACTACATGCTGTTAAACAAGTGAACTGACAAATCCTGTCCTCTGTTTGGTTGTGACCTGGGTGAATACCATACCAAGTATCAACGTGGGTCATTCTCACTCCTTTGTTGCTAAAGCAGGGGATGGTGTATGGATTCTTGGTAGTTGTTTGCATTTCAGGTTAAGTTAAGGTTCAAAAGTTGAGATGAAGTGCTTCAGCACATTCCCAAATTACTTGGGGGAGACAAAGCAGTGATCCCACCGTTACAGCGCACCAGGGTCACCTGTGGCTTGTGCAGTTTGGAGCACAGGTGGTGTGATTTTTCTCACCGTAAACCCCCTTCTTTGTCGTAGCTTGTGCTTATGTATTCCAGCATGCATTCCTCTCCCGTAACATGGACCAAAATGACAGCATGCAGCAATAACCTTTGTTGTGCCACCAACAAGTGGGTATCCTGGCAGAACTGTGATTAAAGTAAAATAAATCGGTACACACAGTGCAGGAAACACAATTGTGCTGGGAATGTATTTATTTGTTGCGGTGCAAGGAGTTTCGATAACAGAGCACAAACAGGCCAACGTGAGCACAAACAGGCCAGCATGAGTATGGGCAGACCAAACACCCCATTATAATTTTGTTCCTGCTGTGTGTGTGTGCTGATTTTTTTTGAGTCTCCTGTAACTTGCCCATGACTGAGGCCTGCTCCCAGTCCTGCTGATACAAAGAAACATTACCAAACCCCCATACCATCCCCCCGACTAGTTAAAAAAACCCTGAAATTACTTCCAAATGCTCACAAACATCAAATACTGCAAATAAACACACTAAAAAAAATAACTGAAAACAGAACGGAGACACCCTCCCCCCAATGTAAAGAACAAAGAGCACTCACCAAACCTACAAAACAAATACTAACTAAACAAGCCAAACAGCAAGACATGTCAGTGGTGCTCCCCAGCCCAACAAACAAACCCCCTCAAAAATCAAAACACTGATTGCAAATGCTCACAAAGCCAGACGTTCAATTGAAAGCAATGTCAGCTGTTCTTGCTAGTGTGGGAGTCTGTCAGTCTGGGTACATCCCGTAACAGCTTTGGCCCAAACCTACTGAAAGACAGTTAACGAGAGGGCATTTGGCTTCAATGTCAGCTGTTCTCAGAGAATTTAAACTCAGCATATTCAAGAATGTATCTTTCCTTCTTCAGGAAATATTCATTTTACAAAACTGTTGATTCACTGAGCCACACAAAACTGCTGTAGCACCTTGGGCTCCTCACAAATGACACAACACTGTTAGCCTGAAGCACTGAAGCACACATTCTCTAGAGAGAGATCGTAAAACCCACAGTCTGTGATCTGGTCCGGATACTTTGTGACTTTACCCAGCTCTGCTAGCTACAAAGCGTCATAAAAACAGGGAAAACTCTTGTAATGTTGAAATTTCATTCTTCTTTCTAT
The DNA here is from genome assembly GCA_016271365.2 of Neoceratodus forsteri. Classification (NCBI taxonomy): domain Eukaryota; kingdom Metazoa; phylum Chordata; order Ceratodontiformes; family Ceratodontidae; genus Neoceratodus; species Neoceratodus forsteri. The sequence goes on from JADMNL010000035.1 coordinate 69,113,071, forward strand.
ACTTTTTACATTGATTGTGTCTTCTGTTTAGACATTTTTACTGGTATCATCACGTGTGATCCATGTTCCACACAAACACGCTACCTTCAATTATACTTGCTCTGGTACCTAATTTCTTACCATTGTTAAGGGCTCAAATAGGTTTATATAGCTCCTTTAAATGATTCCTTTTATAGTGAGTTTTTACAAGTACCTGATTTTTGCTCAAAACCTTTCATAAAAGTTGGCAAAATACTACTCTCAAGGCAAAATGATTTCAAACACAGAAATTACCATTGTTTTTTGGTTCATAAACTTGTGTTATTGAAATATGCAAATTAGGTATGTAAATATGCATACCATATCTAACATTGCATTTCCTCTTCCTAAAGGGACTAAAACTTGACTTCACGTAATTTACATTATAATTTATTTGCTGTTGCTGATATTTGACATTTATTTTTTCGTATCAGGAACAAACAATTTTGGTAAGTATTACTCATATGACTTACAGTCTTACTATACAGAACTAATACAGGCATCAATGATCATCAACAGTCATCACTTGATCATCCACAGATCATCAAAAACCCTCATGCTGATTTACGCTTACAAAAATAATCAATAATCATCAGCTGGTGATTTGAAAGTTACATGCTTTGATGATTAAATCATGCTCCAGATGATCTTAAATCACGATCTCTCGATGATCACGTGGTAACATTTGATGGTTAACAATGTTCTATCATGATTGACCTTCAAGTAACATGACTGATGACTTACCAATTTGCCTGAGTAGGCTTGGATAATTCATCCTGTGCCTGGTTTATATCTTTTTTTTTTTTTACAATTTGTTTTGGCTAGGTTGTTAATTTTGATAATTTCACCGGATAAATATTGGGACACCTGATTAGCAAATCTGGGCAAAATTGTCACTACTCCAGGTATCTTACAGTGCATTATCCGAGCATTTCTAATCAAATCCCATGAATAGTGCATTGACAGAATCAATTATCCTGGTGCAAGGGACAACATACCCTTGAATAGTGCACTATTAGAATCAATTATCCCGTCTCAAGTGATGGCATACTCTAGCACACTATCAGAATCCATTATTGTGGCTAAAGCAGTGACCTATCCTTGAACAGTGCACTATTAAACTAGTGTATCCTGCTGAAGAGATGACATGTCCTCAGAGAGTGCACTATCAGAATCATTCCAGCCAGCAGACCAAGTGCAGCCCTTGAAGATGCACGTGGATGGAAGGAAAAGAGAACACTCAATGTCACTGAAGGGAGAGAGATTTAGGGGGAGTATCAGGAAGAAATACTTCACAGAACAAGTGGAAAACACTTGGAATAGATGAAGTATCAGCTGATTCTATAATTCATTTCAAACTCATACTCAAGTGTGTTGAAAAAAAGGGGGTGATGGTGTATACTCACTGAGATGGTGGGAGAGGGCAACTCGGTGGACCAGTGGTCTTCTTTCCTTCCAAAATATGTATGTACATTGCCACCCACCAGGATGAAACACTCTGTAATTGATGTCACAGTTTCTAGTATGACAAACTGGAGTAATTACCACTGGGTGGCATTCTTTGCTGCAGTATCCTGCAAAGTATCACTGGCTGAAACTGTGATAAAGCATTCTTCCTGAGGGTGGCACTCTATGTATATATGTCTTTCTGCCCAGTGGTGCAAATGTCATATCCTCTGAGCCACAGTGAGACATCATGAAGGTGTCAGTAGACTGTCCTAGTGCACAGCAGCAACATGGTCCATTGCCACCAGGGAGACCGGGGCTCATACTTGATCCTCAGAATCACATACTGTGGGCTGAAGGGGCCGAGCATGCCATGGAGTTGATACACTTGGCTTTTTGGGGGAGAAGAGCATGAGGCAACTTACTGTATGAATTCCCTGCTGGCAGACTAAATACGGAGTGGCACTGTGAGAGCAGCTGCTGGCCCACCATCAAGGCAGGAGCATGGGAACCCCCGTGGTGATCAATGTCATTTGGGTGGGGGACAGAGGGAGGAGTGGGATGAACAACACTTAAAAACAAGGAAGGTTGCAATATTGTGGCTATGAAAAAGAAGATAATCCCCAAATGTGAGTGTGGTGCTAAAGATGTGGGTAGAGCTAGTGCTAACTTAGTAATTCGCTTGATGGTGCTTCTTATTCCTGGCAACTGTACAGTTCTCTGGGAGGCATCTGCTGAATGGAAGAAATTCTGAGTACTCCGTTGCTGTGAGAGAGAAGAGAGCGAGAGCGAGAGAGAGAGAGAGAGAGAGAGAGAGAGAGAGAGATCATGTTCACAGCTGCCACTAATGGAGTTCTGTTGGGAGACAGAAAACTGACCCCGCTGTCATATTTGGAGGGTTTGTGTTACAATGCTCCCTTATTACAGAGAGATGGGACTGTCGGGGTCGCGCCTGCACCTTCTCTATCTCTCTCTCTGTCTTTTTCTCTCTTGCTATATTTAGGAACGCGTGCTTACAGAAGCTAATGTTTTAAGTCGTGGTGATGGTGGAGATTTTGTTATCGATCGGGGAAAGGGCTTTGCATTGTCTTACAAACTGAATGCTGTAGACACAGTCACAGAGACTTCTAGCAGCAGTGCTATGAGTATGTTTTTTCAGGTGGCGAGGATCCGATTTGCCAAGATATCATTCTGAAAGCTTGGACACTGTGCCATCTGAATGTACCCAATCCGCTTGCCTGAATAACGGTGTCAGAGTCACAGTATTTCCTAAAGTGTCTGAAATGGACAAACAGTATCACATAACCTTATCCCAGTCATTAGTAAGGGACACTACATGATGGGGGTGCTGTCATAAGGAATAATGCCTTGAGTGATTGTTGGGCACAAGGTGTGAACAGCAGCAACCACCAGAGAAGGGGAATAGGGGTGCTCAGCACAAATTGTTGTTAAAGCCCCAGAAGGCTGAGAGAATTGAGAGTTACATCTTTGGTGCCCTTGCAGCTGAAAAACAATGAAATGCCTAAAGTAACATTTGTGACTTGTTATTATGAAAAATCAATGGATCTCAGAAGAATTATAAAGGAGAGGCCAGTTTTCAAAGGCAGGTCCAATCATTTGTCCCTTAGTCAGAGATCAGCCTAGAGTCACATTTAGGGAGGTTAGTTTGACTTGACCTTTTGCCCAACAGTCAATTCTTGCATAACAGCAACATAGACCGGAGAACACAACTGAGACACGGATTTCTATATGTGTAAACGTAACATCTGCACATATGTGGATACAGGCCTAAAATGTGTCCGTCCACAAACCAGGAAGGAAGGAATTTCTGCTTTAACAATATAGATGGACTCCAGTTGTAATCTGTGTAGGACAGTGCTGGAATTACACTTTATGAGCTTTGGGTGCTGGGGGCATAGGGCTCTTTCTTTAAATTGAGGCCCCCTTCCCATTATAAGTCATTGACAGTGATGTGTGAACTACCAGGGCTCACTTCAGAGGTATCCGTTGTTAGGGTGCCATGATTAGGGCACCGTCATTAGGAGTTCAGGGATCTGGGCACCTAGGATTTCAGAGGCGGTTCACTTTGCCTCCTCCACAGTATGCCAGGGGTGGAGGTGATTATATTTTTAAGGAGGGATGCAGGGGCACAGTCCCTAAACCCCATGAAATCAGTGGCGCGGTCTGTGTCTGTGTGCCACTGCCTTGCACTCTTAGTTCATGTAGCATAATGCTGGCACACTGAAGGACATTGTGATTCTTAACCGCGCACTGTTATGGGTGAATCCTTCAGAGTGGGAGAGGGCTGAGCCCTGGCAAGCCCCTTGTAATTCCAACACTGAATTACGGGATGGTGTGAGTGTGCACAAGTATATGTGGCAAATTGTTTGCTGTATCCTTATTTCTATCTTCAATCCATGGTACTCCTCAATTTGGGCATAACTGGCAACACCTACACTTGCTGGTTTCTGCCTTTATCTACATGTCTCTAAATGTATGTCTGACCTACCGTCTCCCTGGTGGCGTCCTACTATGATGTTATAGGTTGCCTTATTGACTTCTGCTCCCCTGCAAAATGAATGAAATCATCCCTTTATGTTGTTATGCTGTCATGTTGAACGAGCACTGTTCTCTGCACTATCCTGTAACACTGTGTGATGTACTTGTGTATACTCCTACCTATTGTTATGCCATCATGATGTACTTTCATTTGTTCTCTGCACTTTTTGTAACGCTGTGTGATATACTTGCATTTTTTCCCTGCCCTATTTCTGTATCACTGTCTGTACTCTCCCGGGTCGTTCCTGAAAATAGGCATAGTACTTGTCTAGTGTACTTACCCGGTTAACAAAAGCTAAATAAATAAATACACGATTTGCCCTCTGAATCATCGCATCCAGGAACATGTTAGAGCTATCTTGGTTAGGGATGACAAAGTCGCTAAACTTTGTTTTGCGATTCTGCAGAATTACAAAGTGTAATTTTGCCAAATTTATAAACATTGAATGCCGTCCTTGTCCATGCCAGGCCTGCAGAAGTACTTTGTGACTTCCTCATTGAGCAAGATGTCTAGACCTTGTGCCACCATCTGGCAGCAGGGTGGCAAGGTATTCACATCCCAAGTGCAGTCCACAGCGGTAACTGTCTACCCTTGGCCCATGTCCTCAGTCCAGCCACGTGGCAAGTCACACGGTGTGCCCACCCCTCTGGAAGCATATCAGTACCCTTCGCACCTAGCTACAGAGCTGGCATGCATGCATGCACGGCACCCCAAGCCATAACTCTGAGGGCACTGCACCAGTCCCTCTCCAGTGCCCTTGGGGGAGTCCACTACACAAGGGCACCTGGTGCATAATGCCCCCTCCTTTTTGGCTCCAGGCCACCTAGCCCTTGGGCCCACATGCCCAGACTTCAAGCCAACAACCTCCCGTCCTTTTATATTGCCTATGCTTTCTCATAAGCAATATCTCATAGAGAGTGATGCACGGGTGCCTTTCCCTCTACTGGACATGGGTAGTTGCAACACTGCCCCCAACTGTCTGGAGGGGGTTGTTATGCAATGTTAAGTGAGGACTTATGGCAGTTTGAGAGTCTTATCTCCTTTGTCGGTTGCCTGCTCTTTTCTACAGAAAGCTCATTGCTTGCCTTCCGGGCTTGATGAACTTTGCAGAGTTTGCATGTTTTGTTTGTGATACGTGACAAAAATATTACATGAATTTGCAAAGTTGGTGAAATAAAAGTACCACGTAACAGGATCTGTTGCTTTTCACCATGCAGATCTTGGATGTGTGATGGGGGCCAAAAAATCCACAGTCCCATACTTTAAAAAAATGGCAGAAATTTGATTAGTGACAGTTTATTCCAGCAAATCAGTCAAGTTGTCATGAAACAATGACTCATATTTTGCACTTTTGAAATCGAATGTTGTGGGAATTTGTTTTCGCTGTTTTTTTGAGGCTTTGCCAGTCCAGCTGTTGATGTCTGCGAACTCACTGTGGTTCCTTGAGCTCAATTGCTGTGGCTGAGCTGTCTCCACCAGCACAGTAGAGTTATGTAGCAATGTGCTCTGCAGATTTTGAGAAGCACAGCTTACATCACACCTCTTTGCCCATGAATGGGATCTGCTGATGTGACTTCAAACAACAAGGTCCCAAAATATGCAGGACAGATAAAAGAAAGGAAGTTTCATGTTTGAGGGAGCTTTTCTTGATGCTTGCTACACAAAGATTTGTTTTGCTCTTTGCACTTTAAAGGAGAGCAGTCAGAACTAAGAGCCCCACACCCAAGAGTGGGACTAGGTGCCATTCTGAAGTTTGCAAAAACATTTCTTTATTGCAATATAGTAGATTGTATCAGAGTGCTGCTGTTACCAGCAAAACTGCAAGGTGAAACAGCGTTTTTAGCTGTCTATCATTTACAGGTGTAACCCCCCCCTTGGCGGGAGTTTACCTTTATGAGGCTATGGCCCCACTGTTTCCTGTGGTTCCAATTCTACCTCCAGTCCCCATACTCCTGAAATGGGACTGGAGGGCTCTTGTCAGTGGCTCGAGGGGGCGGGGGATTCGGGCATTGGCACCTGCTTAATCTTTGTGACTGCCAAAACTCTGAGTCCCCAGCCCCATGCAAAAGGGGAGCCAAGGTCTAAAATGTGTTCTGCACCTCTGGGTGCTTGGGAGGTGCTGACTGGTCTGGGGAGCTGAGAGCGGACCATCGAAAATGTAAATAAAAAAGATGGCTGCCATGCGCTGGTCATGCATGCGCAGGCCAGAGACCCTTAAGGCAGGCAGTTAATCAAAGAACCTGCAAGAGACAGGGCAGTGCTAAATCTGGTGCCCACAAACGAGGACATAATTGTCGATGTCACAGTGGGCAGTCCCTTGGGTACCAGTGATCAACATACAGTGTGGTTTAACATTAAGACAGGAGCAGAGGCTAACCACACAAGGATGAGGGTCCTGGACTTTAGGAGGATTAATTTTAAAGAAATGGGAGACTGCATCAGAAATTGCCTCATGGAATCCTTTCCAGGGAGGGGGAAGAGGCACAGTAAGGAAAATTAAGGGAGGACATAATGGAGGCAGCCAGCCTCCGTGTGGAGGAAGTAATACCAGAAAGAAATAGAGATGGTTATGGTTCTCTAGGCAAGTAGCCAAGATGGTGAAGGAAAAAGGGTGTCATTCAGGAAGTACAAGGAAACACAGAGGTAGGAGGAAAGGGAGGCAAGTAAAACAGAGGGAAGTAGGAAAGCAGTGAGGGGAGCAAAGGTGCAGACAGAAGAATGGATAGCCAAAGGGGTAGTTAAAGGGGATAGGACTTTCTTCAGGTACATAAGTGAGAGAAAAGCAACGGGAGAGATAGTGAGGACAAGGAGGATGGCAGGGGGAGACTGCACAGGGGAGAGAACCAAGAAAAAGCTGTCATCCTGAACAGGTACTTCTGCTCAGACCTCACAATGGGGGAAGGCACCAGAGAGCAACAGGAACAAAGAGGGGAGGTGGAATCAAGTCCATTTTTAGAGGAAGGAGTCCTGATGGGACTTGAAGTTCTAAAAGTAGACAAGGATATGGGACATGACAGAATACACCAAAGGGTACTAAAGGAACTCGGGGAGGTGCTAACTGTCCCACTGATGGCCTTATTCAACAGTCCCCTCAAAACAGGCAGGTTTCAGAGGACTGGAGGAGAGCAGACATGGTCCATATACATAAGAACGGCAGCAGGGAGGAGGCTAGTAACTACTGGCCAGTCAAACTCACTTCAGTGGTGGGGAAATTAAAGGAAACCCTGCTTAAGGAAAGGCTGTAGAGTATCTTGAATCTGATGGGCTGCAAGACCACAAGCGGCATAGATTCACAATGGGGAGAGGTCAGATGAATCTGATTGATTTCTTCATCTAGATGATCAGAAAAATAGATCAGGGGAGGGCAGAGAATGTGGCCTAGCTTGACCTTAGCAAGGCTTTCAACACCATGCCACACAGGAGACTGATGAAGAAACTGAGCAGCCTAGGAATGGGATCCAAAGTAATGAACTTGGTTCAAAACTGGTTAATGGATAGGTGTCAGAGGGTGGTGGTTAACGGCACTCACTCTAATGAGGGGGGAGTGACCAGCGGGGTGTCACAGGGCTCAGTACTGTGACCAGTCCTCTTCAATGTCTTCATAGGTGACATTGCAGAAGAACTAGAGGCTGTACCTCAGAAAGGACATAGCATTGAGGCAGTTCAGAGGAGGGCAACTAAAAGGGTACAGAGGTTGCATCAAAAGCCCTATGAGGACAGACTGAGGAATCTCAATATGTACACCCTGGAAGAGAAGAGAATAAGACTGCACATGATAGAAACCTACAAGTACCTCACAGGGTGAAAAGTCTACAGGAGGGGAGTTTCTTTCAAATGAGAAAGAGCACTGGATCCAGAGGGCATATGATGAAGCTGGAGGGGAGAGAGTTTAACAGAGCGATCTGAGAAAGTACTACTTCACTGAAAGAGTGACAAACTCCTGGAACAGACTGCCAGTGGAAGTGGTGGAGCGAAAGCAGTGGAGGCTTTAAGCACACGTAGGGATAAACATGAGGGCATATTAGTAAATAGGCGGGGGTGCACTGGAGACCAGCTAGGGTCTGCAGAGACGGATTAGGCAGGGAACATCTGGGCAGACAGTGTGCGTCAAAAGCACATTTTCTGTCAACAAATGTTGTGTTTTTATGTTCCTGTTGACTTGAAGGCTGACATTTTCTGGAACTACAAATCCCAGAATTCACTGCAGCTGACATCACAGAAGAGCTACAGCAGAGGGAGATTTAGTAGCCTGCAGTGCACGTTAGAGCATTTATTAGCCCCAAGCAGATGTTTGCCAGTCCTTATGTTCTCCCACAGCTATAAGCACAGTCCTCTGGGGCTGTACTTAACCCAGGGAGGACAGCAGGACCAGCAAACAAAAGATCAGAGGTAGGATTCACAAAACATTGCCCTGGGCAAACTGGGCTTTGTGACTAGCTGATATTCACAAAGCTCAGCTTTCCCTGAAAACTGGATTTGCCAGGTGGGGGTGGGGTTGGGGACCACTACACTATGGAAATATAGTAATTTTCATATCAGAGGAGACTGGACAATGGGGTGGGACCTACACTAAGGAAAATAGTTTACATTAATACCGGGTGGGGATCAGATGACTGGGGATTGGGGTGGGACCACTATACTATGGAAAGTCTTTACATTACTACTGGGTGGGTGGTCGGACGATCGGGGAGCAAGGTGGGACCACTACCTATGGCAATAGAATTATTTATTTACCAGGTGGATGATCAAGTGATTGGGGAGTGGGGTGGAACCACTACACTAGCAAAACAAATTATTTTTGAGTGCGTAATGGGGTGATCGGGGATCGGGGTGGGACACTACACCACAGAAACTGTATATTATTGATGCTGGGTGGGCACTCGGTGAGGGCACAACACCACTGGACTACCGGAACTGCAGCTGTGTTGGGCATGGGCTGGGGAGGGAGCCACAAGGATACACTAATGGTATGCAGATGAGCCAATAATGCGCATGCTAATGGCCACTAGCACTTTGCATGCCCATGGACTCATTTTGCATGCCTCCCTTAGTGAATTGTACTTTTGTGCCGAGTACTACTGACTGCGGGGCCACGGTCCTGGCTGGCCGCGGGGCAGCGCTACTGGTTATAACACTGCTTTTTCTGGGTTAGTGCTGGCCCCCTGCTGGCCCTTATTCACAGTCGGATAGCCCTCTGGGCTATCCGACTGTGATTAGCTCTGTTGCCCACCAGCGTGAGCCAGAAGTGCAGTGCAAACCTTTTCGCCCACTTTGTGCTGCCTTTGTGAATCCTGCCCCAGAGCTTACATGCATTGCAGGCTGTTGAATCTCACACTGCTGCAGCCCTCCTCTGATGTCAGATGCAGGGATTCTGGGATTTGTAGTTACAGGAAATGTCAGCTTGCACGTCAGCAGAAATAGTTTGATACAATCTATTATACTGCAGTAAACAGGGAGCAAAGAAATAATAAAAAGTTTTTGCACACAAAGTGCAAACTGAGACCAGTCTTGCACTTGGGTGTGGGGCTTTTAGTGGTAACTGTTCCATTTCAATAAAGCAAATACTGTATTTCCAACTATTTCTCCATTGTGCTAATCTGATTCTTTCTTCAGTGTTTAGTATGTATAATGTTATTACAACTCTTTGTGTGTAAAGAAACTTGGAAAATTAAGCAATAATGCCCAACAGGGTGTGTGTGTCATGCTGGGGATAATGTCACGCCTCAGGTGGTTGGGCAGAGGCCACAGGCCGAGTACGTCCAACAACTGAGGTGTGACGTTATCCCAAACGACACACACCCTGGAGGGCATTATTGCTATTATACAATGGCTCATTGCTATACATAAAATACAAAAATAATTTTAAAGTTTGTTTTTATTAGTGTGGAAAAATATTTTTGTTGCTTAACAGGAGATGGAAAAACAGAGCAAAAAACAACCATCCAATAAATCCTCAATTGGTTCACAGTGAGGCTGAGACTAGACCTGTGAAGTTGTGCTTGGATAACATCACGGGTCCAGCCCCAGACTGACCAATCAGAGACCAGGAAATTTTCTTGCCATTGTATAATGATCAATGAATGCACGGCTCAAGCTAGCAGATCTTTGTGCAGTATAGTAAAGTGAATGAAAGGCACATCGTTTCTGGTTACTGTCAATAATGCTCTGAAATCAAGGCACAGAAAACTCCATAATACACAAACATGTATTACGACTTGTGTATTATTATTATGGAGCTCCATCTCACACACGTGCTATAACTTTAAGTCATTTGTGTTCTATTTCTTGTCACCCACCCAAGTTTCACAAATATTTGTAGAAACAGTCAAGTAAACTGCATATTCAACCAATAACCATTCGACCTTATATGGCTACAAATGCCAAATTGTTTAATAAAATAACTTTTTTCCTGGATGAACCTGCCTTTCATTCTGATTACAAATATGAACACAGAAGTTCAGTCAAATGATACTGCTTAGTTTCACTTGATGGGCCCAAGTGCAACATGAAAGTGCAGTGAAACTGGACATGCGGTAAATGTCACATTTCTAAAAGATGGGAAGGGAGAATGGCAGAATCAATCAGATGAGTTTTTGAAATACTTGAAACCCATCTGTCTGCTGCCACAGGGATGGCTGGATGACGCTGATTAAATTTAAAGGGAAGCACAAAATGGTGGTAGCGGTGGGGGGAGGCAGAGAGTGACACAACTCCACATGGTTTCCTTGGAAAACTATAAAACAGTGAAATATGGGAGTGGAGTTTTTATGTTACACACTGTGTGATGCTTACATAAACCTCTCAGGCTTCACTCTTGAGGTTTATGGACACTATATACCACAGCTGTGTAAAAACAAACCTGTAATACACTATTAAATATATATAATGTAAGCATTATAAGATAGGTTTCAAAATATGCAAAACTATGGGCTGCGAGCCATCTTTAGCTGCACTGTTTTCTCACACAACAGCACTGGGTAATGATCCAGTGGACTCTTAACAATAAAATCAATTCTAACCCACATCCTTGACTGCTATCACAAACATGGCCACCACTTTGCTCACTAAATACCTTCAAGTAGGCCCTAAGCATAAAACTGCCTTTTAAATTACAAAAAGAATGATTAAATTATATTTGCCCTCATAAGCCTCTTCTTACATGAATACACAAATTATAACATGAAGTTCTATAGCGCTTAAAGTTTTAATTTCTGGTATTTCTTTCCTAACCATAAAAAAATCCTCATTCTATCCTTATCAGCCTCTTCCAGCAGGAGTCACTGTTGGTAATGGTGTAGGAGAACTGGGTAAGTAAGGGAGCCCAGCGATAATCCATTCCTAGCCCTTCCCAGCAGGAGTCACTGTCGGTAATGGTGTGGGAGAACTGGTTAAGTAAGGGGCCAGCGATAATCCATTCCTAGCCCTTCCCAGCAGGAGTCACTGTCGGTAATGGTGTGGGAGAACTGGTTAAATAAAGGGAGCCCAGCGATAATCCATTCTAGACTTCCTTCAGCAGGAGTCACTGTCGGTAATGGTGTAGGGGCACTGGTAATGTAGAAGCTCAAAGTTAATATGCCTCTGCCAGCAGGAGTCACTGTCGGTAATGGTGTAGGGGCACTGGTAATATAGAAGCTCAAGTTAATATGCCTCTGCCAGCAGGAGTCACGGTTGGTAATGATGCAGGGAACTGGTTATGTAGGGAGCGCAGTGCGAATACATTACCATTCTCTTCCAGCAGGAGTCATGATTGGTAATGGTGTCGGAGAACTGGTTATGTAGGGAAGCTCAAAGTTAATCCATTACCACTAGCTACTCATCCCTGTTGATGCTGGTGATGGAAGTGGAACACTGCCTTTAGGAGAGTGGAAATGTATTCCCTTCTTAGCCTCTGCAAGAAGGAGTTACTGTAGATATCATTGTAGGAATACAGACAGTAGGGGAACTGAAAGTTACTTTATTCTTAGCCTCTGTGAGAAGGAGTTACTGTAGATATCATTGTAGGGATACAGACAGGAGGGGAACTGAAAGTTACTTTATTCTTAGCCTCTGTGAGAAGGAGTTACTGTAGATATCATTGTAGGGATACAGACAGAGGGGAACCGAAAGTTACTTTATTCCTAGCCTCTTTCAGCCAGTGCGTCCAAGACAGGTTTCTAACTGGGAGGACAAGCTTTGCTTGAGCTTGAGGCATTGCAAATCTCTGTAATACCTCCACCACTACATGTTTCAGAGTATCCCTTTAATTCTGTAAATTCTTGAGTGGTCTTTGGCAAAAAGTTAACTTTGAGACTGCGCTCCCAAATAGACGCGCATTCTCCCAAGTGATATGCTTCTGGTGGATAGCGACTTTCTTGCGGACCCGACTGAAAGGCAATTAATGCAAAAAAATAATAAACTAGGTAAAAGCTGCCATTTTGGGCTCTACAGAGGCATTGTGTGCTACTTGCTTGAAATGTATGTGCCTAAAGGCACAGTGGTTAAAATTTCTTGAGAAAAGCGAGTCAAAGCTGACAGTGTCCCTTTATTAACATGCACTGTTTCACTTTCTTGTGTTTCAGGCTGATGAATTCACACATGTGTGGCTTGTACCACTGCCAAGGTAAACCCTGTTCTGCCAAAGAAAGGTAAGAAGGCGTTCAGTGATAGATATGTAATTTTGCAAAGTAAAGTTTGTGGGACTGGAAGCATTTATGAACAGTAAATCTCATACCTTTCAAATCTCCCTGTTTGCAGGGAGTCTCCTGATTTTGCTCTTTTTGACATTTCCTCTGTGTTTTATGGCATTTGTCCCTAAATCATAAGAATAAAAGAAAAAAACAGTTATTGTTGTCTTTAAATTGCCTTGGCAATGCATTTGTAGCATCTTAGATTTGGTTAGACATACGTTAGGGCCCTGGAAAAATTCCCCTGATTTTACTGGTCGGAACCAAGAGCACTTCCTCATTTGATAAAGAGCTTGTTAGAAGCATTGAATTCTTGTGGTAGTATAACCCCTGTAATAGTTGTGGGGATGGGACACAGAGTTGTCACTGGAACTTACTATCTGTCCGCATTTAAAGAGCCCTTTTACAACCAGTGAGTCTGCAGCCTTGTCATTTCTCTTTATTACTGGGTGGCTTCCTCACTCAGTCCTTCCCCTTCCCCTTTCTGACCGGTGTACCTGTATGTACAGGTTGAAAAGCCAAGCTTTCTTGACATTATATAGAGGAAACACTAGGGCAGAATAACAAAAGGCCTGTTGGGCTGAAAATATCGAAATTCTATTTGTCCGCTGGATTGGCATCTGAAAATAAGAAGCGCAGTGATAGCCTCTTGTCCTGGAAGCTCCACATTGGGTATTGGACTCTGGGTCCCAAGCTCAAGCTAAAACAGATGGATTAAATGCAGAGAATGGGAGTGCGCTGTTGGCAATGGATGCTAGCTTCTTAGACCAACAAAAACAAAAGAAAACTAAGCAGCAACTGGTGGCAGCAATAAACAAGTCAGGCGAAAGTTAGTGCATAAATGCAGAGGCCACTTGGCTACTATCCCCAGTGCTTCAGGTCTAGCTCATGACCCTTTCTCAAGGAGGCGGATACAGAAGGGACCTGGGTTTCCTGCAGAGACAGAGGCAGCCGTTGTATAGTGCCATAGGTCTTTCAGCCAGGGAGCAGGAATAGCTATGTCACAGGCTTCTCTGCCGTGTAGCTGCGGATGGCCATTGAGGAACAGTGGCAGTCGGTGGGGAGGGAGAATATCACTGCTTAGGATCACATAAGGGTAAGCCTCTGCATCAAAACCACCACTTTATAGTATCTTGCTGTGATGTACTATGGTGGACACGTGGCACATCATTACAAAGACATGGATTCCTCTAACACGGAGATCGTCATCACCTCACCATAGTGTGCCATGCAGTAGGACTATTATAATGCAATGCCCTCTGGCACCAAGAGCATTATGTTACATAGAGAATAATGTATGGGCAACCATATACAACAAGACTGTGTTTCCACTGAGGGGTTGAGAAGACTGCATAGGGACCTCAACAGTATTTCGGAGGTCCATGCTGTCTGTCATTTCGACCCAGCGATGGAAGCGCATGCTGAGTTGTGTATGGTTGCCCATATTTTCTTTATATGATAGATAGGTTTCTGTGTGATAATAGCGACCGCCAAAAGGTGATTGCTATTATCGCAAACTGCATTGTCGCCGAAAACATTTTCGGTGATGTGCACTAAAAGGCGACCGGGAACTGTGTATTCGTGGGTGGGGCTATGCCCCCCGAACCCCCTCGTGTTTTTTTTTTTTTACACAGGGTCACGAAGTACAAACAAAAATCCTTCTGATTTCTTTGTTCTTATTGATTATCAAAATTAAATTTACAGCTTTTACAAGGTAATAGGTACATCTTTGGATACTGGGTGGTTAAGCAGCTAGGTCTGGGGGTAAATGAGGAATTTAACATTTTGTGAACTTTGAAATGTGCAGAACGACTGTTCATAATATGTACAACACAGAGGATAATGGATGGGCAGCAGTTAACAACAACACTATATTCACTTGAAGAGGTTGCCGTGACAACATAGAAGGTTTACTGTTGTCCCAGCAACCTCGGGAAGTGAATTCAGCATTGTTGTTAACCGATGCCCAGCCATCGTCGTTTATAGTGTATGGGCACCAGTCGTCAACAACGGAGCATTTCTGGAGGCTTGGGTCCAGTTCATTTATGTAGCCCAGCTGTGGCATGCGTGGCTGAGTGGCAGTGCTCCAAATAACTTTTTAGGCCACGAAGTAAAAACTTTCTAGTTTTCCAAGCTAGTAGAATTTTGCGATGCAGTCACACTTCTAGTGGATGACGCTGGACATTCTATTTCGTGTATTTAACAAATAGCTAGCTGCCTGGCTGTTACGCTACATATAAAAGCAAATCATAATCATCTTAATCTATAGGGTGTCATGTCTGTTTGTATTACTTCATCATTAAATAAGAAATGTATTGTTCATCCGATCATAGGATATGATGAACAATACATTTCTTATTAATGATGAAAAAGTACAAACAGGCATGACAACCCTATAAGATTAAGATGATTATGATTTGCTTTATATGTAACTTAACAGCCAGGCAGCTTTGCATGGGTTGGGGGGGGGGCTGTTTACCAACCACACAGAGCCCTACAGACACACAGACACACTCTCTCTCTCTCACACACACACACACACACACACACACACACACACACACACTCACAATAGACTACACACCTGGGTACCAAAAATTAACCCACTCACTCCAGCAGATCTAGATTTGATTCCCATCCACCACTTGCAATACCATGTGACTGTGAGTAAGTCCTTAACCTCCTCGCCCCTCACTCCAGCACCAGCAGACCTGGATTTGATTCCCATAAGTTCCACTTGTGATATTGTGAGACTGTAAGTAAGTCACTTAACCTCCTCACCCCATTCACTCCAACAGACTTAGGTTTGATTCCCACAAGCTCCACCTGCAATACTGTGTGACTGTGAGTAAGTCATTTAACCTCACCCCACTCACTCCAGCAGACTTGGTTTGATTCCCACAAGTTCCACTTGTATAATAATATTAAAAGTAGCAGAATGAGTAGCCTTTTGTTCACCCCTTCTTTAATAGAACGAAGGGTGTTAACAAATTTTTTTTTTCTGGCCAGGTCTATTATACCAGGACTTCCAGAGATACTATAGTGCCCTGAACACTGTCACAGAGGTGAGGTTGAGCCAGTAAAGTGAGCGGCATGTACAGTCACACTGTATATACAGTAATTCAAGCTGAGCAAAACAGCCCAGGCTGCACTTGCAATCTGTCAAGCCACTACACAGACAGCACTCTCGCAGCAGCACGTTCAAATTCAAGCAAATTACAAATATAAATAAACAGAAACACTCACTTCTGTGGACCTGCTTAGAATAGAATATGTACCTCAGAGATGCAATCAACGTCCCTGACATGACCCTTGGTTGCTCAGTTCATGTGACTGCATTCAAACATTCCCGCACCGCGCCAGAGTAGTGTGCACAGGAAACTTAAGGTTGCATCAGCTACTTCCAGGGTCACAGGCGAGAAGGCAGTGTGTCATGGTGGTGGTGCTGTCGTTACCATGGAGATTAGGACCGACGCCCGTCATGGCCGTGCACTGAGGAATCACTGCAGAGAACTGGGGAAACACAAATAAATAGAGAATAATGGATAGTTTACAGTGTATTACCGGTCAGTAATACCATCGAGAGGTTCAGGACATGTAAGAACCTCAAGAGCGAAGCTCGAGAGGTTCCTACATGTCCTGAACCTCGAGATGGTATTCTGACCGGTAATACACTGTAAACTATCCATTATTTTTTTTAAATATATGGATCCAACTTTTACATTTTTTGGTATTTTTGTAGTGGTGGTCGGCTGCCGTCATGTAGAATTCTGTCACTCCTGGCCGACCGCCACCCTTTGCTGCACTGCCTCGCTCCGTGTTTCTTGCCCTCCCACTCGCATGTATGGCACAGTTACAAATACATTTTTGTGGTCCTACCTCTTCTTCTTGGGGGGGGGGTGTCACAGGATCAGTCAGATAAGTCCCATTTAAAAAAAAAAGAAAGAAATTGAAACTGCCATGGACACTGTGCACTCTCGCTAAGTGAGATATGACTGCCATCTTCTCAAAACCATTTCAACAGCCCACAGGCAAAGAGCAGCCAATCATTACGCACGTTGTGAGCGTGAATAGATGATTGACCTGTGGGACGTTTACTGATGTTGGGAGTTGTGGGCTTGTGCTCTTTAGCTTGTCTGGTAATACTTTCATTCAGATACTATTACCAGATGTGAACAATAGTATCACTCTCGAAGTGTGGTTATTATCACTTCGGGAGTGATAGTATTACCGAAAATTTTTTGTATGCTTACTGTGGCATTAAATTCATTATCCATATATTAAAAGTATTTTCTGGCAGTCACAGAATTCAGAACAAACTGAGAATGGCTCAGAATCCGGTACCACTATCAGAAAGTTGGTATCGTACCGGCCAAAATTGGAACTGCTGGAGAGTCTGGGGCTCAGATGGGCGGGTGTGACAGGATGACTCAGGAGTCTGCACTGGGCATATACATTAAAAAAACAGGCATAAAATATGCCAGTACACCCCTTAATTGTACCACTGCTGAGCAGGGACAGAGAATCACTCTGTGTGACTGCATTGGCGAGGGGAAAGTTGTGGTGGATCAGGAAGAGCTTAAGGTACCTACACACACACACACACTACCAACTCTGGTACTCTTGTACTGTACCGTTGTTGTTTTCTTTTCCTGAGCGCCGTTCTCTTTGGACGATGTCTTACCATGCAGCCATTCATGAGGGGTGAGGTATGTGGGGCACACATCGCTAAAGAGATTCAAAGTTGTCGTACCATCGATGTGGCGTACTCAAGATGGTACAGCAACCTAATGACATCACGTCCGTGGTACAACAAAGGTAGGAATTCAGCAAAGTCCATTTATAATAGGGCTGTCATATACACTATAAGGATTCTGGGCAGGCTGATTTTATACAGAACAAAGGCTAACCATATTAATAAAATATTAGTAAATAAATAAATAAGTGGAGTACTGTGCTGTGCATTGGTAAGACCATGGTACACCATGGTAAAGGCAGAAGTATTGCTACAGTTGAATACATTAAGGTACTGACTTGCCTTCAGATCTTGTCTGCCTGTTGACATTAGCACAGTTCACACAGTCACAATGGTTTCTCTTAATTGGGCAGCCTGGCATATGGTGCTCCACAAATATGTTACGAGGAAGGCTTGTTCTTACTATGTAGATGATTCTGCTCTGTCATTAGAAGAATGTATGACGGTTTGATCATTCATCCAGGGTTGGCAACCAAGGGAGTGACCCCAGGCTTCATGTTTGTTCAGAATCAGTTCCTGTCTATTGGTAGGAACTGGAGAGGCAATCACAATACATTAACAGCTCAGCTTCTGTGTAATTCCCATATATTGCCTTTTGTTGCTGGAAGACTGTGTGATGTCACCCTGTAGGCAGTTACTGACAATCCACTGGGAAAGGGATCTGTTTATTACCAGAAACTGGCAGTCTCTTGACTGTGTGATGTCAGCTTGTAGACAGTTATTTAAGATCCACTGGGAGAGGGATCAGTTGATTACCAGCAACTGTAAATCTCTTGACTGGGATGTCAGCTTGCAGACAGTTACTGACACTCCACTGGGAAAGGGATCCATTTATTACCAGAAACTTGAAATCTCTTGACTGTGTGATGTCAGCCTGTGGACAGGTACTAACAATCAATTGGGAAAGGGATCAGTTTATTTCCAGAAACTGGAACTCTTTTGACTGTGTCATGACAGGTTGTAGAAAGCTACTGACAACCCACTGGGAAAGGGATCAGTTTTTTGACAGTGTGATGTCAGCCTTTAGACAGCTACTGTCAACTCACTAGAAAAGGAATCAATCAGTTTACTAACAGAAACTGAGACTCTGTCAACCTTGTTTTGTCTGCCAAGAAAGAGCTTGTGTTTCCTTGGTGGGTGGTGATACTAGTGTAGAGTAAATTTAACTCTGGTGGCCTAGAGGCCCCCTAATCTCTGATTGCCCGGTTTGTACATCTGGATAACTGCTGGGTGGTCTAGTGATCCCCCCCCATCCCAGATCGTTGCTTAGGGTAACCACAAACGTAATGCACCCCCATTGGTGTACAGTGAGCTGCCCCGAAAGTATAACCAACCACTCCTCTGGACCCATCCACTCAGGACTCTCCTCTCTGTACCCCACCCCCACACCCCGGTCACCACTGCTGATACATGACAGTAGCAATGGCGACCGGTACATCTCTTCACTCACCACCTCAGCCAGCAGCCATCTGAATGTAAGTGAGCAGTCGCACACCTACTGTAGAAACAGCTGTTTGAGGGGTGGGAGTGGGAGGGGAATAATGCCACAAATTATATCTCTTGCATATTTCTCCTAAGTATGGGAACTGTTGATTTTTTTCCTGTAAATCGGAGAGTGTGGATAACAAATTTGCAGTTTGCATACCTAACAAAAAAAGTACGTCTGAAAAAGTATTGAGTATGTGAACTTCAGAGTGGTCTTCCACAAACCTAATTCTTAGTACTTTTAACTGCAAACACTGCCTGTTTTGTGGGGTTTATTCTCATACTTCACAATACATGCCAGTGTGAACTCCACAAATTTACAGCCAGTCCTAATCCACAGTGATTCCTCTTGATGGTGTTCCCTGTTAGTCTCTCTCTCTCCCTCTGAAAATATCATTAAAGAAGTCGAGAGTCAGTGCATGATGTGACAGTCCAGAGTCAGCATGTGACACTGTGACAGTCCAGAGTCAGCGTGCGACACTGAGACAAATTAAAGTTAGAGTGCTAATTTAGTGCTATGACAGCCCAGAATCAGCGTGTGGTGCTGTGACAGCCCAGAGTCCGTGTGAAGCACTGTGACAGCCAGAATAAGCATGTGGTGTTGTGACAGCCCAGAGTCAGCGTTGTCTGGCTCTGTGACAACCCACAGTCAGCACATTGCATGGTGAAAACACCTAGAGTTAGGGTCTGGGTCTGTGACAACCCACAGCGTCTGGCACTGTGACAGCCTGTGTGGCGCTGTAACAACTCACATAGCACTGTAACAGCCCAGAATCAGTCTGTTGCATGGTGACAGCTTAGAGTTAGTGTGTAGCTCTGAGACAAGCCAGAGCCTGTGTGTAGCACTGAGACAGCGCAGAATTGGAATGTAGTGCTTTGACAGCCCTGATTCAACGTGTGGTGATATGACAGCTCATAGTCAACCTCAGCACCAATGATGTCATTATTTTTGTGGGACTTGCTATCAGGATTAGTCTTTAGTGGATTAGGTGTGCTGCATTTGTGTGACTCTCTTATGGCACTGTAATGTTATTCAGGAAGTTTTCTGCCCAGCCTTACCACTTGTAGGCTTTTTAAGGGGGCATGATGGGTACAATTAATACATTTTAAAAGTCTGATGTAAAATGCACTAGCGCTGGCCAGTGCCCCCTATAGATATGGAGATCCCCTGCAGTCTCAGTGGCTGCTGATGTCCATTGACAGCTACAGCCCAAGGGCCAGACTCGCAAAACAGGTGGACACAGATGCAGCTGCATGCTGCCCTTCAGTCTGGGTCTGACTTATTTGCATCAAAATATGCATCAAAACTGCACTTAAATTTTATAGAATGTCAAGTTGCAATCTGTTGCAAAAATTTGATGCAAATCAATTTGTGTCTGACTTCTGTATGCAAATTGGGATGGATGGACAGAGCTCTACATGAGAGTCAAGCCTTTCCAGGAAGATGAAAGTTTCTAGTTGACAAAATAAGTAGATAGATCACGGACAGATCCCTTTGAGAATTCTGCCTGTGTCTCTCATTGACTGGGGTAGCATGGTATGGTGGGGAGGCAGGGCTGGCACAAGGGCTATTTGCACACTCTGTGGGGCAGAGTGCCACACAACATCATTCTCCAGTACCCAGGCACCATCATCACCACCCCTGGTAGCACAATGAAACTTCTTTGGGTGGCGGTGCCCTCCACCAAGTGCTGGAGATGCGACTTAAGCAGTGTGTCCTTAATTCTGCAGGCCCTGTTATGAGAGTTGGACTTATCACATGAACCCAACTTGACTATGTGGTAAAAGTGCACTACCCACAGCATCATGGGGACAGGCTGTGTGTTGTTAATGTTTCTTATACAGTATGTGTTACAGAGATGGTTTTTAAGAAGAGACAGTGGCACTATGGTTGTAATGAGAACAGAGCCTGGCAAACTTTAATCAGGGCCGTGACTGGAGACAGAATGTCCACTGGGAGTAAATGCAATGATAAGGACCCTTTCAAGAGCTTAGTAAGAACAGAAGATATGCTACTGTGTATTATCAAATGGTTTTCCAAGAAAGTAGTTTACTGGCTACCAGTGAGTCACAAGCAGTACATCAATCACTGAGAAACCACCGAGTAAAACGCCACCTAGCAGAATGGGCTCAATGCAACAGTAGGGTTGTACAGAATGGAAAGCAGATTTTCCAGTCCTTTAGGATATCTCTGAGCCCTGATAGCACACTACCTTAATATAGCTAATCCGTCTGACTCCAGGTATACATTTGAATGGTGTTTGCCATCCAGTTTTTCTATGATCTGACTCCATGGATAGAGCACTTTAAGCGAGCCAATTCTAGATGGATAGGATTTGCACATCTGTATTTTAGCAGTGAAAACACAAATTCTTGTACAAATGGACTTTCTGTTTAATAATTATGGTCAGACGACCCAGAATTTTTGTTTGCTTCATTCATTAGCCTTTTGGAGAAACAGCATCACACCAGCGAGAACCTGACCCTTGCTGCGCCTTACAATCAATGACAAAAAGACTGGAGGCCTTAGAAGCTTGACGGCAGGATTTTCATAGGGCTGGATGCAGCTGTTTCATCCATATTTCAGACGTGTGTTGCTTCCCTGCAGATGTGTCTGGATGTTCACATCCTATTTACAGACATCCAGTCACATTTGCGACATTTCCTACAGTTTACAGAAATATTAGATGCGGTTCCGTGGCGCTTGACTGCCATGGCACCAAGTGATGAGGCATCACTCTGTACGCTGGTGATCTGGGTTCGTGCTCTAAGTATGGGATGCCAGGAGCAGAAGCCAGCAGGGAGGGAGTCTACAGCATCCTTTGGATGCTTCCTGCCCAGGGGGTGGGTCGTAGCTAGCCGCTGTAGTAGCGACTTCTGGTGGTGGTTCATGGAGGTGTACTTGTTGGAATGGGTGACCACATGCTGTCGTACATCCCTGCCCCCAAGTCACCGCTGCTGCCGCGCACATTGTGTGTGGTGGGTTGGTACCCAAGAACATGGAAACTGGCTGCCCTTAGCGCTGGATAACGGCCCTCCCGTAGGACCCCTCCTGCTGCCGACTGCCCAGCACACCACACCTGGCCCCCGACTGGCATCCCCAGTATAATGCTCACTTACTTTCCCCTGTCATCGCCTCCCAGGGGGGCGGGAAGAATAAATCAGACAACAATGGGGATTGTCAGTGGAGCTCCTGGGGAATCTGAGACAGGCACTGCAGTGAGGATTGGGTCTGTGGTGCAGGGGAAGGGGGCAAAAGCATGACAGCTCGAAAGTGTGGGGCTGTGGGGGCCTGGAAGGAGTATATAAAAAAAAAAAAAATGTTGCCGCAACTCCATTTTTTTGATGTAAGTGCAGAAGTCTATCTGGGAAATTAGACCAACTTCTTTTGGTCCAAATTCCCGTGTGGATTTCAGCACCCAAGTCTGAAAAACAGATGCGCTGCTTTGAAAATCCTACCCGAAATTTCTAAACCATTCGTGAGCCTAACCGAAGATATGGGGTTACCAGCTAAACATTAGACCAGCAGGGAGCCCTCCCCACAATCAAGTTGAAGTCACTGCACCAGCCATGGTTTATTGCCACTTAGGTGTACCTGCCTCCGTGCATGTTGGCCATCCCTGTCCATCAAGTTGGTGCTCAGTCACCACCCAGCCCCATTGGCCACTGTCCATTCTCCATCTTTCCCCCTGTGGTTGGGCCATCGAGGGGGTTTCCCCACCCCATGAAATGCAACATAATGGGGGGTTGTTGTGCATGCCGTGTAAGTGCCTGATCCTTCATCAGACTGCCAATATTTTTTCCCCAGCTGTTCCCCTCACCCACCCTACCGTCAGTCGCCATCGCAGCAACCTATACATTGGACCACAAAGGACAGGTAAATAGCAGGCTGAATGCCCAATCTCCCAGAGGCTAGGAGTCTGTGCAGATACTGTGTCTGCCTCATGCCAGACTGCAGTAGTGACCTGGACTTGTCAATCAATCTGGCCAACCCACCACTCTCAGTTGTTTTACACAGAGTAGCAGACATGGATTCAGACCTGCTGAACTGGTTTCTGCCAAGTGTCATTTGAGTGTGAAGTTCCTGTGTCTGTCTGTCTGTCTGTCTGTCTCTCTCTCTCTCTCTCTTTCGCTCGTTCTGTGCTAAATTTTAGCCCTTATAAAAATGGAGTTACAGTACTTAACGTACTACTAGCACAAGCAGTTGATGCAGAAAATTCCTTTGTCATAACTAGTTGTTTTGACCATTTTTTATTACTAAGCTATAGAAGCCAGAAAACAGAATTTGAGAAGGGAATACTGAGAGAACACCACTTGCTGAACCGTGCTGTCACCTCCTGCGGAGGAGTGGATGAGGGTTGGATTCTATAGGCTCATTCACACTGCGCCTTATCCCAGCAACCATTCAATCATTTAAAAAATTTAAATGAGAATGTTAAAACACGTTCACATGGCATCAGTGTTTTGTTGCTCTTTTCCTTTCCGGCAATTTAGGTGTTGTTCCAGTCACTGTTGGTTTGGTGGGCACTTGTAGTGATGCGAGTGGTTTGCCTATTCAGATGGCACAGGAAACCACTACACCATTCATGAACCCAGAAAAAAAAAGAATTGTGGCAGCAACGTCACACAATGGAAAACTGCCAAAATGGGAAGGTTGGCACATTGGCAGGAGCACCGATTGGCTGCTGTGAGCCACTGACAATGGCTCTGTCAGTTGTGTGAACGAGCCTTATGAGTGACTGCACAACATCCACCCATTCCCAGGTCAGCATAGGGTGAGTGGCTCTAATTAGGGGAGATGGTGGGCTTTAAAAAACAATTGTTGGAAGCGTAGGTGTATGATGGTTAGTGCCCTTGTCCCTCACACCCCATGGCTCAGCACAGTACCACTAGCTACTCCTGCACACTGGATCAAGAGGACTCAGAGAGGTCATGCTGTGGGGGAAGAGTCTTGCAGGAGTTTCTGTGCACTGTGGGCAGTTGCCTGAAGGGCCATCAAAGAAAGTGTAGACTGTTAGTCGGGGCGCAGTGGAGCGAAGGGCTGGGCTGTGGGTAAGCTGGAACCACCACTAGGATAGAAACAGTGCATTAAAAATGTAAAGGTGATTGGTATTGAAACTTCAATTTTACAAACAAACAAACAAAAAAAGCTGAAGAATACATCCACTTACTCAAGAAAACCATAAACATTATTTAGGAAATAACAAATTTGGGCAGGTGTCCCTCACACTCACAGAAATATAGAATGTGTCAATATAAAAGGACAGCTTGGCCCAGCCAGTCTGCCCAGATGTCCCCTGCCTAGTCTGCCTCAACAGACTCTCCCCCTAGCACCTATTTACGTATTTATTTAAAATGTGGTAACCGGGAAAGGCACACTGAGCCAAGGCTCATTTCCAGGTGCGACCTGGGGGAGAGGATAGTGGGTTATACAATAGTCAGAGTAGCAAAACAGCAAAATACAGGAGATACCAAAGTAGAACAATATATACCAAGGTAGCGGATATATAAACAGGGTACATATTTGGAGTAGCATAAACTGATAAGGTGCAGAGTGCAGTAGACATTATAATACAGCATAAACAAAATACACACAGGCACAATAAATGTATAATCTGGGCACCTATGCATAATAGGTATAAGTATACATAAATACTAGGACAGCTCAGGAATTTCCACAGAAAGGATTGAGGAGAAATTATGGGCAGGGAGAGTATAGTCTTAGAACGATGCAAGGAAGTAAAGGTATGGAAAAGACAAGGAGTACCAGGTGGGAGAGAGGAGGGGAAGAGGAGGGAGGGAGAAGCACAAGGGGGTGAAGGAGGACATATTCCCTGTCTAGCCCACGCATTCTTGAAACACTCCTTGTGTTTTGCCTCCACCACTTCTGCTGGCAGTTTGTTCCAGGCATCTACCACACTTTGCGTGAAATAGTACTTCCTTGAATCCTTCTTAACTTCTCCCTTCCAACTTCATTGCACGCCTCCTGTTCCTAGTGCTCTTTTTCATTTGAGATTCCCCTCCTGCGCCCTGTTCACCCCGTGAGGTACTTGTTGGTCTCTCATGTCCTATCCCACTCTCTTCTTTTCCAGGGTGTACATGTTGATCTCCCGCAGTCTCTTCTTGTAGGGCTTCTCATGCAATGCCTGTACCATTTGCGTTGCCTTCCATTGGACTGCTGCCTCCACCCTGTCTCTGTCCTTTCTGAGGTGCAGACTCCAAAACTGAACACAGTACTCCAGGTGGGGTCTCACCAGTGAACGATACTGTAGTGGCAACACCACCTTCCTCCTCCTCCTCCTCCTCCTCCTGCTGGAAATACCCCTCTTTATGCATCCCAGCATCCCAGTAGCCCTAGCCACTGTTTAGTCACACCTGCCCTGCCACTTTGAGGTCATCAGTTATGAGAACCCCAAGGCTCCTTTCCTGCTTAGTGACTGTCAGTATTTCCACCTATCCTATACTCTGTTCCTGGTTTCCTATTCCAATGGTGTGTGATTTTGCCTTTTTTGGCATTGAAGCCTAACTGCCATGCTCTTGACCACCTGTTGACTTTCCAAAAACCTCTGTGTATTCTCTCTACCCCATCCCAACTGTCCACCCTATTACAGATTGTGGTATCATCTGCAAAAAGGCATACCTTCCCTTCCAGTTCTTCTGCAATGTTACTTATTAAAAGACTGAAGGGACCAGTCCCAGTACTGAGCCCTACAGCACCTCGCTGGTCATTCTCCCATCATTAGAGTGACTGTCATTAACCACCACCCTCTGTCATTTATTAGTTAACCAGTTTATAACCCAATTCACCACTTTGAATCCCACTCCAGGCTGCTCAATTTCTTTATCAGACTCCAGTGTGGTAGGGGTTAAATTGAGCAGGAACTGACAGGCACTCATTTGCAACTCCTCTGACACCTTTCTCCATTGAATACTATTAGAGAGTTCCATCTCCTAGGGATGACAGTTCCACCTCCTACAAGTTCATAGATTATAGTTTCACCTCCTAAACATTTCCAGTTTAACCACTGATGTGTGGTACAGTGTTGAAGGCCTTGTTAAAACCCAGATAAGCCATGTCCACTCTGATCTATTTCCCTAGTCACCCAGTTGAAAAAATCAGATTCATCTGGCATGACCTCCCTCTGTGAATCCATGCTGCCTGTGGTCTTACAGCCCATTGGATTCAAGATACTCTATCAGCCTTTCCTAAAGCAGGGTTTCCATTAATTTTCCCAACACAGACGTGAGACTGATTGGCCTATAGTTGCTAGCCTTCTCCCTGCTGCTGCTATTATGTAGAGGGATCACGTCTGCTCTTCTTCAGTCCTCTGGAACCATGCCTGTTTCCATTAAACTTTTAGATAAGGCATCGGTGGGGCAGCTAGCATCTCCTGTGCTCCTTTAGGCCCTGTCACACTACACCACTAAAACCCTGTAACGGTTTCAAACCGTTACAGACTGTCAGGTACAGTGTGTCCACACTGCCAGTGAACCGTCATAATAATGGTTCAGAACTGCTACAGCCGGTCCACATTGTGGGTGATGAGTGACCGTTATGGTGGCACCTATCCCACAATGCAGTTCATGCTGCACTGAGGACAATGCTGGGGCTACATGCTCACATCCACACTACAGCTGGTAACATTACAGTCAGCACTCTATCCCACAATGCAGTTAGTGCTGCACTGAGGGACAATGCTGGGGCACTACGCTCACACATCCACACTACAGCTGGTAACATTACAGTCAGCACTCTATCCCACAATGCAGTTCATACTGCACTGAGGGCAATGCTGGGGCTACACGCTCACACATCCACACTACAGCTGGTAACGTTACAGAGGCGGAACCATTTTCGGAACCGTTGTTTAAACCACCTCATAAGTGGTTTCAACAATGGTTACGAAAACGCCTCCAATGACGTTACAGGTGTAAACACAAACCATTGTGGTAACGGTTTGGACCCTCTGTAATGTTACAGAGGTGAGTTTTCAGTGTAGTGTGGACAGGGCCTTAGTATCCTTGAGTGTATTCCATCCAGTCCCATAGCCTCGTCCACCTTCAGAGCTGCAAACCTCTTCAGGATTCTTGCTTCTGAAAAGGGACTTGTGTTAACCTCCCCCTTTGTTCCTCTTACTCCCTGGTGGTCCATCCTCCCTTTCTTCACAGTGAAGACTGAGCAGAAGTACCTGTTCATGTTGGCAGCTTTTTCTTGGTCCTCTTCTGTGCAGTCTGCCTCTGCTGCCCTCCTAATCCTCACTGTCCCTCCCCTTGCTTTCCTCTTCTCACTTGCTGTATGTACCTGAAGAAAGTCTTATCTCCTTTTGTTACCCTTTGGCTATCCTTTCCTCTATCTGCACCTTTGCTCCTCTCACTGCATTTCCTGCCTCCCTCTGTTTTACTTCATATACCTCCCTGTTCTCATCTCTCTGCGTTTCCTCATACCGTCTGAATGCTACTCTTTTTTTTCCTTCACCACCGTGGCCATCCCTAGACAGCCATAACAGTCTCTTCTTCCTTCTGCTTTTACTCACTTCCTTCACACAGAGGCTGGTTACTTTAATTATGCCCTCCCTTGTTGTTTCCCACGGTGACTCTACCCCTCCCTGGCAATGCCCCGGTATCACCCCACCACAGAGACTTTTTGACAGTGAACACCACCACAGCGACAAATCTCACCAGGTCAAGATTGGTCACTGTGGTGGTCCGCTGTCTGCCGATGCAGCGATTCCCGGTGTTGCACCCCCTACCCCGAACCAACTCCGACTCAGAGTTAGTTATTTAGAGATGGGGGGTGCAGAGGGCACAGCCCCCCGCATGGCCCCCTGCAGAAAAACACTTAGTGCTGTCGGGAACAATGCAAACTGTCAGCATTGTTCCGTCTCTGTGGGGGTGAACATCGACACCATCGATGGGAGGCAGTTTTCATTAAAATCCGCCATCCTAAAGTCCAGGACCCTTGTCCTCATGTGGCATTAAACCACACTGTAGAGTGATCACTGGTACCCAGGGGACTGCCCACTGTGGCATCTGCAATGCTGTCCCTGTTTGTAAGCCCCAGGTGCAGCACTGCCTCATCCTAGTAGTGTTGAGTAGCTGTCTGAGAAAAGCCCTTGTAGGAGTCAAGGATGGCACTGCTCCTTGCAGAAGCCACACTTGAAAAGTCCCACCCACGTGTGGCAGATTGAAGTCTGCAACTAGCAGCGTTTCCCTTACTGTTGTTCTGATTATGATTTCCCAAGTGACTTATCCACTCCCTTTCCCTGTGCTGGAGGTCTTTACACTACCCTGGTATGGATAGCGCCCCAGGCGTCTCTCAGGATGACCCACAGCACTGCCAGCCCTTTCTTCTCCTCCAGGTACCCATGTCCTCTGTGGCCCTGATTCCCTCCCTCCCTCACGTATAGTGCAACCCCTCCTCCTCTCCTCCTTGCCCTGTCTGTCTTGAGCAGAGGTAGTCAGGTATTGCCCTGTCCTAGTTGTGATCGCATTTCACCATAGCTCCATTGATGGCATCCGGATCCAGAATAGCCTCCGCAGTGATTGCCTGCAAGTCTGGAATTTTATTTCCCAGACTCCTTGCATTGGTGCACATGGCTCTCCACCTCACTCCCTCCCTGATTTCCTTACCCCTTCCTGCAGGTGCCATTTCTTGAAGCTCCCTTGACCCACCTCTTCCCCTGTTACCTTGCTCGTTCCCTGTCTCCTTTATGCCTTTATTCTTGATTACCTGATTTATACCCCATTTTCCTCTACTTTGTC
Source organism: Neoceratodus forsteri (assembly GCA_016271365.2). NCBI lineage: Eukaryota > Metazoa > Chordata > Ceratodontiformes > Ceratodontidae > Neoceratodus > Neoceratodus forsteri. Next base: position 69,141,761 of record JADMNL010000035.1, read on the forward strand.
TCTACCCCTGTCTTCTTGTGCCCCTGCCTTGTGGAGTTTACTCCCCTCTGGCCCTCCCTCACTAATACTACATCATCTTGGGAGGGCATTTGTTGCCTTCCCTGGTATTATAGCCTCCCCCAGCTAATTTAAATGTTCATCCAAATAGCATTTAAACCTCACACTAAGGACTGTGGTCACTTTCCTGGAAGAATGCAGGCTGTCTCCCCTATAAAAGCCCATATCCTCTCAGGTTAACCCCCAATCCCCAAGGAAATCAAAGCTCTCCTCCACGTGCCTTGCTTTCAATCAACTGTTAAATGCTCTGGTGCATAGTCCCTGTTCCTCTCCCCAGTCTTACACAGTAACACCTCAGCAAAAGCCAGCGCACATACCACCTGGTTTAGGCCCCCTTCCCAGTTCCCTGAAATTATCCTGCACTACCCTTTCCCTGTCCCTTGCCAGGTTATTTGTCCCTGGGTGGACAATGATGTCTATCACCCTCCCAGCTACTTCTGCCCTGGCTATCCTTTGGATATGCTCCCATCCTTCCATGCCAAAACACCTATCAGGCTGTTCTCCTCCATTGCATTCCTCCCCCTCCCACTCCCAAGTTTATCCCCCGAACAACAGCATCCCCCACCAGCAGCTGCTTCTTCCTTGGCAGAGGGCCTCTTCCTCCCTCCCTCCCTCCATGGGGCCTCCCTTCTCAGAACCCCCACATCCTCCATTTCCTCCTTTCTAACTACTGCAGGTGCCTCCTCTCAGCTACCTCATCCCACCAGTATAGCAAAGGAATTCTGCAGTGGTACAGGCTGAGGATGTGCCATGCACCCTTCCTGCTACCCCCATCCTCCCAAGCCCACCAAGGTCCAGCCGCTCTGGCTCTGTCTAGGCATCCTCTCGGGGAGCAGTAGCAGACTTATAGCCCCTGGCTGGAGCAGAAGGAGGTCCTCTTTACCCTTGCCAGTTCAGTTCAGAGTCCAGCAACCTCTGCCCTTAACCCACTCTGATGTTTTCATAACACTTTGCATACAAGCACAGTCTCAGACTATCATTCTCAGTGCCCTTGATAACAGTTGCTTCTGTAGTCATTCAGATGCATTCTTTCTTTCCTAGTACAGTGACATTCCCTCTCTCAATCAAACACGTACAAGCATGCAGTCTTTTGTTTATTTTGGTTTAGTTAAGTTCATTCAACACATTGCAGCGAATACCCCAAAGGGAGGCTGAAGTTAATCTGATTTAGAAAACCAACCACATAGCAAAATGACATATAAGAAAATCTGTTAAAACAAGCATTTGTCAATGCTGAATGTTTGCTTGCTGGCATTAGCATTGGAAGTGCAGGAGTTAGAGATGCAGAATAGGAATGGCGTGAAGTATTGAGTGATGCCAACTCCACCCTGCAGAGATGGACAGGCATTGGGGTGTGCTTTTGGGTCATCTCCCATAACGCTTCACCATTTCACCTCAACCTACCCTGCAGGCACTGACAAGTGTTGAGGTGTCCTTTGGGGTGTTCGACTTCCAGTCACCCTATTCCATAAGGAAACACACTGAAATGGGTGCAGTATGGGAGCATGGGGTGAACCTTTGGGCGAAGAGTCGACACACCTTGATGCCTGTCACTGGCTGCAGAGTGGAGGGTGGGGCGAGAATGGCGTGAGCATTACACCCGGCACTCCAAGGCACACCCTGATGCCTGTCAGTCTGTACAAGGTGGGACGTTATGGTTAGAAACCCTAACACCTGGGCGTTTGTTGGTATTTGCACTTGAAATTTTCAAGATGGCCTTTTTGTGACCCCACCTCATGAAAGCATTTGGGACCTCTACTCATGAACAGTGGCACTGTGATTTTGTTAATCTGTCCCGAACGTTGATTTCCCACAGCGACTGCACCATACTGCGCCACATGTGCGAAAACACAGTTCGGGCAGGATGTGAAAAATGGCAGCTGTACCATTCATAGGGAGGTGTGAAGAGATGGCAATGTTGAAAATCTGGAGTGAAAATATTGCAAATTCTCGAAGTTATGAGTGTATGTGGAAACTGCACAACGCATGCTTGTAACATAGTCATTTTGTGGAATTTTGTCATCAAATTTTCAACATAGGCATTTAGGGACCTCCACTCATGGACAGTGTCACTGTGATTTTCTTAATCTGTCCCGGACATTGATTTCCCACAGCGACTGTGCCATTGTGCGCTGGATGTGCGAAAACACATTTCAGAAATGATGTGAAAATGACAGTTGTACTGTTCATAACGAAGGTGTGAAAATATGGCAATGTTGAAAATCTGGAGTAAAATAAAAAATTCTTGAAGTTACGAGTGTGTGAGGAAACTGTGCAGCGCATGCTCTTAACAGTCATTTTTTGGAATTTTTTCACCAAATTTGCAACATATACTTTTTGGGAGCCCACCTCATGAACAGTGACACTGTTGCTTCATTACTTGGTCCCGAAAGGTGATTCCGTGCAGTGACCGCAAAGTCACCTTTTGGGACCAAATAACGACATGACAGTGACTAAATTCATGAGGTGGGGTCCCAAGAACCCCATGTTGAAAATTTGGTGCCAAAAGTCACAAAAATGGCCAAGATAGCCACCTAAGTTGGAAAAAAAAAACATTTATGCCATTATACAGCTTACCGGCATTTCTTCCAGTTTGTGGTGGCTTTGAAGAGTGCAGGCGTGTTTCCAGGTCACGAAGATCGTGCCGCCAGGCTCGGGAGGCAAGTATGGGGTGACAGGGGATGTGGGGAGCTGGAGTGTGAGAGGTGGGTACAGGTTGGGGAGGGGCACGGAGACAACGAGGGACAGTTTCTTTTTAACAGGGAAAAAAAAAAAGACATCCATAGGACAGTTTTTTTTTTGTTTTTGTTTTTTTTTACAGGGACAGTTGTCATGCTGGAGTGGGCTCCCAGCGTGCCACCTGGGTGTTTTTGGGAGGGGGATTGGGCCCCCCCGTCAGCACAGAAAATGTGTGTGTGTGTTTGGGGGGGGGGTGCATGACCCAAGGGGGATTGGGCACCCTCCTTGGCATACTACTATTATATGGGGGACATTATGCCAATGTGGATTGGATTCACCTGTTGGCAAATGAGCTGGGAAGGGGGCATGCTGACAGGGGGATTGGGTACCCTCAACGTTGGTTTTCATGGGGACTGTAAGAGGCTGATGGCGACAGCTGCCACCATATCTATTGAAATTTTACACCAGACAAGGCACGCCCTGCAATGACTGGTCGCTCCTTTATTCCAGTGGCAAAATTGTTACAAGTTGATGGCACGCTTGCAAACTAGTGTCATTGCCAGTACCTGCTTTCACTGGTGACAGACAGCCGAGCCCACAAAAGCAGTGGCAGCACTGGCCTCAACACTGCCGCACCTCCACAACCCGCTTCTCTACTAAGCCGCCACAACATGTTTCTTGTGCATGCACTCAAGCAAACATGAAAATTAACAAACTGCTAAATACAAAGAGGCCTATGTGTTTTTAAAACATACTATTATAACACATAAATGATCTTTATAACCTCAGTCAATATTATCAACTCACACAATCAGACACATTGGTTAAAACTGCGTCTTGTGTCTTCTAGAAGTAATGATTAAGGTTTGCTGTTTGTTACTAGGAATGGGAGAACCACAAGTATGGGTTCTGAGGTTCTAAAAGGTTCTGATAAGCCAGAATCGGTTCTGACAATTATCTGAGCCTTATAGGAACTGCCAGAACCTCTTAGTTTAAAGTACAAAAACTGTTTTAGCCATCACTGTCCACCCTTACAATATTGTCAGTAAAGGTAAAAGAATCTGAAACCAACTTGGAGTGGTACTGCCCTGCCTCCAGCCTCTCTTGGTCTTTTACCACCACCACCAGGCCAGCAGTTTTACTAAATAAAGATCTGCAGGGGAGTACTTAACCTCCAAAATCAATGTTTTAAAATGATCAGAACCCTTAATAAAACCTGAGAAAATGTTCTGACAAGGTTCTTTTACAAAAACTGGCATATGTTTTGGGTAACTTACCTGAACCAGTTTTCCCATGCCTATGTGTTACCCTGCAGGAGTTACACGCTTACATGTTCCTGGCTCAGTTAGCAGCTGTCTGCCAGTGAGCAGGTACTCTGTCTTTCTTTCTCTAACCTGACAAATAAAGCAGCTGTGTTGTTGTGACATGAGAACAAGAATGATTGACAGGGTTGATAGGGCTGGGAAAATGTTTAGCTGACTGCAGCTATGCCTAGGAGGTAAAGAAAGAGTCTACACTTCTCCATCGTCTTGGTCAAAGTGGTACCACCCTTCCCTCCGTTCAGGTGCTAATCCCTTGGTCTGTGCAGATAACCAATGTAAATGACAGTGTGGCACAGATAATGGGCTACTTGTAACTGGGGGCTGAATACCTACTGCCGTATTTATCTTTATTTGGAGTATTTGGCCTTGAGAACAAAAACAATTTAAAAAGTAAATAATAATAATAACCATATCAATAAAACCTGTAGCCCCCCCCGGTGACCAGGCCTATTTCCCCAAGACTGTAAAAAACATTGCTGGCCTCCTCCCAAGCCTGACCCTACCCAGACCCCAAAGGCCACATATCGCGGACTAATATTTTCTAATGTACGTTACATTGGTCACTTTTTGTTCGCTGTAATTCTTCCCACCTTCAACCCCTCCCCCACGTTGCCCCTAGAAATGTGTTTGGGCTGAGTGGGCCTCTCCTTACCAACATATTTTAAATAACGGCATTTTTCTCAAGGTGCCTGGGCACCCTTAATGCATGCCACCACCCTCAGCTGCATGCGCGGCTGGTGCTAATGCTCACGTGCTAACAGTTTTGGGCCACGCGAACTGTGCTTTCTAAATGGCTCTTGCGTCTGTCACTGTCCGTCATGCAAAGCAGAGTGAGCACTGCCCTAACTCATCAAATCTGGGGCCTCTGATGCTTAAAAGATGCATTTCCTTTCCAAAGCGGTGTCATTGACTCATAAAAAGAATGAAATGCCTGCTTTAGAATGGCTTCTCTTGCTTTGATGGAACAGGGCCTTGCCCCTGGCTGTGTGCGGGACACAGTTCCATTTGTCTGCATATAATCACTTTGCTGTCAGTATCTAACTCATTGCTTTGCAAAGTGCTTGGAGATAAGGGAATGGAAGCACTGAGGCATTCTAAAGTCATATCTGCTTACTCCCTCCCCCTGTTCTATTTCCGTACATGTCTCTCTCTCTTTTGCTTTTTGTCGTCCTCATCTTTAAATGGCAACATAAGCCCTGTTTAAATTTTTTCCATATGTATTTTTCTTTCCAGCTGGTAGCTCATCTCAGGGGATATACCCTGGCCACAAGAATACACTGTACCCTAATTGGGCCAAACCTGGCTATCATGTAGATGGCTGCTGGGTTTTCATCCCTCAGTTTTCCTCCTCCAACCTCCCCCCCCAGGTGGAGGTGATGCCTCTGTTGGTCTCAGACAGGCGCAACTCGCCCCACGGCTGGAGCAAGCTCCCTGGCCCTGCCGCAGGGGTTGCTGTGGTGTCGCAACTTGCCGCCAACCCTCCGTGGCTGAGAAGCACTGCAGAGCAGCAGCTGTCTCCACCTTGGCCTGGCTCTCGATGCAACATCTGGGCTCACTTCTGAACCTGGGTCATCAGCAGGGCAGTGTGACCTGCTGCCACTGGGGTGGCGCTGTTTACATTTATAATATGCAGTCAATTCTTCTTGCATGCACACTGTTGGGGACAGCAAAATATGTGCATCCATCTAAGACTGCATATATCCAAAAAATTAACTATATAGTTTAAAAGCCTGCAGGAAGGCAAGTTTAGCAGTCAAGTAATTACCTGTAATATTGTATTTCAGGCAGGGACAGCTTGTCAAGCAATTGTACCTCAAACCTGATTGACTGCATAGGTCTCTTGGTTTTCTCAATTGATTGGCAGGAAGCATACTGAGTGTACAGGACACCTTGTACCTTTTAAGACATCCAGCAGACCAGACCTGGGTTTGAATCCCACAGCTTCCACTTGCATACTGTGTGACCCTGAGCAAGTCACTTAACTTCCCTGTGCTCCCAGGTTGCACCTGTAAAAAAGCTTTCAGCTTAGTGTGTCTCACTTGGTTAAATAACTAAATAAAAAAAAAAAAGCTGCACCTACAGCACAATTTAGTACATAACTCCCCCCGCCCCTGACTTTGAACAGTTACTACCACAGTCAGGTATGACTACCAAGAAAAGAGGCAAATAAAAGTTTGCATACAATCATAAATTGCCATGCATGCAACTGAAGAAAAAAAACAGCATAGAACAGGAAATAATTTATGGCTGAAGAAAAATGTGCAGATATCTGAAAATTGTACGCACATCCAAATATCATACAAATGGAATTAACTGTAATTGTAACTTAGGCATGTGTGAAGTATGTTTATTAACTGCAGTGTATTATTTTTGTGTGTTCGTTTTGAAATAGTCCTATTTTTAGTTTGTGTAGTGTCCCCCGTGAAGAAAGCTTTTTTTTTCCTCGCTCACCCAGTGACATCAGTTGAGCTGAAGCCTACAATTAAGCTGTCCTTGCAGGGCTTCCAGTTAGCTGATGTCAGAGGGTCCCAGAACTGCTAAAAAAGAAATAAAAACTCGGTACTGGGTGGCAAAAAGGCAGCTGTCACAAGGGACACTAAATAAGGAAAATAGGACAATTTCATAAGAAACACATAAGAGGACAATTTCATAAGAAACACACAAGACAATACACTGTGATTATAAAACAGACTTCATACATGTCCAAAAGTCATAGTTATATTGAAAATTTAAATAACAGGATTTGTGATCCTTTAAGACCAGTTCTGTATGTCGCCTTCCGCCTGTTACACCATAATAGATGCTCAACCAGTGACATCATCGGATGCAGTCAGCTGGACATTTATTTATTAATGTAATCAGTTTACAACCTTTGAGCCAACGGCTCATTTACAAAGGTACCTCGTCAACATCGACATCATCGACATAACAGATGTCACTTCTTGCACAGGTCATTACAAGTACACTGATGAAAACCAAGGAGCTGCTCCACTTTCATTTATGGCAGTCGTGCTCAGACAGAGGTTCTGTGGATCCGACAACTCTCCATCAGATAGTGCTGGTATCCACCTCCGAATCTGACCTAGAGCCAACCAAACTCTTATTTCAGATCTGTAGTCGGAATGTTGTGGATCCAAGGTTGGATCCAGATATCTGAGGCTGGACCCATCACATCCAGCCTCGGAGAGTTAGATCAGATGGTCAGAACCATCAGATCCACAGATACTTATTGTGGATCCCAGGAAGTCGGTTCCTTGGTTGGATGTCTGTGCCATCTGAGGCTGTCCAATATCCGACCAAAGGGATGGTATCTGAACTGGTAGGATACTACTGGAGCAACAATAACCTTTGTAGCAGCAACAACAAGAGCCACTGACTGACTGCAGTCAATGCTGTCATTAGTTGAAGCAGCCATTTTTCCCCACCTCCAATTGTTTAACCAGGAGTGACACACTAAGCTGAAAGCTTGTTTACAGGTGCAACCTGGGAGCATAGGGAAGTTAAGTGACTTGCTCAGGGTCACACAGTATGCAAGTAGGGCTGTGGAATTCAAACCCAGGTTTCCAGATTTGCAGCTCAGAGCCTTAAACCACTGCGCTATACTGCCATTTATAATGGTACAGTGAGAGTGTGAGAGTGTGAGAGTGTGAGTGTGTGAGTGTGTGAGTGTGTGTGTTTGGGGGGGGGTTACACGTAAAGGGGGCTTTAGAAACCAGGAAGACCCCCCCAAAAAGGGGATACATCGGGGCTCTGCAGAATACAGAATTTTGCCAGTGGAATTCAGGCAGAATGGCAATCCCGCTTCTGAAATGCTTTTCGCAATTGCTAAAAAATTTCCTGAACTTGCTAAAGTAATTTACATATATTCATATTCATTACATGCAAATTACGCAAATTGATAATTTGCCTTCCTTGCCACTCAAGCCCTCTATGTGGAGGTTCTTTTGGGTTCTAAACTTTGAAACTGGCAAGGTTCTGGGGGCTCTTATGTTCTGGACTAAAGCAGTGCAGAATGCAGATTCCTGCTGGCAGAATTTGAGCAGAATGGTAATTCCACTTCTGAAATACTTTTCAGAATTTCTTTTGCAATATTCTGACAAGCATTTCTATGTAAACCACATAATAATAATCCAGACTTCGTAAACCACAGAATATTATTCCATGGTTTACGGAAAATGAATGCGCAGTCTACATAAACTGCAGGAATACAATTCCACAGTTAACATTCTGCTTTTGAAATTTCAGAATTCTGCCTGCAATGAAATTCAGCTGAATCTGGCAGAATTTCCAAAATTCCATGGAATTTGGGTGGAAGTAGAACTTGCCAATTTCGCGCAGCTCTGTTCCCAACCTGTTGTGCCTCACTGTAAATAGAACCCCCAAAGGAATGGTCTTCAGGAGTTATTTTATATGGGAACGTCATTCAGCTTGTAGATCAATAAAAACGTTTTATATTTCAGACAAGCTTTTAATGAGAACTGAAGTGACATGCTTGTGTTATTGACGTAGAACATTCCATGTTGGCTGTAAGTTTTAATCTCCTAAGGCATTCTGAGCCTAATGGGAAGAGCATGGTACAAATGATAATAAATAAAAAGAGAAACTGCAAACAAGCAAAAAAAGTCAAATACGCAGCATACTATCAGGAGGCATTGTTCCCATGCCCAGAGCAAACGCAGTACAAATGAATGGGGTGCTGTGTTTTCCTGTTACCACAACACTTCAGTGCCTTGAGCACTATTTATGTCATAAATTAAATGCTATTATTCTTTTCTTATTGAAATACAGAAATACGATCCATGTTTCAAAGCCTGACAGCCCCTTGGTGGGTGAGTGGCTGTTGAGAGCGTTCCCATTCCAGCAGTCCTGACTCATGAAATAATTTAAAGTAGTGGTTAATAACAATAGAAGACAGTAAAATAAGTCTAGGCAACATGATTAGCAGACCCTGCAATTTTTTGCCATTTGGGCTTTTGTATAACAACATTAAAGTGGAGACAGAGAGTGGACGGAAGATCGTTGGCACAGCACTTTGCAAAAAGCAGTCAATTTCTGCATTCCCAGTAATCAATCATGCACTGTAGCAGGATGCTTGCAGACTGAAGTGGTATGGCATGAGGCAATGTGGCATGCGGCACAGTGGGCAGACACTCCACAGCTAAGGAATGGTTTATGGTAGAGCAGTATGTGAACCTCCCAGAGTTCAACCTTGAGAACATCAACTTTGAACCAGGCAAAAGTTTGCCATATTTTGAGTTGGTTTGAGTCTTCAAGGCCTAAAAACCCTCAGCCCTTCCTGATGGCCAGAACTTGTCTCTTTGCCACCCTTCCCCATCTCAGTCTTTCCCACCACTCTGCACCCCACTTCCCTGGCCTCATCCCCACCCACAAAATATGCAATTAAAAATGTCTGTTCTTGCCACTATACCCAGAGCCACTACTGTCTTTTTATCCAATAACCCCCAGCCGGCACCAGAAGGCCCCAAAATACATATAGAATACAGAACAGGAGGGTCTGAAGAATGAATGGCTCATTTCTGATGTCAAGGTGCCTGGTGACATCACTTTACCATAACAGCATTATAAGGATAGAGATGACCGAGGGCAAATCCGGCGTACCTGGGGTGCACTAATCTGTACCTGAGGGAGCTGGAGCACTTGCCAGCATTCATGATCTCTGGAACCACAGGAGCTATGCAAGGACTACTGTTTGGAGAGGATAGGGTGGGTCAGAAGGAGGTGCTCTGCTGGACACCAGGTATCCACTTAGATGCAAGGGCTGGCTCTGAAGTGGATCCCTACCTCCACACAGAGCAGGGGCTAGCAGGATGTGACATTCTTCCATGGACTACTGTATCCTGCCAGCAGTTTCATTCCTTATATTCTACACTAGCATGTGCCAGTACAGCTCCGCCCTCTGTAGAGGCTCCGAGTGTGGGGATGGGCGGTGTGGCCGCAGATTGGGTTCTTCTGACAGCCCTGTGGCCAGGTGGGGGTAATCACTACTGCAGCCCCTTGGGCTGTGTAGCCTCCACCCCCTCTACTGGACCTTTACAGCACAGAAATATGCAATGGGATCAGATTAAAGCCTGCCTCCACCCCTGTGCCTAACCCTGACCCGGACGAGCATATAGGAGTTCTGATGGCATGGGATCGGGTGCAGAAGGAGCACTCACCAAGGGGCTGTGGATGCATGGAGGTCACTGCTTATGCAGGGAGGGACTTCAGCACTCCACAATTACACCCACGCACCCCTCCCTGGTTTTGGATTGTGCTGCGGCTCAAGTCCCTAGGCTCTTTAAATACTGATGCGTCATTGCCACCATTTTATGGAAAATGATGATGTCATGGAGGAACAAGATGTGCCGAGCTACATGTATTCACACACAGCTTCTTCCTCTATGACATCACACATTTAGCTTAAAATGGTAGCAATTTAGTGCCAGTACTGAACAGACTCAAGCATGTATATCAGGACTTGGGATGGGATGGATAGTACTTTTTAGTATTCAAGCAAATACCCAATAGTTGACAGTATTCATCGAATAGAGGATACAAATACGAATGGTGATTGAAGACCCTGCGGACATCAGGTAGCTGCCTTCTCAATATCCCCCTTGTACGCACCAACCTAGGCAAGAGATCCTTTGGGTACTCGGCACCCTACCTCTGGTGCTCACTCCAGAGGAGCTGACCAGAAGTTCCACCCTGGAAGGGTTCAAATCAGACCTAAAAACATGCAGTACATGCTGGAGCAGTGTCTCTCGACTGCCACCATTAAGTCCCTTCCTAGCCCTGTCGCTGTTCTCCTGTACACTATTATGGTCTAATAGGGCCTGTACACTATATTAGGTCCTTGACACATAGAAACATAGAAGTTGACGGCAGATAAGGACCGCAAGGCCCATCCAGTCTGTCCATTTCTTTTTCTACCTTACGAATGTGCCATCGGCCTTTGCTCTGTCAATGGCCTATCTATTCATACTCATCTGTATTGCTCTCCTATGCCTATCCTATGCCTGTTTGAAGCCCTGCACTGTACTCATATCCACCACTTCCTGAGGTAGGCCGTTCCAGGCATCCACCACCCTTTCTGTGAAAAAGAACTTCCTCACATTACCCCTTAATTGGCCTCCCTCTAATTTCGTGCTATGTCCTCTTGTCCTGCTATTTTTCTTATATTGAAACATGTTAGACTCTTTCACCTTGTTAATGCCCTTAAGGTGTTTGAATGTTTCAATCATTTCACCTTTCTCCGTCCTTTGCTCTAGGTATACATATTGAGCTCCGTTAATCTGTCCTCATATGTTTTCTGATGCAGTCCCTGCACCATTTGGCTGCCCTTCTCTGGACTGCCTCAATTTGGTTAATGTCCTTGTGAAGGTGTGGCCTCAGTACTGCATGCAGTACTCCAGATGGGGCCCAACCAGTGTCTTGTAAAGAGGGATTATTACCTCCTCTTCCGACTTGTGATACCCTACTAATACACCCCAACATCCCTCTAGCCTTACCTACTGATTTAGAGGTCTGCTTGGATGATTTCAGATCATCGGTGATGATGATGCCCAAGTCTCTTTCTTCCCTTGTGACTGCCAGCAATTCCCCTCCCAGCCTATAGGTGGCTTCAGGGTTTCTCTTCCCTATGTGCATGGTCTTGCACTTCTTGCACTTCTTTGTGTTAAACCCCAGTTGCCACTCTTCTGACCATTTTGCTAGTTTATCCAGATCTCTTCTCATTCTGCCCACCCCATCTGAATCATCTACTCTGTTGCAGATCTTGGTGTCACCTGCAAACACACAAACCTTACCCTCCAGTCCATCTGCAATGTCACTGATGAAGATATTGAAGAGGACTGGCCCCAGGACTGAACCCGGAGGTACCCCACTTGTGACTTGCATCTCTTCTGACTGTATACCGTTTACCACCACTCTCTGTTTTCTGCCTATCAACCAGTTTGCCACCCAGTTGACCAACGTCTGACCCACCCGAGCCTACCCAGCTTATTAATCAATCTTCTCATGTGAACAGTGTCGAAAGCTTTGCTGAAGTCAATGTAGGCAACATCAACTACTCCCTTGTCCACCACTCTGGTTACCCAGTCAAGAAATCTATGAGATTAGTTTGACAGGACCTTCCTTTGTAAACCCATGCTGTCTTGGATCTTGTGGCTCCTATGGATTCCAGGTGTTGCACTTTCCTTCTCATGAGAGTGTCTCCATAATCTTGCCCACTACTGAGGTAAGACTGACTGGTCTGCAGTTCCCTGCCTCCTCCTGCTACCACTCTTGTGGAGCAGGATCACATAAACCTTCTCCAGTCTTCTGGGACATCTCCTGTGCTCAGAGACTCACTAAACAGTTCTGATAATGGTTCTGCTAGTTCCACCTTAGCTCCTTTAGTACCCTGGATTGTATGCCATCGGGTCCCATTGCCTTGTCCACCCTGGAGCTTATCGAGCTCTTGTAGGACCTCTTTCTTTTGTGAAGGGACTAGTGCACACCTCCTCCCCCGTGTCCATGGTGCAGAGCTGTGGGCCCTGCCCTACCTTCTCTTCAGTAAATACTGAGCAGAAGTATCTATTTAGATAGATGCTTTTACATGGTCCTTCTCCTCACACGGCCCCTTATCCCCTTGATCTTATAATCCCCTCTGGACTTTCTCCTTTCACTAATGTATCTATAGAAAGTCTTGTCACCTTATTTTACTGTTTGTGCTAGTGTTTCCTCAGTGGGGTCAGATCCATTGTTGGATAGCTGCTGCTATTCAACAGATCCACTATTCTGCCAAAATGGCAGTTATTTGGTGGTTCTGGATTGCTCAGGACTATTCGAGCAACTCTTATTGAAAGGTCCCTTATCTCCTCCATATCAAGGACCATCTTTAAAAGGAAAGTACCCATCCCCGGTGAGGTTGCTTGCCATCGGAAGTGCTACGTCCCAGCCTGACCACCTGATCGCCAGCTCCCCAGTTTGCTTTTGAACCCAGGTCACCGGAACTGAAACACAACACACTTCTTCTGGGCCATTGGGCAGCCTTACCGGAAAGCCTTTTTAATGAAAGTAGGGTTTCAGTGTAAATAGGGAAAGAGAATTGTTTTTGAATGTAAACTCTTTTTTTTTTTTTACTTCGGAAACAGGTTGTAATACAAACTTTCTCTTTGAATTTTGAAATATTAATAGTCTGGTAGTGTTAATGAAGCGAGCAAGTGGCGTTTTCCAGCTGAGAAAAGTCATCCCATTTCAGGTTTCTGTGGAGATGGCAGGGGTCAAAGCTGAATGTGACATCTGTAAGGAGGAAGAGAGGGAGGAGTTTATCTTTCTTGGTTGGGGGAGATACTCTGTGAGAAGCTGTCCATTGAAGGAAAAGAAATCCAAGGTAGATTTTGTTTCTGAGGGAAACAGTTTTTGTGATGTGTGTGAGTGCAGGGAATTTTTTCCTGTTTTTGTTGTTATTCTGCTTTCACCCCTGCCCCGCTGGTTTCTCTCCTTCCAGTCCCCCTCAGCCCCATCATCCGGCATTCCACAGACTTACTAGCTCTAGATTCCCCAAGCTCCCCCGTGGGTGGTAGACGCTAAGCTCAACCTGCCAGACAGGATCTGGTTGGACTGTACCAGGTCACCGGTTCATGGCCTGTGAGGGGTCGGTGAATCGTCCTGCTAGCCAGGGTGATTTTTTTATCCTCCTTCCCCCACAGTGTGGAGAGCTGGGGTTCAATGACATCAGTGGCGGCTCTGCACACTTCCGTATGTAGCACACTGGACATTTGCCATGCCTGTACCCACTGAGCTGCGTTCCAGCAGTCTGTTCCGCCAGCTGCTGCTAGGAGTCGGGCTAATGCTGGGTATCACTTCCCCTTGGATGAGGAGAGCAGTCTATCAGACACTGCACCCCCCTCCGAATGACCCTCTGATGGCTTGGGGCACAAACCTGGGTGCCAGCATCACAAGCAGTAACTGTACCACTGCACCAACAGGTCAACCTCGGAAACTGTTTTGTAATTCAAACTTACTTGTGTGAGTTAAGCACATGACTTCATCAGCATGAGCTTGATTGACAGCAGCAATTAAACATGACTGCTTGTAACGCAAAATAACAACAGAGTCATGTGTACATTAAAAATGTGCACCAATAATTATGGATTAAATAAACCACTGTCATGTGATCAGGCTCCACCAATCATAGTAAAGGATTTCCCCATCTCATTTTATAATATTTATTAGCAATGAAGTGTAACTGGACAACTTGCCATTCAGCAAAAGTAGCTATCTGATTTGCTTTGCTGTTAAAATTCTTCATGGGCAAAGACAACTGTGCTTTGCAAGACAGATGAGGAGAAAAAAATAGCACGCGAAGAGTTAAATCAGTGGGGAACCTTTCTCTTTGCTCTTCTAATGAAGACAAACATAACAAACTCCTTTTCTTAGTGCAACATTTGGTAAATGGCCCTGTAGAGCACAGAGGGGTGGGGACAGAGTTAGCTCCAGGGAGGTTTTCTGGGATTGGCTGGAAATCTATCACAGCCCGCATACCTTATGCAAATGAGTTCCTGGTGGCTATGTGAGAGAGGCAGAAAGTAATAGCTCTTCAGAGCAGGACTCTCCTTGATTTATTAGAGCTGGACTCTTCCTTATCTTCCAGGGCAGGGCTTGTTGGGGGTCTTTGAATAGTACTCTAATAAAATATATCCGTTTTAATTACGGAACTTGCCTTGAAGGAACTGCAGCTCCTCCCAAACAGTTGATTCCAAGGGGATTTTTGGTGGAGTTTTGTTGGTAGTCCATAGGAGGAGCTGGGAGCCGGCAGTCTTTGAAACGGACCACTTCAACATTTTGGCTGCTGTTCTAAAGGTAAAGTTTAACATGCTGTTTGTAATGAGGCAGGCGGGTGAGGGTAAAGGGCAGAGGCGGGAGATGATTGGACTCTGCTGGCAACTGCTGTGTCTGCTGCCACTCGACTCTTGTTCCTCCTTGTTCTTCCAGAACTTCTGTCTTCTTCTGTCATATGCTATCCAGTATTTCCTTACATATATGCTTATTTGGTGTGTGTGTGTGTGTGTGTTTGCGTGCGTGTGCCTCTTTCAAGGAGAAAACTACCTAAAGCAATAGTCTACATTACTCAGAATCACATATTAATTGCACACATTCTAAACTAATTTCTAGAGAGCAGAGAGCTTGTGTGTGACCTTTGCCTTGCAGTAAATGTGCTTCTTGTTTAGGAAGATTTTCCAGTGTGTGTTCTGTTGACATTAATAAGTATTGCATATGGCCGATTTTGATTAGGTAACGGGCTGATTCTCTAATCATGTATTCCGTAAAGTGTCTTCCTCTGTTCTAACTATTTTGCTAAGTAGCGTGACATCATTTTTTCACTCGCACACACATGTACAGTTGACTGGTATGTGACGACATACAGATGCACTTTTACGCACTAGGATTGTGCAACTACATTAAATAGTTCAGATACATGGCAACAAATCCCCCATAAGGGTTTGATAAAGCACTGCTTGAATCAGTTGTACTGATTGAAAACCCTCTGATAATGTGCAAGAACAAGGGGCACAATTTGAAGATAGAGAGGGGACAGCTCAAAAGTAATGAGGAAGTATTTTTTCACTGAGAGGGTTGTGGATACATGGAACAGCCTTCCTGAGGAGGTAGTGGACTCAAAAACAGTGGAGGAATTCAAGAATACATGGGACAGACATAAGGCAATTCTAGTGGGGGTGGGGTAAGAGGAAGTAGGCTGCTGGTTAACTAGGATCTGCAGCCTATGCATTAGGTAGGGAAATGGGAAGACTAGGTGGGCCAAGCGATCCTTATCTGCCATCAAATTCTATGTTTCTAATGTACTATCTAAGCCTCCTGAAACCCTACAAAATTTGCACTGGCTTGATACAGCTGTAGAATCAGGCTGTGGTATGGAGGTGGGCATCCTGGAATATTGATACTGGGGTCCTAACTGACACACTCATAACAGCATTCCACTTTTTGTTTGTTTTTCAGTTTGTTGGCCAGGGAAGACACTAAGCCAAATCATGTTTCCAGGTGCATCCTGGAAGCACAGGGGAGGTTAACTGACTTGCTCATGGTCACACAGTTTGCAAGTGGTGGCTGTGGAATTCATCCCCAGTTCTTCAGGTCTGCAGCTCAGTGCTCTTTAACACTATGCTCAAATTTCACACAGTGACTCCGAGCTGACATTTTATATTTGCAGTGATCAGAAAATACAGTTTAATTACACATTAGATGATATTTGTATGGATTTTGGAAGATGGGGAGGAGCCCAACAGAGGGGGTGGCCCACCTGCAAATTTGCAGTTATCCAGGTGGGTCAGTCTACAGGCACTGTCGTATGTACAGCACAAAGACATACAACATACAGACACATACATATACTCTATACAGTAGAACCTTACAGGCTGCACTGCAATACTGCAGCATTCTGCAGCAGAGTTACCATTGCTAACAAAGCAATTTAAATGGCAGTTAATCCGTTTTGTCATGCAGTCTCCTGTGACAGCGTGTTGCATCCTGACCGGCTCCACTACACACACAAACACTCACATGTATACAACACATGTGACTTACTTGTACTGTATATTCACACACAGACACATTCACGTGTATACAAGACATGTCACTTCCTTATACTGTACATTCACACACAAACACATTCACATGTATACAACACACGCTCACATAAAAAATGCACATGTGCATACATACATATATATGCACACACAAACAAACACATTCACATGTACACCACGCCAGACATGTAAACAACACATAGGCACATATTTGCATACTTTGGAGCATCTGCAGTTGTTTCCATTCAAAATGGTGCCAGATATTTCATGCACGATTTTGGACATAGTGGATGAGATTTCTATGAAACATTTCTACATAACTGGGGGTAAAGCCCTTTATTTTAATATTAAATACTTATATCAGATTAATCAGTAAACCACTGAGTAAACAGTTACACTATTGACTTGTGGTGATGTCCATGTGATGTCAAAATCATGCGCCCATAGGAAAAATTGCTTACCAGTTACTATGCATTGTTATAATTATGAACAGGGCTGAAAGGTGCAGAAGGTCTCTTGGTCAATCTACAAAGGCAAACTTCAGGCGTGCTTTATCCTTTTGGACAGTCCAGCACAGAGGTCAGCCGCCAAAGGAAACAGTGTCTTGGGTCATGGTGAACAACTCAAAGCAGTTGACGAGCAGTATTTATTACGAAAATATTTTCATCATGTACTTTTTTCAGTAGTACGTATTTCTGGCAAAAACATCATTATATAGATTTTCTTTTCATTGTATTTTATTCCTAAAGTGAGATGTGAGGTTTGACGTTTTAAAATGAACTGCTCTCAGCTATGCCCACTGTGAGTAAATTCAGCATCCTGGTGTGGTATCATGCTGTTTACGATCAAATATGCGCTGGCACCCTTCTTAATACACCCACAGTATAAATTCAGCATGGAAGACAACAAGTAACCTCGGGGAGGAATTTTTAAAAATTGCAAATGGTGGCCATCTTTATTGACTTGAGTTATTTAATCATAAAATTAGTAATAAAAGCAATGTGAAAAAATATCAGAGAAAATAAGAATAGACATGATGATTAAGGATCACAGCACTACATTGTTGCTAAAAATGGACTTATATGAAATATTTTGTTTAACAAAACTGCTGCTGTAAACAATATTCTAAAACAAAAACTCAGTGCAAAGCACTGAGGCAAGATTATGTGAAAACTGTATAGGTTTTACGTAAGCAATGTATAGGGGATACACAGCGTGACTCACAATACGCCATTTATCTTCATGAGTGAGGGTGGGATGGAGCAGAGCCCCAAATTATTTATTTAGTTATTTCTATATTCATTAATGTGTGTATTTATTTGTTCATTTATTTATTTATTTATTTCAAAACTGGTGACTGGTAAAGGCACACTGAGAAGAGGTTTGTTTCTAGGTGAGACCCAGGAAGGGACTAAATTATTAAGGTAGTTATATAAGTTCTGCCCTCACAAGTGATAAGTTGCTAATTCAGAGTCCTGCCATTGTGTGTCCAATTCATACAATGTATTTCTAAATTGTAACGTTTTAAATTAGCTTTTTATGAAGATTTAATGGTTTCTGTTTGATTTCACTGCTCTGTTTGAGTACAGCAGTGGCCCTTGATGTCATCAGTCATTGTTTCAGCTGCTTTCCCATTCATTAAGGGTTTATTTAGGACGTGTCTAAAGTAAAGATAAATGGCTAAACTGCTGAGATCATATCTGGAGGCGAGGTCTCCTTTGTTTGTTTTTTCCTGGCTTGTTCTAGTGAAAGTCAAGTTACTAGTGGCAAGGGTAATGCAAGAAAGCTCAGCCTAGCTCCCCAGACAGTTGCCACCAGATGCAAATTCTGCAAAGACCTGCATGCTGGTAAGTTTAAATGGTAGGGTACTGTACGAAAAAGGCCAGTCTTGACATGTTCCTTAAGGGGGAACTGCTGTCATGGAAGCAAAAGGCTGTGGGGGAGGCAAACTGAGAGGGAACATCACGATGTGTCACAGGCAGCCGGGAGTCCCAGAAAGTTCCAAGAGGGGCAACTCCTAAAGTCGGGTAGGTGGCGTTGGCACCTGCGAAAGGAGGTCCTGATAGGTGGCAAAAACAGAGTTAAAAGAAAGCTACAGGGCGCAATGCCCAGGGATGTTGTCAGACATTGACTATTAGTTGGTGCCCTTATGGCGGATGTATATTTTGATTTATGTAAAACATGCTATCAGGGCTGTATCTCACTTTGAAGGCAGAGTGGTCTAGCTCTGCGGTGCGAAACAGCAGGTCCCAGGATCAGATCCCTCGGCAGCTGACAGCTCACTTGTGACCTGGAGGCTAGTCACATGTACTGTACCTCGCAGGTGTAAACCTGGTTAGAAGAATAATGCTCCAACCCCACACACGAACATATTTATGTGTTTATTGAACTGAGCAAGAATCTCATTTATAGATGTGACCTAGAGGGATGGGGGATTGGGAATACAAGCGTGGAACATAAGAGCTGACCTGAGGGATGGACAGTATAATATGAAACAATTAAGCAACACAGAAATTATTCAGTAAGATACTTGCTATACAGAAGTTAGACAATTACACAAAACAGTCAATGGCCTGGATATTCAAAAGGGTTGTGCATGGCACAACAGGGTTGCGTAATGAGCAACCCACACACCCCAGCACAATATTCAAAGCGGCATGTTGTGCTGAGCAACTCCTGATGCGCCAGGGAGCATCGGTAACGTGCGCTGGCGCAGCGCAGAAGGCGTGCCCATGCATATGTGGTACATCCTCGACATTCAGCTCGGGATGTGCGGTGCACATGTTGGCAGAAACCCACCTTGCACCACCCAGGGGGGCGCAAAGATGTGCCTGGTAAAACCAGGAGCAAGTCCTGGCCACCTACAGATGAGCTGCCGCAGCCGCCGGCCGTGGGTGATCACCTGCCCACCCAGAACACTTTCCACAAGCGCCCTGCCTTGGGAGCACTGTGCCCCACTGCCCCATCACCCAATCATGGGTGGCAATAGCGAAAACGCCCTGGTGGCCCAGTGGAGTCACCCCCTATTGCTCGATCGTGAGCATCCATAAACTAAATCCCTGGTGGTCCAGTGGAGTCCCCCATCGCCCGATCAGGGCATCCATAAACTAGATCCCTGGTGGTCCAGTGGAGTCCCCCCATGCATGTCAGGCATCTGTAAACTAAATCCCTGGTGATCCAGTGGACCCTCCCCATCGCCCAATCGTGGGCATCTGTATAATAAATCTCTGATAAGTCCAGTGGACCCCAGTGCCAGTCAGGCAGACAATGTGAAGAAACCCTGGTGGTCCAGTGGTATCCCTCCCCACCCACCCACTGGGGTCCCCACGCCCAGCACCCCCAGTCAGCGGTGGCGGCAGCCCCACCTGCATGCCGCCTGTCGACTGACTGCGTACAGAATGGTCTGTAGCCTATTGGTCCACTCGTGGACCAGTGGACATACAGACCATACTATACTACACGAACCCGATATGTAGTACAGTATGGACTGCATGCCCCATTGTCCCGCGGTGAACCAATGAGCCACCCACCCGTGCTATGCACGGTCAGTCAGCGGGCGGCTGGGCGGCATGCGGTGGGCTGCCACCTGCCGCTGACTGGGGAGTACTGGGTGGCAGGGGACCTCCAGTGGGTGGGTGGGAGGGTACCACTGGACCACCAGAGTTTCATTCGCTATGTCCGCCTGCGATCAGGCGGGGGTTTCACTGGACCACGAGACATTTCTGTACATATACCCGCGATTGGAGCACTACTGAGGGTTTCCACTGGACCACCAGGATTTCTTCGTATGCATGATGCCGAGGAGCTGGGGGGTACCTGACCACCAGGGGATTAGTTTACAGATGTCCACAATCGGTGATGGGGAGTGGTCCGCTGACCACCAGAGATTTAGCTTACAGATGCTCGCAATTGGGAGATGGGAAGCAGTCCGCTGGACCACCAGGGAGTTTCTTTCTATGTGTGCCTGCAAACAGGAGCAGGGACCGCCATTGGACTGTAGGGCATCGGTCCCCGACGGTTGCAGCCTGGCAGGGTGCCAGGCGCAAGTCGCCGGGGATCAGTGCACCACATGCAAATGGAGCCATAATGACATGCAAATGGCCCCATTTGCACCTTGCATGCAAAATGGCCTCATCTGCATGCCCAGTGCTGAATATCACGGGTGATGCACCTATCGCAATTGCACTTGCGCTGCGCATCCCCTGCTCCTGTTCTGCCACTTGCACTGGCGCAGTGCCACTGCACAGTGCATGCACCCTTAGTGCCGTATTCAGTGGTGCTGAGCCACGGTGCAGCAACGTTGAATATCGCCAGGTCCATGCCCTGGCCCAGCCCAGTTGCACTGCGCCTGGGCTTGCGCCCCTGCCTGGCGCAGTTTGAATATCCAGGCCAATATGTATAGCCATAGGTACTAGAAAATGAAAGGTTGCATCTTATCTGGGCTATCCTGGGTGAGAAACAGTAAAAACAGAATAACTAATATAAAATGCTGCAGAGTACTTCTTGCTCAAAAAAGTGCCTTTAATCATGTAATCCCCATTGTGTTAAATATCTTGGTCCCTCCTTCTTTACTTTTACATCTTCAGTCCTGCCGAAAGTGTACAGTGAGTTAAGAACAGCTAAGAATGGGGGTATTACAGTGGTGTGTATTGCCCCCCCCACAAACACACACGCACACATACACACATACACATATATATACACACACACACACACACACCATTTCCTGGAATGTAAAGATAACACTCCAGGTTTGTTCAAGCCTTCAGACTTTTGGAATTTTGTTTTGTTTTGTTTCTATAAAATGATCGTTATTAAAGCTGGGCACACATAACTGCCACTTTTTTTTTTGGAGCCTGAAAATGCTTAGTGTACAATGGTCTGCTGCTCTGTAGGCGAGACATGTACGTGCTAGATTTGCATGTCGACAGATGGGTGGGCCCATCAGCATGGTGCGTGTTGACATTTCATGGTCAGATGGGAATTTTCAGGTTGAGACAGGAGCTTAAGCTTCTATATCTCGCAGTGTGTGTGTGTGTGTGTGTGTGGGGGAGGGGCCACAAGCAGCTCCAACATGATGAAACAAGTCACCTAAGAACCTGCTTCACAAATCCAAGGTAAACGCCCACATAGCATTTCAAAATCAGTCAAATTCTGAACCCAGCACCTGACTGATGAAATAATGTAATTGGAACTAGGGGTGGGCAATCTTTTCTGGTTCTACTTAGAAGCCAGAACAGTTTTAAAAGGTTCTTGTTTTGAAACCCAACCTTCTGCATACATTTGCATATGCTATTTGATAATCGTGCACTCTTAATTCATTTTAATTTTGAACTTGTAGAACTGCTTTTAAGGGGAGGTTCTGGTTGGTTCTAAATTTCAGAACTGGTCAGGTTCTAGGAGTTTGTTTACTGTATTTTAGAATCGGTTCTGCCTCTAGGACAGACTAGTGTTAAACCTGAACTGATCGCCCATAAGCCAGGGAGATGACATGTCAGAAAGGATTCATTTCAGAAGGTTCAGTCCTGGGCCATGGTGGTGGCGGACATATCAGCATGCCGTGCTTTCACCTGTGAGATCACGGGTTTTGGGGAAAGGCCAGCATACCACCCTGGGACTGGCCAGGCACATTGTGGAGACAAAGCGGTGGCTTCTACGAAGGGAGGTACTGTTTGCTCAGCAGTTATGCACCCCCACCCCTCCCTGTTGATTGGCTATGGAACGAGATAGACCAGAGCAACAGGTACCATCATAGTGGCCTGATGATTAGGGTGGATGGGAAAACTGGGAAGGAAGGGGGTGTTTAACTTTTGAAATGGTTTAGGTCTTGCATTCTGTGCCCTGCAACAATAACCGAATGTTCATCCGAGTCTCCAAAACGCTCTGTACAGATTTTTTCAGTACCGTAAGCCTTGACACGTAACACTATATTTTAAAGAGATTTAGCCAATGAGACTCGAGGACCAGGTCTTGCAGATCACAACCAGGCCTCTCAGGGAGAGTTTTGGATTTATGTTCATATAAGCTCTACCTTTGTTTGAGTTTGAGTTTTACACTTTTATCCCTCCACTGTTTGTTGTTTTTGGAGGAGGGATTGCAGCTTGACTTTACCTCATGGGCATATGGGATGGGGGATGGCAACCATCTCTAGTTTCATTTGTTGGCCAGCACACTCCTTCACCTTACCTAGTTGCCTGCATTACGGCTTCCTGGGACCAAGTGCCGCACCACCCAGTGAGCTGTCTCCTCTCCTCTCCTCTCTGGCCCACAGCCAGGAGGCACACATCCTCCCAGTCTTCAAAGCAAATAAACTTTCGTTTGCACAGTGCGCATCCAACAGATTGCTTGGGACACTGTACATCAATAAAGCAGGCAGATTTCATATTCAAAATGGCAGCAGTTAGGAGCTTGGCAAAACAAATAGGTTTATTCAGAGGAGTGTGCTCCAGCACTGGGGGTGAATGGGTGGGGTGCTACTGCAAATGACTGGTCACCAGCTGATTTCAGTTTTGATTTTTTTTTGTCTCATCTGTTTATGCCCCTTCTTCAGCCCAGCTACCCACTCCTTCAGGCCCAAGCCCCACCGCACCACTTCCTCCTGACTGTCAACCACTGTCCCTCATAAGCCACTTCCCCAACTATCCCAGCATATCCTTTCACTGGGGGGCCCCTTCCATGAAGGACCAGAAGTGGAGACTTCTCCAATAGCCACCAGCACCTTTGTTTTATCTTCAGTGCGGGTAGCTAGGGTACAGCACTGGGCGATCCTGGGCTTGTGGTGCCAGGACAGCGGGCCACCATCATCTGGCTGACTGGATGGCCATTTCTCATGTTCTAGTGATCCCCACCCCCTAGGCGCTTGCCACAGCATCTTGGCGTGATCGCATGTGGCGTTGGTCACCCACATCGCGAGCGCCGATGCTGATACTAGCCCAGGAGCTGCCAAAGGGCAGCTCTGGAGCCTCCTGCCGGCCTCCGCTCCTATCGTCCAGGGTTTGGGAGTGAACCCACGTCCCCAGCATACCAGAAGGACCCCTTCATCTGGCGCCACAGAGCTGGCTTCAGTTTTGATTTTAACAGCACTAAGAGACCCCCTTCTAACATCTCAATGTGGGACATGTGTAGTCAGCCAGGTGCTGGATTCCAGTGCCCTGCACATTGCAATCACTCATAAGCTGACCCTAGGCTTGCTGCGATACCTCAGGACCCCAAGTGAGCAAGACTTCCTTTTGGGCTGTATCTCCTTGGGCTTTTCCACTCTGAGTAACTCAGAGTGAACACTGAGTGCCCCCAACATCATGAGTCATCACCCTTTTCCACATACAAGGGATTCACTTATTTACTGTCTGAATATGAGTGTTCCTTGATTAGCGTACTTTCTGTAGACTGTTTTCTGCATGTTACACATTTATTGTGTATCAAAAATACATGTTTATTTTTCAGCTCTATTTTTGTCCCCTTCGCACCTGTTGGCAGGTACTCTCCTTCTGCCACTGTCTTGGCCACTTTCCGCTCTGTCGAGGATTTTTCTCCTGGGTCTCCCTAGCCTCCAGGACACCCACAACACACTGCTATGTAGCTTTCAAAGGTGGAGTCTGCCTGCAGCTTCATAGCAGCTCCACTTGTATGAAGGTGCCTGTGGCAGAGGTGAACCCCAGGAACCATCCTGGCAGCTAGACGGAGAGAGCCTGACAGTGGTTGTGAGGGCTGGAGCTCCAACTGTCCTGCAGGCTGCTCAGTCCCCCCCCCAAAAAAAATCCCTCCCTGGAATATCAGCTTGCATGGCATGCATGGGCACATGCATGCACCCACATGGCAGCACTGGTGGCAGCCACATCCCGTCCCCACCCTGCAGTATCCCCGATTCTACTGCAACCCAGTCCCCACTAGGCTACAGTCATACATCAGGGCACACATCCCTCCCACCCCGAAAGAGGAGGGCAGTCTTTAAGATGCTCAATCCTCCTTCCCTTACAGAAATACAATTTCTCCGCATGCGTGCGGCATGCATGTCACATGCTTAATATGTATGCGGCATGCATGCTGTGCATTAGCATTTCTGTAAGGGTCCCCCTAGCCAACTCCTGATGATCCAGACTCCTTCCCAGACTTGGTTTGCCGGCAGTGTTTGTCATAGCGCTACTGAGGCACTACAGGGCTGGTCTCAAACATTCATGTCTTTAATTTAGAAAGTTATATCTGGAATTGCTCTGTTAGGATTACGGATTGCTTAATCGCGGAGGCAGAATGATAAAGATCTTGGGGCACAGAGAGCAAGATTTTTTTTTGAGCAGCCCTTGGAAAGATCTCTAGCCTCTCTAGCCAGCAATCAACTCTCTCCCTCTCTATCTTTAGAGGATATTTGACACACCTCATTACTCTCTTGCTATAACTGCTGAAACATTTCGGACGATACACAATGCAAAATAAAAAACCTTTGCTGAGCCTCATATCGGGACCTCATTCTAGCACCTTGTGAGGCGTGAAGAGGATAGGACCTTTGCTAAACATCTTAGCTCTAATACAGCTGAACACTCACAAGGAAGCAAGGCTGTCCTGCCTGTGTTACACAGGGTGCGTGACTGTCTCTATTAACTGCCACTGTTCGATGTTGTCCTTTCCTGGGCTGAATTAAGCACCCTCTATTGGGAATTCCAGTGAATGCATTATGACTGTATCTTGCATTTAGTGTTCAAGCAAAAATACATGCACCAAACGTCAATATCGTACTAATCCAAAATCTTAAAAGGGAGCTAGGAGTTCACTTAAAATTCTGTTGCCATGACACTGGGTCGACAGTGACCTTTATTGGAACTGCTCCCAAGTGCTCCTAATAACCCTTACCTCTCAATCTTTCATCATTGAGACATGGGGTTTTATGCACGAACATCAAGTCCAGTGTTAACACCATTTTACATCGTCCTTACTGCACGATTCCACCTCTTTTTTTTCCTCCCCAATTGTTTTGCCAGAGTAACACACTAAGCTGAAAGCTTGTTTGCAGGTGCCACCTGGGAACACAGGGAAGTTAAATGACTTGCGCAAGGTCACACAGTATGCAAATGGAGGCTGTGGAATTCAAACCCAGGTCTCCAGATTTGCATCTCAGAACATTAAACCACTCGCTATACTACCTCACCTTGTGTTTAGTAACACAGGAGATTGCTGAAGCAAGGTAGTAGGGAGAGAATAAACTGGCACTAATATGGGTGATAATGTTAAGAGTATATAGGGTTCGCTATGCCTCACAAATGTGGAAAATATAGGCAACATATAGAATACACCCTTAAATATTAGCAACAGAGGGCCGTTCAGAAACCTTAGCCTGAGCATGCCGCGGGTACCAGGTCTGCGCCAAACATACGGCTCACTGACCTTGCTGGATTCCCTGGCCGGCGATCGGGATTCTTGCTCCTTGCACCAATTACTGCACATTACGCCCCCCTTTTTCTGGCCTAGCCTGCGACAATCTTGGGTACCCATTTAAAGGTACTTGCGCCAAATATTTGGTGCGCGCTGCCATAAATCAGTAGAAGTGTCACAAATGTGTCCGATCTTCTTGAATTGGGTGCAGTTTGTGGCGAACATAGGTGCCGGAACAGGGGGGGCCACTAGGGCCATGGCCTTACCACTTTCATAAGTGGCCCTATCACTTTTTGCAATCATGTTAATGTATTTAATAGGGGAGAATTTATCCCTTGCATCCTTGGCCCTACCACTTTTCAAACCATTCCGGCACCAATGGTGGCGAAGGTTTCAGTGCAGCTGTGCCAACCGCTGAGTCTGATGCAGGGTTGACAGAAGCCCTGCGTCGCCCTCTGTGAAGTGGGCCCAGAGACTCAGAACACAGTGGAGATGTGTGCATCCATGTTCACAGAGTTTGCTGTTCATTTAGCAATATTGATTGATAGCAGCTTAGATGATGTCAGAAGATAAAGCCCATTGGTCCATATACAGTTTTTGCTTTACACTGAATGTAAAATGTGAGACAGCACCCTGTCAATGGGGCCTGGTGGGATTCTGGGTAGGAGTGATGAGATTTTTAATATATCCGATTCCTTTCCTAATGTCAGGATTTAAGATGAGATTAAAAGAATAATGCCTGACAGGGTGGGTGTTATGCTGGGATAACATCCCACCTCAGTTTATTGGGCCGAGGCCACGGCCAAGGGCATCCAACACCGAGAAGGGATGTTATCTCAGCATAACACCCACCCTGGAGGCATTATTCCTATTATACAATGGCTTATTGTTTTATACAGAAAAAAAATAATTTTAAAGAATTTTTTTTAGTGTTTAAAAATATATTTTTTAAGAGAAGATGCAAACCATCATCAAGTGGAAAAAGAAATATTAATCTCATCAGCAGCTGGGAGGTTATGCCAGGATAACATCCCTGCTGTGATGGCCAACTGACCAATCCTAAGCCAGGATTCCTTCTTGCCATTGTATAATTAAGCATTAGCGACCGAGAAGCTAGTAATTTCCAATTATGCTAACATCGATCTTGGTTTGTAATCCTTACTAAGTATAATCTCTCACTATGCTGCAATACTATGTAAAATGTAACTCATAAGTGAAACCTGCATGTATATGCTTTCCACTTGTACCCCCAGGTCGCACTGATAGACGAGCATCTTTTTGCTCAGTGTGCCTTTCCTGGTGAATCATTTCAATAAATAAATAAATAAAATTTCCGAATGATTAATGACTGTTTGGGTGGATGGGTGCCCCGAGGCACAGCAGAGGGTCACCTCCCTCTGGCCAGTTGTTAATCCAAGGAAATGACCAGCTTCAAAGTTGTTATTGCTCATATAAGTTTAATCACAATAACAACTTTCTTTTTACCCAATGTATTTTTACCACAATTCAATTTTAAAGTAGTGTGGCGCGAGCCGTGCGTGTCGCACAGCTTCAGTTGGCAGCTGGAGTGGTAATTTCTAAGACATTAATGACCAATCCAGTAGCCAATCAGAGTCATGTTAGGCTCATGAATAATTAATTAGACTTGTATTCTGCTATATTAGATTCCTTTCCTAAAGTCAGGATTTAGGACACTCTTATACTGTGAAAGGGCATGTTTGGGTAATTATTATTTTTTTTTTATATAGTATTGATCAAGATTGATTAGTAATGTGTTATTACCTTTGCTGAGACCACTCTTATGGTGGTAAGAGTGGCCTCACATTCTTAGGGTATCAGAACTGCTCACCTTCGGTTTGCTGTTCTCACACACTAAGAATGTGGGTGAGACCACTCTTACAACCATAAGATTGGTCTCGGTGGTGGTATTAACATACAAAACAAGGCAGCAGATCACATTTTGAGATATCCAGTTACTGCTGACTCTGAGTGGTAAAATGAGGGACTGTCCTTCATGATATGGGATAGTTGAGAGGCATGGTAATCACCCACATTCAGGGACATCACCAGGTGGGCATTAGGGACTGCAGCCATGAATATTTATTCATTAGCCCTGAATAAACGATTTCCAATTTCTAAAACTGACTCCATCCTAGTTGTTCATCTCTTCAGTGGGTGAGGGGAGGGAGACTCAAGCCCCTAATTTTTTCAGACCTTAGAAACGCCCCTGCCCACATTCCTAAGATTTGAAGGAACTGGTTGCTCAAATGTACAGTGCTTTGGTGATTGCATGCTGACACTTCTACAGCAATGAACTGATGGGAAATCAGTGTCTGATAGATGGGCCCTCCACCAATGTCCCCCCCCCAATTACCCCAGTATTTGATTTCTAACAGCTGTACTGGCTCCTTAATAGTCTTGTACTCCCTTCAGCACTGCAGACCTACCTCGGGCACTTCCCTTACAAGAGGTCCTGTGACCAAGTGGCATATCATAACCCACTGTCTTTATCCTCACTACTCCCTTCATCATGCTTAAGTGAGTACAAACATGGATGCATGTTCTAATGTGATCAGGGCAGGTAATTTTTCCATCAACGGCCCTGTTACAGTCCCTGCATGTCTTGCACGAATGTTAGACTCCTCACAGGGCTGACTATTTGGTACATTGCTAAGATATTTCAGTGCTGGGCCTCTTGATCTAGGTTAGATGCCAGTTTCACTAGCATCTCCACTGGTGTTATTTTTTTATACTTTATTTTTAAGATTTTGAATTACATAAGCCATAATAGCAAAAACGTTATAACTATACTGTCTATCTGTCTGTCTGTCTACAGACAGTATATATCTGTCTGTCTATTTATCCATCTATCTAATCTATCTAACTAACTATCTCTCTCTCTCTCTCTCTCTCTCTCTCTCTCTCTCTCTATCTATCTCTCTCTCACTCTCTCTCTCTCATCTATCTGTATAGATTATCCACTACAAGGTGTGCGGTCGTGCTCTGATATATGCATGCCATGAGTGGACAGGGCACCGCGCATTCACCGCCCAAGGCATGTGTATATCAGAGCATGACCACACACTTTCAAGTGGGTTATCTTGTAAAATGGCTAAAAATATTTTTGGGGCGCAAAATGTAGATTGGCTAACAGGAAATTTCCCTTTAGCAGAATGGTTACAGCTGCCGTCATTAAGCGATCAGGGATAGAAGGATCAGTCCAAAGGTCCAGAACGTATCATTTTAGACCTGTAATTCATTTTACAAAAGATGCCCCTTCCTCAGCCACCTTGAACTGAGGAGAAGACATTACAGCCGGGGGCAGATCTAAATTTTTTTTTCAAGGGGGTAGCAGTTTTGTCAAGCGGGTAGCACTTTCTCCTAAAAATAGAAATGCTCCCTTTTAAAGCCCGTTAGGCTAAAACCAGCACTGTTTTCAGGCCTTAGGGGGCAGTGGGTGTCTGGGTGCTTTCTCGCTACATAGCTGGCTCCACCAGTGACTACAGTTTAGAATGCCACAGTTTTTACAAAACAGCGAATCTGGTGCAAAACATAACTGTGGTGCTGTTTTTGCCACCAATCAACCTTACGGCACAAGTGGGCCAATGACCGACGTGAGCGCTGGAGCCTTTTTTAACCTACTGTGCTTTTTGGAGCCAGGCTGGCTCCTCGTCAGCCCTCACAGCATGCTCGTAGCCACTGCTGCCACACCACCGGGGCCAGCCTCCACCCAGTGTCCCCCCCCTTGCTTACCCCCCAGGACAGGGTTCCCCCAGTGCTACCCCTTTGGATGCCATGTCTGGTGTCCAGGCAGGGATCCCCAGGCCAGCTACACAGGGCGGCAGCATGATGGGAGCATCATTTTAGCTCATCCGGCAGTTTGTTTTGTGGCATAACTGTGGGAGGTATGGGCGTGCAGTGAGGCTCTGGCATAAGCGTGCCGAGTGTCTGGCACATCTTCCGTTACCAGGTCTGTGTCCAGTGACAGAACGTCATGTGGTCACCCAGGAGCCTTACACCAGGGATGCAAACCTCACCCCCATCGTGGTGGAGAGCGTGCAGAGGCCACTCGATCCACCTCTCTCTGGCTGGCCCTGTAGCAGCCTGAGTCTGCTACCAAACCCGGGTCACCAGTGGCATGGGCAATAACTGTACCACTGTGCTGGTGGGCTGGTTTGGAAGCTCATATTTAAAAAACAAAAAATCTGAGGACCCACTTGCACCTGATTAGTAGATTTTGTTTTTTATATTTAAATTTGTCTACATTATATCATGTACACTATATAACTTGCCCCAAACTAGGTCTTTGCTTTGTTTCAGATTTGGTGAACGGATACTGCTCTCTTGAGTGAAACCACACAGCTCAGACAACTGGGACAGTACATGCACCCCAACCCATCCAAACAAGAGCTGGCTGATGTGTTGCCAACTGCTCACACCTGTTTCTTTAAGCAAACATTAGAAAAGGCATCTGACGAGTCCTCAGTCAGCTCTTTGTTAACGTGAGGGGACTGTGGGGAGATATCGTTACACAAATGCAGTTACAGGTGTACAGTGCTTTATTTCATATAAAATTACATTTTACATCTCAGAACCCTGCTGTTCATACCTCTCAGCTGTCCCGCATTAGAGGACCTCTTTCATTACTTTTAGAACCCTTTGTTCATATCTCACCTGTCCCACATTAGGAGGGACGTCCCTCATTTACACCTCAGAACCCGTCTGTTCATACCTCTCACTGTCCCACATTAGAGGGATGTCCCTCATTTTACTCCTGAGAACCCCTCTGTTCATACCTCTCAGCTATCCCACATTAGTAGGGATGTCCTTCATTTTACCCCTCAGAACCCCTCTGTTCATACCTCTCACCTGTCCCACATTATGAGGGATATCCCTCATTTACCCCTTAGATCCCTCTGTACATGCCTCTCACCTGTCCCACATTATGAGGGATATCCCTCATTTTACCCCTTAGATCCCTCTGTACATACCTCTCACCTGTCCCACATTACGAGGGATATCCCTCATTTTACCCCTTAGATCCCTCTGTACACACTTCTCACCTGTCCCATATTAGGGGGATGTCCCTCATTTTATCCCTCAGAACCCCTCTGTACATACCTCTCACCTGTCCCACATTAGAAACAGTCCCTCATTTTGTCATACAGACAGAACCCCTCCGTTCCCTCTCAACTGTCACACAGAATGGATATTTCACAGTTTACCACGTAGGACCTCTCTGTTCACACCTTACAACTCAGCCACGTTAGGAAGGACATCCCTTATTTTACCACTTGGAAATCCTCTGTCCACTCTCACCTGTCCCATGTTAGGATGATCGTCACTCACCCTCTGTTCGGAATGTACATGGGGTTCAACTTTCGATTTTTGTTTTGGCATTCAGTTTCCGGTGCATCACATTAGTTTACAGTTCTGGTCCAGTGGTGTACAGTGGAATGGAATGTATATGTAATATATGTATAGCCACTTTTTCTCATAAAGAAACAGTGACATCCAAGCCCTGTAATGACATCCATATGACATAATGACTGGATAATCCCATCAATCTGATGTCATGTCAGTGGTATTATGAGATCGAACATTCATGAAATTCCTCACGCGTAGCTTCTGCTATAACCAGATTTTATAGTAAAAGCCAACAAATATTCATTGTACACCCATGACACTAATAGTCTTACCATCACCAAGCCCCAAACCTTTAATTCATCAACTGTTGGTATGTTTTTATTTTATTTTATTTAAAGCATATTTTACCAAGTAGACAAACCGAGCACAGAAGACTCGATTCCAGTTGTGACCTGGGGGAGGTAGGTAGGGGATCATAGGAATTAACAGGGAATACTGTACATACAATCAGATATCCATATTTCCAAGCAGATACAAACTGTACAAATTGCAAATGGGTACAAATACAGCATAGCCTCTGAATGGGTACAGGGGAGGCGAGGAGGGTACGGTGTATGGAAACTGCTGCAGTGGGCAGATGGCACCAGTGATCCCTTCTTCAATGCCAGGCTAGTGGTGGCCTGTGATGTCTCGTACCTTACAGCGGCAGCTGCAGTCCTCAGCAGAGAAATATAAAGATTAGAATGGCAGTGCTCTGACATCACATTATGTCATGTGATGTCAGGGTCTTTTTTTTTTTTTATAGACAAATACTTGCCACCTAAATGTCATCCAGGAAGCAGACATAAGGACCGGCTACTTACTGATTTGCATTTACTGTGGGTGAGCAGCAGGCAGGGCAGCCAGAGCTGTAAGTGATGACCTGTTATGAGCAACGGGCATTACTAGCTGGTCACAGCGCATTAACTCATGAAAGCTCGGGATGTTAGGTAAAAGAATAGTGAGTCGAGTAAGCCCAAGACACAGACTTTCTCAAGATCGCGCAGAATAGCTGTCTCATTTTCAGTGGGGTAGGGCTCTAATTCTCCTCAGTTTTAAAGCTGGAGGGACTGAATCCAGGGTATAAAGTGACTTGTCTAGCACTGCAACAAGATCTAGTGCCTATGGTGGATTTGAACCTGGGATCTACTGATCCTCAGTTCTGTGCTTAACTCCTGCACCACACTGCTGCTTTAATATGAATATTCCCATTAATAGGCAGACAGTGACCCTGTAAATTACTTATGTATAGTTTGTCATTTTGGAAAGTGTTAAACTGAGTATTTAAAGGTCATTGGGTCAGTCCTTGATTCTGAACAGGGCACTCTTGAAAGCTTTTACAGACCAGTAAGTGACAGCGAGGTATTACATCTTATTATAAAGTGGGTAACAGATACCAAGGCCTGTGATTGGTCAGGTGTGATCATATGACCATGCATTATTTTAAAACAGCAGCACAGATCAGAAATACTTCATGTTCTGAATCTCATTATTCAGCTTTGAAAATAAAGCTCAGAGGAAGCATCTTACAGTAGCAATAAGGTACTCCAGGATGTGCAGAATTGTGGGATAATGGTACTTCTGAGGTGTGTAAGGCACTCAGCATTGCCTCGTGCCTGACTTCCTGAGGCATGCCTTTATCCCACAGTACTGCACACCCTGCCATACCTTATTACATAATAAGGCTGTTAGAGATAGAGTGCGAGAGAGAGAGAGAGAGAGAGAGAGCAGATTTTGTTATATAACTTGCCCCCCAATTTCTGTCCCTTACGTCCTCCACCTCTACAGTCAGAATTGTCACCACTGCACCCTCTGACTATGAGAGCAGACAAGTGGCCACCTTCACAGCACATGTCCATAATGCTGTTTGACTCGCTGGCAGGGACTGTGTTAATGCCCATGGAAGTCAAGCCTCATCTTTGCTACACTCCTGATACCCTGCTGGTCCCAGTAAGGGAGTCGGGAACTCACAAATGAACCACTGTCTTCTGTCACCATGCCACCGGGCCCTTCTGAGGGCAGAATATAATAAATAAATAAATACATATCGGTAGCTTCCGGGAAACACATACTACAGATTCCAGCAGTGAACTAGTTAATGATCAGAACTCCACTCCTCACTCCACCTGCTTTCATCATAGCTGTCACTGCACAGTGGTCTGAAATTTCTTACATTTTCTTTTTGTTGTTTTTACATTTTTCACATACCACATTAGCCTACTCCCCTGTGTGAGCCCTTCTCACAAGTGGCAGATGTGCATAACTATGGCGCATCCATGCTCCTCGGTCAGAGTCTGAAATAGTTGAGCCAGCAGGGTTGGGGGGCAGGGTTAGGCAAGGTGATTACAGAATGTGAAGGAAGGGGACTGTCTGGTATAACAGGGATAGGGATAGGGATGGTATGGTTTATGCCTGCATACCTCTGAACAGCTCCTACAGTTGGAGAGAGAGGGAACATCTTTCATATAAATTGTTTCCCAACATGTTTTACAATCTGAATGAGAGGGGAGAGAATGTTGCCAGCATTTTTGACACATATGGAAATTCAAATAGCACAGAGACGGATTACATATAGAGGAACTGTGGAGAGTTACACATGGGGAGAATTTTCAAAAGGCACTGATGCAGGCACAGAGGTAGTTTCTGCCTACATCTGTATCTTCTTGATTGTGCCAAAACACAGGCGTCCTATTTTCAAAAGGGTCCCAGGTTTTTGCAATACATTTATTACAAATCACTGCAGCTGTATAAAAAATGTAAATGCATCAAAAACAATGGTGCACGCATCAAACAATGGTGCATGCATCCAAAAAGGGGTATGCAGCAAACATGGTGCATACTTCCAGAAACGGGGCATACATAAAGCAATGGCACATGTGTCAAAAATGCTGCTTGCATCAAACAATGGTGCATGCAGCAAACAATGGGGCATGCAGCAAACAATGGTGCACATATCCACAAATGAGGCATGTATAGAGCAAGGCATGCAGCAAAACAATGGTAAATGCATAAATGGAGCATACAGAAGCAAATGAGGCATGCATCAAACAATGCAGCATGCAGCAGAAAAGGGCATGCAGCAAAACAATGGGACATGCATAAAACATGGTGCATGCAGAAAAATAAAGGTGCATACATCAACAAATGGTGCATGCATCAAAATGGCGAAGGTGCATGCATCCGAAATGGTGCATGCATCCAAACAAGAAATGGTACTGCTTGAAAAAAAACTGGTGCATGCATCATTTTCTGATGTAAGTGCCTGGATTCACATCCAACTCCACTACACCATCTAATAGATGGTATAACAGTGCAGATGGAAGCCTATACTTTTACATAAGGGTGTACAGATGCAGTTTGAAAATCCTGCCCAAGAAAGTTGAGTGACATTAGCAGGATCATACAGTAAGTAACTCGTGGGTGTGCAACTCAAACCTGGGTCTCCATGTTCACAGTTCTGCATTCTAACCATTAAAACAAACAACGTTTAGTTCTGCTTAAACTCTGCAAATTGCCATTGACCTCTGTGTGTTGCTGGCCTGTTAGTAAATTCAGTGCTGTGGATGTTTCTGATTAATGCACAGAAGTGGTGGTTAGTATCATTTTAGAGCTGAATTATGTAGTTTGTACCTTCCAGCCATGAGTGGTTATGGGTGCATTATTGTAACAACAGTGTTAGAGCTTAAAGGGGCATTGTCAGCTTTTTTAAACATTTCTAAAGCTTGTTTTAGCAGTTCTCCTGTGGTATAATCATGACCACAAAATACATAAATAGCTCATGATTAACATACCTCCATTTATAGATTTTTTTTGGTCTAAAAATACATTGTACACAACCCAACCTGAAGACCCAGCCACTGCTGCTTCTACGCATCCACGATATAATATGGCGCAGAGCCACAGGTAAATGTGTTCATGAGAGAGTTTTGAATTGTTTTCAAGTATACGAGTAAAATACATTTGTTGTTACTATTTAGTTTGAAAGTTGAAGGCGTGACTCCAGGCATGCGTTTTAGCATTGGCACTAATGAGCATGTCCAAAGTCAAGGCTTCAAAATAATCTACATTGTACTGCTCTAAAATGTTACTTACCACAAGGGTGTGAATGAGAAACCTACACTGAGTTTACTAAACAGCCAATCAAGATGGATGGAACAATAACAGAATGTGATCAGTATTTGAAAAAAACAGCTGCTGCTGCAGCAAACGCAACTTGGAGGTTAAAGGCTGTTCTCCTAAACGGAGTAATTACCACGTATCTCCGAATGATGGACAGGGGTCCTCATTAGAGTGCAGCTGTTCCAGGATAGCTTCTAACTCCAGATCATATTACTGCTGTCAACTCTGTGAACACATCCCTAGCAAGAGAAAATATACTGTAGACACAGCTTACAAGTTAAGTACCTTCTCCCAGTGCGCCCCTACGGCTGGAAAATGTGTCTGGCTGCCTGTGCTCCTCCCCGACCCCTCTTCGCGTGCTGGTGGTGGGGGGAGTAAAAGGTAATTATCTTGGCCGCTCCGTTGGTCCCTCCATGCCACACTGTTTGGCAGCTGTTGACTGAACAGCTGATCAGTTCTGGGTATGTGGGGAGCGCAGTCTAACC
This sequence comes from Neoceratodus forsteri, assembly GCA_016271365.2. NCBI lineage: Eukaryota > Metazoa > Chordata > Ceratodontiformes > Ceratodontidae > Neoceratodus > Neoceratodus forsteri. The sequence continues at coordinate 69,177,782 of JADMNL010000035.1, forward strand.
AGCATCGCTAAGTGACACTGGGGACTGTTATTGAGGATCCTAAAGGAGCTCATAGCTGTATAACATTTTACTCTGATATATAGGAATTCTGTTATAAGTAGGGCTGTGCGTAACTCATAGTACACTTTGGAAAAAAATTATGATTTTACACAGAAACGCAAAAAATGTCATCAGGAAATGACCAGTGGTCCACCCAGTCTTCCCTAGCTGTTTTACCCTATCTTACCCTGGGGCCTATTGTCTAGTTGAGTTATTGTCCTTGCCTCCCCCTTTTCTGCTTTCTTTCCCTGTGTTTGAAGCATTAATGGTTCCTACACACCATCTCTGCTGGTAGATTGTTCCACGGCTGGCTCAACCACTCTCTGTAAAATAAACCTTTCTCAAGTCCCTCCTGCATCCCCCCCACACACAAAACCAGCTTCCACTCATAGTTAAAAAATTAATAGCGATCATGAAAGTCATAGAAAAGTCATGAAAAGTCAAAACTCATTTTGTATTAACCTGTTACCTCTGTTGTGAATTATTTTCATGCAAGCACAAAAACAAGATTTAAATGTTAAAAAAAAAAAAAAAATTCTGGGTTGGCCCAGTAGCAGGTGGATCAGCACATCGTACTGCCACCAGGGATACTGGGTTCATGCACAAACCCCAGAACCGCACACTGGTTCTGACTGACACGAAGTGCATTGCTGAGGTGAGGTACAGAATCACGGTTCTCTAATGGCAAATGCCAGTTCAATCGCGTTTTCATGGAAAATGTTTCAGATCCTGGGGTTGTCATGGAAAATGCCAACAGTCATGGAGTTTTCATAGGATGGGAGCAGTCATGGTATCCGTGACTTCTGTGACAAGGGGGCAACCCTACTCATGAGGTGTGTGTGTCATGCAGGACCTTCCCTTCCCCAGTGAGATAAATGCTACACCCAGTAAGTTATTTGCGAGGAGGTGCTGTGGTGCAACTTAACCCTTCGACTGCCGACAGAATTAGCACGTATTGGAGTCCTTCACAAATATATCAGTCCGCGGCCCTGCAAGGGTTAAGTTTAAAAGATTCAGCACTTTCCATTTGAATTGCCTCATTTGGGAGCTTGGACCATAGATTTACCACTTTTGGATGAAAAAAACACTTCCATACATTACTCCTAGCTCTGTCTACACAAGTCATAGGTATGCGCCCTAGTTCAACTGCACTGAATTACAGGAAAAGTTATCTCTGACCTACCTAGTTTTAATTCTTCTAACACTTGAAACACTGAAATGACATCTCTAAGTCCTTGTTTTCCCAGGGAAGACATAAGTAGCCTGTCCAAACATTCACCCGTGGCTTAACTGTTCTCCATAGCAGATGGGAGTATTCCTGTCCCTGAAACCAGGACCGCTGTGTTCTGCTGCGGTAAACCATAGTTTAATTGGAGCCATCCAGTCCCATTAAACCAGCGCCTCTGTGTTCATTTGCTGTGGTAAAGTGCCGGATTTGCTGGGTGCAATCCAGTCCTTTAAACCAGCGTTGCTGCATTCTGGTGTTGTAAACCTCAGAGATTAACAGGCTTTTTTCTGACAACTCAATTTATGCCGTGGACCATTTTATTGCAAAGAGGCCCAAACAGCACAAAGTTCTGCTGCATTCTTTTTTTGCGTGCCATGAAAACCATCACAGGAACAAGAAAATATCTCACATTCTCCTGACTTTTAGTGCTCTGGTGTATAAAGCAGCAGCTACCCTGCAGAAACCTACATTAGGACGCTTTTTTTGCCAACAACTTTAGTTCAGTCTGCTGTTTATTTGTTAGGTGATTTGAGTTGTGCGGACTGCTTGGAAATATTACTGAAAGGGTTAAACAATCGGTGTGACCCAGCCCTGGCTTGTAAACCCTTCGGTGCCCAGTGTGTGGCAAACAATCATCACTCACGAATTGGAAAGCACATTTTTTGATCAATAACCAGATATGTTTTGTGTGTCAGTACCCAATCTGCTTAAACTCCGTGACACTACCAAACTGAAAGTGATTTTCCAGTGTCCTGGAAATCTATAAACTGCTATCATACATTTATTAGAAGGTATCTTTTACAGGCTAGCCTATTAAACCCGGAGGCTTGTTTACAATAGGGTCCTGCCCAGGATATTTGACACTGACTCAGACAGGTATGCATGTCTGTGGCATGTGTAGGTGAAGTCTGTTCTGGTAAAGCCTGCCCAGCCCTCCTTGCACTTGGATTTGCATACCCATGATGCCTTGCACATGGATTTGCATACCCATGATGCTTTGCACTTGAATTTGCATACCCATGATGCTTTGCACTGAGATTTGCATACCCATGATGCCTTGCACCGGGCTTAGCGGTTAAGAGTGTGAGTGTGTGTGAATGTGTGTGAGTGTGTGTGTGTGGGGGGGCTGGAGAGATTCGCTACAAAAACAACAATAATTTGCATATTCTTCTATTCTAGAATCCTTTCATGGATCCTGTGCACTATACTTCCTGCAAACTGCCTCTTCAACATGCTAACTCTGAGTATACTAAATTCTCATAGACATATTATTGCACATAGCATATAGTCATTAGATACTCTCTTTCAGAGCCACTAGTGGTGGGCTGCTATCCCCGACAGTCATGGGACAGTTCCGCTCTGTGATGTAAAAGCACCAGCAGCTGTCATTCTTGAGAGGTGAAACGGTGATGTTGTTAGATTGATATATTTTATAACAGCACGGGGTCATAGAACATAGAAACATAGACTTTGACGGCAGAGGCGACTGCTAGGCCCATCTAGTCTGCCCGCTTCTCACCTACAGGATAGGCCGCAGATCCTAGTTAACCAACAGCCTATATCTTCCTGTCCCCACAAGAATTGCCTTATGTCTGTCCCATGCATTCTTGAATTCTCCCACAGTTTTAGACCCCACAACTTCCTCAGGAAGGCTGTTCCATGCATCCACCACCTCTCTGTGAAATAATACTTCTCACATTGCCCCTGAACCGCCTCCTTCTATCTTTTAAATTGTGTCCCCTTGTTCTTGCAAGTCTCTTTTCTGAAAGATGCTACCTCTTGGACTTTGTTGATTCCCTTGAGGTACTTGAAAGTTTTATCATGTCCCCTCTCCTTCTTTCCTCAAGGGTATACATATTAAGCTCCTTTAGTCTCTCCTCATCAGGCCTCTTTTGCAGACCCTGCACCATCTTAGTTGCCCTCCTCTGGACTGCCTCTATCCTGTCTATGTCCTTGCGGAGATGGGGTCTCCAGAACTGGACACAGTATTCCAGATGGGGTCTCACCAACTGTCTGTACAGAGGGATAACAACTTCCTGTTTTCGTGCTGATGTCTCTCCCTATACATCCCAGTATACTCACCCTCCCTACTGCCTTCTCAAATTGCTTGCTAACCTTAAGGTCATCTGATATGATTACCCCAGGTCCTTTCCTGTTTTGTTGTTGTTACTACCTCCCACCCATTGTGTATTCTTCCCTGGTTCTTGGGTCATTATGTCACAAGACATTATGCCGCAGCAATATACCGCACTGCCAGTACAATGTGATATATTGCAAGCGGCATATGTCTTTCTTTTGCAAAGGGCTCGGCCCCCCCCGAATCCCCCCAACTAAAATAACCAATTCCGGGGGGGAGGGTGTCTAACACTTAACATTGCACAAAGTGTGAAAAATAAACAAATTCCTTGTGCTTGGGATCGGGAATCGAAGCCCGGTCCCAAACACACTGCCTCCTTCCCTTGCTGTCTGTGGCTCATCCCATCGAGCTACGGCAGCTGCTTGCTTGCCCCACCTCCCAGCACAGGTCTCATCCCCTACCTGGGAAGAGTGAGAGGGCGTACTACTGTGTATACATCCTTTCGCAGTTTTGCGCCCTCTCTCTCTACCCTACCACGCTGTTCCTGTTGCTCAGTTTTAGTGTACACTATTAAGCAGCCGAGATACTGACCCGGTAGGTTTTATAATATGAGGCAGGGAGAAACAGCAATGCAATTGGCTAAACAGCACCACTTGACTGTACATTAATCTCTGTTATTGGCACAGTTGCTAAGGTGTGGCTGTTACAGAGATCGCTGGGCAGATCCGCACTTCTTCTGTGTTGGGAAACCCAGTTGTCAGCCGCAGCCATTTAATTAGTGCAGTAAGCAGGTGTCTGTTTCCGCCAAGCCGTCCTGCTGTGTAGCCTTCTGTGTTACTATTTCTCCATGGCTCATGTTATTTGTGCTGCTCACAGTGCCCTGATGCCGTGCCTTGATTGTGTGTAATTCTTTACTGCTCTTGTGTCCCCGCACCGCTATTGGGCTACTCACCCACCCGGCCCATGGACCTTGGGCTATGGGACGACTCAGTGTTCCCCATAGCAACACATTCATACCCACCAACACACCCTGCCAACCTCCGTGTACTGTGACACTCCTTGTTCAGTGACCCTGAAAGTGCTTGCCTGCTGCTTTTGTGTAAGGCACATGACCCGCCTCCTCCAGTCACTGACACTGGGAGTTGGTACACAAGAGAGAGAGACAGAGAGACACACGACAAGTTGCAGCAATGTCCTGTCTGTGAGCAGTGTGTGTCTCTCTCCAGTACAAACATTGTGAGGACAGTCCCCTGTCTCTGGAACAATAACAGTGATAGCAACCTCACCACCACCCCCAGCTGCTCCTGGTCCTGTATAGTGGTGTGAACAAACTTACAGGCAACTATGCAGCAGCGTGTGCGCAGGAGTCACAGTGCAGCAGAGAGAGAGTAAGTGGGAGAGCAGGAGCCACAGTGTGGCACAGAGAACAATGCAGCAGTGGAAGAGCAGGAGCCACGGTGTGGCACAGAGAGTGACGCAGCACTGGGTGAGAGCGGCACAGCAGCAAGAGAGCAGGAGTCACAGTGCAGCAGAGAGAGAGTAAGTGGGAGAGCAGGAGCCACAGTGTGGCACAGAGAGCAATGCAGCAGTGGTAGAGCAGGAGCCACAGTGTGGCACAGAGAGCAATGCAGCAGTGGTAGAGCAGGAGCCACAGTGTGGCACAGAGAGTGACGCAACACTGGGTGAGAGCGGCACAGCAGCAGGAGAGCAGGAGGCACAGTGCAGCACAGAAGATGAGATCGCAGCAGTGGGAGAACAGGAGCTGTGGTGTGGCACAGAGAGCAAGAGCAATGCAGCAGCAGGAGGCAGGAGTCGTGGCTGTGGTGCCCCAGTGATGTGCACCCCATACTATTTTGGTATGTGGAGAGGAGAAAGAGTCAAGCTGTGTGGAGCAACAGAGGAGTAAGATACCCATTTGCTGACACCTGGCTAAGAGATAGCATCACACAGAGGCAGCACAGTGAAATACTCTCTGCTCTGCTCAGCAAAGAACTGGGGCAACGGTTCTGTGTGACAGCCAGGCTGGAAATTATGAATAATTAGTCTGTCCCTCCCGTCACAGCCCGCTTCCCCACAGGTCCATTACTTTGGAACTGTGTACCTTTGAAATTATGGCAAAACATAGTTCTTGTCTTGGCAAGAGACACAGTGTGACACACGGGAGCAACAGTGAGACAGAGAGAGCATGACACAGTACCCCCGCCCCCGTCACAGCTTGCTTAACCGTGTGGGGAGGGAGAGAGAGAGGCAGCACAGTGAAACGTGGTCACAGTTTCTGTGACTGAAGAGCAACATTACAGTGCAATCAGGTGTTGGTATTATTATTGCAGGTCATCAGTTACACATATGCTTTTGTTTCAACAGGCAACAGAGCATGGAACCCTACGGTCCAGATGGGTGTACCGCTATTGGCGGTCATCGGTGCTTGCCTATGGTGTTGGTTTGCATGGGAACTACTTTGTGAAGTGGCAGGATACACAGTAAAAAATTTAGCCTGAAAACCAGCCTTTCTCCCTGTTGTTGACCTGCCAAGGATGCCCCATGTTACAAGTGCAATAACCCACTCCAGGGCGTGCTGTTACTGGGGATTAATGCATACCTGTGTGCTGTGAGGGCACTTGGCCTGTGGCCTCATGCCTCACAATGCAACCGAGTGTGCGCTAATCCCCAAAAACAGCGTACCCTGTTGTGGGTTATTGCTTGCTTACAATCTTTGACTGGGAATGGTACACTAAGCCAAAGCTTATTTTCAGGTGCGACCTGGAAGCACAGGAGGGTAAGTATACTTGCACAGGGCCACACAATATGTATGGGTGGCTGTAGGATAGTATCCTAGGTTTGTACAGTCTCTAGGTTCACAGCTGGTTGCCCACCTGCTCATTAGTGGCTGTGACGAAAACCTGGGTGACACCATACCACAACTGGAACCTCACAATACCTAGGTACTCTGCCATTAGAAAACAAAGTGCTAGTGGCAATGGTGAAAGGCATCAAGGCTCCCAAGGATTTGAATGAGACAGCAGAGATAGAGTTGCTGCAGATACAGCTGGAATCAAGAGGGGCAGAAAGCTGCAATTGGAGGTGGTCTATAGGTTTTTGAATCAAAAGAAAGGAGCAGATAGAGAACTTGAAGGGAAATCAAAATGGCAACAACACAAAGAGAAGTGGTGATTATGGGAGACTTCAGCCTCCTGATGTAGACTGGAGCAATCGGCATCAGACATCAGGCTCTCGTGAGATGCATTCCAAGATGGCTTTGTGGTCGGAGAGTCAGCTAGGGAGGGTGACTTTGGATCTTGTGCGACAAACAAACTGTGACTGTCAGGGACATTATAGTGGGGATGCATTAGGTTCTAGCGACCGTCTATCAGTGTAGTTTGCTAGCGACCTTGGTGAGGAACACGCCAGTTCCAAAACTGAAATCCTTTTCATAAGGGCAGCTTTGGGTGTGATGAGAGAAAAGCTTAAAAACGGGTTGGAGGATGTAGAGCAGGCAGGGGAGTAGAGGGGAAATGGGCCATCACTAAGAATGGCCTACAGGAAGTCACCAGCTTCTGCTTGAGGCAGGTTGGGAAAAGAAAGAAGTACAGAAAACCAGCCGGTCAACAAAGGAGGCGGAGAGTGCAGTGAGGAGAAAAACAGGCAGCTTTCAGAAGATGTAATGGGAGTCGGGGAAGGGGACAGGTACACCTACCTTGAAAACACAGTGTGCCCAACAGGGTGCTGAGGACAGCTAAAGAGGAAACCGAGCTAAGGATAGTGGAGGAAGTTATGGAAGGTAATAAGGCCTTCTTTTGCTACATTATGGTAGAAAGATAGCTGAAGGAAGGCATAGTCAAGTGGAGACAGGGTAAGGGAAAGGTGCAGACATACTGAACATTAGGGTCAGCCTGCTGGCGCATCGGTAGAGCTACTGATCGTGATGCTGTCGAACCGGGTTTGGGAACAAGCCTAGGTCATCAGAGGGCCAGTCGGGGGGGTGAGAAGAGCATCAGAGTGGACCTCATGAAGGGAGGGTGTGTGGACACTGGTGCACTACCGCCACCTGGGTGACCATAGGTGGCGGTGCAGCCAGTGCCATCAGACCAGGATGGAAGGATGCTGTATTCACTCCAGCATATGTGCATTATCCTGGTGGGGGGGTGGAGAAAATTGGGAAAATGTCTGACCGCGGCAGGAGGACATCCGCCCTGCATCACAGCCCCGCACCACTGACTGTGGCACTTGCTTCGTGTACCAACTGAGTCTCAGTCGGGGGCCTGGCAGCCCACCCCTAGGGGCAACAGGGTGCTAAAGGAGCCAAGGTGTATCCCCGGGAGGCAGATGACATGGTTGGGCACATGGGTAAGGACTGATGGGATTGGTCTGCCATAGGAGGAATGAAGTACACTAAATAAAAAAATAAAAATACTGAAGAATAATGTGTGTTTGGTATTTACAAAAGAGAAGGAGGGCCTGCTGCCTCAGGGACAATGTATTATCAAATATGGAGGGGCAGATCTGTGTATGGAACCACCAGTTGCCACTGAACTGGGCTTGACGCCCTGAAAGTAAACTTTCTGGGGCCAAATGGGTTGCACCCTACAGTGATGAGGGAAATAGTATCTGTGCTGGCAGCACCACTGGCAAATCTATATAACTGTTCTGTAGCTTCTGGGGAGGTGCCTATAGACTGGAGAACAGTAGACATGGTACCTCTGTACAAAGGTGAAAGAAAGTAGACACAACTCCATTTCCATTCCAAGAGGAAGGAGTTCTGAAGGAACCTGCGAATCTGAGAGTGGACAAGACTATGAGGCCAGTCAGGGTACTTCCAAGGTATTGAAGGAGTTCAGGAAGGTACTGACTGCACCTCTAACTGCCCTGCTCAATAACTCACTAGCTACAGAGGTGGTCCCAGAGGAATGGAGAAGGCCAAATGTTGTCCCATGCCTTAACAGTGGCAGCAGGGAAGAGGTTGACAACTACAGGGCGGTCAGTCCGATATTAGTAGTGGGGAAACTAATGGAGTCACTTCTGGAGGAAACTGTGGTTAATTACCATGTGTTCAATGGTTTACAGGACCCAATGCAACATGGATTCATGGGAGAGTCAAACAAACCTGATAGATTTGACTGGATGATCAGAGAAATAGATCGGGGGAGTTGTCGACGTGGCCTACTTAGACTTCAGCAAGGCCACTGACACTGTTCCACACAGGAGGCTTATAAAAAAACTGCAAAGCTTGGAGATGGGACCCAAGGTGATACACTAGGTATGAAACTGGCTGATGGATAGGTGACAGAAAGTGGTGGTTTACGGCATTCACTCGGAGGAAGGGAGAGTGATCAGAGTAGTACCTCAGGGTTCAGTATGTGTACTAATCCTGTTTAATGTCTTTACGAGTGACATTGTAGAAGAACTGGAAGGAAGGCATGCCTCTGTACAGATGACACCAAGATCTGCAATGAATTGGGTACTGCAGAGGGGTGGAGAGATGAGCCTGAACGTGAAAGGCTTGAGAAATGGTCATGGGTATGGCAGCTTAGTTTCAATGTGAAAAGTGCAGAGAAAAGAACAGTAGACTAGATGTGCAAGGCAGTACTTATCTGCTGAAAAATTCTATTTTTCTTTTAAAAGGGTAAGTCAGTGAAATACAGGCTACTTATTTTGACTTTAGTACTCAACAAGCTACTGGTAAATGTAGTCAGGAGAGGCTAGCAGGGTCCTGTGTGAAATGGCTCAAGACAAATTACAAATAACTATAAATTCTGATGACTATGGGTGCTCTTTCCTCCTTTTACCATTCTTTCCCTCCTCTCACTGGTCCTGCTGTCCACCCATGAAGCCGCAGTGACCAAGCAGTGGAGGCAGGGACGCATGTAGACCTTGCTCTTTCCTTGGCAGGACCCTGGCAGGAGTAGAATTGCAGTGCCTCCCTCGACTGGTCAGGAAACACCATCTTCCACAGCACCACTGACAGTGGGAAGTCAGCGATGATCCAGGATTGGCTCCTGAGCCCAAGATGGCTGCATAGCAGCATGATGCTCTATCGTGGCGCCCCCAGGTGGCCATCCTGGAAATATTTTGAAAATAAAATATTACAATACAATTCAACTTATATTTCATTAATTTTCTCTCTCTAAATTCCCGCATTCTTTGATACTTAGAAACACAGACCACGTCAGCAGAAAAAGACCAGGGATCCATCCAGTCTATCCAGATTCCCTGTAAGCCCTGGAACCTGTTATTCCTCCAGGTACTAATCCTCCCTGTCCTATGCCCATTCTCCTCCCTGGTCTCGTTATCCTGGGTGACCACTATTTCCTTCATTCTATCCCATGTCTGTTTGAATCCTCTGACTGTGTTTGCACCCATCAACTCAGCCAACAGACTGTTCCAGGCTTCCACTACCCTTTCCGTAACAAAATACTCCCAAGCAATTTCAACTCATGATTACGTGACTTGAGTTGATATTCAGGGTAAATAATTCCCTGCAGTTTACCTTGTTAATTCCTTTAAGGAACTTGGAGGTCTCTATCATATCTCCCTTCTCCCTTCTGGCTTCCTTTACTGTTACTGAGGACATTTGCATGTAAGCAGGATCTTTGTCCCCCATAGGCATCCATGGTGCCCAAAAACTATACCCACCACTGAATGCGTCTTCCCTTCCCACATGAGTTCCCACCAAACTGCCAGTTGTGGTCTCCCAAGTGGTAGTATAGCAGTGGGAGACTCGGCCCTCACACACTGGAGGAAGAGAACACCCTCTTCAGGCTGTTTGTATGAGAGCGAATACCACTGGTGGAGTTGATTGTGTAAGAGGAGAACTTGCAGTGCAAAATACATTAGAGTTTGAACTGGTAGCCAAGCCTGATGCTGTCTCTCTTGCCTTTTTTGATTATTTGTGTTTTACAAAGCTGTGCAACAGTACACGCTCATTACTATGTGGGCTGTCATTAAAATTAAGTAGAGTTGGAAATGTACTGTCATGATCTGGGACCAAGTACTGCAATCTTTCACGGCAGCCCGCTGCTGCCTAGACCTAGACTCCCTGGCAGCTGACCATTTTATTTACTTTATTTCCATAGCAGCGAAACCTCTTAAGAAGCAATCTGACGGGAAGAGAAGTGAGAAAAAAAATGTTCTGCCCTCAACTGACATTGGCAAATGAGCTGTAGTAGGCAGTTTAATCAGTAACATTGACTACTGGAGCCAGGGACGTGCTGGAACAGGTGTCTTCCACGTCTATAGAGCTTGCTCTTAAATTTACCCCCCCCCCCCCATAAAGATTAACTGTAAAGGGAAGTTGACGAAAATGCACAGCAGTTAGAGTCTGTTCCTAAAGCATAATTACAAAATGGGTTTAGAAAATTCTGAACTGGTAACTCACCCGAGGCATGAGTATATCCCATGTTATTAAATGGGTGGGGCAAATCCTGCTTCCTGATTGGTGGAGAAGGTTCCAAAGCAGTGCGGTTCAGGAATAATAAACACACTGTTAAACTTATCATCATTTGTTTTACATCAGACCAGTTTAATAAGTGCAATATGATACTTCAAGGTGTGGTTTACTGCTCCTGAACTGCACTACCAGGTGGCTGAAGGCACAATACATTTAGTGCACCTGGGCACGTGGATCAGGAATGGCAACCCACAGCCTAAAGTGTCTTATTGCTAACACATACAATGACAGTCGTATCTATCTATAATCATCCTATCCAGGTCTTTCTCGTAGAGGAAGCAGGGGGGCCATGCTGCAGAGGTACATCAGCTCAGCACACGTTCTGAAAGCGATAAAAGTGAAAAAGACCCTTAATATGGAAATATTCAGACGTAGCTACCTTGTTAATAACATGATTACAGATACATACACAGAGGTGACTAATGAGATAGAAGGGAAACGCATCTGAGTTTTAACACATTTACCTGAAAACTAAAACCAGAGTACCCTGATGGAGTGATATAGCTCTGAAACTTTGGTTTACATACGACTTTACTCCTGGTTTTATATGCGTTATGCAATAAATATAAAATTCACAATGGCCAGACTCAGAATATACCATTTATTATCATGAGTAAAGGGCAGAACTGTGATTCCCACGAGTGGCAGAGCCACGAGTGAGTTATGAAGGTGCTGCCCCCTCACAAGTGATGATAAATGTCATATTCTGAGTGAGGCCATTGTGTGCCTAACTTATACAATGTATCTTAAACTGTAGAGCTTTCAGATTAGTTCTTTCAATGAAGAATACACAGTTTCTGTGTGATGTCACTGCTCGGAGTGCAGCAGAGATCATTGTGATGTCATCAGGCATTGTTCTAACTGCTCTCCCATTGGCTAAGAGCTTCTTTGTGACCAACCTCAAGCGATAATAAATGGTGATGACCCAACTAGAGTGAAGATGAATGGTGTATCATCGTTTAGGTCTTCAAGCCATAGAAATATTTATATTTAAGGTTTCATTCTCACCTACATTGTATAAATAGGGGATATGCCATGGGGAGTGTGAAAATAATTTTTTGCTTCATGTTTTGACCTCTATTGACCTCATGAGCGAGGGAGCCATGAGTGGAGGCCTATAGAGGTCAAACCCAGAAGCAAAACTAAATTGTTTATTTTCAGATTACTCGTGTCATATGTAGTTTATGTAATGGGCAGAGTACTATATTCTTGAGGCTTTTGGCTGGAGACCCAATCTCCGCAAAGACATAGACAGGATGGAAGCTGTCCAGAGGAGGGTGAATTAAAATGGTGCAGGGTCTGCACCAGAAGACATATGAAGAGAGACTTAAGGAGCTTAATATGTATAGCCTCGAGGAAAGGAGGGAGGGGGACATGATAGAAACTTCAAGTACCTCAAGGAATCAACAAAGTCCAAGAGGGTAGCATCTTTCAAAAAGAGGTGTGCAAAAGAACAAGGGGGCACAATTTGAAGATAGAAGGGGGGGCGGCTCAAAGGTAATTTAAGGAAGTATTTTTTCACAGAGAGGGTTGTGGATGTATGGAACGGCCTTCCAGAGGAGGCCAGTGGTGAAATTCAAGCATGCATGGGACAGCCATACGGCAATTCTACGGGTTGGGGGTAGGAAGAAGTAGGCTGCTGGTTAGCTAGGATCTGCAGCTTATCCATCAGGTAGGGAAATGGGCAGACTGGGTGGGCCAAGCGGTCCTTATCTGCCATCAAATTCTATGTTTCTATGTTTTAGGGTTCAATACTAAACTTGATACTTTGAAGAACACTGTTTTTACCTGTGTTGATGAGATTTGTTTTTTCACTTCACCTGAAAATGTGTCATTACTACCCTTCTTGTGCTGGGATACATCACTGCATGTCACCGAGACATTATCGTTTCATGCACACGCATCTTCAAGCAAACATTGCTCCTCACAGAGGGCCGAGCTGCATTCAGTACTGCCTTTGGTGCTCACGCGTCTTATCCCCGCTGCTGGAAAATGCTGCATTGATGACTGGCGGCATCCTTCAGTGTGCTGAGCATACAGCACAGGCCACTCTCTGTGTTTTTTTTTTCTGGGCAATGACCATAGTTCGGATACATTTCTGTGGCATCAGGGAAGTGAATATTGTGTAATATCACCAATTTATCTATCAAAAGGGAGCTAATGATGGATCTTCCCGGTGAATGCTATGTTGTGCCACCAGGGTCTAACAGCTCAGTTATAGACATGAGAAATTAACCTGTTAAGGATCTCTCACAGGACAGTACGACTGCACTGGATGAGGGTTTCTGATTAGAAAAGTTACTTTTACAGTTTTTAATGAAAGCTGGACTGAAAAAACACTTGCGGGCACACTGGATGTTTTTGTAACCCAAAACCTCGTGCATACAAAACAGACATTCTAAAGTCGGTCCGACTATGCACAAGGTGCTGTTTAGACTCCTGTTGCAGTCTGCATTCTGGGTGACATGCTTTCAGTATACGTAAATGCAGATGACAAACCTAGAGTATAAATAAATTATTTATTCACATTCCAGGTGTGTCATGACTGCAAATAAGCACGTTTATTTCCATTTCTGTATTTACTTCCCCATTGCATACATGTACAAATCCCTTGTGCACCTTTGGTGAGTGATGAGCCCGGTTATTTCGATCTGTTTTGTTTGCCGTGATTGGAATTGGCTACTTTCTGATTGACATTCTTTCCTCAGAGGTCAGCTGGGCTAGAGCTTTTCTGCATAACGTGTACAACATCCTGTCTGTATGCACTTCATTACTCGCAGCTGGCTGATGTCACAAAACAGCTTTCTGGGCTTCCTTGTTTGTTTTTAAAATTGTAATTCACTAATGTGATTTCAGTCAGTCAGCACGCAAAGCTGCTGTACCTCTTAACCAGTGTGCAGTATCCTTTCGTGCAGGAGGGTTAGATGCACGTGTTCCACTTGAAAGCCAGGTGGGACTGCGGCACACTAAAATAAAAAAAAAAAGAACAAGCTAATTATAAATCACTCTACCTAAACTAGAGTGATTTGTATAAAGAATAATGCATGGGGTAGTGTGCATTATGATAATTTATTGCACACCCCGAGGTGTGGGATGCCACATAAACTCTGGGAGTGAAGCTCAAGGGGTTTATGAAAGCATCACACACTGAGTGTGTGCATTAAATTCAAGTATGCACACTACCCCATGCTTTTTTTAATAATTCCTGGTGAGCAATTTTTTTTTCAGCCAGATTCCTCTGACTAAACCAGTTGTGTACTGAGTGAGATACTTATAAAACAACGTGCTGTCAACAACATGCTTTTTGTTGTGATGTTTGAAACTGAGAATGTATAACTGTATTTCACTTATGAACACACGAAGATACAAAACGCCAGCAGAAACAGGCCTCATGGTCTATCAAGCCTGCTCGATTGTGCAGCTAGCCCCTCAACTTGCAGCTGCCCCACCCTCCCGCTTATAAGAAACTGTGACAAACTTGAAACAGGAGAAAAAAATCTAACAAGAGTAACTGGTATTTTCTTTCATTTCATTCAGAGTAACGTGTCTGAGATAGAGAGTTAAAGTGTTGCGTTCTGGAACTTCCCAATTTAACATTTCTAGTCTTTTAACAGATTGCATGTTTGTCTGATGCTATTGTTGGTTTCAGTGCTGCTTCTCAGGTTTTGCAATCCATTTCTTGCCACAGCAACAGAGTTGTATGGCTATATTAAAATCGCAAAGTTGAGTTTGTTTGTCCAATGTAAAGATATCTTGAAATAAGTGAAAGAATTTGTGGTCTGAGGTGATGGCTGAGAGAGAAGCCAAGCTTAACAACTGTTGTTTTTTGGATCAGGAGTGATATTTTAACTTGTTGGTGTTCCAATGAGTTTGCAGCTCACCCTTAATATTCTCACAGTGAGCACGTTTGCTATAATAACTGGCCAGTTATTAAGGCAAATGACAACTGGATGAGCCCATAGAAAAAATCGCTCACCAGTTATTATAATAAGTTAATGGGGCCTCTGAGAGATGTCTCTTATGGCATAGGTGACTCCGAGCCTGAGGTTTGGGTAGATAGAACCACTCAACTTTGCTTTGCCGTCATCTTGCTCAAACCTAAGGCTCAGAGTCTGTTATATCATAAGAGACATCCCTCAGAGGCCCTAGTAACTTATATTATTTCTCACTTATCCACTTATCTTTACCACCGGTTATGTTTTCCTCTTAGACACTGGTTTCGGGAGTGTCCCTTTCTTCTGCACCCAGCTGCCACATAGAGGTAAAGCTACCAATTGTCCCTATTTTCCCAGGACAGTCCCTATTTTAGGCAGCATGTCCCAGTGTCCCCACAAGTTTTGCAAAATGTCACTTTTGTCCTGGTTTTTGCTTACTTGTCCCAGTTTTGTCCCTTTTTTTTTTTTTGCTGACCTTGACCCTGCTTGGGGGGCATAACGCAAACTCTATGGAGGCCAGCCACACTGATAAGAAACACCAAGGGATAGGGTATGCCTTGGGGTGTGCCTGAGGGAATCGATGACTGGAGACTGGAAGGGGGAATGAAATCCCCCCCCCAAAAAAAAAAAAAAATTAGATAAGGCATTTTAGTGTCCATCATAAAAACCTTTCAGTTTAATGTTCTAGTTCCCTTTTACAAGACTTTGCCAGACTACATATTTTTTTCTGTCTGTGATATGTGAAATGAATGGAAAAACATTCTGAAAGCTGATTGGTCTAGAGGCTGTTCCAGTTATGATGTGATCTTAGAATAATGTTACAGTCTCAAACAAATCTGAAGAAAAAAAAAATTTACTCTACAAGAGCCATTTTATAACTGCAGGAAGGCATTCTCCGTGGCGCGTGTTATGCTAGTTAACATCACTTCTTGGATAGTTGAAAGCACTCAGTTGTACCTTGTGCCTCACAACATACCCGAGGGGTGATGTCATTCCAGGTTATGAAATGGGTAGAAAGAATGCTGGCTCCTGATTGGCCTTTACTTTACTTTCAGCAGGATCATTATCCCACTTCAATAGTCCGTCTAACAGTAGCTCAACAAAAATATGTTTAAAAAATTCTTCAGATTTTCTAAGCAGGACCCATTTCAGAATCACAGTAAGGCACTCCAGGGGGCGTGTTATGGTAGGCTAACAGCCCTTCTCAGGGGGGTGGAAGCACTCACCTTTGCCTCGTGCCTCAACTCACCTGAGGTGGGCTGTTGTTGCACCATAACACACCCCCTGTTAAGCCTTATTGCTTAAATAGCATGTGCCCTCTTGTGCTGTACTGCTTACTCAAATCACAAACATTGACGGACAGCATGAAGTATCCCAAAAACGTCTCCTCAATAGCAACACACCTCCCACCAGATCCTGGCTTTAATGCCTATCACAGCATCGTTTCTGAGTGCTTCAGCACATTCTTGTTTTGCTAAGCACGTCTCTCTCGTGTGTAGATTAAAAATTCTGATGTTCTGAGTTCATTTAGGATATCTTTTTCCCATCAAAATGAGTCTGAATGTTTTCCTGTTTAAAAAAAAAAAAATATGAACACGCTTTGAAGAAATGAAGCTCCATTACAAGAATGAATTATAGGCAGATTATTATAGAAGACCCTTCTATGAATGCTTACGGTGGACTGGATTTTAGATGGGAGATGCAGGGCTTGCCTGCAGCCCTGCATCAAACCCTTGCACCACTGCAGCTGTGGCATTGCCAATATCCACAACTGCACCAGATTTCATAATCTCAGGCACAGTTGTGACAATCGACCCAGTTTTATTGCAGCTTGCGCCAAATCTTGGGCGCATGCTCTGTGTAAATAGTCCCAATTTTAGATGCAAGCAGGACTACAAAAAGATGGTCACTCATGTGTCCATTGCCACAAGGGACAGAAAATCCTTTTAGATTTCTGCAAGCCGGTCATGCACCATATCTTTGGTGCACCTGGTGTTTGCAACAATCTTGCCTTTTAAAATCCAGCCCCATGTCTCTTATGGTGGTACAGTACCCTCTTGACATTCTTTGCGTGCTGGCATCGGTAACAGGCCCTACAGGGAGAGATTAAGGGAATTGGATCTGCACTCACTTAGGTATAGGTCTCTGGGAGGGGTTTGGGACTTACTGCCAGGGTAAATAGCAGAAATATCAGAGGCCACAGGCTACTGTTAAAAGGAATCAAATACAAAACTAAGAAACGAAGACACTGGCAGAACCAGACTGTAGTGTTGATTTGGAATAGCTTGCCAGATAATGTTGTTTATAGTAACAGTGTGACCCAGTTTAAAAAGTCTTTTGATGATGTCATGAAAAGAAGGGGACTGGTAGAAACATAGAAACATAGAAGGTGATGGCAGATAAGGACCGCTTGGCCCACCTAGTCTGTTCATTCCCTACCCTTACTTCTTTTAGAATTCTGGGTTGAATCCCGTCAGGCCCCATTGCTTTGTCCACCTTCAGGTTTATCAATTCTTTCAGAACCCTTTCTTCTGTGAATGGACTGGTATCAACCCCCCTATCCAGAGTGTTTCTATTGTTTGGTTTAGGTACCTCTCCCTCCTCCTCTTTTGTGAGCACTGAGCATAAGTTTCGTTCGGTATCCCTGCTTTTTCACTGTCACCCTCTGCCCACATTCCCTCCCCTTTATTAAGCCTCAGTATCCCTCCCTTGGTCTTTCTTCACTCCCTAATGTACCTATAAAAGGTTTTATCTCCCTTCTTAACAGAGTTGGGTATCTTTTCCTCAGTTTGGGCCTTTGCTATTCTGACTGCCTTCCCTGCCTCCTTCTACTTTAACTGATAAAGTTCTCTGTCCTGCTCCTTCTGTGTCCTTATATTTCCTGAATGCTATCCTTTTCTCCTTATCTTTCCCTGCCACCTCTTTTGAGAACCATAGTGGCTTTTTCCTTCGTTTTGTTTTGTTGATTTGCTTCACACAAAGGCTTGTCAACATACCAGGGTAAATGGGCAGACTAGGTGGGCCAAGCGGTCCTTATCTGCCATCAAATTCTATGTTTCTATGCCTCTGTGATGGCAGTTTTGATTTTCCCCCATTGTTCTTCCACCCTTCCTTCTTGCCTGTTTGCTAGTGCTTTTCTGAGGCACTCTCCCATTTTGCCAAAATCAGCCTTCCTAAAGTCCAACACCCTTGCTTTTGTATGGCTTGACTCTACAGCTGTGTTTATTGTGAACCACACTGTTTGGTGGTCGCTTGTTCCCAGATGGCTACCCGCTTCTAAATCTGAGATCCTCTCTCCATACCAATTTGAGAGTACCAGGTCTAAGATTGCTCCCTCCCAAGTGGGTTCCAACACTAGCTGTCTGAGGCATACCCCCTGTAGGGCATTGAGAATGACCCTGCTCTAGGATGTGGCTGCAGTAAAGGTGCTGCAGTCAACATCTGGCATAGTTAGGTCCCCCATCAACAATATCTCTCCTTTTTCTGCCATTCTATGGATTTCTTCTATCATTTCCTTGTCCATTGCCTCCCCCGAGATGGCGGGGTCTATAAACAACCCCTGTGCGGATTGTGGTGCCATTTTCTGTCTCCAGGGTGACTCATAGTGCCTCCTCCCCTCCCTGTTTACTCTTTAGTTCTATTACTTTGATTCCTTCCCCTATGTAGAGAGCTAGCTCCTCCTCCTCCTCCTCTTTTACCCTCCCTGTCCCTCCTGTAGATTGTTTCCCTGATATGTTGACATCCCAGTCATGGTTCTCTGTGTACCATGTTTCTGTGACTGCCACGATATCCAGGCATCCCTGTTCCATCAAGGCCACTAGTTCAGGGAGCTTGTTACCCAGACAGGCATTGGTACTCATCGCCCTCCATTTTTTGATGGTCTTACCCCTTTTAGGCCCATCCCTGTCCTTATTGCCTTTGCCTTTTTCTGGATTTACCCCAGTCCTGCTCCCTGTCGACTTCTCAGTGGAATATGACTAACATTCAATACAAATCACTATGGCTTAATGCTATTGGACTTGCAGGCATCCTATGTATCCTATGAATCCTATGGTACTGACTATTTTTCTTCAGTTTCTTACACTAAGAATAGAGAAGAGATACTTTCCTTACCATCTTTATACAGAATCTCTTTCAACATTTTTATCTCACATTCGTCATGTTTCAAGTGGAGTCCCACAGGTTTCAGTATTAGGCCCTACTTCGTTTATCATCTTTGTATCTGATCTTGTGAATGGTACTGTGAGTAAATGCTTTAAATGTGCGGATGATACCAAGACAGGAGGTATCGTCAGCAGCCGTGTTGATGCTGCTGTTTTCCAAAATGGTGTGGGCAGCCTCAGTAACTGGGCCTCTTCGTGGGGTATGAGCCTTAATAAGAGTACTCTTATGTACCTAGGAAGGGGCAACATACTGTTTAACTATAAATTATGCGGGGTAGTGATTCATAAAACAACCACAGCGGAAAATTTAGGAATCTTCATCACTTCGCATTTCTCCAATCAAAAACAAAGTGATACAATATTCAATAAGGCAAATTATTTAAGTACAATCAAACAACATTTTGTCCATGAATGCAAGGATGTTCTCCTGCTCATTTACAATTCCTTTGTTACACCTCAAACTAATGATGGAAAACCACAACTTCCATTGCATCACAGACCCCCATCCCACCATGTCTACGTAAGAACCAGCCCACCCCTCCACTACTCCAAAAACAAGCATCAACCTGAAAAAATTGTAACACCGCATACCAAAGAATACAACAGAAATAAAAAGGGAGGGGAGGGAACACAGTACACAGCCCTGAAGTTAAAGTGTGGCTGTAGTGAACCCATCACAGTGGCGGGCTTTGACCCTTGCCCTGACGCTGCTCACCTTCTAAGTCAAAGGTCAGCTTCCAGAGCCCATCCCATTGCATGTTTCTTTGCCCCCCATCTCATAGATGGTGGATGATAGCAAACCTCCACTCACGTCCTCGACCACCCAGCATCTGGAACAGTGGTCTCAAATGGGATTGATAAAATGCATGTAGTGTGTGTGTTATTTCATCAGTCAGGTTTGCAATACCTGCTTAATCACAAACTGTGCTTCATTAAATACATACAGACAGCTTGTAATCTATCAGTCATGTTTGTGATTACTATTGCAGACTGTAGCCAGCCACGGAGGTGAGTGTAAAGTATGTGACAGCTGCTGTTTGGGGTAGTAGCAATATGTTGTAGGGGTCTGGGCAGGGTGAGGGAGGGGGGTGCCAGAAGCAGCTTAGATTGGGATAGGGTGACGGAGGGGGTGCCAGAATCAGCTAGGATTGGGGCAGGGTGAGGGAGGATGCCACTAGCCAGAGATTACTTGGGACAAAATGACAGACCTGTCAGTGCATATTACTGTGCATTTCTAATTAAATATTCTTTTTAAAAGGCTAGAAATGCTCATCCACTGGTGCAACGGTAGTGCTACCATTTGCTGTGCCAGTGACTCGGGATTGGGAAAGAACTCGGAGTGTCGACTGGTCAGCCAGGGCATTAAGCATCCAGAAGGCTGCTTTCCTCCTTCGGGGAGGGGGTGGTGTGGTGCCCAACGTATGCCTGGCCCCTAGTGAGGGGCAGGATGTTGGAGTTGCAACATGTGGGCAGAGGAGCAGCAGATGCCAGGTGCGCTGCATGTGGAAGTGTGTATGGCCTCACTCTTGGCATCACTGCACACATGCTCCTTGGAGAGGTAGCGAACATCAGAAAATCATTCTGGCCTGCAGGATGACCCTCTGCAGACCCCACACTGGTGACCCGGGCACCGCCTGACACTGGATCCTCAACCAGTGGGTTGAGAAGGAGGATTCCTGCCACCCACCACAGGGAAGCCACTGTGGTATTTGACTGTAAGTTAAGGGAAAAGCCAGGTGACAGCGGGGGTCTGAGGTGGAGCAGCCAGGACAGGTGGAATAAAAAGATAACATATTTTAAAAGATAGAAATTAATTGCAAAAAACAATGTTTAAGCATCAGTTAGGATTGAAAAAAAAAAGCCACAAACTTAGGGGATGTTATGGTAGGGTAAAAGGTACCCTCAGTGTGTTACAGTATTTCTTGAGGTTTCAATGATTGCTCAAAGCAGTGTTAGTGTTGTGTGAACTTGGCACCCTCCATCAAAGCACAGGTGTTTGAGTACATTTCTGTGTCATTAAAGGATATATATATATATATATATATATATATATATATAGTGTGTTTACGGTATAGGTATACTAACATACTAAAAGCCAGCAAAATAGGTCTAACGGTCTTTCATGTCTGCTTGGTAGCCAGTCCCGATTGAGCGCTACTCTCCCACCCCAGCCCCTGAGAGGGTCATCCTCAACTTCAGTTTACCCATGCACCTGTCCCACCCCCTCTTGAAGCCTTCCACTGTGCCCTCCTCCACCAGACTCCCGGGCAGTGCATTCCATGGACCCACCACCCTCTCAGTGAAGTAATGCTTTCTACATTCTCCCCTGTAATTTCCCCCCTCCAGCTTCCATTCATGCCCCCTGGTTGTGCCCCCTTTCTTTAGCCTGAACATTTCTTGGGCTCCACCCCTGTTTATCCCTTTCACATATTTGAAGACCCCTATCATGTCCCCCCTGTCTCTCCTTTCTTCCAGTGAGTACAGCCCAAGTTCTTCCAACCTTTCCTCATAGGTCCTTTCACTCATGCCCTGAATCATCCTGGTTGCCTTCTCTGGACCTTCTCCAGCAGTGCTATGCCCTTCTTGAGGTGAGGTCTCCAGAACTGCATGCAGTACTCGAGATGCAGCCTGACCAAGGCGTTATACAGAGGAGAGATCACCTCCCTCCTCCTGGACGTAATTCCCCAGGCTATGCAGCCCAGAATCCTGTTTACTTTTGCCACAACTCTTCTGCAGTTTCCAGTGTTATTCATTTTGATGTCTACCACCACCCCCAGGTCCCTTTCACTAGATGTGGCTTTCAGTGAGACCCCTCCCAGGGTGTATACATGATCTGGGTTTCTGACCCCCAGATGCAGCACCCTACACCTCCCTGGATTAAATGTCAGTCCCCACCTCCTTGACCACCCCTTCAGGGTATCTAGGTCCCTCTGGACTGTCTCTCTCGCTTCATCGTCGTCTGCCAGTGCTCTCAGTTTTGAGTCATCCACAAAGAGGTTCATCCTACTCCTAACTCCCCTCCCCATATCGGAGACATAGGCATTGAACAGGAGTGGCCCCAGTACCGAACCTTGGGGAACCCCACTGAAGACCTTCCTAGGGGAGGAGACTATCCCACCAACCACTACCCTCTGTGTTCGCCCTGTTAGCCAATTTTCTACCCATCTAAGCAACTGTCCTCCCACCCATGTATACAGTATGTATGTATATATATATATATATATATATATATATATATATATATACATATATATATATATATGCAGACACACACACACACACACACACACACCTTTCTCATTTCATGGCTGTAAATTTGATCAATTGGCTAGGGTTGAGACTACAATCAGGTAGCCCGAGGCTGCTCAAACAGAACAGCAAGTCAAGTTCTTGAAGTCAACTGCAGTGCTCTGATTTCCTAACTTTTATATGCAGTTTATTAGCCCAGTCAAAGCATTTAAGAAGAGGAAGTTTGATTCTGTTGAACTGGCCCAGTTCCAGACTCTAGTGATCAGGACTGAGGAGTTCTAATTTTTTTTATTCAATTAAATATTAGAGGTGCCATCTTGTTTTCTATACAGGTGACTCGATGTGTGTACTCTACTGTGCAGAAAAACAAAGAACAAATAATGTTGCAGGTGACGAGTGAGAATTTATTGTGACATTGTGGGCAGGAGTTTCCAACTGATCCATTTAGTCTGCCTATATTTTGCACAGCAGACTTCGGTCTGTGATTGTCTGGACATGCCAGACTAGCTTTTAAATGGTCTAACATGTTTCTATTTCTTTCTGAGACTCTGATGTGCTCTTCAATTTGCAACCCCCCCAAAATGTGTCTAACTTTGCTTTTGCAAATTGCAGTGTTTTAATTTTTTGTTTTCTCACATAGATTGCACCTCTGAAAATAAGATACCTGATCTTTGGACACTGTCAAGTGGAAACCGTTCCAAGCAGGACATGGGCTTTTGTCTGCATCTGCCTGCATTGAAAATCCCTGTCAATAGCTTTTAGGAGTTATATTTCTCTCAACAGGGACTGGAAGCAGAGATTTGATTCCCCTGACCTAAGGAGGACAGAGCCTGATTCTCGAAAGCTGGTCTCCAAATAATTCATGTTTCTCCAATAAAAGAAGAAAGACAATTTGCATTTCTGTGCTATACCGTGTTGTCACTAGGTTATTCATAACTGCAGTGTAGTTGATTATCCTACTAGGGGCACTAATACATTTACAAAGCTGTGACATCATCACAAAACCCTACATGCCTCAACATTCAATCCAGTTGAAATTTGTCAGCTAAATGGACAACAAAAAAGTCTTCAGGCTCTTCATCTTGATCTGTGCTTCAAATCTGTATTCCAAAGTGATTTATAAGCAATGAACCCTATGTACAAAAAAAATGCCTATGCGTTGCATATCTGTGGCAACGCGTAAACGCTCTGCGATCATAAGCCGCACATCAGGGGTGCAGACTCCACCATGCATGAAAGGTGTGTGTATCCTTCCAGCACTAATCTCAGACTTTTTCTGCAACTGTGCATGCAGACGGTCTAGGGGTGTGCCCGCATTCAGAGTAATTCACGAACACACAGAGTGTTGGGCAAGGGGGTGCAGGCTATATGGACAGGTACTCTGCTGTAGCCACTGTGCACCCCCCGCACTGTACACCTGCCAGCCATGACAAAACCTAAACCCTGCCCTGCTATGCCACCCTAGCCCTCCAGTCAGGTAGACAGGGCTGTGGGTAGCCATTTGGACACTTGCTAGACATTTGGAAGTTCAGGGACTTGTGCTGCCCCACAATCCCCTGCTCCACATAGAGCAGGAGCTCCACTAATGATCCAGGATGGACATCTGATTGGATGCCAACCTCTGTCCACCAATCTACTCCCCACGCCCCAGGGTGCTTTAGGGAATGCCATGCCCAATGCTCCTGTCCATGGATGTGGAGCTGCATTAGCTGGGTACACACCTCTCACATGTACCCACCCTCCGGCAGTGCATAGCCCCTAATAAGAAACTGGTAGTGCAGTAATTGTAAACAAGTAGTGGCAGCTGTTCCATGAATGAATACCCCCACAGCTGTGAATAATTGTCTGGACCAGTTTTATTGAGAAGGCGAGTGTTGGTGAGGATACCAAGGTAGGTTCCCTTTTGTAAAGTGCCACGTGTTCTTTGACTTTCACCTGGACATCCACCAGAACAGCACCACACTGGTCGAAGGGCTCATGGCTTCCCTTTTCATGTGACTGATGCCACACCCAGACAGGGAAGCACATCCACTGGCAGCATTATTTATTTATTTTACCGTTTGTGGCCAGGAAAGACACACTAAGTGGCTGGCCTGGTGGCGCTGAGGGTTGAGGTGCTGGATACCACACCTCGCACCACACCAATGACCCGGGTTCGGGAATGGATTCAGGTCAGTTGGGGATCAGCAGGGGTGAAGAAGAATTGAGTGCTCGTAGACAGCTCTTCTTCCTTGGGGAGGAGGACAATACTGTGCACTATAGACTGACACCTAGCAGTGGCTGAGTGTTGGCACAGGCACACAACCGGAAGGGGGGTGGGACCCACGTTCAGGGCGTGAGGCTGCCTCCATGGAGGCAGAGCCAGCCATTGCCCATTGCATGTTTGTAGGTCCTGGGGAGAAAATCAGGAGGAAAATGGAGCTGGCAAGCTCCATGATAGCCTAGCTGCCCCACACCATCCCAGAATCTGGATGGTAGCTTCGAGAGAGTAAATGCTCTCTCCTCGGCCTGTCATTGGGGAAGTAACCCATGAGGGATCTACCAGGAAGGATTAGTATGGGAGGCAAGGCCAGAGAGGTGAGCTCTTCTGAGGGAGGAGCCAGAGCCATCTGTCAGCTCCGTAGAAGGTGGAGAAATTGTAAAGAAAAAAGGAAAGACACACTAAGCAGATGCCTATTTCCTGCTTCATCCTGGGAGCACAAGGAAGTTAAGTGAGTTGCACAAAGTCACACAGTATGGAAGTAGGGGCTGTAAGATTCGAACACCGTTTTCCTGGTTTGCAGCTCTGCAGGTATTGCACTGAAGTGCCAGTGTTTGGGGTGTATGGACCCAAATCCAACTATGGGACTAGTAGAACCCATGACCTCCTGGCCTTAAAGTGATGGGACACACTGAGGTATCACCTGCAGTGTATTTCTTTCCTGGCATCTTTAACTAGACTCCCATCCCATACAGAAAAAGTTTTATTTTCTGTAGATGGCCAACAATGTATTTTAAATATAAAAAAATTGGTCCAATTTGGGTGTAACAAGAAAATATATGATATATATATATATATATATATATATATATTATTTATTTATTTGAAATCTTGGATTAACACTTTTGAGAACAGACTCATTACATAGGTTCCACGTCTGGAAAACAAACAAAAAGAATGTAGTACAGATTAGGCAGAAGCTAATATCAACACAATTGTACAAGAATGGTTGTTACAGGTAAAGTCACAATCATGGGCTACGTATACATAGCCAGAGTCCGTTACGATAACTTAGACAATAATATACAGGGTATGTACAAAATAGACAAAGTCAGTTACAAAACATTGGCAATTATTACAATGGGTAAGGGACAGAAAAAGGGCAAGACATGAACTAGGGAAAAAGTAGGGAAAGTCGATAGGATAAGCCCAGTGGGCTACATCTGACGGATGGAGACCAGTTCCCCTAGCAGTTGGTTTCATCCTGTGGGGTGAAGACAGTGGGAAGTACTGGTTATTGAGCCTGCATAAGGGAAGGGGGAGGATGAACTAATAAAAATTGAGGGTGGAGGGATGAGGGGGAAATGGGTGGGGGTGGAGAGAGGCAGGCAGGACAGAGTACACTAGAGAAAATATAGGAGAGGTGATTGGTTACCAGGCAGAGTGGGAGCCAACAGGAAACAGGATAGGTGCAGTGTAGGCATGGCATAGAAGTGGACCAGTGATAGGACGGGGTTCAGGGCCAGAGGAACAAGCTCTAGAAATGTGGAATAGTAGGTTATCGAAAACAGTCACAGCTGGCATTCACAATTAACTGTTGTCTCAGTTTTCTTTTAAAGTGATCAAGCAACGTTATTGATGAAATGTCAACATGTAGTGAGTTCAGCCATCTAGGAGTACAGTAGGTGAAGGACTTTTGATCCAAGGAGATGTGACAATGGGGAATTTTAAAGATGCGACTATCCAAGCTACGAGTGCAGCAAAGGTTCTCACTGGGGGAGAGAAGATCTTGGACTCCGGTGGGTATCAGACCAAGACTGGCTTTTTTCCCCAGTAAGCAGGTTTGGTAAAGAAGTCTGCCTGAAAACTGTAACCAGTTGGTCTGGGTATACAGGGCACACGTGTGCATCAGGCATTTGGCTCCCGTAACAAGTTGACAGGCTTTATTTAATGCTACTTTTATGCAGCAAAGGGCAGTATCTGTAGCTGTAAATGACCAGCCCATAGTCAATGAGGGTCACCAGGGAACTTTGCACAGCTAACGTAAGAGCCTCGGGGGTTAGACTGTGCTTGTGTCTGTGCAGCAGTCCAGTGCGAGTATGGACGGCCTTAGTGACTTTATCGATACTGAGGTCGTAAGACGTTGTGCTATCCAATGTGATCCCCAAATATTTGAATTGTTGCACTAGCTCCAGTGGAGAGCCCGCCTTGTTTGTGATGAGAAGTGGGTGGGTCCTGAATTGATTTTTGGTGGAGGCGAACATCATGATTTTCGTCTTTGTATAGTTCGTCACAAGTTTCTGTTCTTTGAACCAGCTTTCTACTGCTGAGAAATGCTCTGGAGTTTGCGTTCAAGGGTGAGGGAGTGTGAGTCACTGTCAAACAAAACATCATCATCTGTATATAATAGTAGATGGTATTAGCAAATGGTTGGGAGTTGGTTAAGAAAGATGCTCAATAAAAGCAAGCCCAGAACTGGCCCCCGTGGAACTCCGGAGTTGACTGGTCGACTATCGGATAGGGTATTGCCAATCTTAACTTGCTGAGTCCTGTTCTGCAGGTAGCTGGTAAACCATGCCACTATGTCAGGAGCGAGGCCAGGGATCTCATGCTGTTTGATCAGAAGCGTGTGGTTCACCATGTCAAACTCTTTAGATAAGTTGATGTAGGCTGCACCGACAAGAAGACATTGGTCGAGGGAGTTGTGCATGCAACCTGAGAATTCAAGCAGCACTGAAGTGGTGCTGTGACCCTTTCTAAATCTGTGTTGCTGTGGGCATTGCAGCTGATACCTTTTCAGGTATTCACCAAGCTGGTTCACAACTATTCTTTCGAGTGCTTTCGAGAGTGACGGCAGAATAGAAATCGGCCGATAGTAGCCACTCAGCACCCGATCACCACTCTTGCAGATTGGTGTCATGATCACAGATTTCCACTTTACAGGGAAGTGCAAGTATCTGAGTGAAGCAGTGAGAATATGTGTAAAGTGGAGCCAGTATTTCATCCAAGGACAATTCAACAAATTTCTGATCCAGGGTGTTGGCTGCTGTACCTGGCTTTGCCCAGATCCTTTTGGACATATTTTCTAGCTTCCTTGGCTGAGATAGTTTTGAAATAGAAAGGTGGATGGGAGGTGGCCTGGGCATTTTTCTCTCTAACCGGAGCTGTGTCAGACGGGCTGAAGAAGTCCGGATGGGGGGAGTACCCCTCTCAAGTCCATGAAGGCATTGTTGAACAAGTTTGCAATTATTCTGGGATCATGGGTGGGTATGCAGTCAATACTGAGCATGGTTGAGACAGATCTGAAGCTTTTTCCAGTTACTTCCTTAAGTTATTCCAAAATTTTCTGACAAATGTATGAATAATATACACAAAATGCATTCTTAAAAAAAAGCTGCATGCATGTGTCATATATGGTTCGTGTATTGTCCATATATGTGCCATATATACATCTTATTGTTTCCACTATTTCATATATTGTAATTATATTAAAATGAGGCACATTTGTGTTTGCAGTATTATATAATTTTGGCAATATGTACTGAGTAATAAAAATATATATTTTTCTGTATGGGACGCTAACACATTTCTTTAGTTTAATTAATTGAGAAAGTGCTGTGAAACTTCCCTCCACACCACCTTCAGAAAGAAGACTGACACTCGTGCTGTCCTGTAACGCAGTTTCTAATACATAACCAAGCTTCCAAATTTTTGTAGAGAAGCCCAATGTTGTTGAGCACTCACCAATCAAGACGCAACATATGTGAATTCAGAAATGGTTCATTCCATGGATTATGTTATAGATGCAAGTAACAGCGTGTAGCGATTGCCACACAACAGGTATTTCATGTCTTGATTGGTGAGTGCTCAGCAACATTGAACTTCTCATCATTTACAGGTGCTAGCAACCCAGTTCAGTACCGGGACCCAGTCCGATGAGCACTCCAGCTCCTTGGACCTCCCATAATTTTTGTAGGCTATCAGACCTCCCAAATGGAGTCGGCTGCGGGCTGGTTACCACACAGAAAAAATTACTTCTTTTTTTTGCACCCTAACATTTGGGGCAGGTGAATTACATTGAAAACATACCCTTCAGCCCAAAATAACAGCTTGTTCTATGGAAAGCAAAGAGTAAACAAGTTATTAGGTTCCTTGCAATTTTCCACTTATCATAGCTGAGTGATTGATGCAACACTGATTTGTAAAGAAGTGTTTTTGCCTTTTGTTGTCACAGTTTAGTTACCCAGGATAGCTCAGTTGGGGTGCAACATCTTGTACCATCATCCTCTAGTGGGGACTGGCATTTACCCATTTCCACTGTAGAATGGATTGAAGTACTGAGAGGTTAAGTGACTTCTCTGGGCAACCCTGTTGGTACTTGTCTCTGGTGAGGTTTGAACCTTACATCGGCCAGTTCCCAAGCTAGTTTTCTAACCACAAAACCACATATTACAAGATTGCCAAGATTGCAAAAGCTATAAATGCTGTTTGTTTTTCTGTCAGATTTCAGGGTGGTGGTTATCTTCAAATAAACAGTGCTTTAAAACAAAGACAGCTACTGTAATGAGAGTTGGCAAGACTCAGGGTGCTTTCACAGAGGCAGCATAGTACACAGACATGCAGTCGCACACAGATTCACGCGTATGTTGAGACACTGCGTTACACATATGCATGCACTCATACACCCACTGATATGCACCAAAAGTCAGGGAAGGAACAAAAAACTGGGAGGGTGGGGTTGTTGGGAAATCGGGAAGGTCAGTTAGGGGTTAACAAACTAGAGGACTGCAGAAGGCAAGCTGGCCAGGGGGTTTGGGACCAACGCCCATTTTGTAAGTGGGATACACTAACTCCAGAGTATGCAAGGGATGATACACTTTCTCAGGTGGTTGTGGCACTCAGCTATGCCTCATGCCCAGCAGCCACCCAAGGCATGCATTATTCCCTTATGACTGCACACCCTGTCATGTGTTATTCCTTACTTGGCATAAATATATTACACTCAAAACAGTTAATTGTTTTGCGAGTTTTCACGAAAGTTAATAATAATGATAACAACTCCGTCCCCACTAGATCAGAATCGGAAGACCAAAAGAGCAAAATTCAGTCAGTTATACTCAGAAACATGGAAACAGAAGTTGCTGGAAGAAAAACTGACCCTTGGCCCATCGGGTCTACTGTGATAATTCATGTTCCCTTGCAGCAACTTCTCACAGCAGGCAGTGTGGACATCCGTCTTCTGCAACAGACATAGCAGGGGTTGAAAGAAAAATTTTGAATGCTGGAGCACAAACCAGCTCCTGAGTACGCCCCACTTTTCTCATCACTAGGAATGTAAGGGCCACAGCAGGGGCTACATATTTGGTGTATGGTAACTGCAGTTTTCAGACATGAGGAATGACCTTGCTGAGGTTCTGCTGTATGCGGTCCTTTGGAGTACGGTAGTGCTTCTCAAATGTTCCGGGCAGAGCGTATGTGCAGGCTGTCTGCATAAGTGTGGAGCAGATGTAAACATTAATGTTGTTAGAAGTGATTAACTTCTTCTGCAGCAGTTCAGAACGGGAGCAGCTGTAACTACAGCTCACAAGGGAATGCTGACATTTTGCTTCAGTCAGCTCCAGGGGGAAGGGCTAGAGGGTGCCAACACACTCAGATCTGGGAGGCAGGGGAAGAGGGTGCAAACACACTCGATTCAGTTGCAGTCAGCAGCAGGCAGCAGCAGTTTCTGATATATCTTGATATCTCATGACATTTAATGAATAGATCAATGATATCTTGTTCATTTGAATTAAGCATTAGACATGTATTGCAAAATATCATGACATGTCATGACATAGTGTCACTTGCTGCCGACTGCTATTAAACATGCTCTTACAGGAGCAAATTAGTTCCCAGATGCGCCTTATTTTGGCCCCTGCCTAGCAGAGATTGTGGGCATGATTTTCAAAGGAGGGTGCAACACCCACTGATGCAGGTATCGCAATGAATTTAGGCACTTGTGATGTGTCTAGTCCCTTTGATGCACCTGCATCCGAGTTTCACAAAGTGGGCACATTGGCGGCACCAGGACAGGTTTTACAGCAGCTTGCATCTACATTTAGACACATGCTCTCCCAGGATGCATGCAAGTAGCCTCAACAATTGCACATCCTTGACCATGGAGTCATAGTCGAGTGGGTGTCCTTGT
Organism: Neoceratodus forsteri; assembly: GCA_016271365.2. NCBI lineage: Eukaryota > Metazoa > Chordata > Ceratodontiformes > Ceratodontidae > Neoceratodus > Neoceratodus forsteri. The sequence continues at coordinate 69,208,304 of JADMNL010000035.1, forward strand.
GACACAGGAATAGGAAATCCCAGAGTTTTGATGCAAGTCCCACACGTCAGATCTCTGACGTAATGGGGACATGCATCAAAAATAAGTTAGAAAGTACTGCTCAAAATGCTAAGGGTTAGATCCAGAAGACCTCTGGATATGCTGCAGAACAAGTCATGTACCCTTACTTACCTTGAGATGACTGTCCATCACAGGTACAGGAGGGGCTACTTTGTTTTCGTGCCACTTTCTGGAATGCCACAGCAACAGGTTTGGCCCTTGAACTTAATGGAGGGTTCACCAGTGCAGAGTTGATCCACTGCGTCCCTGGCTCTGACTAACTGTGTCTCAGATGGAATGCCAGGCAAACAACAAAAGCCAGGAACACTTGTGCAGTGTTAGCGGAAAAGGGTAGACTGAGGAGGCTGCAGCAGCTGAAGGATTCCCCTCAGTGACCTCCATTCCTGTCGCTGGGACAGCTGACTTTATGTCCTGCTACTGCAGCAGGTCACATCTTACAGGAAGAATGAAGTTCAAAACCCAGAGTTGGGCTCGACAGCATACCATAGAATGGTCAGGCCACCCAGGCGAAGTGATCGGGAACTATTCTTGAACATCCATGAAATATCGACGAACAGTTTTTAAACAGAGTCTATATGCATTAATGTTTAGCAATCTCTTTCATGAATGATCACAAACTGTGCTACAGCATCAAATGGGTAAACTGTGTTCATGAACATTCTTGAACAAAAAGGTCCATGAAAGCTCGTGACGGTCCTCCGCTGAACCCTTATAAACACAGACCATCGCTATTTTAGTGATCAGAAATACCCTGCTTTCATGATATCAGTTAATTCATCAGGCAACTATATTTTAGTCCAGTTCTCAAAAGATTTTGGCCCTCTGCACACACCAGAGGAAGACCTGATCAACCCTCATTGTTTAATGATTTACCATGGCAATTTAATTGTGTGATCAAACGTATCCTTTTCTGATGGATGACTTTTCATTCAGTGCATTTTTGAACTATTAGCTCATCTTGTACTTATCTTTTGTTCTTCACTCAAATTAAATCTCTGCCTTCCGTTCATTCATAATCTGGTAGGCCCAATTGCTATTTTTAACAGCAGAATCTGCAGGTTTTTTTTAAACTGTGGTGAATTTGTACTCTGCACCAAACTGTATTGCAGATATTTCAGGACACCCTCGTAAATGAGCATTGCTCAGTGGAGCGATTACTATCCATTCTAAACAAAAAACTTGAATTTGAATTTAAATGTTGGTCCCTTTGGGTGCTCAGATAGTTGCCTTGTAGAATATATATCTTCCACTACTAAACTGAAAAAAGGTCTGATTTTGTGATGCTTTATAACTTTTTTAACGGGAAACTGTGACCTTCAAATTAGGGGATCCTTCACGTGGGGCTAGAAGCTCAGAATGTTGTGGTAATGGAATGATTTTATTTGGGTCAGGTTTAATTTTTGATTCAGCATCGTGTAAGCAAGAACACATAACATGGTTTGCATTAAGCTGAGTAATCAGGTCACCGTGAGATGTTAACAGATGTTGCTTCTCAATTACTACCCCTGCCTTGAGCCTATGAGGGCCAAGCTAGAACGAAGGGACTGGGTTCATTAAGCTCCTCACGTGCAGGGGTTTGGCTTGGAAGGGGAAAAGAAGTGGGGGGGGTGCCCCCACCCAGAGAAGGAAATAGTGGGCCAGGTAACAAGTGAGACACTGCCCCCTGGGATGCAGTACTAACCTGCCTCCCCAGTGACTTTTGGACACCACTCTGAGACCAACCAGTACCAGTATCTGCACTTTAATTTCAAGCAAATACGCTTCTGTACCAGTAATTGTAGATCACTAATAATATGCTCACACATCCAATTGTAAGAGACTAACAACAGGACTTCATATTTCTGGAACACAGGTCATGTAGGAACTGGGATTAGGCAGTAAGTGATTGGGCAATGATTTTTTTTTTGGCAATAAATACAATATCAACACTTTCAATAATTGCCATGCTTCACCTCAAACAAGCAATCTCTGGATGTCTGGGCCTCTCCACAGAGATCTAATACTATGCCTCCCAGCATTCCCTCACAATGGTCCCGAACAAGGCCTACTATACTGTAAGATTACCCTCACAAGCAGATCCTAGTTTTAATACAGTTTCAATACTTTTACTTTTAAAACTGCAGTTCTAATTAAACTACTGGGTAACCAGCCGAAATAAGTACATTTTCAGGTCTGGTGTCGCAGAACCCAGGATCTTGCTTTGGTGCACTTAAAGCACCCTACCTGACAAACATCTGGCTAGCACTTGCAAAATAATTCTTTCTGTTCCCCACCCACCCTGTCCCTGTTCACCCCTTCTCTGCCCAGCCATCTCTCAGTCACCACCCCACCCTTGCCTCAATGCTTCCTGCCACCCCCTGCATGCTCCCAACCCACTCCACCTTTCTCTGCCTCTGGACAAAGTCAACCTCTTACTGCTCTTTGCAATGCATACTAAATATATATCTAACTGTATTGTTTAATATATTTTGTTTTCTACTGTTGGCTCAAATTGTCTATCTTAACCTGTAACTGTGCATGTCATGACATGGAACCTTTGTAAATGAGCTTCTAGCTCAAAGGTGTTACTCCAAGATGAGTGATAAAGAAATTAATAAATATTCCAAATAGGGACACTTATATTCAGCAATGAAGATGACAATCCAACAGGGACATTTTGAGGCAGCATTCTGGCTGGCTAGGCCACTACTCATGGGTCCTGGATTGGTAGAGGAGTCGCTACAAAAGGGTTTTTTAGCAGATGGTCTTGTAGCAGCAGCAGGTGGATGCCTGCTGCAGGCCTAGGCTGGGCGTGGTCACTCACTTCACCACTCTCTTTCTCTCGCTGCCAGTAGCACGTGGCAGTGTGGCAAGTTCTAAGAGGTTCAGAGCAAAGAGCGACCCTGCCTCGCTCCAGTGGGCAATCTCTTGATCGAGGGTACTAGCTATCTGGAAACAAGCTCCTGACTACCTTTTCCCTTGTCACAGCAGACAGGGTAGAATGGCTAGTTCCTACCTCTGAGTACAACAGATCTTGGAGATAGATCAACAGATTTGTTCAGAAAATGCAGCAACTCTATCTCCTGCAGATTTACACGGTTCAGCAGCACTCAAGCACAGTTTGGGTGGAACTCCAACAGACGCAAACAGGGTTGCACCAGGATCTCTGGCTCTGTGGCCTGGCTAGACCTGTAGCTCTCATCCCCTCTCCGGCCCGAGCAAGACTGACAGAAACTCCTCCTAAGCTTAGGGAGGAGTTCAGTTCTGCACACTTCCAGTTCAGTTTCTGATTAGCTGGCAAGCTTGTCAGTCACGAGCTTGGCTCCCCTAGTGGCTGGGAAAGGGTGCCAAGCACTCCATTGATTTTCTCCCAGAGTGCTCTCAGTCTCTGCCAGGAGCTCTTGCATGCTGATTGGCACATTGGGGTCAAAGGTCAACAAGATGGCACTGCCCATGTGTTTACATACTGAACACACTGCTGCTGTTTACAGATGGTTCTGTTACTGCTTTACTGCTGACTTTTAAACATATTATTCAGCCGAGTTTGCAGTCCGCTTCACGGTGGTGACATCAGCGATTCCTCCTGTCCATCTTCTGGTGCACAGGCACCGCTTTTATCGGTGGCACACAACAAGAAACACAAATTAGAAATGATGACGCCTCTTCACCTGTCCTCCGGCACACGCTCCAGCAAGAGGACACAGGCACTGAAAGCAGACTCACCCTGAGCCTCCAGCGGCTCAAAAGATAAGCCCCACCTTTGGAGGGAGGGGTTTACAACTGCACTGCAGTACACCCTGTGTGCCTGGTGAGGCAGGAGACCGCAGGTCGAGTGCCTTCAACTACCCAGCAACTATGATGATTACATTTAAATGCACACCCTGTTATTGCATTTAAAATAGGGGTCTTGATACACTGCATTCCTCTTGTATTCACATCAGATGTATGCACATTCTGGTTATATGCACAAAATAGCATATCCCAATCCCAGTCCTATGTACTTAATGATAAAAAATCTACTTATGTGCACACCAAATTTCGGTTGCATGCACAGCTGTTTCTCCAGATGGGGCTCCACATACAATTGATCACACCTGTTAAACGAATGCTAACTATGCTTCCAGTGGATAAAAACATGCACACTTTAGTCAGTTTCATGTTGTCTGTCAGAGCCAGCATCTACAGAGAAAACAAGTAGCTTAACCCTTGCAGGGCCGTGGACTGATATATCAGTCCAAAATTCCTATACGTTCTAATTTTGTCAACAGCCTAAGGGTTAAATAGTGGGGAGTGTGCAACATTTGATGGATTGGTATGTTTCAGATGAGTCTGATGCATTCAGTAAAGGTAAAAGTGAACAAGTAGAAAATGCATTTTACTTAGTGGCTCCAGTGATTTCAATACATATCTGGCTGTTTGTGATTTCGGATACATGCACAAAAATGGGATGTCCCAAGCACATGCATATATTGGGACTTGACTGTAATTTTGAAAAAACAAAATCTGTTAAAGGAAACCAACACCTGGGACAGTAATATCTCCACATGGGCATGTTATGAGTCTCAGCCAATTATAGCTCTCTAGTTCATATATCCATTTTCTAAAGAGCATTATTTCTCAATAAAAGTTTGAACTTACAATGTGCAACAGGACATCACCTTGTGCGTGTGGGATGGGGCAATTCTGAGGGTTAAAAAGAACTGGCTCTTGTAATGTGGGACATGGGAGATAGGGCAGTGTACACTATTGCCCTCTGCATTGCAGCTCCCTTCTGTCACATTTAGACAGGTGCGAGTACAGTAACTGGACTTCAACTTTGTGTTTAACTAATGTTCAGTGATTGATTTTTAATGCTATACTGCAAAACAGTTATGCGTCAGGGACAATTCCATTGTTTCTGGCTGAGGTGACTTGCCACTGGGATAAGAGGTCACAATAATTCAGCCAGTATTCACTGAATTACTTCTGTCACCTTGTATTCAGTGGGCATGAATACGGGACATTAGCACAAGGCTGTATAGTAAACATGGGCCAGGCCTTACAGCTGCAAGAATGTGTGTGTGTGTGTGTGTGTGTGTGTGTGTGCGACGCACATGGATCAATGCAAAGAGAGCAACCTTTTTTCTTTAAAAAATGTTTGTAGTGAATTTTAGTACTTGTGAAAGGTGCTGGACTGACAGCCCTGGAATCTGAAGCCCTCTGTTTATCCACATGACAGGAACAGCATGGGCAATCGAAATTCAAGTGTCCCCACGTTGCCCACTAATGTGCCTTAACCCTGTCATAGAGGGATCGTCATGTAGGTGAGTGGGCCGTTCAGATTCTGTGCCAATTCAGTGCTTGGTCTCTCTTGTGAGACTGCTAACCAGGATTCCGATTAGTGCCAGTCGTGTTGGTGGTGTGTGGATACAGACACCTTTCCATTGGGGACTGAATTGAGACCACTACAACTCATTTCACATAGGCCACTGAACGGCCCTCGGGTGATAACAGTTTTGGTGGACAAAACCCCCCGGGGTGACAAGGGTGTTACAGGTAAACTGAATGGATTGACAGTCTTTTTCTGCAGTCATTGCCCATGTCAGTTGAAAAGAGCTGGATTCAAACCTGTGACCTAGAGACGAAAGGTCCCATTAGAGAGAGAGAGAGAGAGAGAGAGAGACCTTTACATCCGGTTCTTCTGAGCTAGCTTCATAAAAAATAATGAGGACATACTGATGGAAAATTATTTAATAGTAGGGAAATCATATGTCAGGATAAGCCTTCGCCACTCTCAGCAGATGCCATACTGGAAGCAGCAAGGTCAGATGAAAAACACCTGAGGACCCACACACCCTTAGACCACTAGAGTGGGTCCTAGGTCACTGGGAAGGGATCAACAGCACAAAATATGATGTTATCATTGGGTTTCTGTCTCAGATACATTTATTATTCCTTCTTGTGGCCTTCGGTTCCAACACCCACCGTTCCCCATGCCTCCCCACTTCATAGAACCTTGGTGTGCTGCACCACCAGACCGCCCCAGGCAAGGGTCATGGGTTGTGATCTATTCAGACTCCTAGCTCCACTTCAGGATGCACTGGGGAGTAATGTTGCCTGGCCCTCCCACCCTCCCCAGAGGGTGAGTACCCCAACTCCATTCCACACCCATGACTACACACCGTGAGCCCAGTGTGCAGGAGAGATTATTCCTGAATCTGAGTCACCCAAGTGAATGTACAGTGCACTACCTCAAAGTTGCTATACTGGTTTGTATCATTATTTGAGGAGCTCTCCAATTAACCTTACCATTGATTGGATGCATTTGATTAAATCTCCCATCTTGTTTGTATTTCTTTTTCTCTTGTAAGCAAGCAAGATGTTTACAACCAATAAACTGTAACGACAAGCTGCAGCTGAAGGTCAGCACACCACTGCACCTGTTCACCAGTATTGCACCCATCCACCACAGCTGCATCTGTTTACCAGTGCTGCACCCATTCACAACTGCACCCATTCACCACAGCTTCATCCATTCACCACTGCACCCATTCACCACAGCTGCATCCATTTACCATTGCTGCACACATTCACAACTGTGTCCATTCACCCCGTGGCATCCATTCACAACTATTGCACTTGTTCACCACTATTACACCCCAGTCACTACTACTGCACTCAACAACTAATGATGCATTTACCACTATTACACCTCTTCACCACTCCTTTCCTGTTCACAACTAACGTACCCAATAACTGATACTTTCTTGTTCAGCAGTACTGCATCTGCTCATCTTTACATACCTGTTCACCAGTACATCACCCATTCATCACTCCTTACTTGTTCACTGGCACTATACCCATTCTCCACACCTTACCTGTCACCAGTACTGCATTCCCTCATCACTACATACCTGTTCACAACTACTGCACCCATTCACCACTCACTCCTTACCTGTTCACCAATACTGCACCCCTTCATCACTACATACCTGTTCACAACTACTGCATCCATTCTCCACTCCTTACCTGTTGTTCACCAATAGCACCCATTCACCACTCCTTACCTGTTCACAACTACAGCTCCTATTCACCACTCCTTACCTGTTCACCAGTAGCACCCATTCGCTCTCCTGACCTGTTCACCAATACTGCACCCATCACTACATACCTGCCTTACCTGTTCACAACTACTGCACCCATTCACCATCCACTCCTTACCTGTTCACTAATACTGCACCCCATCACTACATACCTGTTCACAACTATTGCACCCATTCACCACTCCTTACCTTTTCACAAATAGCATCCATTCACCACTCCTTACTTGTCTGCCAATACTGCACCCCCATCACTACATGCCTGTTCACAACTACTACACTCATTCAGCACTCCTTACCTGTTTGCAGCTACTGCATCCATTCACTACTTCTTAACTGTTCACCAGTATTGCACCTGCTCACCACTACTTACCTGCATTGGTATGCGAAGCACGTTGCCAGGGCACTTAGTACAATCACATACTGTGAACACCTTTCAAAAATGGTTAAACAATTTCTTGTTAAGGGGAAGGCAATTCATATCATACTGTTGAGGAACAGAGGATGGCTCAATGGAGTATAGCTTTCTTTCATCCTAAACACCCAATAGGAAACCTATTTACCACTACTGCACCTGTTTACCACTACTGTACTTACCTGTTTACCACTACTGTACCTGTTTACAACTATTGTACCTGTTCACTACTACTGCACCTCTTTACCACTACTGCACCTGTGTACCACTATTATAGCTGTCCACTACTACTGCACCTGTTTACCACTGCTGTACCTGTTCTCCACTGTTGTACTTGTTCACCACTCCTTATCTGTTTACCACTACTGTACCTGTTTACCACTGTTATACCTGTTCACTACTACTGCACCTGTTCTCCACTGTTGTACCTGTTCACCACTCCTTATCTGTTTACCACTACTGTACCTGTTTAACACTACCACATTTATTCACCACTGCTGTGCCTGGTCACTACTCCTTACCTGTTTACAACTACTGTACCGGTTCCCAGCTACAATGCATGTTCACCACTCCTTACTTGTTCCCCACTATTGCACCTGTTCCCCACTACTTACCTGTTTCCCACTACTACACCTGTTCCACACTACTGTACCTATTCACCATTACTGTACCTGTCCACCACTCCTTACCATTTACAAGTACTGTACCTATCCCTACTACTGCATCTTATTCCACTATTATACTTGTTCACTCCTAATCTGTTCACCACTACAGCACCTGTTCTCTACTCCTTACCTGTTTACCACAGCTGTACCTGTTCACCACTTCTTACAGGTACCAATATTGTGCCTATTCACCACGGTTTCATGTCAATTGGGCTAAACAATTTAGGTGACTGTCAAAACGGTGATGTAAATACAGTGACTGTCAATTCAGAGAGTCCACAATACGGCGACGGACATATTGGAGAATTTCCAGTGGTTAACCTGAAGCTCTGCACACAGCCATTAGACTTTGGCACCTACCTCCTTATCACAGCAATACCAAGAAGCCACCATGCAGGACCACTACGTGATGCACCCGTACCACAGGTGCGTCCCCTCACAGTTGGGCTTACTATTTCATGCGGGGGGCTGCACCCCTGCCCCCCATTTCTAATATTCTCACTCCACGGTGCACATTGATAGTGGGGTATCCTAGCATACCCAAATTCACCCATATCACCCGATCACTGTTACTTGTCAGTCACTGTAATTACCATCACTCATACTGAGTCGCCCATTTGTGTGCGCTGTTTTGTACTAGCTGTTATTACATGATACCGTTCACCACTGCTTACTTGTTTACCACTATTGTACCTTTCACCACTGCTTACCTGTTCATATCTACTGTACCCGTTCACTGAATCAGATACAGTCTCCATTTGAAAATGTTAACCAGTAATGCACCTGTTATCACTACTGTTCCTGTTCACCACTCCTTGCCTGTTTACCATTACTGTATCTGTTCACCTCTGCTTACCTGTTCACATCTACTGTGCCCATTAACGGTATCAGATGCAGTCTCCATTTGAAAATGTTGCCCAGTACTGCACCTGTTCATCACTACTGTTCCTGTTCACCACTCCTTGCCTGTTTATCTCTACTGTATCTGTTCACCTCTGCTTACCTGTTCACATCTACTGTACCCGTTAACGGTATCAGATACAGTCTCCATTTGAAAATGTCTGGCACCCCAGATTTATCAAGCATTAAGAAAGGACCAGGGGTTAGGTTGACAATCATGAATCTAACCCCAGGGGAGTCATGAGATATGAGGTATGAGGCAAAGCTGAGTACCTTATGCCCCTAGAGTTTGATTACTAAAGGTAACCCAACCCCTGGAGTGCCTTGATGCCATTAGAAAATTTAAGGGTTTCTAATTTTTTTTCTAAAGAATGTTTTTATAGCCAAAATTCTGATGGTTTTATTTGTACATGCAGGTTTCCAGCAGTTAACTGAACCCCTTTGGAATGTTGCCAACCAATCAGAACACTCCATTTCCAGCCATTGTTTTATAAATGATTTAACTTTGATTTATGAAGCCATAGCAAACCTTGAGACTACATACTGTGTACATTTCTCATGAGCAGATCAAGGCCAACACAGACATGCCAGACAAAAGCAGAATTGTTACGCAACTGCAGGGCTCTAAAAAGGGGACTTTTCCCAGTCCATAGGGCAGGGCTTGGCAGTGAAAGTGAAAAGACGTATGTCATAATAACCCTCAAGGGTAGGTATATTGGTAATCTGATATACAAAGCTGAGTAAGACAAGCACAGACAGGATGCATACCTGTACAAGGTAACAACAGCCTTCTCCTGCTGAACTGTGTGAGGATGGTTTGCTTCCGGGATCTTCAGTTCTGCGTTTGTCACTTAGCCTGATTCCCAGTTCTGCAGGGAAGCCGATAACCTCACAACCTCTTGACTAGGCAGTCTCTGGCAGTAGAAGGTGTTTACTACAGGAGGAGTGGTTCTGTCCATTCATTTGGTGTTCATTGGCAGCACCTTTATAGTCTAATATACTCAAAAAACTTCACAAGAGACTGAAACGTGGAGGCCCTTGTGGGTGGCTAGCAGCCGGTGATAACAGGGACACAGTACTACACCAGAACGCAGCTGGAAAGCAAATGAACAGGATGTTAGGTCAGGTTGGGGGCAGGGACCACTTAACCAGCAGGGAGATTTTTCACTTGAGGAGTGGGTGGGGGCACACTGGGCCATTAACCATGGGGGTGGTACAGAGCTGGGAATCACTGGACCACTGAGGAAACAGGAACATGGGGGCTTGGGGCACATATTGGCTGGATGGCCTTTTGCACAATGTCAGGTGGGATTATGGTGTAGATTGGATTTTGGTTTCTAGGATAAACTGGAGCAGATCCTTGTCCCCAATACTTAGTTCTGGAGAGGTAGAAAGGTTTATGTGTGTTACAGATGGTCAAGAGGGTTCTGAGACAAAGCAGGGTGCCTACACTGGATCCAGCCAAGGGTGGGACATGTGGTGGGGAGGCGTTTGTGTTGGAATGTAGGTTATATATGTAATGTTCTCTCCCATCTCTCAAGCTCTTGCAGGGAAATCTTCTGCAAACTAAATTACAGTTCTGAAAGAGTAAGTGTATCCTTGTATCCCTGGTCTCAGAAGCAGCAGCTATAAACATTCGGTTCCTTTAGGTGGGCTATCAGACTGGGCTCTATTTCTTTGCATGTTGCAGTCTCAGCTTTCATCACTAGATGGCACTCTGCATTGTCTGGTTATTGATTCTGCATACACTACTTAACTTGCTTTTATATTTCTTGATTCATTGTTTTACTTCAGGCAGGGATACCATTCTTGTCACCAATATAATGTCCTCTCTGCAGCTCATGAAAGGGCCCTAGCCATTGAGCTAAAGGGGAAGTCCCGCTAGCTGGGCTGTTAGTACTCCACCATTTTGCAATTTCAGCTTTCACCACCAGGTAGTGCTCTGCATTGCTCAGTTGGGTAATAACCTATTCCACCAACAAACAGCACCAGAAATTAATCACACCATGTCACAAGTGTGTCACGACCCCATCAGTGCCCGAAACCAGTCTCCAACATGACATGCCATGGAACCCAAAAACAGCTGAAAACACTTTACCCGCATTGCCAGCTTGGTAGAAAACTACACTACACCCACTCCCTTCCTATGCTACCTGGACACTGCCTGAACAAGGGTTTGATTCCAGTCACCACCTTCTACAATTTTTGCAAACATTGCCCCACGATTTACTATTTCCACTTGTTTGGTGATCCACGGTGGCGTGGAGTTAGGTTAGTGCATAAGAGCAAGAGCAGTGTCCATCTCTGGAGATGTTGTGATGTGGTCGTGATGCCGTTGGTTGAAAGAAGCAGCTGCTTGTATCGTTTTGCTGATTCTGCATAGACAAAAGTGGAGCCCTCAGTGAAGGCAACAGTAGCTGGAGTACTGAGACCAGGTAGTTCTGCACTCTACTGTAGTCCCTTCCACCCAGTCCATGTGGCAGTATGGTAGAAGGTGAACTTGACTGACCATTTATGAAGGACGATATTCCTATGGCTAAACCCCATCAAACACCCTAACATCTCATGTACGTTAACCAGTGAGCAGCAGATCGTGTTTTTATGCAGTCATATACTAAAAGAATAGCTAGCCAGGGGAGTAGCCAGACTGTAACGTGAAGGTCTAGACCTTCACTTGGATTAAAACATTTTGAAACCAATGTATCTTAAACAGCATGTACCTATGCTTGGCCCATCAGTTTTTTAAATCCTGGTTACTCCCCTGGCAGCTGCTGGGGAGCGTTTAATGCACGGCAGATAACTGGGAGCTTGCTGGTGCTCCACTATCCCAGCTGGCACTGATGAATCTCTCAGAGCTGATCACCATCGATGATGTCAGCTGTGGGGGGGGTTATGTGGTACAGACACCACTAAACGGAGGGAAGGGGTGGGGGTAGATGGAGCACTAGACTAAAAGAAGAGAAAAGGATACCAAAATATTTTAGTAGGCTGAGTGGTAACAGGTAACCTGTCCCCAGACAGTTCTGTTGTTGTGGGTAGAGATGGAGAAACCTTCCATTTAAAGTAGAACTGCATGGAACCTGTAAACCATGCAGCTGTTTCTACAGTACGTACACTCATTGACAGCTCATACAGCAGCCGCCCACGGAGGTGAGAGAAGGGCTGTGCTGGCCATGTATCTAGCTGGTAGGAGCGCCGGCCACTGGGATGGGGGTGTGTGGGGAGGTGGGATGTCAGTGGGCAGATTGGGAGGAGGGCTGTTTACTATCAGGGACTGTTTACAAACTGTGTGAATGGGCTGGGGGGCATTGTGCCACCAGGGTGTATTTAACAGAGCTTGGATGCATGATCGAGGGGTGGGGGGAACCACTGGACATCAGGACATACTTATAGTAGTGTAAACAGGCGATTGGGAGGGTGGGAGGACATGCTGGACCACCAGGACAACACAGAAGATAGAAGAATAACACTTGTCAGCAGATAAGGACTGCTTGCCCACCTAGTCTGCCCATTTTCCCCTACCTACGGTATCAGGGAATGTTAAAAGGAGCTCAAATGGGAGGATGGGGGCAGGCAGCTGCAGCACAGTGACCTGTTAAGATGTGTTTTTTGGCAGTGGTAAATAGTGCCACGGAGGAGGGTTGTTGATTGCCGCCAAAAAACCTTTGAGTAAGGCTTTGTGCTGCTATGCATGAGTGGACCCCGTCATTTCCATAGGCACAGCAGTATTTTAGCCCTTCGGAGCTGCTGGTTTGAGGGGCACTCTCAGGGCTTCTGGATATGGCCCAGTTGGGCGCTCTCATGCAAACCCGGGTTGGGCGCTAACCTCTGAATATCAGGGCCCCATTGCATAATATCCCTTTTCTTGTGTCTAAAAGAAACCAGCATGCAACAGATGGTATTTCTTGACCTTATGGGACAATAGGAGCACAAAACCATCTCAGCATATTGATTAAAACCTAGGATTGCCATTTGAAATGGAACACACCTTTTAATATTTCAGATTTAAAAAAGTTCTAAAGCAGATTCAAAATGGGGAAATAAGGGTATCATACAAGACAGATGGTGAAGGACTATCAAAAATGGAATAAGAAGTGTAGGTCAACATTGTCACCATAACCTGCACTGTTGCTTTAAAAAAAAACTTAGTGGGCATTTCTGGTTGTTTCCATGTGATAACAGCACCTACAAAATGATGTGGACCAAAAACAGCAAGTGCACATCGCCAAAAACAAAAATGGTGACGAGCACTACTGCGCCAGCAAAGAACAGCTATCGATGCTTGCTTTCTGTGCAGGGGGCAATGCAAACTTAGTTTTTATGTGGGGGGGCTATGCCCCCCACACCCCCTGCACCTACCATAAATTATATAACAAACACCGGGGAGGGATGATGATTGGGGACAGGGGAAAACCCAGGAAGGGGGCTAATCCACAGGATACACATGTCAGCAAGGGGAGAACTTGAGGGGGCAACCTGTGGGCACGGGGGGATAAAATGGGGATGGCAGGCAGAATGGGAGGCAAAGAAGACAAAAAAAAATAAGACCAGCAAAACCAGGAAAAAAACCTCCCCACAGCCAGACCATGAGCATCACAGGCAGTGACTCTAACCATAGCACCAGACAGCCAGCTTGGAACTGGCCTTACAAACCCCTATATACTACATAGAAACATAGAATTTGATGGCAGATAAGGACGGCTTGGCCCACCCAGTCTGCCCATTTCCGTACCTACTGGATAAGCTGCAGATCCTAGTTAACCAGCAGCCTACTTCTTCCTACCCCAACCCCCTAGAATGGCCTTGTGACTGTCCCATGCATGCTTGAATTCCACCACTGATTTTGACTCCACAACCTTCTTCGGAAGGCCGTTCCATGCATCCACAACCTTCTGTGAAAAAAAATACTTCCTTAAATTACCTCTGAGCCGCCCCCCCCATCTTCAAATTGTGCCCTCTTGTTCTTGCACACCTCTTTTTTTTGAAAGATAAAAGACATACTCCATTGGAAACAAAGTCGCTGGACTTACCATGCACTATTAAGAGCACATATAGCCCATTTTGAAATCGCTATATTTATGTCGTCCAAATTGACTCGCCGAAACTGACTCGCTATATTCACAGGATACCTTTCTGGTTTACTCACTGGACTGCAAGTAATAGACCTGTATGATGTAATTTGTGCCCTTTTCAACATCAGTTCTATACCATGGACAGACGAGACTACTTTTATCCAGATCTGAAATGGTCCTTATCACTGCTGTGTAAATTGCTAGAAGGCCTGCTCAAAATGGAATAATAACAGAACAACAGAATGTGAATGTTTACAGAAACACAGTGTCTACAGAGAATCTTGGCTTGCGAGTTAAGGGCAGTTCTTCTTTAAGAGTTCACAGTGGACAGCAAGCCCCGCTGGCCACCTGAGAGTGTAGTTTGAAACAATACGAAAAGCAAGGCGTGTGTCTGAGTCAGCCTGCACAGGGTCTGAGGAAGGAGACTCACACTTTGCTGGAATATCAGGGAGGGGCTGAAAGGAAACATGAGTGGGTAGGGGTCGAGCATGAGTGAGAACTCCAGAGGAAATATTAGTCAGTACGAAACTGTACTTTTTAACTTTATATCCAGAAACCACTCAGGCAACAAGGAACTCACAGCTCAGGTTATCAGCTTGTAAGCTCTCAGGTCTCCAAAAGGTAAGGCAGATTATTTTATTAATATAATTTATTTCAATTTCAGTCTGCTGTATACACTTGATGTCATAAAATGCCGCCTGAGCTAAAAGGCCTCAAGTCACAGGGACCCGACGTCATTAAAATAACATTAACTTCTTCAAACAGTCTTCTAGAAAGAATCAAATTTTGGGTTGGCAGTTTGTGTGAATTTTGGGAGGCTAACCTGGTAACACGGTCCATTACCTGCAAGTAACGCTAACAATACCAGATTGCATTACTGCGTGAAGAGATTTTCCAGTTTTGTTTTGAAAAACATTGCCAGTCAAGGCATCATTAAGACTCCATCTCATAACATCTTCCCCAAAATGTGAATTTCAGGACATTTGAATATTTGTAAAGACATTTGCATGAAAACAGAATCTGTTCCCCTCAGTTTTTTTCAGTGCTTTTTGGGCTGTAAGAGTACCACCTGCCTGTGAATATTCGGGGAGGGAGGGTAGTTATATTTGGGACCCCATGTACTGAGGTGCTCCTCATTTGGTATTTGACTTACAGAGAGTTAAAGAAAGCAAGATGTATGTTCAGAAATACTTCTTCATGGAAAGGATGGTGGATGACTGTAACAGCCTGCCAGAGGAGGTAGTGGGGGCAAAGGCTGTGAGGAGCGCTGGCAATATCGGAGATTTAAGGGTTCCCAGTGCACAGTCTGTGCCGCTAGGCAGAATAAGGTAGTGATGTGTGCATTGTGCTAAAATATACTGAAACCTCAAATGAGCACTCCCACAGAACAGTTTAAATAAAAAAATACAATATATTGAACAAAAAAAGGAATTAGCTCATAATATGCTGAGATAACCTGGGGGTGTGTGGGGAGTAGGCGCCTCTACAGAAGAAGTTTAAATAAAGTAAATAAAATATACTGTGGGATCAGTCATGCTTGGGACACTTACATATTGGCATAATATGCTGAGATAACCCAGGGGCCTTGGGGGGGGTGGGCACCCTCTCAGAACAGTTTAAATAAAAAATATATATATATATATATGAGAGAGAGAGAGCAACTCAGTCATGCTTGCAACACTTACAGATAAGTGTATAATCTATAACCCGAGGGGGGAGCCTGGGGGTGGAGCGCCCCCACAGAAAAGTTTACCTAAAAAAAGCATAATACAAAAATACACTGTATAACCTGGGCGTGTTTAAGATTAGAACAGAACAGGTCTCCGTTGTGCAATGTTGGATCTTACCACCACAAGAATCTGAACTTTTTAACACCAATTGCTGGCAAAAGACTGCAAATACAGTTCAGTGAGAGCTATGTGGATAACAATTTGCATGGGTTTCACTGTATAGATCAGATGACGCGTGGCGCTGTATTTCTTGAAAAAATTTACTGGCGCCTGGGGACCCTAACTCTGACAGTGCCGGAGCTTCAAGCACGTGTGGGATAGGCACAGGTAGAGGAATGGGGGGGGGGGGGGAGTGACACCTTTGACCAACTAAGGTCAGTGGTGATGGAATAGACAGGGACAAGGGCAGACTGGATGGGCCTAAATGTCCTTTTCTGCTGACAAAATATATGTTTTTAAGAAAGGCTACCCACTGGCAACGTGTAGTCCTCCTGTGCGGGCGACCTGGCTTCAGGAGTGAACTCGGGTCGTCATGTGAGGAGGCTGGCCAGGCTGGGGCAGCTCTCATGTGGCAGAGTGCCTTGCTCAGGGAGGGTTGGCAGTGGGCTTTGGTTGCACCGCAACCTCTGCGGCAAGGCCAAGATATTGCAAATCACATTTATTTATTTTGTTTTTGTTGTCCGGGGAAAAGAAAGGGGGGAAGCAACACCGTCTATTTTCAGCCTCGTTCCCAAAAGGGGGGAGGAGGTCAGATACAAACCAAGTGAAAATTATCCAGATTAAGCTGCTGGGGGGTATTTTAGTGAATGAAAGAAATTTGGCCAGGACACTGGGGACAGTTCCTGTATCCTTTTTGAGAAGTTTCATGGGATCAAATGACTTGCTCAAGGTCACATCAGCTGCCACTATCACCACCTCCACTACTGCCACCAGTGCCATCGGGTGATGTAAGGAAGTATTTTTTCACAGAGAGGGTTGTGGATGCATGGAATGGGCTTCCGGAGGAGGTTGTGGAGCCAAAAACAGTGGTTGAATTCAAGCATGCATGGGACAGTCATAAGGCAATTCTGGGGGGTGGGGGTAGGAAGAAGTAGGCTGCTGGTTAACTAGGATCTGCAGCTTATCCAGTAGGTAGAGAAATGGGCAGACTGGGTGGGCCAAGTGGTCCTTATCTGCCGTCAAATTCTATGTTTCTATCTTCAGTGTCCACCTCAACATCCACCAGAACAGGCAGACAAGACCTTGGTTTAATGTCTCATCTGAGGACATTACACCCTGACAGTATCCCCTTAGTACTACACTTGGGTGCCAGCCTTTACAGTCACATAACTAGATGTGACCGCCTATCTCAGCTCTATTTTGCAGGTACCTGTTGTACTATTTTGCCTTACAATGTTTATAATTATACTCCTTTGATGTACTGTATTGCTGTGAATATTATTATTTGTGTAATGCTGTTAATTACTATTTATTTTTTCCTCTTCTACAATCTTCCAAACCTCCCCCCCCACCAAACAGGATGCATCTGGAAACAAGCTGTCATTAGCTCAGTATGTCAGTTAGGGTTAGTTAGGGTTATCACCTTTTAAGAAGCCCAAGGTGGGACATTTCTTACTGAAACATGATTTTTCACAGGACAATATGTAGCGTCGACCAGTGCCACAGACTTGTTTTCTCCAAATAATCAGAATTAAGACTAACTGTTGTAGCTTTTTAGCTTTTCATATTGTTTCTTAGTATTTTAAGGTCTTTTAGTTAAGGTAGTTTAGTTTTCTGCAACAATTAGAGGAAAGTAAGAAAATATATTTTTTTCTAGGAAATGTAGCATTTTTCATATTTTTTTTGGCAGCAGGACACAACTGCCCAAATCGGGTCTGTCTTGCCAAAATCAGGACAGGTGGTAACCCTCCATCCTCTCTGGTAAAAGTTTTGAAATAGAGCCCAAGCCAGGTGTGGGACAAGAACCCACAACCTTTTGGCCAGGAGGCAGATGAGCTATCAACTAAGAATGGATGCTGGGGACCCTTCCTTCAGTTAACTCATTAATGCAAAGGGGTTTAGTAAATATAGTAACTAAAACTAAAACAAATACTGAATTTAAGATAAAATGTATGTGAGTTACCTCTGTTTTGATGAAGATAAATATGTTTCTTATAGCAATATTTACTCTACAGTATTAGATCACCTTGTGTTGAGTAATCAAATATTGTGTGAAAATGTTTTTATATATGCTTTATTTATAAGTTATGCATACATTTTGTTTCTATGTATATGATACAAAATTTTAATAAAGAAAAATTATGATGGAAAAAAAACTAAGAATGGATGCATCTTTTGAAAATAGCAGCAAGGCTGCTCGGACACAGTTAAATGCAGACGTGGCATAGATCTGTGTCCACGTCCAACCCTTCTAAAAGCCTCCCTTATCTCTTAAAGGGTTTTAACAGATGCCATGCCAGAGGCACTGCTCAGTAATAAAAATAATAGAATTAGTTTCTCATTGTTACTGTTTCACAGAGGCAATCTTATCAGGGCTGTGTTTGCAGTGATACCCTGTGGCTTTGCAAAGTGCGAATCTTATCTCGCTGGAGATCTGCGCAGGTGTGGACCATACCTGCAAACACGAGAAAGTAAGGCATACGTCTCTCTCAGCACTGACTACATTTACCTTTTGAAAAATAGGCAGGTCAGTTTGAAATAATTGAGGTTGCTCTCTCCTTTGAATGACAAGAACAGGAAGCTTTGTGGTCATCCCAGTGTGGCATCACAATTGGCCCCTCTTGCTTTCTGTCTTTTGAGAAAAGCTCTGAAGATGCATACAATCTGGAGGTCAAGCTGTTGGGCCTGTCTTGACACAGTGGGGATAAAGTTCCAAAGAAGAGGATCGTACTCACCACAGAGGCCAGAAACTGTCATTGACAGAGTGTTTAAGCCTCCTGCCAGGTATGCTGGAACTGCCCGATTAGGAAAGGGATTAGGTGGGTTGCTTAGTACACTACAGAAAAGGAACTTCCATGACTGGGAATACACTACACCTGTGAGAGTCGGGACTGCATCATCCAGACCAGTGTTTGATTGGTCCACTAAAACGGGGCAGTCCAGCCTAACAATGTGAAAAAGCAGTGGGGAAGGCAAACAGAATGCTGGGGTGCATAGGAAGGGGCATAACCAGTAGGAGGAGTGAAGTGGTGATGCCACTGTATAGATCACTGGTGAGGCCTCATCTGGAATACTATGTCCAATTCTGGAGACCGCATCTCAGGAATGACATAGACAGAATGGAAGCAGTCCAGAGAAGAGCAACAAAAATGATAGTGGACTGCACCCACAAGCCTTATGAGGTAAGACTCAAGGAACTAAACATCTATTCACTAAGAGAGAAGGGAGACAGGGGATATGATAGAGACTTTCCAAATACCCTAGAGGAATAAACAGGGAACAGGAGGAGAGCATATTTCGGAGAAGAAAGTGCACAAGGACATGGCGACATAACATGAGGCTGGAAGGAGGGAGGCTTAGGGGGAATGCTAGGAAGTATTTTTTCACAGAGAGGGTGGTGGATCTGTGGAACAGCCTAACAGCGGAAGTGGTGGAAGTGAAAACAGTACGGGAATTCAAAAGTGCAGAAATAAGCATAAAGGCACCCTGCTATACAGCAGAGCGGGGGAAAGGCAGTCCAGATAAGAGTAGGGATTGCCAAACCAAGTAGAGAAATGGGCAGACTAGGTGGGCTGTATGGTCCTTATCTGCCAACAGATTCTGTGTTTCTATGTAATTCTGGGAAGTTGTTCGGTTATTAGTTCTATAAGCTGTCTGTTTTGCTGATTCATATTTCTTTATTTTTGTGAGGTGGTAAAGTCTTATGGTTGGAGACTAGATCTGTAAAACTGGAGTCCCAGGTTTGATCAAGGCTCTGGGTTGGTTTTGCCCCCCTACAGGAGTCCAGGACTGCTGAAATAAAAATAAATAAATAAAATCAGAGGGTCCCATATACATTATCTCATCTCTTAGTCCCCCACCCCCCCATGGCATGGCTACAGAGGTCAGACAGGCCACTGTAGAATCAGAATCTGGTGCAAAGGCAGCTGCCGTATGGCCTGTGGGGCAGGTCTGGCTGCATCCTGTGACAGCCAGGAGCATTTTCCCATTTGCTGCCTGCCCTATGACTGCTGCCAGCTGGGGATGTCATGGTACACACAAGCAGCACATGCTTGTGTCTATGTCAGGCAGTGTCCTCCCTCCCTGTGTGGCTTTCGCTTTCACCACCCCCTGTGGTCACTCAGGTAGCCGTAGTGCAGCAGAGCATGCTCCGCCCCCACCCTGGAGGAGGAGTTTGTGTTTTTTTTTTAAAGTAAAATCATAGTTTTGAGACAAAATAGTTCCTGGATACAGGGGTTTTGCTGTTAGTATGTAGGTTTGGTTAGGCAGGGTGGTTGGCTTGATAAACATTTTACACCACCCCTCCACACATGACCTGTGTGAGTGAATCGGGGTACTGGATTTTCACAGCCCACATCAGTTACTTGGACAGCACGATAGCTGGATCAATAAGACTGCATAAAAGCATCCCATAATATTTCATGTAGAGTTTGTGTTTCAGATACTTAGCAGTGGCTACTACTGCAGCAATACGTCAGATGGCATTGTGGGGGCCTGGGTTCAACTCCCTACTCAATCCACATTATTTTGTTGTTTATCTCTTACGACACAGCAATGTGAGTTTCAGGTGCTTGGCAGCGGTGGCTACTGTAGCACTGACACCTCTGGCCATACAATGCCTTATACAATGTATATGGTGTGAAGCACTGTGCAGGTCTGTATTGTGCTTGTATGTCATCTGAAGTGTGACATAACAGGACATCATTGTAAATGAGCTCTGCTCAATGTTTTCTTTAGCTTGAATAAAATTGAATTGACAGTTCTGCACCATGGATGTCAATGGGAAGACTTGTGCGTGATCTCCACACTGAATAGTGCATTTGTGTCTGTAACCCAGGATAGTTTAGCTGAGGTGCACCATTGTGTTTCTGATCTGAGGCTGCTTTTACCGATTTCTGTAGCCGGGTGGACTGGAGTACTGACAGGTTTAGTGACTTGTCCAAAGTCACACAGTAAATATTTGGCTCTAGCAGGCTTTGAAACCGTGATTTTCTGGTTTCTATATCAGTACTTTAACCACTAGACTGAACTGTCTCCCTACAAGGCCACACCTCCCAGCTGGGAAAGGTGTGCTTAACAACATGCAGCTTGCCTGTGAGTGACATCGCTTTGATAGGTACTAGTAAATTGTTTAACACAGGAAGTGCATTCTATCAAGGGAAGGCAGTGGAGTCCAGTGGTTAGAGCATGAAATTGTGAAGCAGGAGGTCCCATGTTCAAACCTCAACACTAAAATATAAAAGAAATCTTGTTGTGGTCCAGTTGTCGGGAATGGTTTTGCTGACTGAATAGCAGTAGTTTCAAAATCTCTCTAGCTGAAGGCATGGGAGACTCACAAGGGTAATGTAACGAACTGGCAGTAATAGCTGGGTGGACTCGAAATTCACTCACCGCCTGGGCAGGTCTTCATTGGCAGACATCATTGCCTGGTTATCCATTGATGCTTCCACCCACCTGCAGGCCTGCAGCTAGCCCCAGAAATATGGGACATCAGTTCGGGACACTGACTCTAATTACCTAGATGGAGCGTGCCCCTGACTTAGCTGGAAACTTTTCATTTGGGGAGGTGGGCACCCATAGCAAGTGTGATGAGGTTCTGTGTGCCCCTAAACTGCACTCCACTGGTTTTCTGTCTTGGCTCTGATTAATGGAGGTAAGGCATCATCCTCTGTCTCATGTCTGCTCTTTATGCTTGACCTTGTTCTTTGCTTGTATCTCTCGCCGTGGTAAAATACCTCTGGATTGGTTAAAAACTGCAGCTCCAAGGCTGTGCCCTTTATGGGAGACAGACATGATATATTTACCATGTTAGATGGTTGTAGTTATCGTTCTTTATTTCCCAAACCAAGGGAGGGATTTGACTGAATAGTCAGTCTTTCACAATGCCCTCAGACACCACATCATCCTCGAATCCACTAGGAAGTGTCCGTGCAGATAATAGCACAACCAGAGATACTGAAGAAATACAGTAAAAAAAAAAAATGTCCCCCACCACAATGATGTACTTATACCAGTATATATTTTGTAAAAATGGACACCAACCCACTGGCCAAATGATGGTTGACTTGAATTTGACAAGTCCAACATTCCTTTCGTTAGCCATTTAGGTTTTTACTGGAGGAGGAAACATTTAAATGCACCCAACTGTGCCAGTGGAATTTCTGTGAGGCCAGTAGATTTTTTTCAGCTACTAGTCCCATTGAGTGATTTCAAAACTTCAGTTTTTTACTCCGGCACACTGGGGATGGGATTTGGAGTCACAGAATCAAATTTGTCGTATTCCAACCCGAGTCTTGGAATTAGAATTTTCAGCATTGCGGTCTAAAAAAATCCAAATTCCAAAATTAAAATCCCAAACACGCTTTTAAATGGGAAATTCAGAGTTTATATTTAAGCTTTAGGAATTAGAATTCCAAATCAGATTATGATTTCAAGGTCCGTTTTAGAATCTTAATAGGGATCGGAATGAAAAAATTCCTAAATATTCCTATCAGAATTGGCCAGGTTCAATCATCCCTACTGCACGCTCACAACATTCACACTTGTAAACATCATTGAAATGGTTAAAGGAGTCCTGGAGCTGACGGCGTCCTTTCTAGGCCAGCAGCCCCCTGGTATGTAATATGCATCAGTAGGTTGTAGACCAGCAGTGCATAGCTGGCACGTCTGTATCTGCAAGTCACTGCTGAATCTCGACTTCCAACCGACACTGTGGCAGGATGCACCACAGGGTGTCAGGAGAACTTTGTAGGACATCCAGGATTTTCATTGGGGATCCCTGAATTTTTTTTTTAGATTTTTTTGGGGAGTCCCAAACACAAGGGAAGCAAAGCCACAGAGAGCCCTGCCTCCTGTTACACAGTCAGCTTGTTCTGACCCAGTGTTCAAGAGCCCAGGCTCTGCTGTTAAATTCTGATCTCCAGTGCTGAATAGCTTTGATTGTTTTGGGCCACAGAACAAAAAAAATCATAACCAAAAAAAAAAACAAAAGCATGAATAATGTTTGATATGACTAAGGCTTAATGTTACCCAAGTGATGAGCCTTTTAAAACAAAGATGGTGAGCAAGAGCTCAGAGAGTGTGGATGTGCGAGCCAACAGCAGCAGAGGCCTTTCTCTGCTCCTGACTGTTTGTGATGTAACAGGAAAGCTCAATGAGTAACAGCTTCTAGCAACTTTAGCAGCACTCTGCACACTAGTGATATTCATGGAAAGTGTGTGGGGAAGCCGGAGATGACAGGGCTGTTGTTGGAGCCATGCCTTCTTTCCTTGTCTCACCTTAGCACAATCTGCCCCCACAAACGGAACAAAATAAGGGGCTGGCAATCTTCACAACACATTCATAGAAAAGACAGCACAGTAACACAGCTCTGGCATGCTCAGTAATTTTGTAATTTTGAGTTTGGACTACTGTAGAGATTAAGTAGTGGCAACTGATATTCTTAAGTAAAATTTTTTTTTATATAGCACTGTTCATACACACTGTGTCCTAAAGTGCTTTACAAAGCAGTGAGCTCAGTACTGACAGCACAGGGAGAGTATGCAGTACTCATGAAGCAGCCATTAAGTAAAGCACAGGTAGGGGATAACACAAGACAGGGTGTGCAGTTCTAAGGGAATAATGCATTCCCCTGGTGGTTATTAGGCACAAGACGTAGTCGAGTGCTGCAACCACCAGAGGAGTGCATTATTCCCTTTTGATCACATGTCCTGGTGTGTCATCCCACTTATAAAATGTTTTTTTATGTGTTAACAAAATGTAGTTCCGGTGAGGTGTGCAACTGTCAGAGAATAAGTAGCGGTCATATGATGTGGTTTGACCAATGACGTTATAGGATGTTCTCTGGTGAATTTTGTTTGTAAGTCTTGCTATTTATTAAGATGCTGTTCTTTTAAAAAATGTGTACAACGTTTTCTGGCTATGAATAAAAAAGATGTAAAGTTTTATTACAAACATCTCTGGCTAATACTTCTCTGAAAGCATCTTATGTCAATATTGCCAGCCATTGGTGGGTGCTCCCATCTGACTGTTCCCAGGATGTTCATGGATAATTTTATAATTGTCATTTATACTACGCACACAACTCGTGAGATATCATGATATCATTGGCCTCTCATGAAGATAAATATGATATCTTCACTCAGGCCATGTCATATCTCCTATATATACACACATATAACATGTGTAGATAGTTAAGGAGAGTGAGAGAAGATATTTCACAAAGCAGGATAAACTGCATAGGTGATATCATGCTAGACAGACACAGTTCAGAATGACCCTGAGGATAGTCAAGGTCGATTTGCAGTATAGACTGCCAACTAGGAAAAAAAAAATCAGCATTTTGAAACTCACTTATCTTCATTCTAGCAAAACTGGAGCAAATAAAGTTGGCCTACCATTTTTTTTTTCTGTTCGAAGAGCAGTAGTCTCAAAACATAGGACCACAGACTTTGTCGGCAGATAAGGACCGCCAGGCCCGTCTAGTCTGCTCGTAAGCCCTCTCCTTGTTTTGCTGCCACTGACCCTACTGGGTCAACGACTTTCTCTCCTCCTTTCCATTTCTAGGGTTCCCCTATGTCTATCCCATGCATGTTTAAATCCCCTCCACTGTGCTCACTCCCACCACCTCCTCCTGTGGCAGACTGTTCCATGTGTCCACCACCCTCTCCATGAAGAAAAACTTCCTCACATTACCCCTTAACCTGCCACTTTCCAATTATATATCCTGTCCCCTTGTTCTTGTACTTCTCCTGTATTGGAAAATGTCACCCCTCATACCTTGTTTATGCCTATAAGGTACTTGAATGTTTCTATCATGTCACCCTGATCCCGCCTCTCTTCCAATGAGTGCATACTGTATTGAGGTCCTTTAGCCTCTCATATGTTTTCTAGTACAAGTCCTGTACCATCTTTGTCACCCTTCTTTGGACTGCTTCCACCCTGTCAATGTCCTGACTGTGTTTCTTTTTTGTGGTATTTGGTGATCTCCCTACAGATCGATCCCAGGTTATTTAGAGTTGTAGGTGCAGCTATGCTTCTTTTTCTTTATGCTTCTCTCTGCTACAGTTCCCACTTGAGCAAGTACAAAGGGGCATGTCTCCAGGCCCTTTTTGGTCTTTGGCTAAGGAAGTGTGCTTATTCAGTGTTACGGTGCTTGGCCTGTTCTGATTTCAGACCATCCAGTAAGAGATGTTGTGCACAAATACTCTGAGAAGGCTGCCAGGACACTGTTTATCCCCATCACAGATTTGTTTTTAAGAATAAATGAGTAAATAATAGGGTAGTGTAGCCTGAACACTAAGGACAGAAGGCTATTGTGAGTTGCTAGGATATGAGCTCGAGGGAGATAGGATGGGTATTGCTTGCTCAGCTGTATGGAGAATGTCCCGCCAGATAATGGGGACCTGTGGCGCCACGTGAAGTGTGTTGCGAGGGAGTCAAATAAACTGTGAGAACAAAGTAAGAGGGTTTTTATTCATAACTACAAAGTGTGAACTGTTGCTTCATTTTGTACATTTTGGAAGCTGATTTCTGCTACCAAAGCCATTTCCTGTAAAACAGGGAGGGCTTGCTGCAGAAGCAGTAAGGCATGACAGGGTGAGCATTATTATGGGATATCACCATGTGTCAGGAATTGCGGCACGAGGCAATGCTAAGCCGCTTATGTGTACGAGCAGTCCTATTATTTCACAGTTAGATATGCCCTGGAGTATCTTATTATGATTATAAAATAGTTCCTCTGATTTTTATTTTAAAAACTATGTTATGGGGTTCAGAAAATTAAGTATTTCTAACCTGTACTTTTGAGCTGGAATAATGCATGGTCATGTGACACATTTGACCAGTCACAAATCTTGATTTTTCTTGTTCATTTTATAATTAAGCATGTATACTGTAAGACGCCATCTGCTTGGTACCCCAGCCCCATCACCCTGGCACCCCCGAGGACTTACCTATGTTCCCCCAGAGCATCCGCCTCAGGTGGGGGTGATAGGGGACCCCAACTCTCACCACAGAATGGGTCCAGCTGAAAGGTGGTGCCTGGGTAGCCAGGTACATGGCCTGTGAGCGGCCAGCTTCATTTAGTCGGGTGGGGTGTTTTCCAGTTTTTCCTCCTGTTACCCTTATGATGTCAGCAGCTAGAGTGTACAAGCGTGAATGCTGAGGCACCATCTGATGTCCTTCCACCCACTAGCCACGCCAGCTGCACTGACCTCCCCCCCAGTCAGGTGGCAGTATAGCAGCAGAGCAGGCTGCCCTCCTACCCGGAGGAGGAACGTTTCCTCTGGAATGCTGAATTCTCCTCCCCAGCCAGCCCCCTATGACCCGCACTCATTCTTGAACTCCGGTCACCAGCCTCACAAGCGGTAGTGCAACCACCGTGCCGATGGGCCAGACGCTTTGTATCTGTACTTAATGGTAACTTTTGCTGCAGTTCACATAACTCTCTCAACCTTTCAGGACTTTTCAGAGCCTGAGAACGTGTATGCACATCTATCATCCTTAAAGAGCACTGCCTAAAGTGCTCTTGGGCCTAACACCCCCTCCTTTAACAATTTGCTTCTGTGCCATCTCAAACCAGTACAACACCAGGAACATGGCCAGTAATACCCTTAAACCTCCTTTCCAATGTGCTCAGCTGGGCAAGTGGTAATTTGCTGTCAGGGCCACTAACTGGCTAAATGAATTACCTGACGCACTCCTGAATCTCCCCAAGTTGAATCAGTTTGAAATCTTTGCAGTCTGCTGTTGCAGTTGTAACCATTAAACAGTTTTATTTGGTTTCTCTCTGTACATAACCTGTGACTTTTTATACAGTGATCTGTATGGATTTTGTTTTTTCAAAACTGCATGTAATTGTTCTGCCTTAAGTGCTTTGATCCTGACTCGAATGCATTTCCTGCGGAACAGCTTATTGTGCTTGTAATAGAAATATATTGCAAGGGGTGTCTTGTCCAGCCATAAAGATGTGATCCTGCCCCTCTACAGATCACTAGTCAGGCCACACTTAGAGTACTGTGTGCAGTTCTAGCGACCGTATCTGAGGAAGGATATCAGGCTGCTTGAGGGGGTGCAGTGGAGGCCGACAAAAATGATACAGGGAATGGAAGGCAAACCTTATGAGGGCAGGCTGAGACATCTAAAATTATACACCTTGGAGGAGAGGAGAAATTGAGGGGATATTGTTGAAATGTTCAAGTATATGAAAGCGATTAACAAAACTGGCACAGATGGGTTATTTAGGCTGAGGAAGGGAAGGGACACCAGAGGACACAGATTAAGATTGGAAAGGGGTAGATTTAGGAGACAGATGAGGATGCATTATTTTACGGAAAGGGTGGTGTCGAAATAGAATACCCTACCGGAGGAGGTGGTATCATGTTGGACGGTGGGAAATTTCAAAAGGGCATGGGACAGGGTATGGGGGGGGTGTATGGGAAAGTAGTAATGGGAATTTGCCGGTGGGGATTCGTGGGGAGGGGGTGGGGCAGCTGTGACCTAATGGCGCTAGCTGCATACTTGAGCAGATTTGCATAAGGCTGGTTTCTGCTGGCAAGTTTTATGTATGTATGTATGTAATGGTTTTTGTGGCTATGTATTTGGTGTGGAACCTTTGTAAATGAACAATTCTGCTCAAAGGCAATCTCTGAAGTTTTCAATAAATAAATCTAAAAATATTAACATCTAAAAGTAGTGAACTGGTTTCATATCTGAAGTATTTTTTTTTTTTCTTTTCCATTTTGCAATGTAGAAGATTTTGGACATGAGAATACTTAGTGTGACATGTGGAACAGTACTCTACCTATTGGCTGACATACAGTAGCTGGTTCTAGTCCTCCAGAAACTTCATCAGCCCTGTGACCTCATGGTCTGTGACATCACAACTGGCCAAGCAGAGCCAATCACCTGCTACAAGATGGGTCACCTGGGATGTCGCACTCAGTGAGATCCCAATCCTGATGAGGTATGAAGAGAGGACTAGAACTAGATACAGTATGTCAGTCTCCAACTGAAATATCTCTCTTCACATCACACCTAAGACCTATTACAGCCAGGTAGAACACCTTCTAATGAGCAAAGGAAAATTCTTCAGAAATAAAAAGTAAGAAATGACTGCTTTTAAAAATTAATAACATTTTCTGCCTACTATTTTTGGTGCCTTTGACTCTTTAATTTTGTCATTTTTGGGAAAACTCTGAAAAAATGAACATTTTGACACAATTCAGGTTATACTGTTCAGATTTTTTTTATTCCTACTGTAAGTTTATTTACATGGAAACAGGATCATTTATCCACTGCAGCTGGTCTACATTTGCTGTTCAGCCCTGTGTGGAAGTCATAGTCCTTTGTGATGTAATCATTTCTACAGGACCAAACGATGATGTCACAAACTGATTATTGCGATTTCATTAAATTGGTAAACAACAGTGGCCTAAGTTTAAAAAGGTTTCAGAGATGTGCACGCTTGCAGCAGAAAGAGTTGCACAAGTGACGGTGCCTGCAAGTTCTTCCACATGTGCTTCATTTTTAAAGAGGTAGCCTGTTTACGACTATTTCATGGTTTTCAGCAGCCTGTGCATTTTTTTTAATGTGCAACCATGCCAACCTGCTACGCCTGGTATTGTTAAGAGAAACATTCCTCCATACCTGCACCTGACAGAAAACAGGAAAGCGTAGCCTGTGCAGACAAAAAGCTGAAAATAGCATTTTTGTCAGTGCTGAGATTTTTACCCCCTGTACTGGTGCGTCGTACACTCAGACTTAGTTTCTGGGACAGGCCATGCACATTACGAATCGTGCCCAAGTGGATCAGCTGCGGGTGACAAGGGTCTTGTTTCCATGTAAATAAACCCAGCAATGAAAAACAAAGGGACGAAGGAGGCAGATAATACAGGAAGTTGAAGCTCAGTTGTATCCAAATCCATCATGTTTTTTTAGTTGGCCCAAAAGTGATCAAACCATTTCAGTTTTGACATTAAAATGTGAGATACACTGTCGTGGAAGGGACACAGTCAACCCTTTCTGCATTATATTATTTCTAGTTGAAACCCTGCATTTTATGATTGCTAACCTTCTCTAAAACTCGATGTTGGTTGTTTGTTCTGCTTCCTTTCTTAGCAGAACTGACATGCCTGCTACTGGTGTAATTATACCCAATCTTGTTTTGTTTCAAATCCTTACTCTACTCCTATTACATACTTCCTGAATATTAGGAACAATCCCAAACAGTGCAGCCACTCATTATGCAAAGCCTTCACTCCTCCCACTGCACATTGAGTGACTAGGCTGTGTTGGGAGTGTTCCGAAATCGTGGAAAGATGCATAAAAAATTGTTCAAGGAATGTAAACAAACACATTTTTGTGTGGTTACTCCAGTATGATGGGCAGTGTGTTTTTCACATTTAAAAAAAAAATCTGAAGCAAACTACCAGCTACACTACCAATTGTTACAGAATGTGAGCAATCATAATTTTTTTTTTAAGCGATGAGCAATTTGAGGCCTAAGGGGGTTGACAGTGTCTCTTGAAGCAGGCCCAACAATGTGTTGTCCAGGAATCTGTGCTGTTGGGAACTGTTCACAAATTAGGTGAAGGTGGGAACAGCTGAGCTTCGAGCTGTGCAATGTTTATCAGGGTGACAGTTGGTCATTGTGTAATGGTACCACACAGCTGCCCCACACTCAGTCCAGTTCTCCTGTCCTTTCAGAAATGAAGAATGCAATAAAGGCCAGCAGCACATTCTAAAACCCCATGGAATAATGGGACCCAGAGCGCTTCTCGTCTTCGTCTTGGTGGTGGTCAGCAGTGCAGCACCTGAAGAATTTTTTGATCCTGGTAAGCCCAGCTCTTTTTATCAAACAAGTATTCTGACTCTTGCTGCAGGATAGCACTGAGGTAACTGTGCAGCAGAAGTGCACATCACAGCAAGAGAAATGTTGTGGTGGTGGGGGGTGGATACACAATTAAAACTTGATCTAGGTGGGATAGGAATATGTAGGCATGTGTCCTCCCAGACCCTTCGGAATGATGGGCCTGGAGAAATGAGAAGCACTAATTCTAAATAAGCAGACGTAGAACAGGAACCCCTCTTCCCACTTAAATACAGAGTATTTAAGTATACCAAGTATACTCAGCAGTCCTGTTTTGTTCTGATTGTATCTCTGTATTGTATTGATGTTTGCTGTGTTTGCCACCCTGGTGGCCTGGATCAAGACTGAAAATGGTCCTCTGGATCAGTTTGCTCACCCGGTTATCAAAGACGTAAATAAATAAATAAATGTGAAGTACAAATGCCTAGTTAGTATATGATTTACATGTGGTTAATATGCAAATAGATGCACATTACAAAGGTTATACAAGTGTGGTTGAAAATGAGAGTATTTTAAAACCGCATTCAAGGTCAATTTTGTCTAGAAATGCCTGGAAAAGATGTGCCACTTACACAAATGGTCCCAAGTCTTCCCTGTATAATCATATATCACTCAGCGAGCATGCTCTACTATTGTGGCCCCCTTGTTCTTGACCGATGTGGGGCATTGGCTTACAGTTTGTTGGCTTGCTTGCCTTCCTGCAGCCCCCTCCCCCTATTGTTTGGAGTACTGCTTAGAAATCATTCCATAGGTGTGGTTCACAGGAGGGAGAAATCCTCTGAGAAGATGGGACAGTTACTTATCAGTAACAGGTAGATCTTTGAGGAAATCTTCTTAGCCACAACGCAACCCCCCTGCCTTCCCCCTTGGTTTTGTGAGGTCTGGTGTGGGTTTTGAGCATCATCATTTTGCCCTATTTACCCTGCACTGGGTTTTCTTTGCTGGTTGTCTTCACTTCCTTTTGGGGGCTTCAACATGCTTGCCCTTGCTGTTTGGTCTGGCACAACGTTGTTTCTCTGTCTCTGGCAGACAGGCAGAACTGAAGAGGTTTGGGGCTACCCCCATTATATGGGCACTGACTATGCGTGTCATTGTGGGTGGCCCACTTAACAAATGTTTCCGGATAGATCCAACGCTGATAGAGTCTTCCATAGCTGTGGTTCGGGGGGGAGGATTCCTTTGAAGATCTGCTGATACTGTAAGTAATCGTCCGATGTGGTCTCTAATAGGGGCATGCAAGCGACGAATAGTATTTCCAAAACATCACAGATAATGCCATATTCATTATTGGAATCTGAATCACGAATAGTAGCACTATTTGTGCTATTCATATAGGTCAAACACACAAAATAAGGGAAAAAAACAGCTTCCACCCTCCTCCTCAACCCAGTCACATTAGGAACAACCCCCTGTCCTCTCACCCTCTGCAACGAGCCCATTCCCAGTCTTCGCCCCCAGCACCCACAATTTCAGGATTAACAAAAGAAAACCCCACGATGGGCAATCTGCCTGCCTTCGGCTGCTGTCTCCTCTTGCCATTAGTTGAGTTAAATACATTTTCTTCCCCCCCCACCTGGGAGCAGCACCCAAGTCCCCCTCTCTCCCAGCACCCATATTTCATACAATTATTAGCAAGTCTCCCCCAGGCACGAGAAGGCAACCAACATAACCTGCCCTCCTTCATGGCTGGCTGGCTTCTTGTGAATGGCACTCACATGTTTGCTCGCATAGTAAAATGGCTGATCACGTGATCAAAACAACTAAAACTGAACCAATAAAAGCAGCAGTATTCATCAGTCACCACATAATTTTTTTTCAGTAATAATGTATTTCTGGCAAAAAGATCAACATATCCATTTTTTTTTTTCATTTTCTTTCCTTCCTGAACTGAGATATGGAGTTTGAAATGTTTGAATAGTTCCCACTTCCGAGCCAGCTCAGTGGCACAGGAGGTTGACGCACTGGTTGCTACACCTCATGCCACGCTGACGACCCGGGTTCGGGAATGAGCCTGGGCCTCTGGGGTAGGCGGGGGGGGGAGAGAGGATCGAGCGTCTGGAGGATTGCTCTCTCTTGGGGAGGGAGTCCTGCCATTCTGCTCATTGGATTGCCCTCTGGCAGCAGCTGGAGGGCAATACGGGCAGGGAGGCATGTTCTGACGCACTACGCCAGTGGGAGGGGGGACGGGAGAAACAGAAAAAGGAGCCTGGCTGGGTTCCATGATGGCCCTGTGTCCTGAGGGAGACCCTAGTGTCTGGATTGGTCCCTGGGAGGGGGAAAGCTCGCACCCTCCTCACTGGCCCTGCCATGGGGGGCAATCCATGGGGGAATTTCCAGGGTCGGCAAGAGCAGGCACGCGTGGGACCAGAGAAGTGAGTTTCTCCGTGAGGAGGACCATAGCCCCCTACCAGGGCTCATGGAGGAAAAACATTTATGTGGGAAAAAAAAAAAGGTTCCCACTCCCATGCCATACCCACCATAAAGTGAAGTGCGGTGTTAAGCCATTTACTATCAGAAACATGAAGTAGTACCATCCTACTACATTCATAGTGTGAATCCAGTATGTACATTTAAAAGGTGCTGTAACTTCCGTGGAAGAGATATTTTAAAATTGAGAGTGGTGGCCATCTTTAATGATTTGAGTCATTAATTATAAAATGAGTTATCATAGCTGTTTTACAAACATATGAGAGAATTGCAGATACACAGTTGATGAATTTAAGGACGTCATAAATGCATTTTTGCTAAAAAAAAAAAAAAAAAATGTTTTTTGCCGACTAACAAATACTGCTGCTTTAAGCAGTTGGTGGTATTTTAGTAAATTGGGGAAATTTAGCCAGGACACTGGGGGAATTTCCCAACTTTTCCGAGAAGTGCTGTGGGATCTTTTTAACATCTACCTTAAGACCACCAGAAAAGGCAGATGGGAATCTCTCACCTGAAGGACGGCACACCCCAATTCACCTCTGAGGCTGGAAGATCGGAAGGTAGTGAGTTCTTGCCCTACACTGGGAACATGGAATAAATCCCAATACTGACACTATAGTGCATCAAGAGGGGGGTGTTGCACTCTTGAGGTGCTGTCTTTTGGATGAAATGTTAAACTGAGGTCCTGTCTGCCTGTTCTTGTGGTTGTTCAGGTGGATGTTAAAGATCCCACAGCACTTCTCCTTAAGAGTAGGGAATTTCCCCAGTGTCCCCCATTCATTTAAAATACCACCAACAGCTTAATCTGGTTCTATAAGTTATTTTACATCTGTTCAAATATTTCCTTCCCTTGCCCCAGGTCACACCTGGAAGCGAGCCACAGCTTAGAGTGCCTCTTCCGGTCAAAAACTTTCAAATAAAATAAATAAAATAAAAATAACAGTACAGCATCTCCCTATCACTGCATTTGGATTCTAACATTTACGATATAAACCCAAACCAGGTGCTGGAATAGAACTCTGAGCCTTCTGGCCCAAAGGCCAGGTATTTGAAATACATTCTGACATATATAGAACATATATTTCTTTTCATTTTTGCAAAATCACAGAAATTGCTCTGCAAATAAATCAAACTGTTCCTGACTTTGTATGGTAGTGTAGGACTGGAAAGAAAGAACTTTCTAGTGCTGCACTGTCCTACACACTCTTAACAGCTGAGCTGAGTATGAAGCAGAGACTGGTACCGTTCTCTACTGCTGGGGGCCTGGCTGTTGATAGATCTACCTTTGCTCCAGTGCCTCTAATCCAAAATGAGGACGTCCTCCAATTTCACTATTTGTATCAGCGGTAACAGAAGGGGTCTTGTACAGCTGACTCACTCTTCCATTGCAGCCACACAAACACACCTGTTGTCAAGGTGTGTGCTTTGTTTTCCAGACCTATGTGACCCCGGCAGATCAGATGTCAATATCGGCCAGATTTGGGGCAGCACTCCACGAGGACTCAGCGGAGCTGGAATGCAAACTTGGCATTTAATGTAAGATGAGACAGGTGGTGTTGATGGCTTGGATCTAGATCAGGCTACAACTAGGTTATCCAGAATTCCAACAGTGGAAACTCTGAGCAAGTTTTCCTGCCTTCATACAATCCCCCAAAATACACAGATACACTACAAAGCGACTCCAAACTGGCAGTAATCCAGGATTCCAATAAATCTATTTTAGATCGGGGGGGGGGGGTTAAAAGGGCTAGATATGGATACAAGTGCACATTACACCTGTGTCTGCGTCCAGCTGCTTGCATCCAGACAGCCCTGCTGTTGTCAGAAGCTGCATCTATTTATGACAAAAGGTAATGATTTGTGGCAGAAAACGAACACAGCTGCAAGTTGCGTCCAGTTCCGATGCACTTGCGTATGTTCCTGGATGCAAACTTTGGATGCTGTTTGGCCATTTAATAGTCGGTTTTGTAGGCCTGGATGCATTTCTAATTTGAAAGATGAATCTATGGCACATTCTTTTGAAAATCCTACTTTAGTAATCGCTGGCTGGTAATAAATACTTCAGTTACAACTAATCCAATGTATTCTGTCTGATATGGTACAGAATTCTTGAAAGTGAGTAAACCCCTTGGTTGGCCGATTTTGTTTTTTGGCGGGGGTCGGGTCCAGTAAATCTGAACCTCTTTAAGGAGCAGTATGTGATTTATACTAGTTAAGGGTTTCATATGTTTGCACACCTGGCTCCTTTATGCTGGAATGGTCTCCCAAAACCTACTCATCTGCTACTCCCCCATCACTACTTTTATTAAGATACATTTAGGTATTTATGTGTAACATAGAAACATAGACTTTGACGGCAGATAAGGACCGCTTGTCCCATCTAGTCTGTCCATTTCCCTACCTACAGGATAAGCTGTAGTTAACCAACAGCCTATTTTTCCTACCCCCAAAAAAATTGCCTTATGTCTCTCCCATGCATTCTTGAATTCCCCCACAGTTTTAGACCCACAGCCTCCTCAGGAAGGCTGTTCCATGTGACCACCACCCTCTCTGTGAAAAAATACTTCCTCACATTGCTCCTGAACCACCCCATCTTCAAATTGTGTCCCCTTGTTCTTGCACATCTCTTTTACTGAAAGATGCTACCCTCTTGGACTTTGTTGATTCCACTGAGGTACTTAAAAGTTTCTATCATGTCCCCCTCTCCCTCCTTTCCTCAAGGGTATACATATTAAGCTCCTTTAGCCTCTCCTCGTATGGCTTCTCTTGCAGACCCTGCACCATTTTAGTTGCCCTCCTCTGGACTGTCTCTATCTTGTCTATGTCCTTGCGGAAATAGGGTCTCCAGAACTGGACGCAGTACTCCAGATGGGGTCTCACCAACTGTCTGTACAGAGGAATAACAACTTCCTGTTTTCTTCGGTGATGCCTCTCCTATACATCCAGTATCCTCCAGCCCCTCCCTACTGCCTTCTCACATTGCTTACTAACCTTAAGGCCATCTGATATGATTACCCAGGTCCCTTCCATTTTTGTTGTTGTTACTACCCCCATTGTGTAATCTTCCCCATGGTTTTGTTTCCCAGGTGCATTATTTTGCACTTCTTTGCATTGAATCAAGCTGCTATACTTTTGACCATTCCTCCAACCGTGCCAAGTCCCTTCTCATCCTTTCCACGCCTCTTTGTGTATCAACCCTGTTGTAGATCTTTGTGTCTTCTGCAAAGAGCATACTTTTCCTTCAGTCCCTCTGCAATGTCACTTATAAAGACATTAAAAAGGACTGGA
Organism: Neoceratodus forsteri; assembly: GCA_016271365.2. NCBI lineage: Eukaryota > Metazoa > Chordata > Ceratodontiformes > Ceratodontidae > Neoceratodus > Neoceratodus forsteri. The sequence continues at coordinate 69,243,948 of JADMNL010000035.1, forward strand.
CCCAGTACTGAACACTGTGGTACCCCACTAGTAACCCCTCTTTCTTCAGAGTGGACTCCATTTACAATTATCTTCTGTGTCCTGTTGTCCAGCCAATGTTTTACCCAGGCTACAACCCTGGGACCCACTCCCAGGGTGGTTAATTTGACTATTAATCTTTTGTGTGAGACTATGTCAAATGCCTTGCTAAAGTCTAGGTAGGCCATGTCCACAGCCCCTCTCTGGTCACCCAATCAAAGAAATCAATTAGATTCGTCTGACATGACCTTCCCGCTGTTAACCCATGCTGCCTTGGGTCCTGTGCCCCACTGGCCTCTAGGTTCTCAACAATTCTTTCCTTCAGAAGTGAATCAATCACTTTCCCTACCACAGAGGTCAAACTCACAGGTCTGTAGTTTCCTGCCTCTGTCTTGGTCCCACTTTTGTGAAGGGGAATCACATCTGCCTTCCTCCAGTCCTCAGGTACCACACCATCCTCCCATGATTTGTTAAAAAGGGTAGTCAGTGGTGTCACTAGTTCACCCCCCTTAATTCATTTAGAATTCTGGGGTGTATTCCATCAGGCCCCATTGCTTTGTCCATCTTCAGTTTTAGGAGTTCTTTCAGAACCCTTTCTTCTGTGAAAGGACTGGAATGGACCTCCATATCCAGAGTGCTTCTGTTAATTGGATTAGGCACCTCCCCCTCTTCCTCTTTTGTGAGTAGAAATATTTGTTCAGTATCCCTGCTTTTTCACTGTCCATCTCTGCCCACCCACCATCCATTCTATTCAGCCTCACTATCCCTCCCTTTGTCTTTCTACACCCCCTGATCTACCTATAAAAGGTTTTATACCCCTTCTTAACCGAGTTGGCTATCTTTTCCTCAGTTTGGGCCTTTGCTATTCTGCTTCCTTCTGCCTTAACTGGTACAGCTGTCTGTCCTGCTCCTTCTGTGTTTCCTTATACTTCCTGAATGCTATCTTTTTCTCCCTGACCTTCCCTGCCACCTCTTTTGAGGGCCATAGTGGCTTTTTCTTTCGTTTTGATTTGTTTATTTGCTTCACACGAAAGCTTGTTGCCTCTGTGATGGCAGTTTTGATGTTTTCCCATTGTTGCTCCACCCCTCCTCCTAGCCTGTTTGCTAGTGCTTTTCTAAGGCACTCTCCCATCTTGCCAAAGTCAGCCCTCCTGACGTCCAGTACCCTCACTTTTGTATGGCTTGACTCTGTAGCTGAGTTTATAATGAACCACACTGTTTGGTGGTCACTTGTTCCCAGATGGTTACCTACCCACTTCTAGATCTGAGATTCTCTCACTGTCCCCATTTGAGAGTACAAGGTCTAAGATTGCTCCCTCATGAGTGGGTTCCAAAACTAGCTGTCTGAGGCATGCCACCTGTATGACATCGAGAATGGCCCTGCTCTTGGATGTGGCTGCAGCAAATGTGCTCTAGTGAACATCTGGCATATTCAGGTCTCCCATCAACATTATCTCCCCTTTCTCTGCCATCCTAAGAATGCCTTATATCATATCCTTGTCCATTCCCTCCCCCTGACATGGGGGTCTGTACACAACCTCTGTGCGGATTGTGGTGCCCTTTCCAGTCTCCAAGGTGACCCACAGTGCCTCCTCTCCTCCTTGTTTACTCTTTTGTTCAGTTGCTTTTATCCCTTCCCTTACATAGAGAGCTACTCCTCCCCCTCTTCTCCCCTGCCTGTCTCTCCTGTAGGTTATGTACCCTGGTATGTTAACATCCCAGTCATGGTTCTCTGTGAACCATGTTTCTGTGACTGCTATGATATCCAGGCATCCCTCTTCCATCAAGGCCACCAGTTCAGGGAGCTTGTTGCCCAGACTACGGGCATTGGTACTCATTACCCTCCATTTCTTGATGGCCTTACCCCTTTTTGCCCCATCCCTGTCCTTATTGCCATTGTCTTTTCTCCATTTACCCCTGCCCTTCTCCTTATCAACATCTCTATCTTGGTGTTTACCTCACTTACTACCCTGATTTTTTTTTGGGGGGGGGGCTAGGATTTCCATGTTCCTTTCCAGTGCCTCCCTCTTTGGCTAGTTTAAATGCTTGCCAATGAAGCACTTAAACCTATCACCTAGGATGCTGGTTCCCCTCCTGGACAGATGCAGACCATCACGCCAGTATAGGCTTGCATTACTCCAGGTGGACCCCCAATCCCCAGTGAAGCCAAATCCCTGAGCTTTGCACCAATTTTAAACCACCGATTGAATCCCATGGTGTGGTGTACCCTAGCCTCACCTACGCCATAGACAGGCAGCACCTCCAAGAAGGTTACTGTGTGTGCTACTTGTCTAAGGTCCCTCCCCAACTCCACAAACTCTTCCTGCACTGCTCTGATCCCGTTCTTAGCCAGGTCATTTGTCCCTAGGTCTACAGTGACATCCAGCTCCCTCCCCTGTACAGCTGCTCCGGCGATCCTGAGGATTCGTTCCCTGTCCCTCCAAGCCATGGCGCCAGGCAGGCACCTTACCTCCCTCTCCCTTTCCTCCCCCAGTTCTACCTGCCTAACAATGGAGTCCCCCACCAGGAGTTGTTTCCTTCCCCTGTGGGGTCCCATGCCACCCTCCTGTGGGTCTCCTTTGTGGAGGTTCCCAGCATCCTCCTTGGTCTCCACTGTGGGTGCCTCCATGAGGAACCACACTTTGCCAGAGCGGCATATGGATTGTGGAGAGGTACAACTGGAGGGATGCACCTCTGTTCCTCCACCCTCACCCTCTCTGAGCCCACTGTGGTCCAACCGCTCCTCTTACTTGGCAACCTGTGAGGCAACGGCAGTGGCCCTGGTGGTCCCTGGATGGAAGAGAAGGTCCTACAAATCCTGTCCAACTCAGCCTGGAGATGAGTAACCTCCTCCCTCAGCCCAGAGAGGTGCCTGCAGATGGGACAACACTGCATCCTCCAGAACGTCTCCCAGAAGACTGCTGCTCCACAGCCACTGCACTGTACTACTCCCATCATGTCTTATTTTTGGCCCCTTCACTGTTGTTTGGAATACTTACTCTTTCCTATGTTTATTTATCCTGCTATGTTTTATCCTGAACCATTTTTTTTAAATAACTTGAAGCCTGCAAACTTTCCTATATAACATAATACAAAACTATAACAAAAATGAGTGAGCTCTTCTCCTCTACAGATTCAGGGCTGCAGATTCAGTGGTTTAAGCCAAAAGACCAGTAACACCAGTGGGTGTGCTGTCTGTGTCTACACAGGTTACGTATGTCCTCTCAAATTTCGCAGACATGCCTGCAATCAAACCTGGGATCCTGAGTCTTGAAGGCAGTGAATCTACTATTCAGCTGAAAAACATTAATTCACCCCTTGCCAGGACTTTAGACTACTCCATTTTTACTCAATGCAGTCTAAATGATGACCACTAGAGAGCACTTTGCTGTTCCAATTACTCAGAACCATAAGACTTTTTCATTTGCAGCTGCCCACTTCTAGGTGGCGCTGTTTTTTTACTCACATGCTGCTGTTTTAAAATGCTCATATACAGCATTATATCCAAGACATCCTACTGTTGTGAATGGATTTACTGGAAGGAGACCCATTTTTTTCTCATCTTTAATCTGCAGTGGTTAGTTCAGCTATCCCAAGCATGTTTTAACAACGTCTTCAGTTGATACATTTGTGTTAAGTCCCATTTTGGTTATATGCTGCAAACGATCTGTTGGTGAGCTCTTGGAATGTTTCTGGGGCAGCAGGGCAGCTGTCGTCTACATTGGCAGCTTTTTCATAAACCAAACAGGATTGGGCCATTCGCGGTATTCAACTCATCCTCCTGGGGAGTATCTACTAAAATGAAAGGCTTTAAGATATTACAGTTACAGCAGTTCTGTTTAGGTTGAACGTTTGTTAGGTTTTGTTACTTTCTCCCATTACTGATCTCCGGAATATTTCAGATAATGCAGCAGCACTTCTTTCACAGTCCCCAGTTGGCAAAGACCAAAAAAGTACATATAATGGGAATACATTTAGAAGTATTAGATAACCCAGAAATGAGACAATTGATGGCCAGATACCACTTTAAAACATTTGTAAATAATATATGGAAGGCAACGTTTGATATTATAGATAGAGGGAGTACTCATGACCAATAAGAATGCTCCTTTCTTCTGCATGTGAGACACTCTTATTCCTTGAAGAGTGTCACATGTACAGCTACCCTGGAAACAAACAAGTTGGGGCTAGGTTTTTTAAAATGCTAATATATTATTGATCAATCTGGCTCAATAATATATTAATACAGTAAAAGCCACTTAAAGGGGATGCGGTTAAAGGGGACGTCCGCTTAATTGGGATGATCCGCTGGGCACCGATTTTTGGCTAATGTTATTCAATGGGACCAGTTTCTGTTTAATTGGGACAGTCCTGTCACTTAATTGGGATGATTATCTAGTCACAGGTGTGGGAGAAGGTGCTGAAAATTTAATCACGCCTCGTTAAGTGCTCATTAAGTGCCCTGCATTTAAGCTGTTTCACATTCCCACCTGCTTAGCATCTCTCTGGAGTGTGTTTAGCATCTCTCTGAAGTGTGTTTGGTTTGCAGGATAGCATCTACAGGCAACAACAAGAGAGTCAACCTCTCACTGAGTGAGAAAATAAAAGTTATCGAGGCTTTACAGCTGCCCAAATCTGCTCTCTCTCGAAAGTTGCTAAGTGAAGCTTAGTGATTTTAATTAAAGTTCTGTGTGTTGCTTTCACCAATTAAATAAAGATTAAATCAAGAACCAAATAAAACACACTTATACAAAAAGGAGTTGCAATCACAAAAAGTACTGGTATCCAGTACTTCTTGATGTTTTGTTTGTTTTCTCTGTTTTGTTAATTACTGTAATATGTGTGTGTGTGTGCCCGAGTCTTATTAGCAAAGTCTTCTCCGGTTGCGATGAGAAAAAGGCTGCTTCTTGATAATGGGACAGCCACTTAAAGGGATGATAGGCCATCCACGGAGATGTCCCTTTAAGAGGCTTCTACTGTACCACCACCAAGACCATGCTTACGCTTGTAAGAGTGGTCTTGTACATTTTAGAGTGAGAACTGCGACCTGAAAGTGAGCGGTTCTGATACCCCAGAAATAAGTGAGACCACTCTTACAACTGTAAGCGTGGCCTCAGTGGCAGTATTAATGTACAAAACAATTAGTCCAAACTGTCTATGTGACAGAAAGGAAAATAAAGATTTAAAATGTGATTTTTGCCAACCGGCCCAGTGGCGTGGAGGGCTGAGGCATCATGCCTTACTTCCTACCACACCGTCAGCCCATGTTCAATTGTGAACGCAGGTTGCTGGGGCCGTCCACTGAGGGAGAGGACCGAGCATCCGGAGGACAGCTCTCCTTTCCCGGGGTTGGCTGTCCCACTGAATGACTGCCCCCAGGTGGAGGCCTGAGGGCAGAACAGCTTGGGGATGCCAGTGAAGGGAGGTGCTGTGGGACTCTGCAGCGTGGGCATGCTTCCACATGTGTACGTTGATGTGCATGCCCCAGCCACAGAGAAGAAAGAAAACTAGAAACTGGGGAGGCTGGCAGGCAACATGAAGCCCGAATGTGCTCCTGACCCATGGCTACCCTGGCATCTAGATGTGGGTCACCGGGGGGGGGTTGGACAGCCCTCCCCTCCTTGGCCCCATCACAGGGGGGGAAATCTGTGGGGGACTCACCAGGGACTGGGACGGGATTGGGAGAGAACCCGCAGTTCAGGGTGGATGGAGCCCTCTTGGGGAGAGAGCTGAAAGCTGCCTGCCAGCAGACCTGCAGCGAGACAAATCTTGAAAAAAAAATTTATGATTCATGCCGATTATTTAGAAGGGAACGGGATAAAGGGTGGTACCCCAGCAGCACCACAGCAAGGCATTTTCACGCCCAGGGCAAGCAACACATTTTGTGCCCCCCATTCTGTACAGAAAAGTTGCCAGATGCTCTAAAAATGCAACTAGGCGTGCTTCAATGCTTGCACACAGTCTTGTCTAAGCACGCTGGAGAAAAACAACTGAAAATATAACCATGTGATCTCTCATTAAAAAAAAAAAAAGCCCTTTTATGTTTGTTAATAGCATTGAGGTTTGTTCCTGGCTCGGACACACGTGTAATACCATTTCCTTTTCGGGAAAATCCTCCCTGTATCCGCAAACCAACAATCAACAAGTTCTTTGGGATAATGAGGCCTGGGAATTGTAACAGATAGACCAGACCTCATATAAAAAAACTAAAGCAAACAGTGAAAAGGTCAATATTTTAATTGTAATAAAACTTAAAAAAGCACAGAGAGAGGTAGAGGGTCCCTCGGCAAGGAATTGTTCTGCCCCCAAATTAGGCGAGCCCCACACACAGCGGTTGAATATATAACAAACAATGTAAAACCACAATTAAACAATTCTGGTAGTGGTAGCAAGAGTCAGGCCCAGAGCAGGATAGAGAGAGGTTCCCTCTGCAAGGTCAAGCTAAGGAGGCCATCTGTTTTGGCCCCCCACCCCAAAGTGGATTGCCTTGTGGCCCTTGCCGATCAAATGACTGAGTGAAATACAAAAATATATTACATTTATTTTAAGCTTACTTAAGCAGAAAATTGCTTTGCTTGCTAATCAAATTCATAGCAAGAGTAGGGGAAGAGCAAGACAGAGAGTGGTAGAGGATCCCTCAGCAAGGAGCTGGTCTGTAAGTCTGTCCCCCCCACCCAAAATTAAAGAGAGCAAGCCCCCCACACAGTGGATTTGACTGTATAACAAACTGTGCAATAACACAAGTCAGACTGTCAGTGTCACTTTCATTTAAATTATAGATGAAAAACTTACTGTCCGCACAGAACGTGGCAAGGCAGCAAGCAAACAATTCTTTCTGGGCAGTCTGTGGCAGGAACAAGAGGAAGTCAGGGAAAAGCAGGACAGCAGAAGTCCCACGACGGCAAGCTGGCAAGTAACAGTTTTAGGCGCAGCAGCAGCAAAATTCGAGATTTAAATTTTAAAGCAACGGACAACAAGCAGCAGTGCGCATTAGTTTGCGCAGCCATGCAGCATGTGCTTTTAAAGTCTGTTCTACTCTTCTGTAGCCAGTGCAGATCACGGACAATTGAGAACTGCTACTTGGTTTGAATTGGCCAATCAGGAATCCATTTTTCCACAGTTATGCAGAAAAACTGTAAAACCAGAAGTGCGCCAACAAGGGCTGACCTGATGGGCTCACTAAGCAGTGGGGGTGGCAGCTACGGAAGGGAGTCAACACCTAAGCAGACAGTGATACGGGGGATAGAAGAAGGAGAATCTCAGAGATCATCAATAAAATCCCACTGCAGTACACTCACAGCAGTGCCAGAAAATAATACTGGGACTATTGCAGCTGCAGGCAGATAATTAATCAGCGTGGGAGGGACTTTATGTGCGCTCTGAAGGCATGCACCCGGGGCAGCTACCCCTCTTCCCTGCCCTTCCTACAGCACTGTATCCTAGTAACCTTTTTTGTACTCCTTATGGTCTACTTTGATTTTTATTCAGTAACAGTAGTGCAAGAAAATATGTATGATCATGAGATAGAGAGGAGATTTGGAATTGAATGACCAAGTAAGGATATATATAGCGAGAATAATGCATAGGTGATTGTGTGTTATGACGTTTTTTACGCACCTGAGGTCTCGTGTGATGACCCATAAATCTTGAGAGTGAAGCTCAAAATGTGTATGTGGTCATCACACGCAGATAGTGTGCAAAAATAAAAACATAAAACATACTTATTTTTTTGTTTGTTCGTGTAAGTAACAACTGGTGCAGGGATATGAGTGCAAAAATCAAGTTTCTTAACAGGTAAAGTCACGCATGAATGCTCCAAATACAGTTAATAACTGGGTGTGATGTCATACCCAGTTATTATGGTGGCATTCGATCGGATTTGGCCAGTAACATCGTAGGACAAAACATTGTGGCATACAACAAAGCAGGCAAAACATCGCTGCCTGAAATGTCGGCATGTGATAACACCGCTGACCCAAACCCCGTGGGTACTTAAATGGATGAATAGCCTTGGCGACTAGTGAGTTCCCCATCCCATCCACAGAAGACTGGCTCCGCAAACAGCAATGGCAGCCAGTCCCACTGTGATGGCCAGTCTCTCCCTCCCCCCAACCTGCTGCTGCCGATCGCTGGCATCTGTGTCCCCGACACAATGCATTGTCTATATCCCTGTGTCTAGTGGACACCCCACGTCCACCCCAGCAGCTAGATCCACACCACCCTGCATCCACCAAAACACCCTGATAACAGGCGGGTGGCCAGCACAGCTCTTCAATCGCCCTCACGGCTGGCCGCCCAACTGAACTGAATGAATGCGCGTGTATATGTGTAGGCGCTCATCATTTAGTTCAGTCGGGCAGCCAGCCGTGGCGGTGAGTGGAGGGCTTTGCTGGCTGCCCGCCCATTGTCATGGTGTGTTGGGGGGTGCAGAGTGGTGGGGATCTACCTGCTAGGGTGGTGGTGGGGAGACTGGCCATCACACTGGGGCTAGCTGTCATTGCTCCTTGTGGAGCGGACATTGATGGGTAGGGTGAGGAACTCAGTAGTTGCCATGGCTGTCATCCCTAACTACCCATGGGATTTGGAGGTTAACATGTATTACATGCCGACGTGCAGGCAGTGATGTTTTCTCTTTGTTGTGTGCCACAATGTTTTGCCCTGCGATGTTACTAGCCGGATCCATTTGATTGTACTGATAATCAGTGTGATAAGCGGGTCAACAGTTGTTATAAATGTCACAAACAAGAGCCATGAGGTAAGGGCGGGGTCAATCAAATGCTTTTATACAGGCATCTTGGACAGGCACTGTAAGCAAATGGCACAGGATCTGGGTAAATAGCCCTAGTGGCAGAATGAAGGGCTGGAGACTGGAAGTCTTGGGCCCCCATTGGCTAACCCACCTCGTCAAATCCAGATAGGCTGAGGGCAAGGGGAACACCCTGAACTTAGGACTCCAGTGTGGGGAGGTGTGGTGAAGTTAATGCTTGGGGGAACAAGAGGTGCGTCGGCTGTGGTGGGACGAGGGCTCATCCATTGGAAACCTGAACACGGTACTGGAGGACCACACAGATCTAGATAACAAAGGAACTGTAATCCTATACGCAAAAATGGTATAGCAAGCACACAAATCTGATGTAAGCACCTGCATTCCTGTGGCAATTTTATCAAGAAACTGAACTGTGTGCTTCACACAGATCTCATGGTGTTGTTTAGCCAGAAAATCCATCATTCAGTACTTGGGTTCTGAAATGCCATGGGAGGGATTTCAGCCTTGCCGTGCAAGAGCTTCAAAGCTGTCAGCCATTGAGTTGTATTTTTCACTTCAATGAAGATTTGCTCAAAAACAGTCTGGCAGTATAGCCTAGAGGTTAGTGTAACAAGCTACAAATGAGCTTGGTACAACCAACAGATCTGGGTTTGATTCCCACAACCTCCTCTTGCATACTGTGTGACTGAGCAAGTCACGTAACCTCCCCAGTGCTCTTGGGTCACCCCTGAAAACAGGCACGTGGGCCTTACCCGGTTATCAAAGAAGAAAAAAATTGTTACCCACTTTTTTTTCCTACAAGCAGGGAAACAGCATTTCTCATGGGCCTGCAAGAGGTAAGGGAGAGACACAAAAGGTTTTGTTGTTCTGAAAGGTTCTGATAAGCCACGAAAATGTTCTGATAGTTAAGCCTTGTCAAACTTTCTGACTCTTTTGGGAATTTTTGTAGCTTAAAAGTTCAAAAGTTGTTCTACAGTTCACTGTAACCCATAAATTTCAGTGACAGGACATAATGATCCTAAAATTAACTAAATAAGACTGCACAGAAGCTAGCCATTCTGTTTCAAATAATTCAGGTAGTGGCAAAAATAGAATGTCAGTCCCATTTCGCACTGCTGAACAACCCATCGGGGCTGTCTGCTGATACATTCAGAAGTTTTTTTTCTGACTCTCCTGTACTTCTCATTGCAGTACAGGGTGGGAACTCACATCGCAGTATACATCCTTGTATGAGCAGCACCTCGCTCTCCCTGTGTGTCTAACTCTCCATGCTTTTGCCTCTTGCTCTCTGTGTACCGGTACTGTCCACTGAGTCCCCACACTTTCTCCCACTTCTCCAGTGTTTAAAAGGCTGGCATTGGAATGGATTTCACTTTGTGCAGCACTAATGAGTTCCAGGGCCACTTTACAGATTCACTCTGTGGAACTGTGGATTAATGCTAACTTAATCCATGGGCACGCAGAGCAACTCCACCAGTGGCATGGCTTGTTTTCCTCAATCCATGTTATAAATTCTAATAACAGATTTGCATTTTCAATCACTAGAACTTTTTTATGGGGAGGTTCTATTTTCTTTTCTTGTGCAGAACTGGTTCTGCGTGCCCCTGCTTTGTATCTGGGAATAATAAAGCAAGTTGCCCAGCCCCAGAGAGCTTCACCGTGAAATAATGCCCAGTGTGGCAAGCAGGTCCAGTATGAAGTTGGACAGATAAGGGGCTTATTATTATTATTATTATTATTATTAAATGGTTAAAATGAAAGAAAAAGAATATGGTAGAAATAATGGTTGACTCAAAATCAGCTAACTGTGTGCCCCTACACAGGCCAGCATGGATGCTTTGATCTCAATGAATAACTACTCTGAGCTTTATAGTGATGAATAGAATCTCTATGGATGCCCTCTCAGCATCCGAATGCATGTTTTGGTTTTTTTTAATTTTCTATTTTTTTGTGGTCCAGCCTCCCCCTCCTGAAGGGAGCTCAGTCCTGTCCGCATGCCACCCCCCCATGCTCAGGCTTACCCCCGGGGGGCCGCCAGGTGGGTGCCCCCTCCCCATGGTCCTTGGTATCGTGCCCTGGCTTAGTCCCAGGGTAGGACTACAGGAGTGGATTCCCCCCGGTGGACACTGTTGGCAGCGGGGATGGTGGCAAAACTGGGCATCATGCTCGGGGGCTGGAATTTTCTTTTTTTTGTAACTTACAGTAGTACCTGGGGGTGGGGATGTGCAATGATGTCCCACGTCTGCCCCCCCCCCAAGTAACAGCACTGACACTGTGGGTCCCCCCAGCCTCCGCCAGAAGTTTGTGATGTGTTGGACACTGTACTCCCCTCCCCTCCCCTGGAGTCCAGAGAAGGAGAGCAGTCTTTAGGGTGCTCGATCCTTCTCCCCCCGGCCAGCCCTCTGACATCCCGAGTCTTTTTCCGGGTCATCTGTGTTACAGACTGATGCCCTGCCTCTGCGGGCCAACCTTTCTGAATGCATTTTACACTTAGCATTGTTTAGAAAGATATTTTGGTAATATATCCTATTTAAAGAAATTAACCTTCACCAGTTACATTTTTCAGTGTTAGGGAATGTCACACAGCAGGCAACTGTTTTGTTAACTCTGTTTTGTCTGGTAGAAAAATCTTGGTTAGGCATATTTCATGGTTTCCTAAGATGCGTATGTTTGGGGAGGGGGTTTCTTGAGGCTAGTGAACAGTCTGCTATTTTATCCATTGGTAATATTTAGGGTTGGACAATTTTTTTCCAAGTGTGAAGCTCAAAGAAAACCCCATCACCATGTTTAAGAATAGTTTTCAAGCAAAACGAGCAATATTTTTTTTATATAAAAACCTAGATTTTCACTTGAAAATTTTGAATTTTTTTTTTGTAATCAATACTTTATTGAAAAGTTTTGCTTTAAATATACAAAAAATATACTACAATAAGACAAGAATACATACTACAGAACAAAAAGTAAACATCATAAGAAAACACAAGTAAAATGATTCAAGTAATCCTGTCCCTAAAGCAATCAAATGTGAATAAAGAACTTAACAATAATAGATGTCTAATTCAATCATGGATTCTGATTTTTTTTCACTTGATATTTTGTTTAATGAAATATGGTTATTTTCAAACTCTTTTACATTTTGTGAGAAAATCTTAATGAATCTGCACGTCTGTTCTCTCTTCCCCCTCCCCCCCATGGTATATCTTGAAATGCACAGAAAGGCACGAAATGCCATCGTTTCTACCCTCACACTGCTCTGGCAGTACAGCATCTTGCAACACCATTCCGCACCTCGGCAGTCATTCCTGCCAAGTGCTGTATGTCATACAAAGCGTTACCGACACGCCTCAGTTTACCCTCAGACTCCACCAAGATATACTGATGTGCCACATAATGTTGGAGCTGCTTCAGGACTTAAAAAAAATCCCCAAATGACACAGACTTTATAGAAACATTATTTAACACTAATTAGGAAAAGGGGCTGAGAAACAGAGCTTTCCGATTGGCTGTAAGCATTCCGTCAGTCTTGGGCTAATCTTTTATTACCACTGTTAAAACAAAAAAGATTATTATTCTAGCAATTAGGCATTCCCAGGGGTATGGCAATAGTCAAATAATCAACCTCATGGGGCATGTCACGAGGTGTAACTCATTACATCCTCAGAGGGTAATTAACGAACCATTACCATAGCCCTCGATCATGCCTTATTGCTTAAATGCTGCCCCATGTCTTCTGAGTTTAATTAAGAAATGTGAAACACAAGTTGATAATTTCCTCCACATGTTTAAGAGCAGTACTGCCAGGATGGCTAGGCTTATTATGTCCATGGAGTGGGAGGGCATATGCCCTACCAAATTCCAATCCAAGCAATGCTTTTTATGCTAAAACAAGCCTGTAAATGTGACATTTAGTTGTCTCTTTCCATACATCTTTGAATTGTGCGCCCCCCTGGAATTCTCACAGCGTGATGTCCCTAGGTGGAGAGCTATGCAGGCAGTGCCCCCCAGCGTTGCAGCTGATGTCAATGATATGGACCTTTAGCACGTGGATAATCCGAGCTGCATTGTCCTCTGGTAAACTGCCAGGTATGCCGCGTGATTCTGGAAATGCAAAGTGGCCTTAATGAACCTTTGAGTCACGATGTTCCCTTTGATTTGAATGGTGAACCACAAGATAAGCCACAAGTCTGGCAGTCTCCCATCAAACTCTAAAGCTGTAAGTTTTGTGCCACTGTACAAATTGAAGGGAGAAAGAGAGAGAGAGAGAGAAAAATCATGTGGCCTGACTGTGAAGTGAACCCAGAATTCCCACAGTACCATGCTGGCATTCTGCCAGCTGATCTAAATGCCTCCGCTTTCCCCTCAGTCACCTTCTTGAACTATACATGCAGCAGCCTGGAACAGTTTTGGGTGGTAAGGAGATGCAGACTGTGCATAATGGAAGCAACTGGTGCAAACCAATGAGAGGGCAGCAGTTTATTTAGGTGCAATGGGATGGGGAAGGCTGTTCATTTCCTCTTGCTAAATATTCTCAGTGAAGAGAAATGATGCTAAATCAACTGAAAAGAGGGCAAGTGTTGAGTCAGTTTTACAAAGCCTCTGTAAGCGTACCACCTGATAAGGCTTAATTTGGTAATCCCATAATTGTTAAATGCATCCCAGTGGGAATAGATGGGACTGTGCTTTGGCTCTGTAGAGCCACCAGCCCTGAACTCATCCTCTTCTTTGTGGTGATGGTATTGTTTGGAGAGTACTAAATGAAGGATGGGAGAGGGCATCTTTTCATTAAACTTTTGTTTTGTATATCAGAGTGCCTTTAGTTTAAAAATTGGATCCACCGCACTCCACATAAAGCTCTTTTCAGTGTTTGAGAAGCAGTTAAGTTGATGCCTAAATTGGAGGGGGGGAGGGGTGGTGGAGGCAATGGGAGAAGCTATGTGCCGAATGGCAATTCCACTTCCAAATTGTTTTTCTAAATTTCATTCTGAATTCCATGGAATTCAGAATTCTGAAAGTATATCTATGTAAACTGTGAAATAACATTCTGCAGATTATGCAAACTGCAGATAATTGTGAAAAAGGAATCTGCAGTGTTATGTAAACCGTAGATTACTATCTGGCAAAAAACATTCCATTTTCCAAATTTCTGAATTCCACTACTGTCAGAATTCCATGGCATTAGGCAGCATTTCCTAAACTTCTGTGGAATTCTGTTCAATTGCCATGTGAAAATTCTGTACAGCCCTACCACAGACACAATTACTCTGTTTTGTTCATTTATTCATTACAAATCGGATTTACAACATTTGAGTCAGAGACTCATTTTCAAAGGCACCTTGTTGTGTGGGGGGGGCAGACATCAAGACAGTTATTACAGTGCAGATTAAAATAGAGGATAACATTACAGGTGCAGTAAAAAGAACATTTAACATACACACATACACTTAGGTTGCATAATATAGTAGTTTGTATGTTACTTAGGTTACACAATGTTACAAAATTGTGAGTTACAATCATGGATATAGTAGTTCCTCAGAGAAGACAGCGGGTTACATCCCTATTTGGACCTAGTAGGGAAGGAATGGAACCTAGTAGGGAAGGAGTGGGTCTGGAGGAGGGAGAGGCTGTCCAGTGGACATTGTCGAGGTAAGGGGCAAGGTGGGCGGGTACCACAGGTTACAACAGGGGGTTAGTTGCACCTACAACAGCGGGTATTAAAGATATGGTTCCGAAGGGCTGTTATGAAGGAGCCAATTTTTGGCAAGTTGGAGATGCAGCTAGGGAGGGAGTTGAACCAGGTGGGGGCTCAGTAGAGGAAGGATCGCTGGGCAAGATGTAGGGTTTAAACCTATTACAGAGTAATCAAGTTCTTTGTAATTGGTTCCAACCATGTATGTAAATGATGGTTTCAATGCCATTGAGATCGATCTCGGGGACACTCCAAGTACACCAAACAAGTGCAACAATTACCTGGACATTGTTTTCTAAAATGCATGCAATTGCGATCAGAGCTGGAATCGATCCCACACGCATGCTCAGTTGTCATCTACCCAGCTTACATGCAGGGTAAAATCGATTACATAGTAATCAGTTATGTTGTAATCGAATATTACCCTTCATGTAAACCCGTTCTCTTCTCTGTTCATAGATTGCTGCCCTTCATGCAAATGAGAATGGAGAAGTGATTGATTATTTGGAATCGAAGACAAGGTAATCAATCACCAACTCACGTAATCTTAGTAATTGGTGCAGTCTGCATGCTTAATTACTATGCTTACATGAGCTGGCGATCAATTACCTAGTATTTGATTCTAGGTAATCGATCACCAACTCCATTCACGTTTACAAGAAGGGCATCTCAATCGATGCACTCAGAAGAGAGCAGGTTTATGTGCAGGGTAATATTCGATTACAAGGTCATTTATTACTGTGTAACTGATTTTACCCAGCATGTAAATGGGGTACAAGTTTACTGAGTGTGCGCACTGGATCGGTTCCAGCTCCGATCACATCTACATAAAATTTGAAGTCCCGGGAATCGGTGCACTAATTTGGTGCACTTAGATTGGTTCCTGGATTGATCCTTCTATTTCTGGATGCTGTCATTTACATGCAGGCTCACATTCGGTTACACAGCATTCAAATATCTTATAACCGATTTTGAGCCTGCATGTAAATAGAGTAAATGATCATAAACTAGAATGCAATTTTGAAATCCTACAAACCGTCACCATCTTTTTTAAGTTGTTTAACCAGGAGTAGCACACTAAGCTGAAAGCTTTTTCACAGGAGTGACCTGGGAGTACAGGGACGTTAAGTGACTTGCTCAGGGTCACATAGTATGCAAGTGGAAGCTGTGGGATTCAAACCCAGATCTGGTCTGCTGGATGTCACCAGATTTGAAGCTCAGAACCTTAAATCACTGCACTATACTCCCTCCATCTAAGCACCATTAAGCAGCATCTGTAAACCAGCTGGGGAAGGGCAAGCAGGAAAGTTACAGATAATTTTAAATACCTATTTGGGGGGAGACGGCATCGGTTAATCGCTTCCAGTTGGTTGCTTTTCAGTCAGAACAACTGGTAACATTTCCAGAAAAGTCAAAGCATGCAACAGAACTTGGATGCACACCAGATGTGCAATATATCCAGTTATTTCTGAGAATCAAGTATCTTCCATGTCACAGAAGTTGCTCCATCAAATTAGGCAGTCATCTGTTTAGCTGCAGCATTTGTTAGAAAAAAATGTCATTATACAGTTTTTAGCAATAAGGTATATAATATATTCATCCTAAGTGTATGTTTTAATTCCAACACATATTTTTATAACAGCTTTTATTACTAATTCTGTAATTAACGACTCAAGTTAATAAAGATGGCTGCCACAATCTATTCTGCTTAAGTTACTTTTCACTGTGCAAACTAGGTTCATGCTGTGGATGTAAAAGTATAGTGATAATATGCATTTCTTATGGTACATAGCACCGCATCCTGCCAGAATGTTTACTTTTTTTTTAGTGCGGGGCACCGCACATCAATATGGTAGTAACATTTAAAAATCTTAAAAACCATGATTCACAGTTCTGGAATGGAATAAAATGAGAAGAAAAATTAGTGTTTTGTTGTTTTTCCCCAAAATGCATGATTGTTTAAAAAAAAAAAGACAACATTTTGGGCTGACTAAAAACTACCAGTGTTTTCACTTGACAAAACTGACCTGGGGTGTGAGTTGAGGAGTTCATCTCAACTTGATCATCGCGATGCTGATGGCTGGGAAAGGATCTGCAGTGAGATCATTGGGCGAGCATCTTAGAATCTGTCAGCAGAGACACTGGAGCCTGTTGAGCCCTACCTCTCTGTGTTGATTGTAACAGGGGGTCGAAATTAGCACTGGCCCACTAACCACATGCTCTTAGATTTTGTATTGAGCTAGTAAGACATTCTTTTAGCTAGCCCTGGGGGGCTTGTACTGGCGAAGGTAACATTTTAATTAGTACACCAGCTGGATCGATGGAAAAGTCAGTGGGGCAAGTGGATTTTCCCAGTCACTACCCCTGCTGGCTAGTGGCTTCAAAAACTTAATTCTGACCCCTGTTGTAAGTGACCCCGATTGACTCTTCACTCCTCCCTACTTCCCCCATCACTCTCCCCTTTCGCCACTGCCTTAATCAGCCCCATGTGTTTGGTCCACCACGTCTGAATCCTTTTACTGATTTTACAGACTCTCTCCCTTTGCAGCCTATTCCATCATTTCGCCACCCTCTCTATGAAGAAATGCTTTCATGTGCCCCTCTTAAATCCCCCCCTGCTTATCAGCTGCATCAGTTTTATCTGCCACCTGTGTTTCCACTCTGCTTTGTTAATCCCACATAGATATTTGCATGTCTTAGTCATCACAATCTTTGTAATCTTCTGTACTGCTTCCATTAACAGGAATCAAAATTCTTAGGGAAGCATTTTCGATGGGGTCTCTTGTCTCCATCCGCCCACGTTTTCAGCTGAAGACTTGCATCAGCATGCTAGATCTGACATTTCTGAGTGGTCAGCTGAATAAACATAAAAATCAGATGCAAACTGAATTTGCATCTAATTTGTGATGCAAATTGTGACTTCTTATAGGTTATAACTAATGAGTGCATCTGTTGAATTATTGTGCAATTTTGGATACAGACTGGCACATAGACACATGTGCAGCATGCAGTTGCACCTGCCTGTTTTGAAAAGTCATTCCTATCTGTCCAACACTTGACAGCTATCACAGTTAGTCTAGGTAGCAATGCTAGGCTGCCCTCTGGGATTCCTGTTATCGTGGTTATAACTAACAGTCAACTTTCGTATTTTAAATGTATTTTTGTTCTGTGCTGATTTTACTTCTGAAGTGACCAGACTGAATAACAGCAGCCTAAGTGTTGGCACACAGTCCATGCTGAACATGGCTAGCTTGCTCTGTACAGCTTTTTCTCCCTAGCCATGCTCATTTTTTGTCAGGGATATACCCCGATCCTGACTGTTTTGAAAATAAAATTAGTAATCTCCAGGCAACAGTGACTGACACTGTGACAACCCTAGAATCTATCACAAAAAACTTGGGCCACAGAGAATAATGATCGGGACCTGACATTCCCAGACTACACCATGTTTAGACATAAGAGGAAAAGGTAAAACAGTTGCAGGTAGGATGACAAAAGTTAGAAAGAAGAGACTTTTGGGAGGAAGGAGAAGAGGCAGAATGTGTAGGAAGGGGGAAAGGAGGACCACAGTTTAGGAAAGCGATAAGAAAAAGCAGATTGGCCAACTATTATTTGAAAGTATGTTTATAAAATAAAATAACAATAATGAAGTGTAATTAGCCAACTGGTGTCATAATATTCTAATTGGCTACCATCACATATGGGGAATATATGATGGCTTCTTCTATGGGGACAAGGGCCCAACCACATATTATAATGCTTTAGAAAATGGACTTTTTATTTTCTGGTCTCTAATTGGCTGAGACCCATGCCAAGGGATTACATTAAGTACCAGTAGGACCTAGAAATAATTAATGCCAGCCTCCCCGCCTCTGTACCAAACTGGTATCTTGGTGCCAGTTTGGATTTTTAAGTTACGAGCCACCATTTTTTCCCGCTTGCTTCATGAGAAGAGTGAGTGAGACAGCCACACCCATGCAACTCATCTCCACTGTAAGTGGTTTAAATGTTAGAAGCAGTGTTTTTTTTTTTTTTGAAGTACCATCTCTTACTCTGCCGGCTTGATAAGTTGCACCCTTGTCCTTGGGATAACTTGCATCCCTGTCCTCCAGCCGCCTGCCCATGTGCCCTTGTGTCACAAGCTGGCAGTGCACCTCCTTCTGTGGGCGCAAAAACCAAGAAAGTACCGTTGATCTCATTCGCAAGTCGGCAGTACACCAACAAAGCATGGAGGTAACTGTGCGGGGAAGGTGGCGACTTAAAACAGAGCGGGGGGGGGTTAACCTAATACAGGGTGAGGGATTCCTGTCAACAAACTTAAAAACGAACACTGGGAGGAGGCAAGGTTCATGGCCTAATCACAAAAACAGTTATCAAACACTGCAGTGCCCTCTACTGGGAGATATATGAGTAGAGGGACTCCTTTAACCAAAAATTTACTAAAAATTAATTTTTATTCTTTTTTTATGCCATTATTTTATTTTATAAATCCTATAAAAAAAACAACACCTATAGCCCATTTTCTAAGAGCAATAATACCCTCCAGGGTGGGTGGTGTGGACTGTACTGGACCTTCCAGGGGCTATAACACCCTCCGCCTGTGGCATTAGATCTTATTACTCCCCTGAGCAGCCTAGTGTAGCCCATTACTGTCCACCCTGTTGGGTATTACTGCTTGCATAATAACTTGGTACTGTTGATAACAGAGTAATTCGTCCGGCTGGTTATATAACCACATTCACGTGCTGCGGCCAGACACATTTACACTGCCCACACAACCTCACACTGCCTCGCACAGCAATTCTACACAGATTCCTACATTTGCTAGGGATTCTAGTAGTCTGTGAATGAAACAAAAAAGTTACATTGCCTGTTTAAAGTGCACTTCAGTGGTCATGCCCGCTGTCTCCCACTGTCATAAAAAGTCAACTGTTTCCCTGGCAGGGGCAGATCCAGAATTTTTTCAAGGGGGGTAGCATTTTTTGTCAAAGAGTAGCACTTCCTGGTGAAAGTGCCTTGTAGCTCTGTGAATCCACCCCTCAACCTGATTGTGCACTCCAGCGAATGCTACTGTGTATCTCCATGGCCCCAACCTCTCTGGCTGCCACATAAAACAAGGGGTGCCATTATATAAATTAATCAAGGGCAGTAAAACACCCGAAGTACACTGAGGGAAAGACAGCGAGTAAATATCTCCAGCTACAAGCAACGAAAGCATGCACAACAGCACCATCTAGTGGCCAGAGTCATCACTGTTGTACAAAGTCAAATGCTATGATGAATTAAAAAAAGCATTCACAGCAATTATATAAAATACAAAACTGGATAGGTGTTAAAAAAAAAAAAACTCACATTTTACAGACAGCCTCAGTGTGTGATGCTGCTATAACCTGCTCAAGGTTTGCTCTCCTGATTTATAAAGTATCACACACCTGGGGTGTGTGTAAAAGTCTCATTATTTACGCCAACTCATGCATTACTCTGTATTTAATTGACACTCGGTTGGGTGTTCTTCTTACTTAAGTTTATTGCCTTCAATTTTTTTTTTACATTTTCTTGTTTTTGATCCACTAAATATTTCAGATACTGCAGTACTTATTTTGGTGAGTCTTTCAGAAAGAGTAATTGTTTCCAACTGACCTCACAGCTGCTGTGTGACATCACGGCTTGTCCCATGATTACCACAAAAGCTCTGTTAAATGCTTTCATACTCCCTCCATAGACAAGCTGCCATTATGTGTTATAAACCTCGGGAAAGAAAACTGAAAGTTAAAAGAATGGATTCTGCAGTGAATCTTTATAACGGAAAAATTACGCTTACGAAGTACGTACAGAAGTACAGGCTTGGTATGTAAGAACCCAGTCCACAAAAATCTCCAGGGAACTTATGCACCTTTAGAGGGGTGCTCTTCTAGTTGAGTGGTGTTTTTAATTTTTATCAATCCACCCTGTAAAATATCTAAAAAAGCATAAAAAGATATCTGTACCCTCATTCCTTTATCAGTGGGGTGCTCCACACTGCCGCGGTGTACTCGATCCCACACTGGCCTTGGTTTGGAATTCCTTGACCTACGTGGTGATGGGTCCCCCACACCACTGAATTGACCTCCATGCCGGAGTCTGGCATCACGCCTGCAGTTGCACTAGTTCTTGGCTGCCAACATGCTTCATGCCAGACATGAATGAATGAGAATCTGACACCTGATTTCTCTTGCATATTGTCTGCCATTGGCAAGCCTGCCTTTGGCTACTCAGGGTCCCTTTGTAATTCCTCGACACAGCTTTGCTTTTTCTGGACTCAGCAGTGAGATGCCATGGGCCTGGTGTATTGAAGGAGTCAATTTTGGATTGGAGAGACATTTCTCTTGTCTCCCCTGTGAAGATGTGATTTTTTTTTTTTTCCTTAGAGATAGGCAGGGCTGGTGCTTGAAAACATTGTTTATCATGGCATCACTTTTTTATTTTTCTCTCTTTTTGCCCTCACAGCCAGCCACCGTACATCAGCCTGGTCATGGCGCCCCCAAGCCTCCACCTCCGAGCACCCCTTATGCTCTTGGCCCCCCCCCAGTACCCCTGGCTTACCCCACAGAGGGCGAGGATGCAGCACCCAAGTGCCACATGACAAGTAACTGCCTGGGGGAGAGCGGGGTCCCGGAGGCTAAGTAAAGTGGGGGGCAGGCTTCACAAGCGCGGCCAGCTGCAGGGAGAGTTTTTCCTGCTTTGTCAGGGGTGGGGACGTGCAATGATGTCCAGCGTCCTCCCTGCCCCTCAGATGTTGGCGCTGGTAGCTGCGCGAACCCCCAGCCTCCACCAGGGGTTCGTCGAGTGCCAAGCACGACCCACACCCACCATCCCCTGGAGAAGGAGAGCAGAACATAGGACGCTCAATCCAACTCCCCCTGGCTGGCCCTCTGGTGACCCGGGTCCATTCCCGAACCTGGGTTGCCGGCGTTGCAAGCGGAAATCCAACCGCTGCGCCGGCAGTCTGGCTTATCATGGCATCATTTTTAACCTATCAGGATTGCTTATTTATAAAGAGCTGGTGACATAATCTGGAAACACCAAGGTGCTGCCTACCCCAGTGCCTAAATAAAACAGTTTAAAACATGTTTTGCACTTGTAATTAATTATAGATTAACTTTGTCATTACCAGATCATATTCACACAGTTCTGCAGCACTCTGGAGTCCATTCACTGAAGCCCCACGTTCAGAACAGCGTTTTTGATAATGCTAGGTGAGGAACAGGACTACAAGTTGTTCTGTGCAGAGTATTGAGATGGATCCTGCAGCAAGGTCTGCCTGAGCTGTGCACGTGGCACTGCCACCACTGCTGGTAAACTGGTGCAGTCAATTACGGTTTAGGGGCAAGTACTGTAGACAATCCAGTCGACCGAGCCACAAGGGTTGCAGCTCTTCCGGTGCGCTCAGTAAGGAAACCACTAAACTCTACCACATGGAGAGTCAATAACCAGTCCATGTGTAACAGAATAACACAGCTTTATTAACAGCCGACCACAAGCAGGAAGGAGGGTTAGTGCAAATGTCAAGTGTAAACATGGCCCTCTTAGGTGCCCTCCTAGGCAGGCCAGATCTACCCCCTCCCAACTGGTATCAAGTTTTAAACAGATCCAAATTGGAGCTCCCTTAACTTAGTCCCTGGGTACCGCAGGTGTAGATAGATGTTGCTGTGGGTTGGCCGTTGTTGGTTCACTTTAAGCAGAGCAATATGCGCAAACCTCCAAACCCCGCAGGTGTGCAGTTGCTCAGGTGGTAGAAAATCCCCTCTAACTGTAGTATTTGTAATCCAAATTGTGAAACATGGTGAAACAACAGGTGCTGCCCCTTGAAACAATGGCACACTGTGGTGTACTCATGGTTCCCAGATCCAGATGCTCCTCCTGATGCAGCAGGTCACTGGATCTCTGCTTCTAGGGCATCAGCGATGCCGTTAGGTTTCCTCTATCTGCTCATTGCTGAACTGGCTACCTTGGGCATTGTCTGCAGCCTCTTAGGACCTCCTTCCACCCATTCTGGACTGCTGAGGACCAGATCTGACTCTCACAAGTCCTGGTTTCCAAACCCCTAAGTCAAAGACAGCCCAGCACCATGCTGTGGTGCCTGCTACAGGATGTGGATCAGCAGCTCTTGGCTTTTTCTCCGCCCTGGATCTTCAGCATAGCACATGTCCTAGCTTGTACGCGGCTGCCACTCTCTTTCTCTCCAGAACTCTGCAGCTCTTTTCAGTTTGCTGTATGCTTTTCAGGCCAGGGATGGCACATCTTCCACCCACTCCCAGCACTGCGGACCTTTCCACCACGAGATCACCACCAGATCTGCCTTCCTCCAGCACAGTCCTGCCTTTATATGCCCTGCTCATTGTCTTTCTTGATTTGTGGCTGGGGCAGTCACTCCAGAAACTTGACAACCCACAGGACACAGAAAAGGTGCCAGAATCTGATGCCTCTCCTTTCCCTAGAAGCCTCGCAAAGTCCATTCCCCTGCAGGGTTTCTGAGCTTTCTGAACGCAGGGGCGGGCCCGCCCAAACGTGTTCATTATTGTGTAACCCCTAGTTGGCTCTATCCCAGAGGCTACTACCCCTGCCTGATTTGCCACTAACAGGTTGAGGGGCCTGGATCCAATGGCGGGTGCCTCCACCCAGAGGTCAGGGTTTGCAATAGTTAAACTAACTTGTCACAGCCCTCTGGGACACTGCAACCCCTTTCTTCCCACTAGTGGCCCACACATATATCAGAATTACCTTCACAGTATACACTTACCGCCAGGTCTGGTTCCGCACTGGGACCTCCTGTGAAATGAGATACAGTGCAACAATCACAGTACAGTACTTTAACATAGACAAATACCTCAGGCAGTATAACTTTGCTGAAACAAGCAGCTCTGATTTATTTAGGGGATATAACAAGGACAGGGGAAATCAGGTTAATTAGCTTATCACTCTAATAATTCATCTATGGCTCTGTGCACAGGCCTATCCCTATCAGTTACTGTCCCTGGTACCCAAGCCCCAGTGGCTAGTCCAAACTGCGGGCAGCTGGTAGGGCCCTTTCACACAGAGAAAAGGAAAATTAAACAGTCAGCAGTACAGTAATTCCATTTGGATTTAATGTGGCAATTCAACAGGGAGCGACCCTGAATTAGTACTCGACCTCCAAACAAGATAGGGTCCTTCAACGTCAGCGGGGCTACTCACCAGGCTCCACGAAACTCTTCACACATTTATATGGTAAAAAAAGAAAGTACTATACCAGGTAGGCTACTTCTCTATCCCGATCGCAATTACTGCACAATACCCGGGAGAACACACAGCAGATTCAGTTCCTGAGAGACCGAGTGCAATTCGACAATTTCTCCAGTCTTCTACAGGGTGAGCCTGGTTTCTACTCTTCAGAGATCCTTTGATTCTTTTCACAGGACGGATTCAGTCCTAACAAGCAGTTACACAAGCTGCAGACCGGAACTCTGGGCCTTACACACGTTTTTTGACTAAAACTGCACACTGAAAAAGCACAGGGCTCCTTCCTTCTTCACTGCCAAAGCTCAACTGAATCTCCAACTGACAAAACCGGCACTTTGAGTTCCTCCCAGTTCTTGACTGGATTGGCTGTCACTCACAATAGACTGCTGCTGTTGGTCCAAAAGGCACTGAAGTCTAAACTACATCTCCCAGAGTCACTGCCCATACAATCCTCTTGTGGCTGGCTCAGATTATGAGTCCAAGTTCTGATCTGCCCAAGGCACCATTTTAGAGCTAGCTTACCCCACACTGATTGGTCCAGTTCAGCAGTTCAACACTAAAATGGGGAACTAGCAGACACAGTTCTGACTGCAAAGAAAGCAGGTTAGACAAACTGTAATTTCATTATTACTCTAAATAATTTCTGGCAAACAGTTACATCTTTCAGATAGGTTCCCTTTGCACCCTAGTGACTGCAAAATGAAGTGAATTGGCAGCAGCTCGAGTGGTACTCAGAGAAGCACACAGTCCCCATACAAACTAATTATGTCTGAGCAGACAGCTCTTAAAGAGACAGTACCAGAGGCTCTAAAAACACTCACTGATAAATGGCTTAAATGCCAAACACCATTCAGGCTTGGAGCATTCAAGCAAGCTCTTGGAAGTCTTTTGGGAACCCCCATTTTCAGGGGGGTTACACCTGTATGGCAGAATTGGGGGGGGTGCTATTTGTGGTAACTTTATTCAACTGAGCAATCCCCTTTTTCTTTTTGAGGGTAGTACAGTACTACCTCTCAAGAGGACAGGTGACCTGCTAAGTTGAATTAACCAAGTATTGTAACTGGGCCCCAAATTATTCTACTGTAACCTGCATAAAATGTGCTGTAGCTTGGTCGCTCAGTTAACGTCATCAGAATGCTGTCTTGAAGGATACAACTCTGGAACAGTGCAGGACTGTATAAGTATGAATATGAACAGGCAATAATAAGGTTAAAACACATTTTAGAAAACAATTTTAAACTGTTTATTTAGACTCTGGGCAAACAGTAGCACTGGTGTGACTTACAGTGCCTGCCTTAGGGTGCAAAAGGACATTAGCTGTATTTGAATTTCAGTTATTGGATTTTAATTTTTTTTATTTTATTTAAACATTTGGTAACTGGGAAAGGCACACTGAGCCGGAGCTTTTCCAGGTGTGACCCAGGAGAAGGCGGTACAGGCATGTTGCAAGCATTTAACAGACAGTGTACATTTGAGTTGGAAGAAGCAGTGAAGAGAAGGAAAACAAAAAAATACGAAAATGTGTATGATAAAACAGAAGCACTGCAGAACAGGATATCCAATACAATTAGTTAATACACTACATATTGGAATAATTTTTACATAACACAGAGGCATAACATGACGGTATACACATATACAATTAATAATATAATACATAGTGGTAATTTCAAAAGCATACAAGATGCAGATTGACATTGTTCTTAAAGACACATAAATCAGAATAACGTGTCTCATGCTGACACTTCTAAAATTCTGAAACTCAGTTGGCATAGTCCATTTCCTGCACAACATAAAATACTGATTTGAAGTTACAGTTCCATTTTGTTTACAGTGGAATTCTGATTTATATTCCTATAGCTTTATGTACAGTTACTATATCTCTTACGGTTATAAGAGTGTTTTGTCAATTCTTTTGAATGCCGGACGTGCTCAGCTTTGCTTTGCAGGTACTGCACCAAAAGAATTTGAGGAAGGGCATTGCAAAAAATGTCCCTAATTTTACCCCTCAGAGTTGCCCTATTTTTCATGTTACAAGTGCTCGGGTGGGTATTGTACACATTGCATCGAGGAGGCAGTGTGGTTGGGTGGGCATTGTAAACATTCCATTGAGGAGGCAGTGTGGTTGGGTGGGCATTGCAAACATTCCATTGAGGAGGCAGTGTGGTTGGGTGGGCATTGTAAACATTGCACCGAAAAGACAGTGTGGTCGGGGTGGGAGGGCACTGTAAACATTCTATTGAGGAGGCAATGTGATCTGGTGGGAATTGTTGGTGGGAACTGTAAACACTGCATTAGGGAGGCAGTGTGGTTCGATGGGCATTGTAAACATTCCATTGAGGAGGCAGTGTGGTTGGGTGGGCATTGTAAACATTCCATTGAGGAGGCAGTGTGGTTGGGTGGGCATTGTAAACATTGCACCGAAAAGACAGTGTGGTCGGGGTGGGAGGGCACTGTAAACATTCTATTGAGGAGGCAATGTGATCTGGTGGGAATTGTTGGTGGGAACTGTAAACACTGCATTAGGGAGGCAGTGTGGTTCGGTGGGCATTGTAAACATTCCATTGAGGAGGCAGTGTGGTTGGGTGGGCACTGTAAACATTGCACTGAAAAGACAGTGTAGTCGGGGTGGGAGGGCATTGTAAACATTCTATTGAGGAGGCAGTGTGATCTGGTGGGAATTGTTGGTGGGAACTGTAAATATTGCATTAGGGAGGCAGTGTGGTTGGGTGTGCATTGTAAACTTTGTATTAAGGAGGCAGTGTGGTTGGGTGAGCATTGTAAACTTTGCATTAAGGAGGCATTGTGGTTGGGTTGGCATTGTAAATTGTGCATTAAGGAGGCAGTGTGGTTAGGTGGGCATTGTAAACTTTGCATTAAGGAGGCAGTGTGGTTGGGTGGGCATTGTAAACTTTGCATTAAGGAGGCAGTGTGGTTGGATGAGCATTGTAAACTTTGCTTTAAGGAGGCAGTGCAGTTGGGTGAGCATTGTAAACTTTGCATTAAGGAGACAGTGTGGTTGGGTGGACATTGTAAACTTTGCTTTAAGGAGGCAGTGAGGTTGGGTGAATATTGTAAACTTTGCTTTAAGGAGGCAGTGTGGTTGGGTTGGCATTGTAAACTTTGCTTTAAGGAGGCAGTGTGGTTGGGTAAGCATTGTAAATTTTGCTTTAAGGAGGCAGTGTGGTTGGGTGGGCATTGTAAACTTTGCATTAAGGAGGCAGTGTGGTTGGGTGGGCATTGTAAACTTTGCATTAAGGAGGCAGTGTGGTTGGGTGGGCATTGTAAACTTTGCATTAAGGAGGCAGTGTAGTTGGGTTGGCATTGTAAACTGTGCATTAAGGAGGCAGTGTGGTTGGATGGGCATTGTAAACTTTGCATTAAGGAGGCAGTGTGGTTGGGTTGGCATTGTAAACTTTGCATTGAGGAGGCAGTGTGGTTGGGTTGACTTTGTAAACTTTGCATTGAGGAGGCAGTGTGGTTGGTTTGGCATTGTAAACTTTGCATTGAGGAGGCAGAGTGGCTGGGTTGGCATTGTAAACTTTGCATTGAGGAGGCAGTGTGGTTGGGTTGGCATTGTAAACTTTGCTTTAAGGAGGCAGTGTGGTTGGTGGGCATTGTAAACTTTGCATTGAGGAGTCAGCATGGTTGGGTGGGCATTGTAAACTTTGCTTTAAGGAGGCAGTGTGGTTGGGTGGGCACTGTAAACTTTGCATCAATGAGGCAGTGTGGTTAGGTTGGCATTGTAAACTTTTCTTTAAGGAGGCATTGTGGTTGGGTTGGCATTGTAAACTTTGCATTAAGGAGGCAGTGTGGTTGGGTGGGCATTGTAAACTTTGCATTAAGGAGGCAGTGTGGTTGGATTGGCATTGTAAACTGTGCATTAAGGAGGCAGTGTGGTTGGGTGGGCATTGTAAACATTTCATTGAGGAGGCAGTGTGGTTGGGTGGGCATTGTAAACTTTGCATTAAGAGGCAGTGTGGTCGGGTGGGAGGGCACTGTAAACATTCTATTGAGGAGGCAATGAGATCTGGTGGGAATTGGGTGAGCATTGTAAACTTTGCTTTAAGGAGGCAGTGTGGTTGGGTGGGCATTGTAAACTTTGTATCAAGTAGGCAGTGTGGTTGGGTGGTAATTGTAAACAATGCATTAAGGAGTCAGTGTAGTTGGGTGGGCATTGTAAACTTTGCATTAAGGAGGCTGCGTGGGTAGGTTGGCATTGTACACTTTGCTTTAAGGAGGCAGCGTGGTTGGGTGGGCATTGTAAACTTTGCTTTAAGGTGGCAGTGTGGTTGGGTGGGCATTGTAAACTTTGCTTTAAGGAGGCAGTGTGGTTGGGTGGGCATTGTAAACTTTGCTTTAAAGAGGCAGTGTGGTTGGGTGGGCATTGTAAACTGTGCATTGAGGAGGCAGTGTGGTTGGTTTGGCATTGTAAACTTTGCATTGAGGAGGCAGAGTGGCTGGGTTGGTATTGTGAACTTTGCATTGAGGAGGCAGTGTGGTTGGGTTGGCATTGTAAACTTTGCTTTAAGGAGGCAGTGTGGTTGGTGGGCATTGTAAACTTTGCATTGAGGAGTCAGCATGGTTGGGTGGGCATTGTAAACTTTGTTTTAAGGAGGCAGTGTGGTTGGGTAGGCAGGCATTGTAAACTTTGCATTGAGGAGGCAGTGTGGTTGGGTGGGCATTGTAAACTTTGCATCAAGGAGGCAGTGTGGTTGGGTTGGCATTGTAAACTTTGCTTTAAGGAGGCATTGTGGTTGGGTTGGCATTGTAAACTTTGCATTAAGGAGGCAGTGTGGTTGGGTGGGCATTGTAAACTTTGCATTAAGGAGGCAGTGTGGTTGGATTGGCATTGTAAACTGTGCATTAAAGAGGCAGTGTGGTTGGGTGGGCATTGTAAACTTTGCATTAAGGAGGCAGTGTGGTTGGGTGAGCATTGTAAACTTTGCATTAAGGAGGCAGTGTGGTTGGGTTGGCATTGTAAACTTTGCATGGAGGAGGCAGTGTGGTTGGGTGAGCATTGTAAACTTTGCATTAAGGAGGCAATGTGGTTGGGTTGGCATTGTAAACTTTGCATTAAGGAGGCAGTGTGGTTGAGTTGGCATTGTAAACTTTGCATGGAAGAGGCAGAGTGGTTGGGTTGGCATTGTAAACTTTGCTTTAAGGAGGCAGTGTGGTTGGGTGGGCATTGTAAACTTTGTATTGAGGAGTCAGTGTGGTTGGGTGGGCATTGTAAAGCTTGCATTAAGGAGGCAGTGTGGTTGGGTGGGCACTGTAAACTTTGCTTTAAGGAGGCAGTGTGGTTGGGTGGGCATTGTAAAGCTTGCATTAAGGAGCCAGTGTGGTTGGGTAGGCATTGTAAACTTGGCTTTAAGGAGGCAGTGTGGTTGGGTGGGCATTGTAAACTTTGCTTTAAGGAGCCAGTGTGGTTGGGTGGGCATTGTAAACTTGGTTTTAAGGAGGCAGTGTGGTTGGGTGGGCATTGTAAACTTTGCTTTAAGGGGTCAGTGTGGTTGGGTGGGCATTGTAAACTTTGCTTTAAGAAGGCAATGTGGTCTGACGGTTACTGTATCAGCTTTGGCACCAGGAGATCACATGTTCAAATCTCACTAGACCCAGATATTCATTGTGTGACCTTCGGCAAGGCACTTTACTGCCCCATGCTCCAGTCTACCAAGGTGCAGAAATGGGCAGACACAAGATCCCCCTGAAAATGAGGTATTACATCTCAGCTGGACTGTCCTAGGTAAATAGAAATAAACTCAAAAATGATGTGTTGGCATTGTAAACTTTGCTATAAGGAGGCAATTTGGTTGGTTGGGCATTGTAAACTTTGCATTAAGGAGGCAGTGTGGTCTGATGGTTACTGTGTCAGCTTTGGCACCAGGAGATCCCATGTTCAAATCCCACTAGACCCAGATATTCATTGTGTGACCTTCGGCAAGGCACTTTACTGCCCCATGCTCCAGTCTACCAAGGTGCAAAAATGGGCAGACACAAGATCCCCCTGAAAATGAGGTATTGCACCTCAGCTGAACTGTCCTAGGTAAATAAAAATAAACTCAAAAATGATGTGTTGCATATATTAAAGCCCAATAGCTTTTCTAATCTTCAGGACTTGTATTTACATTTTTTTGTTGTTGTCTCATATTTTGAAGGCCAGAGTCTCACAAAGCTCAACATTCTCAGTATCTGTGTCCCACATTTCATTGTCGAAAGGTTATGAAGTATGTTCCTCCAGTACGGTGCACTGTCACTCTGCATATGTGCTATAATGGTTCTGCCATATATCCCAGAAGAGTGTATGAAAGTAAGGGAACGTGTTTATACCTGATATTAGCTGTCCTCATGTGTGGGAGTCCATCAGTCTGGGTACAGTCTTTAATGACTGTCACAGACCCCTCTATAGGACAGAAAATAAGAGTAAGTGATGGAATGTGTTTGTGTCCAGTATCAGCTGTCCTCAGGTGTGTGGAGACATTCAGTCTAGGTACAGCCTGAAATGGATCTGCCACTAACTCGGTGTAGGGCACAGAACAGGAGTAAGGAGGACTGTGTCTAGGTTCAATGATAGCTGTTCTCAGCTATGAGAAACTGTCAGTCTGCGCAGCTGCACTCATCCTGTAGTGGCTTTTTTTTCCATAGAGGGTTTTTGTGCCAGCCATGTCCATCATCCAGGGATATACCTTGATCCCAGGGATATTCCCATTCTGGCCCATTCATCCCCAGTCTCTCTTGGATCCAGTGCCTCCCAACGAGAATGCCACCTGACTTCCTCAACAACTTCCCCCTCTTTGCAGGTGCTCCAGAGGAAGGGCACCCCCCCATCGGCACCCCACTTTGTTGTCTAGGATTCAGTGTCAGGCAGGCACAAGGACCCAAGGGATTCCAGTAACCCAAGTCATCATACATTTATTTATTTTTCTATTGATGAGGTAAGCACACTAGACAGTTGCTCTGTGTATTTTCAGGTACAACACCGGAGAGTTGCAGAGCAAAGCAATGAGGTAACCATATCACACAGTAACATAGAAGAGTCCAAGGATACAGGAAGGCAAGGTGGTACACATTGTACAAAAAATATGCTATACAAAAAAATACATTATACAAAAAATACTCTGTACAAGAGATACAGAAATACAAAGAATACAGAAGCAAATACAGAATTCAGCTGTACAGTGGTGACCAAAATCTAGTGACAGAATCAAAGCAGTACACAATATTAGTCACAATTAAAGTACACAATCAGCTGCAATCCAAAACTAGTGTGAGCACAGAAGAGTGCAGGAGACCCAACCATGGATGGCGACAGTGGGGGGAAAACAATCCGGTTAAGTGCAGGTGCAGGCAGATAGGTGATGTGTTTTTTTTTTTTTTCTTCCTGTTTTTTCCTCCCTTTCCCTCCTCCCCTTGGTGTGGTATAGTCCCTTCAGGCCTGTGGCTGCACACAGTTACATCCCTGCAGAGGGCGCAAGCTTTTCTGGCCCACCACAACTAGAGATTCCATTTCCCAACTACAGAAAAAAGTCTGAGCTATCGGCCACACACCACGTACAGTGGCAGAGCTGGGGGGGGCTGGGGGGCGGTCATCCCTCCTGGCTGCCCCAGTGTGAGTAGTGGTGCCCCACCACCATCTCTATTCACTGTTCAGTGCCCACTGTGGAGCCTGTGATTGACTTGAATGGCCCCCCAACTCTCAAATGCTCCCAAGCCTGGCTCAGCCACTGACCACGTAGACTCTCAAAAACCACATAAATCATTTTAAAATGTTCTTATTATGGCTCAGTTGATCCAGCATATAATCTGTTTGAAATTCACAGGTACCAGCACACAGCAAAAAAGCCAATGATCATTTCATGCTATAGGTGCTTTTTCAAGGCTAACAAAGTGCTTTCAACTGTGTCATTGTATAATGTCATCAGTCACTTCAACCTGATCAATTAAAAACACTAGCTACACTGAAATCCCCTCAATTTTTGTAATAATAGTACATATGGAATAGACACATATGTAAAAACATTTAGAAACCACATTCATTCAAATTATCGTACAAAACTTAAATGTATTACAAGCAACATCTCCTTTCATACTAAACTCATTCATGACTATCATTGTTAACAGATAGTTTCTTTGCCACAACACAGAACATGGCTCTATGAACACAAAATTGTAAAAAGAGCTGTAGTCATTATAAATATCATTAAGGCCATTCACAAACCCTATAACGTCCTCAACAAAAGATAGGAATTTTAGTCATTTTCAGACTAATCAGTCAGGGGTCCCATAGACAGCAAAAAGTGCAAACAGTAGTAAATATTGTCATCTTTATCTTGATGGAGCAAAAAAAAAACAAAACAAAACAAAAAACAATTATTAGTGCTTTCATCAGACAAGGGTGCAACCAGTGAAATTTGACAGAATATCTAGCATAACCAGGTTCCACGCACTTAGGCTGTGGGCAACAAATGGTTAATCTTTTTTGAGCTAAACAGATACAAAGCAAATATAGTTAGAATATACAGACTGAATAAAGGACATCAGACTTAAATATTCAAAATGACTTTTTTTTAAATTACATCATCATAGGACACATTCATAAAATCAACATAAAAATCAGGATAGATCAAAATGATGATTTTGTCCTAAGGGCTCCTTCATTGCGTCACGTTTAAAAATCCACATAACTTTTCTCAATAATTCTTTATTAACATCCCCGTCTCTCATTTTTCTAAAAACGTTATCAATGGCCATAAACCTACGTAATTTTATTTACACTGGATGTGTGGTGCCATCCCTCCCTCACTGCAGTGCACTACTGAGTGGCAGTGTCTGCAATCAGGCCTGCCTTCCAAAGTGGCATCCAGTGCTCGCTCCCATACTCAGATCGCCAGCACAGTGTCACAGTAGGCCTTGGGAGAGGCCTTGTAATGGCTTTCTTATAAACCTACTGTAAGACTGAGAGTAGGCATGAGGGAATGTGTTTGGGTCCAGCAGTAGCTGCTCTCAAGTGTGGGTGGCCGTCAGTCTGGGTCTGTACCAGTCTGTATTGGCTAGGTCACCCACTGTGGGACAGAAGCTGGGAGTCCGTGAATGTGCTTGGGTTAAATGATATGGTTCACTGGTATGCGAGACTGTCACTCTGGATTATTGTGGCAGCTCTTTCAGACCCAAGTTTGATCAGAATACTTCAGCAAGTGAATATGTTTGGGTCCAACAGCAGCTGTTCTTCTGTGTAAGAGATGGCCAGAGAATGCATTTGTTCCCAAAGATGCCAGCCAGTACGTTGTAGGGTAACAGCTGTCATCTGGCTACAGCCCAGTCTTTCTTTCTCACTGCAGGTTCCCAGCCCACCGTGGAGGCCAAAATCAATGAATTAACTCAATATTGAAAGGTTTGTAACTGTGTCTCTCTAGGAAAAGCTAGCTACATTCTGTATCAAACTAGTCAACAACAGTGTTAAAGCCAGAATATCTTTGTGCAGATCTGTGGGTGTGGGTGTGTGTGTGTGTGTGTGTGTGTGAATGAATAGAGTGTATGACTGTATGTATGTATGTATGTGAATATATGGGTATGTACAGTATGTGGATATACAGCGGTAGTTACACAGAAATTTACCAATATTGTGGTATACTATTCAGTGTGTGTGGCCACAAATGCAGTGTGGTATTGCATTAGTGGTTGAATGACATGTACTTGCTACTGCAAATATCATGATTTGCTGTGGCAAGCACCATGTTATACTGCAGTACCAGTGAACCTCTGTTAAACTACCATGTAACTACCGCTGTATGTATATATGTGTGTGTGCACATGTATTCAGGAATGTTTGTGTGTGCACATGCATGTCTTTGTATGTCTGTGAGTATATTGATGTGTGTGTGTGTGTGTGTGTGTGTGTGTGTGTGTGTGTGTGTGTATGTATGTATGTGTGTAACTGTGTATGCATGTGTGCTTGTAATCTGTACATTTGCATGTAGGGCAGAGCAATGGTGGCTGACCATACATAGAAACTGTAGACAATCACAGCAGAAAAAAACACAGGTCCATGCATTCTGCCCGTAAACCCTAACACACTTAGACCCTATTGTCCATACAGGGTTCTAACCCACGCTATCCACCCCAATGCTCCCCACCCTACTGCTATCACACTGAGCAATTACTAAGCCCTTCATACAATCAGAGGTGAGAAAGAAATAAGTGCCTCAGCTGGGACTGTGTGATTGTTACTAAACCCTTCACTCTATCCCAGCCACGCTGGAAACCATTGATAGTTTTGGCACCCACCCAGTCAGCTGGCAGATTGTTCCATGACTCCACCACCCTTTCTGTAAAATAAAACTTTCTCGCTTTCCTCTTGAATCTCAACCCCCCTTCCATCAGTTTCCACTCATGCCCCCGTATTCCTGATCCACTTCTTATGCCAAATAATTCCTTGCACTTTTCCTTGTTCATTCCTTTCAGGAACTTGAAGGTCTCCATCATATCTCCCCTCTCTCATCAGACCTCACGTGAGTACATGTTCAGTGCCTTGAGACGATCCCTGTAAGATCGGCCCTGCTGGCCCTGAATCATTTTGGTCACCCTGCGTTACACTGTCTCCAGCCTGTCCTTATCTTTCCTCAGGTGAGGGCTCCAGAACGGGGCACAGTACTCCAGGTGGGACCTTGCCAGTGATCTATAAAGAGGTAGTAATACCTTCTTCCTTCTGCTGTCAATGCCCCTTCCTATACACCCCAGCATCCTGTTTACCTTACTGCAGACCTTGTCGCACTGGTTTCATTGTTTTATGGAGTTACTGGTAATGACCCCTAGGTCTCTTGGTGTATATGACAATGGGTAGATCTGTGTCTGTATCTTTCTGGTGTATGGGTGTCTTCATTTGTGAGCTGCTAGGAATATGATAAGTAGCAGAGTACTTGTAAGTGCTTGAGTGTGAGAGAGTGTTTGGGGCTTCCTTTACATACATGCCTGCATAGGGTACAGCACAAGGTATATTTGTTAATAGGTACATGTTGGCGGCTGAAAGGTGAGTGCATGATTGGTGGTGTCTGGGTGGGAGTGTCACATGTTGATTGTTGATTTGTGGATACTGTATGCGTGTGCATCTGTTGAACGGAGTATCTGTGGGTTATGTGTGTACTGGCTGAGGTTACTGCATATGCTGCATTCTGTGTGTTTGAATGGATGTTGGTTGCTGGATGAGTTTGTGCAGTTGACTCAGTGAGGGAGTATGCATGCTTTGTGTGTCTGTGAGTAGATTCCAAAGACTGTTTTAAAACAAAGTGAGGTGCATCAATATTTATGACTGGGTATTACTCACTGGACATTTTTGGACTAGTCCTGGGTGCCTGGAAACAGTGCTGAGCCCATAATTGTTGTGAAGGCCCAACTGAGAACAATTCCATGTTTACTCACTTACTTTCCTATGACTCCCGTCAAATACTGTCCTGCTATTAAACTTTTTTTCCTGGTGGGATGGATGCATTAGTAACCCTCATTACATTATCAAACATCTACTGGTTTACAGGCTAACTGGCTTCATCCGATGTTGCGAATGGAGGCCAACCCCAGAAAGGGCAGGGTTAACTCCGAATGCACCTGCTGCTTTTTTCATGGCTGTCGGCCCCCTTAGTGATTCCTGGATACCATTTCGCTCCAGGCAGCAGCATGGAGGAAGGGGAGCATTCTTCATTTGTAAGGTCACTAATTCTCTGTTAACTGCTGCATGGCTGACCAGTGATGCAGAGTGTGTGTGTGTGTGTGTGTGTGTGTGTGTGTGTGTGTGTGGCGCGCGTGCGTGACTCCCCAGTGTGAGGTAACATTGTTTAACGGCACATTTTTCTTGAGCTGAATCATCACTCTCAGCATGGCATCACCAGGCAGGCTTGCACTGCAGTGGATTGAAATGGTATCTGGAAGTAGGGTAAATATATTGAGAGAGGTGTACAAGCACCTTAATTCAGATATTCAACCCAGTATTCATATTTTGAGGCCCTAATAGTCACTGCTCATTATTCCTGGTAATCCCCTCATGATGGCCAAGCACAGACTCATCGCAACCAATCCCCCCATGATTGGGGGGGGTAATAGTAATCCCAAATCCTGACTATTCAGTGATTCCGCTTAAGTCTAAGCATGCTGCTATTTAACTTTGCTGTCAGTTAACAGTCTGTTTGCAGTCCTTGAGGGGAAGCAGTCCACATATCTTGGAGTCCTCAAATGATATGCTGACGCTCACCCCCACCCCTCCAAGAAGCAACAGACAGGCTGTGAGCTGACAGCATGATGAGATGGTGGTAATATGCTTGGGGGTAAGTAAGGGGGGACTGCTGCCTAAACAGGATTAAAGCTACTATTGCCCTCACCCAATCAGGAGTCAGGAGGAGGCTACCTACTGTATCATATGTTTTCTCCTGCAGTGAAAGCCATGATGGCAGTGCAAGGCCAGTGCTACAAACAAGGCCAGCCAGCCCCAAAAGCTCAGAAATGTTCCAAAGGATCGGTAGCACTCGGAACAAAATCTAGGCAGTCTTTTTGTTTAGAAGTACAAAGCTAGTGCTTTATTTGACTTTACTTGTGGCAGTATCCAATATGGAACAACTTGACATGCTGCCAGTAGCCCCTGTGCATCTGCTATCCCAGCCTTCCCTGGGGGGGTCCTTATGAACTTATCATATATTGACTGTTTGGGTCTATGGGGAGTAAGACCAGGGAGGGGAGACAGGAGAAGACACTGTTCCAGCCTGGTTACAGATTAACTACCTGATGGCCCACTGGCACAGCAGTACCACTACTGCCACACAAACAGCGGGACTCCAGTGTTAGAACGAACGCTGGCTGTGAGGGCCAGGCTGGGGAAGGAAGGATTAAGCATCCCAATGACTGTTCTCCTTCCTGTGGTGGTGGTGGGGGGGGGGGCGGTGCTTCCACAGCCTGACTGCCACTTGTTGGAGACCAGTTGGAAGCACAGTCGGGAGCACCAGAAAGTGGCTGGGTAGCCAGCAGATACCCAGCATGCGTGTGTGCACGCATCATCACATGCCGGCACACTGGAGAGAAAATTGGAGGAAAGATGAAAAAGTTTGGTCTGCACAAGCTGCTATGTGATCTGCGTAGCTGGTCACCCACCTGTAAAGGTTCAGAGCAATTGGTGGGTAAACCTGTAAGTCCATGAAAATGTCGGAGATGGGGCTGGGGCGCACTGTTGAGTGGAACCAGGGAGCAAAACAGCTCTTTAGGATAAAAAACAAACAAAAAAAAAGAACTATCGATCTTACATGTATGACCAGGGACCCTGGTTTTCTGTTTTTACTGGTAACACCGGTAACAATCACGGAATCCTGCTTGGTTTGCGGATTTTGAATTCTTGTGCCGGCGCCTCACGGAAATTGCATGTCACTGCACAGAATCTCTAAGATTTCAGCATCTTTTTTAATTTGTTTTAATTTTCTCTTTCTATGTCCTCTTCTCACAACATCAGTCTCCACTTTTCAGAGATCCCTAGACTGGGTATCCCTTAGCTTCACCCCAGGTAACGCCTATGAGCTCCTGTGGTCCTGCCCTATCCTGCCTGGATTGTGTCCCCCCAGGTGGGAAGGAGGGGACTCTTGGTCACCCTCCACACTCCCTTAGTGGAGTGTGGAGGGGTCCCTTGCGAGCCTGGTTATGAAGTCTGGGGCACCTGGGTCCTTTCTGCCAGTGGCCAATGTGGGGTGATTGTTCCTGGTTTTCTGGTCTCTGTCCCTGAGGGCACCGGCACTAGAGGAGATCCAAGGCGTTAGGTCACATAGAGACATGCCACTGCTCCAGATCCTGGCTAGCATCCTCCCCTCCTGATCACTCTGCAGCACCATTGCATCACCACCCATGGTCACACAGGTGGTGGTAAAGTAGCAGGACCTGCAGCCCACCGTCCTCAGAGGAGGAGGAGGAGGAGAGCAGTCCCCTGGGTGCTCAATCCTACCCCTTGGCCAGACCTCCAGCAAACCAAGTTCACTTCTGACCCTGGGTCGCTGGCATTGTAAGCAATAGTGCTACTGTAGCGCCAATGGGCTGACCCAGATTTCAGCATCTTAAAATGAATGGTGCTGTGATTTGCATTCTTTCTGCTTTGCAGCTTGCTGCATATAGAGTCAGTAAGGAAATCACCCGCACTTCTTTGTTGTAATCAGCCATTTGGTTTAACCACCCATGCCTAGTGGTTAGAGTAACAAACAGTGAATGAACTGGGTACATCCAGCAGACTTGGGTTTGATTCCCACAACCTCCACTTGCATACTGTGTGACTCCAAGCAAGTCACTTAACCTTCCCAGTGCTTCTAGGTCACTTCTGACAACAGACAATTCTGCCTAGTGGGCCTTACCTGCTTTACAAAGAATATAAAAAAAAAAAAAACAACATATGTTTACTACATCATAGAATAGTAGTCAGGGTACGGTAATTTACCAGTGCTTACTTGGCTGAAATAATTTTGTATAGGTAAAGATAAATGTTCAGATACATTTTTATAAGCTTGTTTTTAGATTTTAGTTAGGTTTTTATTGTATTCTTTGCATATAAGCATCTAGGTTGTAGATTGCTAAATGCAGGATCACTGTTACCAACTAGCTTATTCTAGTTTATAATCAGTAGGGCCATCCAAAATCCTCAGTTGTTTGAATGAAAACTAGTCTGAATTAAAGTATGTTCACAAAGAAGAAACTGCCTTACTACTTATGAAAAGACTTCACAGTTAGCACCCCATTTAGGTGAATTGGATAATTTGCACCTTTTCTCCCATCTGCTGTTTCAGTCTCTGTGGTCCCATCCACACTACACCGCTTGCGCCCAGTAACGGATGCAATCTATTCCGGCCGTGGAGCAGTGCAGTGCGTCCACACCTCGGCAGTGTCCGTTACGGGACTGGCACCGCGGTCCACAGATCGGATCCGGGCACTGCTACAGTGGCGCCCGATCCCAATCAGCTCGCGCTGCGCTTTGTGCCCTGCAGGACCATACCGGCAGTCCACACTACCACCGCAACAGTTCCAGGGCAGGACTGAGTTCGATAATGGTCGGAAACCACCTTTCAGGTGGTTTCATTAACGTTAAGAAAACGCCTCCTGTAACGTTACCAGTGTAAACGCACGCTGTTACCGATGCGGTTTACACCCTCGGTAACATTACAGAAGGGTTTTCGGGCTGCAGTGTGGACAGGGCCTGTGACAACAGAAAGTTTTCTGATAAACTGTTTCAACAAAAAGTAAATGTTAAGTATTTAAGTGTACTTATGTTTGGCCAGTGGATTTTGAAAGCACAGTCAATTATGTACAGAAGGTAAGGCCCCAGGGGCTGTATGATGCTGGTGGGCAGAGTAGTGCTCAATTCACATCTGAACAAAGACATGAAAACTGGGAGACACCTTTTTCATGGACACCAAGTAAAAGAAAAAGCATCCACATGTCTGCGAGATGCATAAATCCATTTGAACTACCTCCACTAATCACTTGTGAGTTTTTTAGGTGAAGACACTTTATTTCAAAGAAGCAAATTCAGCAGTTTTTTTTTTGCTCCTCCTACCCCTGGCACCACTCCTTCAG
Source organism: Neoceratodus forsteri (assembly GCA_016271365.2). Lineage (NCBI taxonomy): Eukaryota > Metazoa > Chordata > Ceratodontiformes > Ceratodontidae > Neoceratodus > Neoceratodus forsteri. The sequence continues at coordinate 69,283,256 of JADMNL010000035.1, forward strand.
GCCTGCCAAGGCCCCCACCACCGCTGCTGAGTCCCGACCACCATCCACTGCCCCTTACTGCTGTGCTACCAGGTAACCCAAAGTAACCCTTCATTGAGTGGGCCCCTAACCCTGTGGGAGGCTACCAGGGCAGGAGAATTGTCCTAAAGAGCTTCCTGTGTATCCTGAGCATGGCAGGGGTCAGAACAGACACATGTCTGGGGCTTCCTGCTTAAAGGGACCAACAGCTGTTCTTCAGTTAGTCAGCGGGTGTTTCCCCATTTTCTTTGGAGCATGACAGCCACATGATGTCAAGGCACAAGCCGACGTCCATCACGCTCCCTCCTGCAGTGAGGGCTGACACGTTGTCGTGCCTCTGGCCTCCACCAGGGGCCAGCAAATGCTGAGCAGTGAACCCACCTTCCCTCATAGGAGAAGGTGAGTGGTTGTTGGACACTCAAGCCTTCACCCACCAGCTGGCCCTCCAACACCCAAGTATGTTCCCTAACCCTGGTCAGCGGTGTCACAGGCAGAAATCCAATTCAGGCAGTTAAATTATAGATAGGAAAAAACAAAGGTAGTCCACCTTAGTGGTGATGGTTCAGATTAATTCACATCTGAATTCTAACAAGCAAAGAGACCAAGTCATTTGTAACTTGTGCATGTGGGATGTGGGTGTTGAAGAAAGGGGATCATAGTGCTGTCACTACTGCCATCACCCCTGAGGGATGTGGACTGCATTGTTGGTACTGCCAGCACACCGAAGGGGTGGGGGCTGCAGTGCTTCTGCCATCACCACTGGTGGATGGGGAATGTAGTACTGCTGCTGTCCCACCTGAGCAATGGGGGCCTTAGTGCTATTACTGCCATCACACTTGAGGAACAGTGAACGTAGTACTGCTGCCATCACACCTAAGGGATGGGGGGGCCACAGTGCTGCTGTTTCTGTCACACCTGAGGGAGGGAGATCGTAGTGCTTTTGCTGCTGCCATCACACCAGAGGGATGGGGGCCGTAGTGCTGTGTTGGTGCTGCCATCACACCTTAGGGATGGGGCAGTAATGCTGCTTCCATCACACCTTAGGGATGGGAGCTGTAGTGTTGCTGCTGTCATCACATCTTGTGCCTAAAATAACTTTTAATTTGGTACAAGGATGGAAGGATGTGTAATAGTGGAGGTCAAAATTACTAAAATGCATGTTAGCAGAGTTAAAAATTGTTAAATAAAGTACACAAAACCAAACACCGGTAAAACTGGATTTTGGCTTAGCAGACACCGGTGACAATACCGTTTTTTACAATGTGCAAAACGGAATATGCCCTTTCTCAATCCCGGTAAACCAGTGTCCCTGTGTATGACAGGAGGGGATGGGTGTGGGAGGCTCTATAGGGGAGGCTGGTGGCCATTGAACTAGCCTGGGCAACCTGGGGAGGGCTAGAGTTCTTTTTATTTTTTTCACTTTTTAATTTTTTTTTATTTCCTAAATACAGCAGCGTAAATGGTGGATACAGTTCATTATTCAGTTCTCAGTAGTGTATAGCCCATTAATCGGGGAAGCAATATTCAGATTGGTGTGTCCCCACTAAATAGTCTGATTTGTGCTAGTCACAGAGTGGCTCACAATGAGTGGATTCAGATTCAGCTGGGAGCCTCCAGCCGCTTTCTTGCAGGCCACTGCCTTTTAATAAGTAAGCAATAACACATGCAATAGTGGGAGTTTCCTTCCTTTCTTCCTTCCTGGGCATGATTTTGCATGTACAGGGATGGCGATTGGAGGATTGGGGGGGGCTCCACAGACCTCCAATAAATACTTGTATTCATGTGGGGATTGGAATTGGACACCAGGGACATGTAATGGAATTACCAGGATAGTGACGGAGGTGGGGGGGCACTAGATGTTAGGGGCAAGTTTTTAGATTTACGGGCTGGTGATGGGGGGGACCACTAGACACCAGGGAAAGTTTGACAGTCCTATGAACTGGCAATCAGAGGACGGGTTGGGGGGGACTTCTAGGCACCAGGGGCAGGTGTGCTCCTCCAACCGCCAACGTAACTGTTGGTTGCAGTGCCTCCACTGGCCACTAAGGTTCCCACAGTAAGGTAGGCTTCTTCTTGGCGGTATTTGTGATGTGCAAAGTGACCTGTGCTAACCCTTCTGCACAACGCAAATGCACTGAATATTATGCTGTGCTGGTATTCCTGTCCTTGCCCTTCCTTTGGCCCAACACATACGTTATTTTGTTATGAGTGCACTAACCCTGTTGGCACGTGCAAAGGTCCCCTCTGAATGTCGTGCACTTGTGCAAACCCCAGGCAAACAGGGCACAGTTACTTTGCCCACCTGGCATCATTTTGAATATCTGACCCTGGGTTTGGAAGAAGCAATAAGGAGCAGATTAATGCTCAAGGATCAGCTAGCTTGTTTTTCTGCATATGCTCGCAATAATAAGTAAATGGGATTAGAAATACAGAGCTGATCAGAACTATAAGCCACTGTAAATCATGTTTCTCAAAGTTCTTTTCATGGAGTGGGTGGCTCTTTAAATGTAGAGAATATGTAACATATAAGATGAAATGCATCTAAAAAACATATTTTTGTAAAGTTTCCCCTTAGATATCAGGATCCATGTTAGCTGTGAATTATGTCCTATACTTTTTTACTCCATTTTAGATGGCCTTTTACCTCCTGACTGGTACAGTGCCTTTCTTTCCACAGTTTCAGCCTGCTTTAGCATTTGTTTCACATGTGCTCCTGTTATACGGATGGGACTAGGCTTATAGGAATATTCTCAGCTGTTTGTGCACACTTGTTGTCCCATAAGATCAGGGATCAGTGTCTGCTGCAAGCTAGTTCACTTTAGTCACGTGGAATGGGATGCTAAACAATAGATGTTCAACCCCCGCCCCCCCGGCATGGGTTAGCTGAAGTCAACTCAAACCTCCCATCTCCTTCAGGGCACAAAGGTAGCAGAACACTGTGTGGGCAGTGGCCTGTGGCAGGGGACAGGGCCCAAGATCATTCTGCCAAAGCCATAAGATTACCTTCTTCTTTAGCTTGCCACTCCCTATGGGATAGTCGTTCTAGGAGCTCCATGCCCACAAATGCCATGCATGTCCAAGCAGAACCCAGCCAACGTCCCCCTCCCACTGTACCTTCACTCCACTGCCACCTATGGTCTCACAGGTGACTGTCTTGTAGTGGAGGTAGCAACCCTCGTGCCTCTTGAAGAGCATTCTGGGATGCTCAGTCTTCCTTCCATGGCCGACCCTTGATGACACCCCGCGGCCGACCCTTAATGACCCCCCTCTCACTTTCAAACCCAGGTCACCAATACTGCAGGTGGTATTACTATTATCAAGTTGGTGGGCCAGCAATCAAGCTATATTAAAAGGCGCTCCCCTGTTGTTATTTCAAATGTAAACAAAAGTGCTAACGGAGACTCAAAATGGGGACAAAGGTTATAACTTAAGACAGGAGATAAGGGACAATCAAAAAAGTATATTATAGGCCAGAAGTGCCACCATAACATGCACTGCTACTTTAAACATATTGTTATGGGGCAACATAGGTTGCTGGAGGATAACTGGGCAAAGGATGCTCATAAAATGCAAAGGGGAAAAAGAAAAGGGGATCCGTGCACTGTGACTAGCAGGACTAAACATAGAAACATAGAATCCGATGGCAGATAAGGACTGCTTGGCCCACCTAGTCTGCCCATTTTCCTACCTAACTGATAAGCTGCAGATCCTAGTTAACCAACAGCCTACTTCCTCCTACCCCCCACTAGGACTGCCTTATGTCTGTCCCATGCAATCTTGAATTCCCTGTGTGTGGAGCTTTGCCCCGGGCAATGTAGTAGCAGTAGTAGTATTAATATTAGTAGTAGTTGTAGTATTAGTAGAAATATCAGTAGTAGTTGCAGTAGTAGTAGTATTAGTAGTAGTTGTAGTATTAGTTGTAGTAGTAGTAGTATTAGTAGTAGTAGTATTAGTAGTAGTTGTAGTATTAGTAGCTGTAGTTGTACTAGTAGTATTAGTAGTTGTAGTATTAGTAGTAATATTATTAGTTGTAGTATTAGTAGTTGTATTAGTAGTAATAGTATTAGTAGTTGTAGTATTAGTAATAGTAGCAGTAGTAGTAGTATTAATAGTAGTTTTAGTATTAGTAGTAGTTGTAGTATTAGTAGAAGGGTTTATTTATGGAGCGCCCTGTCCCTGAGACTCAGAGCGCTTTGTAGAATTATAAATAAAACAAGGAAATAATGTAACATTACTTAAAATGGTACATATAACAGTGCAAATGGCATCATAATTAAAACAATAAAACTCTAAAGACAGTAAAAGATTGGTGATAGATGGGAGAACCAAGAGACTACAAACTGATGGCAAAAGCTCTGTAAATAGGAGATTCTTCAATTCCCATTTGACAAACTCCATCAAGGGGGGGGCCTCACTCAAAGATCTAGGCAGTCTGTTCCACAGGGCTGGGCCAGTGACTCAAGAGCCCAACAACATGACGATTTTATGGTGAGATTTTTTTTTTTAGAATGTATTACTTGGACACAGTTCATGTTTTTGACTACAGTGCAATTCATTCACTTCATTGCTGAGCTGCCTTTTTTTTTTTTAAAAACAATTTTTGGCCAGGAGAGACACACTAAGCCAAATCTTGTTTACAGGTGCATCCTGTGAGGACAGAAAAGTTCAATGGCTTGCTTATGGTCAGGCGGTATACTAGTGGTGGCTGTAGGATTCAAACCCAGTGTTCCAGATTTGCAGGTTAATGCTGTTAACCATTACACCATAGTGCCTTCCCAGTACAGTGCTGCTACAGTTGCTCTTGACCTGCTTGCTAGCTGTATCTTTATGCAACGTTACGATGCAAAATCCGTCACCTGCCCCTCAAAGGATGAGGTTGAAATCCAGTAGTTTCATCTGCTCAACACAACGCATTTTCTGAGAAAAATACTTTAATAAGCACATAAATAGTAAATAACATTTTAAACATGGCATCACATTTTCAGTGGGGTGCTACTTTCCTGCTGAGAGAGAGAGAGAGAGAAGGAAATATAGCGGGACAAGTTACAGTACTCGAGGTCACACCAGAATATTTTGGCTGTGGTAGTGATCGACACTAGAAGGGTCTTATGTTGCATAGTTCCTACTCCATCTAGTGGGGCATTATGTATTCCTTTGTGTGCCTGTTTCTGTTATTCTAGTGCTTTCTGTATAGCTGATTATTTTCTGCACTAAACTGATCTGAAACCTGGCAAACTCATTCAAGTAACTACTAGGGTGGAGCCAAACCAGGTGGAGTTAACACTTGCATTTGTGTTGGCATATGATGCAGCAATTCACGAAGCATGTGGAATACAGGAAAAGCTTGTGAAACCACAAAGTATATCATCTGCGGATTCTTTTCCCAGCAGTCTGTGGTTTGAAGATAAACAAACGCGGCACAAGCAGACTCTGTTTTGGGAAGTATTTGACTTCCATACATGAGGTTAAAAACATCACAAATAAGGGGGGAAGGATTTGACTCTCAAAATGGAAAAAAAGGAAAATAAGGGAATTTTCTGTTGATTGTAATGGAAGTCAGAAATAGTTGATTTCTCTGAAACAAAGGGGGGATTTTATCCATCATTTTTATATTAATGTCCCTAATTGGTCTGTCTTTGATTAATGGCTTCCAAAATGTGGGGCTTGGGAAATAGTTTGACTTCCAAATTGGAATCCACCCAAAAAACAGATATCCGAAAACCAAACTCCTAGAAACGAAATGCAGTGATTCTCAGACTTTTAATTTTGAGGCATTTTAAGACTTTTTTTCTGCTAAGTATGGTGAGGAGTGCAGTTTTTGTTTTACTCCACAGCTCCTCAAGTCCTACGGTACTTAGAAAAAAAAGCATGCCCTGCTGGCCCGGTGGCCCTGAGGGCTGAGGTGCTGTTGCAGTGCCTTTCCTCATGCTACACTGGCAACCTGGGTTCTATTGGGCCTGGGGTGCTGGGAGCTGGTTGGGGATGGGAGGGTGGGAGCTACATTGAGCAAGCTGCAAGGCAGCTCTCCTCTTCCAGGGAGGGTTCTCAAGTCATCATAGTCTTGGCTGACACCTAGTGAATGCTAGATGACTGAGCACAGATGGCTGGAGGCTGACACAATGTCAGGGAGGGTGGAGGAGGTAGCGGGCCAGAGAGCATGTGTGCCTCTATGCGCATGTGCCCTCTGTAGCCACGACCTCAGGTCGAGGAGAAAAGCCGGAGGAAAAAGGTCAGCACAGCAGGTGCATGTGGTGCCTGCTCACCTCACATACATCTGCCCCATCACTGGCACCTGCGGTGGCTACTGGATTGTGCTTTGGGGAGGGGGAAACAGCCCTCCACCTCCTAGCCCTGCTACAGGGGGAAGAGCCATGGGGGGAATCACACCGTCCGGTAAGCTGGGGAGATGTTAGACGAAGGAGGGGGTGGTGGAGCTAGCTGACAAGAATCCACCCTACCAGGGCTCAGAGCATAAACACCTAAATAAAAAAAAAAGAGAGAGAACAGATGCCTGAGATTCTATATGGGTTTTTTTCCCTCACGCAAAATGACTAATTTGTGATGATAAAATGTTGCCAGTTTGACACTGAAATGCAGATGTTTCTCTTTTATCATGGCGGCAAAGTAGGTGATTTGATACCATGTTATGGAGCACAAAGTAATTTTCGGTTCACAAGCTATCAGGCCTCATAGCACCTTTCTTCAGGTGAAGAGGGTACTGAGAGAGCTTCAGAGTTGTGCACTGGAAACACAAGCTGGCCCAATAAAACGTATCAAATCGCCTACTTTGTCTATCTGTTTGTAAAAGGACCAGTATGGCTATAATTTTTTTTTTTTTTTTTTAATGGGGTTTCTCCATATTTCACTGGAATTTCACAAGTCACACTGAAACTACACCAGCCGCAGTAGTGAGGTGGTGCTGAGTGTAGGCTAGTGTTTCTAAAAATGGCGCCACAGTGGCAGCATACAGCCACCAGCAGAATTTTCTGTGGCTACAGAGCTCTTTCGAACTCCAAGCATAAACATAATGAAATGCACTTTAGGAACTTGATTTTATTGTATACTTTGTGAAAATAAGTGTGTTATAGAGAGGGATTTGAGGCATAACAGGGGGTCTGAGGCGAACAAAATATGGAGTGTCACCACCAGTAAGTTCTAGTGGCTGCACCGATTGAGGTCACCAGGCTGTGTCACTTGAGAACCACTGCTGTAGGATAGCCCAACAGCAGAGCACTGAAAGGGTGCTGTGTCAGAAGACCTTGATAAAGTCCCGCTGGTGCAGCGGTAGCACTGCGGCTCACCGCGCCGATGACCTGAGTTGGGAATGAGCCGGAGTCATCACAGTGCCAGCCAGGGGAGGTGAGCAGCACATCCCAGAGTATGCTGTCCATGTCAGGGAGGGAGCACAGGTGAACGTTGCTGTGCTGCTGCAACCTGGGTGACCCCAGGTGGCAATGCAAGGAGAGCCGTGGAATCAGGGAGGAGTGCGATATGCTCCGACATGCAACACACATCAAGGACTCTCTTCAGTGTCTTGTAAGGGGCTGGGACAGAAAGAAATGGGGGGGGAAGCCAGCCACTGCAGGCCCCCACTGCCGACTGAGGCACCCTCTTCCATAGACAGCGACCAAGTCTCTGTCAGGGGGTAGTGCCACCTCCTGATCGCCCCACCCTGGGGGGGGTAAGCCATGGTGTCAAAGAGGTGAGGTAAGTCCTGGGGAAGATGGGTGAGGGGGGCTGGGTGAGTAGGTAAGATCGATGGGGGCTGGCTGGCAATAAGGGGAAAAAGCATACTAAATAAAAAAAGGAAAAACCTGATAAGAATTCCAGCGTGTTTTTCACAAGGTTTGATTTTGCTTCTTCCTCTGCTTCTTCTTTCAGCAACCTGCCGCTATGCACTAGGCATGCAGGACAGGACCATCCCGGATGAAGACATCTTTGCCTCCAGTTTTTGGTCTGAGTCAACAGCAGCCCAGTATAGCAGGTACGGCAACTATAGGCAACCAAAATCACAATTATAGATCTAGGGATCACCCCTAACCAATCACAGCGCTCCTTTCCTCTGTGCATGGGACACTCTCTTATTCTGTGAAAATCCAGTACACTTTTTTTTTGTGGTAATACCTTTTTATTAAACAAACTGAAGAACTGGATTTTCCTAATACTAATATGGCACCACTGACCTACAGCATATTCTGTGAAAAGTGTCTCGCGTGCAGCAGCCCCAGAAATGGGCATTGTTCGGGAAAGGCTTTTAAAAAAAAATTAACATATCATTGATCGAGTTCGAGCACTGAAATATTAATATGACCACTGAGACACCCCCCCCCCCATGGTAGTAGGGGTGGTCTCACTTACATTCTTAGGGTATCAGAACCACTCGCCTTCAGTTTACGGTTCTCATACCCTAAGAATGCATTTGAGACCACTCTTACAACCATTAGAGTGGTCTCAGCGGCCAAATTAACATACAGCATGGAGCTCTCGATCACATCAAGGGAGGGCAAAGAACAGGAGGGAAAACCGTTAAATAAAAACTGGCTTGCCACTCAGTAAAGCCCAGCAGCGAACCCCTGTTGCACCTCCACTAGTAACAGAACTCAGGCATGTAGCCTGTCGTCTTCATGAAAGCCATGATCTCAACTTTTTGTTAAAATGTAGCAGTGCATCGGAATGGGTCTGGTGGAATAAATGGGGATCCAGGCTTCTGAAATGTGCTGCCATTTGCTACTTTTTCGGAATAATAATTTTATTCATGAGAACTGGATACAATGTTGAGTCATTAGCCCTTTTCACATGGTCACATTTGCACTGGAGTAACCCAATTGCTCGGGTTACTCCAGTGCAAATGCGACCATCTGGGCACGTACCCAATCATGGTAAGCCACCCACTAAGCCAGTCCCACGTTCCCTGTCAAGCTGGGGACGCCAACCTGAGTGAACGACTTGCAGCAGATTAAACCCCCTGTGTGGACTGTCCGTGCCATCGCAACCCGTCCACTCTGTCCTTACAGTGGCAAGCGTCAGTCCAGCCCCCTCACACATGGCCCCTCATCATCTCAGACTGTAGAGGTGCAGAGAGGGGCTGTGTGGACTGGCAGATTCCCACTTGCAGATGGTCGGGACTGCACTTCTGTGGTCAGAATTTATAGCACTGCTGCCGTGTAAACACGGCTATTGACTGATTTACAGTTTCCCGTGGATCATTTCCTGCTGTGTCCTGGGAGCACAGGGTGGTTAAGTGACTTGGTTAGGATCACCCAGTGTGCAGGTGGAGAAGGTTGTGGGAATCAAACCCAGGTCCACTGGATACACCAAGCTCATTCACAGCTCATTAGTCCAATCCCTAAGCTATACTGCCAGCTTAGTAAAATCGATTTTATGAAGACGGCAGGCTACATATCTGAGTTCTGTTTCCAAGGGAGGTGCAACCACTGTTTGCTGTGGGGCTTTGCTGAGTTGTGAGTCAATTTGTTATTTTAAACTATGAACAGTGTCTAAATGCCTTAGTAACTCACTTCAGTAGAGTACTAGTGTGAAGGCACTCTGTTATTACAAGGTCTCAGAGTCTAAATCCCACTATGATGGCTCACGACAGTAGAGCACTGATGCCAAGACTCTGTTATAAAAAGCCCTGAGGCTGAATCCCTGAACAGTGGCTCATCAAACTAGCCCACTCGTGCAGAGACGCTCCGCTACAAAAGGCCACCCGTTTGAATTTTAGTGTGCTGCTAATAGCTGCAGAATTGATGGTTGTTTGAGACTTGAACACAGGTGCATTAAATGGAAAAGATTCACACTGATAACACCAAAGTCCATGGTCACACCTACTTCCACAGGAGACTGAAACTTGGGCCTTTGGTGTTACCCAGAAGTATGACTAGCCATATTGCTACAGTGTTTCCTGTATGAATTTCTATTGCTCTGCTGTCTTTTTACAATATATGCAGATGGAGAATACTGTGACTGCTGTGGTTTCATACAGCTCAGCTGCATCTTTCCTGCTCATATCCTCATGCTATAGCATATGGTTAAGTGTTGTTCAGTATACATTTTAGTGCACTCCCAGATTTTATTGTATCATTTTATAAAGTACTTATGTGACATAATGCAGCAGTGAAAGAAAATTGGGGGAAAAAAGTTCACCCTGCCTTTTTATTGCCATATATTCGTTTACACTTCGTGTCAGTTAAGTACCATGTAGTTACACTGTAACTACACTATAACTACATTGCAGGTGCAATGCAGTTGCATGCAACAAACATGTAACTAGATGGTAATTACCCTGTTGCATTAATGATTAGCTACGTTGAAACTGACACTTAACATATAACCAAGGATTCCAGGCGTGTTCAAGTTTTGTTTGTTGGTAACATTTTTTAGTTGCAGCAACAAAATAATATTTCAGGTATCAAGACCCCCATGGAAGCAATAAAATAAGTATATTAAACTACAGCCACTGCTGCTACAGTAAGAGCAGTGGTGGTATCCCTATCACTAAATGGGTGTAATAACCATGAGCATTTGTGCCCACTCAGTCGGGACCAGTGCAGTGCTTCCACATTTGGCCGTAAGTTTTGGCATTTTATTAAAATATAACAGTGGTATTAAAAATAATGATCATTGCAGCTCCGGACTCCTGCAGCAGCATTGCAAGCTATGTGGGGACAGGAGCGGGTTGCAGTGTTTATTTGCAAGTCATCTTAAACAAGTGTCACCTGAACAGCCAACACAGATGGGCAGAAAGGCCCTTGGTTTAACATCTTATCTGATGGAAAGCACCCCTAGTGCTGTGCTGCAGTGTCCATTGTTGGTATTTGTCCACAATCCTAGTGTGGAGCAAGAGCCCATGACCTTCTACTGCTCCAGGCTGGAAACGAGCATGCAGCCTTCTGAATCCTAGACAGTATCCCTCTGCTTGCCTGAATCCTCTGCGGGCCCCTCTGGATCCTCCCTCTGTTGCCCACAGTACCTGCAAAATCAGATGCCTACCTTTCTTTCCAGCATGATGGTGGCAGCTTGATGGTGGTGGTGGTGGTGGGGGGCATTGGAGACCCTATGATGTTGGGGGACTGGGGATGGGACCTGAAGGCAGTCATTGGAACCACTAAGCTGGCCATTTCTCTGTTCTGTCGATGTTCCCACTTGTCTTCCTATAATAGAAACCACCATGATTCTTCTTGGTGGGTCTTGACCATGCCATGACACCTAATTGTCCTATGAGGCTCTGATACAACAAGAAGCCCTACCCCCCCCCAAGTCTGCTTCTGCAGCATACCTTAAACGTTACTCTGTTGTAGCCTGATTTTTACTCTGCCCTGTCATTCACTACTTTTTCTTACGGGACTCCCACTACCATAGTGGGGGAGATAGGTCAGTGGTCTCCCATACCACAGTATGACATAAATTTCATTAGCCCACTGAAAGAGCGGGCAGTCCATTTTCCTGTTTTTATTGGAGCAGTCTTGAGCAGCGAGTATTAAGGTGTTAATGATGGGGATATTTGTTTCACTGCTCTCCTGTGCAGGTTAGACACCAGTGATGGAGATGGGGCCTGGTGCCCCCGCACCCCGGTGTTCCCCAACAATGCCGAGTTCCTGCAGATCAAACTGCACAAGCTGCACTTTATCACACTGGTGGGGACGCAGGGTCGCCATGGCAATGGGCATGGCAATGAGTTTGCCCGCTTCTACAAGCTGCAGTACAGCCGGGATGGACGGAAATGGCTCACGTGGAAGGACCGCTGGGGGAAGGAGGTAAGAGAACAGCTGGTACTGGTTACTGTGGAAACAAACACACCTTTTCCGGTCATGACATAATCATTGCTAATATTGCATACACCTTTCCACTCAATGTTTTGTCTTCCTGTACCCCTTCCCCCAGGTCTCACCTGGAAACGAGTCTTGGCTCAGTGTGCTTTTTCCTGCTACTATTTTTTAATAAATACTGTAGAATAGGAAATATTCACGGTACATAAATCTTCACTATATTCACAGAAGTGCTCAGAAGAGTAAAATAAAATTACGCTAATTAGCACTTTTTCCATTACGGTGAGTGGAAGACTTTTAGGTTGGAGTGAAAATAAATTGACACAAATATGGCCACTTTGTGGCTAGCGCTATTTACAAGTTCGCATTCTTTTCCTATTGTACAGTAATGGAGGGTTTCCACTATAGCAAACAGATGAATATTTTACAGATCTTCCACTTATAAGAATATATAACCATTGAAAGCTTAAAAGGAAAATTGTAGCATGCCATTACTTCAGCTGTATAACAGTGGCTATTTGAGATGTATGTGGTATCCAGTCATGAGCACCTACACCGTTTTCATAAAGTCCTACACAAGGCTGGCCCAGTGGCACTGAGGGATAAGGCCCTGGACACCACACCTCATGCCATACCGGTGACCCAAGTTCGGGAATGGACTCGGGCTGCCGGGGGCTGGCAGGGAAGAGGAAGGATTGAGCGTCCCATGACTGCTGTCCTTCCTCTGGGGTGGGTGGGAATGGTGCATCACGCTGCAGTGGTGACTAGAAGGAAGAGAGTGCAGTAGACATCAGCATGGACATGCTTAGGCGTCATTGCACGTCCGGCTCCCTGGGGACTAGAAAAGCAGAAAAATGATGGGGCAACCTCAGCAGCTGATGGCCGTGCCTTGCGCCCCCAGACATGAGAGGTGCCTTTGTTGGGGTGTGGCCGGCTCTGTGTGATGGGGCAACTATCCGTGTGCCAGACCAGATCTGTGGGTGCAGATGCTGGCAGCTGGAGGTCATAGGACCTACTCTGCTAGAGGAGAGAAAATGTTCAATGATAAAAACAAAGTCTTACATAAAATTAGAGGAAGTTTGACCTACAGTACTTCACTACATGAGTGAAAAAGGCTCATTTACACTGTGCCTGTTGACAGCAGCTAGTTTCTAATCATTCTTAAAAATTATTTGGAAGCCCCAAGGGAGCCAGGTTCACATGGCATCAGTGTTGCCGCTGCCGTTTTCTTTTCTAGTGATTCAGGTGTTGTCCCTGTCAGCGTTGGGTAGGTGGGGCATTGCAGTGTTGCAGGTGGTTTAGCAATTCACACAGCACAGTAAACCACCAACACCGCACCACAAACCCAGGGAAAGAGGAACTGCGGTGAAAATCAGTAAAACGGCAAGGTTCACACATGGGTAGGGGCACCAATCTTGCCACCATAACCCACTGACAACAGCTCACTGTTGGCTGTGTGAACGAGCCTAATAAGATGGACAAAAAATGTTCCCTCCAGTGCTAGAAACAATTCAAGTTACAAAAGAACAACAGAACTGGCTATCTTATGACAAAATTGACAAGAACTTGCCCCCAACCATTCATAAACCCACACTTTGGGGGATGGGTAGTCACTAGTTGTGTCTTGTTTACAAGACAAGTTAAAGTTTTCATTTGTAACCTGTGTATTTCTAGAACTAGAAGAACCATACGTTAAGCATTTCTCTAATGCAGAGAAAATTGGTGCTATCTCTGAATGTGCAGCAGGGACAGACCTTTTTGGACTGTCCAAGCTTTTCCCTACTAAGTTATCACACATTTTGATGAGTATTTAACTTAGTGGATCTTTTCTCCTTTTAGATATCACATCTTATGTATAACTGGCGAAGTGTGCTGACTAAGCCTGGAGATAGCAAAGGGTAAAGTCTGTTATGCCTTAAGGTGAACGGTGGCTGTGTTCATGGGTAACAAATGGGCTTGGAAAGTGGTGTAGTGCCTCCACCCTTGGTGGGTCCTTTTGACCAAGCACTGCCAAGGTGTTCCCCGACAAGAAATAAATACAACCATCACCCTCTGTGATAGGGAATGCAATAACACAATCCACTCCCCACTATCACTCTGGGCATGCAAGTATACAGCAAGGCAATCATGGAAAATACATGGGCAGTTGCAAATAAAACAACAATGGGTTTATTTGAGGGTTGGAGAACAAGGTAAGGGGCAAGGGAAGGAAAGGCAAAAATAAAGACAGCAGTTTGTATTCACCCCCACTGTAAGGCGTGTCTCAGCACCTCTCCCCCCCACTGGTGCACCAGTTAACCCCACAGTCCCTCTGGGAGCTCCCAATTGCAGTTCAAGTGTGCTCACAGATGCAGAGTTGCAGGCTGGTGACACTTGGACGTTGGTGCAGCACAGTGTAAATTCGGTTGTTGGCTGCAGCTGCGGACTGGCAACTAACACAACTGGATGGACAGTTAAAGTGCTACTCCTGGCCATATACCGTAGCTGTAGGCTTGATTCTAAGGTCATGCAGGAATGCCCAGAAAGTATCTAACTAGCTACTGTAGCTAAGCAAGAGGAATGATAGGTTCTGTGGACAAAACCCAGTACTCACAACCGTTTGATGACAAGCTAGTGCTGTTTCCATGGGGACGTCTCCCCTGCTTAGGCAGATTATGGCTGGATGGTCTTTTATGTAAGCTGGATACAGGTTTGGCAGGCCCAATGTGCTTTCTGTGGCAATGGGTGTGGGCCATAATGGCTTTAGATGATGGGAGCTCTGTTCTGTAAGCTGGTCACATGTGCAACGAACCCAGTGTGCTTCCATGTGGTAAAGGGTTCTGACTGTGATGCTCCAGATGGCGACGATCCTATTCGTCCCACAAGGGGACTTGCCTTCATCCACCCCAATAGGTGGGCAATCACTTGGGACCTCAGCTGGTTAGGGCCCCAGGTGCACAGCAGCTTTCGAGGCAACCTCTGCTCGAATCCAGTGCTGGAGCCCAGGCTTGGCACTCGAGCTGCATCAATCCCTTTTTCCCGGGGTCTCAAGTCTGTTTTGGACAAACGTTTTAGTCAAACAGGAACAGCAGTGAGCTATTCACAAACACTGTCCACTCCTCAGAGATTTCTCTTCAGATAAATCTGCTCTATTTGCAAGTCTCTCCCTTGTGCAGAAATCCACAGATTAAATATCAGTGGCTAGCATCTTATGCACTATTCTTTATGCTAAACCCATTGCTCTCAGTGGCTCTCAGTGCCAGGGGAAAAGCATGCATGCAAGCCCTGAGCTAGCTTGCAATTCAGAACTGTCTTGCAGAGCTGAGCTCCAAACAGATGTCAGTTTCACAGGGACAGAGCTAAATTAGTCTCCAAAGTTCATGTTTCCAGGGGAGGAGTGGTTTTACACCTTGTGCAGCTTTGAGAGCTGCTTGAAACCGAGCAATCTCCTTGCTGTGGGCTCTCCGAATCTGAAGGCAGTCTAGGGGCCAGTTTAGTGAAGAGAAGTGGTGGGATGCTGGTCATGGTAAGAAGGGCACTGATCACACCCACAAAACAAATGACAGTGTCCAGTCCAGGGCCGAGGCCCGTAGCTGAAGTCTAAACCAGGACTACGGTGAAGGAGCAGTGCAGGGGAAGACAGCAGCAATGCTCCAGAGAGAGTCAAATGCATACATCCATTTAGAATAGAGTTTTATATCTATATAGACACAAAATCACACATACAGTAATAATGCAAAGCATCATGGGATGTACCGGTACATGTAAATCAACACAAAAACTTAAATTGGTTGGAGTATGTGTGATTTTTTATTTCTTTGAAACTTGGCTGTGTGGCCAATCACCTTTTCAGGTAAACCTTGCCTCAGTGCTTTTGTGCTGTGGTTCTTTATCTGTTTACACACACACATATATATATACACAGTATGTGCATATATTACACCACACTCATGGATATTCACGGTGCCAAATTAAAAAATATATATTTTGAGGAAGGCTGAAATAATAAAGAAGGGTTTTTTTTGTATATATTTTTAACATGTCAAGAAAAAAATCTAGGCACTTCATTGGCTAAGAGATGTTACCTGACTCTGCATTAAATGCCTAACACTACACAGTCAGGTGCCAGATGTAATTTATACCCACCTCCAAAAAAAAACCTACTTATGATGAGCCATTTAGTAAGCACAATAAGCCACTTCAAGATGTAAAGTACAAGACTGTAATGCACTTCCCTGGGGTGTAAGGACACTCGTCCCTTTGCCCTGTGCCTTACTTTTCACCCCCGGGGCATGCATTAAATCCGGTAATGCACATCCTGTCGTGATGTATTGCTTACATATACACATGCATGTATGTCAAGATGGCTACCATAAATACTGCTCTCTGATTGGATAAAGCAGGTCACCTTCAATGCCTATACGTACAGTGCTGCCTGCCAGGCTGAAGCATTATAGACACAGTTTCCGCCAGTGATATCTTGCAAAATTCTGCAGCAATACAATGTAATCCAAATGCAGTTATTCCAGTTTGTGACACAGGAAGTTGTGGTATCTGTATTACAGAGTGCTTCATCCTGGTGGATGGTACAGTCCTCACACATGCACAATGCTGTATTTTTAAAGCCAAATCTTTTAATCTCAAGCCATTTTTTATAAGTGCAGTAACACACTCCAGGGTGCTGTATTCACTGGGAGCTGTTTTTGCCATAAACAGCAATATGCACATATTTGCATAGTAATGATCTATATATTTTTTCACTTCATTTTATTCAGGGTTAAAGCCCTTTGAGTGCAGCTCAATTGCAATGGGAACACAGCTCACAAATACTATACAGGGTTACACATGAATTACAAAATTATGTAAAAAGTGTAAAAGTAAGTAATATATAAAGAATAAAATAGAATAAATTCATACAGTTATAGCTTGTGGACATATAAAACCCAATACAAGTAATTCAGGTGATGTCAAATGAATCATAACAAGTACAGCTGACCAGTGAAGAGAGATACCATTTTCCATCAGAGAAATAGAGGGTCGTTTAGTAGCTAATGGGTCGCCAAGTAGATATGCCTGCTCCTTTGCATATAATCACTCACTTGCATTTTCAGCTACCCAAAGCTTTCTTTTTTAATTTCTTTTAACCCCTACCCCTTTCCCCCTCACTAATGCCAGAACCTTTTATCAAGTCTCATGCCTGTCAAAGGATTAATCTTCATGTCCAGGAGCTCTCTGCTATCCACATGTATCCAATCAGGCTAACTTAATTCACTCCACAGTCTGTCTGTTTGTTCGAATTCTTCTTTTTTTTTTTTTTTTTTTGTCTGTGGGTCCCCCTGTCCTTCACTGTGATCTGTGATCTCACAACTCCCCTTTCCTCTGGCCGAAAGGGCAGGTCAGCGGTGCCTTCACAGCCCATGCTGCTACTTAGTTGGCTGGCAGACAGAAGTAGTATGAATGTCATGTGGACTGCACCTTCCCTGCTCTAGAGCTGACACCCCCCCCCATGAAATGCTTGGATCCTAGCTGACCTTTTTGGGGATTTGGGGGCTCATATGCAAAGCCCCAGGACTCTCACCATGCAACTGGGGCAGCTAACAAACCTAACAGTACTGTGGTAACAGAAAGGACTGTGGCTCCATTTTGTCCCTGCCATCTGCCTCCTGCAGTGACTGTATGTAAAATAGTGGATAGGTGGCCACCCACAACAAGGCTGTGTTTCCATTGAGGGAACTGATGACATCAGAGAGACCTCAAGAGTGAAGCTCGAGAGGTCTCTCTGATGTCATCAGCTCTCAAAATGGAAACACAGCTTTAGTTGTGGATGGACACCCATTCACTATTTTATATAGTATATGGTTCCCTGAAATGTGTTCATACCTTGTGTTCACACTTTCACACTGGTCCTCGCTATATTCCTCCTCTCTCCACTCCCGTCCCTGAAGATTCAAGTTCTCCTTGCTGCAGTGCCATCCCCAAAGATACGCACAGCAGTTCCACTCTGCTCTGATCCCATAACTGTGCCAGTAATTAAAAAAAAAAAAAAAAACCTGCAAATTAATAGTTTGGATACATGGAGCTGACTATAGCAATCCATGTCCAAACTGGGATTATGAACTGCTCGCCCAACCGCTCGCTAAGTACTGCCGCCATTTTAGAGTGAATTTTTCTAAACAGAACCATTGCAGCCAATCAGATGGCAGCTACCTCTCAGCTCATTCTCGGTGCGTAAAAATCAACGGGACCTTATCCAGCACCCGACCTGTTCACTCCGGGGTCCCCCAGGGCTCTATCCTGGGGCCCCTCTTGTTCAGTCTCTACCTCAACACCCTGTCCAGTGCTTGCTCCTGCAGAATTCTTCTTTATGCAGATGATGCTGTTCACTTTGCCTCTCACCATAAACCTGCTTTACTCCAGGACTCTCTCCAGCTTACCTTTAACCAAGCTGAAAAATGGTTCAAGGATCATAGACTTGTTATCAATCTAAAAAAGACCAAGTCTATGCTATTCACCCACCACCAAAACAAGTCCAGAAATGCCTCCCTCCTAATCCTCCCCAGCACACAGCACCCCTTAGAGTAAATGTC
The DNA here is from genome assembly GCA_016271365.2 of Neoceratodus forsteri. Taxonomy (NCBI): domain Eukaryota; kingdom Metazoa; phylum Chordata; order Ceratodontiformes; family Ceratodontidae; genus Neoceratodus; species Neoceratodus forsteri. The sequence goes on from JADMNL010000035.1 coordinate 69,301,608, forward strand.
CACATACAAATACCTACTGATTACCTTTGACACTGCTCTCACTTTTCACCACCACATAAATGCCTTCTCAGCAGCCACCAACTCTCGGTTAGACCTTCTCTACCGGCACAAGGACTGCCTCCCTCCCCATCTGGCTGGCCATCACATCCTCTGTCCTGTCCCTAGTGGATTATGGCCTGCCAACATACGGTGCTGCTGATAACACTGCCATCAGTAAAATCCAAATCTCTATAAACAAGGCCTGCAGGCTTCTGACCAGGGCACCCAGACTTACCCATGCCTGCCTACTCTATGCCACCACAAACCTCCTCAACCTTGAAGAAAGTCTCCACTACCAAATTTGCCTACTATCCAAGAAAATTCTTCTTGGGCTCTCCCCCCACCCCCAGGGGTGGCTGCATCCCTTCAACTCACCACCCCAACTGTGGCTACTCGCAGCTTGGATAAGGCCACCCTACAGGTGCCCAGGACCAGGACCTCCCTAGCCCAGCGATCTTTCTGCTACAGGGCTCCCTCCTGGTTCAACTCCCTGCCAGTCAACATCACCAACACGCTCAAAATTGATCCCTTTAAAAAAAACCTTCTTGATCACCTTTTTAACACACACTGCTGTAAATGCAACTAACTAAATCCCTGTGGTCTCCTCGGGCCTCTGAAGACTCATGCCATCCTGCTCACTCTAATTTCAACAAAGTCCTCTGGACTGCTCCCCAGCTGCTGCTATCTGAAAATATTTTCTCCCTCATTGTTACGCATTGCATCTACTATTTGTGCCACACGTTACCTGTGTAAATTGTACATACTGCTCTGTATCACTGTAATAATGCTGTCATCACTGTTACTTATGTATTTTATGTATTCACTGCCTGTCTTTAGAACATTGTATTATTGTTTTGTCCTGACTGTGACGAGGTGCCTTTGTAAATGAGTCTCTGACTCAAAGGTTGTAAATCCGACTTGTACAAATAAATAAAAAGTTCAGTGCAACAAAGTTGCTGTACTATCGAGGTAACATCATAACGGTAGTACAACAACTTTTTTGACCTTTGAACTGTCCTGTAACAAGATTTGGAAAACCATTGTTTTCCATACATAATAAGCCCTAACCATATACTATACCCAGTTTGACCATGTACAAATAGCTGCGCTCACCAACCAGAATGCCATCCCACCAGCAACATCATTCTCCTTCAGGAATCTGGGTAGTCCTGCTTTGAACACTGGAACTGTGTAACCTCACTGGGTAGACTATTCCATATGTTGACCACCCTTACGGTGAAGTAATGCTTTCTAATGGTTCCCTTATCTAACCCCACCCTCCCACCCATTCTGAATGGATTCTCTCCAGTTCTGTTTGCATTTACCAGCTCAGATAACTGTATACACTCCAGCCTCACAATCTCCTTTGGTATTCAGATTGCCATAATCATGTCCCCTCTCTGCCTTCTCTGTTCTATGCCAACTAATTTAAGTGTGTGCTTTCTGCTCTTCAGATTCTAAACTTCAAAAGCTTTTTTTAGAACCAGTTCTTACTGTCTTTACTGTAAAGTGCTTTGAGAAGAAGTTTGTATAATCACTCTCTATATGTTGCTGTAACCCCCTCTGACATTGAGTTTTGTTGTTGTTTTCAGCTGGTGTCAGGAAATGTTAACACCTACGATGTGGTGCTGAAGGACCTGGGCCCTCCAATCATAGCCCGCTACGTACGCATCTTCCCTGTGGCAAATCGTGCCATGAGCGTATGCCTGCGAGTGGAACTGTATGGGTGCCTGTGGAAAGGTGGGTGTCATTCTGTGAAATGATTAAAGGGGCACCTTTATGCCTAGTGGTCACAATAGTTGGAAAGCCCATAAAAGGCTCTTTCAAATGAGGCATTGAGCTCTTCTGTAGCTGGAAGCAGTCCAGCCATATAGACGAATGAGTCCGTCATCTGTATTTCTGGCATGCTTCCAGTTACAGGTGGGCCCGATACCTTGTTTGGGAGAGCTTTTCATGGGCATTCAAACTATGTCAGATGCTGTACATCAATGTTTCTCTTTAAATGTACCGACCTAGTGGCGGTAGCTAAGCCTGTGGTGCTTTAACCTGGGAGACTTGGAATATGGAGGTGCCATGAGCTTCAAAGTATGGCTCAGGCTGGGTATAAAACTGTGAAAATCAACATTTTACATGGAACAACACTGAGTAAAAATTGCCATCATAAAACACAAATCTCATTCATGCAAAATTGCATGTGTTGCTTGCAAAATCAGTGTTTTTTTTGTCAATGAAAACAGTAATTTCACATGAAAATTGACTATTTTTGTGCAGATTCATCGATGTGCCAAAATGGGCAAATCCTTGAGGTGTTCTGAAGAAGCATCTTGCAAAAATGGGGTTTTGTGGAATTTTGGCACACAAAAACAATTTGCGCAGACTTAGTATGGGGGTGACACATATAGTATTGGGCTAGGGTAGGCGAACAGTTGAGTGTTAGCCTACCACAGTTTTCTAGTACAGTTCAGTGCTCAGACTGGATGGAGACAGTAGTAAAGGAATAATGCCCTCCAGGGTGGGAGTTATGCTGGGATAACATCCCATCTCGGGTGGTTGGGCCCGAGGCCACCAGCCGAGGGCGTCCAGCACCCGAGAAGGGATGTTATCTCCCAGCATAACACCCACCCTGGGGGGCATTATTCCTATTATACAATGGCTTATTGTTTTATACAGAATAAAAAAAAATAATTTTCAAGAATATTTTATAAGTGTGGAAAAATATTTTTGTTTCTTAAAAGAAGAAGCTACAAATTAGCCAACAAATGCAAAAAACAATCAGCAGGGAGGTTATGCCAGGATAACATCCCTGCTGTGATGGCCAACTGACCAATCAGAAGCCAGGATTCTTTCTTGCCATTGTATAATGGAGACTGAAGCCCATTGTTTATCCACATGAAATTTACAAAACAAGTAAATGTAAAGCAAGCTTCCCGACACTATTCTACCACTGTGCCTCAACCCTGTCGTAAAAGTGAAGGCTCACCAAATAGGTGAGAGGGTAGTTTGGACACCATGCCCATTCAGTCCTTGGTCTCATTAGAGATTACCAACAAAGGTGTAGATCAGTGCCACGTCCTTTGGTGCTTTGCATGAGGAGGACACCTGTCCACTGGGTGCTGGAATGAGAATCCTCCAACTTATTTTGCATTGGCCACCTAATAGCGGATGATAATGGCTTCCATCTAGTAGTGACTTGAGCCAGATTTGAATCTGTGCGGGCAGGTGAAAGGCACCTTAACCCATAATCAATCCACCAAGCCATCCGGTACCCATGCCTGTGTTTCAAGAGCCCCTGATGAGTCTGGGGACAACATTTGTATATGAAGCCCAATACCTTATAGCAGTAAACTGGAAATTCACTTTAAGGCTATTATTAAATTAAAATGTTTTATTTTTTAAAGTAACGTTTTTATAACTTAAAGTCAATGGGCTGGATTTTCAAGCTCTGTAGTACGGTTTTGCCACAATTGCACTAATTGCGCCAAGACTATTAGACCACCAGAAAGGTGGTGTGACTTATTTTTATGAGAAACAACTTTATTAATTGCAACATTACAGGATGTATCTATATGGCTGAGTGCAACTGTCAAGCCTTTTATACATGCAAAACATGGAAATGTTTCTAACTTAGGATATCAGAACACTTGAAGAGTGTAGAGAAAAAGGTTGCTAACGAGGTGCTGGCAGTCTGGGTTATGAAATCAGGAAACTGACATTTTTTTCAGATTCCAGGGCATAGAACTAGTGTGCCTGAATGTGAGAGGAGAGGATTTGGAAAATAAACTCCTTACGCGGGAGGGGTTCTGGCAGTATGAACTGAGGGCACATTGCCCACCTGGACTAAACAAAATGTCTAGCTTACAACCATTTTTAAAGTGACAGCTTCCCAGTTATAAAGGATTGTAATTCCAAATTCTCTTCAATAAATAAATAAATAATATGATTTGGATATGCTTGTGTCCTTTTACTCTGTTATTTATTGGTTTTTGTAACATGTAACGCTCAGTCTATATATTTGTCTACAGTATTGTGCTGCAACTTATTTTATGTGCTGTGTTCTCAGTATTTACATGTATGTATTATCTTGACAGATTGGCTGACTTTTTAACACTTGTCCTTCAAATTATTTTATAAAATGGCAAGAAAAAAATGTATAGCTTTCATTGACCGAGAGACATCACCTAACTGTGCATTACATCTCTATAAATACATGGTCAGGCACCAAATCTCATGTTCCTCCCAAAAGAACAAACATAGAGCCATTTCATAAGTGTAATAAACCCCTCCAGGGTGTGCATCGTAAGGTTTTGATGCACTTCCCAGGGTGTAAGGACACTTGGCCTTCAACCTTGTGCTTTACTACACACCTGGGGTGTGCATTAAAATCCTATAATGCACACCCTGTCATGGCTTATTATTTACTAAATCAATTACTGTGTTTTAATTAGTATGCATATTTAAGGAGCATGTAAGTGTATGGTAAGCATGCCTTGATAAAGCACACATGGGTAAGTGTGAACTGGCTTGTGTGGTAGGGTGAGTGCTGCTGTATGCTTTTTATCATTATGTAGCTACACATTTGCCTTTTTAAACCTGACTGTTTTTGCTAGTCTTTACTGGGGTAGTTAGAGCTGCACATTTACAGGGATGCAGCTTCAGCAGTACCATTGTTACAAGTGCTGCGTTATTACTTTTGAAAATCCTGGTCTGATTGTTGCATAGTACATGAGGGGTTACAGCCGTTACCATCTCCCTTTAGACTGCGAGTCACCAAATGAAAAGGCTTCATTTCCAGCCGCGGTTTTATAATTGCAAGTATCAATGTCTGATCTAACGTTTCTGCTTCTTCCTTTGATTCTTGTCTCCTATACAGATGGTCTTCAGGCATACACAGCCCCGAAGGGTCAGGTCATGAATCTGTCTGAGCCAGTCTACCTCAATGACTCAACCTATGATGGCTTCAGTGCCCCTAAGTAAGTCCACTGACATTCTAGGTGCTTCTGCCTGTGTTTCTGAGCAGGTATACATGGGGGGGAGGGGTCAGGGCAACGGTCAGGTCACTCATTCACAATAACATGCAGACAAGTGATGAATGAGAAATGCCACAAGAATTCAGCAAATACTTTGGCTCTATCTTCTGGCACTAGATAGACGGCCCAGACTAAAGCTCACCAGATATTTATTTATTTAATCATCGGTTTACAGACCTTTGAGTCATAGACTCATTTACAAAGGCACCTCATCAAGAGAGCAATACATCACAGCAAACAAACAGTACAGTACATAACGTGTAGCTTAAAAAAGCAACCAGTGTTACAGGCATTCACTGGTGGTACACGCTTGGTAATGGGTATAGATAATGAGAGTAGAGACAATTCTGGTGTAACTACTTACCAAATTAACTGCAGTTTTGTACTGGATCAACTCAGATCACTAAAAAAGTCAGAATCACCCTAGTCCTGATGGTTTACATCCATCGCTGCTAAAACAATTGGCAGATTATATAACCAATGATGTAGCAGGCAGAGCTAGGCTCCTGTAATCCACTAGAGGGCATGATGCTCATAATAATGCTTGGGGCCAGATTCAGTCCCCAAAGCCCTTCCTTATGGTCCCAGCTTGCTCCATTGTTCTTGAATGGGACAAACCGTCCACAGATGCTGTAGTCCTCAAACATTGGTTACTGCTAAAAAAGCATTACTTCGTCTGGGACCGGCATTCTAAACAATGAGTAAGTGACTTAATTTCACAACACTACTGTCTGTGTAGTGTAATAGTTTTAGTATTAATGGTGCTTCATATGTACAGCAGCTTAGAAACCAGAGCAAACCCGAACCCAAAGTAGTATGTGAAAGACATAAACATAAGGTGCTTCCCAGGTTTCTGCAAATAAATTACTGTTGGCATCAGCAGGACTCAAATCTCATAAGATTAAGATAGCCCAGTGGCTTGGTAGTAGTGCTACTGTCTGCCACTCTGGGTTCAAAAGAGGACTAGGATTGCATGGGGGTTGGCCAGTGCGGGTGAGGGAAATTGTTTAACCAGGAAAGGCACACTAAGCCGAAGCTTGTTTCCAGGTGTGACCCAGGAGCACAGGGAAGTTATGTGACTTGCTCAGAATCACACAGTATGGAAGTAGGCGGCTTTGGGATTCAAACCCAGGTCTGCACCTCAGAGCCTTAAACCACTGCGCTATACTGCCTCCCATACAGGATCAAGCATCCCATGGGCTGCTGTCCTCTCCCAGGGGTTGGGGGGGTCTGGCTGCATGACTCATTGGCTGCAAACAGCGCTTGGGTGTAGTGGGTGTAGAGAAATGTTTCCCTGACAGGGACAGACCTGAACACCTTAAATAAAAGCACTATTTTGCAATTAGCAGTTCAGTGGTGAGCCGAGTTCTTGTCCTGCCAGAGTGTGACCTGAGTGCAGAGTCTCTTCTGGTTTGGGAGGATTGGTGGTAGTGCAGCAGAATTACCTAGGGAGAGGGCTACCATCAGACAAGAAGCATGTGTGTGCCTCGGCATGATGGGCAGCCCAGCGGTGAAACCACAGGGTGGAAAACCCCAAACAAGCAGGATGATAACGCGGCAATCCGCAGGTCCCTCCTCCATGACTAGGCACCTTCTCTGTGGACAAGTCTGGATTGTACACCGGAGGGGGTCTGGCATGTCCCACCGAGCCTGCCATGAGGGGTTATTTGGTGGGGTGATGGGGCTGAGTGAACTGAAGTCTGATTGGGGGGGGTCATTTGGTAATTGCAGAGATAAAACCTTTATAAAAGAAAAAATTCACAAGATTCCAGACAAAACTGAACTTTACTTGGTATATCTCGGTGATTAAAGGTGGAGGAAGGCAACGCCCATCGAGACCACCTTCCCTGCACTTGCAGAGTGTTTATTATAATCCATAGTCAAGTAGGTACTTATCCAGAGTATTTTTAAATACTTCAGAAGAGCTGATGGCCACCAAATAGTTAGATAAGGAATGCCAACGTTTGCACGCCCTGATAGTGAAGAAATCTTTCCTCTTATTGGTGTTAACTTTAGGGATCTGGACGTTCCATTCTTTATTACAGAAGGCATTTACCTGAAAGCATGTTCTTTGCCCTTCAGACTTGGGGCCCAATATTCAGTGCCAGACATTAGCGCCAAGTATCCTCTAGTGGTGCAAGTGAGATAGCACATGGCCAGCTTGAGGGTAGTATACAGAAAGTTAGCGTGCTCTGATTGGAGGGCGCTAACTGTCTGAATATGGGGCTGTCATGCAGGGCTGGCTTTAGGGTTTTTGGGGACCCCAGCAGGATTAGTGAAGTCATGGGTCCCCCTACTTGGCCCACCTTCACCCCGTGTGATTGTAGTCCATACATGCACCATTTTATTCTATTTTCGGGACAACCAGTGGTATATTTATGTTTTTTAGGGCAGACAGCAGTGCTACTCCTTGGAGCTGTTTTTCCCATCCATTACTGTCCATCTGCCTTTTATTGATTGGGTCATAGCTTAGTAAAGCATTTCGGACATCATGAGGCCACATCAGAAGGAGTCACACAGCCTGTTATTGCTCTTTTAAGAAGAAAGAAAGCTGAAGAAAAAAAATTAATAAAGTAAACTGCACTGGGTGGGGGGCCCCCCCCACGCCCACAGGGTTCGCTGGTGCCCAAAGCCAGCTAGGGGTCTGTGTGAGTGCAGCACACAGTGACTATGCTCTTTGCATAGCCCTCTACAGAAATATGGTCCCCCGGAGGGAATGGAGTGTGTTCCAAATGGGATCATTTCTTTAGGAGGTGTCGCTCCATCTCGGTCACTCAGATGATGGCCAGCTGAGCAAAGGGGCTGTGCTGGTGACCATCTGGTGTGGGCAGATTCCAGAGGAGGTAAGTGGGGGGGTATCGGGGGAGAGAGTGGAATGCGGAGGAGGGGTTTTAAGATGCGGGGGGGGACCACTAGACACAACAGGAAAGGACATATTGTTATGCCGGGCTGTCAATCGGGGCAGCGGGGACCACTTGATACTGTGGACGAGGTGGAATGAGTATTATAAAGCAGCAGATCAGGGGAATGGGAGGGGGCCACTGGATACCAGTGACGAGTTAAACACACTGGTCAAGGGCATATGTATGGTGATTTGGGAGGTGGGGGTGGAAATCCTAGCACTGACTCAGCTCCTGCCGTCGATCTACTACTTTGCATTTGGCAGTGGGAGGGGTGTTTTGATACCACTGTGTGAAGCGATAAGAGTAGGGTTTTGAAAGCATTGCACAGCGCTGCGATGGAGGCTGATTTGTGCTCTCAGAATCCCTGAATATATCTGTACCCCGTATGCGAGAATGATCCCTCTTTTGCATGAATGCAGTGGTATATTATGCGCATTTGTGCTATTGGGTTAACACCCGGGTCCTGGGGCCTCTGAATATGGCATCTACCTCATCTGTTACCAGTTAGCATGGCTTGAACGTGGTTAGCACCATGCTAACCTTTTGTATTTGGGGCCTTCACCTGTCCTCACTGCTTTTCCTGCTTTGAAGCCATAATCCTGTACTTGTGACATCAGAATCACATCCATGGCAACAGGCTGTGATATCACAAGCAGAGGATTATGACTTTACAGCAGGAATAAGCAACTGGGAACATTTGGGGGAGATTTTCAGTGCCTTGTCTCTGTTTTTCTGCTGCAGGTGTAGAAATTCATGAGGCAAGTTAGACCATAAAAAGTTGGTCTAACATCCCAGATGGAATTCCGCACTTGCGTAGGACAAAACAGATGTGAGTCCCACAACTGTGACAAAAATGGCTGTAAACTGCAGGAACTGTCGTAAATGCATCCAGCTGTGTCTGAATAGGATACAGACATCTGGACACATCTGCCTGGATGCAGCATGCATCCAAAATACGGTTGCAAGTGCTGTGTCCACTGGCATGAAAATCCCCCCAGGGCTCTCAGTAGGATTTTTTTTGTCTGGGCATCTTGGACAGTCTTTATATAAAAAAAAAGGTGTCCCCAGATAAAAAGTGAGAGCCCCTGTTACATTTTTGTGGGTCCTCATTGAAGTGAATGCAAGCCATGTCCCTGTGCTTGCAAGTTTTGTGATGTAAGAATCTGTAGAGCGTTGGGGAGTGCTCCATGGGTTTCTGTGGAGCAGTTTTTGTAACTACAATTTTTAGTACTTCAGAGGGCCAGATCAAACAAATTAAGGTCATGGCTCAACTATCTTCTTGATTCACCCCCTAAAACATTACAAATCCTAGTTAAAAAAAATGGCCAGATGGAAACCAATGGAGCGCCCCCGCCCCCGCTCTCCAGATTTTTACATCACGAAACGTACGAATGCGGGGGCGTGGCTCACTGGAGGAACTCCCAGGGCCTTGTAAATGAGCGTCTTGGGGACTGTCTGAAAAAAAAAAAAACATCTGAGAATCCTGAAACACAAAATGTGTATAAAGGATGCGGGGACCCGCGTTGCCGAGAGCCCTGAATCCTGCCCATAGTGTCTAAAGGGAAACAATCCTGTTTTAATAAATATGCCTTTAGTAACAAAGATTGGAAGGTCCTGAAATCCACATTTTGAAGGAATAATGCATAACTGAGCTCTGCTGATGCAAACTGTGAATTGTTTGCTGAAAACTGGGAAAGAAAAGCAGAGAGAGAGAGAGAGAAACAAAGAGCACAGAGAAAGAAAAATACAGAAGCATTTTCAGTTGATGCCTCTTAACCTTCTTTTTCCCCCCTCTGGTTTCCTAGTTCACTGTATGGGGGGCTAGGCCAGCTGACAGATGGAGTGTTTGGACTGGATGATTTCAGGGAGACCAATGAACTGCGGGTCTGGCCAGGCTACGATTACGTGGGCTGGAATAATGACAGCTTCCAGCAGGGATTCGTGGAATTGGAATTTGAATTCAACCAACTGTGGACATTCAAGTTCATGAAGGTATGGCCTTGGTACTGTCAAGTGTTGCTGTCACCACTGAAACATCTGCAGAATATTTGTAAGGGGGACTGGAGGTTATATTGGACCAGCTGCAGGCCGTAACATCCACGTAGAGTCATCCTCAGTTCTACCAGCTGTACTGATTGTTAGTGAAGCAGTAGTGGGATGTTAGGGGTGGGGATGGACTTCAAATATAACCAGCTGCAGACTTTCAATTTAAAAAGAAAATGTATTTAGTTTTTGTTAACCAGGGAAGGAGTCCATTAAGGTGTGGCCTTGGTGTGATTGATTATGCCTATAGCACTAAAACATTTGTAGAACATTTTTTTTTTTGGGGGGCATGGTTAAATTGGAAATGTTTCGGTGGTGAAATTGTGATCCTTACATTTGTAGGAGGTGGAACTGGCATCTCTAGGAGGTAGAACTCTCCAATAGTATTCAATGGAGAAAGGTGTTAGAGGAGGTAGAACTGAGTTCCTGCCTAATTTACCCTTGATTGGGGGTTGTGGGGGGTAGAGAAGGAACTTAACATAGCAACATCGAAAATGTTGGCAGAAAAAGACTATTGGTGTATTCAATCGAATCTGCCCTGTTTTACCCTATTCTGGGGGGCGGGGAACATAGGTTCCTCTGATTTTTATTTTAAGTTGTTAATATTTGATAACCTGTGTTGGGAGGTACCCAAAGACTGGAGGACAGCAGATGTAGTCCCCTTACACAAAAGTGGGAACAAAGAGGAAGCAGGGAACTACAGACCAGTCAGCCTCACCTCGGTAGCGGGGAAGATCATGGAAGCACTACTGAAGGAGAGACTGGTGGAACATCTGGTTGTCAATGGGCTACAGGACCCAATGCAGCATGGTTTCACCAGATGGAGGTCATGTCAGACCAGCCTTGTTGAATTTTTTGACTGGGTGACTAGGGAGGTGGATCAGGGGAGGGCAGTGGACATGGCCTATCTGGACTTCAGCAAGGCCTTTGACACTGTGCCACATAGAAGACTATTACACAAACTGGGGAATATGGTGTGGGCAGGACAGTAGTGTGGTGGGTAGGTAACTGGCTGGGTGGCAGGACACAGAGGGTGGTGGTAAATGGCTGTCATGCCACAGAGGAACAGTGACCAGTGGGGTACCACAGGGATCAGTGCTGGGACTGGTCCTATTCAACATCTTCATCAGTGACATTGCTGAGGACCTAGAAGGCAGAATTTCACTGTTCGCTGATGACACAAAGCTCTGTAACAGAGTAGACACACCAGAGGGTGTAGACAGAATGAGAAGGGACCTGCAGAAACTTGAAGAATGGTCAGGGGTTTGGCAGTTGAAATTCAATGCAAAGAAGTCAAGATAATGCATATGGGGCACAAAAACAGTGGCACAATATATCAGTTGGGAGGTGAGGATATAGCATGCACCAAGCAGGAAAGGGATCTTGGGGTTATCATCTCTGATGACCTCAAGGTAGGGAAACAGTGTGACAAGGCAGCAGGTAAAGCAAATAGGATGCTGGGATGTATAGGCAGGGGCATCACCAGCAGGAAAAGGGAGGTCATAATTCCACTATACAAGACACTAGTGAGGCCTCACCTGGAGTACAGTGTACAGTTCTGGAGACCATACCTACGTAAGGACATAGACAGGGTAGAGAAGGTTCAGAGGAGGGCAACAAAGATGGTGCATGGATTGCATCACAAGTCCTATGAAGACAGGTTGAAGGAACTGAACATGTACTCCCTGGAGGAGAGGAGGGAGAGAGGGGATATAATAGAGACATACAAATATCTTACAGGGAGGAACAGGGTGCAGGAATACACTATTGTTAAGCGAAAAAGATGTTCGAGGACTAGAAGGCATGGGATGAAGTTGGAGGGAGGACAGTTCAGAGGAAACGTGAGGAAGAATTTCTTCACAGAACGGGTGGTGGACAAGTGGAACACCCTGCCAGAGGAAGTGGTGGGGGCTGAAACAACCACGGGATTTAAGAATGCATGGGATAGACATAAAGGAATTCTGGAGGTCAGGGTTAAGGGGCAACAGACTTCTAGGAAAAACATAAACTGAACTTACAAGCTCAAATGGGCAGACTGGGTGGGCCATAGGCCCTTATCTGTCGACACTGTCTATGTATCTATGTACCATTGCACATCAGCACAACTACTGAGGATGGGCTAACTATCAGACTTTGCCTGTGACTGTGTCAAACACACTCTTATTTCCCGCAGTAGCTCTTGTCATTCCCCTCACACTGTTCTGATGTGTGGCTGTACTTCTGCCATCACATGTATGAAGATGCATCCTTGCTGTTAGCTTTGTTTCCTTATTTCAAACATTTTACCAGGAAAGACGTAGTGAGCTGGTAACAGTTTGTTTCCAGATGTGTCAGGGGGGGATAGGGAGGACACAATGCTAAAATATCAAGGTGAAGATAACAAGAATGCAGGAACGACAGTGATAAAACTACCCAACACAAGTACGTTACAATAAAAATAACAGTTAACCATGGTGATTGCCAGTCAAGTAGCGGTAGGACATTAGGAGTCACTGAGGGACTGGAATATAACTTTAACCAGCTGCAAATTTCCTGGAGGAATAGCCCCTGCATTAGCAGTGGTTACTCTGGAAATGTTTAGTTGGGCGAATGCTCACATGTAGATGTTTAGATGGGTGAGCTGTGATTTCTAGGTGGTTGAATTCTTCCATAGTATTCAGTGGGGGAAAAATGACAGCTGCAGGAACTCTCATACAGTTTTGCAAGAGGCTGTGGACCTGAGCTGCTGTAGGCTCCTGCCCAGTTGAACCCCAGTGCACTGTCAGTGATGCTAGTTGTCAGCAGCACAGTGTAAGTATATTCATGGGGTGTGGTGGCTGAATTTACTCGTGTGCTTTTTTAGGAACTACAGTTGGCCCCCCAGTACATGCCCCTTGAGAAGCAACTGGAACTAACTGGCAGCACAGCATTTGCTCTAGCCTATGGCATTGCTCCCTGAATCCACTCCCAGACTGGGTCGTCTGCATGGCTGGGCCCTTGGAGGCCTAAGTTCATCTGATTTTTATGTAACAAACTGAGCCACGAGGCCCGGAAAGCTAAGCCTTCCTGACCTGTACTGTTGTGTGTGAATAACTTATGGTCATGTGATCACATCTGACCAATGACAGGTCATGGTTTCTCTTGCCCATTCTAAAATAAGAAGAAACACACAACACAGTGTGGGTTGTGCTGGAGTAAGACATGTTCCCTAGTGAGTTGTGAAGCACGAGCCACAGTCAAGTGCCTTCAACCTGTAGGTTAAGTATATTAATCCAGCACAACACACTGACCTTAGGGTGTGGTATTGCACTTTTAAAATGGCAAATAATTAATCAAATACTGAAAATTATTTTTGATCTTCTAAAAGAACATTTACTTGTAACGCTAATAAGGAAAATCAAAACTTCTATCAAAATTAAGAACAACAGAATACTGTAACTCAGCAGCCTTTATGATGCACATGGGTTTCTTAACATATTTAACCAATCAAGTCAGAGGATTTTGTGCGGCCATTTTCTAATGGATAACACCCCTTCTGTTATCATGCCTTGCTGCTATAAAATACATACTACCAGGGATGGGTCAGTCAACCTTTTCCAGTTCTTGTTAGAATGTTTTCTAATTAGAACTGAAAAGGTGCCCGTTTTCTTCCGTCTAGGAAAGCTTGGTAATGTAACGATATCTGCGTACAAAACATGGTAATTGCATGGTCACCACTCATTGGTATTTTGTATTTCTTACATTGTTTTATGAGGAAGGGGTTCTTTTCGGTTGTAAATTTCAGAACTGGCCAAGATCTGGGGGTTCTTTTGTCTTTGGAGCCAGTTCTGCCCATCACTACAGAACTGTTGGTGTTGACGTTGTCTGAATATCTGATTAGAAAGCAACAGTGCTAGTTAGCCAGCAGATAACATCATCCTACCCTTTTTAGCAATACTGTATTCCTGATAATCTTAGATTTTTCGTTTGGGTATTATAAATTCAATCAGCCATTTTTAAGACCAAGTTTAATTACAACTTTTTTAATTTACGTGGATCTACAATAAAGATGGTGGCTCCCAGCAACTTTCAAAACTCTTCTCCCCAGAGATCACACATTAGCTGCACACACTGTATTTATAATGCAGATATGTCAAGGTGTTGCCAGCAACATGTTCCTGATGGCCAACAGCACAGCAGCAGCCAGATCTGCTTACATCTATGATGCTGGACCTGGCAAAGGACCAATCATTTTTAAAAACTTAAAAAATCCTCTATGTTGCCACAGGAATGAAATAAAGCAAAATGAGAATCAGATATATTGATGCTTTGGTTTGCCCTAACTGCGGACCAAAGTATTCAAGTTTTTTTTAACTAGTACTGCTGCTTTAAAACGCCCCTCATTGGTTGACAACAAATTTCTCTAGATCTGTGGGAACTGCTGGTCATTATTGCCAACCAGCAGTTCAAACGTCCCAGAGTTGTTTTCAGTCCGTGATCAGCCCTATATATACTGTACATCCCACTTCAGGAAAATCTGAAAGGCATGATGTTGATCACTGTGGAGTGATGTGCTTTTAGTTCAAGCAGAGCCAATCCTTATCTTCTTCCTCTTGCTTCTCCTCCTCCTCTTCAGGTACACTGTAACAACATGTACGACATGGGAGTTCAGGTCTTCAGAAGGGTGGACTGCTACTTCAAGCAAGATCTTCGCACGGCCTGGGATCCAGAGCCTGTCACACTGGAGCCGGTGATGGATGTGAAAAACCCCAGCACCCGTCCCATCATCGTTGCACTTCAGGGCCGCTCAGGTCTGATCATCCGCTGCCATTTCCATTTCGCAGATGCCTGGATGATGTTCAGTGAGATCTCCTTTCTCTCCAGTGAAGAGGGCATTGTATACGGTATGAGAAAAGGCACTTTCCGCGAAGCAGTGCCATTTTGTCTAAAGTGAAATTTGTGAATGACAATCTAAGCCATGCTGAGTAATTGTAACTAGGGACAGGCAAATACCTTATTTCCAGTATTCAGCTTGTACTCAGGTCCCCAGATATTCAGAATTTGGTATTCATGTTTGTTATTCGTGTCCCTGCAGGGGGAAAAAGTTAAAAACAGCCACCCAGCCTCCTCCCATGCCGTGTTTGAACAGACACAGCTAACCCTCCCACCACCACCAGCACCCACAATTTAATACTTAAAACCAATCCCACGATTGGCAGCTGGCTACAACCTGACCATCTCCATGGTTGGCCAGCATCTCATAATTAACTAAGTTTGTGTTTTCATGGGGTCGTCTATCAAAGAAATAAATAATCCCCCTTCCCATGACCCCAGCAGCAGCATCTGACTCCCAACCCCGCCCCTCATCATCCGCATTTTCATTACTGAACTTGGGCACGCAGGAAGGTGACTGATACATCCTGCCCTCTGCGCACGGTGTTGGTTGCCTCTTGTGAATAAAAGAGCCCTCACGCTGCTCACTGTTTTACTATGTGAGCAAGCTCGGGCACTTTAATTCACAAGAAGGCAGCCAGCTATGGCATAGGGTGAGTTGTGCTGGTCACCTTTCCGCACCTTGGGGGGGGGCTTCAGAAATGAAATGTGGATGCTGGGTGGGAGGTTGGGAGTTGGGTGCTGGTGGTGGGGTGGGGGGATTGTTTATTTCTTTGCAAGAGGTCATCATGAAAATCCAGACATTAGCACTACAAGAAATGGCAGCTAACCATGGAGGTGGGCGGGTTGTGCTGGTCGCCCATCATGGGATCAGTTTTAAACATTAAATTGTGGGTGCTGGGAGGGTGGATGGGGGGACAGGGAGTTGTGCATTCATAAACAGTTGGGCTGAGGCGGAGGGCAGGGGGCTGTTTTTTTTTTTACTTTTTCGTAAATTATTTTCCAAATACGAATAATAGTGCCACAATTCGTTATTCGTATCTGAATAACAAATAGTGCATTATTCATGGTATTCAGGAAATGCTATTCGACCCTCACATACCCCTAATTGTGAAAATGTAATGGAGACCTCTAGTGGTGCTTTATAGGATAGCATGTATATAAAGTCCAAGGCTCGGCAGGGACAAGAGAACCAGTTTGTATACATTCAGTACCTCCCAGAACCCCTGCCATTTTTTGTAAAAGAATGTTATCAGAACTTTTTTCTAGGTTCTGGAAAGGTTCTGATCTTTGTCTAAAGATTTGTTTTGGAGCTTAATATTCAATTTGATTTAATTTTATTCAGGATAAAAAAAAAACACTGAACAGAGATTGCTTACAATGATGTCCTGGTAAGGCAAAGCTTCTGATGGCAAACAGACACGTTACAGACATAAACAGAGTTTGATACGGTGTTTGTCTTACAAGGCATTGCAGGTTTTCTTAGGCATTACAATGCTTCAAGTGCAAGGGAAAACATAGTATACTCCCCAACAGGTCTTTGTCCTAAAGGAGAGCTACGGGTAATAAGACCCAGAAAGAAGGTGGGGGCGGAGAACAGACCCAGTGAGCTAAATATGATTAAAGGACATATGAACAAGCAGCTGCTCTAACCATTCAACTAAAGGAAAATTCACCCAACTTAGAGGTTAAGAATGAGCCTTGGGGATGTTCTGAAGTTCTGAAAGGTACTGCTAAACTAAAAGAAATTCTGACAGCTATCTAAGACTTGTCAGATCTTTCAGAACCTTTTATTTTTTTAATGATTTAAAGTACAGAAAATGGATTTTAACTGATTTAACTCAAAAACTATTGTCCATGAATGGAAGAGATAATACTGTAAACACGTCTTAATACTCTACTAAAATACTCAGTGACACGTAAACCATTAGTGCCCCTTTTGTAACACCACTGCTCATGACCACTTAAAGCACACATGCTGTAAACAGG
Organism: Neoceratodus forsteri; assembly: GCA_016271365.2. Lineage (NCBI taxonomy): Eukaryota > Metazoa > Chordata > Ceratodontiformes > Ceratodontidae > Neoceratodus > Neoceratodus forsteri. Next base: position 69,318,460 of record JADMNL010000035.1, read on the forward strand.
GCTTTTTTTTTTTAAATTAAAAACTGCAAAACCAAAAACATAGTGCTGGAGTTCAGAGTCTTACATGCAGAATGATGTGCCTCATTTGTCTTAGTAATCTGATTTATCCCATTGTCATCAGCTTTAAAGGATTGCCTCATGTGTAGACAAACACTGGCTTTCTATTCAAGCGCTGTGTTGCTGTAGATGCTGGCTCCAGTGTGTCTACCCAATGATGTCAGTGGACGACATCATTCTAGAGAGGTGTTAATTCACTAATATATTCCTAAGGTCCCTATACAGAGTGTATTATCTCTCCGGGGTGTGCTGTCACTCCATTGTCATCATCACGTAAGGATGTTGCAGCCATGGTAAGCATCTAGAGTAGAGTGGCACTTGAACAGAAAGCTGAAGTTTGTTTACATTTGGGACAAATGTACTATCATTTCCACTCACGAACAATAGTTTTTGAGTTGAATCAGTTAGAGCTGCTGCCTTTGGGATTCAGAGGTTCCCAGTTTGATTCCTGGGAACAGCTGAGGGAGAGTCATCCCAAAGACAGCAGAGACCAGAGGTGTACGTTTGGCTTAGTTTAGTCTAGATTGATTTATCCTTAAGAAAGGGAAAAGGGGAAATTGTTTAACCAGGAAAGGCACACTAAGCCAGAGCTTGTTTCCAGGTGTGACTTGGGAGCTCAAGGAAGCTACGTGACTTGTTCAGGGTTACACAGTATGCAAGTGGGAGCTGATGGGATTCAAACCCAGGTCTACAGGTTTGCAGCTCAGTGCTGTTAGCCACTATGCTATACTGCCTCTCCCTCTCCCTCTCCTTAGAGAGCACATAACCCTCAACATATTTTACTTACCTTCCCCATTCCTACCACTCCAAGTGATGATTACATTTTTAGAGTTGTGAAAACCTCTGAAAGTTTGAAACTGCATCCATTGCAGATCTCTTCTTGTGGGGGTTTTTCAATCATTTACTATTTCTGCCTATTTCATCTCTGACAGGCCCCCATTTTAACAATCCCCTCCCCAGTCCCATCACCTACCATCTCCTGGACCTACCCACTTCTTGTTTCCTCCAGGGGTTATGCTCTTTGGTCGAGCTGCGGGGTGCCCCCCCCAGGAACTGAATTCAAGAGGAGGTGGGAGTCCGGGCCCATGGGGGACTGTTGGTTATCTTGCAGCAGTCAGGTGGGGGGGGGGGAGTCCAGCTTTGTCCTCCCTCCTGCAGGATGTTGGCTTCTATGGGTGCGCATGCTAAAATGGCACTAGCCATTGTCTCCCTCGCTATGGAGTGCTACCTGCTGCTTTACCCATCATTACCTATAGGTGGCATTAGAGGAGGAGAGCATCCACTTTGATGCTCAATCCTAGCTTCCCCCAGCTGATCCCGATGACCTAGGATTATTTCCAAACTCCAGTCACTGGCACTGTGAGAGATAGTGCTATTACTGCTTCGATGGGCCAGCCATGCATTACAGATCTGCAAGGGTACTGGCACCACGCCATCTGCTGAACAGTCTCCAGTACTGCAGCCTTATATTTCCTAACCAGGGGAATGTGGGCTTTGAACTTGCAACCCTCAAGCTTGGGGGAAAGGTAAAATGAAACCAGCATGGTCAGTGGCATTCAGGGCTATCATGTTCCCCCTCTGAGCCCAAACTCCTCATAATAGCCAATATCCCCCACTACTGAGCCATTTGCTGAACTCAGCTGCAGGGCAGGAGTGGGATGATGGGTGGGGGGGCGATTTACTGCTGGATCGACCAGATATAAAGTCCCACTATAGAAATGGTAAGCTACAAAACTATTTATCATGGCAGCTTAACTAATCAGGACCCACCAGTCAGACTAGATGAATCAGGGGGATGGGTTCCTTCACTTACAGTAAGTTCCTACTTCCAGGAGGTGTGAACCAGTATTTATTGAGAGGCAGGAAATCCTAATTTAAACCCCAGATCTGAGGCAGGAAGATCTGATTGTTAGAACAATGGACTATGAGCCTAAGGATCATGGTTCAAATCCCGGCTTCCTTAGGATGGCGCTCTAATCGACAGCACAATTGACTTTAATCCCAGAGATCCTGGTCCAGCTCCCTGCCCGCAGGCAGTGTGGACAGATGGTCAGAGCAGAGGACTGTTAACCAATACCTCGTGGTTCCAGTCTCAGTCACAGTATGCAGTAGTTTGATATTTTTATGTCTTATAATTCCTGGCTGTAAAATAAGCAGGACCCCACCAGGACTCGTTGCATCTAAGTTGGAAACTGATTCCAAAACAGTTAAAACCACAAAAGTCGAGCTGCCCCTTTATGAAGCATACATACATATACTATGCTGTATATCCTCTGAAGCATTAACAGTCCTCACCCAGCATCTTCACACGTTTTCCCCGGTACACGCTGTGCTTCCAGAATGTTATTGACATCTGCAAGAGTGTCGATATTTTTTTTCAGTACTTTAATTTTCTTCAGATAGTGTGATTCCCCTACATGTTTAATAAAATAGCACACATATAGGGGGAGTTCATTAATTAATATAAGCCTGAATTCACACTGGGGTATATGACAGTGCAGTTCCCCAAAGAACTATAATCCTCACTGATATGCCATTGAATTACACCCAGGGTCAGCAGTCAATTCTAACAACCTCAGCAGTGTACTGGAATTAATCTTTAGAGGTGAAGGCGCCATCGGAAGCCATGAAATGAAGCAGGGCATAATATACGCAGCTATATATATTCTGATGGTCCTAGGTTCTGACTCCATACTAAATCAGATAAATCAGGACCATGTGTATGATACAGATAGGCAGCACTGGACAAGAGTCGAGGAATTTCCCTTGGACATGCTCTGGGAACCATTAATATGTCTTCAAGGTCTAAGGAGAAAAGGAAACCTGTACCAACTAATGTCGTATATCAATGCCCATCTAAGCAGCAAAGACCCCACAATACCTCATTTTCTGGCTAGCTTACTCCTCAGTCTAAAACTAGTGCTAGCAGGGGATGTAAAGAAAACCCGGGCCCACCTGTAGCCAACATCCGGGTAACCACCTCAAACAGATCCATATGGGATAGCAACAAAGGACTAAAGCTGACTGAAATAAATATTAACAGTTTAAGGCCTCAAATACATGAGTTACAGGCCTGGGTGAACCCATATGATCCTGATGTCACTGCTATTAGTGAGACATGACTCAAACCTCACATAACAGATCACGAGGTTAACATAAATGGATATCGGTCATTTAGGAAAGATAGATTGAAAAAGAAAGGGAGAGGAGGGGACATGATTTATGTAAAATCCATCTTTAATGCCTCACCTATTCTGATTACAGACCCAATCCAATCAGACTGTGAAGCCATAGTCATAAAATTACTACTGGCCGGGACAAAGCCACTAATTGTTGGGTCTGTGTACAACCCTGCCAGAATGGCCACGGTATATTTGAAATCTCTATTAAATACAATCCCCGGTCTCCCCCGAGGGGAGAAAGTTATCCTTGGGGATTTCAATATTCACTGAGGGCCTCACATCACTGACGACATAAAAAGCTCCGTACATGATGCTGAACTCACCCAAATAATTCAGGAACTGACCAGATTAAATACAAAAACTGGCAACCACACCACTCTGGACTGGTTCCTGGTCACAAATCCGGACAGATTCAAAATGGCTGCTACCTTCGCAGATGCTTTGCATGATCACTCACCCACATTTGGGGTATGGAGAAATAACTTCCAACCTCCCCCACCCTGGGTAATCTGGACCAGGGACTACTCTAATTTTGACCCTAGTTCCTTTCTCAGCACCCTTACTGAGGTCAATTGGGAGCAAATTAAACTAGTACCTGACCTGGATACAGCTGTTGAGTTCTTCATTAACAATTTCTTGTCTGCCGCTAATAAGCATGCCCTGAGTAAAAAAATCAGAGTCAAAGGACAAGAAGCCACGTGGCTCACTAGAGAACTGAGGAAACTTATGAGGGATAGAGACAGGGCTTGGGGAACATTCAAATCCTCTGACCTAATCACAGACTGGCAGAGCTATAGGGAACTCAGAAATAGATGCAAAGCAGAGTTAAAAAAAAAAAGCCAAAAAGACAACACTTCTGACACATTCGGGATAAGAACCTATCAAACCCAAAAAAATTCTGGTCGCACATAAATACCCTTATTAAGGGGTCTAACAAACAAGAAGGGGGGACATTATTGCTAATGGAATCACACACATAACTCCTGCTGAGGCTGTCAAAGCTTTTAACATATTCTTCACAAAACTGGATAAATTTAAGACCTACGGTCCTGGGCCAACTAGACCACCACAAGTCCCAAATAAAGGCAGTCCTAGCATCCCAGACTTCCACTTCAGATTAGTTTCCAGTACTGAAGTCTGGAAATTACTAAAGGGGATCAAAACCTATGGAACAGCGGGATATGACAAATTAGAACCCAAGCTTCCAAATATTGTGGCCCCAGTTATTGCTACACCAATCTCGTGGTTAATTAACCAATCCCGCATTGAAGACAAGTCTCCTCACTGTGGAAAGTGGCCCTGGTCACACCAATCCATAAAGGTGGATCCCGAGAGCCAGTGGAAAACTACCACCCAATATCACAACCCTCAACATTTAGTAAAGTAATAGAGAGGGTGGTGTACAATCAGGTTATGGATTATGTGGAGAAATGTAATAGCTTCACCACTGCACAACATGGCTTCAGAAAGAACCATAGAACAGACACAGTCCTGGTTAATCTCACCACAGACATACCACCTGCGCTAGATAAGGGATTGCTCACTGGTGCGATCTTTATAGATCTCACCAAAGTGTTTGATCTGGTAAATCATAATCTGCTCCTGGAAAAACTGAAACAGATCAACCTAGATTATCTGGCGGTGTAATGGTTTACAAACTATCTCCAGGAAAGGTCCCAACAAGTCAGATGGCAGGGTACCACATCGGGCAAGTACTCAATAAGAGACGGTGTTCCTCAGGAAACTATCCTGGGACCACTGCTATTCTCTTGTTTCATTAACGAACTACCTACCTTCTGTAATGATGCAAAGGTCACCCTCTACGCAGATGATGTAGTGCTGTATAGATCCTCAGAGGACCTACATGACCTGAACAGAAAGCTGTCTAAAGACCTACAGAATTTGGAGGAATGATAAAACAATAAAAAACTTGTCCTGAATAGCAAAAAAAAACTAAAGTGATGCTATTTGGGCCTAAAAACCTTGGGTCAACTAGATCGAATAAATGAAATCTCTCACTAGCATCTGGGGCAAGGGTTGAGGTAATTGAGTCACTTAAGTACCTAGGACTCACCATAGTCCAGGAACTCACATTCAAAACCCACATTGATCGGCTAACAAAGGCATTAAACCAAAAGACTGGTCTCCTTTACCGCCTCAGTCCCTATCTTACCCAGTGCACATGTGTCAAGATTGCCCAAGGTACCCGGCTACCCAAACTATTCTATGGCTCCCCAGTGCTACTCTCTGTTAAAAACACAGAGATGCAAAAACGTAGAACCCTGTACCATAGGATTAGCAGATTTGCATTAGGGGCTCAACCAAGAGAACACCACTGTCAGGTCCTGCGGGCCCTAAACTGGTCCACCTTGGAAGGTAGATTACAATACCTGTCACTATGCCTAGCCTGTAAACTCAGGCTGGCTACTGCTCCTCCTAGCCTGGCCGATTTACTACAAACTAAAAAGAATATCAGGTCACTAAGGTCCTCAGGCAGACAGCTCCTCGAGGTTCCCTGGACGACGTCCTCCCAAGAGTCTTGGGCTTTCTCATCCTTCATTCATCCCATCTGGAGCAAGTTGCCACTATACCTTCAAGAATGCAAAACACTAGGGGGGTTCAAAAAGGCATTAAAGACGCACTTGCTGGAGTTAAATCTATGCAATTGTAACTGTTAAAATTCGCAACTGTTACACTGTTGTCGTTATGATTTCTGTGTGTGAAACAGAGCAATAGATATTGAATATAGAATATTAACAACAATTGGTTTGTGTTGTATGTTCTATAATGTTCTCCTCATTATGTAACTCGAAAACAACTGTATGTTGACTCTTTCTGTAAATGACATCTTGTGTTGTATATGAAATTAATTCTGGGTCGCCCCTGAAAAAGGGACCATAATTGACCAAGTGGGCCTACCCACTCACCAAAATTTAAATAAATAAATGTTATCATTGTTAAATTGTATTTATTACACATTATAAAAACACTTTCGTGTTTAAAATGATATTATTCACAGTAATATAGCTAATAGTCAGTTCTTTAACAAAATATTTTTGGTATTCCTTGACATAATGATTTTGAGATCAGGCACATTTTGAAGATCATCCAGTTCTACTTACTAGGTTTAATTGTGTTACACGCTTTTCAGTATCCGTTCTAGTAACCCCACAATCTTCCCTTGCTTTTGGTGACGGATGTCTGTTGATCTGTGCAGGAATAACATATGCAGTAAAGTAGGTCAGATGTGACACTGGGTCCATCAAGCATAAGCAGGATACAACAAGCATGCTGTACTGTGCAAACATGCATTCATTTATTAACATTTCATATCCACCCACCCTGCTACCCAGGGTATCCTGTGATTCTAGTATGCAGACATTTGCCCAGACTCACCTTGAAGGCCTGTACTTCTTTCATGTCCTCTGTTTCCATTGAAGGGCTGTTCCATAGGTTCATAACCCTCTGCAAGAAGAGCTGACTCCTAACGTTACCCCTGAATTTACCACCTTTGAGCTGCAGGGAGTGTTCCCATGTCCTAGTGAAGCACACATCGAACATTTTCACTGTTAAACCTTGTCGATACCTTTCAATATGCCCAAGACCAAGAAGGCTAGGATGAGAAGAATCAGGACAGAGCCTTCAAACACCTTTAGTGTCCTTATCTCTGGTATAGAAAGTAGCAAGACTGCCACCATTTTGCAGTGAGCAACAACCACCAAGGCTTTTTTTTACTGTGTTGATAATGCAGTGGGGGAGGTCACAGTGACTCACTCCCTGTTTTTTCTTTATCAAGATCCAGAAGTCATTCCTTTGACTACCAGCACAAGTCCGCTGCCTCCAGCACCCATCCCAACTGAAATGGGACCGCCACCACCCCTTGGGCTGCCGAATTCTACAGCAGGATGGGATCCTAGGACCTCTGTCATGACAACTACTCAAGGTAGGGGGCCAGTGATGTCTTCAAAGAGTGAAAATATACACAGAACCTTAAAAACATTTGGGCAATGCCAGTATAATACAAAGGCACAAAAACGTTTATTAAATATGAGCCATTAGAAAATAACACTCAACAGATGCCCAGCACCGTGAAAAGAGACGCCTTAACATTGGCTCACAAATCTGTATATTTCAGCCTCAGGAGTAGCATGGGATTGGCATCTGGTGTCGTGCAGCATCTGGCAACTCCTGAGCGCCTTTAGTGTACTTGATTTCTGCAGCTGATTCCCGTCAGTGGCGTCAGTTGGGGGGGGGAGGGGCATTCTGCTGATATGCAGCTGAAGTGTCTTATCTACATAAGTGTGTGTGTGTGTGTATAAAATCAACTAGATACAGACAAATTTTCAAAGAGCACAGGAAGTAAATTTTTTTTACTTTTGCAGCTAAAGGGCTATGTAAATTGTGCAAGGTCTCTCACCTCTAAAACTCCATGAAAATCTTTTCCAAACAAGGTACCAGGCTTATCTGTAGGTGTCAGCAGTCGTGAGAGTTCCACGCCTGTCTTAAGTTTGCTTTATATTGTTTCCGAGCAGCAATCATCAGATGGAACATTTAGACAGACAGTGATGTAATGACACATGGCTTCCCCAACTGTGACGTCACTTGCTGTCTGAAGGTTCCATGAAATGGCTGCTGCCCTGAAGCAACATCAGCCAGATTTAGGCATGAAAATCTCAACAACCACCCCCCCCCCACAGCATTGCAGCAGGTTGCCTCCCGTCTCCACAGTTGGGGATTGCGGCACCTATTGGGGCAGGTGCCAGGTCTGTGCCCACCTAGGACCAGGTCATGGTCTGTCCCTGCCGACCCTCCACTACCTGGATTGATCAGCTGTCTGCCACTCAGCATGACACCACCACCAGGTGCCACCTCACCACCCTGACATTGCTGCTGTGTCCCTGATGCCCTGTAGGGCACCCCCATGCCCCTTCTGCCCTACCCCCTTCTGGCAGATCCTCCCATCACCGCAGTGTCTGACAGTGGTGAGTGACCCTTAGACCACCTCCTGACTGGTCTAATCTGAGCCATCTTTTGCGCCCATGGCAGGGCTTCCAAAATTCCCCAAAAAAGGGGGTGGTGCAGCCATACTGTGGTGCAAGCTCCTTTGCAACCTGTTGCACAGGGGCTACTGCCGCAAGGGTGGTGCAGGGTGGCTTAGATGCAAGGTATCATGATTTTGATGCAGCCTGCATTCAAAATCATGACTGCGGCAAACTTTGACACAAGGTGCCACATGCATCATACCCCTTTAGTTCAGGCACCTTGCATCAAAGAATTCCTTTTTAAAATCAGGCCCCTTGTGAGTACAGTGAACTAGCATGCAGCAGACACTGCTCTATGACCTTAAGGAACAACAGGTTTACTTGAGCCATATTAAAAGGAGTGCGTCTTTTATTATTTGAAATATGGAAAGAAAGTTGTAAAGCAGACTCAAAATGGGGAACGAACGGTGCCATACGAGTCAGGAGATAAAGGGCAATCTTAAATAGAATAAAAAAGTCTAGGTCAAAGTTTTCACCACTACCATGCACTGCTGCTTTAAAAATCAAAAAAGTTTTACTTTGCAGAATATTAAATGGTGATAAGAGGGATGTCTCCTACACATAGTTCTAAAATTCTGAAGTTCTAAGTGCAGTTGGCAAAGTCCATTTCCCCCAAAGGGGATTTGCTAAAATTCTACAAAGTAAAACATTTCAATTTAGAATTAAAATTCCATTCTTTTAACCAAATGTGTTTAACATAGAGGATTGTGTATCAGCAGTCATACATAACAAGGATATTCTTGTATCGAGAGGTTTCCTTGGTAACAGATGAAGTCTCGAAGTACTCTGTTACCAAGGGAACCTCAAGATACAAGAATTTCCTTGTTTGTGTATGACTGCTCGTACACAGTCTTTTATAGTGTATGGGCAGTCACAGCGTAGAAAATCACACACAACCAGCTGGAGAAGACAACAGAGAATAGACATTTTAATTTTTTTTTAACTGACACATTGTGCTGCAGATGTTTCTGCAAGTTCAAGTTTAAAAAAAAAAAAAAAACCGCAACTTCCAGCTTAACTGGATTGAGGAATGCAACTATGTAGTAGCATTCCAAGTTGTTATGCTGCAGTAGTGACATAACTAGTGCAGCATAACAACTCCATTCTAGTTATGGATTTCTATACATAACAACATTCTACTATACATTATATGATTTATAATACATTTATATGTACGTTTCCTATGGTTGTAAGAGTTTCTTCCAAAATCCTTTGTGTCCAGAGTTGCTCAGTTGTGCTTCGCAGTTCTGTCACCCTGAGAATTACAGAAAGCACCATAAAAACCCAGTAATTGTACATGTAAACATTATAGATATATTATACACTCCTGCTTATGTGAATAATGATAACCCTGTCTTGGTGACATTATAGTTGCAGTCACAGGGCCTTTGGTTCTCTAAGGGTGTTCAGCCTTGTATTTGGTATTTGTATTTTGTAGCACTCAGTCGGCCTGGTGGCGCTGAGGTGTTGGACACCACACCTTGTGCCACACCGGTGACCTGGGTTCAGGAATGAGCCTGGGCCACTGGGGGTTGGCAGGGAAGAGAGAGAATTGAGCATCCAGAGGACTGCTCTCCTCTCTTGGGAGGGACAGCTTGCCGTCCCACTCATCGATCACACAGGGGTAGATACAAACAGGTAGATATGTCACCAACATCCATCGTTGGTGGGGTGGGGGCTGGAAGAAAAGGGAGGAAGACTGAGCTGGCAGGCTCCAAGATGGCCGCATCAAGCACCCCATTCCGGCTCCCCTGATGTCTGGATTTCGCTTCTGGGGTAGGGGAGAGCCAGTGCCCCTTCACCTCAGCCTTGTCATGGGGGGGATTTAGGGGTGTTGGGCGGGGTGCAGCTGGAGACTGAGTCCCCTCTGAGGGAGGGACTGGAGCTGTCTACCAGGCTCCCAGGAGGAAAAACGCCTGAATGAAAAAAAAATTTTGTAGCACTCTCGTATCACTTCCACGGCAGGAACTGTTAATATCTGTGGTACCTTTCTGACCCAACACTGGCTAACATACATGACATTAGATATAGGGCATGGGGGAGGAGCTTCACGACCAATAGGGGAAATAAGTCTGGGGTGGTGGAAAACTAGTGTGTAAAATTAAAATTGCCATGTAACTGACTGTGACTGTCCCTGTGACTAATGAGTCCAACGCACTGGAACCTCCTAACCTTGACCACCCATCCTTTCATCTGACATTAGTTAAGGTTAAAGAAGTCCTCACCTTCCCAAAGTCCCTGAAAACCAGAGGATCAGGAGGGCCTGACGGTATCCAAGCCAGACTGCTCAAGGACGGTGCTCCAGCACTCGCAAGGCCCCTCACTTAGCTCATAAACCAGGCCCTTCTTGAAGTGACTGTCCCAGAGCTGTGAAAACAGGCTCACGTGGTTCCCTTTCATAGGGGTGGGCCTATGGAACCCATTGGCAAGTACAGGCCCATCTCCCTGCTCTTTACCCTGGCAAAAATCCAGGAAAAACTGGTGTACAGTCAACTCCGAGAATACTTATATAGGCTCAGCGGCTTCTTCCCCCGTCCCAGCATGGGTTCAGAGCTAAACATGGGACAGACACCGCTCTAACTAAGTTCTCTGCAGATGTGCTCAGCGAACTTGAAGTAGGGTCCAACAGAGGAGCGGTTTTCATCGACCTCTCCAAGGCCTTCGACTTGGTCGACCACAGACTCCTACTTCACAAGTTGTGTAACATAGGCCTGGACCCTCATGCCATCAGGTGGTTTGAAAGCTACCTCACTGGTCATTCTCAGAGGGTCAAGTGGAAGGACAAGATCTCTGATCCACTGCCCCTTAAGGAGGGGGTACCACAAGGGTCCATACTCAGTCCCCTCCTGTTCTCCTTGCTTATAAATGATCTGCACAACCACTGCGGGAGCAGTAATGTCATACAGTATGCTGATGACGCCGTGATTTACAAATCCTCTGACAACCTGGGTGACCTAGGTCCATCCCTCCAAGAGGACCTACTCACTATGGAGGACTGGCTTATTAAGAACAAAATGGTCCTTAATACCACCAAAACCAAGGCCATGTTGTTCGGCCCTAGATCCCTTGGCCAAAACAGAACACAACACCTGCAACTCACTTCCAGGGCGGATAACAATCTGGAAGTGGTTGCCTCCACAAAATACCTAGGCCTTACTTTGGACCAAGGATTCACTCTAAAACAACATGTTGACCAAGTCACTAAAGTCATTCATGGTAAACTTGGTACCCTTTATCGCCTCAAGGATCAGCTGATCCCAGAAGCTAGGACTGCCATTGCCTTGTGTGTCCTCCTCCCAACACTCACCAATGCTGCCCCGATACTTCAGGGATTGGCCAAGCTTGAGTTCAATAAGTTACAGGTCTTGTACAACAAGGTGATCCACTTCGCCACTCAGTCCCACTCTAGGAGCCACCACTGTGACTCTCTAGCACTTATCAGCTAGCCTTCATTCGAAACCCATCTCAGGTACCCAGTGCTCTGCCTAGCACATAAGCTAATTAGCCCAGCCCCTCCCTCAAGTCTCTCAGGGCTCATGACTGCTAAGCAAAATCCTCGCAACCTACGGACCTCAGGCCAAACTCTTCTCGAAGTTCCCAGGGTAAGGACCAAGGCAGGGGGCATGTCCTTTTCCCATACTGCCCCTTCCCTGTGGAACCACCTTCCTCCGGAGGTGCGGGAAGCTCCATTACCCGTGAGCTTCCGAACGAGACTCAAGGCACACATGCTCGTCACGAGCCAATGCTATGTTACCTGACACTTCCCCTCTTTCCTCCTGCCTGAGCACTTACCTCGTCCTACCTAAAGCTGGGAGCCCTAATCCTCTTCTAACTGGCTCTCCTCCTAACATATACTCCATTCGGGTAATTGCAACCCTGGTGTTGCTCTGGCTTTCCTCCACTGTTTACTTTTGCTAATCACTGTAACCTGTCATGTAATATGTCACTGCTATAAGAAACCTGCATGTGCTATGACCTACTTCTGTACTACTTGCATATCCTACTTGTCCTGTAACTCTCGGGTCGCCCCTGAAAAAGGGACCTCCGGGGCCCAGTGGGCCTACCCGGTTATCAAAATTCAATAAATAAATAGATAAATAATGTAAGATGAATTCTTTGGCACCACATAAGTTGGGACCCAGGTTCTGAAGCTAGTTTTGCAGCCACAGAGCTGTGCAGTTCCAAGAACTTTGAATATTTATTAGGATTATCACCACACACAGGATTAGGGCAGCTTTTGTGGCCCTAATTTCACAAGATACGTAGACAAAAAAATTGCTGTAAAGTTCTAAGTAAAGGAATTACAGATTTCTTTCAGTACTTTTGTATGGAATTGCAGAGATTTTTTCTGGGTATGAGAGATTGCTTGGGGGGGGGAGGGATCTGTAGATCTCCTATTTTGGGCCATTTTACAGATTCTTCTGAGAACTCTGCAAAGTTCGCCCAGCTCTGCTGGCCACACCATTTGTAGATTTGTACCTTTCTTAGTAATAGCGTTTTCCTCATGTCTTCTCAGATAGTGAACTCATCGTGCCCGTCTCCCCCAGAGCCAGCCAGCCAGTTGCTAAGGATGACAACAGCAACACCTCGATCCTCATTGGCTGCCTGGTGGCCATCATCCTTCTCCTGCTGGTCGTCATCTTCATCATCCTCTGGAGGCAGTACTGGAAGAAGATCCTGGGCAAGGTGAGCCTCCTATAGATAGGAACTCGTCTGAACAAATTTAAATTCCATCAGGTGGGATTTCATAAAATTACTGATTCAGCTTCCACGATGATTTGAGGAATTTTCAGACTGCACTGTGAAACATTGCCAATAAGTTAATTGTGGGATTTAAAAAAAAGTCTCTATAAAGTGTTTCAATTTTTTTTCTCAATGTAAACTGCAGAATTATGTCCCACAGATGTCGCTTGATAATGTTTAATACCTCTGCAGTCTTTATAGTACATTCTATGTAAATGGTGGAATGTATGTAAATTGCTGGCTTTTTATCCCACATATATGCCAGAATTTTACAGGTAAGGTGATTTTCCCAGTGGAAAAAGGTGGTATTCTGCAGTATATTGCAGGTTCCACAGAAAGTGGAATTTCATGAAATGACAAGACAAATCATGGTATTTAACAAAGATTCCTTGGGTGTGGAATCTGCAGGTTTCACCCAGTGCTCGTTGAGAACTAGGGAAGACATACAGTTATGGAAATAGAAACTGGAGCAGTGCCACGGTGGTAACACGATGCCCAGCCTTCTGGGAGTGCAGTTTGAAACGCAAGCCTTCGAATTTCATAATGAGGCCTGTCAGGGGCCCCCAGTGCACTGTGGTGATCATTCAGGTTCTGGGGAAGGTGAGTATAGCCCCCCTGCATTTGTACGCCCCTTGCTGGCTGACTGGCAAAAAAACAGCAGTAACATAGGCTGTAAAGGCAGCCGCTCGCTCAACTCCTCCGGTTTATCCGAGAAAAGGTGGAGTTGTGATGAGCTTGAACATCAGGGTGGGGGATGTGGGGGTAGAATAAATAAAAAATAATCTAGATTTCAAAGAAATACAAAGTCACACATACCTCAGTCATGCATGACATTTTTTATGTCTTTGAAACGGATTTAGGGCCAGTGCCCTTCCTGCGTAATCCTTGCCTACTGCTTTTCTGACGAGGTACTTTGTGTTTTGGATTGCTTTCCAACTGACCCAAACCTGTAAGACCATCGTAGGACTGGTTCTCCCATCCCCTGGGAAGAGATACAGATCAGGCACACCGATGAGTCCTGTGTAGCACGAAACACATGCGTGTGTCTTCTGTTCTCAGCCTTTGCATATTTTGTGAGAGGCCATTTGGCCCCATACATTCCTTCTTGAAGTAAAACTAATCTAAATTATTTTTAGAAGACAGATGCTTCACAGTCTCCTTCTGTTATCTTTGACCAGGAAAGGAACACTAAGCTATGATAGCTTGTTTCCAGGTGCATTGGGGCTGCATGGACCTGTCGTATTGACTGTTAACATGTTTTGTTCTTATAAGTTTTATAATATTGCTCCATTCGGTTAATTAAGCAGTCATATGGCTTCTGCCATAATAATATAGATAAAGGCCTTGCTGCCTGGGCATACGTTGGCACACTACAGACACGCAGTAGTAGTAGTGGTAAGTTGCTTTATTTTTATACAGGATGAAACCATTAGGATGGGGAGGCCCTATTTACAAATTTTCCCTGTGGCTGCATCATCAGTTATAGTGCAGACAAGACATAAACAAAATAAAATGCATAAGAATTTTTCCAGCCATAAAAAATTCTAACAGCCAGTTAGAATAGATAATATATCAGTTCTGGTAAATAGTACACCACAAAATCTATTTGTAGAAATACTGACTTCTAAAAGCCAGGGTTTAATCATAACAAATAAAAACACTGATCAGAAACAGTTACAAGTATGACAAATTAGCTTAGAAATGTGTCTTTGAAAAAGTTTAGTTTATCCTGAAAAAGTTTGTTTATCCAGAGATCGCACTTCAGGTGCCAGCTGATTCCATGTCTTTGATACCCAATGGTTAGTGGAAAGGGTATACCCACCCAACAGTGACTTTTCGACAGCGAGGTCCCCTACAGCGACTACAGTGCCACGTCACTGTGGGGAACCCGCTGGAACCTGGCACTGTCTGTCGGGGCTCCTGCACCCCCCTCCCAAATCATCTCTGACTTGGAGTTGATAATCCTAAGTGGGGGGGGGGATGTGGAGGCACAGACCCCCAAAGAAAACAGTTAGTGGCATTGGAAACTGGCAGCCGACTGCACAATGCGGTCGACCTGCCAGTTTCTCTGTCTGGGCATTCGACACAAATTTTGTCAGACACCCATCGTGGATCCAGCAGAAAGTAATCTAAACCTTGTGCTTATTTTTGTAACCAAATAACCTCTGTTACTTGGGACCACCAGTGATAGCTTCCCTGCAGATGGGTGAGTTTCAGATTAGGTTAAAACAAAACAAACTCTCAGATAATGGCAAGGTGCTCTCAGGTTCCACATGTCCTCCTGTGACAGCACTGGGGAATGGATCTTAAGTGCTAGATGGGTCCCTGCTTGCCCTGGAAGCTCCCCACTCAGGGGAAAGCTCATGGGGGTAGCTGCCAGCAGGTAGGAGATGCCGAGGCTGGAGTGGGTGCTGTCTGATGGTTGTGCCCTGGTGGGAGCGTTGAGGGTGGACATGGAAAAGAAAAATAAAGAGGCTGGCTTGCATTAGGTATGCTAAGATTTGCAGAAATTTGCTCCGATAGGATTTTTTTGGATTTTGGAGGATCCAACTCTAAATCAGAATCTGAAATCCTCAATATCCTAGCAGACAAGAAGTACTTTTTGCATACAATCCAAATCCGATTCCAGAATCAGATTTCAGAATCCCAGTCAAATGAGATTGTTTTTAGGATCAGGAATTTCAGTCTTCAATTTGGAAAAGCCTAAACCCTAAAAATGGATTGGAATCCAGCAAAAATTATCCAGTTAATCAGATCCCAAGCAACCACAGTTGTATGATAAACAGTACAATGGGTAGGGAACCCATTTGCATTAGTAAATGTTTGCACAGCATTCTTATTCATACCTGCTTATGAAGTGGGAGACTGACATGATGGATGTAGAACAACTTTTGACCTTAAATTACATATTGTTACTACATATGTATAAAATTATTGGGGCACTAGTTCAAGCCCCAAGTCCCTACTGAAAAGCACTGAGCATGTCTCCTGGCTGTTTACTTTGAAGGCCCAGCACCGCATTTCGGATGATGACCTCACAGTCCAGCTGTCAGTGCCCAGTGACACCATCGTGATCAACAACACTCACAATACCCTCGGGAGCTTACGCCACTCCAACCGTTACGAGCGCATCAACTCCAGCGAAACAGAGTACCAGGAGCCCAGCCGGCTGCGGATGAAGCTTCCGGACCTCCAGCAATGTGCTGAGAATACAGGTGAGAGCGCCTCTTCTACTGTCACGATCTATTTTTTTGTTTTTTTTTGTTAATTCACACTTAATATCCTTCAGCCTTCCGGACTCCCGGGCAGTCGACTCCCTCAGGTGCCCCAAGGCATGACTGACCCCACAGCCTCCCATAGGCCAGTACTTGCCTACCTTCAACTAGCCTTGGTTTGCTTCCTAGGCAGGGTCAGAGTGGGGGATGTATCCCCCTCCCCAGAGGATGTGCATAAGGTGGCACTGCAGCAGGGGTGCAGGGAACAGCTATACTTGGGTCCGTTGTCGCAAGTGTCTAAGCCATTTTATCAGATTTTCTCCTTGTTTCTCTCCACAAGACACTGGTAACTGAGATGCCATGCACAGGCACACCTACAGATCATGTTGCCACAGGGCCTCGGGCAGCATCTCTCTGCCCCAAGGTATGCCAACCTGCAGTTGCACCTCTGGTTACCCAGGGGGCACTGCCACTGCAGCCATACACTTCTTCCCTCCCAGGAGAAGAAAAGCATCCCCAGAGATGCTGTCCTCCTCCCCCTGGCTTGACCTGATGACCCAGTCTCATTCCTGAACCCGGGTCACTAGCATCGCAAGCAGTAGCTCTACTGCTGTGCTGACAGACTGGCCTCTCACCAGATTTTTTATCATTTTATTCCCCCCCCCACAAGATTTTGTTTCCCCCTGTTTGGATCCTCCTGCCCCACACCCCATAGGGTAAGAACCACCATAACTTTAGCTTTTCTCCAGGTGAGCGATTTACTACATAGCCGACGGCAATCCGGTTCCTGGGTTGACCAGTGGTGGGGGGGGCGTGAACGCGGGACAGCCCAAGTCTACTCTTCCCAGGAGCTGTGTGCTTCTGGGATTCGCCCAGTCCCTAACTGCCCCCTTCATGTGATTGTGGCACTCACATGTGAACTCTGGTCTCCCAAGTCATATGATTGCAGCACTCACATGCAAATCCTGGTCTCTCAGGTCACGTGATTGTGGTCAATCAATCAATCAATCATTCTTCATTTATATGAAAGGCGCCTGTACAAATTACATAAGACAACAAATACTTAAAACAACATTAAAATAATCAATAATCATTAAAAGCTTTGCTAAAAAGGTAGGTTTTCAAGGCTCCTTTAAAACTTTGGACAGTCGGGCAATTTCGCACCTGACGAGCTAGAGAATTCCACAGTGGCGCTCACAAGCGGACCCTGGTCTCCAAGGTCATGTGTCTGTGGCAATCACATGCTCACCCTGGTCTCCCAGGTCATGTGACTGGTGCTCACATGCAAACCCTGGTTTCCCAGGTCATGTGACTGTGGCACTCACATGCTCACCCTGGTCTCCCAGGTCATGTGACTGGTGCTCACATGCAAACCCTGGTCTCCCAGGTCATGTGACTGTGGCACTCACATGCTCACCCTGGTCTCCCAGGTCATGTGACTGGTGCTCACATGCAAACCCTGGCCCCTTAGGTGGCAGCATGATACACTGATAATGTGCCACTCGGCTAATCACTCTCACTGGGCTGGATTTTGACTGGTGTCATTCCTGCAGACCTAAGTATGTCCATAGACATTGGCTCTACTGGCGCCCATCGAATATACCAACAATCAAATTTCAAACCGCAGGCATGTATGTGGCACTTGGACATACTGTGGGGCAGCTTGTATCTGTGTTTAGATGCACGCACACCCCAACAATGCGCATAGCAGCCACCATGATGAGACATGCTAGACCACCGCGACATGGTGTGTTGGGCGTCCGTTTAACACAGAGATACAAAATCCAGATTCATAATGTACGCCCCATGTGTAATATATGCAGTGAAGACCTGCATCAAAAATATAGATTTGTTAATACTTCACATTGTGTCTTTCTGCTGAGGGCAGCTTGTGCATAAATGAGAGAGGTACAGTATGCATGGAGATGGGTGAACCAGTTTAGCACCCCCCCACCATGGAACTAAGCATTTCTTTGCATTTGGTATCATTTGAACCTCTTACCTTTAAAGAGCATCTCTCTACTATAATCTAAAAAGCTTCACGCTACTTGATTTACATCACTTATGTTTTACCTTTAGTGTTTTCTAGTTTTTTTTTATTTTTTTACTTTTCCCTGTTGTTGACCTGTTAAATATCATAGATAATGCAGTACTTATTTCACTGAGTCTTTCAAACTGTGTATCTGACTGTCCCCTGCTAATCTCACAGTTGCTGCTTGTGACATCACAGTCTGCTGTCATGGTGAGCACTATGATGTCATAAATGGTAACGGACATTTTGGATAAGCTACCAAGATGTCTTGTAAACCTTGTAAAGGAACATTGAAAATGAAACAAAAAGTGTCATAATAAATTGTTGTAGTTGAAACATCGTATTTATGAAAGTACGTGCTGAAGTGCAGAGCTGCTCTTTAAGAGGACAGGAAGAGCTAATTTCTAGTTGCTCATAATAGTCTCGCTCTTGGAAATGATATTCATAGAACAGCTGGTCCTGAGAAACAGCTTAAAACAATTCTGAGCAAGGAGTCTGTCTCCTGTAGGAGGTGTTTCTTTAGAACTACATGTAGTGTGAACGTCACAGAAATTGAGGCAATTTCCAGTAAAACTTGGACACCTTCTATATGAACAACTGATGTCTGCGGATGTGCTCAAAGCAGCAGAGCACGATTGCAGTAAAGGTTTTGTCCAGTACTTTCTTATTCTGCTCTAGAGCATCCCCTTATCTCCTGACTTGTACGATACCCTTTTTCTCCCATTTTGAGTATTTTATTACTGTTTTTTCTGTTGAAGTAATAAAAGGAGTGCTCCTTTTATTGTGGCACAAACCAGATTTTCATCAGTATGCTCTGTTTTTTTATTTGAACACTCATTGCCGAATATGATTTTTCTTGTGATTATGATAAACTAGCATGCAGTAGGCACTACTCATCGATGTTATGGGGCAACAGGTGTGCAAAAGTGGCTGAGAATGCTGTTAAAAACTGGGTTCAAGCCACATTAAAAGGTGCAATCCATTTATTATTTCATACTTGAAAAAAAGTGCTAAAGCAGACACAGAATGGTGTAAGAAGGGTATCATACCAGTCGGATAAATAAGGGGCTATCTAAAATAGAATAAACAAGCAATTGTCAACGCCGAATGTTTGCTTGCTGCTATTAGCATTGGACGTGCAGGAGTTAGACAGATGCAGAATAGGAATGGCAATGAAGTACTGAACTCACGCCAACCCCGCCTGCACCCTGCAGAGATGGACAGGCATTGGGATGTGCCTTTGGGTCGTTGCCCATAATGCTCATAGCATTTCATCTCACCCTATCCTGCAGACGCCGACAAGTGTTGAGGTGTGCCTTGGGGTGTTCAGCTTTACAGTGACCCCATTCCATAAGGACATATGCTGAAATGGGTGCAGTATAGGAGAATGGGGTGAACTCTGGGGCCAAAGAGTCCCAGGTACACCTCGATGCCAGTCACTGGCTTCATGGTGGGCGTGCAGTGGCGTGATCATTACAGCTCGCAATCCAAAGGCACACCTCTGATGCCTGTCAGTCTGTACAGGGTGGGACATTGTGGTTAGATACCCTAATGCCCTGGGTGTTTGTTGGGAGTTGCATTCCAGATTTTCAACATGGCCTTTTTGTGACCCCTACCTCATGAAAACATTTGGGACCTCTGCTCATTAACAGTGGCACTGTGATTTTGTTAATCATTCCCGAATGTTGATTTCCCATGGCGACAGCACGATTCTTTGCCAGATGTGCAAAAAGACAGTATGGGCAGGATGTCAAAAAAGACAGCTGTACCACTCACAAGGAGGTGTGAAGAGATGGCACTGTTGAAAATGTGGAGTGAAAATATTAAAAATGCTCCAACTTATGCGCGTACATGGAAACTGCATGATGCACGCTCATAACACAGTCATTTAGTGGAATTATTTCACCAAATTTTCAACATAGGCATTTTGGGACATCCGCTCATTAACAGTGTCACTGTGATTTTCTTACTCTGTCCCAAACACTGATTTTCCACACTGACCGCGCCATTCTGCGCCGGAAGTGCAAAACCACATTTCGGCCAGGATGTGAACAATGACAGCTGTACTGTTCACAATGAGGAGTAAAAAAATGCCAATGTTGAAAATCTGGAGTGAAAATATTACAAATTCACAAAGTTACGAGTGTGTGGAAACTGCGTAACGCACACTAGTAACAGTCATTTTTTTTGAATTTTTTCACCAAATTTGCAACATAAGCTTTTTGGAAGCCCATCTCATGAACAGTGACACTGTTGTTTCATTAATTAGGAGGCAGTATAGCGCAGTGGTCTAAGGCTCTGAGCTGTAAATCTGGTGACATCCAGCAGACCAGACCTGGGTTTGAATCCTACAGCTTCCACTTGCATACTGTGCGACCCTGAGCAAGTCACTTAACCTCCTTGTGCTCCCAGGTTGCTCCTGTAAAAAAGCTTTCACCTTAGTGTGCTATACCTGGTTAAACAACTAAAATAAAAAAAAATAATCAGTCCTGAAACGTGATTCCATGCAGTGACTGCAAAATCACCTTTTGGGACCAAATAACCAGATGACAGTGACTGAATTCATGAGATGGGATCCCAAGAACCCCATGTTGAAAATGTAGTGCCAAAATTTGCAAAGATAGCCACCTAAATTGAAAAACATAGAAATACTGAATTTTGATGGCAGATAAGGACCGCTTGGCCCACCTAGTCTGCCCATTTCCCTATCTAATGGATAAGCTGCAGATCCTAGTTAACCAATAGCCTACTTCCTCCTTCTCCCCACTGGAATTGCCTTATGGCTTTCTCATGCATTCTTGAATTCCCCCACTCTTTTTGACTCCACAACCTTCTCAGGAAGGCTGTTCCATGCATCCACAACCCTCTCTAGGAAAAATACTTCCTCACATTTCCTCTGAGCCGTCCCCCTCTATCTTCAAATTGTACCCCCTTGTTCTTGCACATCTCTTTTTCTGAAAGATGCTACCTTCTTGAACTTTGTTGATTCCCTTGAGGTACTTGAAAGTTTCTATCATATCTCCTCTCTCCCTCCTTTCCTCGAGGGTATACATATTCAACTCCTTTAGCCTCTCTTCATATGGCTTCTGATGCAGACCCTGCACCATTTTGGTTGCCCTCCACTGGACAGCCTCCACCCTGTCTAGTCTTTGCAGAGATGGGGTCTCCAGAAAGGCACATAGTACTCTAGATGGGGTCTTACCAACTGTCTGTACAGAAGGATAACAACTTCCTGTTTTCTACTTGTGATGCCTCTCCCTATGCATCCCAATATCCCCCAGACCTCCTTATTGCCTTCTTACATTGCTTGCCCACCTTTAGGTCATCTGATATAACTACCAACAGGTCCCTTTCCATTTTTGTTGTTGTTAGTATCTCACCCTCTATTGTGTACTCTTCCCCTGGGTTTTTGTCTCCCATGTACACTACATTGCACTTCTTTGCATTGAATCTAAGCTACCATACATTTGAACATTCCTCCAACCTTGTCAAGTCTCTTCTCATCCTTTCCACCCCACGTTGTGTATCAACCCTGTTGCAGATCTTTGTGTTGTCTGCAAAGAGGCATACTTTTCCTTCCAGTCCCTCTGCAATGTCACTTACAAAGACATTAAAAAGGACTGGACCCAGTACTTGAACCCTGCAGTACCCCACTAGTAACTCCCTCTTCACTGTGGACTCTGTTTACTATTACCCTCTGCATCCTGTTGTCCAGCCAATGGTTTACCCAGGCTACCACCCTGGAATCCACTCCCAGGCTGGCTAATTTGTTCATTAATCTTTTGTGCGGGACTGTGTCAAATGCCTTGCTAAAGTCTAGCTAGACCACGTCCACAGCCCTTCCCTGGTCTACTACTTTGGTCACCCAGTCAAATAAATCAATTAGATTCATCTGACATGGTCTTCCCGCTGTGAACCTATGCTGCCTTGGGTCCTATGCCCTACTGGCCTCTAGGTACTCAACAATTCTTTCCTTCAGAAGTGATTCCATCATTTTCTCTGCCACTGAGGTCAAACTGACAGGGCTGTAGTTTCCTGCCTCTGTTTTGCTCCCACTTTTGTGAAGGGAAATCACATCTTCCCTCCTCCAGTCCTCAGGTACCACACCATCCTCCCATGATTTGTTAAAAATGGTAGTCAGTGGTGTTACTACTGTAGTTCTCCCCTTAGTTCTTTTAGAATTCTGGGGTGAATCCCATCAAGCCCCATTGCTTTTTTTTTTTAAATATACTTCATTGAATTGTCCACCTTTTGTATTTTACAACATTACCAACAAAAGGAAAAAAAATATATATAAAAAAAGACCATACAAGGAGACAATCTATAATTGTACTACTTGCAGCTTTTGAGTAGAGGCATACAAAATGCATAAATAACTATAACCTAGCTCATGAGCTGTCTTTTGTACTAAAGAAGGCTCTCCGTGGTTGCATTATCCTTCAGTTAACAACTGGAGGCCTAACAATAGGATTAAAAGAAAGGAAACTTATCTATCCAAAAAAGTCTAATCCTCCCCCGCCCCCAGGAGCTAGAGAGAGAGAAAAAGAAGGAAATGCAACTCTGATGATCTGTGTATACTGCTAACGTAAGTTAGCATAGGCACCCTGTGTATCTGTCAAAATGTTCAACAAGAAGAGCTTACAAAAAAAATGATATTTCTATCTCTTAACTGCACTGAACTTGTAAGTAATTTTTCCCTGAAGAAGCTGATTTTTAAGTATTCGTTCAAATGTTGTTACTGTTCCATCTCTACAGGGTTTTTAGTAATCCAGTTGGGTGTTTCTGATTTTTACACACAGATAGTAAGTGCCACTGTAGAACTGTATGATGTAGTTTACGTCGCTTGGCTCAGCTCTTCCATTGTCGAAACAATACATCCGTGTTCTTTCGAACTCTGTGGTTGGAGAGGGACGTAAATGACATCATATAGTTATGAAATGGCACTCGGCACCAGACTGCTACTCAGAAACAAACACCAAGGTCACTGATTGGCAAGTATAGATGGAACAAGAACAGAATTTGAACCAGTTTTTGAAAAAAAAACCTGCATCTACTGGGTAAAATTACCTTCAGATTCAGAGCAGTTCTCCTTTAATGATCCACACATTAAACTGTGTGTGAACAAACATGGATGTGAAAACAATGTTTCTTTTCTTTTATGGACAGCATCCAATAGAGATCTCTTCATGGAACCAGTTATTTAGTGGTTTTGACTGTCGGTACATGGTTACAGAACTCCTTGCACAAGCTGTCGACCTAGCCGAGCAGTAGAGTGTGTGCTAGATAAAAAAACACAGGACATTAGAGGGTGCCACACTCGCCCTGCAGTGCTGCTGTTTAGTGCCTGTATTGGCTGCTAAAGCAGAACAAGAAAAGAAACAGCACACATACAGCTTTAGGTATAAAATGTAAAAAAAAAAAAATGTAATTTATTACCTCCCTTCAGATGCGGTTTGGTGGTCTGTGCTTTTAGTGCTCACTGACTTTATACACTTGCTTTGTGTTTTGTGCAGCATTGTGAAGGTAATACATCCCTTGTTTTACACTTTACACCTGAAGCATTGTGTGCACTGTTTCTTTTCTGTTCTGCTTGGGGGGGGGAATAGGTAATTCAGATTAGGACCACCCTCAACCCACTCCTCCCCCAAAAAAAAATTAATTGTAAGTGATGACATGAAAAGAAATGCTATGACCAAATAAGGCAGGGTGAACACTGTGGAGCAGTCACATGTTTCTTGGACTGCGCCAAAAAAAATAAACTCTTGGGAAAATTCATAAAATTGTTAACTCGAGTAGTAAGCGTAGGATCCACAGAGACTGACAAAAAATATATAATTCCCATCAATTTGTAGTGCTCTTTTCATTAAATTTCCCCAAACATCTAATTTGCATATAATCTGCATGTATTTGGCATGATATTATGAAAATGAGTTATACGGTATTTGCATTTCAAGCCACTGGACCCGTTTTAAAGGGACAAGGACTGTGTACCAATTTATAACTACTGGTAATGTTCCTGTTTTGGGAAAGGGTATTCGTACCACACAATGATCCCTATTTAACTTCTCGAATAAAAGTTGATGTGAAAAACTGTGGGTTTTTTTTGTTTGTTTGTTTTACTTATTGTTTATGCCTCCCTGCTCTCATAAACCCCTCTACTTCTCGGGACCTCCAGACACCTCCCAATCCTCTCCTGTTCCTCAGCCATGGCTACCTACCTTCATGGAGCCTTGGCTGTGCCCCCCAGGTGGAGTCGGGGGGAGGGCATACTCCTGGACATCTGGTTGTGTCAGGTGGGGTCCATGCTGGAGAGCTAGGGGGACCTGGATATACCAGGGCTGTCTTTGTCACAGAGGTGTTGGGTTTGTGTTTTTTCCTCTGGTTTTCTCTCTCTCCTGGGATGTCGTGTGCAGTGATACCAAGGCATACCTTTGCACACCATGCATGCATCCCCATGCTGGTGTCCGTGATGTCCCCCCCCATGCCATCTCCAGCTGAACTACCACCTGTGGTCACCCAGGTGGCAGTATTGAGGCAGAGAACAGAACCCTTCCTTCCCAGAGGGGGAGAGTGTTCCTTGGGATGTTGTATCCCCCTCCCAGCGAGCCTCCTGAAGTTCATTGCTGGATGTGGGTCAGTGGTGTTGGGAGCAGTGGCTTGAGCCAGGTTTTTATCAGTATTCTCAGCTGCTTTTGCACATCTGTTGTCCCATAAAGTCAGGGATTAGCATTGATTAACTACCTAGGTTGGCTGATTCCAAAGGAACGCTGGTAGTGACAGGCATGGCTCCAGCAGTGTGTGCCGTTGTAGAAAGCCTCCTTAGATACACAACCATGGGTTGTTATATTTCTAACAATCAATTTTTTTTTCATTCAGGAGTGAACAATAACAAGGAATAATTGATAGTACATTAACAGAATACATAAACGATATGAGATGAAGGTAATGCAGTGCAACAAAAGGAGCATGGCACAATACGCTACAGATACGCAAACTAAAACCAGTGTAGCAAAATCAGCACAACAAAGGGCTTTGGTACACCTCATCATGTTGTAAGAGTGGGGGGGACGAGAGCAATTATACAATGGCAAGAACATTTCCAGGGCTCTGATTGGTCAGTGTGTGCCTGAGACAGTGATGTTATTTAAGCAATAATGCCCGACAGGGTGTGTGCCGTGCTGGGATAACGTTACGCCTCAGGTGGTTGGGCACGAGGCCACAGGCTGAGGGCATCCAGCAAATGAGGTGTGACATTATCCCAAACGACACACGCCCTGGAGGGTATTATTGCTATTATACAATGGCTCGTTGTTATACAGAATAAAAAAAATCATTTTAAAGATGTTTTTGTGTGGAAAAACATTTTTTTTGAGAGATAAGGCCACTGCATAATACTGCAAACCACAGGAGTGCTGGAGAAAGATACAGTTCTACTTTTGTGAACGAAAGCTTTGTTTTGAGGGAGTTTGTGTTTATGTTAGCTGGCGGCAGTTGTGTTAGTAGAGCTTATGTCTTTCAGAGCGTGAGCTTGATTGACAGGACATGATTACAACAGCCTGGTTGCAACGCATAATTACAACCAGGCAGTTGTAGCATGATTTTACAAACATAGAATTTGATGGCATATAAGGAAAGCTAGGCCCACCCAGTCCGCCCATTTTCCCTACCTGCTGCAAAAACCATAAACCCTACTTAATCTCTGTCTTTGTTCTCTTTCCTATTGCTAGGGTACCCCATGCCTATTCTATGCATTTTTGAATTCACCTATCAAATTTGCCCCCACCACCTCCACTGGGAGGCTGTTTCATGCATTCACCACTCTTTCTGTGAGGAAATACTTCCTCACGTTACCCCTTAATCTACCCCTTCCAGCTTCATGCCATTACCCCTTGTTCTAGATCACATCTCTTTTTCTGAAAGATGTTACCCTACTGTACCTTATTTATGCCCTTGAGATATTTGAAGGTCTTTATCATACCCCCCCTGCCCCCGCTGTGGGGTATACATATTGAGATTCTCCAGTCTCTCCTCATATGACTTTTGGTGCAGGCCCTGCACCACTTTTGTTGCCCTTCTCCGGACAGCTTCTACTCTATGTCCCTATGGAGATGCAGCCTCCAGAATTGCACACAGTACTCCAGATGAAATCTTACTAAAGACTGGTGCAGAGTCATTACCACCTCCTTCCTACTGCTTGCGATACCTCTCCCAGACTATGCGCCTCAGTACCTCACTGGCTCTCCCCACGGCCTTTGCACATTGTTTGGGCACCTTTAGGTCATCTGATATGATTAACCCCAGATCCTTTTCCTGTTTGGAAAACCGGTTATCTGAGCACTAAAAATACTCCCTGGTAATTATATTTTAATAATTATTAGTTTTTATGCTGAATTGAGGTAATTTATTTCTTATGAACTCAGCTCTGTGAGGGTAATAATTTTCTTTTAAAGAGCACCATTTTTGGTGCAATCTTCTAGCCACCCAGTGTTTGCTTACTGGCTAAGGACGTTGAAAGTGCAAATGTCATCATTTCTTTCTTACTTTTGCTAGGGGAAGGGATCTTAAATCCTCGTATTGAGGGGCTGGCAGGCACATCCATTCCCCTTCCTGGTACCCTGCGATAAAAGCTCAGCCCCTGTGCCACCCCTGTGCTCACGTGCTTTGTGACATATGAGTTTGTAGAGTGCGGGGGTGTACTCTTATTGATTTCAGTGTGGGGGGGCAGATTTCAAATAGTATTTTTTTTTTTTTTTGTATTTTAGAGGTTCCCCCCAGTATAAATCGGCGTCATTAACATGAGCTGTGCTATTTGAGCGGCATCACTGATTTAGACTGGATGGTTCAATTGCCAAAATCGGTAGAAACTAATGTGTAGGCCTTGGGGGGTTTGTCACGGTTAAGGACTCTGTAGACAGCTGGATGACAGGATAGACTTGCTGGTAGTTGATAAATTGTGGGCAGACAAGTGGTGTAATATAAAGGTAAGTTAAAAGGTTAATGGCTGGACCTACTTTCCACCCATGATGATATAGTCCAGTGTAATCATTGGTTCAAAGTAATCTGAATCTTTTTTCCATCCATTTTATAATGATGTACAATGCCAGCGTCTACAGATTACATGGCCTTTGTAAGGTCCAGAATGCCCAGATCTACAGTACCTGTGTCTATTACATATCTGATGCAAATTCCAGAATGCCCAGATATTAGTGATATATATAGTGCCTTTGTGTCTAAATATTACATGCTTTGTGTAAGCTCCAGAATGGTTAGATGTTAATGGCACTTGGTGTGTCTAAAGAGCGTACCATGTGTAAACTTCAAAATGCCCAGATGTTAATGGCACTTGTGTCTAAATATAGCATACCATGTGTAAGCTGACGAATGCCCAAAAGTTATTGATATAGCATATCTGTGTCTAAACGTCTAAATATTACATCTGTTGTATGAGGTCCAGAACGCCTCACTTTCACTTTGCTGATAGATCCTGGGTGTCATACAGCAGTACCATGCCACATTCCTAACCTCTGTTCCCACCAGAATTCCCCAGCACACTGGGAATTTACATGGAGTCTGCAGAATTAAGCAGTGCCAAAAATGTAACAGAACTGCGGGGTGTAGAATGCTGGCTGTGAAGTATAGAATGCCATCCATTCCCACCAGAGGAATGCAGAGTCCACTCACTGGAAATGTCGGGGCGGAGTATCTGAATTCCATGGAAGTGAGAAAAAAAAACTACATGGATTCCACAAGCTGAATTTTGAGTTTGCAAAATGCTAGTATATCCTCTCTCTGTCTTAGTTTTACATACCCTATGTTGGCTCCAGAGTCTGACCCAGAGAAGAGTCCGGTTTCAGGTCTGCATAAACATTTCTTTATCCCCCTGAAAGTTCTTTTAATAATGTTTTCATATTGTTTTTTTTTGTATATTCTATTTTTGCACCATCCCACAGGAACTCTCTCAGGCATCCGCCATTGCCACAACCTCTACCTCCTTGCCTGAGACATCTCCATCTTCCTGGCACCAGCCCGGCGAACCCCCTAGCTCTGAGCCCCCCCCCAAGGTAGGGCTGCCCTATCCACCCAGGGTGCTCTATGTACAATCTGATGTGCCGGGCTGGGCTTGGCCCAAGAAAGGAGGATGACCAGTAGTTGGAGTGTGGCTATGGGGATAGTGGCGCCGTCGCCTATCCCCATGGATGGGGATTTTCTGCTTAGTGGTTTCCCCTGGGAGTGCAGCGTGCAATGATGTCCATGCATGGTTCTCCTGCTGATGTTTGCCACACTCCAGCCCCTGTGCTCTGGCTGGTGATCCTGCAATACCCCCGATCTCCATCGGGGTCACCAGGACACTGAGCAACCCCTGGATACCTCCCAGGGAGAGGAGAGCTGTCCTCTGGATGCTCCATCCTCTTCCTCCCCCCACTGACCCCCAGCATCCTGAGTTTGTTCCCGAACCCGGGTTGCTGGCGTGGCGCGAGGTGTGTAATCCAGCACCTCGACCCTCAGTGCCACCAGGCCAGCCTATGTTTTCATATTGTCTTGTCTTGCACATTGTTCTCCTTGTCTAGATGCACCTGTTATGTCAGTATACTGTCTCTTTACAAACAGTGGTCCTCATCTAAGAAGATTCATTGATTTATTGTTTTATTTATTTAATGTTTTTACCTGGTGGGTGCAGTGGTTTCAAGGACCATTTTTAGGCATGACTCGGGCTGTAAAGACAGCAACAAACAAATGGCGAACAATCACAGCGAGAAAGCGATGAACAAACAATAAATACAAAACTACACTCAACAGCTACAACAAAAAAACAATGCACCAACAAAGCAATGCTACAGATTGGATGCCATTCATTTTCACCAGTTCCTGTTTGTTTAACCAAAAGACTTGCACGTGGCAATTGTGATCGGAAGGATCAGGTTCACTGTGCCATGCATCCGTTCAACATCGAGCTGTCACCTGCTGCTAGGGTGGCTTGTGACTACAGTATGCCAGCCTCACAGACAAACAAATAGAAGTATGGTGACTTTGAAGCCGATTGACTCCAGATATTATTGGCTCAATCCTAAGGGGGTTATTTAATTTAGGATGCTTTTACCTTTGGTGGCCAGTCTGTTGTAGAGATCGTCCACACCTACTTCTGGACTCAAAGCCATACTTTCTATATTTTGGCTCCCACAGTCAGTCTGCTTCACACTTGCTCCAAACAGAGGGTCGTTCAGCGTGTGTCTCTTCAGAGAGGGACCTCCTACATTACCACTTCACGGTATTTAACCCCATATTTATACCTGGCTTACGCAGCATGTTAACCCAGTAACCAATCAGCAAGAAAGAGGTTCACACCTACAGAGTACAAGAGACAGGAGCTGGCAGTGACCCGGGTTCGGGAATGGACTTGGGTCACTCGGGGGTTGGCTGGGGTGAGGAAGGATTGAGCATCCACCGACAGCTCTCCTTCCTCAGGGGAGGGGGGGGCAGTGTAGTGTGCTGTAGATTGACAACCAGCGATGGCTATGCGTCAGTACAGGCGTGCTACCCAGAATGGTGAGGGGCCCACATTCAGGGTGTTATACTGTCTCTGCAGAGGTGGAGAAAGTCACCCCCACTCATCGCACGTTCTTGGGCCCTGGGGCATAAATGGAGGAAAAAGATGGAGCTGGCAGTCTCCATGATGGCCGACTGCACTCAGCCAACCCCCCATCAATCTGGATGTTGGTTTCTGGGGGTGGGAGAGGCTGACGCCCCTCGCCACTGGCCCTATCATGGGGGGGGGCAACTCATGGGGGATGGCTGGGTGGGATGGGTGCTGGGAAGTCTGGCAGGAGAGATGAGTCCCTTCCGAGGAGGGGGTGGAGCTGCCTGCCCGCACTGAGGAGAAGCAGGGGGAAAAAGTGTAATTAAAAAAAAGTACAGGAGAAAACCAGTAATGATTATGACCATCCTCATGGGGTCCATTCTGGAAGATATTCTGTATTTCAGTAATTTGTTCCGTAATTTGTGGGCGGTTCTAATATACATCTCCCCAAGCTAAAGGTGCCAGATCAACCTTAGTTGGTTAGAACTGAAGTACAGCATGGTCTTCTTCATTTGAAAGTCTCCGATTCACAAAGGCTAGTTAGGAGGCAGAACAGAATTTCTCTTGAGTCTAATGGTCCTCCTCCCTGCAGGATGGTTTGAGGAGAAAGAGTTGTTTCTTCCTGTGTCGAAGGTCTCTGGATGTTTGGAAGCAGACTGAGATATATACTGCCATGAATTGTAAGGCTGTGCTCCACATTGATTGGTTAGGAAGTTAGACGGTGTGACTACCTTGACTTGAGTTGGCAAATACTAGTCCCATCTTGGCTTGTTCAGATGGTGAGTGGTATATGCCCATGAACTGGAAGTCTCTGCTCCATGTTGGCTGGTCAATAAATTAGGAGGTTGGATACCACGAGTTCAGTTGAAGATCAGTGGTCTGACATTTTATTTGTTAGGAGATTATAAGGATTAGGATTTCTGAGCTGTAGGCCTGTGTTCCATGTTGGTTAAGAGCAAAGGGCATGATAAACAAATTCCTACACACCCCCTCTGTGGTGGCATAGGGCAGACCCTGATGTACAGAGGCCCCTCTCCACATATGTGGAGGTCACTGCACAGTCTTAAAAATATCCCCCCCACTCAGAAGTGGTGGCCTGGACAAGATCAGCAAAGCTACATGAGCAGTCAGGTAGGGATCCACTAGGGTACTGTGATGATATTCAACAGTCATCTGCAGAGCAAGCTGTGTGTTGCAGAGGCCTCTGGGAACCCCATGATGCAAGTCCTCTTTACACTGTCTCCCTGCTGCACACAGTCAGGTGTTCAGGACCCAAGTGATCCTCTTCAGCCGTTGTCCCAGACTTCCAAATCAGCATGGAGCACTGTGAGGGACAGTGGCACATTTTGTTTACAGGTTTGAAACACGTAAAATGGGATATGGCAGTCTGTGCAGAGAATGGGATCTACTAAGGCTGCCAACTTTCATGCCCAGCTCCACCAGCCCTTCCCTGGAATACCCGTGCTCCCACACAAAGCTTTGCACTCATGGACAGTACTGGCCAGGAGCAAAACATGGCATACGATATGGAGTTGCATCAAGGGGTCTAACTGCGTGGGATCTTCAGTGCATAGAACTGCATGAATGTTGACCCCTCTGTGAATCCAGGCCCAAAGGAATTTTGTAGTTAAAATACTAGTTGGGAGGTGAGAAGAAGAGTGGCAGACAAGCTGGTGTTTTGTGGCACTAGTCAGTCAGGCTAGAGTCTGCAAAGATCAGCTGGCCACATGGACATTTCACTGTCCCCAGCTACTGTAACTGGGGTACTTTTTGAAATGGTACTAGTAATGCAAGCCAGCAGGGCTAGTTAAAGGAAAGGTTTACTGGCCCAGTAGGTCTACCAGCATTTGGCTACTGTACCAATGCTCATTTCAAACCCTAGTGTGGCATTCCTGTGTTAAACTTCTATGTTACATGTTGGCTGATAAGTACTGTGGTGTTGAATTTTTAGATTCTGACACAGTGGTATTCCATGGAATCTCAAAACATGTCCCTATATTCAGGGGAATTCCAACATTTCAGTAGCAGAATGTTTTTCACTCATTAGCAATCCGTGATTTACATAAGCTTCAGATTCCTTTTCTACAATCTGTAAAAAAGTATTCTGCTGTTTATGTAATCCACAGAAAGTTATTCTGTGACTTACACAGAAATGCATTCCCGAAGTGGAACATAAGGAAAAAAACTACAGCCACTTAATTTCACTGAAAATTTCCGTTTTGTCAGTTTTAACTGGGCCACCAGTATGAAAACACTTGAGAACTCTTAGTTCGTTTATAGCTGCCATTCTCAGGAGACACAGAGTTTGTTTTTTATGTAGCAGTTTGCTTATGAAATCAGAAGCTTCCCCACAATCAAGAGATTATTATAACTTCCCCTAAAGCAGTCTCTGCTGTTTTCTGTTGAAGAGTTTCCTTCCACATCTTTTCCTGCTCGAGCATGCAATAGACTAGCTCTTTTGATTGGAACAGGGTAGAATAATAAGACTCTGTTTTAATTTTTAGCGCAGAGGGGTGTTACCAGGGAAATTCTGGTTTGATTCCTAGCTCCCAGGAATAAACTCTTAATAGTTCTGGGAAGGCAGTATGGACTGGGGAAGAGCCAAAGAGGAATCAAATAGTGTCAGACCTTGGGTTAGTGTTTGAACTTTTAGGTGCTCCAGTCTACCCAGCTGTGGAAAAAAGGATATAAGCAGGACCCCACTGGAAATGAGATGGTGCATCTCAGATAGACTATCCTTGGTAAATGTAAAAAAAAAAAAAATATCTCAAAGAACTGTGAACCATGGGATCTCATGTTGAGTCTGGGGTCCGAAGAGTGTGGTATAATTGGTAGATGGACTATGAGCCAGGAGACCCTTGTTTTTGGAATATTAACTTTGCCAATGGCTTAATGGGAGACCACAGTCAAGTCACTTGATTTCCTTGGGCTTCAGCACTCCCACTGCAGCCACCTCATTTGGCCTTTCTATATGTCCATCATCAATGAATTCTCAATTAAGCAATAAAGCTGCCTAGTTGTTCATGATTTATGAATAAAATGGTTGGCAGTGGGCTATTGATCCATTGGTTGAAGACAGAGACCGGGGGGCATCATTAAGAACAGCTCGAGCACACTGCTTAGTGCAGTAAAGTGTACTGGAAGGCAAAGAAGATGCTGGGGATGTATAAGAAGGGGATCTGATAGTAGAAGAATCAGCATTTATATAGTGCGTTTCATACACCATGTATCCCAAAGTGCTTTACAAGCAATGCTAGACTTGTAGTGAAGTGACTGAATGTGTGGTGGTAGCCATATCACACATCAACACCCACACACCGCCTGGACAATTGCATGAACTTGTTTTATAGGAAGGGGAATATTGGCCAAGACACCAGGAATGTCCCCTACTCATTGCAAAGAGTGCCTGGGGTTCTTCTACTTTCACCTGGACACCCATTAGGATAGGTAGAAGGGACCTGGGTTTAGCATCTCCTCCAAAGGACAGCACGCTCCAACAGTGCGGCACCCCCCTAATACTGCACGCAGGTGCCAACATTTTAGGTGTGAGTCCAATCCTAGTGTGAGAATAGAACCCATAACCTTCTGGCCCATAGGGGGTTGTGCTACCAACTGAGCCACGCTGACACCAAGAAGATGATACTGTTCGTGTACAGGTCCCTGGTGAGACTGACTCTGGAGTACTGCATGCAGTTCTGAAGTCCATGCCTCAGTAAAGACAGGGACTACATAGAGATCATATAAAGGACGGCAATACAGATCATCCAGGGGCAGCAGGAGGTTGCATGAGGAAAGGTTCTCAGACCTTAACATGTGTACGCTGGAGACCGGGAAGTGGGGGTATGGCTGAGATGTACAAGTGTGTGCGAAGAATCAGCTGGGTGGATTGTAGGTACTTGTTCATGAGGAATGAGGACATGGTGACTAGAGGATGAGATGGAGACTGATGGGTGGGGGAGTCAGGGTGGATGTGAGGAAGCTCTCCATGGAGTGAGTGGTGGTTGATGGAATAAGCTGCCTAGAGAGAGATGGTTGAAACAAAGATTGTGATGGAGTTTAAGCTTGGGCGGGGGGCAGGTAGAGGAGGAGAAGGGATACCTGGGAAAGAGGGTAACAATCAAGAAGTAGTACTATCAGATCTTTAAATCCAGCCTGGCATGAAGGCCGAGCATGGAGCTAAGCAGGGAAGGGGGCACACTGGATGGACCCCGGGTCCTTTCCTGCTAACACAATATAATGTTTCTGTGTTTCTGTTATAAAGGATGGGGCCCCACTGTTTTTTAACAGTCTTGAATGTTCACATTTTCAGTCATTTGTTTAACCTGTAGAATCTGTGTATTCACTCAGTGAGTTCCTGCCCTTCCCAAGTGTTCCCACCCCATTTCCCCTTACCATAATTCCCTTCTTCCTTAACGTTGTCCCCATGTGTGGTGTGTATGTGTGTCTGTCTGTTCTCATCCATCCATTCTGTGTTCCCTCCTCTCCAGCGGCTCCTCCATTAAACAACCCAGCATATAACCTCTTACTTTCAACGACCCCTCGCCCGCTTGAAGGCCTCAGCTGCCCACAGGACGGGGCTAAGCCAGTCAACACAGATGGTAAGAGCCTCATCATTTGGGGGGTGGGGCAGGGGATATTTTTACTTTTCTGAGATTTTAAGCAATTGATTTGCCATTTTTGTTTAAAGTTTCTTCATTGCAACACTTGCCTCATTATATTTATTGATCTACACGGTTATTTATTTAAATATTTTTTTACTGTATCTGACCAGGATGGACACCCTGAGGTATGATGGCTTGTTTTTAGGTGAAGGCACTGCAGTCAGGTGTATGGAAGTCTAGAAATATCCCTTATTAAGTTTGAGGTGCCATGCCACGTTTTGCTCTGTTGGAATTAGTTAACCAGTTTCTGTTATACAGCCAGGCATTTTAGTTGAATTGAAAGTATTTATTTTCATTCTAGTTTACAATTTTTGGCCAGGAAAGACACACTAAGCCAAATCTTGTTTTCAAGGTGCATCCTGGGAGCATAGGGATGTTAAATGACTTGCCCAGGATTACACAGTATGCAGGTGGTAGCAGTGGAATTCAAACCCAGTTCTCCAGGTTTGCAGCCCACTGCTCTTAACCACTACACTATATTGCCTCCTCTGGTAAAAGGACATGGCATTTAACCTATATTCAATATTTTCTGTTGAAAGCTGTTTTTCAAACACCAGGTTCACATTCTCTAATAGTTACAGATGGACTGTATTTAGTAAATTCAGTGGGGTTCTGGTTTACACATTGGAGGTAAGTAGCAGATTTAAGCAATAAAGTCATGACAGGGTGTGCTTTGTGCTGGGATAACAGCATGCCTCGTGTGGGTTGAGGCATAAGGCCAAAGGCCAAGTGCTTCCACTCTTGAGAAGTGTAGTTACCCAGCACAGAGCACACCCTGGAGTGCCTTATTGCAATTATAAAATGTGTCCATTGGGATTAGTAAAGAAATAATTTTTTTAAACATTTTTTTTAATGTAAATAAGTAAAAATTAGAAAAAAGGTTAACAAAAGAGAAAAAGACAGAAGCAGTGCTACTGAGCCATTATAACTTTTCTGTTTGGCCAGTAGGTGGCAGATGCTGCATTTTTTTAAATGCACAATTAAGTGAATTGACGTGTATTGATACAGCTGTGCTTGCTTAATGTAAATAGGTCTGTGAGGTCTTGGATCTTTTTCCAGAACTCTTGTGCTGGGCTATCACCACTGGGTTCCAGCTGAGCTCCTCAGCCAATCAGGTTTCTGGATTTTTTATACTCATTTCTTAAAAAGAAATTACAAAGTAGTTAATGTTGTTGTTAAGCTCTCGGGTTCCTTCAAGTCATGGATGGGTTGGGTTTCAAGCAAGACATTATGTCTCCCACTCATACAAGTGACCATACACAGGACCTTGAGTTATCAGTGGGTGTGTTGCTCATTTGGTCAAACCACTGCACTGCTCATTTCCATATCAATCAATCAATCAAGCACTTAATCAGACTTTATTTATAATGCTCTTTTCAAATATCACAGTTCGAATATAGTATAAAACAATAACAAACTTTATAAAACAAAAATTTTTAAAATACAGTAAAATGTCATGGCCTGTAAAAGGCCACCTTCAGCTGTGAAGGTATTCTGCCATTGAGTTCAGTGGGATCCGCAGAGATTTTTAGGTCTACTGAACACCTCGAGCTTGGTGTAGGCTTATGTCAGGGACTACAGGGATGCAGTGGAGACCCATAATTTGACCTTAGCAGGGGCCTGGAATTCTCTTGTGTGAGTTCATTCATAAATTCATACTGAAGTAGTTCCTGGTGTTCCTCAGAGCTTCGTTATCTGAATGCAGTACTGCGCAGATTAGTGTTCAGGTGGAAGAGATTGGGGGTTTGAATGTTGACTCATTATTTGGGGTACTGGGAAGCTTTGAGGTCAGAAAGAAGAGTTCTATTCTGGCCTCATGGCAGCTGAGAGAGAGAGAGCAGACTGGCCATAGTTTCCCACATCATAGACAGCATTCTCCATCTGGATTGTCTGTGGAGCAGGAAGGACAATTCCACCGAGCGGTGTGACTGATTCAGTTTGTTCTCCAATGTCAAGGCTGCCAGCATCCACGTGTAGATCTTCTTCACTGATACCAATAGCAGCACAGATCCATCCTGGACATCACAAGGGACTATCATACCCTGGATGAAGTTCCACTTGCTGGATGAGGAAACTGTGAAAACATCAATAACAAAACAGTACATCTAGAAAACAAGATGAAATAAATCTGATAGGACAAGTGATTAGAATGGATCTCCAGAGGCCTGAGGAGTGGCCAGTCGATGCCTGTCTCCACAGTTATCCCTGTAGTTTACTTTTAAAGGAAATTACAGAAAGGGCCAGGTGAGTGACTTCCCTTAGCAGCATGTTCCACAGAACAGGAGCAGCTACTGAGACTGTCCTGTCTCCTGCAGACCTGATCTGTTTTTTTCTGAAAGGACTACAGCCCTGTTATACTCCCTCCCTCCCTCCTTCCCCTCCCCTCCCCCCTCCACTCACTCACTCATTGCTATTTCCACAGCAAAAGACTGTGATGTGACAAGCCAGGCATATATGACTTCAGCTCCTAAATAAGCCTTAGCTGTAAATTAATTGTATGGGACCTAAATTATGTTATAAAATGGGCATCCTGACTAAAGAAGTTTCATTGGTCAAAATATATCATGTGACCGTGTATAAAACCTGTTTCATGCTCAGTCATCCTGGTCCTAAACCACATCACACAAAGAGCAAATCAGTAGTCCTACAGCCAGGACTATCTTCTATCAGTCCTGCTACAACCAGAATTGATCTTCCATCACAAACATGGCTGCTACCTTTACACGGTAAAAAACCTTCAGCTGGGCCTTAAAAATTAAACGACTTTAAATAAGAAATAAAACAAGTTAATTAAATGTTATTTCCATGATCATCACACTTTTCTTACACACATAAATTAGAAACATTAAGTACTGTTTATAGTTTTCACTACAACTGTTTCTTTGTTGACCATCAGAAATCCCCCTTCTGTCTTTACCTGCTCATCAGAGAAATCTCTTCTGCTTGCCCAGACAGTAAGACAACTGAGTCTGTGGCATTAACAGACGCCTTTGTTTTGTGTGTGTGTGTGTGTGTGTGTGTGTGTGTGTGTGTGTGTGTGTGTGTGTATACAGTATGTTAGGAGAGAAACATTCTGCCAGTGGAACTGAGCACAATTTTGAATCCATGTATTCCATAGGGAAAATCAATGATAAACATTCCATATCTTGAATCTTGATGCCAGCAAAGGACAAACTTTGTCCAGCAGTAGTACAATGACATCATTTGTAGTGAGCGGAAGGACTATTTATCATAAATGCACACAAGTAAATCTATTGTTTCTGCGTATAAACATGCTTTTCCCAACTGTCAAAAGTTGAAAAAGGAGCCCATTTTATAAACACAATAAGCCAGTCTGGGGTGTGTATGAAACTTACTTTACCACATGTCTGGGGGCTGAAGGCACTTGGCCTGTGACCTTGTGTCTCACCACACCCCTGGGCATGTGGTAAAATACATTTTATACACACCCCATCGTGTCTCATTGCTTACTTGTCATATAGATATCCTAGAGAATGGCAGTGGTTTCAAATACCCATTTTTTTGGAATACGGTGTGGTGGATTTCTGCTGATAACAGCTTGAACATTTCTGATGGTGGCTGGTGCCCCTCTTTAAGACTTTTCTGTCTGTGTTTTTGTATGTATGGACATCAGTGTACCCATTCACTGAGCACAGCACTTGCCACAGTTCCAGCCAGCAGTACCACTCAGTGGCTGTTTTCAGCACCAGCAATTCCTGCAGCTGATGAGGCCCCAGCTCACAAAGAGCCTAAATCATACCATGCCATGCCAAGCCACGCCAAGTCATGCCACACCACACCAAATGCACTTTATTATACAACAAACCATATCCTGCAATAACATATCACACCATACCATGTTATGTTAAGACATTGTTTTAAAAAGAATGTTGCGTCATTTTATTGACGTGTTTATATTTATAGCTCTGTTTGTATAACTGCAACTTTTGCACTTTGCACGTGTTATCTGGACACCACATAGGGGTGACCCTAGATTTGTTTTCCATGTTCCCACATTGCAGACAAATGGTTCTGCTGTTTCAGGACTAGGAGTCTGAACTTCTCCTTTTCAGGCTACAAGTCCCAGCCATTTGAGGAGTTAAATGGCACCATTGAAAATACACCAGACATTTTGGCTGCCTGAGATTTGACTAATAATATTTTTGACTGGCGGCCATTGTAACTACCTAACAAAAACCTTAACATAGAGCCCTGTTATGATGGGTTGTTTGTTTTGCAGGATGCTGGCTATAGTGTATAGTAGAGGATGTTCTCTGTAGAATGCCATTCCTTTCAGAATACTGTTGTGCCGTAGTTCAAAGGTCATGGAATGTGATTGTACCCTTCTGTGGTACAACAGCATTCTGAAACCTCTAGAGACTGCACTATTCAGTTTTGTTCTGAAAGCGAACAGAACACACACTGGTTGTGCCTAGTTGCCCATCAGATATTCTCTATGTTGTCCACACCTCAGGTTCAGATTCTTGGTAACTTGATTCCTCAGCCGTTTTCCTGCTTTCTTCTCTCCCCCTCCAGCTTGTGGCGCTGACTACATGGAACCTGACCCATCCAAGATGGCTGCTCACCATGCTATCCAGAACAACGTCCCCCACTACGCTGAGGCTGACATCATCAACCTGCAGGGAGTGACAGGGAACAACACCTATGCCGTGCCCGCACTGACCATCGATGCTTTGGCTGGCAAGGACATTGTTGTGGGAGAGTTTCCCCGGCAACGTCTAGTCTTCAAGGAGAAGCTGGGAGAGGGACAATTTGGGGAGGTGAGTCTGGATAGGAACTCTAGCCAGCTACTGGGCA
The DNA here is from genome assembly GCA_016271365.2 of Neoceratodus forsteri. Lineage (NCBI taxonomy): Eukaryota > Metazoa > Chordata > Ceratodontiformes > Ceratodontidae > Neoceratodus > Neoceratodus forsteri. The sequence goes on from JADMNL010000035.1 coordinate 69,357,785, forward strand.
CCCAGGTTTGGGAACCTGCCAGGTTGATGGGAGGGAGGCTGGTAAGGCGTTGCAGCATGGTAGTGCTCCCAGCCGGGGAGGGATGCCATTGGGTGAAGGGCCAGGGAGCTTGCTGCCCCCAAAGGATGTCATCAGTGCATGTACTGGGCTGACAGCTGACCAACACTAGGTGCTACAAGTTGTCTGTTTACGTAAAGTATGAATCAGTTTTCTGCGGTTTTAAATAAACCACCGATCAGTGTTCTGCAGCTTTAAATAAACCACCAATCAGTGTTCGGCAGTTTTAAATAAACCGCCAATCAGTTTTCCGCAGTTTTAAATAAACCACAGATTAGTGTTCTGCAGTTTTAAATACATTGCAGATTAAATAAACCAGATTAGTGTTCTGCAGTTCTAAATAAATCACAGATTAAATAAACCATAGATTACTGTTTTGCAGTTTTAAATAAATCATGGATTAGTGTTCTGTGGTTTTAAATAAACTACAAATTAGTGTTCTGCAGTTTTAAATAAACCATAGATTAGCATTGTATGGTTTTAAATAAATTGCAGATTAGTGTCCTGCGATTTTAAATAAACCACATATCAGTATCCTGCAGTTTTAAAAGAACCACATATTAGTGTCCTGTGGTTTTAAATAAACTGCAGATTAGTGTCTTGTGGTTTTAAATAAACTGTGGATTAGTGTCCTGCAGTTTTAACTAAACCCAAGATTAGTGTTCTGCAGTTTTAAATAAAGCACAGATTATTTTTCTGCAGTATTAAATAAACTACGGATTAGTGTTTTGTGCTTTTAAATAAACCACAGATTGGTGTTCTGTGGTATGAAATAAACCACGGACTAGTGCTCTGCAGTTTTAAATAAACCACAAATTAGTGTTCTGTGGTATTAAATAAACTGCAGACTGGCACGCTGCAGTTTTAAATAAATCACGGAGTAGTGTTCTGCAGTTTTAAATAAATAACAAATTAGCATTCTGTGTTTTTATTTACACACACTACTTTATTGGAAAAGCATCATGTAAACAACATCTATAGGCTTTGATATCAGATACAGTAATATTAGTGGTACAAGGGCATTGATCCAACTTTGCCTCACGACATGCAGTTTCTAAATGTGTGTGTCTCATTTTTCTTGATTTTTCAAGAGAAAAAGACAACAACTGGAGAAAATTATATGAACAAACCACAAAACCAACTGTTTGGAGGTCTAGGAGGGTAGATGTAAGTATCTAACTTGTTTGGGTGTGAAGTCCCCGTAGGTCAGGGAGGGGCACGGGGAGGGCAGACAGGACTCCCATTCCATTTACTAAGGCACTGACCATCCCCTTCTCTTTTCTTCCTCATCAGAATACAGCAAGTGGTTTTAAATAAACTACAGACTAGTGCTCTGTGGTTTTAAATAAACCACAAATGAGTGTTCTACATTTAAAATGAACAGCGGATTTGTGTCCTGTGGTTCTAATTTAACTGTGGATTAGTGTCCTATAATTTTAAATAAAACGGGGATTAGTGTTCTATGGTTTAGTGGTTTTAAATAAACTGTGTATTAGCGTTCTGTGGTTTTAAATAAACTGTGGATTAGTGTTCTGTAGTTTTAAATAAACTAGGGATTAGTGTTCTGTAGTTTTAAATAAACCGATGATTAGTGTCCTGAGGTTTTTAATAAACCACCAACTATGAACTGCAGATTAGTGTCCTGTAGTTTAAAAAAATGTGGATTAGAGTCCTTCGGTTTTAGATAGACCTCAAATTAATGTCCTGCGGTTTAAAATAAACCACAGATTAGTGTTCAGCAGCTTCAAATAAACCATGATTTAGTGTTCTGTGGTATTAAATAAACTGCAGATTAGTTTTCTGTAGTTTTAAATAAACTGCAGAGTAGTGTCTTGTGGTTTTAAATAAAGTACTGATAAGTGTTCTGTCATTTAAAAAAACAGGTGCTGCTTATTATTTGTTTACATAAACTGCGGATTAATATTCTGAGGTTTTAAATAAATCATTGATTAGTGTTTCATGGTTTTAAATAAACCTGGGATTAGTGTTCTGCAATTGTAAGTAAGCCACGGATTAGTGTCCTACAGTTTTAAAGCAGCTAGGGATTAGTGTTGTGTGGTTTTAAGTAAACTGAGGATTATGTTCCAGTGGTTTTCAATAAACCACGGATTAATGTCCTGTGGTTATAAATATTAGCATTCAGCAGTTTTAAATAAACTGCAGATCAGTGTTCTGTGGTTTTAAATAATCAATGTGTATTTTTGTTTTCCTTGCCCTGGTGTCTAGTGGCAGCCTCCCCCCCACCTGCCAACCAATGTGCCCACAAATTACTGTAAATCAAGTAAGCAAGCAAGTTTATTGTTCAGTGTGGATTTGTGTTCTGTGGGTTTAAATAAACTGTGGATTAGTGTTATGTGGTTTGTAATAAACAGCGGAATAGTGTTCCGCGGTTTTAAATAAACTGCGGATTAGTGTCTCGTGGTTTTAAATAAACCGCAGATTAATGTCCTGTGGTTTTAAATAAACTGTGGATTAGTGTCCTTTGGTTTTAAATAAACTGGGGATTAGTGTCCTGCAGTTTTAAATAAAGCACAGATAAATGTTCTGCAGTTTTAAATAAACTGTGGATATGGTTTCAGAAAACAGTGGAAAAGTAACCATGGAAAAGTAATTTACAATTGACATTAAAGAGCAGCTGACACCTTCAGCAGAACTTTAACAAAACACAATAGTTAGACACAGTTCAGCTTCTATTTCACAGTGGTTCTGTGTTCCTCTTCTCCATTATTTATTACTGATGTAATTTGCATGAAAACAGGATCTTTGCTCCTGAAGAGTTAATCTATTCCTGTTGCTTTCTCCCTACCTAAGGTCATAATGCACTGCTTGTGACATCACAGTTACTCCCATGGCAACAGATTGTGATGTCACAACACAGGATTATGACTTGAAGTAGGGAGTAAACTAAAGAGACAGAGGAACTCTCAGGTATAAAGATCATATGTTCATGCAAATTTCCTAAGAAATAGATAATGGGGAGGAGAAATCTATAGAATATATTTGGAATGCAAGCTGAATTTTACCTAAATATCATGTTTTTTAAAGTTTTCTTTGAAGCATCAGCAGCTCTTTAAAAGACTTGGAATTTCATCGTTGTTAGAGAGAAATTGTGAAAAGCAGTTCAGAAGTGGAAATGACATTCCATCTGAATTCTGCTGATGGAATTCTGTATTTTGCACAGCTCTAGTAATTACTGACACATAAACACATAATAAATAGTTAACTTTTTTGCAATTAGATCTGCTTCTCTCCGTGGCCCAGAGCAGCCCTCTGGCTGCCAGCCAACCCAGTCCTGTCTCTTCCGATTTTCCACTGGGATTTACCATTGTGCAGAGGCAGTATATCCTGGGTATTCGTCTGGGTGCAGGGCTAGCAAGAGGCTGGCAGTCAGTGGCTGTTCAGCATTCGTTTTCATGTTTTCCTGCCCGAGGTGTGTGCGTGCAGTGCCACCCACACATCCCCATGCACACTCCCGTATGTAGGACACTGGAAGCCACCACTCTGCCTCTTATCCTGACAGTCCTTAGCTGCCTGGCCTCCAGCCAATGTTAGGGAGCAGACTATCACTGGGCACTGTAGCCTTCCCTACCTGGGAGAGAAAAGCAATCCTCTGGTCATTCTATCCTCTTCTGCCCCAGCCAATCCCCAGCAACCTGAGTCCACATCCGAACTTGGGTTGCCGGCGTGGTGCCAAGTGTGGCATCTAGTGCCTCAATTCTCAGTGCCAAGGGGCTGGCCAGTTTTATTTGAGGTAAACCCATGCTGCTTACTGAGATTATTTATAGCCTCAAATGTTGTGATGGTGCAGGTCAAGCAACACAATACAATTTTATTCTTATGCAGCAGTTTTCATCTAGAAACACTTAATAAGGCAGATCCAGAAGCAAATCGTTTGAAACCTTTTATTGGACCAACATAGATGTTACAAAAAGAAAGCAATGTCTAAGCTTCTGGACCAATCAAGTCCTTCCTCGGAGACTGAAGTCTTGGTTGGTCTGAAAGCTTAGACATTGTTTTCTTTTTTGTAACATCTGTGTCGGTCCAATAAGAGGTATCAAACTATTTGCTTCTGGATATGTTCTTACAAAGACCAATACGGCAACTAATCTGTTTTTGTACTTAATAAAGCAGTAATTCAAACGTGTTAGGAGACCCTTTGTTGCCACGGTATCCAAAATGGCATCACAGATATTTACATAGTATACTGTAGTCTCTCTTTTTTAATGTTTGTCAACCCCACCACCACACATGACCTGGGAAATGTCCTCTTGCTTGAATAATTAGAATCTTTTTTTTTTAATTTGAAATGCAAGATCATACAAGAAAAATATGAGCAAGGGACAACTAACAATATCAGTATAGGAACATTATCACATGGTGAGCAAAATAGATACATAAACCCATTAGTAGCATAAGTTGTATATCACAAAGGTATCAAATGTATGACTCCTCTTCGGAGAACAGTTATAATTAAATGAATAAATAAGGTCCCTAGTTCTAATGGATCTACAGAGAGGGATGATATGTTGTTGTAGGTCATAGCTATACTAATAAATAGCTCCCAAATTCCCTGAAAAATATTTGCTTTATGTCTTATGTAATACTGAATTCATGTTTGTCTGTAAAGAACTATCCTAAGGTTAAGCCAAGTTCTTACTGAAGGAGGGTTATAGTCCTTCCATAACATCAAGATACATTTTTTTCTCCACAAGTAATCCCAAGGAGAATAATGTTCCTTGTGCTTCATGGTAATGATGACGTCTTAAATTTAGTCCCAATAAAATTTGAGAGCAATCATAATTTAATTTAATGTCCGTAGCTTTTTCCAAGATTTCAAAGGCTGAGTACCAACATTTTGTAAGTTTTTTACAAGCTAAAAAATTATGAGTAAGGGTCCCAGGGTTGGATTGGCATCAGATACTTTTTTCAGTGCAGTCTCTAATATAGAAAGCAATGAATCCAGTTACAAACAGGGTCACATGGGCATACTGAATTGTGCGGTGTGTATTAAATATATTGGTTCAGACAATCAGGGTGTCAACACCATTAGATAGAACTGTGCAGGATAATCTGAGTGACTCTAATCTTCAATAAGAAGATATTAGTTAGAATTTTCTTTAAAAAAAAAGATCACATGCAGGAACATTTTTGAAATAATAAAAACATGGGGACCCCATGCGTGCCCCTAGAAGCTGAGGCTATGATTAGGTTTTCCAAACAAAATATTTTGCGATGTCTACTGTCTAAACTAACAGTTTAGTCACTGGCACACTTGTAATATAAAACAGCAGCAGGAAAAGCAAGAATATGATTGGCTGAACAAAATCATGTGACCCTGTGGTAAGCTGTGTCTTGCTGCGTGGCTGACTCACAGACACATTTTAAATGTCTCTTTCAGACATTTTTCTGCCTAAACAAGCCATTTTATACAGACAGTAACCCACTTCAGGGTGTGCAGTAAGATAGAACTTACCACACTTCCCAGGTCGTTGAAAGCACTCAACTATGCCGCCGCATGCGTCTCATTGACTTGGGGTGCAGGGTTTTATTTAACTCTAAAAATTGATTAGCGTTTTGCTCATACAAGTGCTAAAACATTGTGAAAATGCATAGCACTTGCCTCACTGTGTTTAACAAGCATAACACTTCCAGAAAACCTATATAAATGCTTTCTGTACAGTTAGTATTATCCCAAGAAAAAAAAACTACGAATCAGTTATTTAAAACCCTGGGGTGTATGGCAAAATCTGTCTTATCACACACTGTGCTATGGTTTCTTGCTGACTTAATGCTTGCAAAGACCTACACTCCCAGTGTTGGAGTCACCAGCACCGTTTATGTCACATTTTTTTAATATTTGTTTTTTGTTGACTGAGAATGGAGAGTTAGGCGATTTTGCCTACTTTCAGCATTATCCCTGTGGGTTGTGGGTGGAGTTACAGATGGGAACCAACTGAACTTGAAGCAGATTAAGCTGTTGGTGGTATTTTAAGTGAATAGTGGAAATCTGGCCAGGATACTGGTGCAATTCCCCTACTCTGTTTGGGAAATGTAATAGGATCTGTAACTTCCACCTGAATAACCACCAGAACAGGAAGACAGGACCTCTGTTTAACATCTCATCTGAAAGATGGCACCTCAGGAGTGCAGCACCCCCCAATATTGCACTACAGTGTCAGCATTGGGTTTTACCCTAAGTTCCTTGTGTGGGGTTAGAACCTACAACCTTCTGATCTTCCTGCCTCAGAGGAGAGTGTGCAACCTGTTGAGCAAACCTCTTCGGAAACCAAGTATGATGTTTATGGAATACTCAGCTTATATCTGTTATGTGGCTGCTAGGACTGCTTTCATTAAGTTAAGAAACCTTCATGTTTCTGTCCTCCAGGTCCACCTATGTGAGATAGACAACCCCCAGGACCTGCTGAGCCTTGAGTTCCCATTCAACATCCGCAAGGGCCGCCCGCTGATGGTTGCTGTCAAGATCCTGCGCTCCGATGCCACCAAGAATGCCAGGTACCCACATTACCAATGTTTGGGGCATTTGTGCCATTTCTCCAGGTTCCTGTTTTCTAGGCTTTCATGTTGCCTTTTATGGATGTGGCTGGAAAGAATTTTTGTAGCCATGTTGGCACTTGGAAAACCAGAGTTACTGTAGTTTGATACCTTTTTTGGACCGATTTATATGGATGAGGCTGTGCTTTTTGCCCCTCAATAAAACAGGCGTCCTTTGCTGTGGGAAATTAAGCAAGTTCAACTATATGATTCTCAATGCTTGGACTGTTGCTTAGGTACTGTAGTATTCAACAGAACTGGATAGCATTGATTCAATATCACCGATTTTTCACAGACACTGGATGGCATCAGATTCTGTTGATATCCCACGGCTGGATCCTGTCACCTAGGATCCAGTAGGATAGCAACTGTCTGATTTGATAATCCTCGATCTGAGGCAGACATTTGACCTCTGAGCCAGCTACTGGACCTTGGATGTGAAATCCCAAATGGGTTGAATAGGATCTCAGACCCAGAGTCGTACAGACGGACTATGTCAGGTGCCATTAGGATGGTCAAAAATATTGTCCAAGAATCACTAATTGATTATCAGCAGTAACTTGACAGGCATCCTTGCTTGTCATTCCAAGTCTTCTTTTTGATGGAAACCCTCTAATTTGCTTAAATCAGAATTTACAGTTCAGTGACGAAAATCTCATGTGTCATCATCAAGAGTGGCAGACAAGTGGATCAGGCTTCCAGGGTAGGTGGTGACAACCAAAACAGTAGGGGTGTCAAGGCAGGCTGGGACAGGTACATGGGCACAGTAAGAGGGTAGAAGGCAGAGTAAGGCAAATGGATGACCACAAGGGCCTATATAGGGCAGTTAGGTAGGGTGGGCAGACTGAATGGACTGTTGGGTCTTTTTCTGCCAGTGTTTTCTGTGTTTGTATGAAAATAACCATGTAATAATTTCAAACTAGTTCTGTTTTATGCAGGAGTGTATGGGGCCAGTTGCCCTCTCACAAAATCGGCAAAGACTGAAAACAGAAGGCACAGAGATCCTTCTCAGGACTCATCAGTGTGCCTCATCTGTATTTCAACCCAGTGAAAAGAGGAACCAGCCCTGTGATGGCCTTATGGGCTTGGATCATGGTGAGCTGAAAACAGGAAAGCAATCTAAAAGACAAGTAACCTCAGTACAAAAGTACCAAGGCAAGGGTTACCCAGGAAGGGCACTGGCAACATGCCAGGTTATAGGCAAAACTCTTGTCTAGTGTACTTATCCAGTAAGCAAAAACTGAATAAATAAAGCCAGGTTTCAAAGAAATACAAAATTACAAATATCCCGATGATACAAAGCATCAAGATCCTAATCCCCTTACCATCGCATTGCCAGTGCGCTGCACCTCCCTCATCTCCAAGCACTGGATTAGGTCCCTCCCTTTGTACCCCTCCTCACTCCTCTCTCCCATTCCTTCTGCCTCATACTTTCTTTGCTGCAAGGATCCTCACACCTTGTTCCTTCCACACCCACTCTCCTCTGATGGGCAGTCTGCCTTCTCCTGTCATCTTCCCTCCTTCTGTAACCTGCTTCCCTTCACTTTTCATCTCTTCCCCTCTCCCTCTTCCCCAGGCACCAACTAGAACATCTTCATGCACCGTACGGCTCCTTCCTGCCCTTTACCTGACCTGACCTCCTCATCAGGCCCTTACCCTCCAGCTGGCGAGCTTCCGCCTGGGTTCTTTCTCTGCCTGAATTTGCCTCCTCCCAGCAACCACCACAGTGCTACACTGCTACATGCACTCCTCACTTTCTGCATTACAGTGCCACCCACTGTAACATCATTTTTCTGCATCTTCTGTTGCTGTTACATTTAACCATGTTAATTAGTACACTTCTTGCACTTTGTTTTGTACTGCTTCATGGGTGCTGTGTATGCTGTATTATTGTAGTCCTTTTCCCCCGGGTCACACCTGGAAACAGGTTTTGGCTCAGTGTGCCTTTCCTGGCTACCAATTTTTAAATCAATCAAGCAATCAAGCAGTCAATCAATAAATAAATAAAGCACGTGCAAAGCATGAAAGAATTTCGACTGGTTCTGGTATCAACTACAGTCATGAGTAGTCATGCTCTTGACCACTCTTCCTGTTTCCCAAGGTCCCTAGGCATTCACTCCACTTCCTTCTAAGTGTCCACCCTATTACAGATTTTGATGTCACCTGCAGAAAGGCATACCTTCCCTTCTAATTCTTCCACAATGTCAGTTATGAAGACATTGAGGGGACTGGTCCCACTACTGAGCCTTGTGGCACCCAGCTGGTCGCTTTCCCCTCAATAGAGTAAGTGCTGTTAACCACCACCCTCTGTCACCTATCCATTAACCAGTTCCTTACCCAATTCAATACTTTGGGTCCCACCCTTAGGCTGCTCAATTTCCTTATCAGTCTCCTGTGAAGCAGTGTCAAAAGCCTTGCTACCAGCCGGGGGGAGAAGGATGAAGCATCCAGGGACAGCTCTCCTTCTCTGGGGGAAGGGTGGGGATGTGCACCAGCATCTGCTGACCCCTGGTGGAGACTGGGGACACAGCAGAACATTGGGCTCAGTGCACAAGGGGAGTGGCAGACATCAGTGTCAGCCTTGACATCAGGACGTTACTCTCCCAAGAAAACCAGAGAAAATGCTTCCTGGCTGGCCGGATGACAGTCACCAGCCCGCCATTGCCGCCGAACCCACAACTGGCAAACCTCAGCGACACCCTGGGCCAAGTATAGAGTGCGTTGGCCGGCCCCACCAGTGCTTTCCCCCTCGGAGTAGGTGGACCCGTCTGGTGAAGGGATACGCCAGGTTACCCGGGGGAGCCGCAATATGAGGTAAGTGGCTGACGTGGGGACAGGCAGGCAGTCGGGAAGGGCCTAGGGGGCCTGAAGGAGTGGGCAGCCAGGGAGGAATGGAGGTGCAAAAAAAAAGCCTTGCTGAAGTCCAGATTGGTCAAATCCACTGCCCTCTCCTGATCTATTTCTCTGGCCACCCGGTTTTATTTATTTATTTATTTAAGTGTTTTACCAGGAAGGAATGCTGAGCAGGCTACTGCTCTATTCCAGATGCGTCCAGTTGAAGAAATCAGTCAGATTCATCTGGCATGGCCTCCCCAATTGAGTCCATGCTGCCTTTGGTCTTGTAGCCCACTGGATTCAAGATACTATACAAGCCTTCACTTCTCTTTACCACCAATGATACGGGTTTCATGCCACTTAAGAGTTTTATGTTAAGTAGTCTAGGTATCATGTGACGTTTAGTCTTTATCAGCATCGCGCTGGTCCTTTTCACATTTAGTAATGACTTATGGAGGTCGGTGTGACAAAGCAGAGAGTAGGGCCAGTGGGATTCTGGGATGCTTAAGGAGAGGCATCTCCAGCAGGAGGAGGGAGGTGGTCGTTCCATTGTATCGCTAACTTGTGAAACCCCACCTGGAGTATTGTGTCCAATTCTGGAGGCCACACCTCAGACAGGACATAGACAGAGTGGAGGCAGTCCAGGAGAAGGCAGCTAAAATGGTGCTGTGGTTGTATCAAAAGCCTATGAGGAGAGACTGAGAGATCTTAACATGTACAACCTGAAAGAGAGGAGAGTGACAGGGGATATGGTAGAGACCTACCGGTACCTCACAGGCATGAACAGGGTGCAGGAGGGGAGTCTCTTTCAAATGAGAAAGTGCAACAGGAGCAGAGGGCATGCAATGAAACTGAAGCAGGGGAGTTAAGAGGAATGTGAGGAAGTACTACTTTACTGAAAGAGTGGTGGATGCCTGGAACACACTGCCAGCATAAGTGGTGGAGGCAAAAACAGTAGATGGCTTCAAGCTTACATGGGACAGACAGAGGAATATTAGTAAATGGGCAAGGGGGAGGGAAGGGGAGGGTTGTCAGAGACCCGTTAGGTTCTGCGAAGACATAGTAGTCAGGGACCATCTGGGCAGACTAGGTGGGCCGAGCAGTCCTTTTCTGCTGAAAAATTATATGATATGTTTCTGTGTAAGTTTATAATTTGAAATGTATTTCACGTGTAGTTCAGAGACAGCACAACAGATGGCAGTAGTCAGTATTAGCTTGTGAAGCCTTGGTAAGTACGTCATGTACCATTACCAATAAGCAATGAAGCTGGCATGCTCTTAGAGTTGTGATCGTTGATTTAATTTTTTATTAAATGATTTTTCCATCTTACTACAAACTAACTTATACAGTTGGTATAGGCAGCATTTAAATCTCATAACATTCCTTGAAAATAAAAATTTCACAATACTCCATTCTGTGTTACTAAAGACATTTATTTGAATGCAAGGGCTCTTTACACTTTAGGTAGGTATCGCCTGTTACTGCAGCTTTTATTTTTAAACTACAAGTCATAATCCTCTGCATGTGATTATAGACCAAAAGAGGTGATTCCATCCAATCGGAGAGCTCACTTCCCCTGCATGTGAACTTCTCTAATTCTGCAAGGAGTGTCTCATGTGCAGGTACCCTGGAAAAGGGAATGCTCAGGGGAGATTTATTTTTTATGTTTTTAATGCAAAATTAATTAACTGTGGATATATTACCACAGAGGCCACTCTTACAGTTGTAAGCATGGTCTCACATTCTTATGTTGTCAGAAATGCCTACCTTTGGTTCACGGTTCTCATACTCTAAGAATGCATGTGAGACCACGCTTACAATCATAAGAGTGGTCACTGTGACAGGATTAACATGCACTTTAGAATAATTATTTGCCAACAGATTGTACATTCATAAGCAGAGGATTATGACTATAGCTCTGCAACAAGTGTCATCTCAGGCAAAGTCTAATTGGAAACAGTCCTGTGTCAGTAACAATATTTTTAATATGCATGAAAATTAAAGTTCTTAAAATTCACATTTCAGGAGAATTTTTTTAATCATTCTTTTTTTTTGTGATAAATGTTTCACTGATTTCATTTTTTCAATGTTTATATGTAACAGTTGTTCACATCTGGTAAAAAGCTCACATTCCACTGTTTTCTACTGGCAATACCATTTCTTATTCTTTAAAATGCTGTGGGAGGCAGTATAGCACAGTGGTTTAAGGCTTTGAGCTACAAATCTGGTGACATCTAGCAGACTAGAGCTGTGTTTGAATCCCGCAGCTTCCACTTGCATACTGTATGACCCTGAGCAAGTCACTTAACTTCCCTGCGCTCCTGTAAAAAAGCTTTCAGCTTAGTGTGCTACGCCTGGTTAAAAAAATAAATAATTATATTGGGGCTTCCTGTTTACTGCAGAAATGGAAAGCTGGGATTAAAAGATTAGTTTGTGATTTTCAAATACCACTTACCGAGACAATTTTTCATATACAAAAACCTGTTTGCACCAGATTTACAACCACACTTGGCACAAAATTTGTGTCAAACCCTCATTGTGGCACATTTTCTGATGCAAAACATCCTGATTTGCACTGATTTTGCACCCCCCAAAAAAAAGGCATAATATGATTTTGTAAATTGGGATTGCCCATTTTGGAAGATGTAAAATCAGTGGCCCAAACTGTATACGTAAGATGAAACAATGGATCTCTGTAAATCTTGTATAAATGATACCTTCATAGCAATGAAACCCTAACTACTGTCCCTGTGTAACCAAGCATACGGCACATACAAATGCTATGTGCTGCTGATGCTACGGCTGTTTTAAATACTGCCGTAAGACCCTCTTAAAAACCATGGGATACACCTGAGTCGATACTTTGGTGCTGAACATTTCAAAGGAAAAACATAAAAATATTATTTAATATTAACTCTCTCCTTCATGAAATTTGTTCTAACTTACTGTAGTTATGCATTTCAAATAAATACATATCTAGAAATAATTTATAATCAATATCATTTGTTGCCTGGCCTCTATCATTATTTTAAACAATAAAATACCAGAACCCACTAGTCTAGTTCTGTACATTTTATTCCCCAAGATCAACAAAACTGCGACCGAGTTCTGCTGCTATGCCAACGTAGAATTTTTTCTGGAAAACTGAAAATCTTTTTAAAATTCAAGTCACTGGAATACACTCGTGAGACGCAATATCTCATTTTCGTGGTGGTCCAAGGGGAAGGCGACAGAAAACACAGCATGCTAGTTCATTTTTGCCCAGTCAGGTGAGTTTATGGCATTTGCTTATATGCTTTTATTTATTCTTGCAGGAATGACTTCTTGAAGGAAGTGAAGATCATGTCTCGTCTGAAGGACCCAAACATTATCCGCCTGCTAGGGGTGTGTATGCGGGATGACCCCCTGTGCATGATCACGGAGTACATGGAGAATGGGGATCTCAACCAGTTCCTCAGCAACCATGAGCTGGAGGACAAGATTGGCACCGCCAGCAATATTCCAGCTATCAGGTTAGTGTTGGGGGAGGCGACTGCTAACAATGATTCCACTGATAGATTGGGGGAGGCATGCCATCAGTGTTCCAACCATCAGGTCAGCGGGTGGACGACCACCAGCAATGTTTCCACTATCAGGTCAATGGGGGGGGGCACTGCCAGCAATGTTCCCACTATCAAGTCAACAGTGTGGGAGAGGCAATGATTATAATGTCCTCGATATGACATCAGCAGCAGGGGAGGCTCTTGCAATGCTCCCACTATCAGGTCAGCTGTGGGGGGTGCACTGCCAGTAAGCTTCCCACTATTGGGTCAGCAGTGTGGGAGAGGCTCTGTAATGTCCACACTATGAGGTCAGCACTGGGTGAGAGGCACTCTCTGTAATGCCTGCACTATCAGGTCAGCTGTAGGGAAGTGAACTGCCAGCAAGGTTCCCACTATCAGATCAGTAGTGGGGGGGGGGTAGGTGCACAGCCAGCAAGGTTCCCACTATCAGATCAGTAGCAGGGGGAGTATATAGCCAGCCAGGCTCTCACCATCCGTTCAGCAGTGGGGGAGGGTACTGTCAGGAATGTTTCCATTATCATGGGGGGGGGGGATACACTGCCTGTAATGCTGCCACTATCCTTTCAGTAATAGGGGTTTACACTGCCATCAGTGTTCCCACTATCAGGTCAGTAGTGGGGGAGAGAACAGCCAGTAATGTTTCCTGTCAACAGTTATGGTATGTACTGTCAATGTTCCCACTATCAGTTCAGCAGTGAAAATGTTACAGCCAGCAGTGTCCCTACTGTCAGGTCAGCAACAGTGAAGCAGCTCAGCAAAACTTGGAATGGCAACAAACACAGACAGATGATATCCAATCGACTTGCAGCACCTCACTTAAAGAGCCACCAATGCCTTGAGAAGAATTTTCAAAAATGTGATATTTGGACACAAAGCAGCTTATATTTCTTATCAGCTCAGTATTTATTATCCCCATTACATATTACTGAGGTCATTTGCTTCAAAAACAGGATAGTTGTTTCTTGAGGGTTCATCAGTTCCTATTGCTTCTTCCCAACCTGATGTCACAATACTCAACTTTTGACATCACAGTTTTTCCCACAGCAACAGACTGGTTTCACAACACGACATTATGATTTTTTTCAAGTAGGGAATAAGCTATAAAGACAGAGAACTCAAAGGGATAAAGATTTTGTTTTTGTGAACATTTCTTCAGTAATAATTAATGGAGAGTAAATATATGTACAAGTTATATGAAATACAAGCTGACTTGTGTCGTAATATTATGTTTCCAAAGTTTCCCAAAGTCATCAGCTGCTCTTTAAATAACAGGTGGCTACACTAGCCATTAACAAAATGGCTATGATTTCAGTGTGGGATTCTGGTAACATAACAAACTCAGGTGGACTATGATGTCATCAGAATCCTGAGATGGGATTATAGACCTTGTTCTCTGTTGGCTAGCCATCTGTTATTTGTTATAGTTTATGGGTATTTGATTGTATTGTAAAATTTAAAAATGAAAAAAAAAAATCCCTCATCCAGCTTCTGAATAATCCACCCACCCCTACTCAAATAATTCTGTGTACAGCCATAGTGCACCATTGACTCCTCCCTCTCAGCCCCACAAAATGTAAATATAACTACAAGTTTTTCAAAGTTGCTCCCCAACCCCCACATCTGTCTGCTCAAAATTCTACCCGCCCAGTGACTAGAGATTCTGAGTACTACACAAGGGTCTGAGGCGCTAAACGTTTTTTGTAAGCCACAGACAGTTTTAGTTACCCAGCTTTTTTAGAACCTTTTAAAGTACAAAACGCTGTTTTAACCACCATTGTCCACCTTGCTATTGTCGGTGAAGGGAAAGGAATCTGAAAATAAGTTGAAGATGTACTACACTACATCCTACCTCCTTTTATGGCTCTCTACCACTTCAGCCTGCCTTGTTACTAGAGAAAGACCTGCTAGGGGAGCATACTAAGCACCAGTTAATGATTTTAAATGACCATATCCTCATCAGAACCTGAAATGGGTTGGATAGGTTCTTTTACAGAAAATGGCAAAGATACTGAGCGGTTCTGAACATATCCAAATTGGTTCACTCATCCCATCCTCTGACTCAAATTAGCCAGGTACTGTATGTTTTGGAAGTATTTAATCCAGTACTTGTTAAAACATTGAATGCTGAGAGAAGACTCCTTCGTGCCTGCTGGTTTCAATCCAGCTGAGCTTCATTCAACTCTAACGGAAACCGACAAACATGCAGGAGTTATTGCTCGGCAAAGGACGGGTGCATCTGCAAGTGCTAGATTAAATATTGTATAATGTTCCTGACTAATTTGAGTCAACGTGGTGGTGGTGGCGTGGGGTGGCTGTTTCGGTTTTCAAAAACTTGCAGTTATATTTAGTTTTTTTTATTGCATTTTACTGTACGTTATAAAATGCTTAAGAGAAGCCAAGACCTGTGATTGGTCAGATGTGATCACATTACTGTGCGTTATTCCAGCACAACAGTACAGGTCAAAAATACTTAACTTTCCCTTTGCTCATAGGTCCATCCACCCCCCTGAGAGCTTGTTTAGACTTTGTCCCCTTACATTTAGATGCTGGATTTGCAAGGTGGTCTCAGCGGGGTATATTTAGAATAAAATATCTTTTGGGGGGTGGTATAATAAAATAATTTACAAAGTTAAGTACAGTATTTAATTTGCCCAGACAAGAATTTTTTAGATTTCTACAAATTCAACATTATTTATTGGGGAAGGGGATAGGGGCCCAGGGAGTGGGAAATATACCTCCTCAAGTGGAATTACTGTGTTCGACATTAGAGAAAGGGGAAGAGAGAAGGGATTAATCTCTAGACTGTTACAGGACCTGGAGATACAGGATTCTACTTGTCCGGTTGAGCTAGCCGAAAAATGGGAAAGAGAAGCTAATATTATACTGCAGGTGAGGATTGGTCGAGGATCTGGGCAGGGATACATACTACCTCGGCTGCTTTGTGGCTGAGAGAATTTCGATGGAAGGTGGTCTCCAGATTTTTTTCTAACCCCCTTGATTACCCAACATATGAAGACGTCTAACACCAATTTATGTTGGGAGACATTGTGGTGAGATTGGATCTTGCATACATATTTTCTGGAATTGTGCTAAGATAAAACCATATTGGGACCACCTGCAGTTGGTTTTTAACCAGATTTTTGACCTACATTTCCCAGTTTCACCAGAAACTTGGTTATTTGGTTTTACACCCAAAACTATATTGAGTTCATCTCACACATGGTTGTTCCACATGTTATTAGCAGCTGCTTTGAAAGCTATGACAAGATGTTGGCTTTCCCCCACTATTCCCACGGAACAGCTATGGTATACTATCTCTTTAAAGATATTTATGATGGAAAATATAACAGCAAAGCTAAGAAATACTCAAGATAAATTTAAGGCTAGATGGCTACCTTTTTTGCACTATAAAGACCAGAAGGAAAACAAGGATATTTTGCAGGTCCTAGCAGAATTACTCTGATCAGATACTTAGAATTATATGTGATCACCATCTGACCACTCCCTTGCCCCGACCTATCCATCAGGCAATGCTTCTATCTTCTCTCTTTTCTTTCTTTCTTATATAATCCTTCCTATCTTTCTTGCTTTCTTTCTCTCTTTACTCAGTCTTTCTTTTTCACTCCTCGACCAATGGAGGTGAACTAAGAGGTCACCGTGATAAGCTGGTACACATACATAGGGCACTGAAGTGCATTTAAATATATGGAGAAATTAGCATAGCACCATATATAAGGTATGATACAATGGGTTAACCCACGTTGGAATGGACTTAATATCTACCAATATAATATTCATTGTCTTGTGAAGTTTACACATGGATATGTAAATGGTAATGTCGCACTATATGAAAGTGAAAACCAATTAACTTTTATTGCCAACAAAAAAAAAATACTTAACTTTCTGAACCTCATTACTCAGTTATTTTAAAATACAAATCAGTGTAACCCTTTTGTAACCTCAGTAAGGAACTTGAGGGTGTGCATAATTGTTGGATAATGGGCAGTTCTTATGCGAGTAAGCCACTCGGCATTGCCTAGTGTCTCCCCTCCCAAGGTGTGTTGTTATCACACACACGCACACACACACACTCTCTCACACACACACACAGTCATGCCTTATTGCTTGATTTAGCCTCTGACACCACAGGGACATTTTTTTGAGAAACACGAGCTGCCAACTCAGTGTAGTTTCCACTTCATATGCTTGTCTTCCTCTCTTACTTTAGAATTTTTTTATGTTTTCGTGAAACCATGACCTCTGTTGCTTGGTCTTCATCAGCTCTGATTTCTTCTCTCCGAGGGACACCAGAATCCTCTCCTGTGACATCACAGCTGGCTGCTGTAGAACTGATTATGATGTCACAGGAGAGGATTATGATGCCACCTGTAGACAGGCAGGCAGAGCAGATGAAGACCCAGTGACTGAGACTGTGTTTTCATGTAACTGGCTCTAGTAGATCTGTGTGGAATATGGTACTTGTGTGGAATATCAATTTCACTTTCAAGACGCTTTCTGGAATTTCTTTTTAAATTCCCCAGAATTCCAGAAAGCATCTCTACGTAAACCACAGAATAATTTTCTGTGGATCTCATAAACTATGAAACAATTGTCAGTGGATGGCAAAAAAATAATCTGTAGTTTATGTAAACTGTGCTTTACTAAAATGTAAAAATTATTTACTTTTTGTAATGTAGAATTCCGCTACTGACAGAATGGGATTTTGAAAATTCCACACAGCACTAGTTAAGCAATAAGGCACAGCAGGGTGTGGATTATTGGGGATTTAGCCACGCCTTGTGTGGTGTGTCACGAGGCACAGCCGAGTGACTTAACCACACAAGAAGTGGGTAAATCACCCAATGACTCACACCCTGGAGTGCCTTATTGCGATTATACAATGGACCCATGTGTAACATAAATTTAAAATGTGTTTAATTATGTTTTTTATAAATGCCATTCCTCAGCCGTGGGTTATGCAGGATTTACCCATGGTCATGTGACATGTTTTGACCAATGAGGTTACAGGATTTTCTCACACCATTGTATAATTCCTAATAGTAAAGAATAAAAGGACGGTAAATATGAAAAATATCAGGAGTTGAAGTATACCTACAGCTTACATTTCATCTCTGTTTTTTTCTGTGATGTCAGGTGCTCTTTATTCCTTTCTCAAAGTTTCTAATGCTTCTGTTTGCTTTTCCCTTTAGCTATCCCACCCTCATCCACCTGGCAGCTCAGATCGCCTCGGGAATGAAGTACCTGGCCTCGCTGAATTTTGTCCACCGGGACCTGGCCACTCGAAATTGCCTGGTGGGGGAGAATTACACCATCAAGATCGCCGACTTTGGCATGAGCCGCAACCTCTACTCGGGTGATTATTACCGAATCCAGGGCCGAGCTGTACTGCCCATCCGCTGGATGGCATGGGAGTGCATCTTGCTGGTAAGAAATATCATTCCTCCCTATCCCTCATCTTGACACCATAAACTAGCCAATAGGAAAAAAAAACAGTACCATACAACCTGGCTGGCTGGTCAGCACAGCTGTAGAGTTACCACTCACCATCCAGATGACTCGAGTTCATGCCCCGAGTCTGGGAGGTCTGGCACCAACTGATGAAGAAGGACTTGGACGTCCATTGGATGCCTCCTTCCTTGCGGAGGGAGGGCAACCCCTTCTGTAGCATGACTTCCCCCAGGTGACCCAGAGGGAGGGGGTGTCATGTGGGAAGGAATTAGTGGTCCCTCTGGGGTGACCTCACATCAGGGGCTTACCCACCCTTCTGACAGCCCTGACAGGTGATTTGCCAGGTCACCTCTCAGGACCACACCCTGGGGTGGGATAAAGGGAGGGCCTACCAGGGGAGAAATACCCCCAGCAGGTGCCAGCAGATGAAGCCACCCTGCTTCCCATGGCACAGCAGGGTGTCTTCAATTCCTCCCGTGCCTCACTGATTCCTCCTCAGGGGCCCTGACTGTCAAATGAAGAATCCTCCTCCCAGCTTGAGGAACTGAGGGGGGGGTCCTGCCTGTGTGGGACAAGCCATGAGTTATGGTCGGGGTATCTGGGGAGATTGTTGCGCAAAGGCTGGTGGTGGGCTAGACCACCAAAGGACTCCTATGGTGAGCAGAAGGGCTTGGGTAGGTGGAAAGATGTCCTGGTGGTATGCATGGTGAAAATGGGGACAAAAACAGAAAGTTAAAAAAGTACAGAACAACTTCTTTGTAGAGAAAGCATTGAAAAAATTCAAATTGCTGGCTAATTCAAAATATCCCCATATAAACTCATGAAATTTTGTATCATAAATCACTTAAGGACCATCAACCAGTCAACGTTCTGGATTTGAGACATGCCCCTTCCCATTCTCTTATTCTGTTTCTTTTTGTTTGTTTTATTTATTTAAACCCTGGTAAATCCATGGGCTAACTAGCCCATTTACATGGTCGGCCAGAAACATAAAAAAAGACAAAACGATAATACATGATATCTAATATATAAATCAATACATGTTATCTAATCTATAAAGCAATTTAAGTACATTCACAATCAGAACTGGATAAAAGATACATTATGAGGCCCCTCTTGAATATGCCTAAACTCCTGGCACCAGAAATTGATTGGGGTAGGGGATTAGAATATTTTGTACATGTATGCTGTCCTGTGTACAGTTGTGCTGTTTTGGACAGTTCTATTCTTTACTACAGGAAGCAGGAGGGGATTTTGATCATATGAGATATTGTTTTAAATAGCTATTTTAATTGTTTAAGTAAAAACATTTGTGACTTCCTGACTAGTGAGTTATAATAAATTATACAATGGCAAGGGTAAGCGTACCGTGTGTTGATATGCTGGCATGCCCAAGAGACAGTGACATGATTAGGCAGTAACATCACTGTATCTAGGGCAGGCACACGCATGACCGTACTACTGGATAAAGAAATCTCACCGGCCTCATTCTCCCCCAGTCACATTCATTTCATCCTCCAGCTCATCTTCTAGCTCCTCCTCTCCCCCCCCCACACAACCACACCAAGTAGTTTTTTTAAACTTTTGTGAAAAGGTGCTGCACTGAGTGACTTCACTTAACTCCCCAGTGTGTGCACATCTTGCGGTTCCAGACCTGCTACAACTAACCTTTTCTCTCATCCATGGTTCTCTCCTCCCATGCTCTCCAACTGGAGCACAGTAAAAATGCTGCAAACAGTAAAAAAGATGAAATCCTTCATATTTAAAGCCATGACACTTACTGGCTTTACATCACTGGCAGCCGTGCTGTAATCATGTGTGCTTTTTATCAACACAGTGATGGATGGCTTCTGATCACTCGCTATTAACTTTCTCCTGATGCAAACAGAAAAATGAAGCAGGGTGTACCGGGGGAAAATACCTAACTAGAACTTGTTGTTGGGTGTGGGGTGGACAAGAGAGCACAAAATGAGAGCCATTAAGAAAGAGACAGTGACAGACAGAAAACTGCTGGCAGACAACAGCACCACCTAGTGGATAAACTCAAAACAGGAACTTTTTTCTACATATATATATATATATATATATATATATATATATACACTTCCACATTAAAAAATAAAACAAAAAACTATTTAAAAAAAATATTTTTTGAATTTTTTTATTCTGTATAAACAAGCCATTGTATATTAGCAATAAGGCATTCCATGGATGCGTATTGTTGTGTAATAGTTTAACTTCTCAGGTGTTGAATGCACTTGGTCTGCAGCCTTGTGCTACAACCTACCTGAGGTGTGACATTATTACACAACACACACCCTGTCATGCCTTATTGCTTAATTAGACAATGGATTGAAAATTTCCTGAAAGCTGATTTGTTTAGAGGCAATTCCCACCATGTTGTTATCACAGTACAGTGTAGTACATGATGGCATGAAACAAATCTCAAGAGAAACCTACAGTGGAGTCAGCAGCGATGCAACACAATACCTTGCAGTAAGTGACATGTTACAAAATACTGTATGACAAGGCTTAATTGCCATTGAATTATACTGTTCCCTGCAGTGTATTGCAGCATTTTAGGAACATACAATTTGTCAGCAGATAAGGAACACTTGGCCCACCCAGTCTGCTATTTTTTTCCTACCTACAGTATCACCACAGACCCTGCTTAATCTCTGTTTTTTTCTCCCTTCCTTTCCACTAAGATCCCCTTATGCCTATCCCATGCATTCTTGAAACCCACCACTGTTTTTGCCTCCTCCTCCTCCTCCTCGGCTGGTAGGCTGTCCCAGGAATCCAAGAGCAACCAGGGAGTGCTCAGAGGTATGGTCAGTGCACAGAGTAACACAGGTACTGCACGAAAACCAAAAAAACAAGCACAAGGATTCTCTGAAAAAGCACATGCCTGCATGAAATGTTAGGATGTGGTGCCCCACTGCACCCATTACCTGTCTGATAAGATGGGTTTCATCCCACATTTGTTTGCTACAGCAAGAATAAATATTGTAGTTGCACAACATTAAGTCAGCATAAGACTTTTTCTCCAGTTTGCTTGCCCTTGTACCCATTTTTTTGTGTTCCAAGAATCCACCACTCTTTCTGTGAAGTACTTCCTCACTTCTCTCCTGAATCTGCCCCCCTCCAGCTTAATAGCACATACCCTTGTTCTCGAGCTCCTTTTTTTCTGAACAATACTTCCCTCCTGTAACTTATTTACCCCCTTGTACCTTATTAATACCCTTAAGGTATTTAAATGTTTCTGTCATGTCTCCCCTTTTCCTTCTATCCTCTAACGAGTACTTATTTAACTCCTTTAGTCTTTCCTCATAGGGCTTCAAATGCAGTCCCTGCAGCATTGCAGCTGCCCTTTTCGGCAGTGCCTCCACCCTCTGTATGTCTTTCCTGAGATGTGGTCTCTAGAACTGGACACAGTGCTCCAGGTGTGGCCTCACCATTGATCTATACAGGGGTACCACCACCTCGCTCTTTCTAATGTCTTGTCTGCTTGGGCTATTTTCTCTTCAGTTTGCAATATACTGCAGCATTGCTGCATTGTATCCCAGATGGCGTTGCTGTACTTAAAAAGCCTTTTTTGTATTCTACAGGATTCAGGCAAAATGGCATCCCAGGGCACGTGTTATGCTGGATAATTAAGCAATAATGACCAAAGGGACGGTCATTTCCCAGAGATTAACGACTGGCTGGAACGGAACCCCCATCCAGCTGGTCGTTAATCTCGAGGAAATGACTGGCTCTCAGGTCATTATTGCGATTATAAGTCTAATCACAATAATGGCTTCTTTTTTTAAGAGATTTACTTACTTTTTCTGTGGCGGCATTGGGAGCCGTGACAGCGAGAAGGGCAGAGCGGGTGCCACATCGGTCACTTTGTAGAGATTTCAGACTGGCACGGTAACCAATCACGGATGGAGCTGCCATCATGAATAATTAATTAGACTTATAATGTCAGTTCGTGACTGGTTGAAGGCCCTCGGCTGCATCTTGTGACTCATAAAACACACAGAGGAGTGATGTAATCCCAGCATAACACAGACCATGTAGTGCCTTACCGCTTAATTGTGCACTGATGTATGTCTCATCTCAGAACCCATTTATTTTTCTCACTTACGAGTCCCCTTTGAACTCATAAACCCTCTGGCTACCAACCCAGGTTTCTACCACCTAAAGAATCAACTCCCCTAGCTGAGCTAGCAGGATATCCTCGCAGTTAGCCGAGTACATCATTTCTCTCTCCCTATTACATTACTCCACCGTAGTAAGAAAGTACAGTGTCATCATTCCTTACACACCACTGTGTCCTTTACAGTTCACTAGGATGGCTTCCACTGCAAAGCTGCTTTGACCTTGCCCTTTGCTGCATAGTGGATTTCGCCATCCGTAATGGCCAGGAATCTCTCCTTGCAGCCCTCCTAAAGGTCTGAATTTTACACCACGGCCTCCAATCAAACAGCGTTCCTCCTCTGAATGTTCCCAGAGTATCCACCAATATGGGCGGCAGAGCCTTGTCAGTGGCAGCCCCTATGCTGTGGAATGAACTGCCTGCCGAGCTCTGCTCCATTCACACCCACTGCCAGTTCAAATCTTGCCTCAAAGATTGGCTCCTGGAGACTTCCCGCTGCCACTGCTTTCCTGAGTAGTTCATTGCTCAGCTGCCCTTACCACAAGAGTTTCTTGAATATGCAACTCTCTTTGTAAATCCTCCAATTCCCCTTCTTCTCACACCCCTTCCCCTCTCCTTCCCTCTACTAGCCCCACTTTACCCTTTTCATGCTACTCCTGAGGAACATTGATTATCTTCTATGCAACTTGCTGTATATCAATTTCATATATATATATATATATATATATATATATATATATATATATATGTATATATTTCTCTTATGTATATGCACTTCAGATTTATGTACTATAACACCTCTTATCATGTGGATTTATGTATTTTGCTACCTTATATCTTGTATACTATTGTAACCTTTCATTTGTCAGACTGTCTACTGTTCTATGCATTGTTGTTTGTGTTTTACTCTGTGCCACTGTATGTGACCCGGGTCATGCCTGAAAACGGTCCCTGGGATCAGTGCACCTGCCCAGTTACCAAAGTCGTAAATAAAAAATAAATAAATAAATAAAATTAAAGGCAATCTGCATGATTCCCTTTAAGATTATTTCAACAGTTACTATAGTTTTATTTATTTATTTTATTTATTCGAGCTTAGATTTACATACCTTTGAGCTAGAAGCTCATTTACAAAGGTTCCACGTCTAATGAGAAAACACGGGCATTTGCAGGAGCTAAAATCAGGTTTGGATGTGGAAGATAGGTGGGAGATCATAAAGCGGGGGCTACAGGAGGCCACCAGGACCTGTGCAAGAGTGAAGCGGAAGGATGGTAGGTCTCATAAACCATGCTGGTGGACCAAGGAGGTCCAGGAGGTGGTAAGAGAGAAGAAGGCTGCCTACAGTAGGTACAAAAAAATGAGAGGAGAGAGGGCTAGAGAGAACTATCGCCTTGCAACCAGGAAAATCACCAGAGTGATGAGGGGCCAAAGGCCTGGAAACAGCAAAGGCTGGTGCAGGGGATACAGGGTGGGGAAAATGGGTTCTTTAGGTATATTGGAGAGTGGAGGAAGGTCAAGAGCCAGCTCAGTAGGTTGAGGACCACAGGGGTGGGTGGGTGAAAGGGGCAGGAGGGCAGGTGAAGGTACTGAATGAGTACTTTGCCTCAGTGTTCACTAGGGAGGAGGCTGGGGAACTTCCCAAAAAAGGGTTGAAGGACACAGAAGACCTGACTGTTGGGGTACCTGCTGAAGAACAAGTTGCTGGGGGAGGTAGGCCAGGGGTGAGATATCAGGCTGGTTCTGCTGAATGGGGGGGGGGGCAGATGCTGATATTTCTATCAGTCAGGTGTGGGAAGCCCTCCAGTCCCTAAAAAAGGATAAATCTCCGGGGCCTGATGCTATTCATCCCAGAGTACTGAGGGAGTTGGCGGATGTTTTGGCTGCACCATTGGCAGATATCTTTAACTTGTCACTCCAGAAAGGAAGGGTGCCAAGGGATTGGAAGCAGGCGCATGTTGTGCCCATCCGTAAAGGGGGGATCGAGAGAAGAGTCAGGAAACTATAGACCCGTCAGTTTGACATTGGTGGTGGGGAAGGTAATGGAGAGCATACTTAAGGAAAGGCTGGGAGGTTTCTTGGAGGAGATGGGTTACCTGGATGACCAGCAGCAGGGGTTTGTGCCAGGTAGATCGTGTCAAACAAACCTTGTAGAGTTCTATGAATGGGTGACATCAGCACTCGACAGGGGGAGACCAGTGGATGTACTGTTCCTGGACTTCAACAAGGCATTTGATTCGGTCCCTCACATTGGCCTAAGGGAGAAACTGGGGGGATGGGGGTAGTCCCATTGACGATTAGGTGGATTGGAAATTGGCTTTCAGGCAGCACTCAGTAGGTAGTTGTCGGAGGGGAGGTCTCGTCTCCAAGGGACATCATAATTGGGGTCCCACGAGGATCAGTCCTGGGGCCACTCCTGTTTAACACCCACATCTCTGATATCAGGGAAGGTATCGGGTGTGAAATGAGTCTCTCTGCGGATGACTCTAAGCTGGGGGCAGTGGTGGAGGGGGAGGAGGGGAGATTGGCCCTGCAAGAGGACCTGGATACTCTGGATAGGTGGTCCTGCACCTGGAAATTAAAATTTAACTCCTCCAAGTGCAAGATGCTACACCTAGGGTGGGAAAACCCCAACTATGTGTACACCCTGGGGAGGAACAAGTTGCAGGCCATGGCAGGGGAAAGAGACCGAGGAGTTTTGGTGGATGTTAACATGAATAATTCAGAGCAGTGCAGGAGGGCTGCGGTCAGGGCAAATAGGATGCTGGGATGCATCGCTAGGGGGATTACCTCAAGGAACAGGGAGGTGATTTTGCCACTGTACAACAGCCTGGTTAGACCACATCTTGAGTACTTTGTGCAGTTCTGGAGGCCGCACCTAAGGAGACACATCCAACTCCTGGAGAGGGTTCAAAGGAGAACAACCAGAATGATCCAGGACCTGGGGAATATGACATATGAGGAACGACTAGGGGAGCTTAACCTGTTCTCGCTGGAGGAGAGGAGGGACCAGGGGGACATGATTGAGGTCTTCAAGTACCTCAGGGGAGTAAATAAGGTAAGCTGAGATAGGATCTTTCGACTGAAGGAGGGTGGAATCACCAGAGGACACAGTTGGAAATTGAGAGTGGTAGGATTAGGGGGGAAGGGAGGAGGAGGTACTTCACCGAGAGAGTGGTGGAACTGTGGAATGCACTGCCCGGGGAGCTGGTACAGGCAGCTATGGTGGAGGGATTCAAGAGAGGGTGGGACAGCTATATGCAAGGGGTGAAGCAGAGGCTGGTTTGCCTGGGGGGGGCAGGACTGGGGGATGGAGTAACAGTGGAAGGAGACAGATAGAGGGCTACGGTACCCAATCAGGGTGCTGAAGCACGAGCAGACTTGATAGACCCAATAGGCCTACTCTGCTGGCATCTAGTATGTTAGTATTTTAGTACAAGACATAACCATAACCATACATACAATAAATAGGAAGTCTTAGTTACATTGTTTCAAAGAGGTTTAGCAAACATGTTTGAAAACAGTGCTTGTCTAAGTGCAGTACTTGCAGATCAGGTGTAGTTACGGCTGTTGTCCGAGCAGAGCGGACATTTACAGATGAAGAGATGGATTAGCCCAGTGGGGCTAGGAGGATTACAAGGATAGGACAGAGGACATTCGGATGGCTAGAGACGAGAGCCCGGTTGCAGTTTCAATGGCTATTACTGCAGTTGATGGTTAGTTATCCAAAAATTGGTTTCCCAGGATACATTTAGCAAATAACCTTATTAAATCACTAGAAAACACTTAAAAATGGATATGGAGGCATCCGTTGTGTGGCCAGGGAGGATGTTGTGATGATGTCACTGCATCACTAGCATTAGTGTGTATTGCAGCAGGCGAGAACAGCTGGACTGTGCTGATTAGGGTCCTGTTACACTGTGAAGAAAACCTTGGATTTATGTTTGGCATCAGGTAGCAAGCGAATCCAGGGATTTCCCCTCACAATTTAACGCAAGCCCTCTTTGCAGGAGCAGTTTGTTTTAACCTGCTTCACTGTGCACCATTAGGGCTGATGAGGCAGTGACACCCTAACAACACCCCCCCCAGTGCACAGAATGGATGCCCCCACATCAGAATTTGAAAAGTGTTTTTCTGCTTGATGAAGACATTTCTGAACTATAACCCAGCAGTTTATGTTTTGGTTCTATATTGTAACCTTTGCAGTAATCATATCGGGAATGGTATGCATGTCCCTTTAAATCACACAGTTTCTGATCATGGGGAATTTTTGCAGCATTTACTTGGACTTGTCCAGTGAGCCTGTTGCATTTTCCGTTGCTCTAGCTCTTTTTCGTTTGCTCTCTGCAGGGGAAGTTCACGATGGCGAGCGATGTGTGGGCCTTTGGCGTGACCCTGTGGGAAATCCTGATGCTGTGCAAGGAGCAGCCCTACAGCCAGCTAACAGATGAGCATGTCATTGAGAATGCGGGCGAGTTTTTCAGGGACCAGGGGAAGCAGGTAAGAAACTATAAGACCACAGGACTGTAGAAAGTCTGACCTTACCTCTGGTAATCTGTTGGGCTAGTACCTCTATCAAGCTATCAGTCGACAGCATCATTAGCATACTGAGAGCACAGACAGCTGACTGGTGTGCATGAGTTGGCCGCAGGCATCACTTTGTATCAAACATTAATAGCGCTTTATGAATATGTCATCAAAAATAAATGTATTTAAAAGTATTCAGTTATTTTTCAGAACACTTAAATAGGCATTTTTGCAGCACCTGATGGAATAACTGGCTTTTGTGAATTTTCCCTTTAAAGACACCTTCCAGTTTCCAGCAAACGGTTCACAGCTGGCATCAGCAGAGCTTTAGTTATGCATAATTATAAATCTAATTAAATATTCATGACCCTAGTGAGGCTCCTGATTGGCTACTGGTTTGGTCATTAATGTCTTAGAAATAACCAATCCATGTGTCAATTGATGTGTTGTGGCACGCATGACTCTCACTACATGACCGAAACCGAAATTTAAGTAAAAAAAAAAAATTGCTGTTGCAATTAGATGCATAACTGCAAGAACAGCTGCAAAGCTGATAATTTCCATGAATTAGTGACTGGCTGGAGGAAGGCGGCCCAAGTTCATCCCCAAACCGGTCATTAATCCCTCAGATATGACCATCTTCTCGGCTGTTATTGCTTTTCTTCCAAAATGTGCATCTCTGGACATTCCCTTCTTTATTCCTCAAGCTATTTTACTAAAACAGGATATTTTTTCCCCATTTTTTATGCTTGCTATAAAGTCATAATCCTCTGCTTAAAACATCATAGCCTGTTGCCATGGATTCAGTTCTGATCTCACAAACAGAGGACTGTGACTTCAAGGCAGAGAGAGCAGCTGCAACAGAAGAAGGCCTATGGGCAAAGAGCATATCTTTTAACATGATGAGATTCGAGCCCTGGCAGAGCCAACTAGAATTGTTTTACAGAAACATGGAAAATCCCTTTAATGTAGCAGCTCGTGCCAAATGTTGCTGACTGTGTCTAGTCAATGGTGTCACTGGTTGGAGCTTTTATAGTGGCCCAATGGGGGAACCATACAGAACTGTATTTTAAGCAATAAGGCATGACGAAGGGTTATGTTAATGGTCAGTTAATCACCCTCTAGGGGTGTAATGTGGCACAAGGTATAGCCGAGTGCCACACGCCCCTAGAGGGTGATTAACTGACCATTACCATAACCCCTGGGAGTGCCTTATTGGCATTATAATAAAAATGTTTTTTTTTAAAGTGTTAAACCACGGTCAGCATATGGTTAAGCTCTAGATGTATGTTAATAAAAGGTTAACATAAGGCTGTTAGAATGTTTACAGCCAATCAGAAAGCTCCATTTATCAGACCTTTTTTATCATTTTTTTTAAGATGAGGGTGACAGAAAACAAAAATTTATTTGGTATTTATTTCAACAGTTTCACCATGAAAGACGTAGTGAGCTGAAATAACAGCTCATTTCCAGATGCATCCGAGGTGGGTAAGGAAAATGGAGAACAGTAAAAAAAAAAAAAAAAAAACCCAGCAATATGCAATAATAAGATAAACAAAAATAATATAAGAGGCAGTTGGTAGACAACTCGAACTTACATAGATAAATATACATTAGCTATGATCAAACATAGCTAATGTATAGCATTGAATAAAAGATTTGGCATGGTCATGTGCAAATACCCAGATGGGATGAAGCCCAGAGGGGAGAGTGTAAGGAGTAAAGATGTCAGTACGGGGTTATACAGGGCAAGGATCAATGGAGTCCCAGTCCATTGTAAAGATGTGTACAGGAAGACAATGGGTTAAGTTGTAGTGTTTCCATTCAACTTAAAGAAACCGTATTTATTAGTCGCCATAGAGTTTTTTTTCCAGCAATAATATTTTTCTGGGGCAAAAACATCAAAATACCAATTTTCCTTTACATTTTGTTTCATTCCTGAATGAGGATTCTGAAGTTTTTAAATGTCCTTGATCTGGTGCCATCCTCGTCCCTGAAAAAATAAACATCTTGGTGTGGCGCTGTGCTCTTTCCCATTGAAATCATGGGATCACACCATCCTAATAAATCGACAGTATGAATTTACTACGTACATGCAACAGGTAACCTTAGTGGAAGAGATTTTTAAAAACTGTGAGTGGCAGCCAACTTTAATAACATGTCGCCCCCAAGTCTAGGGGTATGCAGATTTTTAACAAAGGGAAGGGGGGTGTGCAAACACTGACTTGCACTTACTTGGCTTCCCGGGACCTGGGATGACCTCCAGTGCCCCCAGACGCTTTTGGGCCAGTTAGAACTGTACTTCAAAGGGATTAGCAACAAAACAGGTTCCAATCAGTAAACTGAGGTCCCCACAGATCAGAAAGCATAACAAGAATCATTTTTACTTGATCTCAAAGCTCATAAGCATCTTTGCCAAGGGGGAACTGTTGCAACAATCTCAGCTCTGATCTTAAAAGTCCTTCCTGGGTACACGTTTCAGTTTGTTTGTCTCCAAAAGGCACTTCAGGTTACCCACAGGGGTGGCAGTTTGTAACACTTCTGACCCACTTTAACCACTTGTTACACAGTTCTCAGCTGTCCAGAATTAATTTGGGGGCTGCGACCAACCCTGTGGAGCACACATTCTCTTTGTCTTACATTGCGCCTCCAGAGGCATCAGTCTGTCTTTTCACCCATAAAACGGGGCCCTCTGACTGTGCTGGTTACAGGTACTAATATGCTCACAGATGTGGCTCAGCCCATAGGGACAAGTACTTCACATTTTAAACAGCCAGTTGTTACTGCAGCCCAGTTCCTCAAAGTGTGCCAGCAGCCTAAGCTTGAGAGAGGCATTTCACGCCACAGTATTGCCTGGGGAGATACCTGCCTCCCTCCCCAAAACCCGGTACTGGGCACCCACTACCTGCACCTCTGCAATGGGCAAATGGCAGGGGCCCCTGCCCTTAGGCCTACATTACCACACTAAGAGTCCTGCACCCACTCAAGGAGACTGGACCTACACCAAAATTTACAGTGGCACTGGGAGACAGGCACCCTCCGGGGGACTGATGCTGCCACAGGTGCTGTCCCCCACCCTATCTCAAGAACTGCCCCCCCCCCATGAGCAGAGGATCCATCATGAAATAAGCCTCTTTCACAAGCCAAGTCTCTGCATTGGGGAATCCAGGTAAAGTTTCCATCAGTTTAGAGGGGCAAGAGAGGCAAGCACCCCTGGGGGTCTGAGGCAGCCACAGGTGCTACCTACCACCCTCTCCCAAAAACTGACTCCTGTAGACAGAGGGTCACTGGCTAAATTCACTCTCAGAGTGCCATTCTTCACAAACCTCCTGCTTGATGTGCGGGGAGGGCACCGCTGGGTGCCTAAATAGTCTCTCAGTTCACAATGTAATACATTTCACCTCATATTTACAGTCCATTTTCCCAGTTTCTCTCTTTCTCTCTTTTACAGTAAAATTCCCCTCAGACTTCTATTTCATTCTGTCCTGGGGGTCAGCCCCCACTGGGGCATCAGTCAGTGGCATCCACCATGTGCTGCCATTAAATTAATGTTGGTCTCAATCTCTGAAAACAGTATATCACAGGAGGGAGGACTGGCGCTCCTCGCCAGCCATGCGGCTCCCTTCAGAATGATGCAGTCTGCTTCAGCTGTCCAGCCTCGGTGTTGGCCACTCCCCCTTTGGATCACTGCCTCAGTCCTGCTGGCTCAGCCTCCAAAGGAGCCAGAAATTAACCCTTTGTGGTATAGATGTCCACATAATAAGCTATAAATTATGTTGTAGTCCTAACTGAGGAGCTGGTTTTCTTGGGGGGGGGGGGCTACAGACATCATTCATTCATTCACTTCCCCTTGGCACCCTCCCCCCCACAAAACATGGAAAAATAGGGAACAATACTGAAACCCCCTCTCAACATCCAGGCTGGCACTCCCTGTCCTGCAACAAAAAAACTACCGAACCCCTCCCCCACAGCACATACACTGACACCTCCACCTGCAACCCAGGTTGTCACCTCCCACGGAAGGAAACCTGCTGGAGCCCCCCTTTCCCTTGCCAACCTCCCTCCACATCCGCAACACAGCAACCCCTGACCCCTTTCCTGCCCCTATCTGCCCCCCTCACCCTGAAACTTCCAATACCCACGATCGGGTGCACACAGCATAAATGCCAGAGACCTTCTACTCGAACAAACTCCAACCGACTCAGGTCTCTCATTCTACTTCTTCTTCTAACAGGTAATGTCCACCCAAACCCTGGCCCCCAATTTTCCTCGTGATCCCACCCATCGCCGGGAAATGGTCTGCGCATCGCCTCACTAAACATCTGCAGCCTACAAAAACAATGGGACTCCTTTCATAGCTGGGTGCTCCAACATGACCTTGACATCATTGCCCTCAGTGAAACCTGGCTGTCCCCCTCCGTCCCCGACTCAGCAGTTAACCTCCCTGGGTACTGCCTTTATCGCTCTGACCATATAGGAAAGCGAGGGGGTGGCTGTGCTGTCTACCTCAAGGACTCCCTCACTGCCCACCAACTTCCCCTACCCATGCTAACAGCCAGGGCCCAGGCCCTCACCCTAACAATAACACTAGGTAGATCAACATCACCTCTCCTCCTCACCACGGCCTACATCCCCCCCAGATACCAGAAGCTAGCCTTCCAAGCCATCATGTCCTACCTCACCACCCTACCCCCTAAACAAGGAAAAATACTACTGGGGGATTTCAACATAAACTGGCTGGCCAAAACAGCCGCCCCTTACATAAACCAGGCCACGGCACTTGATCTCACTCAGGTCATCAAAACCCCCACCCGGTTGCACACCCGCACAGGCGCAACCACCTTACTAGACCTAGTTTTCACAAACCGACCTCACAAAATAACGAGCACCCAAGTTCTCCCCGACTCCCTCAGCGACCACTCTCCAGTACTCTGCAACTGGTCTGGTATCCCCGCCAAAACCACCCCAAAATCACTACACAACGCAAACTAGGGCCTGGTAAACTGGCCTTTCTCAGGGCCCACCTCAGAGAATGGGACTGGACACCCCTCACCAGCACCCTCGACCCTGACCACGCCCTTGAACTTTTTATCAACATCTTCAGCTCAGCCTGTGACAAGTTTGCCCCCCTCACCAAATCTATGATCAAGGGGAATCATGCCCCATGGTTCTCAGATCACCTCCAAGGCCTACTACGCCAGCGGGATGCACTATGGCACCTTGTCAACGAGACTAGATGGCCTCAGGACAGGCAACGTTATCGGGAGGCCTGAAACAAATGCACCTGGGCCATACACACCGCCAAAGCAAACTATTATAAGGCCATCTTAACCTCTGCATGGGGAAATGGTCGAAAGTTTTGGGAGAACATAAAGGAACTCTGTGGCAAAGGCCCTAATCTGCCACCTGACCGAATACTCATAGATGGTAGCATCACCACCGACCCTCTCAAAATTGCCTCGGCCCTAAACACCGCTTTCACTAATCTCTCCCACATGTTACCCCCAAATTTCTTTGACCCACCGCCGGCCCGTATCACCCCCCACTCCCCCTTGCTCCACCTTTCTACCTACGAGTCCTTACACCAGAGACTGCCAAACCCTACATTACAAAAGCTATAAGTAAAATCCGCTACAGCCACGACTCCCTGGACCTTAAACTCCTCTGCCTCACCCTCCAGGAAGTCCTAGCCCCACTCACCCACATTCTAAATCGCTCCCTCTGTCAAGGGAAATTCCCAACCCACTGGAAATCGGCCTACATCACGCCTATCCATAAAAGTGGTGACCGCACATCCACAAACAACTACCGCCCCATCTCCATCCTACCCCCTTTGTCTAAGGCTCTAGAACGCATAGTCACCGACCAACTCACTGAACACCTAAACAAATATAACCTACTAACCAAACAGCAGCATGGCTTTCATCTTGGCCATAGCACCACTACCACCCTCCTCGAATTTACCTCCTATGTCCACTCAGCCTTAGACCAGGGCCACCTCACTGGCGCCATCTTCGTGGACCTATCCAAAGCATTCGACACAGTAAATCATGCCCTCTTACTGAACACCTTGGCCTACACAGGCTTCTCAAATGACACACTAAACTGGTTCACCAGCTATCTTTCCGATAGAACGCAGATAGTCAAGGTAGGCACTGTCCTATCACCACGCCTCCCAATCCCCTCCGGTGTCCCACAGGGCTCCATACTCAGCCCCCTACTTTTCAGCATGTACCTCAACTCCCTCCCATACTCATGCCCTGAAAATCTGCTCCTTTATGCAGATGACGCAATCTTGTATGCCTCCGACCCGGCCCCTCTCAAACTCCACCAATCTCTCCAGCACTCTTTCCGCAAAATCAAAGACTGGCTCACCACCCAGCGCCTTATTATCGACTACAATAAGACCAAAGTCATTATATTCACCCACCCACAGAACCCTCACAAGAACCTCTGCCCCCAACTTCTCACTGCAAATCAGACCCCCCTAGAACAAGTAAACTGTTACAAATATTTAGGGATCACATTAGACCCCGCCCTCAGTTTTACTCAACATATCCAGCACCTATCAACTGCCCTTAGCTCCAGACTAGGCGATTCTACAGGTACAAACACTGCCTCACCCCGGCACCCAACTCACCATAAACTCCTCAATCCATTCGCTGCTAGACTACGGCATCCTAATATACAGTGCAGCCCCCCCCACTACCATTAACAGACTCAGGCTCGTGGTAACTAAAGCCTGCCGTCTCATCCTAGGTTGTGATCATCTCACCCACTCCTGCTCCCTTTACAGCAGCTCAAACCTGCTAAACCTGGACAGCAGAATCAGATACCACACCTGCCTTATGACGAAAAAGGCATTATTAGGCCTCACCCCTCTCTCTCTAGACCAAATTATCCTCCCAACACCTCCAGGCAAAACAACCTGTAGCTCGAGCAAACATCTACTAAGGATACCCCATTGCCAGACCTCCCAATACCAACGTACCTTCAACTTCAGGGCCCCCACCTGGACAAACTCCCTCCCTAGTCATATAGCTGATGAAACAAGGCTGGGTCCTTATAAATCTAAGTTAAGGGAACACCTTCAGACCTCATACCAATGTGACTGCCCTTGACAATGTTTCTGAATATCTGTTAGCCATCTACTAACTTACCTATGTAACTGACTGTGAATGTCATCTGTCATGTGCTGAATTCTGTATCTCAAGTCTCGTAACTGTACCATTTTATGTATGATGTGGAACCTTTGTAAATGAGTCCCTGACTCAAAGGTCTTTCCGAATATCACAATAAAATAAAATAAAATAAAATTACATAGTTGGCTATAAGAGCCGTTTCAAAAATATCTGAGGTTAAAGTACACAGAGGATGAATCTTTGGCTACAGAACTATAGAAATAATTTTTTTGCCGACTAACAAATACTACAGCTTTCTACAGTGTTATGTACTATTTTATTGTATGACTTTGATTCTGTGAGCTTTATATACTGCTTTGTCTATTGATTTTGCTGTCTGTAAATAAGCAGATTTTTTTTTTGTGATGTTCAGTCTGAAAGCCCGTATATAATATAAATCTGCATGATAAGCCAGCATGTGCCAGGGCCTAAATTTCATACTCTAAATATGTTTTCTGTCTCTTCTTCCTTGCAGATCTATTTGTCTAGGCCTGCAATATGCCCACAAGCTGCCTATGACATCATGCTCCGTTGCTGGTGCCGGGATGCCAAGGACCGTCCGCAGTTCCAGCAGATTTACAGGTTCCTCGTGGAAGACGCAATGAACATGGTGTGAAAGGGAGGAGCAACACCTGAAACTTGGGAACGCTGACCATACCCGGGAAGCATGGGAGCAGTGTGTGTATGTGAGTGTGTGTGGCTGTGGGTGCAGGTGCAGGTGTGTGCACAGTTCCTTACTCTTCTGATGCCCCCGGGTCTCATCATCCAGTAGAGACTTTCAGGACCTTCAGCATTGACTACAAACTACTGAAGCCTTTTTTAATTAAATATTTGACACCACTAACTTATCAGACTACTTTCCTGACTGGCTTGGAGTATCTTCATAGGAGCTTCTCTCTTTTTAAGATGTCATGAAACCTCCTGAGAGTCTGTAAGACTGGCACAATCTACTGGGACCTTTTAGGAATCCCAAGATCAGAAAAGATAAGTTGGTCTCTCTTTCTTGAAAAGGAAATCTACTGGATCTGTTGTATAGTAAAGTTTTGTTTTCTACGGGGTCACTGGATATTTCCTAGGATCTTACAGGGTCCTCGTATAAACTCACTGGAACTAGGTTCTCCGAGACATGGAGAACTTGGAGAATTGCCTAAAGCAAGGCTAGAATGTCTGCGCTTTGTCGTCACTTTATGTAGTACTGGAGTACAACTAACAAAACTTTCCAAGGGTACGGAAGGAGGGAAGAGATCCCTTCTTGCACTTTTAGACATGCTCGTCCGTACTTGGGCAGAGCAAGTGAGACAAGCTGTGGACTCTGTCTGGACTTCTCTACTGTAAATAACTGCAGATCTACTGAGCATGCCTGCACATCTGAGCTTCTGGTGCTGCCAACTTTTGGGTATCCAGTACTCATCTTCAGATGACAGGGTATTGAAGCCATGGGGACTACTGCTAAATTTTCTACATGGATACACACTGGATAAAAAGTTTAAATACATGTCCCTGTTAGGGATCAGTGGGCCGAACATGTCACCTTCATGGCTCCTATGTGGAGTTTCTTAGGTTAGTCCATTGACAGTCCACTGGCTGGGATTTTTTCCACTGCACATCAGAGCTTAGAATGTGAGTGCTTTCTGTTTGTTCTTTTACAAGATCTTTCTTGGAAAACTTAGGTCTGTTCTAACGTGAATGTTGATGGCAAATTACTAATGGATCATTTAAATATTCATCTCAGTTGTGTGCTTTTGGGGTAGGGATTTCCCAAGAGCACAGACATCTGACCTTGTGCCATGCTACTGTTTCTGTAATCCTGTCTCTCCTGTTTTGGATTATGTCACGTCATTTCATCAAATGTTCCTTGCTCGCCAGCACGGTTATCCAATTGTCAATTTGACACTGATGTGTTCCTAGTGCATGTCACTAGGCCAGAATAAACGTGCATCAGATGCAGTGTTATACAGATAGAAATGGGACAACTTGTAGAATCCTACTGCAGACCTACAACTGATACAGCTAAACACAGAACACAGCTTCTGACTTCAGCCACGGTTCCAGGCAAAGGAACATGGGAGCAGAAACAGTAGAGACTGGCATCAAACTAGCTTGTGCCATGAGCTCCCAACAGCAAAAAGAAGTAAAAAAGAATTTAAATATGCCACATTGTCAACTCTAATTAAAATGAGGATGCTGTTTGTTTTATCAATACAGTTCAGAGTTCAATGGTTACCTTTCAAAAATGTGTTCGGTGAAATATGGTTCTAATCCTACTGTTTTTGTGGTGATCCCCTTTATAGCACCTTTAATTAAAACACCGTAGTGCTGCATAAGGTGAGGGGACATTCACTGGCATGCAGATATCTGCACTTGGAAAATTACACATACGCCACTAACACAACGCATCATGGGAAGTACATGCACAGAACCATGCAGACTGTGTGAGAGGCACTGTATCACCATTCTGTCCTGCTTTAAGGCGGTCAGCCAGTTCCTTTGTGGTGACCTGCATATACGTCCCTTGATGCTTTACGTTAGTGGGGTATGTGTAAATTTGAATTTCTGTGAAACTTGGCTTATTGCCATCACCCTTCCAGTGTAGCCCTTGTTTCAGTACTTTTGCAGAGGCTCTTTGTTTTTAAATGGTCCGTAACTGATGTCGCGTCTTGAAAAGATGTCTAGAAAATATTAAACCTTTCTGAGAGCATCCTGGGAACAAATGCCTAAGATGTCCAGAAATAAAACACTAGCTAAGTAACTGGTAACTGTTAGATGATCTAAATTTATGAATCACTGTGCAGTATTGGTAGACAGGGAGGGTATCTAGAAAAATAGAAACTACACAGAGATTACATGATGGAGACTTAGGTGAATGCAAGAAATTTTGACTAAAGATCTAGTTCAGTGAAATATAGCCAAAATATTCAGTAGAAAATTGCTGGGGCTTAGAAAGATTTACTAGTTGCACAACTGACTGCTCACATCTTTACTAATACTACTGATTTATAGCTCTCTTATCAATGGCCTCAGCCAGGAAGTGAAGCTCTATTGAACACGAGCACAGAGTGCCGACCTTGTCATAAGACTTTGTTTTTCATGTTCTTGCTCACAGTATGTGCCCAACCATGCTTTTATAACTATGGGCGATGTACGAACGTGGGCGTAATGTCACTGCGCTCAGTAGATAATGTCCTCAGCCTTCGACATCTGTTGTACTCTACCAGATCCAGTGCCATTGCACCCTTGCACAACTTCAGTCAGCTAACATTATAATTACAGTAATGTGTGGTTATTCATAGATATAAAATATGAGAAATTCCGAGAGCTGACTGTTGAAAGTACAATAATTCCTGACCCATGATAACACTTCAGCTTGTCATCATTGGTCAGAACGTATCATGAAGGTGAGGCATATCCCAATATTCCTAGGACATTACTCATGCAGAAACTCTCCAGGGTGTGGCATATCTTGGGACACTGCCATTCTTGGATGCTTAAAGGCACTCTGATTTGCCTTGAGCCTCATAATGCACCCAAGATGGGATGGTATCTTTATCTTTAAAGGGAAACAGTCAACTTTAAAGGCTCTACATCCAAGTGTGGGACTGGTCCCAATTTGCACTTTGAGTGCAACAATTTTTTTTTTTACTTACTGTTTGCTGCAGTATAGTGGATTGCTTCAGACTGATTCTGCTGACTTCCAAGCTGACATTTTCTGTGGCTACAAATCCCAGAACTTACCCCCCCCCCGGCTGATGTCAGAGTTGGGTTGCAGCACTGGGAGATTCAGTATAGCCTGCAGTGCGTGTAAGAGCTTTTAAATGCTCCAATCAGATGTTTACTGGTCCTGCTGTTCTCCTGGGGCTGAGTGTAGCCATTTGTTACTGTACTTACTCCCAGGAGGACAGCAGGGCCATGGATCAAATTATTAGTGCTTATAAAACTCTAATGTGTACTTCAGGATGTTGACTCTTTCACAGCTGCAGTCTAGCTCTGATGCCAGCTACAGGGGAGTCTGGGATTCCTGGTTACAGAAAATGTCAGAATGGGAGTCAACGAGATCAGCCAGATGCAATCTACTGCAGCACAGCAAATACTAAGTGAAAAACAAAATGTTTTCTGCACACAAACTGCAAATTGGGACCAGTCCCACACTTGGATG
The DNA here is from genome assembly GCA_016271365.2 of Neoceratodus forsteri. Taxonomy (NCBI): domain Eukaryota; kingdom Metazoa; phylum Chordata; order Ceratodontiformes; family Ceratodontidae; genus Neoceratodus; species Neoceratodus forsteri. The sequence continues at coordinate 69,396,264 of JADMNL010000035.1, forward strand.
TGGGTCTCTTAGTGTTGACTATTCCCCTTTAATGCTTTCCAAGTCATCCCTGATAAGAGGAAAGGCAGAGTAAGTTGTGGTGATTCCATCACAGATAGTAGAAATAACAGAGGTGGGGATACGTTGCAATGTTAATACAGTGATAACACAATAGTGGGCGGGTTTGCAAGGTAATAACCAGACCAGGGTAATAAATGGCCGAGGTGTTTATTAGCCCCACCCCAGTCTGCTTATTACTGAGGAAACCCAGACCACTATGACTGTTATTGCCAGTATACTGAAAAAGAAATTGTTTTTGAAAAACAGCCAGAAATATAGAAAAGAAGGCCTTCAGTAGAAACCAGGAACTGTTTTTCGCAGAGGCACTGTAGTGCTGTTGGATGTCTCTGATCAGCTGCTGCATGTTGACATGGGAGGGCAGATTGGGCTTGCTGTCTGTGATTGGCTAAGTACACATGCAGCAGCCAATCAGAATGCAGACCCACTGCCCGATTATTCAGTCTACTGTCCGGTTATTGCAAAATAATGGGACAGTGACTCTGCATTCTGATTGGCTAGACAGATTGACAAATGACGTGGAGATAAAATTCCTTAAACCAGTGGATCTCTGTGCAGTGGTGGACAATGCACTCACTTCCTTTAACCGAGGCTGCAGCTGGGCGAGGGTTGTTTCTCAGACTGAACAACTCCTCAGACTAGTACGGTCCATGGAATTACTGACAAGAATCTATGAGAACTACTTCACTGAGTTTATATTTGGCACACAGTGATGGGCACTTTTAGAAGTATGTAAAAACTGATCAGCAACAACAAATTTTATGTGCAGTATGTTCTTCTGAGCAAGCCAACCCAGAGTGGGAGAAAACAAAGCAATAAATGTACTTAATTAAATTAAAATCAATGCACATTATGAGACAGCTGACACAAATGCCCTTTGACAAATGAAAGCTCAGAAGAGACCTTTATAAATTCAGTACTTTCTCTTATCCTTGAATTACAAAATGGGCGCTGCAACTTCATTGGCCAAAACATGTCACATGATTGTTGTTTTCTGACAGCCTTACACCTCACCTGAATTATATAGCATTTTAACAGATTAAAGCCCATTTTATAAGTGGGCTAACACACTCCAGGGGGTATGCTCATAAGGGAATAATGCATCGATGGTTGAGACACTTGGCTATACCTCGTACCTGACAACCACCCAAGACATGTATTATTTCCTTATAACCTCACGCTCTGTCATGTGTTATCCCTTACTTATATCATGCTCAGAATCTCCATAATTGCAGCATTACCAAATCATATCTGTGCACTCCTGTCATCTTTCTGTATGTGTTTCTTCTTTCTTAATTTTCTGTCTCCTTGGTCTTTAAAACAGGCTGTGTGTGTGTAACCCTCCCCCTGTTCACACCATAATAGGTGCTTCAACCAGAGACTCCTAGTGTTGATAGCCCTACTTGCATAAGCTGCAATTTTGATGCAAACTGAGCAGACTGTGGAACTGCTCAATTTTCACCCATGCAGCAACCCATGCAAGTAGCAGTCTCAGCGTCTGTAGCGGGTGACTGATCACAACCAATGACATCACTGGCTTACTGTGTGACCCTGTGCAAGTCATGTAGTTTTGCTGTGCTTCAATCCTCCAAGCTATAGGGTAGACGTAAGGCCCCCAGACTGAAAAGGAGGCTGCCGCTCAGCAGGGCTATCCGTAACAAACAGTTACCAAAAAATAATAATAAACACCTCAAAGTTCAGTGCCAGCTGTGCTGTAGAGTGCCATGTGCGTTCAGCACGTCAGGGCCTTCATGGATGATGTTGTAAAACTGAGGCCACTTGTGCAAGGAAAGCGGCTGCCAAATGTGTCTCTGTAAAAACCTAAGAAATGGGGGGGGGAGAGGGGGGAGTGCAACGGTTATAATGAATTTTCATCTGACAAGCAAACGGGCCATAAAATATATCTTTCACATGCCACTAGGGGCATCTCAGCCAACCTTAAGAAGGGCTGAGCAGACAGGATGGGTCACAAGAACCTTCTGTCTTTCTATGTGGTATCACTGTTTGCCATTTGGGTAACAGAAATATTACACCAGAACAATCTAGCCTGGTCATGTTACAGTATCTGACAGATGCATCTTAAACATTGGAAAATATCTGCACTAACCTGCAAATTCATTCTGAGAAGGAGTTGCCTGAAGATATACGGGTGAGTGGAGCAAGGTAGAAGTTGAGCTAGCTAGGAATCATGGGAGATAATGTGCAAATTGGGCTGAGAAAGGAAAGAATCATCATACAGTATTGTTACGGTACAGTTTGTTTTGTGCCCAAATCGTACCGGCATCCACAGCAATGATGCCTTTTGGGAGGCCCATGGTTGTCACTCTACCTTGACCTCCTGAAAGGTCCCTGGGTATGTACTGAAAGGGGCTTGCCTCACAGCTGATATGGGTGGAGCCAAGCAACATTGTTGCAAGGGTTGGGGTGTTGAGCGGTGATATTCCATCTGTTAAGAAAGCGGACTCCTCATTCATGGCAGGTGCTGCACTGTGACTGTTATGATCAAATCTGGTATAAGAGGACTGTATAGATTGGTCATTGGGTCCCCAGTAGCTGCACATAGTAAGTTCCCAATTGTCATGACATCACAATTTGTCATATGTCACAGCTGCATACTGGAGTATCTTTATTCAACTCAACGGAGACGTCAGTTCTGTGTGCTGCACCATGTCTGGATCAGTAGGGGTTTGTTTGTCCCAGATATACCAGCCAACTCGTGCCTTGGCCAAAAAAAAATGATACACACTGGTACTGTTATGGCACCCTCAGAAATTGTCCATTTTGAAATTTTCAACAGGTACTCGGACAGCACCTTATTCTATCCAATACATTGGAAACTCGGACCGGGTAATGCAATGTCCCTTTTACTTGGTTGTGTATTCAGTCAGAAACATAGTTCTCAATTAACTAACTCAAATCTGATATATCAGAGCAGACAATGACTGTATCCATGCCAACTGATATAGGGGGATGGGTAATCAGGACAACCCTACTTTTTTTCATTATAACAAAACTGTCTAGTGGGAAAATACATAGGCTTGCACTCCCTTAAAGAAAGGGCCTTACAATGATTTAACAGACCTGTCCGAGTAGAAACATTACCAATTTCTGTGTTAGGAATCCACCCTGGAGTGGCTTTTGGCACAGATCATGTCTGTTGGCAGTTTGTTTTGTGAAAACGCTACACGTTGTGCCAGTAGAAACATTCAGTAAATGCAAAAAGAAACAAAAAAAGGGCAGTGTGATATTGATGGTGTTGATGTTATTGTCTTATGCTGGAGTTTTCTTCTTTTTTATTATTTTAAAAGAAAACTTGATCTGTACATTTTGGAACAAAGAGAATTTTTAATACACTAATATATGGAAATCGGTTCAGAGCTGCTTTCTTGTAGTTTGTATCAAAGCTTGCATTTTGTAGATGTTTTAATAAAAGCCATTTTTTCCACACTCTAGCTGCCCAAATTGTGTTCATTACTCTGTCGTGAGTTGGGAGCCAGTACCACACTGAAGAGTCCTTAATGGATGCAACAGGGTGTCAGTAATTTATCACATCCATTCTACACAGGACAGAGCCCTCCAGGGTTTGCTGCTCTGCTTCTCTGGACCTCCCTGCCAGAGACTGGAAGATCAGTCTCCTCAGTGGGAGCCGTCAAGCACCAATTGAAGACATTTGTTTGCAGCGGCCTACCCAGACTAATCTTATGACTTTATATTCTTTATTTGTAATATTTATTTATTCGCTGCACATGCTAATGTTGTTTTCTTATCATAAGGCACTCTGAGCCTTTGGCTAGGACACCAAACAAATAAACCGGCCTTGCCTTACCTTAAGCAGGAACCAATGTAAAAGCCTGTTCTGAAGCAAGTTTTGGCCCTGGTAAAACCTCGTCAGCCTTCCTTATAGGATTTGCATATCTATGCCCATGATGCTTTGCACTGGGGTTGGACCTGTAAAGTAAAGCTGTGCAGAATGCAGAATTACGCCTGCGGAATTCATGCAGAATGGCAATTCCACTTTTTGAAATGCTTTTCAGAATTTCTTTTTGAACTTTTTTTGAAATTCTGAAAAGCATGTGTATGTGAACAATATGGGACAACTTTCCATGCATCACAAAATTCTGGAATAATTTTCCACAGGGATTGCAGAAAAGGAATCTGCAGTTTATCTAAATTGAAGATTAGTAATCCATGAAAAACATTCAGCTTTCAAAATGGAAAACTTTTGCTAATGGTGGAATTCTATGGAATTAGGTGGAATTTTCTGAAATTCTTTGAAATTCCATTCTGTTGGAATCTGAAAATTCAGCAAAGCACTAGTACTATAGAGTATTATAGAGCAAGTGTATATGTGTGTGTGTGTGTGTGTGTTAGGGCCTGGCATAAGGCTGAACCAAACATTCAGGCCAATCAGGTTTGGCTGCAATCTGAATTAAACATCTGAATCGGAGTTCACAGCCAAAATCTGAAGAGCCCCCAGCTGAAATTAGCCCTGGCAGCAGCTGATAATGATCAGTGCAAGTGGGAGTGAGAGAGAGAGAGAGAGAGAGAGAAAACTGCCGCAGCAGCATCAGTAAAATTGCTGTGGGGGTAGGGGGGAAGGCAAACTGATCACACCGGCAGGCCAGCAAGTGAAGCAATAGAATGCCAGTCACTGAGACTGACAGCAGAGCGGCAGGCAGCAGTGAATGTGAAGACGTACCTGAAGGTGGGTCCATCCTCAACTCCTATTGTAAGTGTGCACTGCGGGCTCCCTCCTCCAATTGCTGTTTCTTAATTTCCCCTCTCTCTCCCACATGTCTCTCAGTGAATCTCTTCTCCTCTGTCTTCAGTCCTCCCTGCTCCTCCTCTCATGTGTAAATGGAGCCAGACAGTCACGGTACTCATGTGACTGCACAAGTGGCAGTCCAACCAGGTGAGCTGTCTGAATGCTCACTCTGAGCCTGTTGCTGTTAGGTCTGCAATGGTGGGAGCAGACCGGATGCCCTTCTGCGGGTTTGCGTTATAAACCCCTGAAATCAGTGCAGCAGCGTCAGAAGTCAGTGGAGCTTTCTGCAGGCAGTGTGCGAGAACTGAACAATACAGAGATTGTTTGTTGTGTAACATGAAGATATAATAAAATAAGGCAACTTTTTGGAGCAGGCAGGGGAATCGGGACAGGATTAAGTCCTGCAGCGTACTTAGCAGATAACTTTTTATCTCTTGAATTTGAGTACAGAGCGGGAAAAAAACATCAGTCAGCAGCAGCAAAAGCACAGCTGTTGGAGGTGGTAGGGGAGGGAGGGTGGCTGGCAGAGACTGTCTCCACAGAAGCAATATATTAACAAACAAAAACCTTTTTTGTGCAAACTACAGTTTGCTGAGTATATATATATATCCCCCCCCCCAAATGTAGTGTTCAAGGCCTGGTGGTGGCACTGGTGGAGGAGGCCTGATGTGAAAGTAGGAGGTGAAGGAGACTGCCACAAGATGCATCTGCTGCTGATTCTGTCAGTCTCCACACTCCAGCAGCGCAGCTCACTCTTGTTTTTTCGGTTGCTGACAGTGTTCATTTTTTTCAAGCTCTCTTGCCATCATCATAATCTTCGCACCATCATCAGCTCTACCTTGGGGTGTACTACTAAACAGGAAAGCAGGCTGGGGTGTGATCATGGAACACTGGAGGATATAGGTGTTTTGGGTTTGCCGCCCCGCTCTTACCCTCATGGTATGGTACCCTACCCCACTCATAATGAAGGTTCTTCTTACATTAATTGTTCATTGCTTTTCATGTGCTTCAGCAGCATGTTTTAATAATACATGAGAAGCCATGTAAAGTCAAATGTGTGCTATCCCTCAAAATCCTTCAATGTCAGACCAAATCGGGCAAGTTCAGGTTGTACCCGGCCTGACTAGAAATTGTCTCGTGTGTGTGTGTGTGTGTGTGTGTGTGTAGGTATGCATACGCGTGTGCATGTGCTGTGCATGGGTAAAAGCAGTGGTTGGAAGACATGCAAAATCCAAAACGATTTGGACATTTTTCTCTTCCTAGTGCCCTTTTATGTATTCCACACACTGCTCTTCTTGTAACACATTTGCATGGCACCGCTCCTGTGTGTTGCCTCTGAGTGTACTATATATACAAGAATGTTATTTTGCACCACCTCTGGGAGGATGATAAAGCTGAGTATAATCTCCTTAGAGGAGTAGGACAGGCAATTAGTGCAGTCACAGGTATCATGTAAAATGTGCCAATGAGAGGGACACATAGGATCTTCAATAAATACCTGTGACTAATCACCATCATAACTTTTCACCCTTCTGCTTACCTCCCCCCTCCTTTCTCTCCACCCCCTCCCTGACAAAGCCTCCTGGGGGCTGCCCCTACCCCTGCTCTTCCCCTCGCCCCAATTTCCTTATACCGTGACAAACCCCCCCTCAGGCTGCTCCCACCTTGCTATCTGATTGACTCCTTTTCCTGTTTATTAATGTGACCAGTTTAGAATGTCAAATTGTACTCTAATGCCTTGTAATACTTCTGACACTGTTATTGGCATATTTGCTTGCTACCTGTACAGCCTGTAACCAATTGTGTACTCTGAATGTTCTGTAACCTGTTTATGTAAATTTTGTCTCTCTTCCACTTGACATGGAACATTTGTAAAAGAGCCTTCCTGGCTAACAAGTGTCAGTGGCTCAGCAGGTAGCACATTTGCCTCTGAGGCTGGGAGATCAATTGGCTGTGGGTTCTATTCCCACACCAGGCACTTGGGTTAATATCCCAATACTGACACTGTAGTGCAGCATGAGGGGGTGCTGCACTCCTGAGGTGCTGTCTTTCGGATGAGATGTTAAACCGAGGTCCCATCTGCCTGTTCTGGTGGTAGTTCAGGTGGATGTTAAAGATCCCATGGCACTTATCGAAAGGAGCAGGGGTTATGTTTATTAAAAACAAAACATATCAAATACTTACAATCAAGAAAAGGAAAACACAAGAGATACAGTAAAGAAATAATTCCAAAAACAAGAAAACTAGGAACTCAAAGTCAGTCTAAATCTGAAAAAAGGAAAGGAAAAAAGTACATCAAAATGGAAACATCAGAAGGAAGTCCAATATCGTTCCCATATATTTCGTTTGAGGATTTTCCGTTCTCCTTCTTTAAATTGGGTAATATAGGACTGTATCCTCCGGAAGAGATCCTCAGGAGTAAGATGACGCCGCTGAAACAGAAACCAACATCGAAACTGCCAGACCCAGTATAATATTACAACCGCTATAATATTCAAAGTGCTGGAATTATAAGTAACCCAAGAATTTGGAAATATACCACAAAATAAAGCTTTATGATCCCATTCACACCAAGTCTTATTCCAAAATGACGCTTTCCATATAAACCAAAAACCGTAAAATAAAAAGGACAAGAAAAATATAAATGATTCATTGTTTCAGGAACACCTATACAAGATTCTGAAAACAATATCTATCTGCTATTTGTTTATGTTTGTGGTTATCCCGAACACCTATCCTACCATAGTGTACCACCAAGCAATATCCCACATTGTTTTAGGAATTAGGATCCACTAAACGTGTTCCAATTTGCGTTTTTTCAGTAGGTGTATATCCTGGAAATATCTCTACTGTAAATTGGGTGTCTATAATTTCATTATATAGATGTTTCCGGTTAAGCCTTGTAATCATCTCAGTTGAAACATGCCATGTTTTTAACATATCAAAGACCATGCCCCAATCTGTCGTTAAGGTATACCGTCTCTTATTTTTATGAAGAAAAACACCACTATTCCATTCACGAAGGATGTCTTTAAGAGAGATATGGACTAAGGGAACCCATGGTTGTAAAAGATCCTGAACTACCGTTTCAAATTAGTGGAGAAAAAAGTGAATAGAAAACACTATTGGGTGCACCATAGAAACCCCTTTACGGTATGGGCGTAATAAAACATTCCGACTAATGGGATTCAAACGACTGCCCCAAAACAGGAAAAAAAAGATGTAGGAGGGTACAAAAAAGTTTAGGAATCGGGAAAATATGAGCTATGTGTAAGAATAAGGGTAATAAACATGTCTTAATTAAGAAAATACGCTTCTTCTTACTCAGTGACCATTTGTGCCAACTGCTAGCTTTTCCTGCCCTTATTTATAACCAATTCCCAATTATAGTCACTAGATCCGAAATGCCAAAGTAGACACCTAACAATTTATGTGGGAAATCTATCAACTTAATACCCCCTATAGAATCAATAATCTCGAAAGTAGAAGATAAGTTCAGACATACACTTTTTTGTAAATTTAAACGAGATCCAATAATTGATAAAAAAATCGGTAACACTTTACATAACAGACAACCTTCAGTAGTATTTGGTACAAAAACACAAAGGTCATCTGCGTAGCAAATGATTTTATGTGAAGTAGAAGTAACATCAAGGACACCAGAAAATCCTGGGGATTTGTATAGTAACCGTATAATAGGGTCTAGGGCAATGACAAATAATAAAGGGCTTAAAGGGCATCCCTGTCGTACACCCCTACGTATAAAACAAGGGTTACCGAGTCTACCATTAATATAAGGTTGAATATAGGCTAGTGAATAACATAAAATAAGCCAATTAATAAAGGGCTGCGAAACCCATAACTGGCAAGTGCTAACCAAATGAATTCTTGGAAAATACCATCAAAGGCTTTGGATAAATCGAAATTAAACAAATAACTGTACCAAACCCTCAAGTAGCCTTGTGAAAACAACTCCCTTTAGCAGCAGTAAAGCATCTCTAATTGATCTACCGGAGATCGAACAGTATTGAAAGGGCGAAAGTATAGATGGTAAATATTTCGCAATTCTATTACCTAATAATTTTGCAAAAATTTTATATTCTATATTCAATAATGTAATTGGCCTCCAATTCCCCAATTGGGATCTGTCTCCTTTTTTATAAAGAAACATCATAAGCCCCTCATACATCTGATTCGTTAAGCGATCCTCTAACAAAAAAGCATTAAATACCTCTAACAGTTGATGTGGTATAAATTGCCATAAAAATTTATATATTTCTGCTGAAAGCCCATCGGAACCTGGAGCCACTTTATCTTTAAGGCCTGTAATAACCCTCTGGACTTCTTCTAGAGAAAAGGGTCTTATAAGTTCTTGTGCTTGAGATTTTGATAGTGTGGTGTATCTATAATTTGTAATAAAAGTGACATATCAGTAGTTTCGCTAGCAGGGTCTCAAAGGTATTTTTGATAAATTGTGTCACATGATTCATAATCTTTTCTTGTCCTTTAATGAGCTGACCCTGATCATTTGACAACTGGGATATTTGTTTACCACAAAACTTCTCCCTAGAGGCGCCAAAGGGGTTAAATTGACGTTGGGTCCCTGTGATGTTATATTTCTGTTCAAAAAGCATCGACTGTTGTCGATCATATTGTACCTTAGCCAAAGCAGCCTTAACTTCTTTTATATGAGCAGTACAATCAGTGCCATACAAATAAGAATCAGAAAATAATGTCAGTAATTCTTGACGCAAACGGCTAGAGGCATCATTTCTGGCCTCCGCTACCAATCTTGCATAAAACTTAAAATATGATATTATATATGATTTTGTATCGGACCACCAATCTATCATAGAGACATATAAAACAGTAACAGTAACACGATCCGTAAGCAATTCTTTAAATTTTGAAGAAATGCAGGGTGTGACAATAGTGATGAATTAACCTCCAAACCCTGGACCTTGTGGTAAAATGTCTTCTAGTGCTATATGGATTCCAATGAGATGATGGTCAGAAGTCGCCTTCGGTATCGTAAATCCTTTGATTTTCCCAACAGTATGTGAGCAAAGCCAGAAATCTATACGTGTTTTTAACTTTCCTTTTATGAAAGTCGGTAGTAATGAGTGGGCTAAAACATCCACTAAATTCATGTCTGCTATAAGTGTACGTAATGCATTAGTGTCACACTACGTCTTCCTATTAGAAGGTACTTCTAAACATGTATTAAAATCCCCTCCCCATAAAATGGTTCGATTCGTAAGGAGAAAGGGTTTAATAAGATTCAGTATATGAATCCTGGCCATTTTTTGTTGAGGTGCATAGATGCTTATAAATCTGTAAGGTAACTGATACCAAAGAAGATCCAATATTAAAACTCTACCAGGGACTAATTCAACAGTCTTTTGCAAAGTGAAAGTAGAAGATGTAAAACAGTAACCAATGCCGGAACAAGGCTCCTGACCCACGGACCAATAAGAGGGTCCTACACTCCAATCTCTGGAGGTTAGTGCAATTTCCCCTGTGGTATATAACCTAATGTCTTGCAAAAATATACATCATAAGCCAAACCATGTAGGCTGAAAAGGTAGCAAGACGCTTATATCCAGACCTTATACTATTCACATTCAGGCTAGCTAAACGATAACTGACATAAATAAAAAATTGAAACAAACCAGTGCCAGAAAACCCTTCATTTCTTTTTCCTAATTCTTGCAGCTTTTTCTTTGAAGTAGTACCAACAATATCAGCTGACAGAGGAGTAGCAATGGGGGTCAAGAGGAGTGTCCCAACTCCTCTTCTTCCTCTTCCATGGTATCTCCCCAACTTTGTAACGGCTCATAAGGATTAGATGTTGGAATAAGGGAAGAAATAACAGGGTCGACTTGTTTAGTGGAGCGAAGTCTGCGGGCTACTGGAGAAGAGGATTCCAAATTTCCCTCTGAGTTCGCTATCTGGTCACCTGTAGACGATAGTAAAACTGTATCTGAAACTGTGGCCAACCCATCAGTCATGGAAGGCTCCGTTGTTTCAGGAATATCAAGTGGTGTAAGGGACTCTGAGGTTTCAGGAGTATTAAGAGCCAGAAGGGGGGCAGAAGTCTCAGAGATATCTAAAACAGATATGGGAGCAGAGTTTTTAGGCAAATCAGGTATAGTAAAACCCTTAGAGGGATGGGACTTAATATGGTTGTGATCAGGCTGGACAGGTTTTTGGGTAAATTGTGTCTTGGTAGAAGAGGACTTAGCTATATAAGTATCATGCTCTACATAATCCGAAGTATTATGAGCTGCCCAAGGGCAATGTACAAAAGCGTGTGACGTATCACCGCAAAGATTACAGGAAGGGGGTGTAGTACAAGCTAAGGCAGTATGACCTAGCATGCCACAAGAAGTACATTTTAATTGAGTACAATCCGAACTCAGATGTGACAAATCCCCACATCTGTAGCAAGAACGAGGCTGCCCTGAGTAAAACAAAATTCCAATGATCCCTACCTAAATAGAAACAATTAGGCAAGTGCTGGATGCCAGAGTCATTAATTCTAAGCTGAACATTAAATTTCCATCCTCCTGTCCAGAAACCATTGTCATCAATTATTGCATGGGGGTGACCCATAACAGAACAACGCTGTTCTAGCCAATACAAGATATCTAGCACATTTACACCTTCATTTCTAAAAAGAACAGTAACAATTTTGGCTGTTGGCTTAGTGATAGGAACTACTATAAAATATTTCCAAACAGAATCAGTCCGGGCAGTGTAATAGGCTGACCAAAATTTATCAAGTAAAGCTGCTGAGCGAAAAGAAACATCAAAATTATAGTCCCCTGAGGAGTGTATTAAGGCATACACTTCTGAAGGCCTGAGACCTAATGAATCGATAATAAGGGCTTTCCCTACAAAGTTCCTATCAGGGGGGAGGTCCATACCCCCTTTGTAATGAATTCGGGCCAGAAATCTTTTCCTCATTGGTACCTCTGTCATTTTAAATAAAGAAGCATAACTAGCTGGTTTAGCTGTAGCAGAGTCAGCATCTGAAGCAGTCAGCGTTTTAGCGATAGAATTAGCAGTCACTTCCCCCTGAGTTGAGTACTGACCTGTGAGAAGTTTTGAATGTCCAGGAGTAGCAGTGTGGTCTGTTAGAGTGGTCGTTTTGTCAGCAGGCAAAGGTTCAGAAGGCTCCATAAGCTGTTCCATCGGCACTATACCTTCAGATCCCGAGGGTGAAGGTGGAAGTGATGCAATCTGCTGGTCCGCCTGTGAAAAATGTCCCTCCGATTCTCGCACATTACACAAACGTTCCGTTTGTATCGTGGAGCCAGGTAAAGGCAAATTCGGGTCTGGGATCCAGATCGAGTGATTCTTGATCCATCCTGCATGTTCCAAAGCCAGATCTGGAGACCAAGTAGAAAATCTCGCCGAGAAAGGGAAAGAGTCTGCCAGTTGTGAGCTTCCAGGAGTATCGTCAGTCATTTCCATGGGGTCAATTTTAGCCTGTGCACTGCTTTTTTTTACCGACACTGAAGGAACTAACTGTCCAGATTCTGGTCTTTTTCATTTTTTCTCTTCCTCCGATGAAGAAATTGATTTTGTGAATGTCGCCTCGCGGCAACCATCCTCCGCCTCCGATAATGCTGGACTTACAAAAGAACCATCCTGGTCAACGTCTACAGCTTTGCAGACCTCCAAAACTTCCATGACTGCAGAAGGAGTAGTATCCATGCTGGTAAGAGAGCCTTCTATGCGTTCCACAGCATCCGTGGCTGCTGCTGTCTCTGGTGACTGAGGCATACTGGACAGAGTCCAGATGTCTCATGGGAAGGATTCCCCACCCTGCAAAGAGTAGGGGAATTTCCCCGGTGCAATGGCCAAAATTTCCTCCATTTACGAAAAATACCACCAACAGCTTAATCTGGTTCAAAGGTCAGGTCAGTTGGCATACATCTGTATTCCTCCTCCCCTGGTTTGTGCCTGAAAATAGGCAGCATTTGTCTAGTGCACTTACCCGGTCAACAAAACAAAAAAAAAAGGTATTAATCTGCAATTGACATATTTGTGTTTGGTACCCATTTAACTCTAGATACTAAAAGTAGGCACAACAGAAACAGGCATGACAAGGTGTGTGTTGTCGTGTAATAACGTCACTGCTGGGGTGGGTTGAAGCACAAGGTGAAGCCGAGTGTTTCCACCACCCCAGGAGTGATGTTATTACACAATAACACACACCTTGGAGTGCCTTATTGCAATTATACAATGGCTCGATGTTATACAAAATAAAAAAAAATATTTAAAAAAGGTTTTAGCAGATTTTTAGTGTGGCAATATATCTTTGTTTGTGAAAAAAATTAATCACTATCCTACAGCAAATCATCACTGTCTCAGGGACACACTGACCAATCAGAGTCCAGGAATTGTTTTGCCATTGTATAATAGGTATTATAGGTTGCTGTTGAGTGGTCTCCCTGACCCCCTAGAGAGAATTAAGTGAACCTGGGGGGGAAGATATCTACCCCGACAATATCACAGGAGGGAACTGGAGTCTACTTCTAAAAAACATTTGAAAGTGTTCAGTCAATAACCGACTAAGGGCCATTCAATACAACTTTTACTGCGCACCTACCATACTCCAAAACTGGCCCACACAATAGACGCTGAGTTATCTCCCTACTGCCCAAAGTGCCATGCCCTAGTGGGTGACTTTTTTCATATGGTTTGGTCATGTCCGAAAGTAATAAGTTTCTGTCTGGGAGTAATTGAAATTTTATCTAAAACTTTCCAGGTCGCAGTTAGCCTAGACCCAGTGGAGACTCTACTGGGACTTCCCACACTGGGTGTCTGGCAACCTGGAGGAGGTCAGAAGTTGTGGAGAATAGGTGTTGTAGTGGGCATGCGGGAGCTGGCCTCGCATGTGAGACTTGACCAGGTCCATACTATAGCATCCTGGGCCACGTCACTTGTGCAAGTAATGAAATTGGAGAGGGCACAATACTTAGTCCATGGACAAATTAGTAAATATGAAGAAATTTGGTCCCCATTGGAAAAGGCTATTCAGGGAGACTGGTTCCCAAGTTTCTGAAGACACTATGGGATCGGTTGACACTCCAGATAACACTGGGTTATGAAGTTGTCCACTTTCCTACTGCTATATAACAGACTGCAGACTGATTATATTTTAAATGCGAACTGTATTCCTTATTTATTGTATGAACTTGTACCTTAAAACACTGTTGGAGGGGTCTCCCACTGGATGGGAGATAAAGTATGTCCTTATTTGTCTGATCTTAAATAAAGTTACAAAAAAAAAATGAAAATTACGTATGTAATGTAATTGCTGATCTTCCAGAAAATCTTCATCATTGTTTCATACATTTGGGTCTAGGGCTGGAGGCTCTAGACCCACTGGGAGTTTTTTTTTTCCTACAGGAAGGGAGCCAATGTTGGCTACTGACGTCACATACACACTATGCAGTGCTACGTACACTAGTCAGTAATTGTTGTTGCTCCCTTATGCACCTCAGTTCTGTTTGCCAGGAGAGAAAATAAAACAGAGGATTAAACACTGTCTATCCCAAACGGATATAGGAAATCAAGTAAAAAAAAACAAACAAGTAGAATCCGACTACCAACTTATAGATTAAGGACTGGACCTACCAGGTAGCACAAGGGTAGTGGGTCTAAAAGAAGCCAGAGTCTCTTATCACTAGCCAGAGAGAGTGTGGACAGTGATATGTAAAAAGATAGGGCAGCAGCCCTGAGCAAATGGCTCTGGCAGAAGTAGCAAAAGGGGAAGTCTCAATTGAGACCCCCATGCAAATGAGATTGGAAAAAATTGCCAAAAATGGAAAAAAGATACCTGGACTCCAAAAAAAGAGTAGCGCCAAGTTACCATATAGAACCTGAGAAAACACGAGTCAATCCCAGACCCTGTTTTCTGTAAGCCAGATGGGAGAATAGTTTAGTTTATTGTTCTAGGAATTACTACCTTTGAGCCAGAGGCTCTTTTACAAAGGTTCCACGTCAATTAGGTACAGTACAAAAGGTTACATAGATAACACAACAATTTGTGTTGTGTCAAGAGCAAGAAAACATATACAAATACATATCATAGTAGGGAGGAAGAGCACAAAAGTTACAGGGCTAGCAGTCTTAGGGAGTCAAGATGTGGTTATTTCCTCTGGCATGTACAGTGAGTGAAGCCCAAAGATGAAAGAAGTGATAAGGGATACCAACCAAAAGCGCTAAACATGAGACGAAGAACATGCCCTGCTTCTCCAGCATCCACAAGGATGGGCCCTTTTAGAAGCAAGTTCATTGATCCAGACCAGTGCATGACACCTCTCCAAGACAGAGCATTCCTCAGCAGAGTAGACTGAATAGTGCCCAGGGCACATGTTGTATATAGCAACTCATAGGATATACCCTACAAGGGATATACTCCAGACAGGAAGGAGGATAAAGAAAAAAGGAGGGCAATGGGCCACCTACTCACACCATGGAAAAAACAGGAATTTTTTTTTGGGGGGGGGGGCTACAAGTGACCACCGCTATCTTTTTTTCTTCAAAAACAACAAGAACAGCCACCCAAGGACCATAGCAGAGGAGAGAACTGTAGATCGATCTGCTTCCTGCACCCCACAGGGTGAGCTGCCAGAGGCCGTGGATCTCATCTGAGCAGGAGATGGTGGGTGGGCATCTCAGTCAATGGGGAAGATATTCTGGATGGAAGCTCAACATTTACAGTGAGTACATAATTTTCATACCTTTCAAGGATCACTCTCACCTCTGATTCATACATATGAGATTGAGTAGCAAGCTTCCCTTCTGCTCATCTCTGGTCACTGTACAGGTGGAAGTAAAACATCACAAAAATTACATATACAATAATGCATGGGAGTGAGTTCATAATGAGAAATTATGTGCACCCAAGGTGCGGGATGCTACATGAAGTCTGAGGGGCTTATATAAGCATCCCACACTAAGGGTGCACATAATTTCTCATTATGCACTCACCCCCCCATGCATTGTTATGTGTAATTGCTGACATGTCTTTTTTTGCCACACAGAGAAGGGGAGAATTGTAGTGACTGAACAATTTTTAATTAAGGCACATTTTAACATTGCATGTAACAGTGCAGAATGAAAACTCTTAACACTGGAACTTTTAAATGTTTTTTTTTTTTTTTTTATATACTAGTATATGTCCTGTTAGTGAGAGGTATGCGAGAGGACTCTAAACTGTAGTGAAAATTGCAAGGCGAAATCGGTATTCATAACATTTAATAGCAAACGTTTATATGAGTCCAAAACAGGTTAAATAATAGTGGAAACATATGGAAATATTAATGCAAGTGTTCTGTTCTAGCTGTTGTTCTGATTTTTGCTGAGGTGGTTGATGTAGGCTGCACGGCAATATGCCATGCTGTCATTTTGTCTGTCGTGGTGGTGATGATCTGAATCTGGTCTGCCTTTAGGATCCGGGTCATTTCTGTGGAGAGAGACAGAAGGTTAGATTGCTAGTTAGGGTCTGTCTGTGTTTTACTAGGTAAATACTGTTTTGAGGTTGGGAGAGTAAAACTTGTTGTGAGCTTGAATTGTGCTCTGGCTAACATTTGTTGCACTAATGTCCGTTTATTTTACTGGGAGCCAAGTGTGACATGATTCCTGTCAGAGGCTTTTTTTCTGTGTGAATGTGCATGTGGTGGCAGCGCGAGGGAGGGGAAAAAGAAACTGTCACGTGAGTCTTAATGGCGAATTATGTGTTAGTTTCCCTATGGGAAAAAAGTTCTTACAAATAAATAAATGCTTTCTGCAGCTGCTTGCACTCTGTAGCAGGACAAGGAAATAGTAGGTTGTTTTAGGCCCCATCCACACTGCACCGCTCAGACTCCGTAACGTATAGAAACTGTTACAACCGGTCCACACTTCGGGAGCCGGGCGACCATTACCATGGCACCCGATCCCACAATGCAGCTCGTGCTGCGCTAGGGGACGGGTGCCACACGTCCACACTACGCCCGGTAACGTTACCAAGGCGTAACCGGTTTCATAACCGTTGTTGAAACCACCTCACATGTGGTTTCAACAATGGTTACGAAAATGCCTTATGTAATGTTACAGGTGTAAACGCAAACCATTGCGGTAACGGTTTGGGTACTCTGTAAAGTTACAGAGGGGTAATGTGGACAGGGGCTTAGAATGAGAAGCAGCAATGGTTTAAAAGCTGTCATTCTCTTAATTAAAAGCTCAGCCACAAGAAATAACTGATGCCGCTCTCTGTATGTTGTTCTGTTGGTGTAAATACAGAAGCTTAGCTGTCTCGTACACTTCAAAATTTACTATTTCATTTGCCCTTTGGGTAAGAGTTCTGCCACCCATTTGATGCAGGAGGTAATACTCCTCTAGATTTGCGTAGATGCCTCTGTGTCTGTTTTAATGTTGTCTAAATCTTACAATTTACATATAAAAAACGATAGTAAAAATAAATATTTGATAAAAAATTTTGAAATTCCCAGTTTTTAAAATGGGAACTTGGGTGTGATTTCCAAGGGGCAGCATTTTCAAGAGAATTACATGCGGAGCAGACATACGCTGCACCTGCATCAACACATCCACCCAATGGGGTCTGATCAGCCCTGCTGCTATTTTTAACAGCTGTCTCCATTTATGACAAGTCATGATCTGTGGTAAAAAAACTGATGCAAATGTGATTTGCATTTTTTTTTTCTGTCGTTATTGTGTCTTTTCATGGGACACAAAATTCAGATGTAGTTAGATCATATACAGTAGTAATAACCGATTTAATAGTTTGGATGGATTTTCCTTTTAAAAATGCATTAATATATTTCTTAACGACATTACAGAGGGACTAGAAGGGAAAGTATGCCTGTTTGCAGACAACACAAAGCTCTGCAACAGAGCACACGCACCCGGGGGGGGGGGTTGAAAGAATGAGGGATGATCTAAAAAAGCTGGAGGAACGGTCATGGGTCTGGCAGCTGGATTTAAATGTAAAATCATGCACTTGGGGCACAGAAACCTGGGCAACATACCAACTGGGTGGAGTGGCATTATCAGTCACAAAGCAGGAAAGGGACATGGGGATAATTTCTGATAACCTGAAGATAGCTAAACAGTATGACAAGGCAGTGGGGAAGGCAAATAGGATGCTGGACTGCATAGGTAGTGGAATCACCAGCAGAAGGAGGGCAGTAGTGGTACCCGGTATAGGTCACTAGTGAGAGCACACCTCGAGTACTGTGTCCAGTTCTGGAGGCCCCATCTCCAGAAGGACATAGACAGGGTGGAGATGGTACAAAGGAGGGCCTGCATCAAGAGTCCTATGAAGAAAGGCTTAAGGAGTTGAATTTGTACTCCCTAGAGGAAAGGAGGGCTATGATAAATACATACAAAGACCTTACAGGTAAAAGCAGGGTACAGGAAGGTAGCATTTTCCAAAGAAAAAGATATTCAAGGACAAGGTGTCACACTATGAAGGTGGAAGGGGGAGGCTCAGAAGAAATGTAAGGAAGTACTTCTTCACAGAGAGGGTAGTGGATGCATGGAATAGCCTCCATGGGGAGATGGTGGAGGTCAAAACAGTTACAGGTTTCAAGAATGCATAGGATAGATACAAGGGGATCTTAGAGGTAAGGCAGGGGGTATAGACCGAATGCTGAGTAGGGTCTGCGGTGTAGCTGTAGGTAGGGAAAATAGGGCAGACTATATGGACCAAGAGGTCCTTATCTGCTGATCTCTTCTATATTTCTATGTAAAATAGGGGCTGGCAGATCTCAGATGGATTCTTAAAAAAAAATGCTGCCCTAGGTTTCTCGCGCAACTCTGTGGCATGAGAATAAAGCTCTGCAACGGTGACCTGCAGAAAAACTGGCCACAAGCCACCTTAATGAGTCATCCATTATAAAAATTGGACACATGATGAGGCATGTACTGTGAGAGCACAGTGGTACCCCTACCCCTGTTGGGTAGCATTTCATGCAACATGTGCAAAATTTTCTTCGCTTTATTACTCATACCCCTGCTCTTCACGTCACACCTAATGCTGTCCGGTAGAAAACCTTCTGATGAGCAAAAGGTAGAATACAAACCTTCAGACGTCAAAAATAATGACTGGAGACTTTTAAAAGTTCATATTTTCTGCCTACTATTTTTGGTGCTAAGAGTTCTTTGAAATCCTGTGCTTCTGGGACGCTTGGGTTAACTGATGACCTGTCTGCTAAACTCAACACGTTTAACATTCATGCTTCGAGGCTAGACCACAAGATGCTATGGTTTACACAAAGCTTCATGGTTTGCTCACATACATCTCAGTTTTTTTGCAAACCAGCTGGCTCCATTTATAACTTAAGTTGCTTCTAGTTATTTTGTTAAATAAAGAGCAGTTAGTTAACAGGAGCTGCCAACAATTGTGATGCTAGGATGATCCTCAGAGCTCTGCCCCTGGGACAGTGTATGTGCATCACTGCCCTTCCCCCCACAGTATATGCTCTTCTTGCCCCAACCCCAGGGCAATGCTTCTGTCTGAAGATCCACCTCACAACCAGACAACTCATCAGCTGGTGTAGCCTAACGGTTAGGACACTGCACTATGAATGAGGAAATCAGGGTTTGAATCCCAAAGCGGATTAAACATTTTACTTTCCCTTTTAAATTTTAGAAGTGGTGATCCATGGTGATGTGGTATTGTAATAGCAAATCTACTGGTGTAAGAATGAATTCTTCTTGAATGGAAAAACTGACACGTGGGCATTGATCGGGGGGATCTATCAAGTAGGAGCATTCACAATCTTGTTGGGGAAAGGATTTTCAGAGCTGAAATTCACTGACTGCATGTGCGCACTTGACCAGTTTGTGTAGCACTTGGCCAATATGGAAAGCTTTCAGATATATAGATATTCATTACAAACCACTGCATTAACACACCAGACAGGGTTCAACTTACCCCACAAAAGTAAAGAAATATGGCATTATGGTTCCCAACCCTAACTCCCCCACACCCGAAGCAGCAAAATGATAAGACCAGCCAAGCAATCACAGACAGACATCATCAGGTAAGACAAACGACATAACAATTTCCAGATGACATGAATGTAGTAACACTGATGTGCTGCCTTTTTATATTTGTAACTGCAGAATGCAAAGTACAAGATATACACACTCACTTATGGCTGTAGATAGAAATGCATGATACTCAAATCACAACATGACTTCTGTCTGCAGACAGGCCCCTGGAGCCACAGATGGAAATCCATGATACCCATTATTGCAACAGTTCTGCAGCCTCAGTTACTCATGCACATTGTAAGACATACACACACTTCTGGCTGCCGCAGATACAAATCCACAAAGGCAGCACATCAATGCTACTGCATTTGTGTCATCTGGAAACAGTTGTATGTTGTTCGTCTTGCCTGATGATGACTGTCTATAGTTGGTTGTGTAGTCTTGTCTTTTTGTGGCCTGCGGTGGGGAGTTAAGGTTAGGAACCTTATTGTCACTTTTCCCTACTTTGTGGGGTTACATTGAACCCTGGTTGGTGCATTAACTCATTTTGTTTGCAATGAATTTCCTTTCTTTTTGAGATAGCGAAACAGTGACCTCATTCATAAAGGCTTTTTGGGACCTACAAGAACAGTTGCAGATGCATAGGCCCCTCGGGGCTCATCACCAAGGGGGAGAACTTGTCTGCCTGTAGAAGTGCAGGGTTCTCAGGGCTCTACATTTCTGTGTGGCTACAGATGCAAAGGATTTGTGGGGCCCTCTGGGGGGCTGCAGAAGCACACTGCCCTCTGTGCCACTATGAGTGTAGCGGTGCAGGGCCCTCTGGGCCCTATGCCAAGAGAAAACTTCACTGTATGGTTACTTGTTGCCTGTGCAGCCCACACTGTGCCATCCCCCCAGCTTTGGCCCATCCATCTGGCTCACTGGCCTTGCCACTGAACTTAGCTCAGTAGCACAGGATCACAACACACTATCTGTTGGGCCAGGGGCTAGCTCTGCACACAAAACTGCTTCATAACTTTTTTTGGTTTCACATTTAGACCTCAATTCATGAATATGGTTGCTAGAATGTGTTTAAGCTCACCCGGAAGGTGGTTTCACAGAGCAACTGCAAAATCACTTTTTGGCCAGTATTTGAAAACTCCCACCATCCTTGTTCAAGAGGTAGGGTCATATAAACAGTATGTTCAAAACCTGGAACTTACATATCATAAAACAGTCTAGATATAAGTATGTGAGACACAAAACTTCACATTTTTATGTTGCAGGCTGACACTGCACTACTGTACTTAATGTGTGACTTACAAAGTCTTCGATTGCACATAAAAATCTTCAACCATTCAAAAATCAAGAATTTTAAGTTTGCCCCCCAAAATTCTTGGGTGGCCCATTGTTGTGATACCAAGGAATTATTTGTCTGCATATCAAAATCTCTGCCCAGTCAAAAAACTGTTTTGTTTAGTTTGTATGAAAAAATCTTGGGTTGCAGTTAAATGTGTGACCAAAGAAGTAGTTCAGCAGAAAGACAAGCATTTTAGTAAACTGTGAATTCTTTGGTGGCATATTTAAGTGTAACTGAAAATATTTTGTGTGCACCAATTCTTGGGTCACACTTTTTAAGTAGAATTTGTGTCTTCAGCCATAGAACTTAACAAACTTCAAAAAAGGTATTTCTGGTCCTTTTTTGAAAAATGAATACCAGAATCAAGCTTAATGGGTCTCATTTAGCAAGACTCATGTTATTTTTAAATAACTCACGTTCACATATTTTCAAATTTCTTTGCCAGAAAAAACAAGATGGCACTGTTATAACCTAAAAAAGTTTTCGTGTGCTCTTCAAAAACGCAATGAGTCGTGACCTAAAATCACTCATGAAAGAGAAATTCTTAGGTCCTATCAGAGGGTTATCTCAAAAACACTACTGAGCATGCTCAGAAGCCAAATTTAAAAATCTTATCAGTCGGGAACCAATAAATATGTTTATGTTTGCTTGCGCATGCACAAGAAACACCTTGTTTCAGTAGTCGGCAGTTAATGAGCATGCCACTATGCTCAAAGAAATAGACCGCTGCAATCAGGGAGCACCCCATCACAATTAGCTGTGTTTGTGGGGTGGTCCCTCACTGCAGCAGCCAATTACAGCTGCATTGTCTGGTTTACTTCCTACTTCTGCTCACTCTGAGTGAAAATGCTAACTCTGGACACATTGCTTTTAGCTTCCTGTACCACAAAGTCGGTCTTCTCCCGAGGACTACAGTATTGACAGATAGGGCTACAGCTACAGCAGAGGCCCCATGGACTAAACTCCAAACAACTAATAGTGTGTTTAAATTAAAAAATACACATCTCTTACCCCAGCACCCTAATGAAGCCATTGACAGACCCTTCCGCATAGAGGGAGACGATATCCCCAATGTGAAGAAAACTCAACACTTTGTCAGACATTTTTAAGCATTTCTGTGTCTAATTCTCTTTGGCAACCCCAACAAGTCTTCACAGTTTCTGGGTGAAGTGCAACACGGTACCGTTGTCCGGGCGGCATGAGAGCCTGAAAACTGGACTCGAGTGGAGAGGAGACAGACAGGCCTGCCATGCCACCGCGCATGCTGAAATTTAAATAATTTATTCAGGACCACCCGATCCATGGCATTGGCTGTGATGCTCACACGCTCCAGTAGCCCAACTCCACTGTTTTGATTGGTCAAGGGTGGTGGAGTCCCAGAATTGGATCCACTGGTTTTTCAAAATATTCCATCTTGGATCATGGTATTTTCTGTGGTGGTAGGCAGGCTTGCACTGCAATGCATCTTTTTGATCGATCGACCCGTTCCTAAGGTGTTTTTCGTCAATTGGACTTGTAGTCCTTTGGCAAATCATGATTTTTAGAGTGGGTCAGAGGGAGGCAGCATTGTTGTTGGAGGGGCGTGGTGGCAGACAGCGTGGTGTGGTACACAGCATAATTTTCAGACAGAGAACCAGGCCAGCTGAGGAGTTAGTCAGACACACAGGAGGACAGGACAGCTAAGATGAGCTGGTGAGTGATGTTGCAGTCGCCGCTGGTGGGGCCAATCAGAGGGTATGTTCCTACAGATGGGGGTGCATGCTGCACTTTTCAAACAGAGATCCTGACAGAGAGCGAGAAAACAGCAGAGAATCTGCAGAGAAAGAGAGATAGCGTTTCTATAGTGCATATACACTGAACGACAGATTCTGTTTGCCAGTGCAGCTCCCATCTCATGTTCAGGATCCAGCTGAGAGGAAGGACCCCGCTTCTTTGTACTGAGGTGGGTTCAGTCTGAGCGGATTTGGTTCCCCTGTATAGTGTCTCCTTGTAGTGGCTTAGACATTTGTCTACATCATGGAGCCCTACTCCAGCCTACAGCACTCCTTGCTCGGCGCCCTTACTTGCAACACTCCTCTATGCCTGCACCCCTTGCCTGCAGATCCCTCCGCTTGCACATCTCCAGCCTGTACCCCTAGCCTGCCCCTCCCATTGGTGTCCCCAGCTTCTTCCCAAGCTTTGTCCTTCCCAGCCTGAAGCACACTCTTTCCTTCTAATCTCTAAATGTGGCTTTTGGTGGTGGTGGTGGTGGTGTGTGTGTGTGTGTGTGTGTGTGTGTGTATGTGTCTGTCTGTCTGTGTGTGCGTGTGTGTGTGTGTGTGTGTGTGTGGCACCATTTACCTGCTGCCACTGCAGGTTGGGTGGGCGCTCATTGTTGATGCAGCTGCCTAACTGTTTTGTCTTCACCTAAGTGGGGTGTGATTGAATAATATTCTCAGTTATTGGTAGTGGGAGCAGTTTTGTTGGTGGTTGTTTTTAATGTGTTCTATCCTGTGCTGTATAGGGGATGGGATTATCTGGTGGGAAGTGTTTTTATTTTGTCTGTGGTTTTTGGAAGTGACCCCTGCTGGGCAGGTGGAGGTTTGTTTCTGCAAAAGGGGAGGTGGGAGGATGAGCTGGTATTGCATTTGTCATGCCATTGTTGTATCTTTTGTGTGTGTAGAGGGTAAGCATTCTGCTGTGCTATCTGGCATAAATAAACAATAAGTCCCCAACTGCGTAAAGAAGGGGGAAGGGGTCAGTGCAAATTGTGATTTCTGTGTATTGTGACAGGGTGGATTGAAGAATTCAGCAAATTTTGTTTTGAAACTGTCATCCAACACTGGAATGTGAAGGAGAACTGACTCCCCACGCCCTTTTGAAAAGATAACATTAACAAGGAAGGACTCTGTGGTGTAAGGTCTCTTACAGAGTTTTAAGGGTTCATTTTGGAAGCCTGGCTTGGTGTCCCTGGTGAAAGATTGTACCACAATCTCCAAAGAGGGTACGTATCAGAATGGAATTCAATAAGCTGCATACAGATCTGAATAAGCTGGAGACAAGAGTAACTAACACAGAGGAATGCATTTTGACTGCTGAAGAAGACATAGTACACCTATCAAGGGCAGTTGAGTTCCTAGTGCATCAACAAGAAACTGTATCTGCCAAATGTTTGGATCTAGAGGCTCGTTCGTAATGAGATAATCTCAGAATTTATAGTTTGCCTGAATCATCTGAGGTCAGAGATATGGCAGAGTTTGTGGAGGATCTGCTAGAGCACGTACTCGATTTGCCACAGGCCTACACCTTTAAGACCGAGAGGACACATCGCACTCTAGAACCCAAGCCTACCTCCAAAACAGCAAGGTCTCACTCAATTGTAGTCAGATTCTCCAGCTTCAGAGAGAAAGAGATGATATTGTGAACAGCGTGGAGACAGGGGAGTGTGGACTACAATGGATCAAAGTTATTCTTTGATCAAGATTACCCTCCAATAATTCAACAACAGCGACTAGCATACGCTCCAATGCTTCAGAAATTGAAAACTCTGGGGATAAAATTTCAAACCCCATATCCCTCCCGCCTGCAGGTACATTGGGACTCAGGTATTGAACTATACCACACTTACGAAGAGGCACTCCAAGCACTGAAGAATAAAGGACATGCATTCCTTGAGCTTGTTTGTCACATGGAGTAACCCTTAGCCTTACAGAATCCATGGCGCCCGATACCGCAGCACAGTGCAAGCCGAGCGGGGACGTGATCAGCAAACATGACCCTCCAGGACATTAAGTATATGCTCGTTAAACTCACACACGCCCAAACAAACAGGGATTTGCTGATGGATGGAGCGAGCAATACCTGAGGAGAGGGGTGAACAGAATGAGACTATGAGACTTTTGTTTTGTATTTCCCACCTTGCAAGAGAATGAAGGTTACTGTATTGCTTCCTAACATCTTGGCATTCTGGCCAGGATACCCCCCCTGGAACAATGCGAGGGAACATGATGGTTATACACTATTGTTGAATGATCGCTGATCTGTGGGCCAGAGAAATGTTTTGTATATTTGCTACAGGGTGCTACACAGTCAAGCTGGCAAATGGTGAACTTACTCATGACATTTGGTGCCATCTGGCTTTCATAGAAGCTTAAACAAGGGAGGATGGGAGAAGGAAGGGGAGGAGGAGAATTGGTTGTTTTTCTCTATATCTTTCCCCAAACATGGGTTGAGGTTTTTTTTTCCCCTCTCCTCTCCTCACCCACAAAGAAGGGAAATCATAAGAAATCATAAAGTTCAGATAAAACAAGATCGGCTTACAGGGCATTAAAAACTGGGACACCAATGAAAACAATGCTGTGACTTGTTTGGGGGGAGGGGATGAGTGTTTTCTGCACTATTAATGCTTCTGCCATGTTGTCTACTGTTTACTCCTTATCCTGGTAGAGGGGAGCTATATTACATGTTGCTCTTGGTCAGGAGTATTCCTGGTGAAGACATGCCATTTTATATGGCAAGGACTCTTCATAAGTACAGTCCAGGAGGAACGAGCCACCATCTTGGCTTCTTCTCCTCCTTCTTGAGCACTGATCGCTCGAGCAATTAGGGAGCACTATTCATTGTTCCCCTACCTTGGGAGTCAATCTGTAAATAGTTCATCCCATTGGGTGAGGACTACCTTGTTGGTATCTTCACAGGGGGCTTTTAAATGTATGTTTATGTTAACACATGATGACAGTGTTTATGTTGGGACACAGGTATATGTTTTGTTGTTTGTTATTACATCAAATCGAGTATTTATTGGCAACATAGGTTTGTGTAATGCAGGGGAGAGAATAAGGTTATATAACATCATTGGGGAACATGAGTTATTGATGGATACCTTTGATGCTGGGTAGAGAAGATTTCCTAACATAGAAACATAGAATTTGACGGCAGATAAGGACCGCTTGGCCCACCCAGTCTGCCCATTTCCCTACCTAATGGATAAGCTGCAGATCCTAGTTAACCAGCAGCCTACGTCTTCTTACCCCCACCCCCTAGAATTGCCTTATGACTGTCCCATGCATGCTTGAATTCCACCACTGATTTTGACTCCACAACCTCCTCCGGAAGGCCATTCCATGCATCCACAACCCTCTCTGTGAAAAAATACTTCCTTAAATTACCTCGGACGCCCCCCACTATCTTCAGATTGTGCCCTCTTGTTCTTGCACACCTCTTTTTTTGAAAGATGCTACCCTCTTGGACTTTGTTGATTCCCTTGAGGTACTTGAACGTCTCTATCATGTCCCCCCCTCTCCCTCCTTTCCTCGAGGCTATACATATTAAGCTCCTTAAGTCTCTCTTTATATGTCTTCCGGTGCAGACCCTGCACCATTTTAGTTGCCCTCCTCTGGACAGCTTCCATCCTGTCTATGTCTTTGCGGAGATTGGCTTTCCAGAACTGCACACAGTACTCCAGATGGGGTCTCACCAGCTGTCTGTACAGAGGGATAATAACTTCCTGTTTTCTACTGGTGATGCCTCTTCCTATGCATCCCAGTATCCCCCCAGCCCTCCTTGCTGCCCTCTCACATTGCTTGCCCACCTTTAGGTCATCTGATATGACTACCCCCAGGTCCCTTTCCATTTTTGTTGTTGTTAGTATCTCACCCCCCATTGTGTACTCTTCCCTTGGGTTTTTGTTTCCCAGGTGCATTACCTTGCACTTCTTAGCATTGAATCTAAGAAATATCTGGGAGAGGGGTGGCTCAGTTTAATGCATATGGGATGTTCCTGTTTAATGCATCTCGATGGGGGATAAAACTGTCATAAAAATAGTTTCTCATAATGTTAATGAGTTGAATAACCCAGTAAAAAGGTAAAACATTATGTCCACTATTAGAAAGCAGGGCCCTTCTTTTGTTTTACTGCAAGAAACTCACCTTAATAAATGTGAGCATCAGAAATTAAGAAAATTCGGATACGAACAGGTGGTAGCAGCTTCCTATCGGAAGGGGAAGGGGAAAAGAAGGGGTTCTGTTATAATGGTTTCTAGGGGAGTCTAATTCCAAAAAACAGCCAGTTGTTCTGATCCAGAGGGCCATCTGGCCATATTGTCTGGTATCCTGGAGGGTTCTCCAATTACATTGGCCTCTTTATATCCCCCCTGGGCTCCACAAGGGAGGTCTTCCATTCAATACTACATAAAATAACAGAACAACAGAAGGGAGTATTAATTATAGGGGGAGATTTTAACCAAATCTGGGGGCAGAAAGACGCATCTAGCAAGGTGACAGCTAGGCAAAATCCGGTTAGTAAGCTAATTAAAAATGATCTAAAAGAAGTCTTTTGGGTGGATGCATGGAGAATGCAGAATACCAACAAAAGAGAATATACACATTACTCTTACCCCCATGGCTCTTACGCATGAATAGATCACTTTTTAATATCTGGGGAGCATCAGAGCCAAGTTTTGGAATGCAGACATGTCCCTTCGGTGATCTCGGATCACTCACAACTACTATTGGAACTCCATTGGAATGTCTGAAGAGGGCAATCTCTCTGGAAACTAAATCATTTTTTGCTAAACATAAAGGAATTTACTGACATGGCCAAGTCCCGTATAACAAAAATCATACAGGAAAATGATTCCCCTGAAATAACCAGTACCACACTGTGGGACACAGTAAAGACGGTCTTTAGAGGGGATTGCATTAAATATGCTACTCAATTTAAAAAGTAGCAGAGCTGGCAGTTAGAAGACCTCCAAAAGCAGCTGCGGATATTACAGGAACAGCATGCTAATGAGGATGTGTCGGCACTGCCAGCTTTACAGACAACTAAGTAGCAGATTCAAAAGTTAATAGATGTCAAGACGGAAGAAGCTTTACAGTGCCTGCGCCAAAAGTATTATGAGACAGGCCCTCGTGCTTCACGCATTTTGGCTCACCGTCTAAGACAGCAGTTGTCTCGCACCACTATCACACAGATTTGAGACTCTCAAACAGGCTATATGGTAAAATCCCCTGAAAAGATCTTAGAGAGTTTTAGGAATTTTTATTTGGATCTTTATACCCCAGAGCACAACTTGGACAAAGCACGTACAGAGGCATATTTGGCTAAGCTCTGATTACCAAAATTGACACAGGAGTTCAGGCACTCTCTTGATCTTCCCATTACTCCCTTAGAATTGGATTAGGCGATGAAAAGATTAAAGACTAAAAAATCTCCTGGACCGGATGGATATACCCCAGAATTTTTTAAACTTTTTGTAGCCGAACTTAAAGACCCTTTGTTGAAGGCCTGTAGGGTGGCACAAACAGGAGAAGTATTTCTTGATACCTGGAATTATGCAATTATTTCCAGCATTCCCAAGCCAGGGAAAGACATCTCCCACTGCAAATCCTCCCACCCCATCTCTGTCCTTAATATTGATAATAAGTTATACACTTCAATACTGGCAAAATGCTTGGAAGGGGTGCTGCCCAGACTAACTGATCAGGATCAGACAGGTTTTGTCCCGGGCAGGCAGACCCAGGATAATATTAAAGATCACTACATATATTGCACCATGCTGCCCAGTCAAAGGCCCCATTAATGCTTTTAAGCTTGGATGCTGAGAAGGCCTTTGACCGGGTAGCATGGCAGTTTCTGGATTTGGCTCTCCGTGGCTACGGCTTCTCGGAACCCTTTATTAAAATAATAAATAATATCTATACTAAACGTAAGGCATACATTAAAATGAATGGGAAAGTCTCTCCCCCCCCCCCAATAGCACTGCGCGGGGTACTAGACAGGGTTGCCCCCCTTCCCCCCTTCTCTTTGCACTATATCTTGAGCCATTGGTTCAGGCGATAAGGCAGGAAAAGGCAACACATGGGTGGGAAATGGGAGGGTTAATACACAAACTAGCATTATGCTCGAATGATCTTTTAATCTACTTCTGAAATCCAGAACAGTCGCTAGAACCCCTATGGACACATCTAATGGAATTTAGCCTTCTAGCGGGATATAAAATTAATACAGCCAAAATGGAGATATTAAAAAATCAGTATGAACCCTCGGAGAAGATTTGAAGGTCCTTTCCCTTTAGATGGAATTTAACACACATTAAATATCTAGGGATCCAAATGAGTCTTCAAGCTAATCAGAAATTTTCTCTAAACTTTGTGCCAGCCTTAGAAAATATTAAATTGGAGTTGGATAGGTGGGCCCCCATTCCTATTCCATTGCTACAAAGGGTAGAAGCGATTAAAATGGTAGTCCTGCCTAGGTTCCTATACCTGGTGCAAACACTCCCCATTCTCATCCCAGAGTCATACTTTAACCAACTCAATAGAGGAGTATCACGATCTACCTGGGGCCCTCAGAGACCCAGGACATGTCTGTCTGTCTGTTCTCCAGATTCCAAAGAGGGAGGAGGAGGTTATCCCTGCCAAATTTTATATTATCACCAGGCGCAGCTACGAACAGCACTATATTGGTTAAACAGGACCTACCTAGCTAAATGGAAAACACTGGAACTAAAGGAGGGAGAGCTCACAGACTTGAATAGTATTTTTCTGAGGCAGGAGGAGAGGCCTTTTGGAAATCAGAGCTTCAATCCATTCACAATCCCCATCCTGAATGCCTGGTTCAGAATTACATTTGACAAAAAGGCAAAAGAGTGAAGAAATTTGCTCCTATCTGTCCCATATCTGAATATCTTCTTTCCTGCCATATGGGATGGGGGATTTAAGAAATGGGAAGGAAAAACTTCTATCTAATATGGCATTTCATTGAAGGAAATGGAATCCAAACATTTCAAGCATTAGTAAATAAATATGGAATATCATGGCATGATAGATTCCGGTACTTCCAGATTAGAGACTTTATTAGAAAGCTCCAACCCCATTTGAATATTGAAGAATCCCTTCCCCCACAGATTGCAAGCCTTCTTAAGTTAGCAGTAGAGGGCAACCCCCCTATAGCTCATATTATCTCAACTCTCTATCAAGCACTATTAACTTGGAAGGGGGATACGGTTCAGTCGTCGAGAAGAGCCTGGGAGAGGGATTTAGGAGTCCAGATCTCACAGGAATTATGGGCTTGGACCCAAACAAAGGTACATTGGGGCCTGTCAGCAATTAGCTGGCAAGAGTTTTCTTGGAAAGTCTTCATTAGATACTTTCGGAGGTCCTGTCAAGGACAGTGTGAAACAACTGGTACAATACAATAATTCAGGGATAATAAAAGATTCACATGAAGTATGAACATAACAAAAGGCAACAAATATTTACATTTGGATACAGGGTAAAACATTTATAATTGCTTACAGGGTACAATATTCACAGTTGGTTACGCAACAAGTACATAGTGCCTTAAGCAGATATATTATAACATTTTGTGTGAAGTAGCTGGGGTAAAATAAATGGGGAGGCATAAGTGTGAATTAGTAGTAGGAATCCATGTCTTCAACATACATTTCTTGTTTAATTGTAACAACAATTTTTAAAATCAATTAAAATATACTGACAAAAAAACAAACAAAAAAACAAACAAACGATAGCTCTAAGTTCAGGGGTAGAGGAGACCAGGCAAGAGGCAAGTTCGTTGGCAGTGTCTGAGGATCCAAACTATCACAACAGTGACTACTCAACCAGTGGCAGATCAAATCTACCCAATAATACACCCAATGATATCACATCACCCATTATACAACCAGCAGCAACTGATTCAAGACAAAAGCCAGCTTTAGTCATTCAAGGACATATGGAAGTTGAACAAAAATAGACAGGTGGATCTGGGATGTGATCGTAGAAGGATATGCAATCGAGTTGCAACAGAAACCAGACAGAAATAAACTAACAATGTCACCCATTGCCCAAAGGAAAGCATCACCTCAGCAAGTGCAAGACATCTTGTCAAAACTGACGGAAAATCATGCCATACAATGAGTTCCCAAAGGACGGCAAGGATGAGAAATATACTCAATATTCTTTTTGGGACCTAGAAAGACAAGAGATCTAAGACCTGTCCTGGACTTAAAGTTTCTAAACAGGTCCATAAGGACTAAAAAATTCAAAAACGGAAACCATAGGATGCACCTCAAAGTCAATACATCAAGGGGATTTCCTGATGTCCATAGACCTAAGATACCTTCTTACACATTCTCATTTGACCACCACATCACAAATGTCTGTGCTTCCATGTACTGGGCCAACGCTTCCAGTACACAGTGTTACTTTTTGGACTAGTCTCGGCACCTCAAGTGTTCACAAATGTCTTGATGGTAATAGCGGCAAGCTTCAGTAAAAGGGGAATACATTTAATTCCATATTTAGACAACTGGCTAAGCTAGACAAGATCCCACATTCAATCAGAAAGGGCTACAAAGGCAGTGACAGAAACATTAACCAAACACATCTGGGTAATAAGGAGAAGAAAGAGCTCCCTGACACCTTCTCAAACAATCGAATATATTGGAGCAGAAATAGACACTGCGACACGTCTAATGCATTCTTCACAGAAAAGAAGGGACAACGTGAAGCAGCTAGCACTACAACTAAGTGAACTGAGAGTACCAACAATGCAACAAGTGGTGAATGTCCTAGGCTGTAAACACCTTGCATAGACTTGGTTCCTTAGGCAAGATGGAATATGCATCCACTACAAATGCAATCACTGCAGTACGGAACACTAATAGAATATTACATGCACAACCAAATGCAAATGACCGACAGGGTGACCAAGTCAATATACTGAGGTTCAGAGCAAGACAATCTATCAAGAGGAATACCTCTGGAAGTACTGCATGACACAATTATAGACATGTGCACCAGCCTCCTACGGTGGGGGCATCCTGGGATAACAGAGAAATGGACCAGAACAGAGGCACAGATGTCCATCAATACCCTAGCAATGAGAGTGGCATACAACACGCTCACAACATTCAAAGAACTACTAGAGTGGAAGACCGTGCTCATCAGGTCAGACAATTGGATCATGGTGGCATGCATATGAAAGCAAGGGGGTGCCAAGAGCATCAACCTGCTGAGAGACACACAAGGTACTGATGTGGGAGCAATACCACATCACCGCAATACATCGTGCTGGAAAGCTAAACGTGACAGCAGATTGGCTAAACAGGCAACAAATACATCTACGGAGTGGCAACTTCACCTAAATGTAGTCCACCTAATACAGAGGAGATGGGGTCCCAGTGACCAAATTGAACAAACAGGTGGAGAAATTCTACTCAGGGTTCAAGGAAGATCAATCAATAGGGTTAGATGCACTGCCCCAACCATAGACCCATGACAGGGCGTACAAATTTCCACCATTTCCGTTGATTCCCCAGGTACTGCAACAGATTTGTAAGTCCAGGCACCTGATTATTGTAATTACCCCATACTGACTAGTTCACCATGGTTGTGGTGATAGCAATAGACTCTAGGCAACTGCCCTTAGGAATGACATAACGATTCAAGGTCCAGTCGTACACTCTAGTCCAAACAATCTAAGAATAACAGCTTGGCTCCTGAAAGGGAGAGACTGTTAATAGGGTTCCATGTGTTAACAGTGAAGTTTAAACATCGACTGACACATCGGCAAGTGCTAATCGCTGAAAACAAAATTAGCGATCAGCACTATGCCGAATACAAAACTGGTGATCATGCAAAACACAGCAGGACCTGCTTTTTATGCAGGGGCTCCACCCCTGCACCCCCCAAAATAATGATTCTCAACTCCAGGGTGGGCGAACACTGGGGGAGGGATGCAAACATGGGAGGGGGCACCCGTTGCAGGGGTGACATCCCACGGGTGAAGAAACAACATGAGGGTAATAGGAGGATCAAAACCAAAAAAAGCAAGGTAACCCAGCGATAAAAATTGATATACTCCTATGTGGTCCCGAACCCAGGTCCACACACACTGCAGGTGGTGACCTTAACCACCACACCATGTGGCCAGCTCAGTGGAAACTCACTCACTCTACCTACTTAACCTCCTACTGCTACACTTGCTAACCACCTCACCTTCGCTATTTTGTCCTCCGTACCTCGCTATTCCTATCCTTGCTTTTCTTCCTCAGTTGTTGCACTTATGGGGGCGCAAACTGAGTCGCTGATTTTGAGTCGCTCAATTTGCTTTGCCAATGTCACTGCATACTGTTAAAAGTGGGGGTGAATCAGTGATAAACACAGTGTTACAGTCTAGAAGTGCCTCCACCACGTCTACCTGTGACAGACAATGGTGCCTCTTTTCCCAGTGGTGCGAGTCAACCCAAATATTGGCATGTTTCTATGTAAAATCACAATTCCACAAATACTGTTATACCTGCAACAGGGCCTGGAGATGGGACTCTCCTCCTACTCAGTGAGGGTTCAATTATCAGTCATTGGAGCAGCACTGGGTAGATTTGGGCATTTAACACCAGGTGCACACCTGGGCATCATCAGATTTCTAAAAACTGCATCCAACATAAAGCTATGGACAAAGTCTGTCATGGCACCATGGGATTTGACTACAGTACTTGAAACTTAGAGCACACCGATTCAAACCTGTCTCTGTAACATACCTATATTGGGTAGGGCTGAAAACATCGTTTTTGGTGGACATATGTTCTGCATGAAAGATAAGAGAATTGGGGGTGTTGTCATGCAAGGAATCATTCCTGCAACTGAAGCACAAAAGTGTAATCATCAGTACAGTGCCGGCATTAGGATGAAGAAAATAAAATAGAAAAACTCATGGCGCACAGCACAGGAGGTACCTAGAAAAGTATAGTTGACAGGTATGGTAATATTTGTATTATTTGTAGCTAAAACTAATTTTTGGAAAAATATTTTTCATTGCACTTTTCCTTTAAATTCATCCTACATAGATGCATCTCTTTGCATCTTTCAACGTTGAAATTAATCTGGCATTTCTTGCCCACTATCTAAGCATACCAAGAGGTAGCATGGTCTAGCAGTTAGAATACTAACATGGAAATCAGGAGATTACAGATTCGAATCCATCAGAGCCAAATACTCACTGTGGCCTCTATGCCCTATGCTCATACTCCACGTATCCACAGCACGTAGGCAAACCTAAGTCATGTAGCCGGGCATTGGGGGTCATGTGGACCCCTGTGGTATTCACTACAGGGACATGCACACACCCTTCTGCACCTGATCCCCTGGCCATTCATGTTGCTATATGCACAGCTGATCTGTGGGAGTGTCAAGGGGTGTGCCCACACTCCATGCCATTCATGAAGATGCAGAGTGCCAGGTGACGGGGGCACAATATACAGCAGCAGTGACCCTGCCATGTCTGTTGTGTGCCCCCCAAAGAGTACCCCCACCAGCTGCAGGACAACCTGGACCCCACCTTGACATGCTGCTCTAGCCCTCCAGTCAGGCAGGGAGGGCTGGTAGAAGTCAACCGGGCACCCGCCCAACCATTTAGTATTTGGGACCTGCACCATCCCATACGCCCCTGCTCCACATGGAGCAGGGGATATAGTATGGGACAACAACAGGCATCTTATTGGCTGCCCACCTCTGTCCATCGATCCACCCCCCCACACCCACACCAGTGCACTGGGTGGGTGGGGCCATGAACAGGCACCCTGTGGTGGCCGGTGATTGCGACTGCTGGACACCAAACACCTGTATGGAGGTGTAGAGCTTGCAGTCCAGCTAGGTGCCTCTTGTGTGTACCATGTGCCCCTTGATGCCTAGCCCACTGTGACTTAGAGCATGTCACTTAAAGCAGCAATGCAAAGAAAAATGTTTTCCGAAAAGCTAGTTTCAGCTACAGTTAATAACAATGTTAATTATCATACAGTACATGTTTAATCTACTTTTGTAGGACCACCTAGGCTGGGCGCCATCTGTTTTTTTTTTTGTGTATTTTCTTGAACCTAACACTTTTCAGATCTAGAGCGCTATTTATAAGCCAAATGTTGTGGATATCGTTCTTTCTTGAGAAAAAAACAAAATTAAAACATTTATAACAAAATACTGAAATTTTGGTGTAACTAGAATATTTTACCACCAAAAAGAACCCTGAAATCTTTCATGGTGAAAAAGGGTGGGGTCCAAATTTTTGTCCAGTTTGTTGCACTGCTGCTTTAACTTCTTAGAGCTCTAGTCCACCTATCTGCACAAATGGGTAGAAGCAGGTCCCCAGTAGAAATGAGACCATGCATCTCCACATGGCTATCACAAGTAAATAAACTGTAGAAAATTTACCCAATTTACTGGCAGTATAACCTAGAGGTTAGAGGAACAAGCTTGGTACATCCAGCAGATCTGAGTTTGATTCCCACAGCATCCACTTACATACTGTGTGACTCTGAGCAAGTCACTTTATCTCCCCAGTGCTCCCAGGTCACTCCTGAAAACAGGCACCTGTGCCTAGTGGGCCTTACCCAGTTACCAAAAAAAAAAAAAATAAATGTTAAGGTTCTTCTACATTCCACTATCGAAATTCCACAATTACATAGTTCATGTATCCAGTAATTAATTTATTGGAATGACAGCAAGAAGAGGAGGTCCACAAGCCATCAAAAGCTGTGTTTACATGGCAGAGGTACCGCTGCAGTGCTCCACTCCGATCGTCCCTTGTCCTTCCATGCCAATTCAGCAGCCGCACGTACATGGCCCCTCTCAGTAATAATGCAAGCTGCACTGGAGAGGGGGCCATGAGTTCAGAGGGTGTGCTGGTGTTCTGTGACATTTACTGTTAAGCTGTTTACTAGCCTGCAAGTTTGCAGTATTGCAAGCGGCAGTGCTGTCTACCCACATGGTAGCTTACACAGATTGCATTGCAGCATGTCCTCAACTGGGCTGGGACTCCAGGAGCAGACTGGGCAGACAATCTGGTAAGTGCCCACACTGCCACATTCACAATGCAAACAGACCTTAAAGCTCTCCCAAGGCAGGAAATTCCCATCAGGTGCACCCCAGCTCCAGGCGCAATGGAGAATCTGCCACCCAGTGCAGGGAGCCATCTGACTGGCTGACCAGAGAGCAGGCAGGATGTTTAAACTTTGGGTATATCTATTCCTTTTTCCCACTCCTGTTAACCACTCCAGCCACTACACCAGCAAGGGTAGAGGGTCCATGAGCTGTCAGAGGCTCCCCCACACCAGAAAATTCCCATGAAGGGCATGCCACCAGTGCAAAGGAAGGTCTGCTTTCCTAATAGGCTATAATTCTACCACAGTATGTTCCTCTGTCTGTACCTTTAACACACAGCAGTTCTCAGCCCCTCCATACCTGAGAAGAGCAGGGACATGAAAGACTGTGTTCTCCAAATATAACCTCGACAATTGCATTTCTGTTCAGGTATGAGTCATATCTATATTTATTAGCCTGTGTTCAATTTATGGTTTAGTGTTGCAAAAGACAGAATTACCTTATTATAGAATGTCAAAATGTAAGACCACATACCACTATACGATCTGCTTACATTCCACTTCATTGAAGTTAGTTTTTTTTTTTTTAAGTATTTTCTGTATAAGGAATGTATCTTTTGTTGTGTTTCCTTTCAAGTGACACTGATGACTGCATGCAGGGTTCATCTATCTTTTTGGTGTGCTGTTTCTGCCGCTGTGAACGTGACTGAACCTGCACGATTGGGTGATTTCCAAGGCGATTCAGTTTGGGTCCAGTTACATGTTTCTGGTGCCATGACTCGTGTGATCACTGCATTAGTCTTAGACTAGTCCTGGAGGACAGCAAAGATGTGCAGCAGCGGGGATCATTGATTTCAAGTCAGGACTGGGGTTGTAAGACAACCCTGATTATTGGCACTACCTGCGGCATTGTGTGGACTCATGTTGCTTGGCATACACCGTGATGTGCAAAGGTAAAAACTGCACATGTGAAATGTTCTCATGTTAAGATCAAAAATGTTAGTATACTGCTGTACTCCATTCAGTACTTGTATGTAATACTGAGTTAAGAAAACAATATGAGTTATCAAGTGCACATTTTTTTTCTGTATAACTTTATAATTCTACCTGAGCAAGTAATACACCACATAACGAAGCACCATGTTTAGTGCTGATACATTTGCAAAAGTACCTACTTCCAGTTCAAAAACATATGAATTTTTATTTATTTATTTGCTATCATGTCTCTTTATTCCCCTCAGTCAAGGGGCAGCTGGTCAGCCCTGTTCCCATTCCCCTGAGACAGTCACTGCCTCCACTGGGACATACCTCAGTCTATTTCTTCCTTGAATATCCCCTCGTTGAAGGGCCAGAAAGAGGAAGGCCATCCCCCTCCACCGACACACATATCTAGAGCAGACTGAGGTGACAGCGTGGACCCAGGCAGATTGAGCAAGGCGTCATGAAGCCCCACACCTTCTTTTCCACTTGGTCAACCCACCCCTGCCATAGGATATCCAGCGTGCGCATGGAGGCGCTCACACAGAACGCTCCTCGGCTCCCGTGCTTCATGCTGCCCCCACTGCAATACCACCAGGCCTCCACCTGGTGGCAGTCTTAGGCTGGAGAGAGGAGAGCAGTTAGTTGGACACTTGATTGTTTCCTACCCGGACAACCCATGGTAACCCAAGCTTGTTCCCAAACTTGGGTCATTGGTGTGGGAATAGGTACGGCTTGTACATGGCGCCACAGCCCTCGTCACCACCGGGATGCTCATTATCTTGTTTATTCTTTCGTAACTGGTCTAGGTGCACTTCTTTTAGCCCAAAGTATTGAGTATATTTATTTTATTTCATTATTTGATTACAGGGTGACTGCACTAAGCCACACGGCCCATTTACTGGCACGATCCCGGTACATACAGTAGAATGGCATTACAAATTAACTTTATTTTTACATAATGCACAGTATAACAAACCACTCCTAATAATACTAATATGTTATAAAACACTTGCATTCAACCTTTATCAAAACTTTTTTAAAGTATTGTAACTTTTGGGTTGCAGTATAGTGCAGTGGGTTAAGGCTCTGAGCTGCAGATCTGGAGACCTGGATTTGATCTCACAGCCCCCTAGGTGCATACTGTGTGATCCTGAGCAAGTCACTTAACTTTCTTGTGCTTCCAGGTCACATCTGAAAACAAGCTTTGGCTTAGTGTGCTACTCCTGGATAAACAATGTTCCCTTTCCGTATTGTAACTTCCAGCTTGCCTCACATATAGAGGAATACAGTTCCACATTTGTGATGCTGAATAGGTAAATGACCTTTGCCCAATTCTGGATTTAAAAAAGCAGGCATTCCCAAAGATTTATTTTTTGATGCTCTGAAGAGTCAATTGTTTACTGAACTCTAGAGGGCAGACTGTTAGGAACTGTAGTTCTGTGATACTATGTCAGTCGGGATAAAACCAAGAATGTAATTATTCAACAATACCTCTTATTAGAGGAACTAAAGGATTGTTCTATGTACTGTGCTTTTGGGACCAACACAGGACCATTCTTCAGGCACAATAAAAACTAACCAGCACGTCAGAGTTTATCTACAGGAGTTCTAATCATTAAAGCCCGTTTACCAGAACCAAACCAATGCAAAAATTGTTTGCTGCAGCAGATGTGATAGTCCAAAGTTCAGATCAGTTTGCCTTAAATTTGTCTTTGAGGGTGGATATAAAACACTCAGACCTGACGCACAAGGGTTATTTAACTAATTAAATTCTCAGGGCATTCAGATAAGTCAACAGTAATGCATGCTCAGAAGCTTTGCTTGTTTTTCTTAGCAGGGCTGTACCAAGGACCTTAACGCCCCCTCCCCCCCTGCAAAACTTTTGTGGGGCCCTATCTCCCCACTGGTAAGTGTAAAATAACCATTAGCACATATAAAATACATACAGCATAGGTTCTTTTGTATAGGTCCCACTGAGCATCTCTAGCTTGTCCATGCTGACCCTCTTCTGCTTTTTATGGCACCAAGATCAAGGAACTGAACAATGTAATTTGTCCCTGCTCCTCCTGGGCACAGGAGTACCAAGATGAGATTTTTTTTCAGTAATGGGGCCCTATTGCATCTTCATTCTGTCCCCCCACCCCACACCTAGACCCTGGAGCGGTACTCTGCAGCACAGTCTCCCCTGCTACCACTGCTGACTGTCCCAGTTTTAAATGGATGAGCAGGGTACAATGAATGTTGCAAGCCAGTCCAAAAATAAGTTTCCTAATGCTGACCTCTGAGGTAGTGGGTACCCTGAGAGTGTGGGCCCTACTGCAACCACATATTTTGCACCCCCTGATCATTGCCCTGTTTCTTTGTCTCTTCCATAGATGAATGTGTCGAATGAAAAATCCTCTTGGAGGCTTCTTCAAGCTGAACAGGAAGCAGAAGATGGGTTTGCAGAACATATGACACATTCTATGCAGAGTACTTCAGCTAGGTTTCCAAGACAGAATCCTATGAGTTTTATGCATAACCATATTTCTACACCATGCCCCCCCCCCGAAAGTATGATTCTTCTGATGGTTTATTTCAGCCCCTTGTCTACGTTATAAATCAAAATGGCCAACAGATAAGTGAATCAATTTTGCTGCGTTTAACAAATGATTTATTTATTTATTTATTTCAAATTCAGATTAATACCTTTGAGCCGGAGGCTCGTTTACAAAAGCTCCAAATCAACAAGAAACTGATTGCGGGTGGCTTAGTCAAACTGCTACAAATGTTAAGGTGACCTGTTCCTCCTAGAGTTGGGGATGCATAACGCAACCCTCAGAATATTGACCTCTGTTAAACCTAACAGTGAAATTAGAAATGAGAGCACTGCCAAAATTCAACAGTAATGGCTTAGACAAGGTTATCATTTATGAGTGGGAAGAAAAGAGGGGTATTTATTTCACAAAGGACTGTACTTAGCCCCAGGAGAACAGTGGGGTGGGTAAACATCTGATCAGAGCTTATAAAAGCTCTAACATGCACTGCAGACTCCCACTACTGCAGCACTCCTCTGATGTCACTTACAAGGGGTTCTGGGATTTGTAGTTACAGAAAATGTCAGCTTGCAAGTCAGCAAACTCTGTCTGATACCATTGGCTATACTGCCATGAACAGTAAGTAAAATGAAATGTTTTTTGCATACAAAGTGCAAATTAGTACCAGCCCCACACTTGAGCGTGGGTTTTTTAATGCTGACTGTTTCCCTTTAAAAGCAGAGACTTGGATTCACAAAGCTCAGTTCAGCGCTGTCAGATTCCAGGCAGTTGTTTTTATAAGGGCATATTTTTAAAAGGTAATTTTTAACCAGTCACAATAGTTTATTCCTAAACCTCTAATTAAGCTTAAAACTATAATATAGTGTCCCATGCTGATATTTTGAAGTTTTTATGCTCATTTGGCATAGTCCTTTTCATACATTAATGTTTCCTTAATTTTCTGCAAGTAAAGCATTTGGGTTTTAAGTTCAATTGCTGTTTTAATTTTTTTTTGTTGTTTAACAGAAGTCTTTAGAATGATTTAGGATAGGCTTATATGTACAGTCACTGTGTCTCATATGGTTACACACTTATTTGTTTAAAAATAAACAATTCTGATTGGCCAGAAATGATGTCAGAATTTATAATGGTTATACATTAAAGGGGAACAGTGAGCAAAAACAGCCTCACTCCCAAGTGTGGGTCTGGTCCCAATTTGCACTTTATGTCAAAAACATTTTTTTTTTTACTCATTGTTTGTTGCAATATGGTAGAATGTATCAGGCTTGTTCTGATCACTTCTAAGCTGACATTTTCTGCAACCAGACATTCCAGAATCCCCAGAAACTGGCATCAGAGGAGGGCTGCAGCAGTGGGAGATTTGATAGCCTGAAGTGCAGATTCTGGGATTTGCAGTTGCAGACAATGTCAGCATAGAAGTCTGCAAGATAAGCCTATACAATCTATTATAATGCAGTAAACAGTAAATAAAAAAAAATGTTTCTTCCCACAAAGTGCAAATTGGGACCAGACCCACACTTGGGTATGGGACTCTTAATGCTGATTGTTTCCCTTTAGAAGTACCCTCACAACTTCTTTTGTTGAGGGAGCTGACTGACTGTGATTTTTTACTAAAAGCATAAATATAAAGATACTGGAAATACCATGGAGTAATTATAAATACATATGTTTATATCCAAATGTTAACATATTGTTATGTTAAAAATGTTAAATGGGGTCACCCATTTGCCAGTGCTTACTGGTGACCCGGGATCCAGAGTGGACTTCGGGAAGCAGGACTGGGTGTGGCCAGGGCTGGGGATGCTGCTACCAGTGGCAGTGCAAGCCTGCCTGGGGTGCAAGACAATGGACATCCAGTGGTGTAGCCGTCCAAGGTGTGATATTTGTGCATCCAATGCATGCTACAACATTCGAGCCCACCGCTAGGCTGTCCTGGCATTGCTGGGGAGGTGGGAGGGGCCAGAAAAAGAAGGGAATAAATTCTTGTCACCGTCAGAATGAAAGACCAGTACACTCGAGGACCTACATGGCACTGTCTGCTGCCAGATCATCACTACTGGATCCTGGAAGTCATGGGGGGGGAGGCCGGCCCTCATTCAGAGCCCCCACCATGGGGGTAAGCCATAGGGAAGGAATGTGGCAAACAGCAGAGGGGTAGTAAAGGCTGAAGAGTCACTGAACCAAAGGGAGGGATGGGGACAGGCTGGGACAAAAGTTTTGATTAAAAAAAATATATTAAATGTGACGGAGTTCCTGTCCACCGTCAAGGACTACTTCCAAATATCCAATGGGGGAGTAGGTTTGAGGCCAACCATGGCCTTGCTCTCAACAGTGGGGATGAGGCCATTTCATAGAAACACAGAAAGATAGATTTTGTTGCTAGAAAAGGACCTTTTGACCTATCCAGTCTACCCCTTGTCCCTGCTTATTCCATCACTACTGAGCCTAGTTACTCATAGGTGTCATTCCCTCCCCCGTTTCTCTACCTAATATGCCTCTGTACCTATCCCATGCATGCTTGAAGCTCCTCACAGTCTTTTCCCCCGCTACCTCCCCTGGCAGGCTGTTCCAGTCATCCACCACCCTTTTCATGAAGAAGTATTTCTGCACATCTTTCTTAAACATCCCCCTCTTAATGTCATTGCATGCCCCTTTGTTTTAGTGTCTTCCTTTCTCTGAAATAGACTGTGTCCCCTTGGACAGTTTAAATGTTTGTCAAAGTAGCAATTAAAGCCTTCCACCACCCAAGAGTGCCGTTCCCCTCCTGGATGGATGGAGGCCGTCTCCCTTGTACAGGCATCCATGCCCCAGGTGTGACCCCAGTACCCTATGTAGCTAAATCCCTCCTCCCTGCACCATATCTTTAACCACTCATTGAAGGACATGGTGTGGAGTTCCCTAGCTTTCCCCTGACCATGAATGAGTAGTACCTCAGTAAAAGCCACTGTGAGAGCTACCTGCTTCATGCCCCTTCCCCCAGCTCCCTAGACATATCTTCCACTACCCCTACAGCTACCTTGTCAGAGTTTTTATCTCAAGGTGGATAACAACATCCAGCTCCCTCCCTATCCCCCTCTTCCCTGGCAATCTCCAAGATCTGCCCTTCAGGCATCCCCACCAAAACACCTAGAATACACTGTACTACCCTGCCCCTCCCTTCCCCTGCCTCCAACTTAGGCTCCCTGACTATGGAGTCCTCCACTAGCCATTGTCTGCTCCTTGGCCAGGGGACTCTCCACCCTCCTTGGGGCCTGTTCTCTTGAAGACCCCCAACTCCTTTCTTACTCCTGCCTCAGGTGCCTCCTCTTGGTTTCCCTGTTCTGGTGAAGGAACTGAATAGTGGTAAGGTCTGAAGGATGCTCTCCCTGCTTCTTTCCCAACCCCTCCCAAAGTCCACTAAGGTCCAGCCACTCTGCCTCATTGCTGGAATCCTTTGAGGAAACAACAGCGAACTAGGTGGCCTTTGGGTGAGGCAGATGGTGCCCTTTACTCATGCCAATTCAGTTCAAAGTCCAGTGACCTCTGCTCTCAACCCAGAGAAGTGCCTGCATATGGGGCAAAACCTCAGACTCAAGGATGTGTCTCTGAAGATTGCAGCCCCTCACCCACTACGTTGCACCACTCCCATACCTGATGATTTGTTTATCCTCCTGACTTTTTGCTTCCCTGTCTTTCCCTTGCTCTTAGGCTTCCCTTATCAGTTCCCCCCCCCCCTTTTGGCTTCATTACCTTTCATCTTTCAGGTTTGTGTTCGATCTGTTATCCTAGATATGGTCTTCCTTCAATTCACCTTTTTTGGTCCATTGGTAATCTTCCTAGCCTAGATAGGGTGTTGCCTCTATTCCCACCCTACTGTGTGTTTCAGTTGCCCTTCACTTGACCATTGTAGATCTTACTCCCCCTACCCTACACCACTGTTTACCCTTATCCCACTGACAGTACACCCTTGTAAACAGGCAGCAACTAGTACACAAGTAGTCTACCTTACCTTACCTTACTGGACCAGCGCAGTTCCCTGCATGCCTGCTGCCACCTGCTGAGATCTGCCAATGCCTGAGACACCAGACTTACTTCTGTTCCACTC
This sequence comes from Neoceratodus forsteri, assembly GCA_016271365.2. Classification (NCBI taxonomy): domain Eukaryota; kingdom Metazoa; phylum Chordata; order Ceratodontiformes; family Ceratodontidae; genus Neoceratodus; species Neoceratodus forsteri. Next base: position 69,439,902 of record JADMNL010000035.1, read on the forward strand.
CTTTGCTGTTCCACACACTCACTGGAACATGACTCTCCAATGTGAACATTAAAGAATCAGTGAGAGACAGTGACCACAATCAAGTAACCTTCTCCCTGTGACAGGGATGACTAACTGGGCCTCTGCAACCAGGAACAGAAACTTCAGAAAGGCCGTCTTTACCAAGATGAAGGACCTGCTGCCCAAACATCTGGAGATGCTGTAAGAAGCTGTTAATGCAAAGCACATAAGGTAATGATTGCCGAGGGTGCTCAAAGCATCTGCAGAGGTCTGCATTCCTTCCTGTAAACATTTAGAGGAAAAAGAGCCCCAGAAGTCACCACCTTCTTAACACAGCACCTAATGTAATTAATCCTGAGCAAAAAATGTCAACTGTTTTATCACCAATGGAAACTGATGGGTTTCTGTCACGCTGTTGACCCGGGTTCAGGAACAGACTCGGGTCGTTGGGGCTTGGCCAAGGTGGAAGAGGATCATGCGTCCAAGGAACAGCTCTCCTCTCCTAGGGTGTTGTGCATGTTTGTCCAGCTTTAGTGTGCCAGCAGATAGAGGCCTGGAGGAGGTGCAGCATGGAGTGAAAAATAGGAAGAGCGCTGTAGGGAAAGTCAGGTGGTTGCACCTCCATGTATAAGTTTGACACTCCACAATAATGGGCAGTGAGAAAATGGAAAAAACAAAACATCGGGAGCTTAATGAAGCTTAGCCTGCCTGTCCCCACACCACCAGCTGGGTCTCACCGTGGTCCACCTTGGATTGCTGCACTAGGGAGGAGGATGAACCTCCCTCCTCCAGCCCCACCATGAGGGGAAATTCATGGGGAGACCCTGACCACAGTGAGTACCGGGAGAGGTGGCAGTCAGCTCAGGGAGATGGGGACTGGGCTAATTAACTGCCTCATATGATGGAGGAGAAAATTATGTATAGAAAAAAGATAAACCAACAGATTGTCACGAGGCCAGAGTGGAGTGTAAAGCAGTACTGAGGGACTTCAAGCCTAGCAGCTGACAATGAGGCAGGGGTTGGCTTCCTGTGCCACATTTTCAGCACAGGAGGGTTATTTCATTTTTGCAGTCAGCCAGTGGCATGACCACAACATGATCTCACTGCAGGACAGACAGCATAGGTGAGTCTGGATGAGGTCCATACCACTGGGCACATCAGATGGTCTTTCCCAACACTAAAAAAGGCAACAGGGCAGGGAACAGTAAATGGGTACTGGAGTGGTTCTGCTGCTGGCTCCTACACCTCCAGGCAGTGCTTATTTTTACCAGGACCTGGAAAAGGGTTGAAGAGCATGCAGAGGGAGGGTGTGAGTGTTATTTTATTGATACTGGAGCTGGAAAGGGGGTTGGAAGGAGGAGGGAATTCAGTAGGAGGAAGCACTTTGTGTTTTTCTTTTTGTTATCAAGACCAGGGCTAAGACAAGAGGGTTGAAGGGGGAGTGCAAACAGAGGGAGGTAGGGGGTGGCAGGGGTTTGTTTTCTAATCAAGACTGGTGCTGGAAAGGGAGGGTTGGAGGGAGCAGGGTATGTAGAAAGAGGGAATGGGTGGTGACTTGACTTTTTCTTTTACTGAGAAGAGGGCCTGGAAGTATAGTCTAGAGGTTACTGTTATGAGCTGTGAATGAGCTTGGTGCATCCAGCAGACCTGGGTTTGATTCCTGTAACCTCTGCTTGCATGCTGTGTGACTCTGAGCAAGTCACTTAACCTCCCTGGTGCTCCTGGGTTGCCTCTAAAAACAGGCACTTGCGTTTAGTGGACTTTACCTGGTTACCAAAGAATAACAAAACAATAAATAAACTGAGGAAGGGGGAGCATGTAGAGGAAGAGAGCGGGGGGCAGGATTTTTTTTATCGAGCCCAGGGACAGAAAATCGGGGTGAGAGGAAGGACAACACACAGAGGGAGGATGTGGGTTCAGAACTTTGTGTTTTATACAGATCAGGTCCAGGAATGGAGAGCTAGAGTAAGAAGAGTATGCAGAGAGAGAGAGAGAGAGAGAGAGAGGGAAAGGCAACATCTTTGGTTTTTTATCAAGACTAGGGCTGGGAAAGGAGGGTTGAAGGTAGGACAGCATGCAAAGGGAGGTAGTGGGTGGGTTACTGACACTGGAACCAGAAAGGTAGATTTGGCGAGAAGACTGATGGGAGTCAGCCGAAAGAGGAAGGAATCAGGTAGTTCTTTTGAGTTGCTGGGCAACTGTTGCTCCCAATGAAAACTAGTCGTGAAATGACTGAGCCATCTTTACCCTGAGGGACATTGTGCATGGGTCATAATGTCAACACCCTTGGATCTTTTGAATGATACAGTGGAGGCTAAAGAAGTTAGTTGATCATGCCAACATTATACGTCCATGTTAAAGATAGACCTACCTTAAATAGTTTCTTTCATTTTTTGCAAGACTCACAGAGTGATCACAAGACATAGGCTGTGATAGTGCTGTCCTCTAATGAAGTTCACTGACTTAGTTGTCACTCTCAAGGATTTTCATTCCAGTAATGTTATTAACTTTTGTTTTCCTTTTATTATCTGGTATTCACACCCTCTGTGACCACACCACAGTGTACTTTGCTATGATACACCTAGACAGACAAACATGCTCATTTCCCTTTAGTCTTCTCATCATTGCAGGGATCATAACGTCAACACCCTCGGGCCTTCTGATTGACACAGTGGAGGCAAAAGAGATTAGCTGGCCTTGCCAACATTCTTTTTCCATGTTAAATATAGACCTGTATTAAATAGTTTCTTTCATTTTTTGGCAAGACTTGCAGAGTGATCACAAGATGTAGGTTGCGATAGTGCAGGCCTCTAATGAAGTTCACTGACTTAGTCACACTTCCAAGCTGGTCAACAGCATGACAGTGGGGGTTCAATGCCAAAAAGTGCAAAATCATGCACCTAGGGCATAGGAATCCAGGAGATGAGTATTAGATGGGGGGGGGGAGTGTACTGACAATCACTTAGCAGGAAAGGGACCTGGGGGGGGTATTTATTTATTTATTTCAATAGTTCAGAAAACACCTTTGAGCAAATGCTCTTTTACAAAGGTTCCATGTCTGTACAACAACATACAATCAAGTTACAGGAATGGACAGAAAATACAACAAATGCTATACAATTAGTACAAAGACAAATTGCATGACTCCTATAAATATTTCAACAATGCCTGGTGATTGCAATATCAAATTAAATAAAGGTGAAAATACATTCTGCGACTAGAAGAAAAAAACATAAAACAACCAGTTACTGACATCCATGAGGAGATGAGTGTTAAGGGAGCACAGTGCAGAAAAAGGGGTAGCAGCCTGGAGATCAGACTTAGTCAAAGGTCCTAGAAGGGGGAATGAAGTCATGACCATGCTAGTGGAGAGAAGGGCATGCATCAAGGGAGCTGGTGGTGGGGGAGGGGGATGAATGCTTGATACGAGTGGGTTATCATAACTGACAGCCTCAAAGTGGCAGACCTATGCAACAAAGCAGTGGGAAGGGCTGGTGGGATGCTTGTGGGCATAGAGAGGGATATTTCCAGGAGGAAGAGGGAGGTGGTGTTACCACTATATTGCTTGCTGGTGAGACCCCACCTGGAGTAGTGTGTCCAGTTATGGAGGCTGCACCTCAGAAAGGACATAGACGGGGTGGAGGCAGCAGTCCAGAGGAGGGCAACTAAAATGGTGCAGGGGTTGCACGAGAAGCCCTATAGGGAGAAACTGAGAGATCGCAACATGTGCACCCTTGAAGAGTGCTTGTCTCCTCCTTGGCCTTGGTCTGTCATCATGCTTTCATGTAACACCTTGATGCCTCTGTCCTCCCTTTGATACTGGTCTATCTTCCAGCTTTCTCCAGCCTTCTTTTCACAACTTTATACTGCACTCATCCACAGTCTACATGCAATCATACTATAAAAGTCCTAACTCCCCTTTTCCTCTCCATGTAGGCCCCCACCGCCGCATCAGTTCTACAGACCTATCCTTGGGACTTCACTTCTCACAATGTTTATCCTTCGCTTACATATTACATACCCCCCCGGTACCCCATCTGCCATTAGTTGGTTGTTCTCCAAGCCATTTTCATGGCTAGTACTAGTGACTGCCCCTGGTAAATGAACTAACTGGTACTTCTATACAGAGAACATGGTTTATATACAGTTGCATGGTTCAATGGTAGACCTGCCCCCCTTGTATTTGAATCCTCCTCTGTTATGACTTGCCTTGTCTTCCTTTTATCATTTGACTCCCCTATTACTGCACCATTGTGTTTGTGTTTATATACTCATTTACATGTATTTATATGTTTTTATGATGGATGTTACCCGAACCTGTTCTAACCAGGTCCATCTTGTAAAAGAGCTCTGCTCAATGATGTTCACCTGGATAAATAAAGAGTTTGATTGATTGATTGATTGATTGATTAAGAGAGAAGAGCAAGGTATGACATGATAGAGACATTCAAGCACTTAAGAGGGGTAAATTGGCTGCAGGAGGGGTGTCTCTTTCACATGAAAAAAAGAGCACCAAGAACAGGGGCATGTAATGAAGCGGGGAGGTGGTAGTTTAAGATAGATGTGAAAATATACTGCTTCACTGAAAGGGTGGTAGATGCCTGGATCAGACTGCCAACAGAAGTGGTGGGGGCTAAAACAGTGGGAGCTTCAAGCATGCATGGGACAGACACAGGGGTATATTAGTAAATATGTAGGGAGGGTTGCCCGAGACTGGTTACAGTCTGTGGAGAAAGATTAGTCAGGGAATATCTGGGCAGAATGGGTGGGCGAAGCAGTCCTTTTCTGCCGATAGATTCTATGTTTCCATCAAAGCCCCTGCTTCCCACTAAGACATACCAATAATAGCTTCCAGTGTTGTGGCATCAGACTGGCCAACGTGGAGTTGCTATAATTTTGCTGCCTGACCCCACCTTGCATCCCACACAGTTCCCCAGTCTAGACCAGTCTAGTTTTCTTCTGAATTCTCATTGCTGCTTTCAGCATCTACTACCCCTGCAGTGTTGTTTTGCTTTTTTTTTTTTTTCAGGTGCACGAACATGGTCAGCTTGGACATTTCATGCATTTTACAGGGAAAACAAAGTGCTCTGAAATTAAGAAATACAGGTAGATTGTAGGTATGAAATTTTATTTCTTTAAAAGTTGATAACTGGGAAAGGCACCATGAGCCGAAGCTCGTTTCCAGGTGTGACCTGGGGAGGAGAACAAAGGAAGAAGGCACAAAAGGCAGCATGAAAACACGTAACACAAAAAAAATAAAAAAAAGTCATGGGTCAGGGTTATAAAACCCAGTTACAAGTGTGAGAAGCCACACAGCAACTGCAACAATACACTGCATAGTCAAGAGTTGAGTAACTACGGATTAAATCTAGGTGGGGGTTAGGTTAGACAAGCCCCCCAAAAAACAGGTATAATAGTACAATCTAGTATAGCAGCACAAGCAGTGTGACACATAATTAAGACAGTAAAGGATGTGGAAATTGTTATCATAATGGATGCTGTTGCTTTAAAGGGGCAGTCTTTTATGGTTCTAAATGTTAAACCAGGCCAGATTCTATGGGTATTTTTTAATTTTTTTTTAGAACCGATGCTGCTTATCTCTATTTTGAACAGCTATGATGAACTCAGACTGTCATTTCCTCACAAAAGACTGAAAATAATAACCAGGAAATAATGTAATAAGTGTGTGTGTGTGTGTGTGGGGTAGGGGACCACCCCTTGAGGAACACGCAGCTGTGTGTCTCTCAAAGTTGCCTAGCAGAGCCTCAGTTCTAGGGTTGCTTCAAGATGTACAGATCCACTGAAGGTTAGTGAGCTGGTGGCGTGTTATGCATTGTGCTTACTGCTGTCTGTGCTTTATATGTCGGTATCAGATGAAGTAGTTCAAGGGTGCGAGGACTGGATGCAGTGGATGGCTGAGTAGGTATCACCTCATGGTCACTGGTTTAAATTCAGCCAAGGTAGACCATTTGTGGCTGAAAGCCACTATTATCTGTTTGTGGTGGTTCCGTGAAGGTTTGTGAGGTCAGTACTGTGGACACAGTGGAAGCTAGCAACTTAGCTGGGGTTTGCCAAGAAAATTCAAGGAGGTTAAATACAAAGAAAGTGTGTGTGCATGTAAAGCTTAAGCGACTTGCTGACGATCAGGCAGTGGTGGGGTTAGGTTATTCTACATGCTGGGTATCAAATTTCACAATTCAGTACTTCAACCACTGGTCAATAATAGGACAAGTGATAGAGTCTTAAACGCTGAACTAATATATATGTTTTTATTCCCTATTTTCATTTAATTAGGTACTAATGTTCCTTGTTTGCACTCCGTGAAAGTGTAAAATACATACATCAAATTCCTTGCAAATGCTGGCTAATTCACTGTGCCTTCATGGGAAAATGTGAAAAACAAACTAGGGATTTTGACAAAAATGAACTTTGTCAAGGAATGAACTAGAACAGAGTCCTTCTATGGGGGGCCCACTAAAGAACCGAGTTGTCTGTTGTTATCATGTCTGTCATCTCACATAGGGCTGAGATACTTCCAGACATTGCTGGGAATCAAACCCAGGACCTTAAATTCCAAAGGCAGCAGATCTAATCATTAGGCTGAAGGGAAGTTTCAAGAAGCTAGGCTCCAGTTCTCCTAACTGTACAATATATAGGTTAATTGATGTAAAACCATGCAATACAGGTTGTGTTTCCATCAAGAAGATTCTGATGACACCATAAACCTCAAGAGATCTCTGATGTTATCAGAACTCCAAGATGGGGGGCAGCTGCAAACTAGGGGTGTTGGCTGCACACTCGAACAGACTTAGATAGACCTGGTGGTATCTTTCTGCTGGTACATTCATTTGTTCATATGTTCATACATATGTAAACACCTGCCTTGTCTGTGCATTGTTTCCATCTGTTTTTTATACAGTGTATGACTCCTAAAAACAAATAGAAACATTTCCACAAGCATCCCCCTTAAACACAGATTTGTTCCATTTTTTCCCCCTACAACTTTTCTGCTTCCATTGGAGCTGAATTGGAACAGAAGCAGTTACAATGAGGAGTTGGCACCAGGCAGTGGATGCTCTAACAAGATGACAATATTTAAAACAAAATATATATTTTACCAAGTATGGTTTGAAGCACAAGGTGGATCATTAACAGGTAACCAGGTGCTGGTGTTTTCCAAACCAAAAAAAAGAAAAGTTGCAAGTAAAACAGGATAATTTCTGTTTGGGGGATGGGCAGAGCAGTGTATGTTGAATTTGAAATGGCACAAGGTTGGGAAAATGTTTCTGTCTTACAGCAACTTTTGTGATTTTATACTATTGGTGTTGGAATTACAAGGGGACTTACCAGGGCTCGCCCCCGCCAGTTACGAAGTGAACCCCAGTAGCTCACACATCACTACCATTGACTTACAATGGGAAGAGGGGTGCTATTTAAATATGACCCTTATGGACCCCCCTCTGAGTTCCAAAAGCTCATAAAGTTTAATTCCAATGCTGACTGTGGTACAACAGTGTTTGTGACATTCCTTCAGCATTTGCGAGCATTGAACTGTAGTGCACCATATAGAATAATGTATGGGCAGCTATACACAACAAGCCTGTGTTGCCACCAAAGGGTCAAGATGGCAGCATATGGACCTCGACTGCAAAGCTCGAGAAACTGATGCTGTCAACTCAACCACAGACTGGAAACATATGGTGAGTTGTGTTTGGTTGCCCATATATTATTTTATATAGCTTATGGTTTCGTGCAGTTCAAAAAAACACAGTCTAAATATTATTCCCCCAGTTTTTTGTGCTCGCCTACCTTTCAAAAATATGAAGTAATTAAGTGTATATCAGCGGATGTTTTGGGTCTGCTGTCTTGTTTTCTTGCTTTTCTTAGAGAAGCTGGTTCTCCGATGAGATGTTTGAAAATACCGCATAGCTATTATTGAGGTGTTACGAGTTGGTGAGTGAATGACAGTTTCGTTACTGGAATGTACAATGCGTAAAATTGTTCAGCTAATTTCCATTGTGCGACAGTTGTGACATCAGAACTATGGTACAGCAACATTTGAAAGTCACAATACCACAGTTCTATTGTCAATACTATGGTACAATGGAGTTTTTTAGTGTCTGGATTTCCATACACAGTAGATACTAACCATAAAGTGTAACTTTTTTTAATTGTTATTTTTTGCCACCCATTCACCTGACTGATCCCCCCCCCAGCCCCATCACTTGACTTCTCCAGGGCTTATCTTGCTCCATCTCGTGCTTGCCCCAGGACCCTCCTGGAGGTGCCTGGTCACCTACAGAGGATCAGGCTGCTTCCTGTGTTTTTTTCCTTGATTTCTTCCCCCGGCCCACTGCATATGCAATGGAGGTGATATGCACGCTCCACCTACGTGGAGGTGCTCCCAGTATCCTGCATGTGGGGTCCTGCCCCACTGTGTGGCCCCACTGCACTGCCACTTGGATTCCTCAAGTCTATAGATGAACAGCAGGACACACTCAGACCCCCCCAATAAGGATAGAGAGCTGTCCTAGGAAAGGTCAATCCTCCCTCCCCAGGTCAGCCACCAAGTGACCCTGTTCCATTTCTGAACCAGGGAGAACCAGGGAAGCCAGTGTGGCAGGAAGTGAATCGCCAAGCACCTTAGCCCTCTATGCCACTGGGCCAGCCCACTATAACATTTTTGAGTCTATGGATTTCCATATAACAACATAACCATATACTATACATACAATAAAACAATGCATAGGTATGTGTGTGCTATGAGGTTTCTTTACACACCTGAGGTGTGATGACCCATAACCCTCAAGAGTGAAGTTTGTGGGGTTTAGGAGGTCATCACACACCGAAGGAATGTAAAAAAACTCAGACACACACATATCTGGTTTTTTTATATTAACTAGTGCAAAGATTTTCTGTTTGAAGAGTGAGTGCCAGCACAACCTAGAGCAGGAGTAAGTGAAAATTTGCATAAGAAAACTCTTCTGAGAGCTAAATTCCTTTTAACAACAACAACAAAAAAGACTTAAAAACGTCTACCTATGTGAGAGTGAGTGAAGGTGAAAATGGACAGAAGTTGAACTGCGAGTCTGTGCTAGCTGCAGGGCTGTAAAAAAAAATGTCAGCTTGAAATCCCATAGTAATCAGGTGTGACATCACGTCTGGTTATTACCATATTTAACACAGCTATAAAACAAGTTGTTAATGAGGGTCACCGATTACTACAGGAAGATAATTGTGCAAATGAGAAACGACTGTGGTTCTTGTGCACACTGAGTGTGTGTAAGTTCACAAGAGAATTTGGGTCTGTCCACAAACATCAGGTTAACAAGTCAAAATTGGAATCAGGAGTCAGGGTTCTGTTCAAAGGCCCGAAAAGTCAGCCATTTGTGGGGCTTTAAAGAAAATTATATTTCTCCTTTTCCTAATTGTTTCCCCCAGATTCCACCCACCTCCAATGTATCTTCTTCTTACTTCTGGTTCCCTGCTTCTGCAATGACTCCCGGATGCCTCTCTCTCATGCAACCATCTCACTGCTAACTAGCACAGTGACAAGCCCTCGGGAGGAGACCTCAGTGGTATGCCACCCTAACAGTAACATTTCTATGGTGACATGCATCGATATCAACTACAGCGCCATGCCGCTGTAGAAGTGCCGCTGGAAGGGGGCAACCACTTCCCCCGACTTGCACCCCCTCCTTAAACTAACTCCGACCTGGAGTTAGAATCCTTTAGTTCAGGGGGTGTGGGTGGTTTGGGGGGGCAAAGCTCCCCCGATGTAAAAACAAGACAGGAACTGTGCGGCTCCATGCCGACTGCAACTTGCGGTCAACATGGACCATGTCGCTGAAATGCCGGTCGTGATCTTTTTTGTCTCGTCGGCATGGTAGAGCCAGCATCAGCAATGTCAGATATGATCAAGAGGGGGTGAACTTCCCAAGCAGTTGCATGCAATGCTGATGCTGTGGACTCCGGAGCAGGGCTCCACATTGCTTTGAGAAAGGGATGCCAAAAACCACCAGCCATGGGGTGGCATCATAATGAGATCTTTGGCTTCTTGACTTCCCATCCCCAGGTCACCAGCAACAGATGTCACACACCTTCCCTGAGAGACTGTGCATTCTAAGCAGAAGCAGTTGATCTCCCCACTTACCCTGCTCGGAAAGGGCTGGGGCCTTTTTTTGTTACATGAAAAAATCATGCCGAACTTTTTTAGTGAGATTGTTCTTTTAACAAACACTGGAAAGATGTGTCCATTTTTGCCTACTGGAGAAAGTACGTGAACATTTTCAATCGTGTGAATAAAAAATACAACAAAACATTTTTCATGCAGAAACGGTGATTAAAATAGAAAATTCTAATTCATTTGCAATCTTTCATTTGGGGTTTCCATGTGAAAATATTAATATTGCTAGAAAATGTTAATTTTGTCAGACCATTGATTTTCATGTGATATTTCTTTTGCTGTTTCTATGCAAAGTGGAGACTCTTCACAAAATGATTTTTTGTGAGAAATTCGTCACAAAAACATGCAAGTCAGTTTCACCTAGCTTACTTCTTCCTGGTATAATTTACAACCATTTTCAAACATATCCAAGGCTACTGACTTACAGTGATTAAAGTAATGAAATTAGATTTTTCAAGACCTGAAATTCCAAGAATTGTACCAATGATTGGTAGTCTAATTCCTGGATTTTATTGCAATTCTGCTGTCATTCTTTTAGTATGTCTATAAATAATCAGAATAAAACAAGGCTTAATATACAGAGCATTACATGAAACAAACTTAAAATAGTACAGGAAGCAATTATTTGAAAAATGCAAGTTCTGTAGGATTACTGATCCACTGTGAAATGCTAAATTCTGTGAAATTCTTTGTTTTTACTAGTGTGCAGGCATTCCAGATTTTGGAATGTTACTGGACTTTCTGGTAAAAACTGAAAACCAGTGACCCTGCATATATCCCATTGTATGTATTGCCCCACTAGCCTCCTTCCTCTGTACTGTATAATTTTATTATGTCCTCTAGACTTTGCACAGCACTTTCTGAACTGCCACTGTCAGTGTCAAGCCTTGCTGTTAGTTTGCACTATTTTGAAGATTTTTGCATCTTAATGTTTGCTATTTTTCCCCTTTAACCCTCTTCTATCATGGCACACCTGGAACAGAGTTCCAGCCCAGTGTGCTGTGTCGGGACAATAATATTAAATCAACACAAATAACTAATTTTTATTTACTTTATTTTTATTTTCTATTTATAATTGTTGACCAGGAAAGTCACACTAAGCTATGACAGTTCATTTGCAGGTACATTCCGAGGGGTGGGCTACATGGCCCCTTTTTATTGATGGGGAATATTAACCATGACACGGGAAAGCTCCATACTCTTGCAATGCACCCCATGGGATTGTTGATTCCACTTGAACAGAGACCAGGGGTGAGCAGATGGGTCATTGGTTTAATGTCTCAATTTAAGGATGGCACCTCAACAGTGCAGCACTCGGTGTTAGTAAGGTATATTACCCCAAGTACCCATGTGGGGCTAGAACCCCCAACTTTCTGATCTTCAAGCCCCAGAGGTGAGAGCCTTCCCTGCCCCAGTGGAAGAATCTGAGATTTTTACTGCCTCGCCATTCTACTGCATGCAGACTAGCTTCATATTACACCTACGGTGTTTGCAATAGTCCAGGCAAGGTAACAATTCTTTGCTTTCTAGAACCGTTTTACTCCCCAAAACAAGATAAAAGTTTCCAAAATGTTGGGAGAGGTAGTGTTTGATTCCCAAAAGAACATGGGTGCAACCATGCCTAAAAAGCTGGGGGCATGGCTCTACTGAGCCGTTCACTTCAATGCTAATGTCACTGGTCATTCTGCAGCACCAGAAAAGTTGAGAGGGACAGGACCCCCCCCATCCCCCATGGTGGTTGTGTCCATGCAAAAAGGGTGAACAGAGAAAAGTGAAATGTAAATTTGGCAGCATAGAAGTAAAAAAAAGTGGTAGATTCGAATGGAAATGGATTTTACCAGTAATATTTTATATCAAAATTCAAAAACTAGTCTCTTAGAAAACTTATATTACAAATTTGGGACCTGGAACCCAATAATACTTTCACTTCTCAAAAAACCTGAGAGGGCTTCCAAATTTGAAGTAATGGAAGTATTTGACTAGCATCAAACATAAAATTACTGCAACCCTTAAATCCAGGCCATTCTATTATAATTTGTGAGGGGTATCGATAGATTTTATTTCAGTCTTTGGTAACTGGGTAAGGCCCACTAGGGACAAATGCCTGTTTTCAGGGGTGACCTGGGAGCACTGGGCGGTTAAGTGACTTGTTCAGAGTCACACAGTATGTAAGTGGAGGTTGTGAGAAACAAACCAAGGTATGGTCTGCTGGATGTATCAAGCTCGTTCACAGTTTGTTACTCTAACCTCTAGGCTATACTGCCAGCGTGGTTGTAGATAGATGGATGGATGGATGGATGGATAGATGGATGGATGATAGACAGACAAACAGAATTTATTCATATATGGTTCCCTGCCCTGTAGGCTCAGGGTGCCATTACAGTAAAATAACACAAAACATAAATACACATTACAACACAATACATGCTTACATACAATAAGCACTGCGATATTAAACAGATAAACATTGGAACAATACCTACTAATATACATATATATATATAATATATATGTATTATATGTATATATTCAATCTAAATTAAAAGGCTATAAATTGATGTGCTGGGCTGTTAAACAATTAATCAAAAGCTTGCTGAAAAAGAAAGGTTTTAAGCCCCTTTGTAATGGTGGGGGAAGAGGCACAGATGGTAGAATTGAAGGACAAAGTTGCGTGCAGGGCTTTCAAAGTCCTTAATATCACCAGTGGCATCGTTTTAGCAGAATCAAAACATTGGCAACGCTTCACAACCTACCAAATGTTATACTATCAGACCTTAGGGAAACCTTGCTTTAAGGGTTTCATAGGGGTTGCAGGTGGAGCTGTGCCAATTTTCACCCACCCACCAGAATCCAGCGGAATCTCTGAAATTCCACCTAATTCTGCAGAATTCCATCAGAAGCGGAATTCCAAACTTCTGAAAGCAAAATATTAAACAGCTCCAGTTTTGGTTCTTTCCCAAAGCCCCCACACGGTAGCTTATCTGCGCTGGAGTTAAACTAGATCTATTTTAAAAATGTTCAGTTTTATTTTGTGAAGGGTAAAGGATCGTACATGAGAGATGGCTACCCAATCCCTTCCCTCTTCTTGGTCCCTACGAAGTCCAGCTCTGCCCCCCTGCCAGCCCTCCCCCCCGTGCTCTAACGTTTTGCGACATTGGAGTTTGTAGTCTGTGATAGCAATGGGGACATCTTTTACAAGATACTATTCTTTTTATCTTTTAGAGGATCACTAGGGGAATATCACCGCCATCGATCAACAATGAAGGTTCTTCTTAGTTGATAGGTGGCACTGATATACTCCCAGTGACCCTCTAAAACATAAAAAGAGATATAGTAAAAGATGCCCCCACTGCTATCAATGGAGCCTGCCCCACACTTTACAAACTCTGACGTCACAAAACATTGGAGCACAGGGGTGGCATGGGGGGGGGAGTTAGACTTCATAGGGACCAAGAAGAGGAAGGGATAGGGTGGTCAGAGCTCAGTTATGATTCCTTCACCTTCACAAAATAACAGCTGGCCAATTTCAACATAGATCTGCGGGGAGGGTAAGCTACCAGTGTGGGGGGGGGAGGGGGTTTGCAAAGTAAATTTCAATGAGCATGTCTGGTGCTCTTTAACTGCAAAATCATATTCTGCACTTTGGGTGTACTGTGGATTCATTTTCTGCAAACTGCCAAAACAATATTCTGTGGACTATGTGATCCGCAGAACATTATTGCATAGCTGACATACTTAGAAATGCTTTTCAGAATTTCATGGGATTGAAACTAAAATTCTGAAAAGCATTTCGGAACAGTAATTGCATTCTGCATGAATTCTGCAGATGGCAATCTGCATTATGCACAGCTTTAGTTACAAGAAACATCATAGGAGCTGGCTACAAACCACAGAGGTCACAGTAAGAAGCCCTGGCTACCTATTATGATTCGCTGACATCCACAAACATTTCAAATTGGGTTAAGGAGCTAGCGTACCACCGGAAATTAATACAGTATTGGTTTTTAAAAGCAGTCGGCCATTACCCTTTGTATGTGAGGTACTTTTTCTTTCCATTTTGGTTAATAAGAAGAATTTTTACCTGATGTTAGAAGGTGTGTTATACTGTCTCCTTCTGATATGTACAGGTTGTTTTTCCTGACTTATGCATTATTCCTAGGGGGGGAGGAGGTAACCTAATACAGCATGTTTTTCTTTCTCTTTTTTTCTTCATTTTTGCATAATCAAATTATCAGCTTACAAAATGGTTACATTTTTTGAGCTCTTGTATGTAACAGATAGAGTTTATAATTAATGTGTATGTTATATATGTTTAAAATCAAATAAAATGTTCACTGAAAAAAACAAGGGGCCAGATTTTCAAAGGGCCCTTAGAGCCACGCAAGCTGCATCAAACAACCAGCTTGAGTCAGATCTAGTTGCGCCAAATACTGTACACATTTTGCAAGAAAAGTGTTCTCTGTGACAAAGTCTCCCAAACTGACGCACGCGGTCCACTGCATCAACAAAATGTCATACGGGAAGAGAATGATGCAACCTGCATCAAAATAAATGGTGCAAGTTGAGTGAAAAAATGACGCAAGAAATTAAAATGAAGCAAACTGAGTAAAAAAATGGTGCCAACTGAGTCAAAAATGGTGCAAGTTGTGTCAAACAAGCATTTGTCAATGCCGAATGTTGTCTCGCTGACATTGGTAGTGCAGGAATTAGAGATGCATAATAGGAATGGCAGTGAAGTACTGAACTGACGCCAACCCCACCCCCACCCTGCGGAGACTGACAGGCATTGGGGTGTGCCTTTGGGTCATCAGCTATAACGCTCACGCCATTTAACCTCACCCTATGCTGTAGACACTGACAAGTGTCATGTTGTGCTTTGGGCCTTATACTTACCCCATTCCATAAGGAAATACACTGAGATGGGTGCAGTATAGGAGAATGGGGTGTACTTTAGGGTCGAAAACTCCAAGGCACACCTCAATGCCTGGGACTGGCTGCAGGGTGGTGGTGGAGTGGGGGTGGAACGGCGTGAGGATTACAGCCAGTGATCCTAAGTCACACCCCTGACACCTGTCAGTCTCAACAGGGTGGGGTGTTACAGTTGGAAACCCTATTAATGTAGGCGTTTGTTGGTATTTTCACTCCAAATTTTCAACATGGGCTTTTTGTGACCTCACCTCATGAAGAGCGGCACTATCAGTTTGTTAGCTGAAAGGTGGTTTTGCACAGCAACTATGCCATTTGGTGACACAGGCATGAAAACACATTTTGAGCAGGGTGTGAAAAATTACAACTGTATTGTTCATGAGGAGATGTTAAAAAAAATGGCAGCATTGAAAATCTGGAGTGAAAATATGCAAAATTGGTGAAGTCATGAGCAGGTATGGAAGCTGCGCAACACACATCTGTAGCCCAATTATTTTTGGGATTTTTTTTAACCACATTTTCAACATAGGCATTTTGGGACCTCCCATCATGAACAGTGGCACTGTGATTTTGTTAATGTGTCCCAAAAGTTGATTTCCCACAGCGGCGATGCCATTGTGCGCCACAGGTGAGAAAACACATTTTGGGCAAGATGTGAAAAATGACAGCTGTACTGTTCATAAGGAGTGTGAAAAAATGCCAGTGTTGAAAATCTGGCATAAAATATTGCAAATTTGCAAAGTTACAAGGGTGCGTGGAAACTGCACAATGCATGCATGTAACACAATCATTTTATGGACTTCCACCACCAAATTTTCAACATAGGCATTTTAGGACCTCTGCTCATGAACAGTGCCACTGTCATTTTCTTAATCTACTCCTAAAAGTTATCTCCCACTGCAACCGTGCTATTCTGCACCAGAAGTGTGAAACACATTTCGGCCAGGATATGTAAAATGACAGCTGTACTGTTCATAAGGAGGTGTGGCAAAATGCCAATGTTGAAAATCTGGAGTAAAAATATTACAAATTCATGAAGTTACGAGTGTGCGTGGAAACTGCGTAATGCACGCTCATAAAACAGTCATTTTTTTAATTTTTTTCACCAAATTTGCAACATAGGGTTTTTGAGAGCCCACCTCATGAACAGTTGCACTGTTGTTTCGTTAATCTGTCCTGAAAGGTGATTCCATTCAGTGACCGTGAAATCATTTTTGGGGACGGAGTAATGCCATGACAGTGACTGAATTCATGAGGAGGGGTCCCAATAACCCCATGTTGAAAATTTGGTGCCAAAATTCCCCAAAATGCCCGAGATATGCACCAAGGTTGAAAAAACCCTATTTATGCCATTATACAGCTTACCGGCATTTTTTCAGTTTGCGGTCGGGTTTGAAGAGTACAGACGTGTTCCCGGTCCACTGAAGATCGTCGCGCCAGACTCCGGAGGTAGGTATGGAGTGAGGGGGGTGTGGGGAGGCAATGTATGTAGAGGGTGGGCGCAGGTTGGGGAAGGGGGCAGGAGAGACTGCGAGGGACCATTTTCTTCTTTTACAGGTAAAAAAAAAAAGACAATGAGGGTCGGTTTTCTTTTTGAGAAGGTGTTTGTTTGGTACACTGGGGTGGACTCCCAGTGTACCACCTGCATAACGGGGAGGGGACCGCAGCCAGTGGGGATTGGTGCCCCCATTGGCACAGAAATGGGGGGGCACACATGATATTGAGGGGGAATGGGCACCCCCTCAGCACACAGCACTCATCGGGGGTTGGCGACATTATGCTGATGGGGAGTGGGCTCCCCGTCAGCAAACTAAACTAGGCAGGGGGACTGAAGCCAATGAGGATTGAGCCCCCCCATCGGCAAGGAAAGACTGTAGGGGGGGTGCATGATGCCAAGGGGGATTAAGCACACCCTCGGCACACACTTGGAATGGGGGGTCATCATGCTGATGGGGAGTGGGCTCCCCCATCGGCAAATGAAGCGGCTGTGGCAGTCAGAGCCGCCATGCTTAGTAAGGTGCTTCGCCAGGAAAGGCACGTCAGGAGGCATGTTATTGTGCCGTTGCTGAAGAGCTTGGCTCTCATTGCAGTGGCACATTTGTTTGATCTGGTGGCCAGTTTATGTATTGCTGGTGTCAGCGCCTGCATGCTGACTTTTTGGGGAATGAGGGAAGCAGCTACTGATGCGTGCCCTGCATTCGCCAACAGTGACCGCACCTCCAAATCTGCTACTAATGCAACATGTTGACTGGCGCGCACATGCGAGCCAACATAAAAATGACTCACTGAATGAAAGTTACACAAACTGAGTAAAACAAACGGTGCAAACAGTAACAAAATGGTGCAAGCTGAGTAAAACAGTTATGCAAAGGACGAGAATGACGCACGCTAAGTAAAAAAAAAAAAAACGGCAGATGAAATGGCCAAGACTAAGCCCCCAAAATCTTTTTAATTAGTCCTGCAGGAGAACACTGGCCCTTTACAGTAGTCTAGTCAGGTCTGACCACATACTGTGGGTCTCTTTATATGCTCTAGTGTCCCTTAGACCAGTTCTGGCTGGCATAACAGAGATATGCATCTTAGGCACAAGGACAGGGCTTGCATTCTTTGAAAATCTCAAATAAGGGGATGGTGCATCATTTTGGTGATGCAGGCATCCCTTCCGACATGGTGCAGGCATTGTTTTGGTGCAAGCACGGGGCAAGCCACTCTGGCGCCTGCAGACCTGTTTTTGATGCAAACACCATTTGAAAATCAGAATTGGTGCAAGGTTTGACACATCTTGATCCTTGCGTCAGTTGTTTTTGATGCAAGTATCCTGTGTCATTCTCTGGCCTTTGAAAATCTGGCCCTAGGTGTGATGTGTGGAACAGCACTCTGTCTGGCAGCTGACATGCCTAGCTCTGTTCCTCCAGCTATGTCATCAGCACTGTGACCTCACCGACTGCAGCATCACAGCTGCTCAGGAAGAGCCACTCAGTAACTGCCAGGTCAGTCACCTGTGGTGTCACTGTCACTGAGGTCTCAGTGCATACGATGGGGAGAACAGAACTCGAAAAGTCAGCAGCTAGGCAGAGTGCTATTTCACACATTCAGCATTATGCAATCACATAGAAAACGCTCTAACGAGTAAAAGGAAAAATACTTCAGAAATAACAAGTTACAACTAGCTCTGAAAATTTGCACATTTTCCTGTCTACTATTTTTGGTTCTACTACCCTCTTAACCTTCAATTGTTAGTTCTAAGAAATCCACATGAAAGTCAACCCTGTATTAAACTAAGGTAGCAGCCACTTCACAGACCCTTGAGAGAGAAACTGATGTTACCACTGGAGAAGTTGTGCTGAACAACACACAGCTTCCCCAACTGAAACATTTATATTCTGTCTAGAGGTTCCATGCTGCTGTTCTGAATCAGTGTAAAATAGGGCCGACTTGGGCACAGATATCGTTTGACTGCTGCCACCTACTGGTAAGTTCTATATCTCATTTGAAAATAGTTTTTTTCATGTGTTTGTAAACTGTGAGAGATCCTGCACACCCATATAACTCTACGAAATCAAGTGCTATGATCTGAAAGTGTCACAAAATAGCTGCAAATCACGATTACAAAAACTTTGGTGCGTGCCACATTTTGCATGGTTGAACTTTGCTCCAGAATTAATTTTCTGTAATCGATTCCATGATGATTAGTTCCCTATGTCTGTAACAATTATAACAATACATCTCCAGTGACGTAGAGCATGTCGGCTGTGGCCTTGCTCAGATACTGACCCTGACCTTTTCCTAAAAAGTTCTGATTTGCCTACCAAAAAAATTAGCTTTTTCTGGACTGGGTCAGAATCAGGTCAGTGATAGATCCAACCCAGGTCAAATGACAGAACCAGGTTTCCCCTGCTTCCCTTTAATTAAATTGCTTTCTTTCTTTGTCATTTAAGGTTCGAAATTACAGTATGGTGGGGGCCATTCTAATTTTTCACTTTACCACAGAAAAATGTACCTACCACATTAAGGTTGTACAATGTCTCACTTCCCCCTTATGTCAATATTAATCAAGGCACCACATTAGCTGAAGGTTTATGTGGTGCCTTGATTAATACTGACATAAGGCACCACATTAGCTGAAGGTTTACCTTATTGTGTTTATTCTGTACAATAAGATAACGCTTCAACTAATATGGTACTTTGAATACTATTGCCTTGGGGGGAACGGCTGTACTGCAGTATCTTATCGTGGAAAACTTTTCTGTGGTAAAGTAGAAGACTAGCATGGTTAACACTGCAGTTATTTAATGGTTTCTTCAGCAAATCATTTCATTTTTGATGTAGATAAAGCTTCAAAATCACTTCCATTATCCAGACCAGATCAGAACCGAGTCACTGTCAGATCGGAACCTGGTCAGTGTATCAGGGTGCGTGACCTCAGAGTTGAGTCACAACTGATTCTGATTTGATTGTGGCTGAGTGATTCCTCCAACCAAATGCATAAAAATGTGTCACACCTACATCAGCCACCGTTATTATTGTGGACAGAATACGTCACAAAACACCCTGAACAACACTACCAGCCATGCTGGCTTTCTGATACACATCAATGGTATTCTGCCTGGTCTTCCAGAAATGAAGCCAGGTATGAGTTTGATTCCAGGTTGGTGTAGTTAACATTTTAGGTACATTGCCTGCCAGGTTGGATACAATTTACCCTGGTGTTCCACAGTGGCTCAGAATTACAGTAGCAACTAATACCAGGAACAACGTTAAAGGGCAGATAGTGTGCTGGCATAGGTGGGACACATTTGGGTGGAGAAAGCAGCCCCAAGTTTTAATTTTGTTGTATGTACCAAGGTCGTGCCTATGAATGGACATCTCGGTCCAGTGTACCTACCTGGTTAACAAAAAATAATAAATAAAATGAAAACTTCTAATTTATAGAATCAGATGGTGACCAGCTGATCTTGGGGATGGGAGATCTTGATTCAACAGAGATAGCACATCCATTCCTTACCTTTATATCTACTGTAAATATTCTTGTTACTGGAATATGGACTTATCAGTTGTGATTCTTCTTCAAACTATGTTCAGGTTGACAGTGAGGAGTGAAGAACCATGTACGGGAATGTAAGCGATGCAAATCAACCCTTAAATAGTGAAGCACGTAAAGGTAAGAACAGAAACTAAACAGTGCTGTATTTTGTTAATCATTGATCAAGGGAGCTTGCCTGAGCAACTGGAGCTCTCCTTTCCTCTGCGCAAGAGACTCTCTTATTCAGTGAGGAGCGTCTCGCACGAAGGTGCCCTGAAAATGGACACGTATGGGGAAACGTTTTAAAAAGTTTCATGTATTATTGATCAATCTCAATCTATAATATATTAATACCACTGCCGAGACCACTTTTACGGTTCAAAGAGTAGTCTCACTTACATTCTTAGGGTATCAGAACCGCTCACCTTCAGTTTACGGTTCTTGTACCCTAAGAATGCACATGAAATCACTCTTCATCTGTAGGAGTGATCTCAGTGTGGGTATTACCATACAAAGAATGTTGTTGGGCCTACTGTTGCTCTGCAACATTTGTTGACCATTACTCAACTCATTAAACCAAGAGTGTACTGCTAACATTAGAACGCAAGTAAAAATGAATACTTTGTTTCTGCTTTTTGCAATTTTTTCCCCTGATGATCTTCCCAATCATGTTTAATCATGCCTTACAGTTCTAACTCTGTTTTCATATTTTTTAAATTTACTGTGGTTTGTATCCCCGGCCCCTGCTGCCACTGGCTACCCCCTCTTGCCTTTCAGTTCATCTGGCCACATTCTTCAGGCAGAAGACTTTCCCATAACTGGGTGGAAAGGAGAACTGGGAGGCTGAGTGACTGGCTCAGGGTCACACAGTGAGGATTTGGCTCAGCAGTAGTGAGGTTTGAACCTATGATCTCCTAGTTGCCAGTTTGATACACTAGCCAGTAGTGCTCGCTGCCTCCTAGTGCGGTCACCCAAACATGATTTCCCCCCTTTTCCATGGGTCACGGGGTGGGGACTGAGCCAGGTGGCTAAATTCCAGGAACAAGTGTTCATACGATTGGGATGGGGTGCAGAGCCTGTTACATGGTGTCTGGGCCAGCACTTATATTTTGCATCTTGGAAATTCTTCTTCTTTGAAGCCCTGCCCTCTTTCTGCAATGCTATGCCACCCACGCTGATGCTGGACCTGCAGGGGACATGCCATAGGGTCACCTAGTGGTTCATTTATATATAGGCGCTCAACAGCACAACGAAAAAACACCCTGCCCATCTAAGTGTGCTGCTGTCACAACATGCTCAAGAAGTCTCCACCATCCTGGGGCTGGGAGTCAGAGATGATGACATTAACCCATAACTCTCCCACATGTTAGTACACTGCGTTACCCCCCTGCACCAAGGAGCCAGGTTCCAGTTCCATTTTCAACATGCTTACTAAATCACTAATTCACTGCTCCAAGGCTAAGTCATTCAGTGACTCCTCCAGCTCTGTACGTGTCCATGGGCATTTGCTGTATTATCAGGTACAGTATTTCATCAAAGAACAAAATGTATTACCCTTTGGGGTGGTACATACTGTACCAGGAATACTATCAATTTATTGTTAAAAGCATTCATCTCACAATGTGTTTATGCTTCTTTACTAAACAAATCTAATTACAAAATGGGTAAAAGGAACCAAGATATGTGATTGGCCAGATGTGATCTTATGATGAATCCTTATTACTGCACAACAGGGATCAGACATGCTTAACTTTCTGAATTGCTTGTCTCATTTTTAAAATGCAAAATCAGGGGTGCCTTTTTATAGTGGCAACATGGCACTCCAGGATGTGCACTATTTAGGCAATAAGGCATGACAGGGTGTGCCTTATTGTGGGATAACGTCATGCCTCAGGAAGAAAGGCACACAGCAATTCCAAGTACCGTACATATACAAGAAACGCCATTATCCCAAAATTACTCACACCTTGGCGTGCCATATTGTGATTATAAAATGGTTTCTCTGATTTTTATTTTTAAAACTGAGTAATGAGGTTCTAAATGTTTAGCACTTCTGACCTGTGCTGTTGAACTGGAAAAACACATGGTCATGTATTCACATCTGATCAGTCTCGTCTTGGTTTCTTTTACCCATATTATAATGTGGGATAACAACCCTTCTAAGGTGCATAAGGCATTCTGTTTTACCTTGTACCTCACATGCATGGTGTTATCCCACAACAATAATGCACATACTGTATTTTAATATATGGATCATGAAAATAATATAGTAGAAATGCATACAAAAAATTCCCCATGATAGTATCACTCCCAAAGTGATAATACTACACTTCAGGAGTGATAATACCATCATTCAGGTGCTGTAATACTATCGTTGGGGACCTGAATGATAGCATTATTACCAAATCACAACAGCGCATGCGCATGCGCTAGTCTAACTCTCAATGTCTTTCAAGACGTGCCTTCCAATTGACCACTTTTCCTGTTAGGGCGGGCAGAACAGTTCAATAAACATGGCGGCCACTGTCTCGCTTACTGAGAGTGTTTCTCAACTGGAACATTTTGCAGCTTTTTTGTTTTAAATATGGGAAAAATACAGATATCCAGGTGACCCTGCGTTCTCCAGACATGGAAAAGGTAGGCTGTCCTTCAGTAAAACAAAAAAAAAAAAAACACCGAGCAGTGAGACAGTGTGGCACGTGGCCAAGACGGAGAGACTTGTTCGCTGCAGCTGCCAACCACCTGAAAGAAAAGAAAATCAGAAAATCGCATCCATATATTAAAAAAATTAAAAAATAGGTTCCTGTGCATTACAATGGAGTAATTCCATCTCGAGATTCTGGGGACATGGAACCTCTCGAGCTTCCCAATGTCCTCAGAACCTCTCGATGGAATTACTACATTGTAATGCACAGGAACCTATCTATTATTCTATTTATCCTACCTTACTGCTTAATTGAGTCATGCCCCCACCATTCCTCTTTAGCCTGTTAACACTGCAGCTCTGCTCAATGGTACCAGTCCATTCCTACACTTTGCACAAAGCATAAAACTTTCATTTAGATCCAATGATCTCCATACTATTATCTATATAATAACATAATTATTTAGCAAGGTCTCATCAAATAAGAAGAAAAAAGTTATTAATAATTCCTTGCCTTGTCTTGGCCCATGTACAGAGAAACAAGGATCCCCAGTTTTATAGCAAAGTAGGGAGTAAGGAAACATAATCTTTAAGAGAATAAATTATAAAGTTCTTTTAAGCAAATTGGAAGAAAGTACTTGAGTCAGTTATTTAAAAATAGCTACTAAAAGCTGTTTTAACAATACCTGAGTAAGTAAAAAAAAATATTGAGATGGAATCTAAGGATGTCAGAGATACAGTTTTGCTAAAAAGTATATAATATTTTTTGCAGACTAATAAATACTGAGGCTTTAAGTATTACAACTTATCGTGGATGGTGGAGTACAGCACGTCCTGCAAGTTCCCCTTTCCCAAACTGCGCAGAGGACATCTGGCTGCAAAGGGCCTTAAATAATTGAAGGTAGCTGGTACATGACCTTGGCTCAGCCTGATTAGTGGCCAAGGTCATGAGACCAGCAATAGACCTGGTCATACCAAGTGGTGCCAGAATCATTTTAAGAGGTTTGCAACCTTGTGATACAGCAAGGACAGTGCTGTTAAAAGGAAATACTTTAAAAGTGTCCAGCCAAGTCTGTTTCTTGATCCGAGGGTGCAAGAAGTGATACTGCTAGAGTTCTGCAATGACCTCAGCAAATTCCAATCCCGCTTTAAGTAGCGACTGGCTCAATCAGCCTCAGTGAATAAGGGGCTCACGCTCCGCTCCCCTTGTAGTCCCTCTGGCACTGGTGGTTTTGCAAGCAGTGGATGGCCTCACTGGTCTCTCACAGAAAGGGAAGGCTCCTGCCCTTCTCCTTTGGGGACCCTGGTGATGACTGAGCAAGTTCTATAAAAACACAAATCGCTTTCCATACTGCTACATTTTTGTTGGGGAGGAAGAGGGAAGTGAAAGGTAATAGGTTGCATAAAGCCTCACTATAGAGAGGTACTGTAATACCCCTCTACAGATCACTGCCCAGATACCTCCCACATCTCAAGTACAGTACAGTACTCAGCTGCAGTCCTCATTAGGGGCAGGAGAACCTCAAAAGGTTCTGATGTTATAAAAATTTGTAATAAGCCATACAATATTTGGATAGTTATCTGAACCTTATCAGTACTTCAGAGCAGTTGTGTTTTTATTTGATTTAAAGTTTGAAACATATTTCAAACTAAATTTCCCTCAGTATACTCTTGTCAATAAAGGGGAAAAATAGTAAAAAGCACTGAAGAGCCACAGTAAGTACACTTAGTATCAGGGTACTAATTATTGCCTACTGGGTAACAGTACCGTGACCACAACCGCTTAAAATAGGCCCAGTTTACAGAAATCTTTTCCACTGCCGGGCTGCATTTTGGGAATTTTCACCACCCATACTTTTTTTCGTGATAAAAAGCTGCTATGGGTGTATAATGACCTCAAAAAAATATGTTTTAAAAATTATCAGAACATTCTCAAAAAATGAAAAAAGGCCCTTGTACTTCAAATGGCAGAGCTTCTGAAAGGCTACGAACTTATCCAGACTGGTTCTCCGATCCCTAGTTCTCATATCCAAGGAAATGGACTGACTTGAGAAGCTGTAGTACAGAGCAGTGTAGAGCTATACAGAATGTGAAATTACGCTATTGAAATTCGTGTGAAATGGCAATTCTGCTTCCAAAAGGCTTTTCAGAATTCTGTAGAATTGTGAAAAGCATTTCCGTGTAAACCACAGAAAACTATTCCGTGATGCAGCACTTATCACTGCTAAGAATGTTATCTTAAGACAATGGAAACAAGCCAAGCCTCCACTCTTTACAAATCAGCTACAAGACTTACCTCTTAAAACTAGTTGCAAAAGTCTTGAATATATTGTATAAGCCAAGGCAGAATTGATAAGTATATAGTGTAGAAACCATATTTAAATTCAAATTTGTGCAAAAATCCAGAGAGATGTGTGATGCTGATTATAACACTCATTAAGATGTATAATTCCTAGATCTTAATTCTGTAACCTGTGGCAATTTGTTTTTTCATTCACATAACTGGTAGATGATGTATAAGTAAATAGAAACACATCACTCTCCATAAGCAAGATAAGCTACAGTATGTAGACATTCGTATATAGTCGTTACATTCTATTCCGTACATATGTGATGCTCATTTGATTGTTTGTATGTTCAGAAAAAACTCAATGAAAAGTTAATTATAGAAAAAAGTAACAATATTCCACAGACCACATAATCCGCAGAATATTATTGCGATCTGAGGGAAATAAATCCACAGTTTACATAAAAGGCGGAATATGAATCCACTTTTAGCTGTCCACTTTTTGAATGTCAGAATTTTGCTTTTGATGGACATCTGTGGAACAGTGAAATTTCTTAAATTCCACAGAATTCTGGCAAAAGCAGAATTTGAAATTTGCACACAGTTCTAGTACAGTCACCAAAGTGGGTGCTGGCTCGGAAAACATGGACTTTGACTGGCAGAACAGGGACTATTCTCCATGAAAAAGAGAAAACAGAGGGGAGACATGAGTAAACAATACGTCATGATGGGTTGTGCATTAAAGGATTAACGATGCACGCCCCAGGGGCATAGTAAGGCTCAAGGCTGAAGGCCAAGTGTCCTTATACTCATGGGACGTGCATTGTTAATCCTTTAATATACATCCTGGAGTGGCTCATTACATTTATAAAAGGGCTCTTTGCAGGTAATGAGGTTTTCCAGCCTTCATAATGAGATCTGGTTTCAGACCCTGCATAGTTCAGTATTGTAATGCACGGTCATGTGACGGCTGTCATCCACTGACATCTCTGGATTTATCCTTGCCATTTTATAAGTACAGTTACAATATTCAAATAGCTGAAAGGGAGAATTCTGACAGACCTCATGCTGCTCTTCAGGGAGGATGAAAGGACAAAATTCACAATTCTGTGGACTAATATGTGTAATGGAGTTGCGGCAAGTGCCATTTATGCCCTTTTTTCTTTTTTTTTTTTGCTGTTCATTGGCATCTCTAAAATAAAATACATTAGAAAACAAAATGTGTTGTTTCAATTGAAGTGCATTTTGAACTAGAACTTCTTACTGTTTAAAGGGGAACAGTCAGCACTACGAGCCCCACACCTGCTGATTCTGCTGACTTCCAACCGACATTTGCTGTAACTGGAACTCTCAGAGTCCCCTGCAGCTGATGTCAGAGCAGGGCTGCAGTTGTGGGAGAGTCAGTAGCCTGCAGTGCGTGTTAAAGCTTTTTTAAGCTCAGATCAGATGTTTTCCAGTTCCTCTGGCCTCCCAGGGCTAAGTACAGTCCTCTGCGATTGTACGTAGCCTCAGGAGAATAGTAGGACCAGCAAAAAAAAAAAAAAAGAGATGAAGCGGTTATAAAACGTCTACATGCACTGCAGTCTATTTAATCTCCCATTGGAGCTTGAATTTAAAATCAAAATGATTTACTTTTTGGAAAATTAGAGAAACGTTGGCGTGGGAAATGAGCTATGCTAACTGAACAAGGACTTCATAATTGTAGAATAATTTGCATGGGACCCTCCCTTATATATGTTAATACCACTGCCAAGGTCACTCTTACATTTATAAGAGTTGTCTCAGCCACAGTCTTAGGGTAAGAGAAATGCAAACCAAAGGTAAGTGGTTCTGATACCGTAAGGATGTAAATGAGGCCACTCTTGCAACCCCAAGAGTGATCTTGGTGGCAATATTAATATATTGTTGACCGAGATTGATCAATAATATAGCACAATTAAAAAAAATGCCCCAAATGTGCCCATTTCTGGGACAGTTGCATGGGAGACACATTGTCTTCATAGAATAAAAGTGTCTCATGTGCAGATGAAAGGAGAGTCCAATTGGTTGGGTGTTCTCCTTCGCTCTTTAATAGTTATAATAGTACCTGAATTGTTTCTAAATAATCCAGATTGACTAAGAAAAATGCAATTATTTGTATTACAAGCAACAATACATTAGAGGGTTTCTGGGCTGAGCTGTGGCCCCCCTGCACACGCACACACACACACACACACACACACACACACACACACTTGGAGGAAGGTCATCAGCTGCACTTCTGGCCCATTCCACTTGTCAGAAGGCAAGTGTTAAGCTTAACTCTCATTCTGTCCTATGTTATTCCTTTACTTACATATGTCTAATTTAATATTCATGAGCCTTTCAAGGCTCCTGATTGGTTACTGGATTGATAATTGATGTCTTAGAAATGACCAGTCCAGCTGCCAACTGATGCAATGTGGCACACAACGTCTTAAATGTCAGGTGTACTTGTCCATACTGCTTGCACCACACCACTTAAAACACAAAAGTAAGTAACAAAAAACATAAAAATTAAAGTTGCTATTTTGGGTGGAGAACCAGTGGGAGAAGCTAAAAAGGGGCATCATGAAGGCAACAAGCCTCTGAGTCAAGCAGGTAAGTAAAAGCAAGAGGAAAATGAGACTGCTATGGTTCTCGAAAGAGGTGGCAGAAAAGGTAAAAGCAAAAAGGGTAACATTCAAAAGATAGGAGATGCAGACGGCGTAGTCTAGGTAGGTGAATCAGTGGAAACAGAGGGAAGCAGGGAGGGCAGTAAAGAGTGTGAAAGTGCAAACTGAAGACAGTATAGCCCAAGTGGTAACGAAAAGGGCCAAGACATTTCTTGAGGTAGGTATGCAGAAAGAGGAAGACCATGGGTGGGATTGTAAGGTTAAAAAGGGTACATCCAAGGATATTGAGGGAAATCAGGAAGGGTAGTGGCTACTCCTTTGATATTCCTATTCAACTGCTCATTGGAAACAGGAGTGGTTCCAGAGGACTGGAGGAGGGCAACTGTAGTCCAACTTAACAAAACTGGTAGCAAAGAGAAGGCTGACAACTACAGGCCAATCAGTCTGACATTGGTGATGGGAAAGTTAGTGGAATCACTGCTGAAGGACACGCTTGTGAAATATCTTGAGTCCAATGGCTTACAAGACCCAAGGCAGTGTGGATTCTTGGGAGAGGTCATGTCAAATGAATCCGATAGATTTCTTTGACTGGGTTACCAAGGAACTAAATCTGCATGGAAAAGTGGACACAGCTTACCTAGACTTCAGTAAGTTTTTCAACACCATTCCACATAGGAGACAGTAAGTAAGCTGGGTAGCTTAGGAGTGGGTCCAAAGGGGGTAAACTGGGTAAGAAATTGGTTAGGGAATAGGGGGTAGAGGGAGGTGGTAAATGGAGTTCACTCTGAGGAAGGAAGGGTGCCTCAGGTGGTGGTGGTGGTGGTGGTAAATGGAGTTCACTTCAAGGAAGGGAGAGTGACCAGCAGGGTACCTCAGGGTTCATTGCCTGGGACTGGTCCCTTTAATGTCTTTATAAGTGACATTAAAGAGAAACTGGAACAGAAGGTCTGCCTCTTTGAGGATGACACCAAAATCTGCAATAGGGTGGACACTTCAGGGGGTGGAAAAGATGAACAGTGACTTGAGAAAACTAGAGGAGTGGCCAAGGGTATGGCAGCTGGGCTTCAATGCACAAAAGTGCAAAATACTGCACCTGGAGCACAGAAACCCAGGGGTGGAGTACAAAATGGGTGAGGTGGTACTGACAACCACCAAGCAGGAGAGAGACCTAAGGGTAATCATATCTGAGGACCTAAAGGTGGCCAGGCAGTGTGACAAAGCAGTTGGAGGAGCTAGTAGGATGCTGGAGTGCATAGGGAAGGGTATGACCAGCGGAAAGAGGGAGGTGGTGTTGCCTCTGTATAGAACACTTGTAAGACCCCCACCAAGAGTGCTGTGTCCAGTTCTGGAGACCACATCTCTGCAAGGAAATAGACAGAGTGGAGGCGGTCCAGAGGACGGCAATTATGATGGCGCAGGGTCTGCATCAGAAACCCTACAAGGAGAGACTTAAGGATCTAAATATGTAGACCCTGGAAGAGAGGAGAGAGAGATGTGATATGATAAAGACTTTTATCTCATGGGGGTAAATAAGGTACAAGAGGGAAGAATTTTTCAGAAAAAAAGGTGCTCAAGAACAAGGGGACATGATATGAAGCTGGAGGCGGTTAGATTTAGGAAAGATGTGAGGAAGTACTGCTTCACAGAAAGAGTGGTGGATTCCTGGAAAGGTCTTCTAGTGGAGGTGGTCAGGGTCAAAACAGTGAAGGGTTCAAAAAATGCATAAGCTAGGCATAAGGGAATCTTAGGGAAAAGGAAGGGGAGGTGGGCCAGAGATCAAGTAAGGATCTGCGGTGATACTGTAGTCAGGGAAAAATGGTCTGACTAGGTAGGCCAAGTGGTCCTTATCTGCCAGCAAAATTCTGTGTTTCTGTTTCTAATATTTTTTCACTCATGATTATCCCTTAGCTGTCACCTTTGAAAGCCATGATCATAAATATGAAACTATGGAACTTGCACGTTCCTTCAAAAAGAGAATCAAAGCGGGAAACACTGACAAACTCCCAGGTAAGATATGCATGTTTACAAAATGAGATTAGGGAAACCCTAATTTCTAGGCAGTCAAAACCTTATCACATGATGGTGGGATGACCTACATTTATCCAGATGCTGCCATATGTTATTCCTTATGTACGTATATACTGTAGTGGCCATTATAATGTTTCTCCTTCCAGCAGTCTCTTTGATGGTGGGTGGTCCCATCAGCAACTGCAGTAGTAGGCATCCCAGCAGCTGCAACATCCAGCCCTTTTTTATAATTTATTTTTTTTTGTGCTTGCTTCTGGGGTGCCGGGGAACATTTCCAGACCTCCCTATCCCATCAACTTGTGGAAGGAATGCTCCCTTTTTCTTCTTCTAGAGAGTGATGAACCTGTGTAACAGCCCCTAAAGAGGACAATGGATATGAAGACACTACCAGCCATCAGGGTAAGCCTGGATGAATTTCTATTTGCCAAGAGAATTACAGGGTACAGTGGGCAGTAGGTTGGGAAAATCCCTATAAATTTGTACATTTGCACAGCATAATTATTCATTAGCTTTATGAAGGGAGGGGGCAAACGTGACAGACCCAGAGCCCTTTCTGACTTTTAAGACCCGGTGCACTGCTTGATAGTAATATTGTCTTTTAAAGGAAAACTGTCTTTATTTACAACTACTGCATCCCACAAAGCCCAACCCCTGACTAACGTTTTTGGTTTTAAAATTTAAGGACACAACTTGCAAAACCCAGTGTTTAAAATAGCTCTGATCTGTAAACATGGCTGGCACTGTGCTGAA
Organism: Neoceratodus forsteri; assembly: GCA_016271365.2. Taxonomy (NCBI): domain Eukaryota; kingdom Metazoa; phylum Chordata; order Ceratodontiformes; family Ceratodontidae; genus Neoceratodus; species Neoceratodus forsteri. Next base: position 69,470,379 of record JADMNL010000035.1, read on the forward strand.
CCATTTTGCACTGCAGTGTGGTTTCACACTACTCACTTGTATGCATTTGGAGTTGGGATATGGGGATGGGATTCTATTAAGAGGACAATTTTCCTTTAAAAGTAGTAGTCTGGCCAGCCTGGTGGCACTGAGGGCTGAGGTGCTGGATGCCTTACCTTGTGCAATGCCGGGGACCTGGGTTCGGGAACAACCTCAGGTCGTCGGGGTGCTGGCATGGAGGGGAGGGTGGGAGCAGGATCGAGAGTTGTCTCTCTTCTCCCAGGTGGAAGGATCGCTCATCTGTAGTCCCGCCATCACCAGATGTAGGTCCGGTGGCAGGTGTGGGCAGTAACGCAGCAACTGGTAGGATAAGGTGTCCTATAGGGCGTGATGTGCACGTGCCCCCACACATGTGAATCATGTTGAGGACACACGGGGTTGGGCCGGGGAGAAAAGTGGAAAAACTACCTATAGATAGAAAAAATAGTAGTTATCTGCAACTTTTTGTATCTGAAATACTTTTCTTTTCTTCTAAGTAGAATGTTTTCTATGTGACAGTACTAGGTATGACATGTGGAACAGTGCTCTGTCTGGAGGTGGTCATATTATATTCCTTTTCATGCCTTAGCAGCCTCACTAATTGGGATGCCTGGCTAAGCAGAGTCCCTCCCCTTCTGCCAGATTGGTCATTGGTGATGTCATTTTTTTTATTTAGTTGTTTAATCAGGTATAGTACACAAAGCTGAACGCTTTTTTACAGGAGCAACCTGGGAGCACAAGGAGGTTAAGTGACTTGCTCAGGGTCACACAGTATGCAAGTGGAAGCTGTGGGATTCAAACCCAGGTCTGGTCTGCTGGATGTCACTAGATTTGCAGCTCAGAGCCTTAGACCACTGCGCTATACTGCCTCCTAACATAGTCATAAAGAGTGAAGTCTCAATGCTGATGAGGCATAAGGAAGCATAGAAATAGACACTCTACTTCAGCTTCCAGGGAAGAGAACTTTTCCAAGTATCGCACCTAATGCTATCATGTAGAAAACCTTGTAATTAGCAAACAGAAAAAGAAGTATACTTCAGAAATAAAAAGAAACAGCTGGCAATTTTGAAAAATGAATAAGATTTTGTGTCTGATGGTCTGGCTCCCCTGTCTCTTTCATAGGGCCACTGATACAGTAGCACCGAGATAACATTCAAAATAGAAATATTTATAAACCATTTAGCTTGTATTGCATATATGTTCAGACTTTAGCTGCCATTTTTATCATATTGATTGGGCGCATGTGCAAGAAACATATTACGGCAGCTTTCTCCACAAGCAGGTTGTGGAGGCATGGCACTGTTGTGGCCGATGCCCCCATAGCCTTTAGAGGCTTGTCCAGTGTCCCCCAATGCTGTGGCAAACTGCTGCTGACACTAGTTCAGCCAGTGTGCGACCAACTTGAGAAAAATCAGTCGCTGCAATCAGGGGCTGCCTCGTCATTGCAGTGTAAGCCATTCGCTGCAATTAGGGAGTGACCCGTCATTGCAGAGTGGGATCTTGACACAACTGATATTGTTTGTGAACATGGTGGCGGTTTGCTGCCGTGTTCACAAACAATATTAACACCCCCCCCACTGTGTTTATTTGCCAACGGGGGCCCCAATCCCCGTCGGCTTCAGTGCCCCAATGTTTGTGTTGCCGACTGGGGAGCCCACTCCCTGTCGGCATTATGTTAAACTCCCCCCACTTATATTCTCTGCCGAAAGGGTGCCCAATCCCCGTCGGCATAATGTCACCCCCACCCTTTTTGTTACGTGCCAATGGGGGTGCCCAATCCCCCATCGGCTACAGCTTGCCCTCCCAAAAGAAAGATTCCGATGGCACGCTGGGAGCCCACCCCAGCATGCCACATGCCCCTGTAAAATAAAAACGGTCCCGCAATGCCTATTTTTTTTTCACCTGTAAAAAAGGAAACTGTCCCTCGGAGGTCTCCCTGCCCCCCTCCCGCAACCTGTGCCCACCCACTGTGCACCTTGCCTCCCCACACCCCCCTCACCCCATACTTACCTCTGGAGCTTGGCGCGATGATCTTCGGTGGACCGGGAACACGTCTGCACTCTTCAAAGCCGACCGCGTACTGAGGAAATGCCGGTAAGCTGTATAATGGAACAAATGTTTTTTTTCCAAGTTTAATGCATACCTCAGTCATTTTTGGGAATTTTGGCACCAAATTTTCAACATGGGGTATTTGGGACCCCTCCTCATGAATTCTGTAACTGTCATAGCGTTACTTGGACCCAAAAGGTGATTTCGTGGTCACTGTGCGGAATCACCTTTCAAGGCTGATTAACAAAATGACAGTGCCAGTTTTCATGAGGTGGGCTCTCAAAACACCTATGTTGCAAATTTGGTGGAAAAATAAAAAAAATGACTGTTTCTAGCGATCGTTGCGCAGTTGCTATGCACGCTCAGTAACTTTGAATTTGCAATATTTTCATGCCAGATTTTCAACATTGGTATTTTTCACATCTCCTTGTGAACAGTACAGCTGTCATTGTTCACATCCTGGCTGAAATGTGTTTTTGCACTTCCGAGCAGAATAGCATGGTTGCTGTGGGAAATTAGTGTTCAGGACAGATTAAGAAAATGACAGTGACACTGTTTATGAGTAGAAGTCCTAAAATGCCTATATTAAAAATTTGGTGATGATACTCCATAAAATGACTGTGTTACGAGCGTGCATTGCTCAGTTTGCACGCACGCTCGTGACTTCACAAATTTGTAATAATTTCACTCCAGATTTTCAACAGTGCCATTTTCCCACACCTACTTATGAACAGTACAGCTGTCATTTTTCCCATCCTGGCCAAAATGTGTTTTCGCACTTCCAGAGCAGAATAGAGTTTCGCTGTGGGAAATCACTGTTTGGGACAGATTAAGAAAATGACAGTGATACTGTTCATGAGTAGAGGTCCTAAAATGCCTATGTTGAAAATTTGTTGATGATAACCCATCAAACGACTGTGTTACAAGTGTGTGTTGTGCACTTTCCACACACCCTTGTAACCTCGCAAGTTTGTAATATTGTCACGCCAGATTTCACTAGTGGCATTTTTTCACACCTCCTTATGAGCAGTACAGCTGTCATGTTTCACATCCTGATCGAAATGTGTTTTCACAGTTCTGGCACAGGTTAACGCAGTCGTTCTGGGAAATCAGTGTTCAGGACAGATTAAGAAAATGACAGTGGCACTATTCATGAGCAGAGGTCCTAAAATCCCTATGTTGAAAATTTGGTGACGAAACTCCATAACATGACTGTGTTACAAGCGTGCATTGAACTGTTTCCATGCACCCTTGTAACTTCACAAATTTATAATATTTTCAACTGCCCATTCTGGTGTTGCTGTAAGTATTAATTTAGGCATCAAGACCCCCCATGAAGCAATAAAATAGGTAAATTAAGCCGCCCTCCACTGCTGCTTCATTGAAAGCAGTGGTGTCTGCAACATCACTAAATGGGTAGAATACCCATGAAAACCTGCGCCCTCTCTATCGGGACCCAGGCGGCACTTCCATGTTCACCAAAAAGTTTCAGCGGTTTGGTAAAATACACAGACTATTGCAAACATTTTACTGATAGCAGCCCCAGACTCCCATTACAACTTAGAAAGGTATGTGGGATGGAAGCGGGCTCCTGTAGTTAATTTGCAGGTCACGTTTAAGGTGTTTTGTCTCATTTCTGATGATGTAGTGGGAGTAACAGAACTGACCTTTTTTTGCCTCCAGAAAGAGTGCTGCTCCGCACATCACCCCAGTACTACCAAGTGGGAAATCTTTTAATTAGCAAACAGAAAATAAAAAATACATCAGATATTGGACGTGATAGCTGACAGCATCTGAAAATTACTATTAATTCCAAGCAGCACACTAGCTCTTTAAGAGAACTTTGAGTTTTTGGAGGTGTTGGTCTCCCCTATGGTGACAGATCCTTCAGTGTCCCTTGAGCTCTGTATAACCAGTTACCTGGCTTATATGGTTAAATATCAGAATTGCCTCTGAAAATCTGTGGATATATGGCTGACAAGCTACCAGATGGCCCTGATAAAACTGTGGTCCAGCAGACTGTAGCCAATGGCTTGGAGGCTGGTAAGCACCTTTTATGGTCCACTTATGATGCCTCAGATGCTACTGCTTGTGTGACAGCTTCTGGTATTTGTCTGCACTACCACTCTGGGATGCTCATTGCTTGCTTTGCCTGTAATGTCCACAACTGGTGTTAATTTTCCTTTTAAAGGTAAGCAACTTTTTTGGTACTGATGTTGCATCTATCCTGAGGGACCTCCAAATGTCGAAAATGAACTTGTGGTCCCTACATACTCTGAATCCTAAGCCCACAAGCAGAGGCTGAGGTTCCTTTCATAGACTGTATGACCATCCTGGTAGGGGTTTACTGTAGGGGACCCATCCATGGGTCTCAATGGTCCCCTCCCAGTGTCCATGCCACGCTTACCAAAGGTTCAGGTATTGGCGGTGCTCCCACTGTTCCTAGTGCCTTCTGACTCCCTCCTCTTCCTTCAGACCCTGTAGAGCAGGGAGTCCTGGTGGGGGGGCCATATATCCCTCTCCCTGCCAAAGTGGAGGGAAATTACAACTGAAGCTTGGATGCTGACGGTGGTTCCTGCGGGGGACACCCTAGAACTCCTCTTTGTCTCTCTCTGGTCCACTCTGCCTTGCCAAGCCATTACCCTCTGGGACATCTTGCCCTCCTGCTGGAGGAGGTGCAAACCCTCTTCAGCATAAGGGCCATAAGGCCTATCCCAGATGCTGAAGTGAATCTAGGCTACTATTCCTGGTACTTCTCGGTACCAAAATGTACTGGGGATTTAAGGTCGTCCTATACCTCGGAGGCCTCAGCCTGTTTTCTGAATACAAGCAGTTCTGGATGGTCTCCCTGCAATCCCTCCTTGCCCTGCTTCTGCAAGAAGATTGGATGGTTGCCCTGGAAATGAAAGATGCTTACCACTATATCAAAATCAGCAAGTCCCATAGACACTGCTTCACACTAGACAACTATTTGAACAGTTGGGAAATCTAATGAATGAACCAAAGTCAGTTCTCACTCTGTGCCAATGTGTCCACTACATAGGAGCTGTTCTAGATGTGGGTTTGGGTCAGGCTTTCCTTCCCACAGAGTGTGCTATGGTGCTTGTTGTGCGGGCTCAGCTGGTCTCTCCAGTGACTAAGTTTCAACCAGATGTCTCTTATGACTGATCAGCCTCATGGCTGCTGCCATTCTGACTGTCCCACTGGCACATCTGCATATGAGGATTCTGAAATGGTGCTCAGTGGGATCAGCAGTCAGATGAGTTGGAGTGTCTCATAAAAGTGATCCCTTTGCTTCATTGTTCCCTTCTCTGATGGTTGGACCTCTCCAACCTCGAGATAGGCTCCCTTTTTTCTGTCCATCCCCTCTTCTGGTTACAAAGAAGGAGGCCTCTGGTTCATGATGGGGTGCCCATCTAAGCCCATTCTAGACTTGGGGTAGTTGGTCCCTCTTGGATATGGTTCTACACAGCAACACTCTGGAGATTAGGGTAGTTTAGCTTGGCTTGCAGGTGTTTACCACCCCCCTTCCAGGTCATCTGCTGTTGATCCATATGGACAACATCTCTGTGATGTAGTACAAAAACCACCAGGGCAGTGTCCACTCGTATCTTCTCTGCAGAGAGGTAATGAGAGTTAGGCACTGGGCCATGGAGCACAGCATGTTCCTGTTGGCTGTCTTCCTACCCAGTACCCTCAATGCCCTTGCAGATCTTCTCAGCTGGTTCAAGGTGCTGTGCCACAAATTAGACTCTTGGACTCCATCATGGATGACCTCCTTCTAAAGTGGGGTCTCCATACAACACAATACTGCCACTTTTCTGCTTGCTCACTCACTCCCGGGCTGGGAGTTGTTTGGCAAGATGCATTGTCCCTCTCTTGGAAAGGGAGGGTCATGTATGCTTTTCCACCATTCTCTCTTACACAGAGGGTTCTGGTCAAGCTGATTTTGGAGGCCGCATACTGGCCCAGACAAATTTGGTTCCCACTGCTTCAGCAGTTGGCAGTGGCATCCCATGTTTCCTTCCTTCTATGAGTGGGACTTCTGTTGCAGAAGCAGGAGACTCCGGTGCATCTGGATCTTTGATCTCTGCATCTCCGCACCTGACTCCTGAGGGTGTAGACCTCTCCCATTTTGGGGTTTCCCCAGCAGTCACAGCTGTTCTACTGACAGCTCAGAAGCCATCTGCTTGATACACCTACTTGCAAAACTGGAAATGTTTTATGGTATGACTACTTCTGTGGTTTGTTTTCAGAATGTGTCCACTGCTGGCATGCTGCTGACACTTGGAGTACTGTTCATACATTAACCAAACATTACAGTCTAGACAACATCTCTCATAGACATGACGGTTTTGGCCTTACTGTCATGCAAGGCTTCCTTACTCAGGACCATTAGGCCCTGCCATCCCCCCTCTATACTTGCTACCGCTTGGGAGTCGTTCCATGATGTGACTCAATGGAGGAAGATGTCTTCAAAGAAGATAGAATAGTAACTAACTGTAACAGTAGATCTTTGAGAGAATCTTCTCTATTGAGCCACAGCTCTCCCCACTCCTGCCTCCATTTTTGGGTGATGGGTGGTTATCCTGCCTGCTCTAGCATGCTGTTTCTCTGCTTATGCTGTCAGGCATTTTAATGAGGTTTCCATGTCCTCTCCAAGGTGCCTGGTTTGGTCCTGGTTGCTTTGGTGCCTGCCAGTCCAATTTTCCTCTCAGCTTGTCTCCGGTGGGGGGGGGGGACTGAGGCATGATGGGGCCTCCTGTGTTACAGAGGCAGTGATGATGCATGCTGACATGAGTGGCCCCAGCTAGCACAATTTTCCAGGTGGTCCTGATGCTAATGGCTTGCAGTTCCATGATGTGGCTCTATGGAGGAGATTCCCTCAAAGATGTGCAGTTATGGTAAGTAGCTATTCTTTATTTCTGTAATAATCACTTATTTTTGTTAAAAATGGAGTTTATTAATTAGCCCCTTCCCACAGCTATATCAAGACTTGGTACAGTCTGTGGTGAACATTGCTGTCATGCTGCTAGCCCAGTCTGTTCTGGGCAAAACAGGACAACTGAAGCTGTTTGTAAAGTTACAACAGTTTTGCTATGGGCACAAAATTGCTTTAACAGTGGAACTTAGAGGGTGAGCAACAGCGCTGGAAGAGAGCACACAGAGGCTGTGAGAGATCAGGGACTCAACATGGGAGACAACTGTTACTATGGAGACACTTGTTACATAAGAACACAGCAATTCCGGGTAGAGTAAAAAATGTGTTCTGAATGGTTGGCTTCCCAACAGTAATTAATATTAATAATGAATGCAAAGGTGATAAAAGCAGTGAATACATACTATGTAAGCTGGATTGTGTCTAAATTAAAAAAAAGTTCTCCCTGAGGTGTTTGCAGCTCTCTTAATTACTATGCTACTATGTTACTATGTTACTAGGTTACTATGTTACTGTTACTGTTACTATGCTACTATGTTACTATGTTACTGTTACTATGTTACTATGCTACTATGTTACTATGTTACTATGCATAGCTGTATTGCCATAGAAGATCTGATCCAGTGGCTTCCATAGGGAGAGTAAGGGTGACCAAATGTGGGAACTGACTACTTCTGTTCAGCTTCACTTCAGACTCTCTGTGTTTGGTTTGGCTTCAGCACTTTGGCCAGACACATTTTGGGCCCTTGATATTGGGGTTTAGCGGGATTCAAATAGGGGTAAACTGGCACCACTCAACCACCCCTCCCCTGACAATCCCAACCTCTTTCACCCTCCCTGTCCTTCAGTCAGATTTAAAAAAAAAACAGTCAGTACATAGCCCAGTGCTAGGAGCTGGAAACTGTTTTTTGTTAAAATAAAAAAACATTCGAGGAGGGAGGAGTGGGGTAGAACATGACTGAGGTGTGAGAAGGGCGGTCATAGTACTAGCTTTGACCACTGGGGGAATGATGGGAATGGTTAAAGTGCTTTTTTTTAATGGTCTGGAAGTTGAAGTGTTCCTGAAATCTTCCCAAACTGACCAAGTAAAACTAGGCTGAACTGAAGGTGAAAGTGATGAATTTTGGCACGTTCACTGAATACAAGTTCAACATCGGCTCATGCTTAGGTGGGAGATCAAAGACACATGCCACTGGCCCAGTGGTGCAAAGGGCTGAGATGATATGTGCCTTATCTCTCACTACGCCAGTACCTGGTTTTGAGAATGAGTTTCGGGTGCCATGGGTTGGCCGGGGCTGGGGAGAGGATCGAGCATCTGATGGACTGCTCCCCTCTCCCGAGGTTAAGGAGAGACATGTCTCACTTCTTGGTTGCCAGTTGGTGGAGGCTGAGTGTCAGTGCTGGAGTCTGAGTGCCATAGCAGGGAGGGGCTGCGGTTCTGTAGTGTGCCACAGTGGTAAGGGGAGAGGGCAAAAATGGAAAAGGGAAGGCACCAGCTTTATGAAGTCCTGCCTGCCTGCCCCATTCCCGCATCACCTCCCAACCACTGACCCCAATTCTGGATGCGAGTCTGTGGGTGGGAGAAAGACTGCCTTCTCATTCCCAGCCCCACCTGGAGGGGAGTAATCCCTGGAGTAATTCTCGGGGTGAGGTAGGTCAGGGGTGGGTGGGTGCCTGGCAGGGTGGCAGGGACAGGGCTAATAGCCTGCTGGAGTCTACCAGACAAGGGAAAAAGCTGTATAAAAAGAAAAAAAAGACACAAGCCACTGTTTGAAAAGGTGGAAGTTAGGGTGGCAAGATGGCCCCATGGCAGAGCATTGTGTTTCTGTGTAGGTGACTCAAGTTCAGAGTGGACTGAGATCAGTAGCAGCCTGGTGGACATGCTGGTTGTGGCATTGTGTTTCTGTGTAGGTGACTCAAGTTCAGAGTGGACTGAGATCAGTAGCAGCCTGGTGACATGCTGGGTGTGGCATTGTGTTTCTGTGTAGGTGACTCAAGTTCAGAGTGGACTGAGATCAGTAGCAGCCTGGTGGACATGCTGGTTGTGGCATTGTGTTTCTGTGTAGGTGACTCAAGTTCAGAGTGGACTGAGGTCAGTAGCAGCCTGGTGACATGCTGGTTGTGGCATTGTGTTTCTGTGTAGGTGACTCAAGTTCAGAGTGGACTGAGATCAGTAGCAGCCTGGTGACTTGCTGGGTGTGGCATTGTGTTTCTGTGTAGGTGACTCAAGTTCAGAGTGGACTGAGGTCAGTAGCAGCATGGTGACATGCTGGGTGTGGCACTATGTTTCTCTGTAGATGACTCAAGTTCAGAGTGGACTGAGGTCAGTAGCAGCCTGGTGACTTGCTGGGTGTGGCATTGTGTTTCTGTGTAGGTGACTCAAGTTCAGAGTGGACTGAGGTCAGTAGCAGCCTGGTGACATGCTGGGTGTGGCATTGTGTTTCTGTGTAGGTGACTCAAGTTCAGAGTGGACTGAGGTCAGTAGCAGCCTGGTGACATGCTGGGTGTGGCATTGTGTTTCTGTGTAGGTGACTCAAGTTCAGAGTGGACTGAGGTCAGTAGCAGCCTGGTGACATGCTGGGTGTGGCATTGTGTTTCTGTGCAGGTGACTCAGGTTCAGAGTGGACTGAGGTCAGTAGCAGCCTGGTGACATGCTGGGTGTGGCATTGTGTTTCTGTGCAGGTGACTCAGGTTCAGAGTGGACTGAGGTCAGTAGCAGCCTAGTGACATGCTGGATGTGGCATTGCCATTGCCACTCAGCAACTATTCCTAGTTGAAGAAGTAAGGGGTTTGGTGGCACTGCCCACCTTCTGTAGTGACCTCTCGTCATGGGCCGGTGAGCTTGTTCCCTCATAGGTGGCACATGTACTGTGAACTGCTGCCTTTTGTAAGGCTGACACAGGTTGCACCATGTGACCTGGGCTGTTCAGCTGGGTTTGGAGACGCACTTTCTGCAGACACTGCAGGCTATGTTACATAAGGGGAGCAACACTTGTCTGAGACTGTCAGGATAAGGATTATGCTAGTGCTCTCAGGGCCCTGCGTGGCCCCTGCCTACATCCCAAATGGGCCTTTCCAGTTGCAGAGGGGATTACCCCAGTCCAGCGACCATATCACATGGTGCAATCTGTGGAGGTTCAAGGAGGTTAGCTAAGCCAGGAGGGGTGAGAGATTGAAGGAGTCTACAGTGTGGAAGACCCTCCAGATTAGGTTATAGCAAATGCCTCAGGGATCATGGATCTGGGTCTTCTACTGATGCAGCTCCCAGGACCTCCTGGCCCCTTCACTGCCATATTTATTAGCCTTTTGATTGCACCTCCTTCTCCCTTTCCCCTGTGTAACTCCTATCCAGTTCAGGTTACTGGTTCAACCCAAATTCCCCCCTTCTGAACAGCTGTATATATTTGGTACAATGCAGGGAGACACAATGTCTGAAAAGAGCTGCAAAGCTGCATGGAGTTCTTCTGAGAGATTGAAAGAGTCTACCGTGTGACAGACCCTCCAAATTGTGGTATGGCAAGTGCCTGAGGCCTGGTGGGCCAGGATCTTTTGCTAGCGCAGTTCCCATGACCCTGGCCTGAAGATGTGCTGGGAGACCTTTATCTGTGACAATGAGAAGGAGTGGTACTTCATGCCCAAGAGAGTGCAGGCCATGGGTCCAGTGATCTAGTAGTAACCCCTGCTGGCATCAATCTCAGCAGTTCTATGGGGACCATGGGCACTTTTCCCCCCAATTGTTTAACCAGGTGAGACACATTATGCTGAAGGCTTGTTTACATGTGCAACCTGGGAGCACTGGGAAGTTAAATGACTTACTCAGGGTCACACATTATGCAAGTGGGAGCTGTGGGATTCAAACCCAGGTCTCCAGATTTGCAGCTCAGAGCCATAAACCACTGCACTATACTGCCTCCCTAAATGCTAATTCCCTGACCGGGAATTGAACTCGGGCCACGGCTGAGAGAGCACCGAATCCTAACTACTAGACCACCAGGGATTTAAAGAAACAAGTCCTGTTCCACTATTTGGTTGTACCCATCTGGGGCCTTGAGAAGTAAGACAGGATTAGCTGTTCACATGCAGTCCACTGTCCCAAGTTGTAAATCCCTACGGCACTGAAGCACCATTGCTAATATAATGGAGCTTCCAATAGGGAGCAATTATCATAACATTGGGAGTGGGGATTCCAGGCCCACTCGAGAGGCAAAGATTTACTGTGGGTCTGAGTCCAACCAGAAATGGTACTGATACAGATATGGACTGGTCTGAAACCTGGGATGCTCTAATATGCGCCAGCAGGACTTACCGAAAGAAGAGTCATAAAGGGATTTTAGCCTGATTCCCTGAAATGTGTTTGAACTTAGTATGAAAATATCTGAGCTCACCAATTTTAATCCAAAAGCAATATTTTTTTTTTAGTTTGTTATTGTTTTTTTGTTAACAATGTTTGAGCTCTTTGATCAATCCATTGCAGTGCTTACTCACATTGTGGAAGCCCTGGACACCAGAGATGGTCCGAATAGGAGCCCTGCACATCGAGAGACAGCAACAAAAGGTAATCATTGTATTGTTAATCCAATAAGTATCCAGCTCCTATTACTGAAAGAACTCAAGCACGCTCCAGGAGTCTGGTGTTTGTAGGTCCCTGTTCTCCCTAGAAGAGTTCTTCCTAAATGACAGCTTGTTTGATTTCTCAGGGGACAGCCCCCCCCACAAGTTTAACAGCCTAGGAAAGAACCCACAGAATGGAGGCTCCATGCCATGGAAGATCTTAAGACTGTCACTGAGTTCAGGCCCACTTGCCCAAAGGCAAGAAATTACTAGGCCAGGTTTCAAGGTTCTTCCTGGTCTAATGACACCTGGAGTGCAGGTGTTATGCCACTTATGATTATTATTTATTGAACATTCTGCATATTTGTCATTACTCATTTATGTAGTTAACAAAGCAAATCCTAAATCTTATTCTGAAGAGTCTGTGTCCGTGTGGTTGCTCTTAGTGCAGTCTTTGTTGCCATTTTAGTAAGTCATTTCTCAGGCTTGAAGCAGGAGTATCTTGTAGGGGAATAGTCCCCCCCACCACACACACCCACACTTGTTAAGTCCCTTTTCTTTATATCAGTAATGGGCAATCTGTCCCCCATTGTCTTATTTGGCCATCCATCCATTGGTATGAGCAGTCTAGTGCTAAAACACCCAACCAACTTACGTCCACTACCCATGAATGAGACAGAACTCTGAAGGGAAATCAAAACACTTTGAGTGTCTGAACTGTAAGAAGAGGGACTGACTTTGTGATCATATGTCTCTTACTTTCACCACAGTAGTGAAATATGTATTGCTTCATAAAACATTACAAAGGCTGAAGTGCTTGAAGCACTTTTATTCCAGCACAAAGCACACACTGGAGTGCCTTATTGTAATTAAGAAATTGGACTCTTCAGGAGAAAAAAAATTAGTTACATTGAGCAATTGCAATTTTGCTGTTTACTCACTAGATGGTTGATGCTGCATTAAAAAAAAAGTGAATTGAGGTGTACTGATACAGCTGTGCCAGCTTAATGTAAGTAGGTCAGTGAGGTCACGGATCTTTTTCCAGTGCTGTGGTGTTGGGATCTCAGCACTGGGTTCCGAGCTCCTCAGTCAGTAAGGTTTCTAGAGCTTATATATCCATTTTATACTAATGTACTAACATACTAAGATGCCTCAGAGTAGGCCTAATGGTCTATCGATGCTCAAAAATCAGCACCTGGTCAGGACACTTGCTGCCCACCCTCCTCCCAGTAAATCTCCCAACCCCACCCCCGTTAGAGTTACATGTTCAGGTCTGGCATTACTCAGTTTTAACTTCCCCATATACCTGTCCCAGCCCCTCTTGAATCCCTCCACTGTATTAACAGCCACTAGTTCTGCAGACAGTGCATTCCAAGGGTCCACCACCCTCTCAGTGAAGTAACGTCTCCTAGTCTCCACCACTGAGCCTCCAGCCACCCAACCTCATTGAGTGCCCCATGGTAGTCCCCTCCTCCCTTAGCTGGAACACCCTATTTAGGCTGCCCCTATTTACTCCCTTTAGATATTTAAAGACCTCGATCATATCCCTTTTGTCCCTCCTTTCCTCCAGGGAGTACAAGTTGAGCTCCTCAAGTTTCTCCTCATAGGATGTTCCCCCAGACCCTGTATCTTCCAGGCTGCCCTCCTCTGGACCCGCTCGAGAAGTGCAATGTCCTTTTTCAAGTACAGGCGCCAAAACTGCACACAGTACTCTAGGTGCAGTCTAACCAGGCAGTTATACAGACAGAGAAGCACCTCCCATCTCCTTGAGGTTATCCCCCTTGTGATGCACCTGAGCATTTTATTTACTTTAGCCACAACCCTCCTGCACTGCTCAAAGTTATTCAATTTGGCATCCACAACCACACCAAGATTCTTTTCCCCTTCTGAAATTTGCAGTTTCTCCCTACCCAAAAAGTACTCATGAGCTGGGTTCCTAAGCCTCAAATGGAGAACACTGCATTTTTTGGCATTTAATTTCAGTTTCCATGTGTGTGACCACCTCTCCAGAGTCTCCAGGTCCCCCTGTAGGGCTCTTCTTCCCTCCTTCCCATCCACCACTACCCCCAGCTTCAAGTCATCAGCAAAGAGGCTCACCTCACTCCTGATACCATTCCTGATGTCTGAGATGTAAGCATTAAACAGGAGTGGACCTAGCACTGACCCTTGTGGGACCCCGCTAATGACGCTCTGAGGAGATGATACTTCTCCCCCAACTACTACCTTCTGAAATCTCCCAGTTGGCCAGTTTCCTATCCACCTAACCATCCTTTCCCCCACCCCTATTCCCCCAAGCTTGTCCAGCAACCCAGGGTGTGGCACTGAATCACACACCTTGCTAAAGTCTAACCCTGTTGTACAACTCCACAAAGTTATTCTGACATGATCTGTCCTGAATGAAGCCATGTTGGTGATCATCTAGATGGCCCCATGTTCTCCAGAAACACCTCCAGCCTCTCTTTCAAGATGGCCTCCATCATTTTTCCTACCACCAATGTCAGGCTGACAGGCCTGTAGTTACAGTACCTGGCTCTTCCTGTGAGCCACTTTTGTGGATAGGCATGACATGAGCCATTCTCCAGTCCTGAGGCACCCACCCCTTCTGAAGGGAGGAGATGTAAAGTTCCACAGAGGTACAGCAAGGACATCCGCCATCTCCTTCAGCACCCTGGGATGAAGGCCATCCGGACTAGGTGCATTATCTGTTTTCAGGGACTTAAGGGCTTCCCGCACCCTAACAATAGGAATTTCAACATCTGTGACCTCCCCCTTCCTCATTCCTAGCCCACTTCCCTCCATAAGGTGTTGACCCTCCATTGTCACTAGTGAAGACCAAGGCAAAGTATTCATTAAGTACCTCCACCTACTCCCCGACCTCCTTGGCCCACCCACTCCCTGATCTCAGTCTACTAGTCTGCCCCTTCACTTCACTTATTTCCCTGATATACCTAAAGAACCCTTTTTACCTGCTTCTAATCCCTAGTGCCAACCTCTGCTCCTTCCTTGCCTTGGCTGATCTCACCACCCTGGTTATCTTTTCATAATTATGAACAGATCCAGAAGCAAATGGTTTGATATCTTTTATTGGGCCAACATAGATGGTACCATCTATGTTGGTCCAATAAAGTGTATCAAACCATTTGCTTCTGGATCTGTTTTTACAAGGACCAATATAGCAACTAATCTATTTCTGTATTTTATAATTAAGCAGAGATAGACAGTTGGGAAGGGTATAACATGATAAATTGTCATGCCTTGGGTGCATTGTGAGACATGAGGCAAACCACCCAAGAAGTGATGATATCCCATGAGATACTACACTCTGGAGTGTATTATTGTGATTAAAAATGGCACCAAAGTATTAGGAAATGGCTGGACATGGTAATCACTGTTGAACAGTGATGCTGTAGTGAGATATCGTTATAGGGCAAAGATTGGTTTAAACAGTCAGCTTCCAGGATTTCTCCTATCCCTTTTATAATGTTATATACAATATACCACACATTGGGCAAAATTCAGCCATCTAACTGGCTGAAACTCATCACATGGTGTCCTGTTATTTCAGCACAAGTGGACAGCTTGACACTTCCTGCTGATTATTCATTAAACGTATTGACTTTTTACTCTGTTGGGTGTATTGCATAAGCAAAATGACCACCACCAATGTGTCCATTCAGGCAGAAATATAGGGACTATGTAGGTTGCATCATGTCTCACAACATACTTGAGGCACCTGTGTATTGCAACACAGCTAAACACCTCTTTGGGTGTCACTGCTTACATACTGCTGAAACTGTTTCATACGGTGTCCTGTAGTACTCAGTCACATTTAACTTTGATTGTTTATTAGAGTCGATACCAGCTGACACCTGTGATTCTGATGACAAGGAGTATCGCAAATTAATAATTCAAGTTGGACAAGAAAGTCAAGTTTCCTACTTAAACACATGCCAAGCTACAGGTAAAATAACTTGTTTTCCCTCTTGGAGCACCAGACTAACATGAAGGACTACGAAAAGTGTTTAAAGGGAACAGAAACACATCTGTTTACATTTTATAACATAACTGTAAACATGGCATGTGGGAAGTCTGTTTACTAACCCCGATGCTTTGTTTTGTGCATTTGTTTTGAGATAGTCCTGTTTTTCCTTATTTAGGGTCCCTTTTGAATACAGCCTTTATTCAGCACTGTATTCATTTTTATGTTGGCTCGTGGATGTGCAGCCAACATATTGCGGTATAGCAGATTTGGAGGCGGGGTCACTGTTGGGCAAATGCAAGGCACGCATCAGTAGGTGCGTCCCTCATTCCCTAATCAGCTTGCGCGCCAGTGCCACACTGTGCATACTTAATGTGGTGATGAGATCAAACAAAAGGTACGCTACAGTGCAAGCTAAGCTCGTCATAGGCAGCGGACCTCCCGAAGTGCTTTCCCTAGTGGTGAAAAACAAAATGAACGTGGCAGCACACTGCCTGCCATACTGCCGACTTCGGGGTGCCCAATCCCCCTGTCAGCATGCCCTGCCCTAATGTATGTGCTGACAAGGGAGCCCACTCCTTGCCAGCATAATACATCCCCCCATTTGTTATGTGCTGAGGGGGGTGCCCAGTGCCCCTCAGCTCTTGTCCCCCTGTTTTTGTTGTGTGCCGACAGGGGTGTCCAATCCCCCATTGGCTGCAGCATCCCCCAAAAAACATTAGGTGGCACACTGGGGCCCACCCAAGCGTGCCAAAGCCCCTGCAAAAAAACCATCCCCAATGTTTTTAACCTGTAAAAGAAAACGGTCCCTCGATGTCTCCCTGCCCCCCTCACAACCCGCGCCCACCCACTGTGCACCCTACCTCTCCACAGCCTCCCTCAACCCATACTTACCTCTGAAGTTGGGCACAATGATCTTTGGTGGACCATGAATACGTCTGTACTCTTCAAAGCCGACCACAAACTGAGGAAATGCTGTTAATCTGTATAATGGAATAAATAGGGTTTTTATCAACTTTGATGCATATCTCAGGCATTTTTTGGAATTTGGGCACCAAATTTTCAACATTGGGTTTTTGAGATGCCTCCTCATGAGTTCTGGCACTGCCATGGTGTTAATTGGTTCCAAAAGGTGATTTCGCAGTCCCTACGTGGAATCGCCTTTCAGGACTGATTAACAAAATGACAGTGCCACTGTTCATGAGGGGGCTCTCAAAAAACCTATATTGCAATTTTGGTGGGAAAAATCCAAAAGTGGTTGTTTTATCGAAAGTCGCTATGCTGTTTCCATGCACACTGTAACTTCATGAATTTGTAATATTTTCAATACAGATTTTCAAGATTGGCATTTTCCTACACCTCCTGATGAACAGTACAGCTGTCATTTTACATAACCTGGCCGAAATGTGTTTTTGCACGTCTGGCGCAGAATAGCGCAGTCGCTGTGCGAAATCAGTTTTCGGGACAGTTTGAGGAAATGAGAGTGACACTGTTCATGAGCAGAGGTCCTAAAATGCCTATGTTGAAAATTTGGTGCCGAAAGTCCATAAAATGATTGTGTTACAAGCGTGCGTTTCGCAGTTTCCACGCACCCTTGTAACTTGGCAAATTTGCAATATTTCCAAGCCAGATTTTCAACACACTGCCATTTTTCACACCTCGTTATGAACAGTACAGCTGTCATTTTTCACATCCTGTGCAAAATGTGTTTCCGTACCTGTGGTGCACAATGGCGTGGTAGCTGTGGGAAATCTAGTTTTGGGACAGATTAACAAAATCACAGCATCACTGTTCATGAGGTGAGGTCCCAAAATGCCTATGTTAAAAATGTGGCTAACAAACTCCCAAAAATAATTGCGTTACGGACATGTGTTTCGCAGTTTCTATGCATGCTCATGACTTCACCAATTTTTCATTTGTTTCACACCAGATTTTCAACGTTGCCATTTTTTAACGCCTTCTCATGGACAATACAGTTGTCATCTTTCACATCCTGCCCAAAATGTGTTTTCGTCCCTGTGTCGCCAAATGGCATAGCTGCTGTGCAAAACCACCTTTTAGCTAACAATCTGATTGTGCTGCTTTTTATGAAGTGGGCTCACAAAAAGCCCATGTTGAAAATCTGGAGTGAAAATACCAACACACGCCTACGGTGTTAGGGTTTCCAACTTTAGCACCTCACCCTGTAGAGACTGACAGGCGTCAAGGGTGTGACTTGGGATCATCGACTGTAAGGTTTACGCCATTCCACCCCCACCTCGCAGCCAATGACAGGCATCATGGTGTGCCTTGCACTGTTCAGCCACAAAGTTCATCCCATTCTCCTGTACTGCACCCACCTCAGTGTATTTCCTTCTGGAATGGGGTACGTATAATGCCCAAAGACCCCAAAGCACACCACGACACTTGTCAGTGTCTACAGGGTAGTGTGAGGTACAGTGCCATGAGCGTTTTAGCTGACGACCCACAGGCACACCCCAATGTCTGTCAGTCTCTACTGGGTGGGGTGGAGTTGGTGTCACTTCAATACTTCACTGCCATTCCTATTATGCGTCTCTAACTCCAGCATTACCAAAGCCAATGCCAGCGAGACAGCATTCGGCATTCACAAATGCTTGTTTAACTAGTGAGCAGCTGAACAACCCAGTGGCACGAGTTGAGTAGAAGCCCTGCATGGAAGCTTCATTGTAGGCTTCAGCTCAACTGATATCATCGGGTTCCTTTTCATGGCAGGCTTTAGCTCAGCTTATGTCACTGGGTTCTGTCGCATTGCAGGCTTCAGCTCAGGTGATGTCACTGAGTTCTGCTTCGTTGTAGTTTTGAGCTCGATGATGTCACTAGGTGCAGAAACTGCTAAATAATTAAATGGCTAAGAAAAAAAGCAACTTAACGAGGGACTCTAAACAAGGAAAAAACTAAGAGTGTTTCAGAACAAACACGGAACAGTACACTCAGGTTATTATACAGACTTCTCGCATGCCCAACTTAACAGTTATATTAAAACATGTAAACAAGAGGGTTTATGTTTCCTTTTTTCCCCCCACACAGCTTTTTACCCCTGGAATGGTGAGCAGCTCCTGTTCCACTATCTCCATGGCTGGGATCCACCTCCCCTGAAATTACCTTCAGAGAAAGTTCCCCACAGATTGACCTCTGTAGTAGGGCTGTAGGAGGGAAGGCCGCCCCCCTGACCTACTTATCCTGATGCTCTGGGTGTCCGGGGTGTAGTGCAGGTCTGGGGAGAGGTGCAAGGCTTCATAGAATCCTTGAATCCACTTTTTACATTTTCTCCTCTTGAGCTGCAGTGGCACGGGCTACTCATGCTCTTGAAGGTGGATGTGTGTCCCAGAGCCCTGGCCTCCCCCGACTTATGTATGTCATTCATGCACTGGTGCTGCCACCAGGCTTTACCCGGTGGCAATTAAGCACTGAGTTGGCACACCACCCCGCCCTGGAAATGGACAGCTGCCTGATCCACTCCTGGCCCTCTCCCCTTGCTGACTCCCAGTGACCCCAGCTGGTTCCTGAACTTGGATCACCAGCATGGTGAGAGGTAAGGTAGGGTGCACAGTGCCACAGCCCTCTCTGCCACCAGGCTGCCAAGGGTTAATGTTTCTTTTAATTTGCAATGTATTAAGAAGAAGAAGAAGAAGAGGAATGAGCATTTATATAGCACTTTTCATACACATTGTATCCCAAAACACTTTTACAAGAAATAAGAAACTGGTAGTGAAGTGACTGTAAATTATAGAAGCTTGACGGCAGAAAAGGACCATACCAGACCATCTAGTCTGCACCCCCCCCCACCTCTCCCTGTCTGCCAGCCCTAAATTGTGTTGTGGGATTCAGTATTGCACAAGGGAGCTGCAACATCTCATTGTGGGAGCTGTTTCTGTCTGATTTTGTAGCTGGGATACAACATCACAGGGAGGTTAAACGACTTGTTCAAGGCTGTGCAGAGAACTTGTAACCTCCTGTTTCATAGTGCACAGCTTCTGCCACTAGACCAGCCTGCTTTCAGTTCCTCAAAACCCAAGGCATGCAACTAGAAACACAGAAACATGTTAAGTTTGTTCTATTAGCCGAAAATATACTTATTTATACATGTAGCTTTCAAAAGGTTTACTTTTCTGAACTGGACTCTGTGCAGTGATGACAATGGTCTTACCACTGCTGAGCCTTGCCAGATACTACAGCCTTATCTTTCTAAACAAACTGGGGGATCTACAAGAAGCTGCAACTCTTTGACTCCCGTCCAAACCACGGACTTCACCACCAGGCTAATGACCATTTCCCCAGCATCATGGGACTGCAAATTCTTACTATGATAAAACAAGGGTGGTACATTTTCAAGTGACTCAGCACCTGAATCACAGGGTTTGCAAAGTGCCATTTCAGCAGAATCATAGGGGTTGCAAAGGCCCATTTCAGCAGAATCATAGGGGTTGCAAAGGCCCATTTCAGCAGAATCCATAGGGGATGCAAAGTTCCATTTCAGCATAATGATAGTGGTTGCAAAGTCCCAATTCTGCAGAATCATAGGGGTTACAAAGTCCCATTTCAGCAGAATCATAGGGATTGCAAAGTCACATTTCACAAGAATCCTAGGGGTTTCAAAGTCCCATTTCAACAGAATCATAGGGGTTGCAATGCCTCATTTCAGCAGAATCATAGGCATTACAAAGATATCCCCACTCACCACATTTCATAGAAATGAATGTGAGGGAAACATTGTTTTAGGGGTTCCTAGGGGTTGCAGTGGACACCGTAGGGGTTGCAAAGAAATCACTGGTGTCTCAACTGCAGCCCTTGGCTACCTGTAAATAATGTCCCTGAGCCCTGTTTACTTGTTCCCTCAGACTCGGTGAAATAAAGGAAAAATGTAAATAACACTGTGGCTCCCTCCCTTGAGCGAAATTCATCAGCACCCCTAGTGGGGAGTGGGAGTTTACAAAAGGGGCTTGTCCAAGCTTCCCTAACCACTGAAATTCCACCATGTGCCTTCCTGTTCTAGGGTTTCTGAGTCATTACTGTAACCTTTATTTAAGAAGGAGGACAGCCAATAAGATTCTTAGATAGCTAAGCACCATTTTATAATTTCTCGACAACTGTGCCTGTTTTACATTTTAACCAATTACAGCATACTAAAAGCAGTCCATGTGAAAATATAACAAGTTCTGTAACGCATGTCTTTAAGGTGCGGCTAAGAAGACTGAAGATAGAAACAGATGCCTGCCTTACCTCTGGGTGTCACAGATTGTTTGTTTCTTGATGTGGACAATACTCTTCATCTTTGGATTTCAACACCGTAAGTTCTGTATAATTATTTCAAATGGACAGTTGTATATCTAAAAATCCTGCAGTCAAGCAAGGCATGACCAGGTGTGAGTTATTATGGCTATAACACCATAGTGGGCTGGGTTTACAAGAGAATAACTGGACCAGGGGGTAATAAACACTGAGGCTGAAGGCCGAGGTATTTAGTAAACCCACCCCTGGTCTCGTTATTACCAAGGAAATCCATTATTAATGTTACTGCTATTATTCTGGAAAGATTGCATTATGGGGAATTTTTTTTGCAGTTCTGAGCAAGTCTGTGCTACAGTTGCAGTTTGCTTCTAAGAAAAGAGGCCTGCGTCCCTGCCTGTTTACTAATATTCCCCAATATCTAGCACATGCATGCTTGAAGTCCGCCACTGTTTTTGCCTCCACCACTTCAGCGGACAGTCTGTTCCAGGCATTTATTACTCTTTCACTGAAGTAGCACCGCCTCACATCCCTATTAAACTACCCCCCCCAAGTTGTGTCGCATGCCCCCTGGTCTTGGTACTCTTTCTTGTTTGAAAGAGATTTCCCTCCTGCACTGGGTTCACCTCTGTGAGGTACTTGTAGGTCTGTTTCATGTCCCCTCTCACTCTCCTCTCCTCCAGGGTGTACATGTTGAGATCCCACAGCCTCTCCTCATAGGGCTTCTCCTGCAGCTCCTTCACCATTTTATTTGCTCTATGCGGGACTGCCTCCATTCTGCCTATGTCCTTTCTGAGGTGCAACCTCCAAAATCAGTTATGACAATCCCATGGTTCCTTCTGGCTTAGCAACTGTAGGTACCTCTCCCCGTCCGATTCTCTGCTCCTGGGTTCCTATGTCCTAGGTACATGATTTGGCACTTTTTGGCATTGAACCCCAACTTCCATGCTCTTGACCACTCCCCAAGTTTCCCAAGATACCTGTGCATTCTCTTTACTCCCTCCTGATTGTCCACCCTATCACAGATTTTGGTTTCATCTGCAAAAAGGCATATCTTCTCTTCCAGTTCTTCTGGTATGTCTCTTATGAAGACACTGAAGAGGACCTGTTCCAGTACTTAGTCCTGCAGCAGCCTGCTGGACAATCTCTCAGTAGGGTGAGTGCCATTAACCACCACTCTCTGTCTCCCATCCCATTAACCAGTTTCTAACCCAATTCACGGCTCCACCATGGCAGGGTCCTAGCAGTAGTGTGCCAGGCCATCACAGCGTAGTCATGATTTCACCAGCCCCTGTTTTTGCTGGGGGGCTACACCATGCCCCCCTTTCTAATTATTTCAACACTGGGGGGGCTCAGAAGGGGCAGCAAATCTAAACATCAGTGCTGTGGTGCCCCGGTGCTGTAATGCTGGTGCCCTAAAGAAATGTAATGCCCAATTCACCACTTTGGGCCCTACCCCTAAGCTGCTCAGTTTCTCTATCTGTCTTCTGTGTGGCACAGTGTCAGAGGCCTTGCTAAAGTCCAGATAGGCCATGTCCACTGCCCAGCCCTAATCTATTTCCCTTATCACCCAATCAAAGAAATCAATCAGATTCATCTGGCATGGCCTCCCTCCTGTGAACCTTTGTTGCCTGTGGTTTTGCAGCCCATTGGATTCAAAATACTCTGCCAGCCTCTCCTTAAGCAGGGTTTCCATTAATTTCCCCACCACTGAAGTGAGATTGCTCATCCTATAGTTGCTATCCTCTTCCCTGTTACCGCTTTTATTTCTCTCATGGTTTCTTCTGGGCTGACGTTGCACACTCCAACATTTTCATGCAAAATGTAGCCTGATCCCCAGGACGCATCTGGAAATGGTTACCAGCTCAGTCTGTCTTTCCTGGTAAAACCTTTGAAATAGAAAAAAATCTCAAAACACTTCACATAGGAAACAAAACAGGAAATATAATAATTACAAAGATAAATATAGAATAATGTAAGGGGGTTTATATAATATGAGGGATTTTTTACACACCCAAGGTGCGTTGTGCCACATAAATCATGAGAGCAAAGGCAAAACACACAAAAGGTGAGTAAACAAAATGAGTTTACTAGAGATCAAATAAGAAAATTACGCACACATGCATTCTCATGTCATCGGTATTCAGTAGAAGGATACGCCTGACTCACGGATACTTGTGCTGAATTTTTTTAATCGATACACGAGGTTAAAGCATGCATGCAGGATCAGCAAGGTGCAGCAAAGATGTGCCCCAACGTTTTGCGCTTACGCACTTTGTGAAGGTGCTGCCATGTTTGCTTCAGTCCCAGCTTATATAGGAGATCTATTTAAGGGACAGCGGCATGATGGCAATGAGATGTAATGAGCACACCGTTCTAAATACTTTATATGTGACGACAGTGTGACCAGGAGCTCCTGCCACTCTTGAGGACTGACCTTTTCTTAAATCTGCTGCAACAGTTCTTCTATTTCTAAGCCTAATCTATCCTTTACTATTTCTAGTCCATGAGGTTGGCCACCTGTGGGCACCCCTTTCTCCCTCCCTTGACTATGCTACAGTGTCCTCTTTAATTTTCCTTTTCCCTCTTAGGTCCTCGTACAGGGAGGTTACTGTAGTGACCTCAGGGTGTACGTAAAGCAGATTGTGTTTATTGTTGTTGGATTTAGTATGTCATAGCACTATGTCAAAATACAGTATACAGTAGAAGCCGCTTAAGTGGGATGGCTGGGTGGAAAGCCGATCATCCCACTTCAGCAGGCGTCCCGCATAAACAAAGTTAGTGATTTTGAGCTTTAGGAATAGAAACAACATTACCCCCCATCTCCATAGGTACATAAATATATGTACACTATTTCGCTTGTGTGTTTGTGGCTTTATATATTTTTTTTGCTTACGTAACACACTCGTGAATTTTTTTTTTGTTTTGTTATGCATGTGTAACACACTCGTGATATAAATTTTTTTTGTTTTGTTTTGTTATGCTTGTGTAACACACTCGTGATTTTTTTGTTTGTTTGTTTTTGGCTTT
The DNA here is from genome assembly GCA_016271365.2 of Neoceratodus forsteri. Classification (NCBI taxonomy): domain Eukaryota; kingdom Metazoa; phylum Chordata; order Ceratodontiformes; family Ceratodontidae; genus Neoceratodus; species Neoceratodus forsteri. Next base: position 69,494,192 of record JADMNL010000035.1, read on the forward strand.
AAATGATGTGGTAAATTCAAAGCACGATGTACGTTTTAGCAGCAGAATCTTCTCTGCTCCTATCATCCAGCAATACTGACTTAGCTTTAGTAACGTATGTGAATGCAATTACTGATGGGTCTGCTGGTTCTTCACTTGTAAGTACTGATGAGTGTGACGGTCCAGCAGTTGACAGGTGGAAGAAGTCTGTTATGCTTCTCTGCTTGCATTCTTTGACAGCTTGAGCCTGCAGGGAGTGTTTGATCTCAAACAGCTGCTCCCAGGCTCCAGTCTGGCCGCGTTGTTGGCACCACTCCATAGCGATTCTGAGCCCAGCTAGCGCATCGACGGTGGTGACTGATTTTGCTCCACCATCCTCATCATCAGCATCGCCATCTGCGTTGTCATTCTGAGTTTCTGCATTTTTAAAAACTGCAGTCACTAGCTCCCCATCTGTTAGTTCGCCGACTGTTGATTCCTCGTCATCTATGCCTACAAACTCTGCAAACACAGTTGCATCCATAAATGATGGCATGACTACATCTTCCAGTACAGCAGCGGCTGTTGGGGCATTGTTGGTGGCAGTTTCAGAGCAGCAGTCAAATCCAGCTTTGTTGAAACAGTTGGCGATTGTACTCAGCTTCAGTGCCTGCCATGGTCGATGTAACATGTAAACAGCATCCAGTAAATTTACCTTGCAGGCAATTTCAGCAGCGTGTGCTGTCTCACCCTCATCAATGCTTGCCACATTTAATGAACTTAAGCCATTTGCTAAGATCATGTGGGTGAGCGGAACAGCTGTCGACAAACAATACAATTTTTCTTTTGCTCCTTCGGAGTTCAGAGTCCCAACTCATCTGCCATTCATTGAAGGTAGCACTGGTCATTCAGGCATTGCAGGAGGACGTGTAAATCACTGGCAGCACATGAACATCCCTGGGAAAGCAACATGGGCATTTGCTTTTACCAATCACTAGCAATTTTTTTTTTTCAGTCCCGGTCTGATTTGCACAGCACAGGACTGATATGCGGTCTTTGGCTTTCTTCCCGCCGGTGAGTTCTTGGTGTTTCAGTGCATGCCCTCGGTCAGGGTACCCACGGTAAAATAGACCTGTTTTGTCAGCATTGAAAACATCTGGGGGTGGGTACGCTGCCAAAATGCCTGGGAGGACATCTATAAGCCAAGCCTGTGCATCCTCCTTCTCACCATGTTCACACTTGAAGACAACCTGGTGTCTCAGCTTCCATCGAGACAGCCAGCCATCTGTCGCTTCAAATTCAGCATGTCCCATTTGTGAAGCCAACTCTACTGCCTTTGCTTTCAGCATTGGGCCTGAAAGTCTAGCTCCCTTATCAAGGGCTTGTGTCAGCCACAACATCAGGGCATCTTCTACATTGTGGTCTTTTCCTTCCCGCTTGTGCTTTCTGGTGGGATTACTGTTCGACCGCCATTCAGCAAGGAGAGACTCTCTATTCTTGCTTATCCTTCCTGTTTGACTTTTTGAAATTTTGAATTCTGCCACCACAGAGGACAGTGAGTGGCCTGGGCTGTTCAACGCCTCCAGAACTCGCACTCTGTCAGCCAAGGTGAGTTTGTTTCTTGGAAAAGACATGACAGAGAGTGATGCAGTTGCAATCAGGCTGGTTAACAGATCCAAAAGAACTGAGCACAAACACCTTCAAGCGACGTGAAACAGACAGCTCAGGTGATTGCCAAAGGAGTTCATAATTACAGGAGCAATTAACAGGTGCTTACAAGGCAAGAAAAAGGTCAGAGTCATTGAAGAACCATCCCACTAAAGCGTAATTATGGTAATCTAGTGTCCCACATAAGTATTAGAAGTCTAATGCACTTAACATTGAATGGAATCGGATTTATGGAAAACGTCCCACTTAATCAGGCGTCCTGCTTATCCGCGTCCCATCTAAGTGGCTTGTACTGTATACCTTAAGTTTATGAAACCTGTAATGTTGAAAATACCACGGCACTAGGTGTTTTTCATAATGGTAAAAAGTACTAGGTGACTATTATAGAAATTAAGTTAATTGTGCTATTTAAATTGCTTATAAATTGATGTAAGATGAACAAGTCTGAAATGTCATGGTGATTTGCGTATATCCCATGATGCATTGCATTATGGCCATATATATGATGTTGTATTTCTTTGAAACTTGATTTCTTGCCAATGCCTTTTGGGGGTAGCTGTTCTTTCAGTGATTCTGCATTGAGGTTCTTTGTTTGTAGCTTGTTTTGTTTTTCTTCTTTTTGAGCTCCCACTACCCAAGCAAATAGGGCTTGTATAAGGGTTATGGGTACATGTTAGCTAGTAGATTGGATTACAGATTAGTCTCAGTAGGTGCTGGATAAGTGCGGAGAATGGACATTCACAGCCTGTTACTGCAAACTGATGTACTGAAGAAGAAATATGGCATTGTAGAAGCTTATTTCTTGTATTTTGAATAAACATCATACAGAGATTGTGCGTTAAACTTGGGAGTTCGGTGTGTGGCCTATCTGTTATCCCACAGACAGGTGCTAAAAAATAAACAAGGCACTTGTGATACAGAATATCAAAACATGAAACTTAAAACAGCTGAAAAATATACTGTTTAATTATACTTAGTCACAATATCCCTGTATTATAGTGGGTCAGTCCCATTTCCATTGTATACAAATCTGGTGCGTAATGTGATTTTCTACAGTACCTCATGGTACTATTACATATGATAGGGATCAGAGGTATGATATCGCTGAGACCTATAGATGAAAACGAGAAAGAAAAAAAAGCTAAGAAAAAACATTCATTGGTCCCATGCATAACTCAGTATTTCATTTTGGAAACTATCACTGTTATGTCAATAAAACATTTGCTCTCATTGACAGTCAGGCTGAGATAATAAAAAGGGATGGATAACCCTGTTGTTTAGATCTCGTGGGGTAGTGTCCCTTAGCTTAAAGATCTAACGTGATTTGCACTGTGCCATGGTATCATCACTGTCTCCACCACGTGCTTCCAGTGGACACCCTTTCTCCTTTCTATACCTGTAAAGGTCCACTGGTGGAGGCCTGTGTTCACTGGGTAGTGAACTCACTCTGCTGTGATATAGTCATGGTTGTGGCTGGCTATTGCTCACATGTGGTCGCCATCCCTTTCTTTTAATTTTTATTTTGTTTTACCCACATAATATGAACCACAAATGCACATCTCTAGATACACAACATAGGCAGAGTCACAATTTATAAACCATCTAATGGACAGAATGTCTCTATTACTGGGATTAATAAAAATGACAGTATTATTGATTACATCAAAGCATTTGCATCGGTGACATTTGCGACATCCAGCAGGTTGGACTGGAAGCCATATACTCGGTTGAACTATAGGTTGCATGCCATGAGTGGATTGATCTCCAATGTTCTTAGGGTGGCGATATACCACGTTTCAGATACAAAGCCTCATGGTCTCGGCTTGGTTTGCAAAATGGGCCAGTTTTTTCTGCTGATGCCTTCAACCATCAAAGCTTCAGTGGTGAAGGTTATACCAAAATTTAGTCAGTTAGTGCACTGTTGTTTGTTTTGCCTGGGAGACAGGAGTGACTCCCTTGAGGTTTTAGCTGCTCTAGTATATGCCGTATACACATCCGTGGATCTGTAGCCCCTGTCTTTTAATCTGTTGCCCAAAGTGGCAGCACTGTGTTCAAAAGTAGTCTGTGTACTGCAATTACACCTGATCCTTACAAAGTGGCTTTTAGGGATGTTTTTACTGATGTGACAGGGATGACAGGATGAAGCCAAAAGGACTGTATTGCTGTCAATGGGTTCATGATCGAGAGCAGTGTCAATTTCCTGAGCTCTTTTTTTTTTTGCGCTGGCTTCCCAAGGCCCTAAGTGGGCTCGCCAGGCTCTGACAGCTACACCCTCATACTTGAGCTTTCCCTCCCAAGTGGGGCTGCCGGTAGGTGCACTCTGGTGGCCAGAGGGGACAGCAATGGAGCTGGCTCATTTGGGGGGGTGGCATTTTTTTTTTGAGCTGTAAACCCCAAGGGGGTGGGAATGTGCAATGATGACCTGCATCCACCCCACCTCCGAATATGCAGACGCTGACCACTGTGGAACTCCTGGCTTCCACCAGGGGTCCATCATGTGATGGACACTCAACCCACCTCCCCCTGCAGTAGGACAGCAGTCCACCAGATGCTCAATCCTACTCCTCCAGCTGGCCCACCGACTCCCAGATCCATTCCCAAACCCCGGTCATCGGCGCCACAGATGGCGATCGTGCCTCTGCACCAGCGGGCCGGGTTCAGAGCTGTTTTTTTTTTATGATGTAGATATCAAAAAATGAAATAGAGGATAAACTGTAGTTGACACAGAAGTGTAAATTTGGATTTGTGTAGTCCAGATAGTTCACAAACTCAGATAGTTCTGGCTCGGTCCACTGCCACACCATTAACACATCATCCATATACCTTCTCCATAACACAATTTTTTTGTTCATAAAAGCATTAGAGTCAACATTATACAGGCATTGCACTTGAAAGCCCTGCACAAAGTCAGACGGACAGCAGAGAGTGGTTCACAATGAGTGGTAACAGGGGCACCATGGTACGTTCTATGAAACTGATGGTGAGAGGGGTTCAAAAAGGAGGTCAGGCAGTACTTTTATATAAGTTAATAGGGAATTTAAGGGGTGTCTCTTATGGTATAAGAGGCACTGAGCATGTGGTTTGGGCAAGAGAACCGCAAAGTGAAGCTGAGTGGTTCTGTCTGCCCAAACCTCACAAGAGATATCTCTCCTACCATACGTGACTCCCCTCAGAGGTCCTATTAACTTATTATAAATCACTCAAGTTTAGTTTGAGTGATTTATAATAGGTTTAGAGACTTCTTTTTTTAATGTACTAATGCCGTCCTCACGGCCAGCACTGAAATGTAATGCTCTCCCCTAATGCTTCCACATGAGAGCACACCGAACACAAAGGATAAGTGTTACAGTGGATCTCTGTGCTGACTAGGTGAAACCATCTTAGTGATTTATAATAAGGAGGGTGGTGAAAGACTGGAACAAACTCTCAGAAGAGGCTGATGCAGTTGGGGAGACCAAAGGGGATGGGGCAGATGTGGAAAAGGTGCAGATGGAGACAGTTGGGGGAGGGAGGGGAAGAAATGTGGCCTGACAGGGGCACAGTCCCATAACTAGGCAGGCTTGGGCAGATTAGCTGGGATGACAGGACATCTGTCGAAATGTTCCATGTTTCTACGTTTCATCTGCTTTCAATTTTGCAAAAAGATGTTTCCAAAAATAGTACAGTAGGTAGGAAACATGCTCTCATAAAAATGTGTGTTAATTTCTTCCATAATCAAATGTGAAATTAAGTGCGATAGTATGTTGAAACTGTTTCTGTTCCTCGTTTAGTATCAAAAATGGATAGACGGATCAGAGAAATCAACGTGACACAAACAGAAGTCCAAGTTATCCAAGGAAATGGTAAGATTACTATAGGTACTATGGATGAGATAAGACACCCTAGAGTTTAATGGGTAACACTGCTTCCACTTCTTCAGGGGAGCTATTCCAAACTGCCTGAGCTGCACAGCAGGTGGGGCTTCCACCAACAGTGGAAAGGATAGCAGATGGTCCTCTTGATTTTTATTAGAACTAACAACTTGTTAAGCCCAGTTATGCCCAGAAAGCTGAAGCTGCCATTGCTTGTTATACACGGTTATGATGTCACACCCAAATATAACAGATATTGCTTATACTACCTCTTGCACTTTGAAGCACCATTCATCTGCTGTCAATTGGTGAAAAGGATGGTGTTGCCAAAAATAGCACAGCACTGTAGGTTGGGTGTTTGTTCTCACAAAAATTTGTGTTAATTTCCTCTGAATTCAAAATGTCAAATTAAGTGAGATAATATATTGAAATTGTTTATGTTTAGTATCAGACATGAATAGACTGATAAAGGAAATCAACATGACACGAAAAGGAATCCAGCTTGTCCAAGAAAATGGTAAGGTTACCAATATTTTTATCCCAGCAGCTGAAATACAGTATGAAAGTAAATAGGCATAGAAAGACTGACAGAACTGTTTTTTGTTGACAATAAGAATTAACTTTCATTAAACATGTAGTGTGGCTTCTATATGTAATAAATTTCAGTCTTGATAAGAGTATGTTTTTTTTTAAATGGATGTTATTGCTTTTTTCCACTCCCCCTAACTTGGTGAGCCATACTCTCCTTGGCCTTTCCACAACCCCGACTTCAATGCCATCACAATGCCATCTACCTAGAGCAGTTGCCTCTGATGTCTAGTTACCCACCACTGATCCTCTCCTTGGTCCTGAAACTCCTCTGGGTGTAGTAACCCTCCAGGAACTGAAACCTGCCTCAACACTTTTCTGTCCATGTCGGGGGGGGGCACAGAAGTGATGGCACTTGCACTGGTACTGCATGAGGAGAATCTGGTGACAACGTCCACCTGCCTTGCCCTGCCATTTTGCTCGGTGCATGTTTTTCCACACAACTCTGACCCTGTGGGGGTGCCACCCAAGCCGGGATGCCAGCAGATCAGTCAGAAGGGAGCTAAGGCCAAGCCCACCCACTGCTCTCTAATTGGTTCTCACTAGCATGGAACTGGATGCATGACACCATTATGTCATGCATCAGTGGTCTGCATCTTCCAGTAGCTTGGCTTCCCCCTCCCTATTTAGGATCACATATTTACACAGTTCCATTCCTCTGGGCCACCAGGGATGGTAAAGCACCATCAGGAGCCACCCATCCTCCCACCCGATGGCAGGACTAATTACATTCAACATTGCCTCTGCTGTGTGATACGGGATGCTGTAGGCTTGGGACACTGACACAGATCATCAGCGTGGTAAGTGACTATGCTTACAATCAGGCTATTTGGCAGCACTGACACTAAGTTATTAAAAGCAGCAGTGCAATGAAACTGGGCAAAAAAAAAAGAAATGACCCACCCTTTTCATAATGTAACCCTTGGCCCCTGCTCCTTATTTCAACAAGGACAATACTTCTTTTCCAAAAAGAAATGGTCATTTGGATTTCCACTCGCTCCTGCACTGGGGAGTTTTGGATACTTTTCAGGCAGGCAGCAGGCAACTACTCTCAATCCCATAAGGTGATTGGTTATTGAGGAGGCTACCCCTCTACCTTCCCTGTCTAGGGGTTTGATGGAAATTTGTCTCTGAGAAAGGGTAAGGACACCAACTCAACTGAGCAGCAATAAAAAGGCAGGGTGCACACACACTACCTTATTTTTTGTAGATTGAGATTCCACTGGTGATGGCTGGGTTTCCATCGAGATGCAGGCTGGATCAGACTTTTCCTCCCCTCATGACTAGTGGCACAAGCTCCTCTCTGAAGTCTGGAAAGCAGTTTGGTTAGGGCAAAAACACAGCATACCATTGCAGGACTCCAAAAGATTTGGCCCAGGCAGGAATCGGATGCAGTCAGGCATTTTAATTTTTTTGTCATAAAAGCTCAAGCTAAACAACAAACTCCATGGAGTGGTACACTCAATTCATTTTTACAGTTTCACTCTTCTACATCTGAGAGCCATGGTACAGTCACTTGGGGGACCTGGGTTTTGAACCTGGATCCTCCACACCACATCCCTTACTGTTGAGCCATAAGGGGCTCTGAATTTCTGTAGCACACTAGCAGTGTTCCCAGGTCAGTCACTACTTCTCTTGGTCCCTGCCAGTGGGAGCAGGGTGCACTCTCACACTAAACCTTGTGACTCCTTCCTCAAAAGGGGGGGAGTTCTCACTCCCAGGACACAGTCCTTTCCACCAGGTGCCAGCCTGCCTGCCGATCCTCGGGCAGGGTTTGCACAGAATGGCTGCAACCCATGATCTACCTCCTCAGGAATTCTCCACAGCAGCCCTTCACATATTTTTGGTGGACACTCAAGGGCATGGGGGCCTGTGCTGCCACAGCAGCCCCTCCAAAGTATTGCTGCCACCACGAACCTCAGTCCCTCTCGTGGCAGCCACCTCATGGATCCTCAGACCAGTGGAGCCAAATGGGCTCCTGACAGCTTTGCTCTCTCTCTTTTGGCTCTAGGGCTTCCTCCCTTATCCCCATGGATGGCATGTAGGAATGGTGCCAGGGGCCAGGGGGCAGCCCCCTCACCCCATCCCTGTGCCTACCTGGCCCCGACTGGAGGCATTCCCCTCAGGCCTTGGAGCTGGCACCAGCCGCACCTTACCTCTCGACAACTCTCCTCTGACTCTCCCCAATGGCTTCTCCCCACGCTAGCAGGTGCTCGAATTTGCCCACATGCTCACCAAGCCCTTCACCCTGACAGGCCTGGCAGTGTGAACATTCCTCCTGATGCCAACAAGGGCATCATTACTAGTAACCCCCCTAATTTGGCATTGGGTTACAATTATAGAAGATCCCAGACCTCTTCCAGTTTTATATGGTGGTAACATTTTTAATTCCACCAAAATTTGAGCATTTTATAAATGTTTTCATTTAGTTTCTTTCTCAGGAAAAAAAATGGCTGCCACATTTGCTAGAAATACCACTGCAGACATGGCAAGGGTTAGGATCATGAAAATAAAATAAAAAAACTTATGGTGCACATCATGGGAGGTACACAGAAAAGTAGATTTGACAGGTATGCTAAAATTTTTATTTATTGTAGCTGAAACTGCATTTTCTGAAAAACATGTTTTGTTGCACTGCTGCTTTAAAGGAAAACTTCATGCAAACATTATAAAAACACACGTTGTGCATCGGGTTTTTGTTTGTCTGATTATTTCTGGCTTTAATTTCCCTGTGTCTGTGGCAAGTGTTTTGTTTGCCTTTTTGTTTACTTTTCCCTGACAGTTTCATGACCCTGGGGGGTCACCATCTGGGAATAATGTTAGTTAGACCTAAGACTTTAATGCCATGTGTACAATGCTGCATCACTCTTGAATGTGCACCGCTCCCTTTCTGCTGCACTATCTGCTACTACAGCAATTATCTGTTTACACATCCCACCCTTGCAGTTCTGCAGGTTGCACTGTGTAGGGGCTGTACTTGGAGTGGGTTGGGTTGTTTGTATCAATATGGGCAGTGACGTGCTGCCCACACCCCGGACACATCTGCCCTGTTACAAACACTTCCTGAAATAATGCACACTGACCTCAGTTTGATGTGTAAATTCTTTTAATGGACCAAATGGTTCACAAATATTCCACTGCTATTGTTCACTGTTCATTCACAGGCTGACACAAATTGCTGGTTGGTCCCTCCTATTTCCTGGTTCTGGAAAGAGAGACTCACGGGACCAGCAGAGGATGCTGTGAGGGAAGGCTTCACAATATGGAGTAAGCACAGCAAAGCATTTACAATGCCAGTTAATGCACTCGTTCTGATACAGGTCTGCATGCTTGACATGCAGAAAAAAAAGGATCCAAAGCACACTTACAATGCTCTAGAAGGTGTTTACAAAACCAGCTTTGCAGTGCATCATCCTGTGTACATGGGTTGATGTGCTGCAAAGTCAGCAGTGTGAACAAGGCTTTAAAGGTGGTTAACTTTCCCAAGCAGTTGCAGTTGGATGTTATGACTAGATTATAACCAGGATACTGGGCTTTTAGTTCTAGTCCTAGGTCTAATTGACATAATCTCCAGAGGCATTCTGGGAAAATTTCAACAGCTCAAAGGCAATAAATGAAGCCTGCATAGCTACTTCCAGGGGCCATAAAACTGGCAGGGAAAAGTAACAAACTCTGGTCAGAGCCAATAGGGCTGCAGGAGAGAAATCTGGGTTAAAAATATTGAAAATTATTTTTCTTTTTATATTTTCACACCTACTTTTCAACACAGCCTTGTGATGAACCTGCCTCATAAATAAGGTCAGAGAAAATATTCAACTTCTGGCCTAAAGAATATGAGGTGCTCTCGCCACACCAGAGTCAGATGTAACTAATACTGCTGCTATTACATAACTGCACATGTGTGATACTTGTGCATGCACAGTTTGCCTTATTGTCAGCCATAACATGGCAGCACTGACATGACTACATGTGCACTATACTCACATATGCATAGTTTAAGTCAGCACCGGTAAAAGTAAGACCCCACTGAAAATGAGACACTGCATCTTAGCCAGTCTAATGTGTATGAGTACACTGTAGAAGTGGGTAAAATTAGGACCCCTCTCAAAATGAGATCCTGCATCTGTGTCAGTACATTGCCAAAATGGATAAAAGTGTGACCCACTAAATATGACATACTGCATCTCAGCCAGGCTATCTGGCTGTGTCAGTACATTGTAATAATACTATAATACCATCAAGAGGTTCTGGAGACATGTGAATATTGAGAGCAAAGCTTGAGAAATGTCAACATTTTTCCAGAGCCTCTGTGATATGTTGCAGGTGAGTTTTATTATTTAAAATAAATAAAAAGAGCCTTAATGTTTGTTATAGCGATTTTACTGACAGGCATAATGATGTCAGTTGTGCACATGTATTGATTTGAGCATACAGGAAAATGTACAGGAGTTTTGTCCCAGTTTTACATGAAAAATACAGAGAAAAGGAGGGTGCCCTACAGGGAAATGCTTTGTTCAATCTCGGAACACTACAGTTGACACCGCTATCATTCTTTGTAATTCCCTAGGATGCCCCTTGCAACCTTTGAAAACCCTAAAAGATTAGCTGCCTAGCATTTATTTACCCTTCCTACAAGTATAAAACCACAAGAGTTCCAGTTGCCCCCTAGTCAGCCATATCATGGCAGCACTGACATGACTACATATGCACCATACTCACATATGCATAGTTTACATCAGCACCGGTAAAAGTAAGACCCCACTGAACATGAGATACTGCATCTTAGCCAGATTAACATGTATTAGTACATTGTAGAAGTAGGTAAAATTAAGACCCCTCTGAAAATGAGATCCTGTATCTCATCAAAGCTATCCTGTGTTAGTACATTGCCAAAATGGATAAAAGTATGACCTGACTGAATATGACAAACTGCATCTCAGTCAGGCTATCTGACTGTATCAGTGCATTGTAACAATGCTATAATATCATCAAGAGGTTCTGGAGACATGTGAACACTGAGAGCAAAGCTTGAGAGATTCCAGCATTTTTCCATAGCCTCTGTGATATGTTGCAGGTGAGTTTTACCATTTAAAATAAATAAAAACAGCCTTAACATTTGTTATAGTGATTTTACTGGCAGACCTAATGAAGTCAGTTGCACACATGTATTGATTTGAGCATACAGAAAAATGTACAGGAGTTTTGTCCCAGTTTTACATGGAAAATACAGGGAAAAGGAGGGTGCCCTACAGGGAAATGCTTTGTTCAATCTGGGAACACTGCAGTTGACACATCTATCATTCTTTGTAATTCCTTCCCTAAAACATTAGCTGTCTAGCATTTAAAACCCTTTCTACAATTGACTAAGACTGTAATTTGATACTACTCTGCAGTTAGATGCTGTTATCTGTTGAATGTCGTGTCAGTAAATTATTAGTCTTCAAAGATAGCAAGTCACATTGCAATAAAAAACAAGCTGAGAAAACAGTGTTGAAATTGATCTATTCAACAGCCTTCTTGCATTAGCTCTAAAAATGCTATTTACCAAGTTGGATTCAAAAGAAAACATGTGTTTCTTGTACTCGCTGAAGCACTACAAGTCTGGAGAGGAGAGGTGATTGTCAAGAGCATTTGTTTCTTAATCCTTAGGCTGCCAAAAGAACTAAAATGAATCTATTTAATTGAGCCCTAGACAGATGTTCATTCTGCAGCACTGCAAGGGTTAAATTGAAGGGCTGCAAAGACATGGAAGGATCATTCGAAAATGCCAAAGGAAGTGTTCTACACTCTGAATCCGGTAGCTCATTTTTAGAGTTGACGCAAGAGAGCTGCAGGCTCCACCTATCTGCAGCCCTAAAAAAGCAACCTTGCCACAGATACAGGGAACAGAATACCAGAAACTATAACAGAGACAAAAACTCGATGCACAGCATGTGTTTTTATCATTTCTGCATGTAGTCACACTGGCCAGCTTGTTAAGGCCAGCCACACAGGCCCATACCTTGAGGTCTGCTGATAGAGCTCTTCTAGACATACCAAGGTGTGCTACTAAAATGGGCAAGCAAGCTTTCACGGCATCTGCTCCCAAACTCTGGAACTCACTGCCAGTGTCTGTAAGGTACTCCCAGTCACATCAGGTTTTTAAGAAGGAACTTCATTGCTTCCTCATGGTCACAGACAAGTGCATGTGTAACTAAATACTTATGGTTATCATGGCATCTGTGTACAATCTGTTCACTAAAAATACCACCAACAGCTTAATCTGGTTCAAGGTCAGTTGGCATTCATCTGTATCCCCCTCCCACCAGGTCGTGCCTGAAAATAGGCAAGAACTTGTCTAGTGCACTTAAGCGGTCAACAAAAACTAAATAAATAAATTTACACTCTTATTTATGATGCCTGTCACCTGAATTGCTTTTACTCTGCATTGTTTTATGATACTGTGATTTTGTCTACACCACTGTTTGATGTTTTGTACTGCTGTATTACTTGTAATTGCTGTTCCTCTGTCTGTAATTCTCTCTGGTGGTGCCTGAAAATAGGTAATGATTTTGTCTAGTGCACTTACCCGGTAAACAAAAACTAAATAATAAATAAATAGTTTTCCTTTAAGCAATAACGCATGACAGAGCATGTGTTATGCAAGCAATAACATAACAGGGCGTATGTTCATCATGGAATATGTGAACGTCAATTGCCTTCAACCACCTGAGAAGTCCATATATCCAAGTACAAATGCACACCCTGGAATTTGTGATTGCACTTGTAAAATGACTTTAAAACACTTGATCAAAACAAGCTTGTTCTGAGGTCATGGGGAATTGAGATTTGTGATTAATCTAGAGTAATTCAAAATCACACACTTTTGGAATTCTGTTGTGCTGACCAATCATATCACTTCCGTTTCCCAAGTCATTTCATTTATTTATTTATTAGAATCTCGGAATTGCAAACCTTTGAGTCAGATTCATTTACAAAAGCTCCACATTTTATAATGTGGGCTATAAAATGGGTAAGAGAAACCAAGCTATGTGGTTGGTCAGATGTGTGCACATGACTGTGTTGTTCCAGCCCAACAGCAAAGATAAGAAATTCTTAACTTTTTGAACTTCTTTACTCAGTTAAAAAATAAATCAGGGGAGCATTTTATAACCGCAGTAAGGCACTCCATGGTGAAGTGTCGTTATCACAGGCTTCTCAGGCATGTAAGGCACTAAAATTTACCTCCTGCTTAACTTCCCGAGACAAGTCATTATCCCACATTATGATATGCATTGATATTGACTAAATAACAACATGACTCAGGATGTGAGATTAGAGTTGTGAGGGTACTATCCACTCTGTTTAATAAATTGTGATGTAATTCTTAGCCAGTTGGGATTTTTTATATCTAAACATTCCAGGTACTTTTATAACCATAAGCGGGTGTCTCTGTCACACATATAGTTCTAAAATTCTGAAGTTCTAACTTTAGTAGACACAGTTCATTTCCAGTGAGGGAGATTCTCCAATATTCTGCAAAATAATTTTTTTTAAATTGAAATTTAGTGTTCTAAACACAGGTGTTTAACATGGTTTATAATATGTGTGTATGTACAGTTCCTATGTCTCTTATGGTTATAAGAGTTTCTTCTCAGGTCCTTTGTGCGCCAGCAGAGCTCAGCTTCTCTTCACAGTTCTCTCACCTAAAGAACTTGATAATGGACTCTTATAACTAGAAGAGACTCCGTAACTGTACAAATAAACAAAGATAAAGTAAACAATTTTTATTTTAGTCTTTGATAACTGGGTAAGGCCCACTAGGCACAAATGCCTATTTTGATGGGTGACCTGGGAGTCACACAGTATGCAAGTGGAGGTTGTGAGAATCAAACCCAGGTCTGGTTTGTTGGATATATCAAGCTCACTCACGGCTCGTTACTGTAATCTCTAGGCTATAGTGCCAGCCCAACCCACTGGTCCTCTGCAGACAGTGCAGTATACAAATCCATCATCCAGGGTTGATGGGTCTGATAAGTTCAGGTAATGCACTGTATGAAGCACAGCAACATTTCCAGCACCACCTCAGCTCAGTAAAACAGGCACAAGAGTGCAATAAAAACAAAGGATATTGATTTATTACCAGCAGTGCACAGCACACCTCTCTCAGGGGAACAGGGAGCACCAGCCACCTCCTACCAGTTTTGCCATTAAAGCGTCATTAGGGAGTGGTAACCACATGTGTAGTATACAATTTAAAGTGGGTGCTTAAAGGGGTACACACAAATAAAGCAGCAAGTAGCAGAAAAGCTGAATCCTGCCAATCAATAGTTAGAAAGCGCATTTTCATATAAAAAGTATACATACCTAGCCAGAAAAATTCAATGTTACTATACGTGAAAATACAATCTTAAAAACAGAAAATTAAAACACTCCCCCACCACATACTTTATTAAGCATTGTAAAAGCACCCAAGTGTAAATACTTAGATCAGAGATCCGAACATTTGCTGACATGTCAACAAACTGCTGACATATATTCAGTAACTCAGAAAGGACCATGAAGTAATAGAAGGTCAGGGTTATCATCACAATACATTTACATAATACCACTTATCATAATAATCTTACTGCACCATAATAAGTACAGTATAAAAAGATATGAAATATAATATGTCCTTATAATATACTGGATATTACAAAAAATCCTAAATGTATGTAGCTGGTGTGACAGCATTTCCCAGTTTAATGCTATTTTACTCCCTAACGACGCTTTAATGGTGAAACTGGTAGGAGGTAGCTGGTGCTCCCTGTTCTCCTGAGAGAGGTGTGCTGTGCACCGCTGGTAATACATCTATTTATAACATGGCTTGCATGAAGGAGACAAATAATGCTCCGAAAGGGTGATTTTAAGGCTGGAAAACATCATTATTATTGTATATAATTCCATCTGAAAAAATATATCCACATTTAGACTGAGAATAAATATTTTATGGTTCAGTTAGCCCTTTCTGTAAAATAACAAAGCATTGTAGACACACATATACTAATGATCACATGTAAACTAAATGAAACACTATATGTGGAAAATACAAGTGTGCACTGGCAAGCTTGCTGTGGACTGCCCAGTTCTGTGGAAATTTGCTCTATTTTTTAATCAATAGCAGAATAACTATATATAACTCTTTTTTTAACATATGAGCAGCATGCTTCCTGGAGTATATGAGTAGAGAGTTGTTTATTTATATTGTAATGACCTACATACTTTAATACGTCTTTTTGTGTTCAAAACACAGGAGCGCAAAGTAACACAGCTCTTTTTGTATAGTAATCAATAAAAACATGTTACATCTGTTTTACTTGCTTTTTACCATGTATAAGAATACATTACTTCCATGAGTTGCAAGCACTGCATTATGTTTATGTAAATAATATGTGATATGCAGTAGCGCTGTCATTCTCTGAGAAATACACTTCTGAATAGTTGATCCCAACAGTAAGTTAGGAAAAAAGAACTATATGCAAAGCCAATATGCATAGATTTACTTAATGTTTCTATAAAGTAAAAAAGCGTTCCCATTACTGCTAGTGCGCACATCTAAACTAAGTGAAACACAACATGTGGAAAATACAACTGAGCACTGGCAAGTTTGCTGAGGACTGTATAGTTCTGCAGGAATTTGTTCTATTTTTAATCAGCAACAGAATACCTGTGCAACACTTTTCTTTACATAGTCTTATACTTCCTAGAGTATATGAGTAGACGGTTGTTTATTTATATTGTAATGACATAAATACTTTAATACTTCCTTTTAGTGTTCAAAACACAGGAGAGCACAGTAACACAACTCCTTTCCTACAGTAATCACTACAGCATGTTAGAACATCTGTTTTTCTTGCTTTTTACCATGTATGAGAACACGTTACAGTCCTCACCGCTTATAATGGGTGCATTTGTGTAATCACATTATGCCTATTATAGGAGGTGGTTGCTGTAACGTTTATTTAAAAAAAACGTTATTCCCGAATTATTCTTTGACTTTTTTGTCCACAACCGTAAAATATCTGAGCCCTCTTCCCCCCTCTGACACATCAAAGATTATATGATCGATGCCTTGGCACTTACTCTGTAGCTGCTGCCTGTGGTGTAAGTGGAGCAAGAGATCACACAGATCTGATTTCACGTTCAGCTCTGTAGTTATGTTTATTAGTCCCCAGTCTCATTTTTATGTTTGCTTGCACGCATGTGCAAGAAACATAGTGCCATCATCAGAGATTTCGGAGGTGTGTCACCTCCTCCTCCTCCAATTCAGGCAGTGTGCTGGCAGGCGCGGCCCCTGTAAGCCAATGCATTTTGGAGCTGTCTGTGACACGCTCCAAATGCAGTGGCATACTAGTTGAAAGGGGGCTACGCGTGAGTGAGCAGCGATAGAAGCTGCTCGATGCACCGCTCCCCAGCGCAGGCGCGCGCTCAGACGCGAGCGATAGCCGACGGGTGCCCAATCCTCGCCGGCTGAGCTGCATCATCTCCCCAGTAGTTGGTGCCACACTGGGAGCCCACCCCAGCGTGGCAACCAGTGATTTGCCGAGGGGTGCCCAATCCCCATCGGCTGAATGCCCTCCCCCAAGTCCTTGTGCCGCTGGGAGCCCACCTCAGCGTGCCAAACCCTCAGTGTTTTCCCTATTTTTTGTTGCTGAGGGTGCCCAATCCCATCGGCTGAATGCCCCTCCCAAAGTCCTTGTGCCATGCTGGGAGCCCACCCAGCGTGGCAAGTGATCCCAAAGTCTTTTTAGTTTTAACCTGTAAAACAAGCAAGGTCCTTGACGCGTCTCCGAACCTCCCTCCCAGCCCACACCCACTGCGCACCAGCCTCCCACACCCCCTCACCCCATACTTACCTCCGGACTCCAGCACGGCGATCTTGCGTGGACCGGGAACACGTCTGCACTCTTCAAAGGTGA
Organism: Neoceratodus forsteri; assembly: GCA_016271365.2. Taxonomy (NCBI): domain Eukaryota; kingdom Metazoa; phylum Chordata; order Ceratodontiformes; family Ceratodontidae; genus Neoceratodus; species Neoceratodus forsteri. Next base: position 69,511,197 of record JADMNL010000035.1, read on the forward strand.
CTGAACTGAGAAATGCGGTAAGCTGTATAATGGGCTAGATAGGAGGGTTCAACTTGTGCATATCTCAGGCATTTTGGAATTTTTGCAAATTTTCAACATAGGGTTTTGGGACCCTTTCTCATGAATGATGTCACTGTCATGGCGTTATTGGGCTCACGGAGAGATTTCCGCAGTGACTGCGAAATCACCCTTTGGGATCAAATACCACCATGACAGTGACATCATTCATGAGAAGGGGGTCCAAAACCCCCATATTGAAAATTTGGTACCAAAATTCCAAAAAATGACTGTTTAACGAGCGTGCATTGCGCAGTTCCTATGCAGGCTCGTAAGTTCGCGAAATTTCAATATTTTTGCTCCAGATTTTCAACATTGCCACTTCACCACACCATCTTATGAGCAGTACAGCTGTCATTTTTCACATCTCACCCAAAATGTGTTTCCACCCTTGTAGCGCAGAATGGCACAGTTGGTGTGCGAAATCAATGTGCAGGACAAATTAAGAAAATCACAGTGACACTGTTCATGAGCAGAGGTCTTGAAATGGCTATGTTGAAAATTTGGTGAAAAAATTCCTAAAAATGACTGTTTCTGGCGTGCATTGCGCAGTTCCTCATGCGCTCATAGGTTGCAATTTTCAATATTTCCACTCCAGATTTTCAACATTGCCATTTTTCCATGCCTTCTTATGAGTAGTACAGCTGTCATTTTTCACATCTCACCCAAAACGTGTTTCCGCCCATGTAGCGCACAATGGCGCAGTCGTTGTGCAAACTCAGTGTATGGGACACATTAAGAAAATCACAGTATCACTGTTCATGAGCAGAGATCTTAAAATGGCACTGTTGAAAATTTGGTGACAGAATTCCTAAAAATGACTGTTTTACGAGTGTGCGTTGCACAGTTCCCACGCACGCTCGTAGGTTTGCAAATTTTCAATATTTCCTCCAGATTTCCAACATTGCCATTTTCCACATATCCTTATGAGCAGTACAGCTGTCATTTTCACATCCTGCCAAAGCGTGTTTCCGCCCCTGTAGCACACAATGGCGCAGTCGGTGTGCAAACTCAATGTATGGGACACATTAACAAAACCACAGTGACACTGCTCATGAGCAGAGGTATTAAAATGGCTATGTTGAAAATTTGGTGAAAAAATGCCTAAAAATGACTTTTTCTGATGTGCGTTGCACAGTTCCTATGCATGCTCGTAAGTTTGCAAATTTAATATTTTCACTCTAGATTTTCAACATGTCCATTTATTAATTTTCTTATGAACAGTTCAGCTGCAATTTTCATATGTCACCCAAAATGTGTTATCGCACATGTAGCGCACAATGGTGCTGTTGGTGTGCAAAAGCAATGTTTAGGACAGATTAAGAAAATCACAGTTACACTGTTCATGAGCAGAGGTCTTAAAATGGCTATGTTGAAAATTTGGTGACAAAAGTCCATAAAATGACTGTGTTATGAGTGAGCATAGTGCAGTTTCCACGCATCCTCATTAGTTCATGACTTTGTAATATTTTCAGTCCAGATTTTCACTAGTGGCATTTTTCAACACTTCCTTATGAACAGTACAGCTGCCATTTTTCACATCATGGCCGAAGTGTGTTTTCACACTTTCACTGCAGAGATGCGTGGTCGCTGTGGGAAATCATTGTTTGGCACAGATAAAGAAAATCACAGTGACACTGTTCATGATCGGAGGCACCAAAATGCCTGAGTTGACAATCTGCTATAAAATATCCCCAACCTACTTATATAACGGGTGTGCGTTGCACAGTTTCTATGTACGCTCGTGACTTCACCATTTTTTTAAATATTTTTACTACACATTTGCAACATAGCCATTTTTACACCTCCCCATGAAAGAGTACAGCTGTCATTTTTTACATCCTGTTTGGAATATTTTTGCACCTGTGGTGCTAAATCCCGTAGTCACTGTGCATAAGCAGCTTTCGGCTACCAAACTGATACTCCCCCTGTTCATGAGGTGGGGTCACAAAACAAACATGTTGAAAATTTGGAGTTAAAATACCAACGAATGCCTGAGGTATTAGGCTTTTCAACTACATCGCCCAACCCTATAGAGAATGGCAGGAATCAGGGGTGTGACTTGGGATTCTTGCCTGTGATGCTCATACCATTCCACACCCTGCAGTCACTGAGAGACATCGAGGTATGCCTTGGACTCTTCGGCCCCAAACTTCACCCCATTCTCTATAAGCTTCCATCTCCCGTTTTCCTAATGAAATGGGGTGTGCGTAAGAGACCAAAGACCCCAAGAAACGTGACACTTGTCAGTCTCTGCAGAGTGGGGTGTGGTGAAATGGCGTGGCTGTTATGCCTGATGACCCAAACGCACACCCCAATGCCTGTCACCCTCTGCAGAGTGGTGGTGGGGTTGGCTTCAGTTCAATACTTCACTGCCATTCCTATTACGCAGCTCTGTAACTTCTACACTACCACTGCCAATGCCAGCAAGCAAACATTCGGCATTGACAAATGCTTGTTAGTGTTTGCTTTGATACGGAGATAGGAAGACGGTAAAAATTTCCAGAATGCCCTCGGTTCTGCTGTAGAGGAGGTTGCGCTGAATCCGTGAATCTTTTTTAGTGTTCACTGTGATACGGAGATATGAAGAGTGTAAAAATTTCCAGAACGCCATCACTTCTGCTAGAGAGGAGATTGCGCTGAATCCATGAATGTGTAGTAAGTTCACTTCAGCACTCATGACAGCTGCACTAGTTACAGTACTTTACCCAGTTTATTTCATATGTGTAGAATTCCACTGCAGTGTGTCACTTGGACATTTTTTTTTTTTTACAGCGTTACTGTGAACTGCCACATTTAACACCCTTAGTGCACTAATTAGCAGCTAATCAGTGGTCTAATATGCCCGAAATAGAAGGTGGGCATAGAACACTATAAGCAGCATTTTTTACATTGTACCCTATGGCACTGGAAAGTGGAAAATGAAATTTGCCCACAAAAAACGATTGCCCATGTAAACCGAGGACACTATAAGTAGTGGGGACTGTACTTCCATGAGTTGCAAGCACTGCATTATGGGTATGTAAATAGCCTTGCCAGTATGGAGTTTCTGACTTCATAATACAAGAATTCAACTGGATTCTTTTTAACTAGCAGTTGGCAAAAGACAAGGTAAGTTAAAAAAAAAATTGTAGATACATTACTGCTAAATATCATGTGTAAGTATGTATAGAATTACTTGCTAAAAATCTTTCCATTTCTACTCCCACATCAGCAACATTTTCTGTGTCACCACTATACTGCATCTGTGAAGTAGGGACATGATTTGGGGGGGATGACCACATCACTTGCTTTGAGGGAAGAAGTGCAGGTCACCCAACTGTGGATTAAAAAAGGAATTTAAAGAGCTAGTGTACTGATTGGATATAATAGTAATTTTCAGATACAGTCAGCTACCACTTCCGGTATCTGAAATATTTATTATTTTCCATTTGCCAATTAAAAGATTTTCCTCCCGGCAGTACTGGGGTGATGTGCAGAGAAGCACTCTGTCTGGAGGAAAAAATCAGTTCTGTTCCTCCCACTACATCATCAGAAATGAGATCAAACTCCTAGAGACACTACAATCCTTGCAGCCGGAGCAGTGACTTTCACAAGCTACCAATCCAAATGCAGGAAATTGTGACATCACTAGTAACCAGGGAGAGCCAGTCCCTGCTGCTTCTTGTGATATTATGTGATAGTGAAAACTGGCAGTGAGAAATGTTTCTCATTGGTTGCTAGTGATGATGTAGTAGGAGGAACAGAACTGACTTTTTTCCTCCAGACAGAGTGCTGCTCCACACATCACCTCAGTACTGCCAGGTAAAAAGTCTTCTAATTAGCAAAAAGAAAAGACAAAATACTTCAGATATAAGATATGATTGCTGACTACATCTGAAAGTTACAATTAATTGCAGGCAGTTTCCAGGCAGTACACTAGCTTTTTAATCCATGGTCACCTAATGCTGTTTGATCAACTGGCTGCTCTCCTTCATGCAACCCGTGTTATAATTAGTATTAATGTGTCTACAATGCTTTTGTACTTTACAGACAGGTCTAACTGAACCATAAAATGTTTATCCTCAGCCTACATGGGGAACTATTTTTTTAGATGGAAGGATACACCATAAAGATTGTCTTTTTCAGCCTTAAAAGCACCCTTTCTGAGCATTATTTGTGTCCTTCATGCAACCCATGTTATAAGTGCATTAATTCACTCCAGAGTGTAGAGTTATAGGCATTTAATCCACGCCTGGGGTGCTGTGAGGACACTCGGCCTGCTGCTTTGTGCCTCACAACACACCCCAGGCGTGTTTATAACCCCTCACCCTGTTGTGGGTTATTGCTAACATACTTTATTTTTATTGCACTCTTGTTGTCTGTTTTATTGAGCAGAGGTGATGCTGGAATTTTGCTGTGCCTCATTCTGATCTTCATTAGAAGACCTGAAGAAGCTTTTGGGGCAGTATTTTTGTTCCTGAATGTACTGTATGAACCTTCGAATGTCCTGACTGATTGGATAACTATTCTTACAACCAAAAGTGAGATATTAGGCAATGCAACATATCTTACACAGCCAGGAAGGGGAGTTTTCCAACAGTTATGTACAAAAAACTTAATTACAATTATAAAATGTTTTGCTTGATTTTTAATTTTAGAACCAAGCAATGACGGTTATTTCTGTTCCACCTCTACTTTGGTGGATGCCCCTCCAGCCTTTGCTATGGTGCTAATCTGTGACTCTCAGCCGCAAAGGCAGCAGGTCTAACATTCAGCTAAAGGAAAAGTCCCCAACGCTGAGAAGTTCGAGTGCCCTATTAACTTTCCAACCTGCAATCTAATGGTTCACAGCTAGTGGTCTCTTTTGCTGAAGTGCGCTGCTTCAACTGTTACGGCATTCACAGTTTCACCACTAGATATGTTACTTTGCACAGCTGCCTTTTATGTTTCACAGCTACATTCAGAATGTAAATTGTTTGTGTCTGTGCTGCTGTGCTGGCATAACACATGATGATGTCATCACATCTGGACAATCACAGGTAGGGGTTTATAGTGCCAATTTGATTATACTGTATTTGAAACACAGCTCCTAATTTCCATGTTTACCACCACAGAAAACATATTTTCACGTTGTTTCTTCTTAGAGCTACATAACTTATGACCAATATTGCTGCCACTTTGTTCACTGGACAATGATACGCTGTAAGCGGAGCTGTGCAGAATATGGAATTCTGCCACTGCAATTTATGTGGCATGGCAATTCTGCTTCTGAAGTGCTTTTCAGAATTTCTTTTTTAAAGGAGGCAGAAAATGATATTTACATAGTTAACTGCTCTTCCATCTTCCTTTCCATGCCAGTTATGTATCCTGATATGCTCTGATGATTTTTTGAGACATAAATAATCTTGTTTTGGGGTGCTCCCAGATCTACACCGAGTTCCACTCTCCTCACCAGCTACTGCTCTTGACTTTCAGATTTCTAAGACATTTTAGAAACTGGGCTTTTTATTTGCTGGGCTCTGATTGGCTGGTACCTCTGCCGGGGGGTACATTAACTTCAAATATATGCCCAGCAAATAAAAAGTTCTGGTACAAGTGCTCCTTCACCCGTCCAAGTATCTTTGTGCCTATCCTGCCTGCCCATTGGCTGAAAACATCCTATTCAATTTGAAAATGCTGCCATTTTTACTTCTCGTTTAGCGAGAGATACTACCCTAATAAGGCTCCCTAATTCATTGCCAGCTGCCATGAGAAACCACACACCAATCTTCGCTGGGCTCACTTATCACTACATTATCACTATTTACTAGCCGGTTGCTGCTTGGCAACATCGTTGAGATTTACCATACAAGTCTTACTACAGTCCCGGACTTCACAGTAAAAACGTTGTGTCAAAGTGGGAGTGTGGTGGGGAGAGAGACATCGGTGCTCAAGACTTGCCAAGCTAAACTATAAACTGTAAAGCAAAAGCTGCACCACACATTACAAAAAAAGAAAAAAACACGAAAGAAGCAATTAAAAAAATGATGCCATTAGACTGATCAGCTTCACGTAACTGGTGGTGGGCAGAGCGTGCTGTCACATGGCATCCACACTCACAGTACTCCTATATTGTACCAGTAGCAATACATCCTCCGGCTCTGTCCACACACAGATTTTTCCATTGATACTGAAATACACATTTTTTTGCAGCCATTTGTGTACAAAATTAAAGTTCCTCTCTTTCATGTTGGTGCGCTTGGGGTAGTGCAGCTTTGGAGGCGTGGTCGCTGTTGAGTGAATGCAGGGCACGTACCAGTAGGTGCATCCCTCATTCCCCCATCAGCCTGCATGCCAGCGCCACACCATGCATACATAACGTGGCGAGCACATCTAAAAAAAGGTCCGCTGCAATCCGAGCAAAGCTCGTCAGACACAGTGGAACTATCCTGGATGTGCTCACAGACATTATGAGCATGGCGGCACAGTGGCCACCAAACTGCTGACTTTGGGGGATGCCCAATCCCCCTGTTGGTTACCCCTGCCCCTCTGTATGTGCTGATGGAGGAGCTACCATTTTCCACATCCTGGCTGAAATGTGTTTTCGCACATCTGGCGCAGAATTACGCGGTCACTGTGTGAAATCAGTGTTTGGGACACATTATGAAAATGACAGTGACACTGTTCATGAGCAGAGGTCCTAAAATGCCTGTGTTGAAAATTTGGTGACAATACTCCATAAATTGACTGTGTTACGAGCGTGCATTACGCAGTTTGCACGCACGCTCGTAAGTTCACAAACTTATAATATTGTCACTCCAGATTTTCAACCGTGCCATTGTTTTGCACCTCCTAATGAACAGTACAGCTGTCATTTTCCACATCCTGACCAAAATATGCTTTCGCAGTTCAGGCGCAAAATAGTGTGGTCGCTGTGGAAAGCTCATGTTTGAGACACATTATGAAAATGGCAGTGGCACCATTCATTAGCAGATGTCCTAAAATGCCTATGTTGAAAATTTGGGGCCGGAAGTTAATAAAATGAGTGTTTTACGAGCCTGTGTTGCGCAGTTTGCATGCACGCTTGTGACTTTGTGAATGTATAATAGTTTCACTCCTGCTGTTCATCATTGGCATTTTTCCATGCCTCCTTATGAACAGTACAGCTGACTGAAATGTGTTTTCACATGTCTGACGCAGAATTGCACGGTCACTGTGCGAAATCAGTTTTCAGGACAGTTTGAGGAAATGACGGTGACACTATTCATGAGCAGAGGTCCTAAAATGCCTATGTTGAAAATTTGATGCCGAAAGTCCATACAATTAGGGAGGCAGTATAGTGCAGTGGTTTAAGGCTCTGAGCTGCAAATCTGGAGACCTGGGTTTGAATCCCACAGCCCTCACTTACATACTGTGTGACCCTGAGCAAGTCACTTAACTTCCCTGTGTTCCCAGGTTGCACCCGTAAACAAGCTTTCAGCTTAGTGTGTCTTACCTGGTTAAACAATTGGGGAAAAAAAAACAATGACTGTGTTGCAAGCGTGCATTTCGTAGTTTCCACGCACCCTTGTAACTTCGTCAATCTGCAATATTTTCATGCCACATTTTCACCACTGGCATTTGTGCACACCTCCTTATCAACAGTCCAGCTGCCATTTTTCACAGCCTGCCTGAAACGCATTTCCGCAGCTGTGGTGCACAATGGAGCGCTCACTGTGCAAAATTACCTTTTGTGACACATTAACAAAATCAAAGCACTATGCGTCTCTAGCTCCGCCACTGCCAAAGCCAGTGCGACAACATTCGGCATTGACAAATGCTTGTTACATAGAGGCGCTACTTCCCAGTCTCACCTGCAGCCCAAATGTAATTATTGTCTCCTTTACCACGGTCTTCTCCCAAATGCACACATAATTCCCGACTGCGCTTTCTTCTCTGTCCCGATCTGAAATGCAACTGCTCCTGGTCCCAGTAATTAAGAGACACAGACACGGACACACACACACACAAAAAAAGAAATATACTTTTATGTCATAAAAGTATGCTCTGCTGTGAAATGCACTCAGACTCTCTCTTTGCATTTGTCATGATAACTATAACAACAGCTGCTGGCTCGGTTAAAAGTAAAAAAAAAAGTAGTAAACTTCTATTGCGCGGGGAGAGGGCTTGGGGGGAAACACTAAAGGAGCAAATTAAGCTAACACTCTGGATGACGGAGGCTATAAACAGACTGCTATGAGAGTCATGCAACCAGCTTTTTTCTTTACACTACAGATTCTCATAGCTCATGCAGGTGGAAGAACTATTTTATTACAAAACTCATCTTAAGCATTTATTAGCAATTTTTATTAAACTTTTTTTTTCTTTAACAGTGCCCATTTTCAAAGCACAATAATACCCTCCAGGGTGGATGGTATTGGGCAATACCAGACCACCCAGGGGCTATAAGGCCCTCTGCCTGCAGCGTCAGACCTCATTACGCCCCTGGGCAGTCCAGTATTGCACAATACCACCCACCCTGTCTGGTATTATTGCTTGCTTATAACATCAGTAACTCTCATTCCATGCTGCTCATCTGACTGGTCTGAAATAGTGTTATTGATGTCACAGAACGTTGAGGCGGTGTGGAAACTGAGACCAAAAACTTCTGAGGAGACAGAGAGGATTCTAATTAGTTTCAAAGGCAACACAATTAGATTATTAATTTAACAAAAGGCAAACAAACATATCAGAATACTGGATAACCAATAGAAGAAAACTGGAGAGCATCTAGAGGTGCAATAACTGTTTCCTATCACCTTTAACTCCAAGCATTCCAGAAAGCATTTCCATAAAAAAAGCATAGAGTACGTCACATTTGAGGGGTTACTGTTATGTGTGGTAGAAATATGCACAAAATCAGGTAGTCCAAATTTCAGAGTAATTCAGCTTTCAGGCTCAGCCACCACTCAAATTTCTGAAAACAGAACGCCATCCTCCCTTGCCTTCAACACCCCCAACCCTACCCCCTTTGCCCTGCCCCTCTTTAACTTGAAAATGCCTACGGTCTCCAGGGGTATGGAAGAGTGTATCCCATTATCCAAAGCTTCACCTCAAAGTTCCAGTGCCCTTTAAGGGACACATTCATGCCCAGTGTCCATTATAGGTTAAAGGTCTATGTAATGCTTTGTCAAATGAGGTATTGGGCTGACCTTTAGCTGGAAACACTACAGAGACATAGATGGTTGAGTCTGTTCAAATTTGCATCCATTTTTAGAATATTGTGATGTCATCAAGGAACATGATGTGCCTAACTACACTGAGTCAAGCAACTCTTGTTCCTCAATGACATCACAATGTTCTGCAAATGGCTGCCATCAGAATTAACATTGAACAGCCCCAGCCATATATAATATACCTCTGTGGTACTTTCAGCTACAGGTAAGCCCAATACTTTCTTTGAAAGAGCTTTTCATAGGTTTTCAAATGGTGTAAGCCACTGTATACGAATATTTCCCTTTAATTTAAGTCACACTGTGTGTTTGCAGTGCATTACAACCTACTTGCTGCATATCACTGGTGTCTGCAACTCTTCCTTCCCTGACTTTTACTATTGAAGAAGTTGGGCAAACAGGAAATGGAGAGGCTGAGACCCCCCAAAAGATTACAGTCTGAGGTAGGGGATTTATGTTGGTCACAGGCTGACAGTGTCAGCCATATAATTGGTTGTAGGTGGGAGGGTTAATCACAACTGAGAGGAAATCTCTGACCCCCTTCTGACCCCACTGGACAAGCAATAGATTGGAGCTGGGCCCTAGTTCTTTTGTGGGGCATGTATGAGACGGCGGCAGCAATAGTGGTGTGAAGTGGCTGCATTTGAATCCAACTATGTTTGCAAAATGAGGAAATGTTTTCTGTTGTTTTCACATTTTGGTTAAAGAGCAATCAAAAGCGACAGTGGCTAAACATACCTGCCATCAGCCTTCCGAGTTCCCTCATCTGATTCCTACAGGCCCCACCCTGAGCCCATCGTCCAAAATATCACAATCACAATGGTGTTCATGCAAGAATGACTGAAATTCTGCTTGAAAAATGGACAATATTACCGTAATTTCCTCGATGCTCAAAACCATTCATGTCTCTCCAATACTAGAGTATCAAATGAAAACAGGGTTTCACATTACTTGTGCATGTGAAACAAAACATTGACCCAACTCTAGTATTCAGTCTCTGAATGATGCATGTTGTCTCTGGGGGGGTGAGGGTGGTGAGGGGCTGGGTGCCTACAGCATCTGCTGCTAGACTGGCCCCTGGTGCCTCAGGGGATGGCAGCCAAGTGAGAAAGATGACCTTCCAAGTCCCTGGCCTAATTCTCAGTTGATGGCCAGGTGCAGGGCTGTGAAACCAGTTCATACTCCAACCCTATGAACTTGTCCTACGTACAGGGCCTACCATTGGCTAACATTGTACCCATTTTTTATTGTGGGGCAAAGAAACTTGCTGTCCAATTATAGGCTTGTGTGCTTGTTATGAACTGTGTTGAAGGCAGTAGAGAGGCTGGTCATGAAACAGAGCAATTATTTTTTGCAAAAATAAGAACTTTTAAATATGAGCCAATATGGCTTATCATACTACACACAGGGCCTGCCATTAGACATGCCCTCCTAGATAATTATTGAATTTTACAGTTGTCTCCAGTGACAACATTGTAATCTTTTTGGGGGCTGGTCCCCCCATCCACTCTATATATCAATACTTGCAGGGTATTAACACTGTTTGGGACCACATGGCAGCAGGCACCCAATTGGCGGTGTTGCAGTCTTTTACTGCAAAAAGCAGCGACTTGTAGTCCTCCCCCTCTTTTCAGTGGAACATCCCCCTTGTATCCTTGTATTGGGATGCATTGAAAGGGGGATCACCTCTAGGAGCAAGGAAGTGATTCTGCCTCTGTACAATGGACTGGTTAGACCACACCTTGAGTACTGTGTACAGTACTGGAGACCACATTTGAAGAGGGACATACAGCTCCTGGAGAGGGTACAGAGGAGGGCAACAAAGATGATACGAGGGCTAGGGGATTTGACTTATGAGGACAGACTTGAGGAGCTCTGCCTGTTTTCATTGGAGGAGAGGAGAGACAGGGGGACATGATTGAGGTCTTCAAGTACCTCAAGGGAATAAATAGGGTAAACATGGAGGGGATCTTTAGGCTAAAACAGGGAGGTATCACCAGAGGGCATGGTTTGAAGTTGGAAGGTGGAAGGGTGAGGGGGGAAAAGAGGAGGAGGTTTTTCACCGAGAGGGTGGTGGACCCTTGGAATGCACTGCCTGGTGAGCTGGTTCAGAGATCCACAGTGGAGGGCTTCAAGAGAGGGTGGGACAGACACAGAAAGTGGATGTATCAGATGATGGCCTGTCCAGAGGGGGTGGGGATGGATGATAGGGGTTTCTAGAGAACAAGGGATGGGAGGGTCTTGGCACCCAATTAACGATCTAGGTTCGAGCAGACTCGATAGACCGTAAGGCCTAATCTGCTGGCAAATAGTATGTTAGTATCCAGAGGGGAGCAGAGCCTGAACAGCTTGTAGCTAAGTTTTTGAGGATTTTTCTGGAAATAAAAGAAAATGGTGGGTTTACTGTAAAGTGCACTGTGGCTTGGGGGTTGGGAGGAGGGAGGATGCCAGCAGTGTTAGGCCTGAGGGTGGAAGTTGTGCTGGAACAGCCAGTGACATTAGTTGGACTGCTGGACCACATGGCTGCAGGCACCCAGTAGGGGTGTTGTAGTCCCTATGTAACACCCAGAATACAAATGTGACCCCTCGTGTGAGCAACCCAAAAGCAGAAGTCTGGCATCCAATGAAGTGATGTCTTGGGACATTCCCAGAGAAGACCACAGGCTGCATGCCACACTGCTAAGCGGAGGGCAGACAAGGTAAAATGAGGTGAGTAGAAGAGGGTAGAACTAAGGGGATCTTTAGATGTTGGGATAGTGTGGTAGGCAGTATTCCCTATCTGGGGTAGACCTACAGGTAAGAACACACAGGGGGTAATCCTACGCTCCATCTAGAGTAGACCTACTGAGGGAGTACGAGAGATTATAGTACACCCGATTAAGAGTAGGACTATAGAATAGGTGAACAGAGGGCTTGCAGCTAAACCCTATCTAGGGCAAGCTGACAAGGAACTGATGGAGTTGCAACTATACCCTAACTAAGATAACTAAGATAGGCCCTTAAGAGTGGTAGGATGGTTGTTAGGTTCAGGGGGAAGAGACTATCATATCTGTATAATGACATGACTAGGACTGAATAGGTAGCACGTGGTGGGGAGGGAGCACATACATGTGGCAGAAGCACAGGAGTAGGGTGGTATGTTGTAGGGAGTGTGGGACTGTGATATTCCTGGGTACGATATGGGAGGTAGGAGGGTTCCCTGTGTGCAGGAACCTGATGCACTTGGTGGCAGAGGTGAGGCAGCTTAAATACTGTAAGAGTTAGGAAGGCTTGTGGGGGAGAAGGGGCTAGAAGAAGGAAAGGGGGGCAGCCCAGGTGAGAGAGGCAGGCAGGGAGGACTGAGGCTCTAGCAGATGCATGCCCCACCTCAAAGAGAGAGGTGACCTAAGGAGAGGCGGTGGAGTGGTGGGAGTTTAGGGGAGGGCACAAGGGAGAGGACTGGAGTGTGAGCACCTAACGAGGTGCCAGTGTGGAATAGATTACTCCCACTGACTTGTGCTGCGGGGTGGCGGTGACAGATGACAGTGGTAGGAAGAGGGATCCAGTTCTGGTCAGGAGGACCAGGGGGGTTAGCCAAGCAGAGGGGCAAGGAAATGGGCCCAGCACAACTGGAGGAAGGGGATGATCAACTAGGGAGGGGAGAAACAGGTGCAGGGAGAAGGAAGTGGAAGGAAGGATGGGAGGGATTGATGTAGCGAAAATAAGGGGTACAAGAGGACAGGGCAGAACAGAGGGGAGGGAAGGAAAGTAAGAGGGGGTAGCTGTGAAGGGTGGGGCATGGTCAGACTAGTGGGGAGGAGCAGAGGGGGGAGACAGAACAGCAAGGTTGAGGGCGACCAGGCAGGCAGGGGAGAATCTTGAGTGATGAGTAGTGTGGTAGGTGGTTGAAAAGGAGGAGGGAAGAGGGAGGTAGAGTTGTGATCTTGGGGTACTCAATAGTAAATGGAATGTGCTTGGGAGAGAAGGGGGATGCACACACAGGTAGGAAGCTAATGTGCATGCCGGGGATGACGGTGAAGCAGATGTGGTAATTATGGAAGACTTTAGCCTGATTAAGGGTGACTGGAAGATCCCTGTCATGACCTGCGCCAGAAGTCAGGTTTTTGCCCACACCACCTCTGCTGGAAGACTGTTCCTGATATCCACTACTCTTTCTGTGCAGTACTTCCTCACATCTATCTTGAATTTACCTCCTTCCAGCTTTATTACGTGTCTACCTGTTCTTGTGCATCTTTTTCTCTGAAATATACTCCCCTCCTCTACCCTATTTACCCCCATGAGGTACTTAAAGGTCTCTATCATATCCCCTCCCCCTCCTCTCTTCCAGTGTGTACATATTAAAGTCCTTCAGTCTCTACTCATAGGGTTTCTGGTGATGACCCTGCACCATTTTATTTGCCCTCTTCTGGACCGCCTCCACTCTGTCTATGTCCTTCCTGAGATACGGTCTCCAGAACAGGACACAGTACTCCAGGTGAGATCTTACCAGAGATCTGTATAGTAGCAACATCACCTCCCTCCTTCTGCTGGTGATACCCCTCCCTATGCACTCCAGCATCCTGCTGGTCCTACCAACTGCCTTGTTGCACTGCCCGTCCACCTTTATCATATATGATTACCCCCAGGTCCCATTCCTGTTTGCTGACCATCAATACCTCTTCCCCCATTTTGTACTTTGTCTCCAGGTCTCTGTGCCCCAAGTGTATGATTTTGCCCTTTTATGTTCTGAAACCCAGCTGCTATGTTCTTGACCAATCCTTGAGTCTTCTCAGATCTCTGCACATTCTTTCCACACACACCCTCCGGAGCGTCCACACTATTGCAGATTTTGCTGTCATCTGCAATGAGGCAGACCTTCCCTTCCAGCTCCTCTGCAATATCACTTATAAAGACAATAAAGAAGATTACTCCCAGCACCAATCCCTGAGGCACCATGCTGGTTACCTTCCGTTCTCTGGAGTGAACTCCATTTACTACTACCCTCTGTCGCCTATTTTGTATCCAGTTTCTTAGCCAGTTTACTACCTTTGGGCCCACCCCCGTAGGCACTGTTTCCTTATTTTTGGAAGTCAAATATTTCCAAAATGTACTTGAGTGAAGCCGGGAGTATAAACACTTCAATAAAAAGAATGATAACATATAATTTGAGAAAAGAGCCACAAGTGCTGACTTATACAATGTTTCCATTTCATCATGAGCAGCAGCATCCAGTGTATTGTTTTCCTATAGTCTGTGCCTACTTGACCTGTGTTGAACTGAAAGTAATGTGTACAGTGTATAGTCACAATGGTTACATACGCGATAGCCTTCTAAGGGCATTGTTTGTCTGTGTATGCCAGTTGTTGCTTAAAGAGAGTGCAGAATCTTGTCTTAGGCTAGAATGTCGATAACCAGACCCAAACCTCCTAGATAAGGGTAAAATCTGTTTCCTTCTGTATTCTACAGAAGTAGTTCAGCTCTTCTGCTCAGCTTTTGTATTAACCAGTCTCATGTACTGTATCTACTAGCTTCTTTACAATCTGCATTATTTTTAAGGAACTAGCTTGTGGTAAAATACTGTACGATTAGGACTGTGCCATTTCTATGTTTGCTTGCACGCATGTGCAAGAAACATAGTGCCACCATACGAGTATTTGTAGGTGTGCCTCCCCCACTTCCAGTGCCCTGTTCCCTTTTGCAGGTGCGGCTGCACCACACTAATGAATGTCCGAGCTGTCTATGACAGTTGTTCAGATGCAGTGGCGTACAGTTCTGAGGAAAACACCACCACATTCAGTGGTGGTAACGTGTAGGCAATTTGCATACTGCTGTGGGCAGTATGCAAATTACCTATACTTCAGCACTGCATCTGAACTGTCATAGACAGTTCATCCCTCCCCCCACGAACACCTACATAGCACACTGGGAGCCCACCCCAGTGTGCTCATGCACTCCGCTCCACCCCCGCACACTATATGACAGATGGGGGTGCCCAATCCCTCGTTGGCTCCACTGCCTCCCCAAACAGACTTCTAGGTGCCACGCTGGAAGCCCACCCCAGCGTGGCAAAAGTTGGTATGGCCAACAGGGGTGCCCAATCTCCCGTCAGCTCCACTACCCCCCCCAAAAATAAACTTCTA
Organism: Neoceratodus forsteri; assembly: GCA_016271365.2. Taxonomy (NCBI): domain Eukaryota; kingdom Metazoa; phylum Chordata; order Ceratodontiformes; family Ceratodontidae; genus Neoceratodus; species Neoceratodus forsteri. The sequence continues at coordinate 69,526,546 of JADMNL010000035.1, forward strand.
TCTGCCACGCTCGGAGCCCACCCCAGCATGGCAAAAGTCCCATGTCATCTTTCTGAATAAGAAAAAAAAACATGTATAAAAATAAAACTGTCTCTCGTTGACTGCCTTGCCACCCCTCCCCCAACCTGCGCCCACCCTCTGTGCACCCACACCCCCTCGATCCCATACTTACCTCCAGAGCCCTGCGTGACGATCTTCGGTGGACCGGGAACATGTCTGCATTCTTCAAAGCCGACCGCGAACTGAAGAAATGCCAGTAAGTTCTATAATGGCATAAATGGGTTATTGTTCAACTTTGGTGCATATCTCAGCCATTTTGGTGAATTTTTTCACCAAATTTTCAACATGAGATTCTTGGAGCCCCACCTCATGAACTCAGTCACTGTCATTTTGTTATTTGGTCCTGAAAGGTGATTTCACGGTCACTGCGCAGAACCACCTTTTAGGACCAAGTAACAAAACAACAGTGTCACTATTCATGAGCTAGGCCCCCCAGAACCCTATGTTGAAAATTTGGTGAAAGAATTCCCAAAAATGACTGTTTTATGAGTGTGCATTGCGCAGTTCCTATGCACGCTCATAACTTAATGAATTTTTATTATTTTCACTCCAGATGTTCGACATTGCCATTTTACCACACCTCCTTATGCACAGTACAGCTGTCATTTTTCACATCTCCCCCAAAATGTGTTTTCGCGCATGTAGTGGACAATGGCACAGTCGGTGTGTGAAATCAATGTTCGGGACAGGTTAAGAAAATCACAGTGACACTGTTCATGAGCAGAGGTCTTAAAATGGCTATGCTGAAAATTTGGTGACAAAAGTCCATAAAATGACTGTGTTACGAGCTTGCGTTGTGCAGTTTCCACGCACCCTCGTAAATTCTCAAATTTATCTCACTGCATTGAGGAAAACTGAGACTGAGATTAGTTTATTTAATTCCCATTTTAAATGTAGAATTCCGTGAGATAATATAACGTACAGTTTTTGTTTCACTTTTAGCTTCAGATGTGGCCAAGATGATACAGAATATAAACACAACACTCAAGGAAATCCAAGACAAAGGTACGATTCCTAGCACTCTGTTAACATGCCAGCTATAAAATACTACAAATTAAATATTAATAATTGCAAAAAAAACAACTATGTTTTTGCATCAGTAAGGCTTGTAACACAAAGTTGCAAGAGAAGAAAACTGCAACATTAGGGGCATTAGGGGAAAACAATTCTAATAAATCTTGTTGACTGTGTGGTGCACAAGTGGGGGAAAACTAGGAAGGTTTCTGTCCTAATTTTGGTTTTGCCAGTGATGTAAACATACTTAAGTCTGGTACAATTTATGGCTCCCTCTGCTGTGAAGTGGCGAATTTTTGCAATTTGCATAAAGTTTTATTATATAAAGTATAATGACAGAGACATACAAGTACCTTACAGGGAGGAACAAGGTGCAGGAATACACTATTTTCCAGTGAAAAAGATGTTCCAGGACTAGAGGGCATGGGATGAAGTTGGAGGGAGGGCAATTCAGAGGAAATGTGAGGAAGCATTTCTTCACATAAAGGGTGGTGGACAAGTGGAACATCCTGCAGGAGAAAGTGCTGGGGGCTGAAACAATCACGGGATTTAAGAATGCATGGGATAGACATAAGGGTATTCTGGAGGGCAGCAGTAAGGGGCAACAGACTTCTAGGAAAACATAAAGTGAACTTACAAGCTCAAATGGGCAGACTGAGAAGGGCCATAGGCCCTTATCTGCCGACACTGTCTATGTATCTATGTAAGTGTGAACTTCGTGAAACCTGTTGCAATGGGAATTTCTGCACTTCCTGGCAAAATTCGCGAATTGCAAATTTTGTTTCACTTCTCTCACACCTAAGAAGTATGTCTTGCTCTGTTCCCTCTATGAACTTGATAAAGCTGAGAGGTTGTTCCTGTCCCAGAAGTATTATTTCCTGTGATACTGTCTGACTCTCCCAGTGCTGTCCTGAAGTCTTCAATGGTTTAGCTTTTTATTTATTTGCGCAAAGTGCTCACTACCACTCCTTTGAGCCACAGGATGGTGACTTTATGGTCACAAAACATTAGCCAAAGAGCCTATCTGCTGTTACTTCTCTGAGAAAAATGTAGAATAAAATAGTTTTGATCACTTAAAAATTTGGTAAGTGGGTCTTAGTCTCCAGTCTTTGAGAGGACTTTTCTGATTGGGTATGGACCAAAACAAAACCAAAAAAAAAAGCATTTTCTGAATTCAGACAATCGGCTAGTAACCCTACGCAAGGGGCTACTCAAGTGTGGGAGGTGCTCATATCTACTATGTACTACCAGGGATGGGCAGATCCAGGGTGGGCCGCAGATTTCGTTTTGGATTTCCCAAATGCAGGCTGGTTTTGTCTTTGGCTTTGAAAAGGATTTGAATGCAGCAGCCAAAAAAGCTAATGCAAGACCTTGGTTAACCCCATCCTGTCAAGAACTGTGAAGTGGATAGAGGTCTGCATACATGTGTATAGCATGGACGGGATTGCACCATACCTAAGGCTCCAGAAACACAAGCACATAGCCAGCTACTGCCTACAACAACTAATGAATGACAGCAAGAGCCCCTCAGTGTTAGAAAATATGGCAGGTGTGTACATGTAATGTACATAGATTGTACCCTCAATATACCCCCATTCCCCAATCATATGCCTGATAAGACATTTCTACCAATTTACACGCAGCCAGACCATATATACATTCAGAAAGGCTGTAGCCTGAGGTTCTATGGGGGGTGGAATAGTTCCTCCCCCATCTGCTATGTAAACCCTCAGGCTACGCCCGCTCTGCTTAGAGTGAGTCACACTCGCTGACATGCTGCGGCTGGTTCGTGACTGCTCTGTTTCCTCTTCAGCCTTGTCTGTGCTCCCCCCTGCCCGTTCATCCTTCTTGCTTTTGTTGTTTGTGCCCTCCGCCCCGTCCGTTCCCGTTGCCCTGTTGTACCTTTTCTGTATCTTGTCTTTTTCTTTTCTTTCTTTCTCTCTTGGGGTTTCCGCAGCTGCTCACTCCTTGCCATGTTGTGCCTGTTCTCTGCTGTCTTGCTCTATCTCCAGTCACCTACTTTTTCTGTCTGCACTATCCTTTATTCTCTATGCACATGCCTCCCTGCTAGCTCCACTATCCTGTCTCCTAATTCAAGCAGCCACCATTATTCTCCAGTTTGTTCTCTGCATCCATGAGCCTGCTTTACCTCATCCAGTTTGCAGTTTGCTTTATCTAGCAGCTCAGCACCTCCAGGACAGCCTGTACTACCATTCCGCTGTAACCGTTACGAAATTCTGTCCTGGGATGCACCTTTATCAAACCAACGCTTTGGTGCATCATTCTCGCCTGCTCTGCTGTGCTGATCATGCCTCTAATAATATGCTTCTCCTGCTGACATAAGCAGCCTTGGAACGCACTTCTGACTTCATTGCGGATTCGCCGAGCTTCCCACAGCCATTTCTTTTTTTTTAAATTTAATATGCTTTATTTATTTTGTTCAGCATAAAACAAAACAAAACATGGGATACAGATCCTGCAACAGACAAAGAACCATGGAAACTGAGCTTTGGATACAACAAAGCAGTTGCAGGTGTAACCCCTAGATGGCGCTATCCCAGGGGCTACTACCCCTGCCTGATTTGCCACTAACAGGTTGAGAGGTCTGGATCCAATGGCGGGTGCCTCCACCCAGAGGTCAGGGTTTGCAATAGTTAAACTTACTTGGTCACAGCCCTCTGGGACACTGCAACCCCCCTTTCTTCCCACTAGTGGCCCACACAATATATCAGAATTACCTTCACAGTATACACTTACCCCAGGACTGGTTCCGGCACTGGGACCTCCTGTGAAATAAGATACAGTGCAACAATCACAGTACAGTACTTTAACATAGACAAATACCTCAGGCAGTATAACTTTGCTGAAACAAGCAGCTCTGATTTATTTAGGGGATATAACAAGGACAGGGGAAATCAGGTTAATTAGCTTATAACTTTACTCATCTATCATGGCTCTGTGCACAGGGGCTATCCCTACCAGTTACTGTCCCTGGGTACCCAAGCCCTAGTGGCTAGTTCAAACCGTGGCAGCTGGTAGGGGCCCTTTCACACAGAGAAAAGAAAAATTAGTTTAAACAGTCAGCAGTACAGTGATTCCATTTGGATTTAATGTAGCAATTCAACAGGGGCAGACCTGAATTAGTACTCACGACCTCCAAACAAGATAGGGTCCTTCAACGTCAGCAGGGCTACTCTTGAGCTCCAAGAGACTCCTCACACATTTATATGGTAAACAGTCACAGGCAAAAGTCACTTAATGGCAGCAGGATTCACTTGAGGTACACAAGCCTCCTCATACATTTATATGGTAAAAAAGAAAGTACTATACCAGGCAGGCTGCTTCTCTATCCCGATCGCAATTACTGCACAATACCCGGGAGAACACACAGCAGATTCAGTTCCTGACAGATCGAGTGCAATTCAACAATTTCTCCAGTCTTCTACAGGGTGAGCCTGGTTTCTACTCTTCAGATATCCTTTGATTCTCTCTTCACAGGACGGATTCAGTCCTAACAAGCAGTTACACAAGCTGCAGACCGGAACTCTGGACCTTACACATGTTTTTTGACTAAAACTGTGCACTGAAGGAGCACAGGGTTCCTTTCCCCTTCACTGCCAGAGCTAAACTGAAACTCCAACAGACAAAACCAGGCACTTCCTTTGAGTTCCTCCCAGTTCTTGACTAGATTGGCTGTCACTCACAATAGACTGCTGCTGTTGGTCAAAAAAGGCGCCGAAGTCTAAACTACATCTCCCAGACTCACTGCCCATACAATCCTCTTGTGGCTGGCTCAGATTATGAGTCCAAGTTCTGATTCGTCAAGGCACCATTTTAGAGCTAGCTTACCCACACTGATTGGTCCAGTTCAGCAGTTCAAAACCAGAATGGGAACTAGGCAGACACAGTTCTGACTGCAAAGAAAGCAGGTTAGACAAACTGTAATTTCTTATTACTCTAAATGATTTCTGGCAAACAGTTACATCTTTCAGATAGGTTCCCTTTGCACTCCTAGTGACTGCAAAATGGAGTAATTGGCAGCAGCTCGAGTGGTACTCAAACAGAGAAGCACACAGTCCCCCCATACAAACTAATTATGTCTGCAAGCAGACAGCTCTTAAAGAGACAGTACCAGAGGCTCTAAAAACACTCACTGATAAATGGCTTAAACGCCAAACACCATTCAGGCTTGGAGCATTCAAGCAAGGTCCTGGAAGTCTTTTGGTAACCCCCATTTGCAGGGGGGTTACACAGGAGTTAAAATATTCAGTGGATATAGAAATAGACAATTGTACATACAAACAGACTAACCCCCTCCCCCATCCCTCCCAATTCTACTACCTCCCAATCCCAATAACCCCTCCTTCAGCACCCCCACCGACCCAGAGCATAGGTACCTGGATATGGTGTATAATTCACATCTAACAACTAACAAGTAATTGCACTCAACCCTAATGAGGTGATGGAGAAAACAAGCATACCAGCAGCTGGGGTTAAACTTAGGAATACCTGTAAGTTTCGTGTGACACTGCATTTGTACATCAACCTTCTTAGTACAAGGGCCCACAATCATTAGTAACACTAATGGTCAGTTCCCAGAGCGGCTAGGTGATAAGTTGTCTTGACATTCCCTTAAGGAGGGATTAGGGACCAGAGGGTATGCAGCCTCTCCCATTTGAGTTGATACAGGGAGAGTTTGCTGCGGGGGCTGGCAATTGCCTTTTTGATTCTGAGGTTATGGAAGAACTCGTTCACCCACTCAGAGTAAGAATGAATGTATTGGTCTTTCCAGTGACGGATAACAAGTCTTTTAACTGTTAGGGATATAATAGTCATGTGGAACCATCTTTCCCTAACTGGGATATTACTATAATCTCCAATTATACAAATTTGAGGTGTGAATAGGTCTTGTAAACCCAGGAGCGGATCTGCCTTTGCCTTGATAAGGCACCAGAGGGGAGCCACTTTGGGGCATTCCCAGAATATGCAAAGTAATGCCCTGGTTCCTGGCTGCATCGAAAGCAGGCCTGGGTCGGGAGTCTACCCATCCTAAACATTTTAACAGGGGTATAATAGATATCATGCAAAATGTGGAATTGTGTCAGCCTTAGGCGTTCATTGGCAGTATATAGAGTCCCCACCAGACCTTTACCCAAGAAATATTATCATTGGGGAAAGTGAGGGCCCAATATCAAGAATAACCAGAGTCTTCTGGAGTAAGTGTCTCAGATAGGACCGAAACCAGGCAAGATACAGCGTGAGGTTGCTTGGTGCTTACAAGAAGCTCCTTAAGAGGAGATGCTGGATGATCAGTCCAAGTACCAGTTCCATACCATTTTATCAGCATGTGTCTGATTTGGAACACAAAAAAGGAGTATTTACTGGGTAATTGGAAATATGCCAGCAAATCTGGCATATTGCCTAAGCTGCCATTGACCACTAAGTCGCTAACAAGGGCCTGCGAGGTTATGCACATTTTTGGAGCTGAAATCACCTGATCTCCCAGCCTTAAGTTGGGACTACCAAACACCAGTTGTGACAAGTCTTGTTGGTTATGATATTGTATGGATTTGCATAATTGCATGTGGACCTTTATTGACATGTGACTAGTTGAGCCATGTAGGGAACGAGGCAGTCTACTTGGCGTTATGAACAGAAAACTGTTGGGGGTAAATTCTGAGGCAGAGAGCATGTGTTGCTCAACTAATAACCAATGGGGGAATATATGGGAGAGTCCCCATCTCTTGAGGCGTGGCAGTCCAACGCATGTATTTGGCTATATGACTGGCCAAGTAATAGTGGTAGAAATTGGGAAGTTTAATGCCCCCTAAATTACGTGGTGCACTTAAACGATTGTATGATCACCGTGGGGGTTTACACTGCTATAGAAATTGGGAGACTATACTATGTAACCGACGGAACCAAGTCAAGGGAAGGTATATGTTCAACATGTTCAGCGGATAGAACACTCTTGGTAGGACGTTCATTTTCACCACGCTAACTCTTGCTTGGAGGGACAAATACATAGGAGCCCATCTGCCTAAATCTTGCTTAATATTCAAAATGAGGTTATCTAGGTTAAGTTTTTTCATTAGTGATGCGGGAGGTGGACAGTGTTATCCCTAAATATTTGAGGCGGGTATTCCAATACATAGAAAGGGGCGATCTTGTCTTTGAAGAAAAGAGGGTTAAGGGGCATCACTTCCATTTTATTAAGATTAAGTTTGTAATTGGAAACCGTACTGAACTTTTGGATGATCTGTAGGGCAGCCCAAATGGAATTATAAGGGTCAGTGACATGAAAGAGTATGTCATCTGCATAGATGGACATTTTAGGTGGAACGGCCCTATTACAATGCCTTGGAGGAGTGGGAAAGTGTGCAATTGATGGAGCAGAGGTTCTAAATATAAATTAAATAACAGGGGTGATAGGGGACAGCCTTGTCAGGTACCTGATTTTAGAGGAAAAGAAGATGAAACAACTCCATTGCAGTATACTTTTGCGGAAGGGCAGGAGTATAGGGAGTTAATCCAGGATATAAAGACGGGTGGGAAAACAAACTTAGACAAGGTGCTAAAAAGGAAAGGCCAGCTGACCCTGTCGAACACTTTCTCTGCATCCAGAGAGACAAGGGCCATAGGTTGATCTGCCTCCCTGGATACGGAGAAAATATGGGCAAGCTTGCGAATGTGGTCCAATGAGTATCTGCCTTGCACAAATCCAATTTGCTCAGGGCTCAAAAGCCCCTCCCAAACTTTAGCGACCCTGGAGGCTAGAATCTTAGCAAAAATCTTTATATCATAGTTCATTAGTGAAATAGGATGGTAATTGGTGACTTTATCTTTAGGTCGACCTGGCTTCGGGAGTACCACTATAATTGCCTCTAAAAGTGTTGTGTCCATAATCCCGTATTTACATAAAAATTTAAATAACTGGTGGAGGATGGGAGTCAACTCTGTCTCAAATGTTTTATAAAAATTGGATGGAAAGCCATCTGGGCCTGGTGCTTTGTCTCTAGGGAGGGTCTTGATTGCATTCCTAATTTCGTGCTCTGAGATGGGACAAACTAATAGATTTTGTTGGGCTGCATCGAGAGAAGGAAGGGAAATTGCATTCAAATAATCCCTAATCTCGTTATCAGTAGGGGATGCCTCCGAAGGACTATTACCGCTGCCAATAGTATTGTTCAAACTCCTTTGCAATTTCTCTGGGGTGGTTAAAATGGATCCAGAGGTTGAAGAGGATAGTGTAGCAATGAGACCAGACTCTTCTTGCCTCCGAAGCCTCATCACCAAAAGATGGCTGGCTTGATCTCCCTGTTCGATATACTTAGCCTGAGTTTTAAAGAGAGCGTATTCTGCTTTTTCTCTTAGGATTTCAGTATTTTGGTTCCTCAGCAGAGTCAAACGATGCACTTCTGCTTCAGAGGGGGGATTAGACAAAGAGGCTTCAAGAGATCGTATATCTGCCAGGAGTGAATTAGATTGTTTGTCTTGTTGACGCCTCCTTGTGGCCGAAACCCTGATGAGTTTGCACTGAAGTACACATTTCAAGGTACTCCAAATCTGATCAAAGGCTGGAATGGAGCCTTGATTATGGGTCATGGAATGTTTAATGAGTTCCTTAATGTGGGATACTGTGTGTTCATGGGCAAGCAGCTGGGAATTTAGTTTCCAAATAGTGTCTTTCTGGATATCTGGGACCAAATTAATATCTAGCCATATAAGGGAGTGGTCAGATAGCACTCTGGGAGTGATTTCACACCCTAGTAGACTGGTGATCATTTTCTGGTTGATCAAAAAGAAATCAGTCCGGGAAAGGGATCTATGCAGGGGTGAATAATATGTGTTCGCCCTAACCTCAGGGTTCAGAAGGTGCCAGAGGTCAATCATCCCATAGGTTTCCAGAAGATCTTGGAGAGATTGCTGGGCAGGAGAGGGATTGTTATTCGTGGCAGAGGACCTATCCAGGGCAGTGTTAATTACAAGATTCCAGTACCCCAGCTAGAATGATGGGCAAATTGTTGAAGGGTGCTAAGGATATGGAGAGGTTACTAAAAAAATCAGGGGAGTCCCTATTGGGACTGTAAATTTATCCAATCAGGATTTCCCTGTGATCAAACACCCCCCCCCTTATAAAATGGAATCTGCCATCTGGGTTGATGATCTTCTGCAGTTCTAGAAATTGTGTGCCTCTGGCAATCAAAATTGCTACTCCACATTGTGATGTGGAAGACCCAGCAGCGTACACTGATCCTATAAAACCCCTGTGGAAAAGATTGTTTTCCCCTTCTAACAGGTGTGTCTCCTGAAGAAGCGCAATTTGGCACTTCATTAGGGCCAAGGGTTTGATTATCTGAAGTCTTTTGACCCGTGACCGGGTTCCTATAATATTCCAGGAGACTATTTTCATGGAGAAAGAATAGTGTTATAGGTAGTAAATTGGGCATAAGTGCACGTTGGGTGTCATGAGTGTAGGTATGCTAACATGGCTCTCCCTCCTGCCCCCTACATAACATCCTGCAACTATCCATCACAAACAAACTAAAACTAGAAAAAAATCTTAACAACCCTTTCCGTCTTACTAAACTCTTTTGGCATAAACTTGTAGATGAAACCAAAAGTTACTTGGATAAGCCAATCCCTCAGTCCTACTGACTGCACTCCAGCCACCTTGCTTGACATGATGATGTCCATGCTGCCTACAAATCCCATCCGCTAAGTCTCCCCGGCCCCCCACACAACCACAAGCTACATCCATAAACATGAGAGGAAATCAGTGAAAGGGGCATTACCTCCATACCCCAGAATAACACTATGAACATTATAAACAGTGTATAGTAAATAAGTAACACTGGCCCAATTAGGTTAGCATGTGGCCGCTTAAGAATAAGATGTAACTGGTGACCAGAAACAAAATGGGTATCAGCCACAGAATACCCTGATTTTAAGGGCAACTTCTCAACTGGGTGCCCATTAACAGTCATAACAAAATGAAAGAGTACTTGTTTGCAGTGTAGATACTCATTTTGAAAGGTCATAAACAAACTTATTAGTCAGGGGGCTCCCCCACCATAACCCAGCAAATCTGAGGCAACCCTAAAATTGAGGGAAAAAAAAAGTCATTATCCTCAGTCTTCTTTTTGAAGCCCCAGAGAGCATATAAGGATCCAAAAGAAAAGTTAGCTCTAACGATTAGAAAAGCAATCGAGATTGATCTTCTCCTTAAACCATCTCGAGAAGGGTGTAAATCAATAGATCTTGGCAATTGTTTCACCTTACTGACATGTTTTTGCAGTATCACCACATGGCTACAGGGTGTCCTTTCATTCTTTCATTTAAAGAGGTCCAGGAACATATGCTTGCAGGTATCGGCTGCAGCTTCCACGGTATCGAAGGAGTTCCATTGGCTATCTTTAAGAATTTGCAGGGTTGCCAGGTACTGAGCCCTAAATTTGATGCTGGCCAAAATGAGCTTGTTAATGACAGGGTGAAGTGCTGACCGTTTTTGGTGCACTGTGAATGGTAAGTCCTGTGCTACCCTTATTTTCTTACCGGCCCACTGGATGTCTTTCATATCCTTAAGCTTGGCCATGATGTGTTGTTTGTCAAGGAACGGCCTAGGAGGGGAGCCTGCAGGGGGCATAGGCCTCAGGAAGCGATGTGTGTGCTCAATAATATATGATGGGCTGTTGGGAGAAGGCCCTACCAACTTTTTGCAGAGCTTTTGGGCAAATAGAATAGGTGTAGTGCCCTCTTCCCCTTCTGGTAAGCTTAGAACCACCAAATTGTTGCACTGCGATCTTCTCTCAAGGTCCTCTAGCTTTTTCTCAGCTTTTTTGAGCCTCTGTCTAGAGTGAGCAAGCTCTGGTTCCAGCCTGGTCCTTCAGTCATCCAAGGAAGAAATATGAGTCTCATTGTCAGCCATTCGTGTTGCCAGTTGTTCAACAGAAGCCCTCATACTACTAAAATCGGAGACAAGCATTAGGAGTGTATCCTTCATTGGGGTGAGCTCCTCCAGGAATTTTTTTCCGTGACTGCGTCTTGTGGTGCAGAGTTTGGAGCCAGGTCCTTGCCTTGTGCTTTAGCCCATTTAGCCAGTTTCTCTTTAACCGGTGTAGTCGGCGGTGTGTGTTTCAGCGCAGCACGCTTCATTTCTGCATCCATGGTTGACTATTTGCAGATGAATGTGATGCTGGAGAGAACTGGGCAAGTAATCCTTTTATTTTAATGTGTCAAGAAGGCCAGTCACTGCAGTTTAAGGTGGTATGAGCCGGGGTAGCGAGGGAGCCTCAAAGCAGAGCAGCTCAGTAGGCTGCCATCACGCCGGAAGTGCTACCACAGCCATTTTTTACCAATTACTGTTTCCATATTGTAAGTGACACTTTTGACCACTAGATGGAACCCTGCTCCTCAGGTTGCATATCCCTTGCAGTCACATTTGTAGCAAAGCCTGCCACCTACACATTTGCTGTCTTTATATGCTTCAGCTCAAAGGCTAGACTGGTGATTCTCTGACTTATTTTACTTAAATTCTACTCTTCTGTTGCCATGCCTGAGTCATTGCGCCTTCTAACTTTAGATGCAGTTTTGACCAGCCTTTCCTGAGTCCCTGCTTAGCTTCTGCAGTCCCTTTCTCCTCTCGTTACTCAGTTGCTGCATGTATCCCACTACAGTCTGTCCTCAGACACTGCAGACCAGCTCTAGAAAGCTGCTTACCTTTTTAATATTTACAACCAGGTTTTGGACATCAGCTACTGCATGCACCAGAATCAATGTTGTGTTTTATCGCTGTTTTCCTCTCTATGCTCAGCTGACTGCTACGTCACAGTATTGTCCATGCCAGCCGGACTACATTGCTCCTCGTTTACCTCTTCCTCAGGCCGCATTGACATCGCTACCCATATTCTGTTGCTATGATTCCATGGAACTACAAACTTGCTGATAGGTGGATCGATCATCTTATTCCTATATCTGCACGTGGTTACTGCTCAGTGCTTTCAGCACCCTTCCCAGGCTTTGTCTAGTTGCGTGGATCCAAACTGCAGTTGCTCGTCTGTACCCTGATATGAAGATCTATACTCCCATCTCATGTGTGTGTGTACTGTGCATGTCTAGCTGGCATATGTGGAAGTCTAGCTCAACTCCCTTATTCTTCTTCCTCAGCATGTGGACCTAACTAGAGTCCTGCAGTCCAGCTCACCTACGCAGAGGCTCGTCTCACTCACTTTTGCACTTCCGTGCAGACCTACGTGGAGGTCTGCACATCTGTCTGGCCTACGTGGAGACCTAGCTTTTTTTTTTTTTTTTTTTACGATCCCTACTTCTTCCTCAGGCTGACCTACAAGGAGGTCCAACCACTCCTGCTAGCCTACATGGAGGCCTAGCTTGACTCCCTCACTTCTTTACTACTCAGGCAGATCTACGTAGAGACCCTGTGTCTTCTGCCTACCCACGTTATTTATTACAATCATCTTCTGGTGGACTCCTGGCCTACTCAGCAGTCACTCATGGCAAGCTGTGACCTGCTTCGGGTCACTATTTCTACTGACCTTTATCTGAGCCTACCTTACTGCATCATCCATCTGCTTCTTCAGTACCCTGTCATCCTCTTGGTCTCCTTCAGCATTGCTCTCTGAAGGGACGTCCATAAGTGCTCCTCGATTCTTCGGCTTCTTTGGATGATTGTCTTTTCTGCAGCTTTGTGGTTCCACTGCACCACTGGATTTACCTGCTCCAAATTCCACAACATGCTTGGGAACACTACCAGTGATGTCTCGCTTTCAGTTGTAGTTGTCAAGTACTAGGCATTGCCAGACACCTACCTTCCACCTGCTTTCACCTGACTTGCACTTGTAAAGGACATCCTTGCTTGCTTAGCTGTGGACCTTCCATCTGCTTCTAACGATGACATCACAGGACATGCGTACTCAGTTCCACTGATGCTTTGTGCCATGCTTCTCGCTTCAGTTCGTTCTAGCTCATTCTGCAGTTGCTTTATCCTGCTTGGATATCTTAGCCAAGCTCTATTCCATCAAGCCATTTCCGATCTCATAAGTTCTGACCTCGGACATTAACCTACTCTAGTAATATGTGGGGTTACCATATCTGGACAATTTTCCAATTCCTCTGACTCAGACTCAGACTCCTCTTCACCACATTCCTCTCTGCCAGGACTTGACCATCAGGAACTTGCCTTCTACTGGACCTTGTCATGTCAAACCTCATAATGTCTGCCATTGCAGCTTCACACTTCTGGCCCTGGCTTCTGCTCAAATCATACATCTATGTCACCATCTACATGGCTATATTGCTCAGCAAAACAGGAGACGTCCTCAACTTACTTGCCTCATGGCATGGGGGTTTCTATCTGCCTCACCCACAAAGGGCTGGCTTCTGCTCTACTTGCTCCTAGTCGCCCACTATGGGCTCATCTGTTTATTACTTAGAAACCTGCCTCGCCCCACAAGGGGCCATGGATGTTTCTATCCACCTCACCTGAAAATCACCTGGTTTTGCCCAGTTCACCCTCATCGGGCTCATAGTGCCTATGTTATACTTACCTGCTTCACCTCACATGGGGCCTGGAGGTTCATCAGGCTTTATTGACCATTTTACATTTACCTGCTTCACCCCATACAGGTCCTGGAAGTTCACAGGGCTTATATTGCCTACTCTACACTTACCTGCTTCACCCCCACATGGGGCCTGGAGGTTCATTGGGCTTCTATTGCCTATTTTACACTTAACTGTTTCACCCCATACAGGGCCTGGAGGTTTATCGGGTTTATATTGCCTATTTTGCACTTACGTGCTTCGCCCAACACAGGGCCTGGAGGTTTTCAATTGCTGCGCCATCTTACAGCTTAGCAGCCTGCACTCAGTTTACTCGCTTTGCCACCAAAGGCCTAGTGCTTTACAACAATTTGCAAAGTGGGGCATATGGACCAACGTTCCCCCTTTTTTGCCTCACAAGGAAACAGCTGTTCACTCATAGTCCATCCTTCTATTGGGAGTCTTCACTTTTTTGGACTGCTCTTCAACCAGTTCTACATTCACCCCTTCTGAGATTGATTATTCTCTCAAATGTTGATCGAATTTACCTTGTATCAAACTTCTCACATTATACATTTATGGTTATTGAACTGGGAATTTGCTAACAGGATAGGCTACCATCTTTCTGCTGGGCACGCAACATCAGTACCTCGAATACAGGATTGCCTGCTTGCAATCCAATTCAAGAGCTTCAGTCAACTGGGTTTCGGATTAGCCAACAACTTAATATTTGTTAATTTAGGATTGCTCTTCTTTAGTATGCTCAGATGACGGGCAGGTCAGTAGCCATGGATCCTCAGAGGTTTTCCCCAAAGGGTTTTTTTCCTCTCTTGCATGTTACTGGCCACACTCTCCAGAGTTGGAGGGGGTAATCGCAACAGTAATTACATTTCTTTTTGGGGTCTTCGATCCTACTCAACTAAGTATCTTGCCAAAGGTGGGATACAAAGAAAGGCCAAAACATCAAGTTCTACCAAGCTGATATATCATCTGTTCAAGTATCTAAGCACCAATCATATACAGTCCAGTTCTTATGTACTACAACCACTGACCTATGTTCATATCCATGCTGATGTATCTAAGCACTTACCATATCGTCCAGCTCATACATACTGTAGGCACTGCCCTACCTATTGTTCTAGCTCCAATGTATCTGAGCACAACCTATATTATTCAGCTCTACTGTACATAGCACAAGCACTGAGCTGTGAACCCCACATAGAAATATATAAATATATATATATATATATATATATATATAGAATTAAAATTAACTATGGTATGTATTTAATTTGTGTCTGTTACAGTTGTTGGACTGTATGGTACTGAAAATGTAATAAATTTAGTTCTGATAAAAAAATAACAGGATTTGGATTTGCTGCGTCTGGTCCTAAATTGATGAAGGAAAATGAGACATTATATGTCAACTGCATGCATGTTTAATTACTTTATTTGTTGCTTGTACTGATGTATTGTTTTTCTACTGTTTCTTCCTACTCCTCTTCCCTCAGGACACATCTAGAAATGATCTGTTACCACCGTGGTATGTCCTTCCTGGTAAAACCTTTGAAATAACTAAATAAATTATAAAGAGGGACTGGTCCTTTAAAAAAAATTGTAATTGGCTGGCCCGGTGGTGCTGAGGGTTGAGGTGCTGGATGCCACACTTCGCGCTGCACCAGCAACCCGTGGTCGGGAATGGGCATGGGCCGTCATGGATAGGCAGAGGGGAGATGGATTGAGTGTCCGACAGACTGCTCTCCATCTCCGGGGAGGGGGGAGACCTGTGGCCGGTGCACATCTGACACCTAGTGGAGGCTGGGGCTCAATGGCGTAGCACTGCCAGAACATGGGGCAGAGTGCAGCAGATGCTTGATGGGAGTGCACACGGGAGTGTAATTGGCCCTGTTGCAGGCTTCATTGCACGCCACACTCCCATAAGGGGAGATAATGGAAAAAGTGGCAGCCTGGTCATGTGGCTCGATGGCCATTTGCCAGCACACGCTGCCTTCTCGGGGGCACCACCTGATCCGGATCCGTGCCAGGTGGGGGAGTTGGGGGCTCCCTTGCCTCCCTGCCACAGGGGGTAAGCCATGGGGGAGTACAAGGTAGTGACCCAGGAGTTCGGAGCGGGCAGCTGGAAGGAGAGGGGAGGAGTAGTAGCCAACCGGAGGCCACACAGGAAAAAAGTAATAAAAAAAAATTGTAATCTTAGCATTCAGTCTTTATGGTTGTGGGGCCCTGATTAATACTTAGTGCAAATAGTAATTGTCAAGTTTATTTGATCAGCTTCAAAACCATTACAACATGCAAACAAAATGTCATTTCTTTAGAATAAAATTGATTATAAAATACATTAGTTAATTGAGTACCTTCTAAGAACACTAAGGGAGAGGCTAAGAAGACAAGTTCTATTCAAAATCTTCTCACTCCCTAAATATCCACAATGGGATCAACTACAAAAAATTGTGCCTGTGGAAAAAGGAGTTAGCTTACTACATAAAATCCTACCTAAAGGAAACCAAACCTCTTCATATACCATCACAACAGTGACTTCTTTACGGCATGGAGTCAAAACAGCACCAGATTATGGTGACTCACGCGATCGGTGAACTCTCTGCACCCCCCTCCCTGAGGTCTTCCCCCCACCCCAGAGTTGGCATATTTAGTAAAGGAGGATGTGGGGGGCACTGCCCATCATGGAGGGGTGCAGGGGTGCAACCCCCTGCAAACAGAGAGTTACATAGATACATCGATACATAGATAGTGTCGGCAGATAAGGGCCTACGGCCCACCCAGTCTGCCCATTTGAGCTTGTAAGTTCACTTTATGTTTTCCTAGAAGTCTGTTGCCTCTTAACCCTGACCTCCAGAATTCCTTTATGTCTATCCCATGCATTTGTAAATCCAGTGATTGTTTCAGCCTCCACCACTTCCTCTGGCAGGGTGTTCCACTTGTCCACCACCCATTCTGTGAAGAAATTCTTCCTTACGTTTCCTCTGAATAGTCCTCCATCCAACTTCATCCCATGCCCTCTAGTCCTGGAACATCTTTTTCACTTAAAAATAGTGTATTCCTGCACCCTGTTCCTCCCTGTAAGATATTAAGTTCACCAAGTGTGTCAGTCGCCATAATCTGGCATTGTTTTGACTACGTGCCATAAAGGTGTCCCCATTATGCTGTGCAACCAGACCTCTTTAGAACCAACAAAAACTAAATGGGAAAAAGAATTATGGATCACAATACAGGATGGACAATGGGAGAATGTAATGAGAGGGTCGCACCGGGAGACGAGCAACTTGTTGCTCAGTGTGCCTTCCTGGTGAAACATTTCAATAAATAAATAACACATAAAAAGTGTGGCAGAATGCTCCTAAACGTAGTAGGAGGCCTGCTCTGTGGTGCTGGATGATGGGGGATCACTCTGACATGCTGGTGAGCACGGTTCATGCCCTACACCCAGGACATCAGGAGCGGAGGCTGGCAGGGAGGATGAAAGACCATCCTTTGGATGCACTCCTCTTGAGAAGAGGGAGCTCACAGCAGTGCTCTCTAGTGGCTCCTGGTGGAGGTGCCAATGATGGTGTGGATGATTACGCGCCATCAGGCACTCCCCCAGGTCATCTGTGAATGCACTTAAGCAATTGAGGTGGCAAGTGGGTGGGGACATGAAAAAGGGAATATGCCATGCTGGCATGCCAAATGATGGCCTCTCTGCCCCTCCCCACACCCACACCCTCCTTGATGCACCCAAAGGTCATGCCCTCTCTGGACACTACACATATGCTCCTCCACTAGGCCATGGCACAGCTACCGGAAAGGACAAGCTGGCCAATGGAGAGGGAAGTTCAGGAGCTCTCAGGTGTATTCCGCATGGCAATGGCCAGAGGAGGCACCTGGCAGGTATAAGCTGACCTGAGAAGGTACCAGGAGGTCAGGATTGGAGCGTGACCCAGTGGAGTGCAGGACAAGGGGTAGTCTGGTGGCAGAAAGAGGTGGCATTGTGGGGGACCCAAAGGAGAGGGGAGCAGGGAGGCACAGCGGGCACATTAAAAAAGAAAGCAGGGAGTTGCAAGGAAAGATGATTCAATTCTAACATTTTATATCATTATTACTACACTCCCAAATGGTTAGAAGACATGAGGCTGAATCCCAGCGGACATTGTCAGAGATGCAGTAATCCACATGCCAGCATGGACCACATACACTGGAAATGTCCTAATGTTTTGGATTTCTGCTTAGAAGTCACTGAAATACAAATACCAAGAAAGCCAGCCCTGCTACTTCTGGATATTTCTCCTTATAATCTCTGCACTGTTCACTTCCAAAAGCTGTGGACACTTGCAAGCTCTTAGGGTGGGGGGGGGTCAAAATATTACTAATAAGAGACTGGAAAATGATTCCTACTATCTCTGAATGATTCGATCACATGAGTAAGACTGCCAACACTGAAAGAATGAGCCCTCTTCTTGTCAGACAAGAGAACAAATGTTCCATCCCAAATGGTCACTCTTTCTACAAAAAAATGAAACAGACCTAAAGCAAAGGTCTAAGGTCTTAATAATAGTAATCAAGCTGTGTTCTAGCGTGTTGCTAATGTACTGCATTCCTTATAATTTAATGCATGGTCTATATGCATTAACCTACTCACCTTGCGCTGATGCATTACCTGTCCATCAATATCATACTGTATGCATGCAGCGACTTGGAAGCAATGGGTTTCTAAGGTTTATATCTTTATAATCTTAATAAAACATTTAATGAAAAAATGAAATCAGTTCAATTACATAATGCATTTATCTGTTATTTTTTGGTAATATTATGTTAGCATGTTACTATGTATAGGTAGTCATGAATTACTAGGCCTACAATTTTTGAGTCTTAGAAACATACATCTCAACCTTTTATCACACAAATGTGTGATAAGATATGTGACAACTGGACAAATGTGTAACACGTCATCAAACATGACATTGCAAGCTCAGAATAGTGTGGCCATAAGTGTACTAATGTTTATAATGTTTTCTGATAACCTAGCATCTTATATTATTATAAATTTCTGCTTAAAAGTCTCAGTGGTCAGTGTGGAATGTCACCTTCTCAATGTGGGCAGAGGGTTTCTGAGGGATAAAATCAGTGACGTGCCTCGTAACGTGTGACAGTTGAGAGGTATGCTTAAAAAGGCTCAGAGCTTGCTGCCTAGTGCTTTAGTTAAGTTGAAATATATATGTCCCATTCTACGTTTGCATCAAACCATAGAGCAGGGTGCTTGTAGAAGGTCACTGATTGCAATAAGGTATTATCCATGCTATAGCTGTGCTTCATAATTTAGCCCATCTGTTCCCAGGTATAGAACACACAAAAGTACTGCAAATGCTGTCTTCTAAACTGGATATTTCACCCTCTGTTGGTAAGAGGTAGCATCTGATTTCCTGTTGCATAGTTTGCAGCTAGCTGGGCTGAACTGAAACTAGCCTGTGTAGTAAGCGCCACAAGGAGACTGCTACGTTGATTAGACAGTTTGAGTTGTCTCATTGCATGGAGAATTATAATGACTAAGGCTAGTTTATCTCGCTCTCATTCAAAATGTAAAATTAAGCAAGTTTATATATTGACACCATTTTTATTTCTTGCTTAGTATCAGACGTGACCAAGAGGATGCAGAATATAAACACAGCACTCAAAGAAATCCAACGCAATGGTAAGATTCCTATCACTTTACTAACTCAGCAGCTGTAAATTGATATAAATGTAATAACTATTAAATTACAAAAAAAATCTTGTTTTGCATCAGTAGGAATTGCAGCACAAAGTCGTAAAAGAAGGAAAATGCAGTGATAGGGTAAAAAGATCTCCCGAATCTTGCTGTCTGAGGGGTGTGGTGTTCATAGGGTTTTGAACTTGAAGCAGCATTGGTGTTACCCTAGAACCATAAAATGGGATCACAAATGAAACAGTGTTGCATTACAGAGTGAGTCAGGTAAAAAGGTGGAAGCTATACATTAAGTATTATATTTACAAAATGTCACCTGTCGGTGATGGGTGGCATGGCAAAAATGGATGGCAGCAATGCAGGGCGAGAGAAGAGACTGGCAAACACAGAAAAATAGGGAAAAGGAAGATACAAGGAGGTTGAGGGGGCAGCGGTGGGATGAAGGGTTAGGTGGTAAAGGAAGAGGGGGCAAGGAGGGGATCTTGTTGCAGAAACCGGTGTGAACATTTAGGAGCGCTTTCAGGGACGGGGAGGAGGAGGAACAGCATAAAGGAAGTTTTTTTTCCAAAGGGTAGAGGCGAGTGGGGAAGGCCCTTGGCCTCCAGAGGTCTTGGAACAGGGGTTACAGAAGGAGCATGTGTCAGCAGAATGGAGAGAGTAGGAGGATAATAGAAATGGAGGAGGATAGGATTATCTGAATTACATCACCCAGTTTAATCTAGTCTGGAATCAATTGTGTTTGCCTTTCTTGTTATTTCTGTACAGCATCATGTCAGCATTGCTGTTGCTAATTTTGCATAGTTGACCGTGATTTGTTTCGTTACAGAATTAGCACCAAAATAGCTGAGGGAAAATATTATTTAAATGAAAAAGCAGTATCCCTATAGGATCATGGTGCCACACTCAATGCCCCTTTCTTTCACACACATCCTTTCGGTTTCATCTGCAAACGTAGTCAAAACCAATTTGATCTGTGCATTTTTTCCATTGTGTCTTGCCACATTTGAAGAATGTAACACTTTATTGCCTTGTCTGATAAGTTATCGTACATTTATGTGAGTCAGATGCGGCCATATATTCAGCTGTTTACTTCTCTACAAGTAGAAAGGGGACACTGAGTGCAGTTCCATAATCCCATAGGAATGCTGTATTTAAGCAATAATGCCCAACAGGGTGTGTGTCGTGCTGGGATAATGTCACGCCTCAGGTGGTTGGGCACGAGGCCACATGCCAAGTGCTTCCAACAACTGAGGCGTGACGTTATCCCAAATGATACACACCTTGGAGGGCATTATTGCTATTATACAATGGCTTGTTGTTATATATAAAATAAAAAAAATAGTTTTAAAGAATGTTTTTATTAGTGCGGAAAAATATTTTTGTTTCTTAAAAGGAGGTGCAAAAAAAGAGAGGATCAATAATGATGGCAGTAGACATTGGTTCACAGTGCTGAGACTAGAGCCGTGATGTTGTGCTGGGATAACATTACGGGTCCAGCCCCAGACTGACCAATCAGAGACCAGGCTTTTTTCTCGCCATTATATAATTATCATTAGGTTACATACCAGCTAATTTGTGCGTTGCCTGCACCTAATTGGATGGGAGTTCTCCTAAGGGTATTTTTGCAGAAAAAAATCATTTGTTAAATATAGACAGTGGTTATTTGTTATTTTTGAAATACGTTTTCCTTTTACTTATTAGAAGGTGAGCAGGTGCAAGGCTTTGTAACTCGTGTCCGTTTTTCCACGTGAATGTGGAATTCTGTTTCCAAGAAGCCACAGAAAGTTGGCCAAACTCCTGAGATGAAACTCCCCAGTACTGGCTGGCTACTTTTAAAAGTTTATATTGAATTCAGGAAGAGGACCATATCAAAGTGCACGCAGAGAATGTGAAACATCAGGTTCTGTTCCCTGGGGTCCTGAAGGATGTTGCTGTTTTGCACATGATAAATGTTGATCACAACGCCAAGTCAACTCAAGAGTTTCTTCAATCAGAAAAATGAGTTCTCCCCAGCTTCTAATAACCCCTCTTTAATGAAACCCCATTTGTTGTCCACTCCCATTGGATCCCCTCACTAGACTTTCCTTAAGTAGCTCCCACATCCTACCAAAATGAATGCTCCTGAGTCCTGATGTCTAATAATGTTATTAGTGAATGCTTGCTTTCTACAGATTTACTTAAAATGACATGGTCTAGTGATTATTGAATCCCATAGGCTCCCTAACTGCGATCGCCTCAACGCTGTTCTGGTTTGTTTGTTTATGTATGTATGTATGTATCTGTCTCTGTCTAATCAATCAGTTTATCTATCTATCTGTCTGTCTATCTATCTATCTATCTATCTATCTATCTATCTATCTATCTATCTATCTATCTGTCTGTCTGTCTGCCTATCTATCTCAAAGGTTTTACCAGGAAAGTCATACTGAGCTGGTAAAAACTCATTTCCAGATGCATCCAGTAGAAGAGGAAGAGACGAGAACAGTGAAATACAATGTTGAAAAATGCATTGACATGGAAATACACGTAACATAGAGAATACTGGATGAGCAACTATGCACAATCAGTGTGTTCTGCCACAGAGGGCTTCTGATTCCCTCTGACCATGAGAGCAAAGCTTGACAGGTTCATGGAAATCAGAAACCCAAAGTGGCAGTACACACTGGTTACGCATAAAGTTGCTCATCCTGTATTTTTTTATAGTGCATAGTATTATGTGAAATGTGTGCATTGTGGTTCTTTCTCCTTCAGAATGAAACTGAGTTGTGCAGTCTCTGGAGGTTTCAGAATGCTATTGTACCACTGAAGGGTACAATCACATTCCATGACCTTTGAACTATGGTAAAACAGCATTTTGAAAAGGATGAATTTCTGTACAAAACAATGCTCTACTATACACTATAAAATAAGCAATTACAGCCAGTGCTTCTAAGCTGGAATTTTGGAATGCAATAAATCGCTGCAAGAAGAGCAATAACAACAATAAGTAGTGAGCAGCAATGCAATAATTTGAGGAGGGGTGACTGAAAATTGTGGGGGGGTACTAATGTCAGTGTAGCGTGGAGGGCAGTGAACAGAAGTCCAACTTAGTATCAGTAGTAACTGCAAGAGTGAGCAGAGAAATCATGGAGGCGATGTTTCAGAGCGTGAAGGAAGGAGCAGAGTGAAGGGGAGCCCCAGAGTTTAGGGAAGTGGAAAGAGAAGGAAGCTTGACCAGCAGTGGGTTTCAGTTTTGGGGGGAGTGAGAGAGTCAGAGCAAGCACTGCAAAGGAAGTCAGAGGTAGAAGGGGGAAGAGGACAGAAGCAAGATATGAGGGGAGGGAACCAAACAAAAATTTGCAGGCGGTACTGTGGGTAAGTCGCCTGGCATCAAGAGGGCTAGGGATAGGGAGATGTACAAAAAAGAATGGTGAGTGCGCAGGGGGTTGTGGAGGGCAAATTGATAGGAGTGAAAAAGGGGGTTCAGTCTGGCTCAGTTGGACTTGGGAGCCTCCCTTCTCCTGCTCCCTCTCCCTCCTATATAGTGAGTAGCCAGGAATTCATAGTTCCCAGGAACGGTGGTGTGTACTGCAGCTCATGTTTCTGTAACAGCCACCATGTCTACTTGGGTTTCTTCTATTATTTGATGTGGGTCAATGATCTTATTCCCCAGGCCCCTGGCAATAATGCATATTGCTCCACAGTGCTTCTGTTTCTTTCCTCTTGCGCACTTGTTTTTTTGTCCATCTTTTGTCCGTGCTTCCCATATATCTTATCCCCTTCCTCCTCCACGCTACTGAGGCTCCCTTTCTTCCCACAACAGCTGGTGCCTCCAGGCAGGAGTGAGACCTAGAGGTGATCATATCAGATGACCTCAAGGTCAGTAGACAATGTGAAAAGGCAGTACTAAAGGCTAGTGGTATCCTGGGATGCATAGGGAGGGGCATCACGAGCAGAAGGCATGAAGTAATCATGCCCCTGTATCGGTCCCTGGTCAGGCCTCACCTGGAGTACTGTGTCCAGTTCTGGAGGCCACACCTCAGGAAGGACATGGATAGGCTGGAGACGGTACAGAGACGAGCAACAAAGATGGCGCAGGGCTTGCATCAGAAACCGTACAAGGCAAGATATGTATAGGTCAGATGATACAGTAAAATTTCAATATAAACAAAGATGAAGTATATAGTTTTGTAAGGTGATCCAATGTAAGGATCAAGAACATATGGCTAGACTAGTCGGTAGCTTTTGGGGAGGGATTCAAGATGATTAGTGTTAGCAGCAAGAGAAGGTCGGGGGGCAGAGTAATTGATAGAGGCAAGAAGGCATATGTTGAGGCCACAGAGGGAGAGGAGCTAGAGATTAGATGGCTCAGTCGTTGAGAAGGGTTCGAGGGGATAAAAGAGGGAGGAAGGAGTTAGAGTGCAAAGTCGTGTCCGGGGTTGGGGGAAGTGTGGAAATGACGGAGGTGGAGAAAGGGAAGGGGAGAGGGAAGGAGCCAATTAACAGATGTGACCAAGCCCTAGACAGCAGTAACTCGGAGTGCAATAGGATCTTTTGAGGGTCATAAATCAGGGGAAACAGGCACAAGATTCCTTATTATGATGTAGAAATAGTGATTTAAATTCCGTTGAGCTGATGGGATGAGTTAGTTTCAAAGTTTTTTGCAGCTTGTTCCACATTTGGGGTAGCACATAGCTTATGGCTGCTCCGTCAATACGTGACTTTGTCTTGTATACATATAAGAAAATATAGGAGGTACTTCTCAGGGCATACTTTCCAATAGTGCAAAAAGGTAGACAGACAGAGATATAATGGGGCAGTTTGTTTATAATAGCTTTTTAGGTCCAAACTGCAGCATTTCTCTGTCGTCTGTAACTGAGGGATGACCATCCCACTGCAGTGTGCAGGGCACAGTGATGGGTAGAGTACGGTAGACCTGTGACAAATCTTAAAGCTCTGTGGTAGAGCATGTCGAGTTTGACTAAAGCACCGGCAGGACTCTGACTATAAAGAAAGTCTATATAATCTATTAAGGAGAGAAAGGTCGTTTGGACCAGTTTCAGTTTGGCGTCTCTTGTAATGAAATTGTTGATCCTAAAGAACAGGCCAAGTCTTTGTCTAAGTTTCTTAGCCAGCTCTTCTATGTGGTCAGTGAAGGAAAGTCTATGGTCTAACCAGACCCCCAGATACTTGAACTTTGTTACGTATTTCAGCTGCTCACCTAGGATAGTGGTGATCTGCCGGAGCATCCCAGTAGTACCAGGATTTGTTGCATGAGGAAAGGACGAGAGGAACATTGCTTTGTTTTTTTGTGCATTAAGAAGTAGCTTCTGGGTTGGGGCGTGGCCAAGCCGACATCCAGAATGGCAGCATAATTCTGGAGCTCTCTGCCTTGCCGTCAAATATATAGTCTTTCCCCTGGCTTCCTGGGACCCACCCCGGCAAAACACCGAAGAATAATAAAGATGAAATGGATATGCCACCAAAGATGTCAAAAAAACAAGGACATCTATATTTTAAAAGCGCTAGCAAGTGGACTCAAAGCATTGGGATCTGAGGCCCAGTCACCACGAGCTGAGAACGTGGCAAGTGTGCAAGATCCACGACGAGCTGTTAACGTGGAGGAAAGCTCTGTAAATTCGCCACTGCTGGCCCTGGAGAAGATATTCAATGACTTAAAGTATGATCTTACCTGTAAAGTACGATCTTACCTGTAAAGTACGATCTTACCTGTAAAATAAATGCGGGGTTTGAAAACGTCTCCGCTCAGCTGGCACACCTCCAAACAACGGTGAATACACTGGGGGAAACAGCAGAGCAACATTCGGTGCACCTAACAGAGGTGGAGGAGCGGGTGAGTGCGCAGGAGGACCGATGCTCCCAGATGACCCCCCAGTTACAGTCAGCTTTAGCAGAAATAGAGAAACTAAAGGCGGTACTTGATGACCATGAAAATAGGGAGAGGCATACAAATATTCACATAGTGGGCCTGACTGAGGGAGCGGAGGGCCGTGACTGTGCTGCTTATTGCAAAACTTGGCTGAGATTGCATCTGGAATCACCCCCTGAATGCACACTAGAGATCCAACAGGTACATAGAACCCCTGGTTGCCGCCCTGCCCCAAATGAAAGACCACAGCATATTATTTTAAAATTCTTACGTTACCAGGACAGAGTGATGGTGCTGGAAGCCGCGAGGAAGGGAGGCCCTATTCGAGTGGCTACACGGCCTGTTAATATCTTTCAGGACTTTTCCTGCACAGTGCAGATGGAGCGGAATGCTTTCATACCAGTGAAGAGACGACTGTGTCAGCTCAATTGGCCATTCACTTTGGTATATCCTGCCCGCCTGATCATTCGGAGAAAAGATGCACCCCAGAAGGTCTTCACTAGTCCTGAAGCGGTGTTGCAGTACATCGAATGGGAAGCACCCCAACAATAAAATGCTGATGGATGAACTCCCTTAGAGGAGGAAATAATGTCCAGTAAGGTAGTGGCAAGAGACTTTAGGGCTTTTGCTTCTTTGCTCGGCGCTGGAGATTTTGGGAGATGGAACGGGAAGGGGGAGTTTGGGCTAATGCCCAGCTGGGTTTGTAACTCATCTGAGGCCTATAATGGCTGGATCTGACAGCCTCCCCTCTGCCCCTCAGATTTCTTTTTCTCAGATATTTTTTTCTTTTACTTTCTCGGTCCGCTTTGCCGGGAGTTATGTTCGTACTATTTATGTACTCCAAGAGACCTTAGTAAGAGACGTGGTTTAAAATGGACCTAATTCTTTTTTTGGACTTTAATTTTGTCGGACTCTAATAGAATACAGTTTCCAAATATAGTTAGTATAATATAATTAGTAAGAAAGAATATTACTCTGAATGTTATGTATGCTAAAACGTTAATGGTAGAAGATGGGGATCCCGGGAGGTGGGGGTGGGGGAACAAGAAAACAAATATTTTAATTTCTTGCATGTGGTGTCCAGGAGCCATGCAGGGAATTTCTATGTACTATTATGATATGTCCTGCATTGTTTTCTCTTCTGTTTCTTTTCAGCAATGATGCTAGGGGGGAGAGGCACCTAGGTTGCAAGGGGACGTTTGAGCACTAAGGGAACTGTAAAAAAGTATTAGTCGGGGGTAGGGCTTACCCTATGGGGCACTCAACCTGGAGTTTCCTTGGGTAACCCTATCTCTGAAGTGCCTTCTGATGGAATAACACTTAAATAATTTCTTTAGTTTTTTTTGTTTAAATACTCAGGACATGTTTTTCTTAATACAGCAGGATTGGATCGACCCTGGGGGGGTTCTCCGGTCTCCGCATTCTGAATTAGTATGTGGGTAGAGACAGTGCGGCCAGGAGGCTAATCCACGATACTAAAGGGGGGAGTAACTAAGTAGGTTCTCAGTTGGGGGGAGGGACAAGGGAGGCAAGGTTAGCAAGGGTTGTTGCTATCCTTAGCAGTTTTAGGAGTTTTAGCACTAGTTGAGCTTGTTCCTATAGTTTTTGGGGGCTCAAATGCCTCATAAGGGGATAGAGAAGGGGGATTTAGGGGGTTTAAAGAGGGTGTGGGGTTATGTGGGTTTGCTAATTCAGCAGTTTAAAAATAAAAAAGTTTTAAGAGTCGAGTGGATCGGGATTGGCATATTCAGGTGCTACAGGATATGGGGTGGGGGTTGCGAGGTAATGTTATTGTTTTGTCTTCCCAGATGGCTAGTCTAAAGCTGCTACCCTAGAATGTAAATGGAATTAAGACGGTAGCAAAGCAAAAATGGGTATGGGCCTATATTGAGAAAAAGAGAGCAGACATATTTATGCTACAGGAGTTACATCTAACACTAGAGGAGACGAAACAGTTGGGAAATGTATGGGAAGGTACTTTGATAGCATTGCATTTTACATCCAAGGCTAGAGGTACGTGTATTTGGTTTCAACCTGGGGTCAGGGTTCAGATTCATTCCTCCCAGATAGACAACCAGGGGAGATATGTTATAGTGCAAGCCACCATAGAAGAAGAAGTTACAGTGTTGGCTTCCCTGTACGGTCCTGCTTTTGACTGCCCTGAATTCTTTGAACACCTTGCTATAACATTAGCTATGCTCCCAAATAAAATGATTATAGGTGGTGATTTTAATACTTACTGGGACCCTATGTTGGATCACTCTAACCCACATTTCAATTGCTTCTCCAAAAGTGCAATGGCCCTACGAAACCTTGCAAGGGAGAGGGCCTTTAAGGAGATGTGTCGTTTTAAACACCCTGATACTGAGGAGTTTCCTTTTTATTCCCATGCCCATAAAGTTTACACTAGGCTAGGCTAATTCTTGGCCTCCTCTGTCTTTATGAATCGAATAGAGGTGATCCAATATTGCCCCATTCTTATATCAGATCATGCCCCCTTCGATTTAGAATTGAAAAGGAAGACGGGGGGGGGGGGAACTCAGCAGTGGAGACTTGATCCTACTTTGTTGAGCGACCCTCATTTTTGTCGGGGCGACTTGAGGAATTTTTAGCAGTTAATAAGGTGGAGGACACCACGGCTAGGGTTACATGGGAAGCCCTCAAAGCATATGTTAGAGGGGAATCTATTTCTTATGCGGCATTTAAAAAGAAACAGGAAGGGAAGACAGAATTTGAGTTGGAGATACAAATTACGGCACTAGAGAAGCAGGTCATGAGAAATTAGTCCCCTAATGAAATGGCGTTACTGAAAAAATTGAAGGGAAAGTATAATCAAATAAGTTCCGAGCGTATAGAGAGGGATATGATGGTGTCTAGGGCAGGACAATATTTTGAGGGAGACAAATCAGGAAGGTGGTTGGCCTGGTTAATTAAAAAACAAAGAGTGGAAAGAACTAGTGTTACAATAGAAAAAGAAGATGAGGAATGTACTTCCACTGTTCGAGAGATAAATAACACATTCAAATGTATTATGAAAAATTATATACCTCAGAGGTTCCACAAAATCTGGATCCGTCAAACTTTCTGGACAGTGTTTCTCTATCTACTCCATCGGTAGTGGAAAATGAAACACTTGCCAGGGAATTTACAGATCAGGAGGTCAGGGAAGCGATTTGGGTTTCAAGATCAGGAAGGGTTCCAGGGCCGGACAGACTGCCCTTAGAATTCTATAAAAAATTTTGGGGAGAGTTATCTCCACTGTTTATGAGTATGCTCCAGGAGGTGCTAGAGGGGGAGGGTTTGACAGCATCCCAGAAGTTGGCCACAATAACGATTCTCCCCAAGCCAGGTAAGGACCCAAGAAAGTGTAGCTCATACCACCCTATCTCGTTGTTTAACGCAGATTATAAGATCATAGCAAAAGTTTTGGCAAGGAGACTGGAGGGTATTTTACCGGGGGTGGTTCATCCGGACCAAGGGGGTTTTGTTAGGAGCAGACAGGCTAGACATAACCTAAAAAGGGTCCTGAACATCATGTGGCATGGTTTGAGAGGTAGGATTGGCTCTGGCAGTCTCCTTGCCCTAGACGCAGAGAAGGCCTTTGATAGTGTTGAATGGTCCTCCATGTTTGCTGTCTTAAATAAATTTGACCTTCATCTGACCTTATGTCGTTGGTTGACTAGTTTGTACCAATCCCCATGGGCCCAAATACTCACTAATAATACGCCTTCGACCCCTTTTTGGCTTTTAAGGGGTACTCATCAGGGTTGCCCCCTCTCGCCTTTGATATGTGTCCTTACAATTGAAGCATTGGCAGTGGCTAATAGAGATAATCAGGAAATTAAAGGCTTTAAGATTAACGAGAAGGAGCATGTTATTTCACTCTTCGCAGATGATATTTTGTTGTTCCTGTCAGACCCAGTAAATGCTATGCCTGCCCTGACCTCACTTTTTAAGGACTATGGCCCTCTGTCTGGACACAAGATCAACTGGAGTAAAAGTGAATGGCTTCCAATGGGAAACACTGGTGGTTCAATCCATATAGATGGAGTGGATATACCCCCCAAATCAGTAATAAAATATCTTGGAATTCTACTTCCCCAAAAGGTAACAGAGGTAGGCCCCTTAAATTATAAGCCCTTGGCACTTAAAATTAAAGAACAGTGTAGCAGATGGAAGTCCCTCCTTTTGTCTTTGTTGGGGAGGGTAAATTTGGTGAAGATGCAAATATTGCCCCAGTGTCTTTATTTTTTTCAAACATTACCTGTAGTGGTCCCATCGGGCTACATGTGGTCACTGGAGGGCTCTATAACCTCCCTTCTGTGGGCGAATTGAAGACCCAGAGTCAGAAAAGAAGTATTATGGTTGCCAATTCGAAGGGGGTGGGGTCTGGCACTCCCCAACTTGAAGTTTTATTCCCTTGCGACGCAGCTAACACATGTCTTGGATTGCCTAGAAAACAGGGTTAAATCTCGGGCCTGGGTTTCTATGGAGTCAAACTCCCCCAAGATCTCTCCTCTCACCCGATATCTTCTGCCTTTGAGTTATGGGCTGTGGAAGGGGGAATCTCCTCGAAATCCATTTACTAAGATCACTCTTAGATCTTGGAAGCAGGCCCTGCTGATTCTGGGGGAGGAAGGGGGATTATCACCTGAGGATCAATCCTATACAGCTTATGGAAGGATGGAGATGCCCCACCCCCAGTTAGGAGAGCCTTGGGGAGGTGGGAGAGAGAAGGACTTTTCCTCCTATCTCATTTATTTCAAACTGGATCTTTATTAACCTTTTCTGAGTTGAGGCAAATCTACAATACTCAGCCCACACACTATTTTATATATCTTCAGATAAAGTCCAGGCTGAGTAGATGTTATAAGCCAGAAGGGGGTGCCCCTCATTAACTAGGACATCTATTGAAGAGGTCATTCAGCACTGTAGAAAGTATAGTAATGTGAAACCTCTCAGTACATGATATAGAACCTTGTTGGGAGCCCGGCCAGATGTGCTTCGGAAACTGCGAGATAGGTGGGATAGTGACTTAGGAGAGGATATCTTATCAGGGGGAGACTGGAATATGGCCTTGCGGGGAAGTATGTCTGTGTCTGTGAAGAACAGACTTAGAAATATACAATACAATATTGTTCATAGAACCTATTTTACCCCTGTTGTGGCTCACAAAATAAATCCCCAGGTCTCAGATCAGTGCCCAAAATGTCTCTCACAGGGGTGCTCCTTTTTCCATTTGGTATGGGCATGCCCAAAAGTATTGATATACTGGGATGAGATAAACCACCTGTTTAACAGGGTTTTGGAATGTGACATCCCGTTGGACCTGGTGGATGTCCTGCTGGGGGTATACAGAGGGGTAGAGGGTCAGGCCAAAGCTTCACATCCTTTGAGGAGATTGGCTTTAGTGGTGGGCAAACAGGTTTTGGTATAGAATTAGATGGCGCAAGCAACACCCACCATCACCCAGTGGACCAAAACTTTGCTAAGCAACATGAAACTGGAGCATATTCAATATAGGGTCCAGGGACGTCTAGATAGATATGACAAGATCTGGTCTCCAATGGAGAAGGCCTTGGGGGAAATTCGGTTTCCTCTATTTTAAGAAGGTAGTTTTAATGGAAATGTAATAGATACCCAGAATGCAAATCTAATAGATTAGCCTCAAAGAAATATTTAAGAAATAATCGACATAGATATCAATTACGTCTTTATGCTGCATAAAATATCTCTTTTATTCTTTTATGCTTTGGAACCCACGCACACCTCTGTATATGAAGTTATGTGTTCTGTGTATAATCATGCAATCTGTTTTTTTGCTTCTCTTTGTCTACCAACTCTTTAATAAATGAAGTTTAAAAAAAAAAAAGTAGCTTCTGGTTTAGAAGTTGAAGCTGCAGCTGATTAAATTCACTTTGTAGTGCTTTGTGGGCAGCATCAGGGGTGGGACTACTAGCATAAAGCTCTGTGTCATCTGCAAAAAGGTGCATTTGTTCTTCTTTAATGAAGGCATCTATGTTGTTATTATAGATAGTGAAGAGCAAGGGACCTAGAATGGAGCCTTGCCGTACACCCCTCAACAGAGGTTTTAGTGTAGAAACTTCCCCTTCCGCCCTTACTTGTTGGAGTCGGCCAGAAAGGTAGTTAGCGAACCATCTCAGGGATAGAGGGTCCAAACCAATGTTCCGGAGGGACAAAAGCAGCAGACTGTGGTCAACAGTGTCAAACGCCTTGCATAGGTCCAAAAATACCTCGCAAAGTTTTTATTGTCCAGTTCACATTGCCAGTCGTTGGTCACCTTGGCTAGGCCTGAGATTGTACTGTGTTGTGCCCTAAAGCCTGATTGTAGCAGATTGAGCAATTTTTCTGATTCCAGATAGTTCCAGAGCTGAGAGCTCACAATTTTCTCCAGCATCTTAGACAGGATTGGAAGTAAGGAGATTGGCCTATAATTATTAAGGTCACTGGGATCTTCTGACTTAAGCAACAGGACCACAGGTGCAGTTTTCCAGATGAGAGGAAGGTCACCTTGGGACAGGGATAGGTTAAAAAGATGTGTGATTGGGACTGCAAGGAAATGGTAGTCAACCTTTAAGAAGTATGGGTCGATGAGGTCGGCTCCAATGCTTTTCCTAGTATCTAACTGTAGAAGGAGATCTTCGACTTCTTTCAGAGACGTAGGCTGTTGGAGAAAGGTGTGCCAGAGATAGGTTTTTCTTGCGAGACTTCTGCAAGTTGTTGGTGGAGAGTGTTGCCGGGTGAGGAGTTGAAGGCTAGCCCTGTGGTAGCAAAGTGATTATTTAGGGAGTCGAGGATAGTTGGTCTATCAGAGATGACAGTGTTGCCAATTGATATGTTATTAGGTAGGGAATTACCAGTAGTATGGCCTTCAATATCTTTTATCGTTCTCCAGAATTTGGTGGGACATGTTGCAGAGTGTTCCAGCTGTGAGTGGTAGAATTTAGCTTTAGCTTCTCTGACCATTTTGGTGCAGAGGTTTCTTGCCCTCCTAAATGCATTACAGTCATTTGTGAGATTAGTTTTCCTGGCAGTTCTCCAGAGCACATCCCTACTCCGCAGAGCATCTTTCAGGCCTTCCGTGAACTATCGACAGGGTTTATTTTATGATTCGGACTTTCACTAGAGGAGCATACTTGTTAAGTGCCCCTAACACAATTTCAGAGAAGATGTCATATGCTGTAGTCAGGGTCTTAGCTAAATAAAAGTCCTGCCAATGCAAGGACTCTCTTAGCTCTGTGATATACCCACACTGAAGCTGCCGAGTCACTCGCTCTCCTCACTCACACTTGGCGGCTTCTTTCTCGTGAAAATGGGAAAACTAAAGGTAGATAAAGAAACTTAACAGGCTTTTTATACTAAGCAGTGTCATTTCATGGATATTTGAACAGCTTTGTTTAGAACACCAAACACCGCTCGGCAGCACTACAGTCAGGCAACTAAAAATCAAAGAAATACAGGCACCAGCAATTATAAAAACTAAAGGATGGGTAAATGTGAGTTTATGGATTTTTTTCACACACCCTCGGTGTGTGATGACCACATAAATCTCTCGAGCTTCGCTCACGAGGTGTATGGGCCATCACACACCTCAGGTGTGTAAAACAAAATCCATAACACACACTTACCTATCCATTATTCTCTATATATTATGCCTGGCATGGTTATGGTGAGGGCGGGGGAGTCCAGTAGACTACTGCAGATTGTGTATTAATGTTCAAGTGGCATGGGGAGTAGGGTGAGGGAGAGGGGGTCCATTAGACCACTTGAGATTTGGTATTCATTCCTACCTGGCACTAGGATTGGGTGAGGGATGGGAGACACTAGCACTAGGTTTCTTTTCATGCTTGCTTGCGCGCTTTCGCACATGCACAAAACAAACACATTGGCACCGCTCTGACAGAGTAGTGGCTGGGTAGGTGTATGCTGCAAGCAACCAAATGCAACTGAGCCTGCAGGAGGTGTAGTGAGTGCACACCTAATCCTGACAAGGCTGCTGTAGAGGCTGCTGATGCTCACTGATTGGCTGAAACTTCTCACACTTGAAAGGATGAATCTGTGCCAATTGCAGTGCGAATGCATTCTTTTCATGTTTCCCTCCATTAGCCAGCATTCCCTCTCCTGCTTGACACAGGTTTCAAATACAAAAGCTGTTTGTGTAACAAAGCTCCCACCAGTCCTATCCCGCTGACATTGCCTCCACCTGCTAACCCTCTGTTCCCCGCCCTGTCTCTATAACATTAACAAAACCCCACCTGCTCCCTTCCACTGACACTGCTTCCACCCGCCAACCCTCTGTTCCTAGCCCCTGTGTCTGTAGCAAACACCGGATCACTCCCTCCTGCTGGCATCAATCCCACCCACCAACCCTCTGTTCCTGGTCCTGTTTCTGTAACAAACACACGCCCGCTTCCTCCCTCTGACACCACTCCCACCTGCCATACCTCCATTCCCAGCCCTGTCTCCATACCATTCCCAGTCCCTGTCTCCATACCATTCCCAGCCCCTGTCTCCATAGCAAACAACCGCCCACTTCCTCCCTCTGACACCTTTCCCACCTGCCAACCCTCCAATCCTGGCCCCTGTCTCTGTAGCAAACTCCAGCCTGCTCCATTCCTCTGATACCGCTCCCACCCACAATCCTGTTTCCAGACCCTCTCTCCATAGCAGACACCTGCTTGCTCCATCCCTCTGACACTGCTGTGAGCCATTAACCTTCCATTCCCAGACCCTGCCACCATAGCAAACACCCTCCCACGCCATCGCTTTGCACTGCTCCCACCCACCAACTCTCTGTTCCTGGCCCTTGTCTCTGTAGCAAATACCAGCCCACTCTTTTCCCCTGGCACTGCTCCCACACACCAGTCTACCATTCCTGACCCCTGTCTCTAGCAAACACCTACCTGCTATCTCCCTTTGACACTGCTCCCACCCACCAACCCTCCATTCCTAGACCCTGTCTCCGTAGCAAACACCCGCCCTCTCCCTGCCACTGACACTGTTCCCACATGCTGACCTTCCATTCCTGCCCCCTGTCTCTGTAACAAACACCCACCTGCTCCCTCCCTTTGACACTGCTCCCACCCGCCAACCCTCCATTCCTAGACCCTGACTCCATAACAAACACCCGCCCTCTCCCTGCCGCTGACACTGTTCCCACATGCTGACTTTCCATTCCTGGCCCCTGCCTCTGTAACAAACACCTGCCTGCTCCTTCCCTCTGACACTGCTCCCACCCACCAACCCTCCATTCCTAGACCCTGTCTTCATAGCAAACTCC
The DNA here is from genome assembly GCA_016271365.2 of Neoceratodus forsteri. NCBI lineage: Eukaryota > Metazoa > Chordata > Ceratodontiformes > Ceratodontidae > Neoceratodus > Neoceratodus forsteri. The sequence continues at coordinate 69,561,058 of JADMNL010000035.1, forward strand.
CGCCCTCTCCCTGCCGCTGACACTGTTCCCACATGCCGATCTTCCATTCCTGGCCCCTGCCTCTGTAACAAACACCTGCCTGCTCCCTCCCTCTGACACTGCTCCCACCTGCCAACCCTCCATTCCTAGACCCTGTCTCCGTAGCAAACTCCCGCCTTCTCCCTGCCGCTGACACTGTTCCCACATGCCGATCTTCCATTCCTGGCCCCTGCCTCTGTAACAAACACCTGCCTGCTCCCTCCTCTGACACTGCTCCCACCTGCCAACCCTCCATTCCTAGACCCTGTCTCCGTATAAACACCCGCCCTCTCCTGCATGACACTGGTTCCTCACATGCCGACCTTCCATTCCTGGCCCCTGTCTCTGTAACAAACACCTGCCTGCTCCCTCCCTCTGACACTGCTCCCACCCGCCAACCCTCCATTCCTAGACCCTGTCTCCGTAGCAAACACCCGCCCTCTCCCTGCCACTGACACTGTTCCCACATGCCGACCTTCCATTCCTGGCCCCTGTCTCTGTAACAAACACCTGCCTGCTCCCTCCCTCTGACACTGCTCCCACCCGCCAACCCTCAATTCCTAGACCCTGTCTCCGTAGCAAACACCCGCCCTCTCCCTGCCGCTGACACTGTTCCCACATGCCGACCTTCCATTCCTGGCCCCTGTCTCTGTAACAAACACCTGCTTGCTCCCTCCCTCTGACACGGTCACCGCTCCCACCTGGCAACCCACTGTTTTTAGGCCCCATCTCTGTAGAAAATACATTTCCTCAAACCCAGTGATGATCTATGAGTCTATGAGGGAGAATCAACCTGACCCCTCTCTGCCAACCAAGAAGTGGTAACGGATGATAGTCGCCCCCATCACAGAGGGGGAATGGCAACATAGCTGGATAGTGGCAAAAAGGGCATGTGAGGATCCCTGAAGCTTCTTTATTCAGAACAAAGTACAACACCTATGGTACTATACTCCTGCACTGTTAAAAAAATGGGTTTAATAAACGAGAATGTATGTTGGAGATGTGATGACAAAGGGGCAGACTTACTGCATGTATTATGGCATTGTGGCCCCATTCGTTCCTTTTGGCCAGAAGTGATCACATGCTGCTCCCTTAACTTAGACTATCAGATCCCAAATTTGCCAATGTTCTAGCTCCTGGGAATTCTCCCTACTGACTCCAGGCTATCAAGCCAGCAAACCGTATGGCTGTTGCAGGCATCGGTGGAAGCCAAGAGGCTTCTACTGTGCAAATGGCAGACTAAGGAGATCCCTTCCCTCAAGGACTGGCTTGTAGCCATGGCAAAGCTGGCTAACTACTCCAGATTAACTCACATAACGACTCCCAGCAAGTGTATCTTGACAGATGGATCCCCTTTATTCACTATGTCCAGGGTTCAACCATCTCCCCTGTTGCTCCCCTAAGTAAGGACAACTTTAAACCCCCTTGAGGAAACTCACCTGGATGAAGGTTACGAAAAACCTACCCCCTCAGAGCAAATAGTTCTGACCCCCCTCCCCCATCCCTTCACACATTAATGGTAGAGATCCTCCTCCCACAGTTCTCCACTTCCCCAGAACTACTTCTGTGCATTCTAATGTATCCATTAAAGTTCCACAACCATACTGTAAGTTTTGTTTGTTATGAATTCCATCTAATTGTGACATGCTGTAAGCTTTTTGAAATGTTGTGTATGCATTCATTAATGTTTCTCTTATAATGTTTGTTTCTGTAATTCAATAAAGAATTTAACTGCAAAAAAACAAAAAACAAACCCAGTGATGGACAGAGTGTGCCTTCTGCTAGTTTGCTGCCATCATGATTTCCTAACATTTTAAGTGCTTGTCTGCCATTCTTCATCCACGCATACCTCACCGCTGTCACAGAAGGCACCTTACAGAATGTGCTGAGTACATAAGCAGCAGTACCTTGGCTTGTTGAACAGATCCACGTAAGTTCACCTATGGTGTTTACCTTTTCTGAAGGTGCCTTTCATTAGAATCAGTCTTTTCACTCATTGGATGCTACAACATAACTGAGGATTACAGGCGCACGCACAGCAAATGTCATCCATGCAATCAAATTCGGGTCCCCAAACATTACAGAGGGGATGCTTTAGTTTCATTCTCATCCATCCTTACTGTAAGCTGAACATATATTGGACTGCAGTGCACAAGCTTTTTTCCACGACTCTGCACTCACTAAAAAACCCTTAGCTGCAGACCTATTTATTTATAGAACACCCACTCACACATCACATCTTTTTTCATCTTGATTATATAAATGGTCAGACAGGAAAAGGGGCCTGCCATTTTAAACTTTTTGTGTTCCATTTTTTTCGTTACTGTATGGTCTAAGTACAAGCTTTTAAATAGTCTACTGAAGAACAGCAAAGTGCACACACACACACACACACATACACACGCTCTACAAAAAATTAAACCGAAGCCAAATTACAAAGCTGAAGGCTTTTTTTATTTGCAGCAGCAAGCTATGGACAAACAGGCACAACAAATCTCAACGTTTTGTGCTTAAGCGATTTGTCAAGATAATACAGCACCCCACCCCCCGATGGTCAGAATTTATACAACATGATTTACGGTCAACTAAGGAGAATTAATTTCAAACAAAGTAAACAGTGTAAAAACAAATTATTTTAAAATGCATTTACACAACTTCTGAAGCAAGGGATACAGTTCTGAACCACCTTTAACATTAACAATGGCAGTTTTACCCATACTGTACAAAACAATTGATACTGTCTTAAGAAATCATAAGTATGTTGCTAACTCAATTTTATCATTAAGGCCTCTGCCCTCTCTTGCTTTGCACTTAAAGATCCTTTTGTACAATAAATTTACAGTATCAACTCCCCGGACCTTCTCAATTACTATGAAGGACCAAGAATACTCATCTGAAATAGAGGAATTTTTACTTGGGCTGCTGTAGCATAATCCAGGCTGCCCTGAAAAATGGCCCAAATATGATCCCCCACTCTTTCCTTAAACTTTTGCTTTGTATGGCCAACATAAAAACTAGAGCCTTTACACCTGGCTAAATAAACCACATTTGTGGTGTTACAATTGCTAAACCATTGAATTTCATACTCTTCGCCAGTGCTTTGATTTTCAAACTTAAGTTGCGGTGACAAGAATTTTGCTGACCTCCCCCACAGCAACACATTGTCGCTGACATCCCCTACACCACCAAGTCCTGACTTCAACCAAGGATTCCACTGACACCTGTTCAGTGTTAATGCCCCCTACACCCCTGAACTTATGGATTCCAACTCCGGGGGGGGGGGGCGGATGTCAGGGGAGAGAGGCCAAACCCAGGAGTCGATGAATTGTTCATCACTTCAACAGCCCGTTCAATGCTGCAGGTGTCGATGGGTTGGTAGCACTTTGGGGGATTCACTGTAACAGCATCGCTGTTACAACAGTATATGACTGTAATGTAGATACACAATTTGCACCTGCCACATCTATAACAGCCATCTGGAGGAGGGGGCAACCATGAGATAATGTGTGGGATAGGTTGCAAGCTATGTGTCAATCTGTGCCCAGAATTATGGGGATGCTTGAAAACCATACAGGGAGGGTTTGCTGTCCATTCCCTCAGTTTAGATTCAGTCTGTAAAATTCTTCAGTTTTTAAGTAGCACTTCTTCAATAGCACTTGCCTATGTGCTGTAAGAGGTCACAAAATTACACCTTTTTTCACAGGGGCACAGGACTAGCAAATTGAAATAAAAGGGACTGTGTAGCAGCTCCAGAGCATTCTTCTTGACATTTTCCATAGTGCTGCAGTTCCTCCGAACCCTCAAAAACTGGCTAACAGGTATATTGTTGATGGTGTGGTGGGGGTGACATGAGCTAGGCAATAAGAGGGTGTTACACTCCATAGGTTTCCTCAGCAAATGTGTATCTGCACCATGCTGACCATTCTAGTTTCATCCAAAAAAGAAGCACTTGCTTAGCTGCACTTGACACTGAATTTCAAATTCTCATCATCTTCCAAACATTTTACAAATGAGGCAAGTTCCTCTTCACTTCCTTGCCATGTCATCAACATATCATCAATAGACCTGCACCACAAAGAAAGTTTGGGGAGATAAGGGTTAGCAAATTCATCATGTGCCACTATTTCCTCCCGAAGCCCCATACACAAATTAACAAAACCGGGGGCAAAAAAGGCCCCCATAGCTGTACTGCTAATCTGTAAAAAGAAATCCCCAAAAAAGTAAAGTAGTTATGTTCTAGTACTAAACATGACTAAAGTGACTGCACTGACTGATTGCAACCAATAAAGTCACTGTATGCTGGTAGCAGGCTCAGAATCAGCATCTGGAGCCACTGACTGACCGCAAGCAAAGGTGTCATTGCATGCAGGTAGCAGGCTCTGCATCAGCATCTGGAATTACTGACTAATTGCAACCAGTGTTGTCATTTCATGTAGGTAACAAGCTCTAGATCAGTATCTGGAGCCGCTGATTAATTGTAGACAATGATGTCACTGCATGTAGGTAGCAATCTCTGCATCAGTATTTGGAGCCACGAACTGGCTGCAACCAATGATATTAGTGCATGTTGGTAGCAGGCTCTGCATCAGTATCTAGAGCACTGACTGGCTGCAACCAATGATGTCATTGCATGCAGGTAGCAGGCTCTGCATCGGCATGTGGAGCCAATGGCTGGCTACAACCAGTGATGTCATTGCATGCAGGTAGCATCTGCATCAGCATCTGGAGCCAGTGACTGATGGCAACCAATGATGTCATTGCATGCAGGTAGCAGGCTCTGCATCAGCATCTGGAGTCACAAACAGACTACAGTCAATTAGTCATTTACATGTGGTGCACATATAATAGACTAATGAGACAGAAAACAAAATAGGAGTGAGATGTACAGAAAGAGGATGGGGTGAGCAAATATGGATTAGGAATGCAGCAGTGTTTCCCTTCTCTGCTGGAAAATGAAAGTAAGTTTTTTCACTCTCTTACAGACAAAGTATTGGGCTTACAGGTAGCTGTCAGCTATACTGTCATATCTGACCAAGAGTTCAGCTGCGTTTGAAGATATCAAGAGATCCCTACATAATAAACAATTTTTCCCATCATGTTTTGTACTCCCACGTCCCCTGGTCCCTGCAGCACCCCCCCTCCATCACCAACCTTCTTGTGGACTTGCCAGCTAGCCACCACTTGCCCAGGACCACTTATGGTGGTGGGTGGCCTGCCATATCACTCATGGTGCTTGTGGGGGGTTGCCAGACCCCTGGAGCATCAGCACTCCAGTGTTCTCCAACACCCTTGCTCCTTCTGCTGCTCTCGCCAGCACTGCCACCTGGTCTCCACCAGGTGGCAGTCATGTAGCGAGATGGAAGATCCCTTTACCCCAAGGGAGGACAGCTGTGCTGGGATGCTCAACCTTCTCTCCCCCTGGTGATCTATGCTCACTTCCTAACATGGTTTGTGATCATCAGGAGCAGTAGCCTTGCTGCTGCATCGATGGGCCCGCACACTGTACACAATCTTTTTTTTCTACACAATAGTTTTTTTCTCCTGTGAGCAGCCAGCACCCATCCTCTATTGGCCACTCACTTCCATCACCCACCATCCCTGGGATATATTGTGCCTAGGGCTCCCTCATGGATATTCTTCAGGTGGTGGGGTCATGGGGTTGGGACTGTCCTTCCCCTCCCAAACGCAATCCAGAAGCCCCCCAAGGCCCTTTAGGTGGTATGGGGCTGCTATCACTGAACATTCATCCTACCACAGCTACTGAATTTTGTTCCATGTCCTACCCCCCTGCCCAGATGCAATGCGTTGCCCCTACGTGCCTCACACGCATGACGTACCATTTCCAGGGAACACTTCCTGGCCCACCACAAGGTGCCATTCATGCCATGGAACATTGTGCCATCCCTTCCCAACGTGGAAGCATTGCCACACAGCAGCACCATCCCCCGGCTCTAGGCCACCCAGCTGGCTTCCCAAGCTTGCTCCTGAACTCACGTCACCTGCACGGGAATGAGTTGCATTACCCATTGGCCCATTTAGTGGCCGTCCAATAAACAATCTTAACTGAAGTGAATACACATTTCTTCATGTGACCAAGTAAGACAGTTGCTGGTTGTTGTGGGAGTTGCACCTGTGTTCTCCTATTTCATTGTCCAGTACTCTAACCCCTAGAACACACAGCCACCCATATGTATCTGTTTTTCTTTGTTGGGGTGAGTGTGTGTGTGTGTGTGCTTGTGCTGTGTGAAGGCAGTGTGTCTTTTTGTGTTATGGAGCCTGTGTATATGCTTATAAGGCATGAAGACTGTGAGTTTGTGGGGAGTGTTGCTTGTGTGTTTGAGGGGTAAAGCGCATGTACATATGTGTGTGTGTGTGTGTGTGTGTGTGTGTTTGATGCAGAGTTTGTGTGCACTTATGTGGTATTTATCCACTGTTTCTGCAGTGTTGAAGCTTCTGTGTGTTTGGAATAAAGCCTGAATACATGAGGGGTGTGTGTGCATGACAGGCAGTGACTGGTATTTGCACAAAACTCAGTGCCATACACTATAACACTGTATCATGGAGAGCTGTTCGTGTGTGTGTCTAGGTGCACGTAACTCCCATGCCCACCTAAGTAGTGTGTGTCTCCACAAACCATCTTGCCTGGCCACTGTTTGTTGGTAAACAGTCATGAGCATTCAAAAAACAGCTGTTTCTACAGTGCTCCTGATCACTCACTGACAGTCAGACAGCTGTTTCTACAGTACTCATGATCGGTCAGTGACAGTTGCTTTTCTACAGTACTCACGATCAGTCAGTGACAGTCAGACAGCTATTCTACAGTACTTACAGTTGCTTGCTGATAGACAGCTATTCTACAGTACTCCTGATCACTCACTGACAGACAACTGTTTATACTGTATTCACGATCGGTCAGTGACAGTCAGACAGCTATTCTACAGTTCTCATGATCACTCACTGATAGACTGTTTTTCTACAGTACTAACATCCTATCAGTGCAGCAGACATGACCGGCTCTGATTATGGGGACCTATACCCCCTAGCCTGGTGAAACCCAAGGTCCACAAGACAAGTGCTACTGGGGCTAAGAAAGGTCTTCCCACAGCCTCCAGATACCGTTGCTCTACCTTGGAACAGCATATAAGCAAATATGGCTGGAATTGACAAATGCTTGTTTTTAGCTCTTGGCACCGGAGATGTCTGCTTTGGGGGGTCCATACACCATTGTGTGCATTTGTAAAACTAGGGTGTTGGAAGCACTAAACAGTGTTGGGCTGCCTGTGGTATTTAAGCCCAATTAAGACTTGTCACACCTTCCTCACTTACTGTTAAAGCCCTTAACTGTCCCCCTGCCACACCATGACCCGCCATTGTCCTCTCCCCATACTTTGATAAAGCTGTCTTCATGGGCACAACCTTGGATGTCACCATTCGTCTTCTTGCATGGGGTCTGGGCCCTTCTTTGCATCCATGAAGGGGGAAGGGTGTGATATAATCTTTAAATTTCAACCAAAATAGGGCTAAGACCCTTTAGGGAGAAAAGCTTTATATGCCAGAATCATCAATTTCCCCCCCTTCCCCCAGCCATACGTGATCTTCCAATGCTTTTTATTAGGGGAGCAGTGGCATGTGGTGCAGGGGGGTGTCGTGTACCTCAACGAGCTAGAAGAGATGAATAAGAAAGACAGGAGGTTTGTAACTTGAGATTAAGTGCTAATTTTTTTGTTTTTTGGGGGGGGGCAGATTTTATGCAAAGGTGTCCTTTGTGCAATGTGACACACTTGCCTAAATCCCCCTCTAATATACAAACTAACTGGTGTTCTGCCTGGTCACATACAGACGCTTCTGCCATGGCATGAAGAGGGGCCTAGTCCAACTTCTAGGAGATGGATGGCAGCACACGTGGCTCAGCTTCTGAAAATAACTTTGTTAGGTTAACGGGGTGCAAAAGGGTTACGATGGGGAGGGGGTAATTATTGACCTGGAGGGGGATTGGTGTTTTCTAGCAGCAACTGGTGTTAGCAGTATGCACAGGTGTTAGCTTCCTGGAATCTAGATTGGATCCAGATCTGAATCCAGACTTGAACTGAATGGAAATCTTAATCTCAAGATCCATGCTCATCCATACTGTGGAGCGTACTGGGTTGGGGGGGGCATGTAGATGGGATTTGGGATTGTCTGTTTATTGCTTTTGTACAGTAGAAGAAAGCCAACAGTTAACTGCACTCCCGCTTCAAAATGCGTGATTAGGTGAGATGATTCAGTATATTCAGACGGATCTTGATTGCTCTTCCAGCATTAACAATGACGGAACAGATCGACATCATAAGAAGAACGTGTAATGCAACCAGTAAAAAGAATGGTAAGATTCCTAATGTTGCAACCAAATAGCTGGAAGGTGTAACAATAAGACACAACAAAGGGTGAAACTATTGGCCAATAATTAAATGCCTTTCTTACAGTGGTAGTCATGAGGTGCAGCTGAATGCTATTAAACACACACACACACAGGAAGTGATAATCGGCCATGATCCCTGGATTGTCTTATGATGCTTATAAAGTGACTTTTAAAGGGAAAAAAATACATTCAAAAGTGCACCAGTTTGATTATGGCAAATAATTACTTGGTCATATGACATTCTTTAGCCAATCATAGGACTTCATTCATCAATGCCATTTTAAAATGTTTAAAACAGAAGTACATGTTACAAGACTTGCACAGGGCTTTATACCGAAAAAAATAATTTTTTTTAATTATTATACATATTGTTTTCTGCATCATCTGCAGAGAACTTCACTAGGACAGCCATGTTTTTTAAAGGTATAGGCTGGCTTTGTGACTTGCGCTGTGCAACTTTTAAATGTTTTGTCCTGGGATGGTCAATAAAAACGCTGCTGAGCTATAGGAAATGGAGAGGAGACAGAGACAGCCATTCATCTCTCGGTACTCTTTGGGGGGGGGCACTTTACTCTTTTATCTATAATTTTGGACCAGGAAAGGCACACTGAGCTACGACAGTTCATCTACAGGTGTGTTCTGGTGGGTTACGTGGATCTGTGTTGCTGACATACCTCTCAACTGTCCCTGATTTTGTCTCAAAAATGTCCACCATCCCTCTTAAATTTGAGATTACTATTGCAGAAGAATTGGGTTTCAAAGCATAAAATAATAACATACTTTAATTTTTCAGTCTAGTTTTCCTTCAGAAAATGCTTTTTTACACACTGAGCCAAACATTATGGCAGAGTTATTGTGTCAATATAATCTCTTAGGATGTATCCCTGATTTTGACCAGTTGTTCCTGATTTTGGCCAGTTGTTCCTGATTTTTTTTAATCATTGTCCCTGCTTTGCACTGCAGGAGGTTGACAGGTATGGTTATTGATAGTGGGAGTACTGGCCTCAGGCTTCGTCTTATAATCAGCAAGCAAATTATGTTTTTATTTATTTTAATTTGGTCTGTTAATTTCAACTGTCTGTTGATTTTTACAGTTGTGTAATGCCTGCCAGTGGCAACACTAATTATTTTGTCTACTTGTTCTGTTACATTGTCTGATTGTTCAGATGAACCTGGCTTCTCAGTGGTGGAGTGGAGCAAAATATTGCCAGTGACCCTGGCAACACCTGTGCCGTCTGCTGCAACAGGCACCTATTCTTATATATGCTGTTGTCCAAATCATGAGTGTTGAGATAACCCCCTACACCTGTTTCACATTTTTCAGGACACAAATGTTACTTTCTGGGCCTGACACTGATTATTTTGTCTGTCTTTGTTCTGTTCCATGGTCTGATGGTTCAGGTGCACCTGTTGCCTCCGTGGTAGAGCAGGGTAAGGGAACATCAGTGACTACAGCAACACCAGTGCCATCTGCTGCAACAGGTATGGTTTTCTTATGTATCCTGTTGTTCAAATTGTGAATACTGTGATAATTCCCTTATTCCTGGGTTCGCATTCTTCACTGCGCAGGTGTCTTTCCAGGCCCACATTTTGACTTTGCACTTTTTCAGCAGGGGTTGATGGGTGCACCATTAGAAAAGCTGGGTCACTTGAATGTAGCTTGATTACTGCCTAACTGTAGCATAGACCACCAGACATTATGACTGAAGAGTGACATCATGGATTTAGAGGTACATACAACTTGAGAAGTGAGCTGAGCTCTTCATGATGACAGCTAAAACAGGCAATCAGGCATTAAGAAAAATTATAAATCCCACTTTCTGACTGGTTCACTAGCTGTCCTTATTCCACTAGTAATGGGCCACTAGTGTAAACAGAATGTGGAACCCACTGTACGCTTGTACTGCTACAGCAATTTTCAAATGAAGGGATTTTACATAGAAACATAGAAAAAGGTGGCAGATAAGGACCTCAAGGCCCATCCAGTCTGCCCATTTCTTTTTCTACGTTATGAATGTGCCATCGGCCTTTGCTCTGTCAATGGTCTATCTAGTCATATTCATCTGTATTGCTCCCTTATGCATATGCCATGCGTGTTTGAAGCCCTGCACTGTATTTATATCCACCACTTCCTGAGGTAGGCCATTCCATGCATCCACCACCCTTTCTCTGAAAAAGAACTTTCTCACATCACCTCTTAATCAGCCTCCCTCTGATCTCATGCTGTGTCCTCTTGTCCTGCTATTTTTCTTATATTGAAACATGTTAGACTCTTTCATCTTGTTAATGTCCTTAAAGTGTTTGAATGTTTCAGTCATATCACTATCTCCCTCCTTTGCTCTAGGGTATACATATTGAGCTCCATTAATGTGTCCTCATATGTTTTCTGATGCAGTACCTGCACCATTTTGGTTGCCCTTCTCTGGACTGCCTCAATTTAGTTAATGTCCAAGTGAAGGTGTGGCCTTCAGTACTGCATGCAGTACTCCAGATGGGGCCTAACCAGTGTCTTGTAAAGAAGGGTCATTACCTCCCTCTTTATTTTAATTTTAGAAATCAATTGTCAGGTTTATAACAGCAATAAGGCTCTATGTATTAGGCTGTACTAGTAAGATAATGCCCTGGGTGGGTTTGCACCATGGCTGCACTTTGGGGGCTTCTCTACCCTCATGGGGCATTATCCAGTTGGTACAGCCCAACACAGAGGGCAGTTTTGGTTAACTCAGTACTTTACAGTGTATCAAACAGAACTGACATGATGAAGAATTTATGGGGATCACTCCCGTTCACCCTGAGCTTATTGCAAATAATGATGGCATTACTGATGATCCCCAAACGGCTGTCCATAAAGCACAAGGCAGTGAGAAATGTTTTCTAAAAAGGCTAGTTTCCAGCTTCAGTTAATATAAACATTAGCATACATGTTAATCCGCTTTTCTAGGTCATTCCTATCTTTACAATGTTACTTCTAAGTGAAATGAAGTATCCTTTTTTCTTAAGAAAAAACAATTTAAGACGTACATGAATTCGTAAATTCTGGTAGACCTAGACAATTATATCAGCAAAGGAAACTAGAAGATGTCTGGAATATGTTGCAGTTGAAAAAGGTAGGGTCAAAATTTTAGCCCAACTACAGTATACCGCACTACTTCTTTGAAGTTTGCATTCACTCATCTGTTTGCCCTCCCCTCCCCAAGTCCCAGGTTCTACTTTAGAACTGTTTTGTGTCATGCACTAAGAACTCTAGTGTCTTACGAGCCACGTGGAGAATGTCGCACACACTCTTAGTCATCTGCACTTCTGCATCAAACACACTGTATTAGGATACCGGTACCCACTCATCGAATTACCAGTCAGGGGGGAATGATAACTTCCACCATTGTTTTGCTTGAGAATGCAGTGTAGTCTCATCTGCGTGCAGGATTATTGATGTGATGCTGGGGGTGGCTAAGGATGGCATTAGAGCAAATAATGATGTAAAATGTGTTCCTTAATTTTTTAGGGCAGGAGACATAACTGTAAGGGTCAGGAGGAGGCAGCTGAAATGTCAAGTAAGTGCTTTAAAAATTACAGTAAAATGAAATGATTGCATGAGGTAGTGTCAGAGAAAGCTAAAAGTTACATGTACTAATAGTGATATTAGGCTTGGAGAATGGCACTGTGTGAGTGTTGGTTTGCTCTGTTTCTGAATTAAAGAGAGGGCGAGAGAGAGAGACAGAGAGAGCAAGGAGGAGGGAGAAGGAAACATTAAAGGAGAGAATGATGGCTGGCTCTGTGATGTGATGGGCTGAGACACCCCACACCACCCCAGCAACCAGGGTTCAAAACTGTCCATTGATGGCTCTCCTCCTTAGAAGAGGGGGAACAGCATGAGTTACCGCTTGGCCACCACCTTGCAGAGGCTAGGTAGCGCAGCAACAACTGGCTCCTGATTGGCTGGGCACAGATGCTGAGTGTGTGCAATGTCTTTATGGCACACATCCACGTGAATGCAAGTGTGTTGGCCTGGGAATGGGGTGAAAATGGGGAAAAGAAAGAACCCCAACTGGCAGGATGATGGACTGCAATCATACAGACTCCAAACCACCACACAGGGCACCTAACCACTCATGGAGGTAAAAGTAGATAGGATAAGTCCCAGGTTAGTTGGTGATGGGGCTTGGGGTTGCCATCCAGAAGTAGGCCAGTTCGGAGGCACAAGAGGTAAAAAGGAAAAAAGAAAGGAGAGAATGGCTGGGCGTCAGATAAAGCAAGCAGGTAAGGCAAAGAAAGAAAATATCCTGAAGAAAGAGAAAAATAAAGAAATGAGATGAAAGACAAGAGAAGAAGAGATGAAAGAAGACTGTGGACTGGAGGATGAGAGACAGAGAAAGATTTGACAGCATTCCCACCGAGGCAGGAAGGAACATGATGGGCCAATAGTCTTCATTTGTTCCTCCAGCTTTATGCCTGTATGTGCTACACAGAGGAAGCAGCAGACTAAGCAAAGGAGGGTTCAACAGGTTTTAGAGGAATTGGGAGGAAATTGATTTGGAGGAGAGGGAGACAGATTGAAGGGAGGGTCAATGGCCTAAATCACAACAGCCCTTCAGGTCCCAACACAGGGTTTCTCAGTGCAGCAGACCGCCGAGTGGATGGCTCCTCACTAGCCATCCCTTGGAGGGCCGTGGGGAAGCAAAAAGGAACAGATGCCAGAAAGTCTAGTACTGCATGTGCAAAGCTGTGTTGTTGATAATTTATTTAAGGTGGGTTTAAAGGGGAACAGTCAGCACAAAAGGCCCCACACTCAAGTGTGAGACTGGTCCCAATGTGCAATTTGTGCATAAAAACTCGGTTTACTTACTGTGTACTGTCGTATAGCAGATTTTATCAGACTCATTTTGATTACTACTAAGCTGACATCTTCTGTTACTACAAATCCCAGAATCCCCTGCAGCTGACAATAGAGCAGTAGGCAGCAGCAGTGGGAGAATCAATCCATACATTTCCATATGTGGTTGTGCCACAGTAGTGATGTCGGCATGCTCTTGTACCACAATATCTATGTCATTACTGTGATACAACAGCATAGAATCCCATATCTATTAAGATTTCTCATGCTCACCCACAGTGCAGATTCCTCATTAAGAAGATACCAGCAAGGCAGAAAACACCTCATGAACTGTTTGTTAAAAGACGAACTGTTAGAAATGTTGCCAGTTCACGTAGCTATTAATGAAATCATATACAAATCTTATCCTGTTGTTTTCTGTTTTCTGTTTATTCGGACCAAGTTAAAGAAGGTAAATGAATTAAAACAACCATATACTATATAAAATAATGTATGGGCAACCATATGCAACATAGAGGATAATGCATGGTCCTCTATCAGAAACTGGTTTGTTAACCACTGAGAGGTTACCAGGGCAGCCATGTAAACCTCAACAGTGAATTGCTAGAGGTTTACATTGCCTTGGCAACCTCGAGATGCTACACAAACCGGTTACCGTTAGAGGACCATACATTATATTTTGTAGTGTATGGTCCCAAGAAAAATGAAGAAGACTCCTTACTCTTGAGGTTTCAGTCACTGCTGCGGCCATTCTAGGTCATGCTGTCAGGGCTGCGCCCCTTTCTGAAAGGCCATCAGTTCATGTGAAAAAAACGTGTGCACATGGGCAGATACTTCCCAGTTATTAACCCATTGATGTGATGTACAATCGATGGGTTATCAACATCGTGACATCGCATCAATGGTAAAACGTTGCTATAAAAATGTAGATTTCCCACATATAACAACATTCTACCATACGTTATAAGGCTGATTTCATTGAGGAAAACACAGCCTTGTTGTGTATGGTTGCCCATACTTTACTATCGATGTACAGTATTTTGTGAAAACTGCATGAAACAAATGAATTTCACATTGCACTAAACTTAATGGGTGGCATGTTCACAAGTGCTCAAAAATGACCTGGTTGTGCCAAGACACACAGATTTGGGTCATGCAGATGTGACATATAGGTGTGTCAAAACTGACAGTTTTATTTGCGTCATTATTGCGGTATACGTGTGGCACATCTGCTGGCTGGGTCACAATTGCATCACTTTTGCGTCACTAGTCTGGGCACAAGTGCAGGTGCAGCAGATTGTGGCACAACTATTTTCTGATGGTAGCGCACCCTTCTGATGCAGACATAGCTGCGACTTGTGATACAAAAGTGGAGCAACTTGCTGTTGTGTCCATCTCAACTCTTTAAAAATACAGGCGGATATCTGCAGATTAAATGCTACCTAGTAATTTGCATTTTAAGTCACTTAACCTGTTTTTTAGTGGAAGCTCTTTCTGCTTCTAAATTTTAGAATTGATCAGTTCTAGGGAGTTCTATTTTTAAATTAGCTTGTCCCATTTCTTTTGATCAAAACTCTTTTATTGAAATGTTGTAAAAAAATATGCACAGAACAATAAAACACATATTACATAGAAAAGACAATAGTTAATTATAATCAAATCACCCAAAACTGAAGTCACCAGCTGTTCCATGTCATAACAGCAATCGCTAAATAGTAATTGCCGTAATAATGAGTGTACGTCGCTGAAAAGCAAAACGGCAATGTACACTCCCCAGCAAGGACAGGAACAGCGACAAAAATGGACTAAGTTATCTATTCAGGGGTCTGTGCCCCCTGCACCTGCACTCGCTGGGGGCTTCACCCCCATACCCCCTTAATTTAGATTCTCAGCTTCAGGAGGGTGCATGTTGGGGAGGTGGAGAAACTCGAAAAAAAGAGTTCAACTCCAGCACACACTAAAAATAAAAACTGCACCTTCCTCACTGTAGCCAGCCACCCTCACCACCACACTACACAGCCAGCACAGCAATAGCATGCCACACTATGTCCCACATACCTCCTCCATTATTCCTCCTCTTCTTCCGTTCACACTCCTACATGCTCGCTGTTCTTTCCCTTCATCTGTACTATAACTGCACCTCATTACCCTTTTAGGGTAGTGCACATAACGGGGTGCTCAAACTGAGTCACTCAAGTCTGAGTTACCCGTATGATAAGATACCGTCACCAGCATAGGTTAACCATGAAGAATATATCCTAGATATTATGCAATAAGGCTTATGACAACATACAACTAGCTAAAAGGGGCGCTTTTCTGAATGCTATGTATCTGTGCTGTATTAAAGTTTTCCATCTCTCACAGCTGAGCTGCACTCTCGGACAGATTAAACAGTCTGTAATGACCTTTATCTGCTGGCAGTTTTGTATGTTCGTATTTCATATGATCATATTTATGTCCCAGAGCACAGTATGGAATCAGAACTCAGAACAGAAAGAACATTCCCTGGCTAAGCACTTAACGGCTAGGCAAAATTTGTGGATCCTTCTTCCGTGATTTTTTTTCTTGAACTCATGAAAATTGACACATTTCCACTTTAGGCTACTTATAATTTGGCCATCTTTTGAGTAAAGGACCTAACAAGTGGAATATGTACCCTCTGTGGTGATGTCCCAGAAACTGTCAAACTCAGAGAAATTTGATGGGGCACTTTCACAGTTACAAGGGGGTTAAAACAGTAAATCCTGCTACTAAATTATTGGTGAAAGTTTGCAGAAAGTTTTTTTGCTTAGGTGGTATCTGTATTTTCACAAAAATTTCACTTGTAGGAGTGCAGCACTAACCATGATGCTAACAGTTTTCTCTCTCTCTCTCCCTCCCTCTCTGTCTCCCTCTCTCCCTCTCTCCCTCTCTCTCTCTCTCTCTCTCCTCTCCCTCTCTCTCTCCCTCTCTCCTCTCTCTCTCTCTCCCTCTCTCTCTCTCCCTCTCCTCTCTCTCTCTCCCCTCTCTCTCTCTCTCTCTCCCTCTCTCTCCCCTCTCTCTCCTCCCTCCTCTCTCTCTCCTCCTCTCCCTCTCTCTCTCTCTCTCTCTCTCCCCTCCTCTCTCTCCTCTCTCCTCTCTCTCTCTCCTCTCTCTCTCTCCCTCTCCTCTCTCCCTCTCCTCTCTCTCTCTCCCTCCCTCTCTCTCCTCTCTCTCCTCTCTCCCTCTCTCCTCTCTCCCTCCTCCTCTCTCTCCCTCCTCTCCTCTCTCTCCTCCCTCCTCTCTCTCTCCCTCTCCTCTCTCTCCTCCTCTCTCTCTCTCTCCTCTCTCTCTCCCTCCCTCTCTCTCTCTCTCCTCCCTCCTCTCTCTTCTCCTCTCTCTGTCCCCTCCCCTCTCTCCTCTCTCTCTCCCTCCCCTCTCTCTCATTCCCTAGATACATGTTGGACGAAAGATGTTGAACCCAGAGTAAGGAAGGAGAACAGTCACCTGAAACTGCTTTTGCAAAGAGAATCCTATCAGGTTTGACAGAATGTAGAACTATGTCTCTCACCTTTTTCTTTTGATGCCTAAAGAGTTCTGTGTCTTGTTTTGGCCTTGACACCTTTATCATATAATTGAACTGGCTCTCCTCAATAAGTTGTGTGGCACTGGGTGGGGGAGGGGGACATGACTGCTTCTCTATTAGATCTGCCTTTAATTTGTAGTATCTTTCATACACATAGGATCTGATCCACAGAAGGGGGCAGGATATGCTCCAGTTGAGAATATCTCAGATTCAGTCCCGTGCTCCCCAGTGTCCCTCAGCACCTGATGGTGTCATCAGCCCCTGCCTCAATTGGTGTGGCCAAATGTGGCCATTGTTGGTTGTCAGCCCTCTCAACACATGATTACTGTGTGGAACGTCACCCTGCAAAAGGCGACGTTGATGCCGACATGCTGTTCAAAAGACCCCATCCAGTGGTGTCAGGGCCGGAATGGATCCGAGTCCAAGAGACTGCCATTCAAGCAGTGTGCAAAAGATATGACCCAGAAGAATTGACAAACTCCAGTGAACTACCTTACCTGGTGGATAGCTTGGGCACCCAATCAGACTGCGTACCTGTGGCCGATTGCAATGTTGTGTCCTTCAGTAAACCCACTTTGCCACAAATGAGTCCTCAAGACTGGAGAAAAGAGCAAATGCAGGACCCTGCAATCCAGGACATTGTTAAAACTCTTCAGCAAGGGGGTTCCCAGAATTTGTCTAAGTGAATCATCCTGACACCTCCCTGCAACTGAGTGGAAAATAGGAAAATGCATAAAGGCGTGATTTACAGACAGCCATGGAGCAATGGTGGGCCAGCCCCAAAACAGCTGTTACTGCAAGTCATATTCAGAAAACTGGTTCTCAAAGCCTTGCATGATGAGTTGGGACACTTGGTTGTTGCTGGACAGTTGGACCAAGTTAGAAGGAGGGTCTATTGACCCCAGATCAGTAGAGAGGTTGAGAACTATTGTAAACAATAGATGAGATGCATCCAGTGGAAAACGATGCCCACCCGAGCAGCCCATTTTGAAGAACATTACCACAAGTGCTCCCATGGACTTGGTTTGCATTGACGTTTTGAGCTTGGAGCTGGACAGAAAGAACATTGCCAACATCCTGGTGGTGTCAGACCACTACTCCAGGTATGCCCAAGTGTTTTCTGCAAAAGACCAAACGGCCAAAACCATAGCCAAGATGCTGGTTAACAAGTACTTTGTTCATTTTGAACTGCCAAAGAGAATTCATTCCGACCAGGGTCGGGATTTTGAAAGTCAGCTGATCAAAGAGCTGTTGTCTTTCTGGAGAACTAGAGAGTCAAGAACCACTCCCTATCTCCCACAAGGTGATCCACAACCAGAAAGATTCAATAGAGACTTGTTGATTATGCTGGGCATGTTGGACCCTTATAAAAAAAATCCAATTAGAGTCAACAAGTGAGCATGCTTGTTCATGCATACAATTGCACTTGCAATTACCCCATGGCGAAATCCCTATATATGTTCATGTTTGGAAGGGAGGTGAGGCTCACAGTGGACCTTGCACATGGAGTGTCATCTGATGGAGAAAATCTAGAGACTTACACTAAATATGTTTAAAGACTAAAACAGCAAATGGACGATACCTATAGGCTGGCTGTAGAATTGTCTACCAAGAGGAATTTGGCAAACAAAACCAGATACGACAAACGTATCAGAGCTCACATTTCCTGCAGACAAAGTCTTGGTTCAGAACTTGGGGTTACCTGGAAAGCATAAAATTACAGATCGGTAGGGAAACATTCTCTGTGTGGTCACCGAAAAACTTGTGGACTTGCCAGTGTACATAGTTTGCCCAGAGGGGGGTCCTAGTAGAAGCAACACTTTGTACCACAACCATTTGCTCTCCTTTGGACAATTGGCTATGCCAAATTTGGTCAATGGCCCAGTACTTCCCCAGAGGATGGAAACCAGTGGTTCTTATAAATACAGGAGCAAACCTAATATTGTCCACTCAGGCCTCAAGACATTTGTCTGAACCAGCACAAAAAGCAACAGAGCCATCTGATGAAGAGGAAGAACTTGCTTGATATTATTCCACTGTTGACATCCCCTATCTGGTAAATGCTTCTGTTGATTGGTGGACATCAAATACTCCACCTACACAGTTAAACCCAGATGCAGAGCCTTTTGAACCTCCAGTTATAACTGCTACCCCTGAACTACAGCTTGTGGAAGATCACGTAGAATCTGACCAAGAGCTGGATATTATAACTGAACAATCTCATTCTGAGTATCCACATTCACTGCCCATACAGGAGGGTCCTGCACCCTCAGTTGCCCAGGAACCAGAATAAGACCCATTTATGGCATTCAAAAAGGCCAGCAAGACCCATTTTGAATCTCAGTTACAACACTCCAGGTGTCCCAACTGACCTGCCCCTTTATGTGGTGCATCATGGAATCTATATGACACCTCAATCCATACTCCGTATTGTGCTCAAGAGTCCTAGGTTATAATGTGGGGATGCAGAGTGCTGAAAATGTTGGTCAGATACGAACCAATTGTCTATACAGAAATGTCTGTAAAACTGTTGTTAATTCTAAAACTGTTGATATTGTTCTATTGCTATGGATCTTGTGAATAGATTACCTAGGAAGCATTTGTCTAGGTAGAACTATTAGTTGTTGTTGCTGTTTGTTTTCTGTCTTTCAGATATGCACTATATGAAACTCGTGGATTTGCCCAGATGACAATTTGTGACCTAGGGGAGAGTGTAACCCCCTCCTTGGGAGGGATCTTACCTGAACTGCCACTGCCACCCTCCCAAGGTCCTGTACTGCTGCTGGCTGTCTCTTTATTTTTTTGTTTTGATTGGCTTCCTATCAGTCAGCCATGCATACCACCTTACCCCATCCCCCAGGACTTACCTGCCACCACCGGAGTGCTCCCTGGATTACCACCCAGGACAGTGCTATTGGGGTGCCCCCTTTGCTACTCTCCAAATGGTGCCACATGAAGATCTGGTGGTACAGTGCCTCGGCCAGCTGCATTGGGCTCGATGTGGGAGGTGGATGTCCTCAATGCCACAGCCATTTTTTTCCCATTTTTTCTTTGGGAGGTGTGGTATGCAATGACTTGCAGGTGTAATGCGCCTATGTCAGGCACACCTCCCAAAACCTACAAGCCTTGGCCGTGACACCCTTAGCCTCCACCAGATGTCAGTCAAGCACCAAGTGCTATCCCACCCACCCTCCTGGAGGAGGACAGCAGTCCGCCAGACTCTTGATCCTTCTCCCCTGGCTGGCCCTCTGACTCCTGGGCTCACATCCAAACCTGGATGATCGGCGTCACAGGTGGAAATCCAACCGCTGTGCTGGTGGACTGGTGCTGACTCTCTCTTGCTTGACCACGTGTGTGGCACAGATAGAGAGCCAAGCAGCAGCACAAAACTTAGGTGCCTCCTATGCCCTTCTTCTTTTGCAGATGCAGCTACATTCCTTTGGCCCAGTCCCCTGATTCTTCAGGGGGAGATCAGGAGAGACAGGGAGCCACTGTTCTTCGGCACTCCATGCACCTAGCTGCAGACTACCACTGACGGCAGGAAAACTGAAGAAGAGAGAGAGAGAGAGAGAGCATGGAAGCACCAAGGGAGGTCGACAGTGAAAATGCCAACCTCCCACACAGCGACGGGACAATACCGATGCAAGTATTGTGCCGCCCAATCCCCCAGTGTTTTCTGTGGGATACTGCACCCCCAAACCCCCCATGCAGGGGGCTCTGCCCCCCACCGCACCCCATGGACTTTAGGATTACCAACTCCAGGTCGGAGTTGGTCCGGGGAGGGGACAGAACACTGGGGGAAAGCGAAGCATGAAAAAGGACCATTACTGCGACTGTCGCTGTAATGGCCCTTTTTCATGTTTCACTGTCCGGGTGTCGACCTGAAGGGGTGCACCGGAGAGGACATCCTGTGCAGGGTGCCTCCCTAGCATTCTCTCTCTCTTCCTGACCAAAACACCAGACTCACTGTTCCCACAACCCCACTGATGCAATCAGACATCAGCCTAGTAGGGGCTGCAATGGCCTGGGGGGGCAGCACATTTTTATGAACCCTAACCACATCAGCCAACTAATCAGAGGGCGGATAGCCCAGCAAAGGACTGAAAAGGGTTTGTGGTAAGATGATGCAATCCAGGACCATCCCACATGGATTGGAGTGTTATGAAGGCCAATCAGAGGGCAGAACAGGGCAGAAGGACTTATGGATAGCCCTGCCTGGCCAATGGGACACTGATTTGGAGAAAGAACTTTCTGGGGTTTAGAGGAGCTCATCCCAGTTGGGGAGAGACACTGAAGTGTTCAGACCTAATGCTGGTGAGACCAAGCAAGAGGTCCAGATGGGCCAATGATCTCTAATAGATTTTGCCCCCCTGTAGGTCACTGGTGGGGCTAGACCTGGAGAACTGTGTCCATTTCTAAAACCTGCACCTGAAAAAGGATAAGGGCCATACGGAATATGTCAAAATCAAAGGCCTTGCTGAACTCTAAATACAGTAAGTCTACCACTTGACTCATACGGGTACTGTATCTACTGTTTTTGTGATCCAAACAAAGAAAACTATTAGATTTGTCTAATGATTATAAATCATAAAAGTATAAATGATTATAAATGGCTTAGTCTGACTCAGGCAATTGTGTGTCCAACATATTCTATATTACAAACCATAAAATGTTTAAATTAGAGTGTTTTAGGAAAATGCAGCCATTTATTTCACTGCTCTGCTTTGAGTGTGGTAGGACCCAATGTGATGTCATCAGGCATGTTCAAACTGCTGTCTCATTAGTTTAGGATTTCTTTGTGACCTGTCTTAAAGTGAGGATAAATGATATAACCTCATTTTGAACGCTTCAGTGGCTAAAATAAATCATTTAACCTGCATGGTTGGACTCTCAAATATATTGTATGAATATGCTGTATACACTGCCAGAGTTGCTTCTTACAACTTCTTAAACAGGATTAAAGTAAAAGAGAAAAGAATTGCCCAAGGTTTGTGTAGTGCATACAGGTGAAGGCTGAATCAATGCAGCAAATTAAATACCTGACACTTGCACCCATACAGGCTCTAAAAACTCAAAGCACTACTCCGGTTCTGGCTAAAATGGAGACTTTTGTTATATCAAAGGCATATAAAAATACACACACACACACATATATATATATATAGTGATAACAGTGATACATATTTTATTTTTATTTATATATAAGTACTACCAATTGCTTACATGTCATGATGATAACCATGCCTGCATCCACTGCTTTTCTTTTACTGTGCCTGTATCCACTATTTTTCTTTACTGTAACCACCTCATGATGTAACTCACAATGCCTGAAATGTTCCTTATGTCCTTGTTCATTCTTATAACTTGTATTGTTATCCCGGGTCGCCCCTGAAAAAGGGACCTTCAGGGCTCAGTGGGCCTACCCCGTCACCAAAATTGAATAAATAAATAAATAAATAAATATCTATTACAGGTGCCCCCAAACCCCCAAAACAGTGATGACTAACCTCCCAATGTTGTTTGCACTCCTGAAGGTGCTTTTTCAAAGCAGAGATTACAAAGCTTCAGGTACCTCTTAAATTGTACCCCTAATTAAGATGCCAACACAACCACATACAGATAACACCCTCATTCAAGTAGAAAATATACACACCATTTTAAACATCTAAAATAATTTAAAATCAGCTCTTATGAGAAAACCATTACTCATAATTGGATGATGAAGTTCATTCATGCAGTTTGCATTAACTGAGCTATTTGTCACAGCAGCAATAGAGTGTTTGATGGAAAACATAGATTAGTAACCTGATGCAAACATCATATCCTTCCTTGAAATACAGAATCACACACATCCCATCATGCAAATCATCACAGACTATTACATTGGTTCAACTATAAGCAGAAATGCATGCTGTCAAAAGGCCTCTCACATAGTCTGCAAAGAGTGCCAACAGAAGACACAGACACATGTTTAATCCTACCAGGACTCATCAGTGTGCCTCATTTGTATGACACTCTAGGGGAATGAACCATCTACCCTAAATTGGTCTATCTGGGTTATGTTGTGGTGAGCCCAATAAAAAACAAAAAAAAAAACAAGCTAAAAGACAAAGAACATCAGTGCGCAAGCATTGAGGCAAGGGTTATCCCAAAGGGCACTGGCCGTGAAGCCAAGTTTCAAAGAAATGCAAAATCACACATACCCCCCATAATGCAAAGCATCATGGACTTTATATGCAAATTACCACAGAATATTCTGTTAGTTCAATTTTAAGCAGAAATGCATGGTGCCAAAGGGCCTCTCACACAGTCTGCAAAGGGTGCCAACCTTGTTCCTTGTTTGTTTTCCTGGGCTGCATTCCAAGTCTTCATTAGAATAAGTGTGAGCACCAAAAATTCATGCACAGGCTCATATTTTTTTGTGATGGTCCCCACCTGTAGAACTATTAAAAGCAGGCAGTAGGGCCCTCTCAAAAGTAAAATTAGAACCAAAGGAGATATTGGGAGACCGGGACTGTTGAGGGACATCAGGTGCCAGCCTGAGCAATGAAGAGGGTGCCACCAGACTGCTAAGGATGTAACAGATGAAGGCAATGTGTTGGTGGCCTGCTGGACTAATAGGAAGAATGACGTGTGATGGAATCCATGAAAACAGCTGAGGATCAGAAGTGGCTGAAAGGTATGAGCTGGTTGGGGGGGGCGGAGGGAAGCTATTCCTTGTTCAGCCATCACACACATATATGCATGACAGCCACTATGACATGTGCTTATAGCTGTGTGGTGGAAATCAATATCTTGCATCTGGCTTCCCTGGTTGTTTTAAAACAAGAAGTTATGGTGCTGTTTTACAAGATTAATTTATTGCTATATTTGCTGGGTACTGTTTTTCATTCCTAGATCCCTGGGGGTACAATAAAATGCCTCAAAAAATGTGCTCTTAATTGTTTTTTGACATCTTTTTCCCACAGTATGTGTGTTTCGTAATGTTTGTAAGTCCTTTATTCTTCCTTTTTTACCTTTTTTTCGCCAAGGACTATTCTGTTTACAACAAAAACGGGTTGCCAGAATGATGGTCGGTTGTGCTCTGAGAAAGAGAGAGAGAGAGAGAAGGAAAGAGAGAGAGAGAGAGAGAGAAAACAAACAAACTGGGGGCCATCAGTTCAGTTGAAAACAGACCAGCATTTTTTTTTTTTATTTTCATTTATTTACAGGGCAAAGAAATGTGTGGCATTGTGCTGATGCGATTTGAGGTAAAAACTGTTTCCATTTTCAAACGTGTGGAACTGTGTGTGCCAAACAAGTACACTGTGCTCGTTGCAGACTGAGGGAGGCTGGAATGTGAATGCCATTATAACCAACTGGTTGTAACGACAAATTAGACATCTTTCCCTATGGGGAAAAACAGTATATAGATGGACTTCTACAGTATATGATTCTAGGTTTAATAAGGGGTGTTTCTTACTGTTTCACAAGAATTTCTCATGCTGGTTGGGGGAGAGGGCCACAAAGCTAAATGAAGCTCCCCTATCAGAACTTCAGAACCTTTTGTGGTCCTCATCCCTAGGTTTTCAGCTGCCTAAATGTTGCAGACTCCATTGTAACATTTTCTGCTTGGTCAGCTCCATGTGAACTGCTGTTGTTGGTTGTTGTAGCTGAGAGCCGGACAAATCCCCTGATCACATCGGCCACAGGCTTTTATCTGATTCATCTTAAACTGAAGTAATTCATTTAATCCTGTAGGCTCATTGCACTTGGATTAAGTGAAATTGTCCAATATGAGGGATTAACGCTGCTGTGATCCTATCACAGGGTGAGCCCTGCTTATTAACATTCTGCGGAGGAAGACATGAATGAAGAAATGGTCCCCTCCAGCCCTATACTGCTCTGTAGTCATTGAAGCATCCTTTGCATCTCCCTTCATTGCGGACAATCCTCCCATCTGATCTGCCAGCAGCGTAATGAATTTTAAAGGCTGCTTTGTAAACACATGTTATTAAATGGAGGGGGAAGGGGCTGCTTTCTTTTTGACAGCAAAGGCCCGCTTAGAAAATAAAGCAGGCAGCATTAACAGTGGCTGTGGCTTAAAGAGCCCCTGAGACCTTTGGGACAACCTTGTAAAATGTAAGACTTAGACACCATTGTGTTTAGTTGATATGTCATATATTTTTCCTCAATTCTTTCCCCACCTTTTCCTTTGTCACTGAAGACAGTTGCCTGAGAACAAGATCACTGCCCCCTAGACCTCACATGCGTGGCTGCTTGTCTACACCTGATATCATAATGCCCTGTTTATGACATCATACCTGCCTCCCAGCAACAAATTGTGATGTCATAAAGAAAAGTGTGATGTCACGGTTTTGACAACCAACCAGAGAAGAGATGGCTGAGACACTGTTTTCATGCAACGTGCCCTAAGCAATGAAGAAAAAAGGTTGAGAATTGTATATGAAATATAAGCTGAATTGTGTCTAATTATTAAATGTTTTTTAAATATTCCCAATGGGATAGGAGGTATTTAAAGTAGAAGTTTGTCTTACGCCAGAAATGTTACACATTTACCTTTTTATTGCATTTTACATTGTCTTTTTCTATCTGTCATATGAGATGCCTAATTTCCCAGTTCTATGTGTTCTTTAACTTTTCTTTTGGATTTAAAATAACCAAAGGTGAGTTCAGTTCGATAAGGCTGCCCCAGGCTTTTGGCAACATTTTCAACTGTACTTGATCATCTTTTTGTTACTAAAATGAATGAACCTACAACAGGCACTGCCCCATATATTATGGGGTGCTGAGAAAGAATAGTTACTGTACATACCATAACAGTAGATCTATGAGAGAATCTCCTCCCTTTAGCCACAGCTCACCTTCCCGTTCTATTCTTAGGTGGTTATTGGTGTATGTCCTGCCCATTGTAGCACACTGGTTCTCCTTCCTCTGTTCCATATCCTCTCCCATATACCTGGTTTTTAGTCCTGGTTGCCTTGATCCCTGCCTGTCCAATGATCCTCTGAGTTTGTCACCAGTGGGGAATGATGGGGCCACCCACATTATACAGGCGGCCATGACACACATCGACATGGATGGCCCCAGCTAGCAACTGTTTTCAGGTAGTCCTGATGCCAACAGCTTACAGATCCATGATGAGGCTCAGTAGAGGGAGATGTCCTTGAAGTTCATTAATATCCTGGCCACAGAACTAAAGCTCTAATATTACATGATGAACATAAAATGGAAAGCGTGACACTGTATATATGGAGCAATGAACCACGGAATCTAAACTGAAGGTTGAAAAGACATACATATTGAAGAATATGGAAAAACGTTTTTAGCGTGGAATGCTGCTGAGAGTTCAAGGGCAAAGGCAGAAATGTGAAAATCAATGTGTATGTGTGTGTGTGTGTGTGTGTGTGTGTGTGTGCACTGTATGTGTGTGCATTTATAGTATGCAGATTTGTTCCCATGTGCATGCATATGTGGGTGTTCAATGTGTTTTTATGTGTATATGTATGCAATATGTTTGTGTATGAGTCCTATACATTTATATGCACATTTGTGTATACAAGTCCACATACATACTATATATGTGTGCAGTGTTATACACGTAGCTATGTATTGTACATACCTATGTAAAATGTTTATGTATTAGTCCACGTGAGTTTGTGTGTGTGTGTCTGTGCATGAGTCCATCTACATGTATATGTATGGAAATTGCTTATGTATACAAGTAAACATACATCTATATGTGTGCAGTGTGATTGTGTATATGAATTGATGTACATGTATATGTCTGCAATGTGCTTGTGAATATAAGTCCACATAATGTGTATGAATGCAAATAATTTGTGTATATGAGTCCACATACACATAGCATATGTGTGCAATGTACCTGTATATACAAGTTACTTTACATGCATAAGTGTGCAATGTGACTGTGTATGTGAGCTGATTGTCTGGGTTCATTCCTTGCCTGGTGACTGTACAGGTCCCACCTGGTTGTCGGGGTCGAGTTTGTTCCTTCTCCTGTAGTAGGAGGGTTCATTCCTGAACAAATAAGAAGCAGTGTGGTGCCTCCACCCAGAGAGAATAAGTGGTCCAGATGTTGCGTGCAGTACCGCCATCTGAGATGCAGTACCTACCCACGTCCCTATGCTGGAGTGGACCATTCCTTAGGGGCTACTAAGATAGTTGTTACCTTCCCCAACAAACACTTCAATCAGGTTATACAAAATGGGTGCACACACAGGGGTGAAATTCAACAGATTAACAGCGCTTTTATTTAAGAACAGAGGCCTGGAAGTTGGAAGAAAAGGAGGAGTTAGACAATTGCAAGTCACCTTTAACATTCCTATCCTACAGCAATATTCTCTGTGAGCCACTGTACTGTGAGTCACTACCCCCTCTCAGATTCCACACAGTCCGTAAAGCACCTGCCCAATCAAGGGGCACAAAAAGAGGAATTATTCTACACAGGGTGCGATAAACTATTTAACTGGTGCTAGTAGCAAAACTACAAGTTCAATTATATCACAATAACAAATGACTCTGGGTACCCAGGAATTACACTTGAGTGCCGGTGCAAGTCTAGTAGCTATGTTATATGGGTTCTTTAGGTGATGCTCTTGAGAAAAATTAGCAAACTTGCAATTTAAAACCCCAACAAGCCATTGTGTGCTAGCACAATATGAAGAAAATAAAATCCACTGGGAAAATGCTTGAAATCCAACTTGTAATCCAAATGCAGTAATAATCAATCAATCAATCAATCAACTTTATTTTTAAAAGGCGCTTTTCTTAAATCAAAGCGCCTGTACAAATAAATATAACAATAAATATAATAAATCAAATTAACAAAAATCCTTAAAAGCTATATTAAAAAGGTGGGTCTTCAGCGCTCTTTTAAAACTAAGGACGGTCGGGCAGTCTAGCACCTGGCCGGTAGAGAGTTCCATAGGGTAGGTGCCATAAAACTAGCGATCTAGCACCAGATGTTTTCAAAGCGTGCCCTGGGAATCTCTAGCAATCCTCGTCAGTGGATCGGAGGGGCGAGAGGGACTATAAGGGCACAGGAGCTCTTTCAGGTAGGCAGGTCCCAGATCATGTAGGGCTTTATAGATCAGCAAACCGACCTTGAAGGTGATTCGCCAGAACACGCAGCCAGTGCAGTCCGCGGAGCACAGGCATTATGTGACTGGATCTAGAGACTCCAGTCAACAGCCTGGCTGCCGCATTCTGCACCAGCTGCAGACGGCGAAGTTCAACCCCCGATAGCCCTAGGTATAGGGAGTTACAGTAGTCAAGCCGGGAGGTAACAAAGGCGTGGATCAATGTTGGAAGGTCCTCTGGAGGAACCAAGTGCTTCACCCTGGCAATATTCCTCAGATGAAAAAAGGAAGTCTTTATAACCGCTGACACCTGGGATTTAAGTGTCAAATGGTCATCAAGTACTACGCCAAGATTTCGCACCTGGTCTGAGATCATCAGCTGGACACCTCCAAGCCATAGGCCTGAGGGTGATCCCTCTGGCAGACCCGCCTCACAGCGACCTATATCCACAACCAACACCTCAGTTTTCTCTAAACTGGAAAAGTGCAAAGACCCCAACCAGCAATGCCAGCACTCACTTGATCCGTGGATGCAGCAGTTCAGTTGAGGCAGGAGACAGGACGTAGAAACAGGCTGAGTAGCAGTGAGGAACAGAGCCCAGCAGCCTGCGGAAGAAGCACTTCCAGTTCTGTCAGACGTTCTGTAGCAACACTGCCCTTTTGGCTCTCACCTCTCAGGGCACAGCCCTTCTGGCTCAGTTGTCATCAACAGGAGCACTACACAGTGGCTTCCCCTGTTCCCAAGGAGCCCAGACCTCAGCAGTGAACCCCCACCACAGTCTGATTCCCCTCCAGGTCAAGAGTACTCATGTACTCAGGGCACGTGCACCATGACTCCCTGTTCCTCAATGCACCCTACTAGAAAAGGACCAGTAGGTCACTTACCTGACTCCGGAGCAACCTGGGTAGGATGCAGGGCTCTGTCTCTGTCTCTGCTCAGTACAGCTCAGCAGCTTTGGTATGCATCAATGGCCTGCAGGCTCAAACACTAAGTCATTTCTTTCTGCAGGCTCTCATCTGGCACATTCTCTGAATAGTGTAAGCCCAGGAGAGGGCCCACACAGCAAGTCAGCAGAATGAACCCTGGCAATGGCACACTTACGTAGGGCACAGAAACAAATGCAGTTATGACTTTGGACCACAGGGCTCCTACAAGAGCATGGAGGCAGACATCTTTATTGTAAGGACCCCCCCCCCATTACATCCCAGCATCCAGTTTACTTACCCGCCTGTTTAGTGTACAAGGCTGCTAACTTCAGGTTATCACTCATGATGACTCCCAACTCCCTTTCTTCAGTGGTCAGACTGATTATGTCCCCAGACCAGTAACCCACCTTCAGCTTTCCCTCGCCCATGTGCATAACATTGCATTTCTGGGGGCATTAAACTTCAGCTGCATTTTGAGATGGGCCAACACTCATAAAAGGATTTTAAATCATTGTTGAATCACCTGTTGTTTGTTTCTTATTGTATTTAATCATAAGCAGAATTGCAAAATACCATAAAATTTATCATACTTGGTCACATATATATTTTGTTTGCGATTACCATAGGCAATAAAACACTAGAGTTCATTCTTCATCATATATTCAAACATTGTTCTCGCGGTACAACTAGGGCCCACTAGTCCTGCTTAAGGTCTGCTTATCATATTGTATTACTTATGTATACCTCTGCATAACCGGTTGTACTTTGTTATGAGTGTGTAATGTTTCCCAACCAATTACCTGTGAAAATTTTGTCCTCCTTTGTATCTGTGATGAGGAGCCTTTGCAAAAGATTCTTTGACTCATAGGTTGTGTTCAGATGATTTTAATAAAATAAATCAACAAAATATAGTTCTTAATATGAAGTCTTAAAATTAGTGGTAATGTCTTACTTCACCTTTTTTCCAAGATATATAAATATTTTTTTAAATGCTGCAACTGTGTAAGAATTTTGTAAATTCTTTAATGCTTATAAGCCACAAACGTTTAAATATTTCCTGAAAATGTCTGTTACTTTGAAACACCATTACTGCATGTATCTCTTACAAATCACAAGGATTCTGATGTAAGCTGCAAGCCATTTCGAAAACCTGCTGTTATAGGATTTACCTTACCTCTACCCATTTGTGCAGGCATTTTAATCTCGTACCTTCAGCTATGCCAAAGGAAATGTCACCCAGGTGTTCACCTTCTGGGGGCATGTTATAATCTGTAGCAGCAGTTTAGATACACAGGCCAATATTTCAAGCTGCATCATTCAGTGCGAATAAATCAACCACTAAGAAAAGTAGTTTATGGTTAGGTTACTCCTCCTTACCAGAGCTTAAATAAAATTTCTATGCATTGCAAAGCATAAAAAAAGGTTTAAAAGCAAGATTCAAGAACAATGAAGCAGTGACAGCTTGCTTGTGTGCCTGGGAGATCGTGTTACAGCTTACCTTGCCAGAGAATTTTAGTATTACCTGAAAAGAGATGAATGGTTCAATTGTTACCTTTCCCATGTCACAGATCAACATATCACATATTACTGCGCCCACTCCTGACTCCTATGGCACCCCACTTGTGACCTCCCTGATCTTTGAGTGTTCTCTGTTTGCTCCCATTCTCCTTCCAGCTCATTTTCTATCAAGGTTACTTGGAATCCAGTTAACAGAATTGAACTTCTTGGATTCCAGTCCATATTTAGAAGTTTCAGGATTAATGAACGTAAATCCTAAATCCTAAATCCTAAAAATGGTCAAAGAGGACCAGGCACTGAACTCCAAAATATGATTCCAGAATCCAAAATCCATTTTTGATTGCACGCAAGAAGTGCTGCTTGTCTCCTAGGATTTTTAGCATTTCAGATCCCTGTTTGGAATCATGTATTCTGAAATCCTGAAAATCTGAGTGGGATGGGTTTTGGCACATTTTAGCACCCCAATTTTTTACTCACCTTGTTTGCTTTACCCTTCCCCCCAATTCCTCATTTTCTTGATAAGTCTTCTACGGGTCTTGGAGTCAAAGGCCTTAATGAAATCTAAATACAACACCTTTATTTATTTTACAAGTTTTGGCCAGGAAAGACATACTAATCCAAGGCTTGTTTCCAGGTACTTCCTGGGAGCACAGGGAAGTGATGTGACTTGCTCATGATCACACAGTATGCAAGTGGTGGCTGTGGGATTCAAACCTAGTTCTCCAGGTTTGCAGCTCAGTGCTGTTAACCACTATGCTATACTGCCTCCCAGATGTCTGGCCCTTGTCCACTGCCCTCATTAGACAGCCACAAAACTCAGGTTAGTCTGGCATGACTTTCCATTCATGAAGCTGTATTGCCTCTTGTTTTGGAGTCCATTTGTTTCAAGAAATTCCACCAGATGCTCCTTGATAATAATTCCCAGCACCATCCCTACTAATCTACGTATAGTTTCCCCGAGTCAACCCTGCTCCCACTTTTGTGCAGGGGATCCACACCTACCCTCCTCCAATCTGCTGTGACAACATGTATTTACCTGACAGACATCTGAGGATGTTGGCCAGGTAAATACATCCAAACTAAATCCTGCTGTACCCTCGTTGCTCATAGGTGAACAGTTTATCCTTACTTAGGAAGTCTAATCCTCAAGAGGTCATCTACATTCATCAACTGAGAGGCTACTGAGCTGAACTACCACCACCCCTTCCTATTTGTGTGCATCAAATTAATCCATGCCACAGATAATTACTGCATTGGAACATAGGAAATTCTGGATGAAAATATTACCAAGGACTCACTGTGTGCCAGGCTATCCAGGCAGTTGTAGCACTCAGTACAAATACAACTGAATTGAATAGTACAATATAATGAGAAAATAGTTGTGGCTGTTGTTTAAGGCTACTAGACAGAACCACCACCAGTAGTGGAAACCTTTGGGAACCCATAGTTAAGTAATCTGTCTCTTCCTCCAAGAATACTACTACTGCTATGAAGTATGCTTCTTATGCCCCCTCCCATGAATTAAATTCCATACCCAGCAATGCTGCTCTCCATGGAAAACTAGTGTGGCTTGAGTTTAAAATATTCAACATTCCACTGCTTCCTTTGGGGTCCTGCTCCATAGGTTTAGCACACCAGGTATAAAGTACTTCCTAATCACCCTAAATTCTGCGTACATGTCCTTGCAACTGACAGGTATGTCCAATGAAGGGGGATGGCTATGGACTTGCAGTGTGTGCTTTGGAAAGCACCCCTTTGTAAAAGAAATTGTGGCAAATACAAGCAAGGTCCTGTAGAGACATACAGCATCATGAATTGCTATTACCACATTATATAGTTCACGTTGTTCTATTTTAATGTTTTATTATCCATAAACAAATCAATGCGTGCCTATAGCTTACATAAAATATATTACTAAACAGAATACATATTCAGTATTGGCATAGCATAAATAAATTAACATGACTGATACATTAAAGTGCCATAAATATACGTAACATACAAAAACAGATCACCCTTGATCCCATTGCAAAGGAACAGTAAAGTGGTCATTGGAAGATCTGAGACTGTTTCCTAAGGAAGCGAACTCCCTACCTCCAAATATCAGAGTATAATGGGAGCATCCCGTTGTGATAATGCATAGGATTTTGAGATGTATGTCAGGCAGTAAGTTGATCCAAGCCATGATTTTAGAGGCCCCAGCAGACTTCTTGGTGTACAGTATGGATTAGAAAATGCATAGGCCTTGCACAGGATCTGTAATCAATAACTGAACACATCTAAGATGAATGATTCCATCTTTTGCCAGACCACACAACTGTTCTGTAGAAATGATGGTGTAATTTCAGTTTCAAACAGACCCCCCATGCAGTACAAGTGTTAATATATTTGATACAATTCAGAAAAGTCACAATACAATACACAAAGCAATACACAATATTTTGGTACAACTCAATGCACGCAATCATACTTCACAGCTGCCCAACATTAGAAGGGGCACCCCTCATTTTACTCCTAAAGACCGTTCTGTTATACCTTTTACTTGTGCCACGTTAAGTGGTATGCCCCTTCAGATCTGAAACCCTTTCAGTTAAACACTTGTAAAATGGTGGATGTAGCTGTATGTACTAATTGTGAATGTTTCTTATGAAAATTCAATGAAAGTTTGAATATACAAAAAGGAGGAATGCCCCTCATTTAACCACTCAGAACCGTTCTGTTCATACCTCTCACCTGCTCTGTTCATACCTCTCACCCTCTCCACATTAGGAGGGATGTCCAATATTGTAACACACAGACCCCATTTGTGCATACCTCTTACCTGTCTTACATTAGGAGGGATGTTCCTCATTACAAACCTCAGGACCCCTCTTTACATATGTCTCATCTCATTTTTCACTCATTTTTATTTTACACTGGAAAGGTATGTCGGCAAATTGCCCATTTTTCACAAGTGTACAGTCTCCCACATTAGTAGAGATGTCCCTCATTTTACTACACAGAACCCCTCTGTTGATACCTCTCACCTGTCCAACATTAGGAGGGATGTCCCTCACTGTAACCCTCAGAATCCATCTGTTCATAGCTCTCATATGTCCCACATTAGGAGGGATATCCTTCATTGAAACCCTCAGAACCCTTCTGTTGATGCCTCTCACCTGTCCCACATTAAAAGGAAAGTCCCGCAATGTGCCACTCTGAACCCCTATGTTTATACCTCTCTCCTGTCCTACGTCAAGAGGGATGTCCCTCATTGTAACCCTCAGAAACCCTTTGTTCATACCTCTCACCTGTCATGCATTAGGAGAGATGTCCCTCATTTTACCCCTCAGAAACCCTCTTTACATATCTCTCACATGTCCCACATTAGGAGGGATGCCTCACATTTTATTCATCAGAACCCCTCTGGTCATACCTCTCACCTGTCCCGCATTAGGAGGGGTGCCCTCAATGTAACCCTCAGAACCCATCTGTTCATACCTCTCATCTGTCCGGCATTAGGAGCGATGTCCTTCATTTTACCCATCAGAACCCCTCTGTTCATATCTCTCACCTGTCCCGCATCAGGAGGGGTGTCCCTCATTGTAACCCTCAGAATCCATCTGTTCATTCATCTCACCCATCTCCCACTGAGTGGAATTTTCTTCATTTTACCACTCAGAACCCCTGTGGTTCATACTCTCACCTGTCCCATATTTGGAGTGACGTCCTTCATTTTACTAAACAAAATCCCTCTGTTTATACTTCTCAAATGTGTAATGGAGTTATGTCACCACCTATTGCCATAGCAACACCTCTAAAGGCTGTATATCTAATGGAGTCATGTCACTACCCCTACTTATAAAGGCTGTATTTACAAGAGTAATGTCACTACCAATACCATCCATTGACATGACAATAGCTCTGATGATTGTTAGAATATGACAACATTACCACTGCGATCCAAACCTGTAATGCAGCAGCTCTACACAGAGGATGGATAGGCAACAGTGAACAACAACAGTGTGTTCACTTTGAGAGGTTGCCATGACAACCTTGAGAAGTGAACTCAGTGTTATTCGCTGTTGCCCATCCATTGCCTTTTATAATGTATGGGTAATGGTGCAACAACAACAGAGCATTTCTTGAGAAATTTGAGCTTAACAGCATTTCTTCTTTCTTTTTGAGAGCAAGCTAACTTTCAGGTCACACACTGCCACACACTAACCTATATGGGCATTCGCTGGCTGCTGAGGTAGTTTTTAAACAAGTTTTGCATCTGATTCTGGTTTATTTTGTTTGTTTTTTTAGTAAACTGATGCTGTTCTGAAGAAGCAGGTTTCAAAAATGCAGCTGGAGCCATCGACAATCACTTGTATCTCCTCGCAACTGTCAGAAGAAACTGACAAAGGGAAAAAAGAATGATTGGTGCAGTTGTCATGGTTACATGAACACGAGAGCATTCCATGTTGTTGTACCATCATAGTGACATACTCAGGATGGTACAACAGCATTTTGACATCACTTGGATGATACAACAAGCCTAGGAATTAATTGATTTCCATTCATAATCATGCTCTAGCATACACTATATCTAGAATTAAAAGAACTAGAATGACAGTGCTTCAGTATCCTAGCTCACACGATGACACATGATTGGTTGTTTCCTCTTATAGATAAATACGTACCATCTTTTTGTGCCCCCAGTTGTTTAACCAGATGAGACACACTAAGCTGAAAGCTTGTTCACAAGTGCAAACTGGGAGCACCGGGTCACACAGTATTCAAGTGTGGGCTGTGGGATTCAAACCCAGGTCTCCAAATTTGCAGTTTAGAGCCTTAAACCACTGCGCTATACTGCCTCCCGATTTAACATCATTCAGGAAGCTAGCACAGTGTCATACACATCATTGCTATTCTAGTCCCTTTAATGGTAGGTGTGAAACCTCATAAGATTCCTCAAAAAATGTAATTTCTGAACATTCCATAATTCAGTACTGCAGATATCTGCCTGTAGGCTCTTTAACGCTATAGACTTGACCTGTTTTGAAGTCACAGTCCTCTGCTTGTGACATAAGAACTATGTTATGGCAGCATATTGTGAGGTCATAAAAAGAAGATTATTACATCATAGCAGGCATAAGCAACATGGGCAGATTAACTCTAAAGGTAAAAAGACTCTGCTTTGATAAATATGGCTTTAGTAATAAAGCATGAAAGGTCCTAAAATCAAATGTAGGGTCACTTTTGTATAACTGAAATCTGGTGATGTAAACCATTTTGCAGGAATTTAGAAAATGTCTTTAAGCATATTCTGCCAATGGCATCATGCATTTGAAAGACATCCAATGTCAAGTCAGCTCAAAAGAGAACCAAATTGCCCAGTAACATTGACATCTGTTTCTGCAAATTCTGTCAAAGCTGACCGCCCTATAAATGTAAAGTACTGTACATCTAAATGTGTGAAAAACAGACGGGAAAGATAGTTATTGATCTATCAAGTTCTTCCCTACTGTCCTAGTATGTACAGTCACTTATTCCCATAAATAAAAGTTTAAACCCACTACTGGGAATAACTTTTCTAAATAGTCTTTCTAAATCTCCCCTCCTCCACAACTGCCAATTTATTTTCTCCAGCTCTCACATCTTCTGGTATAGTTCATGGGTTTATCTGATCAGGTGGACATTCTTTTCACCAATTTGAAAACGGTTCTCTTATCTCCTTCCACTCATTTTTCCCCATTGAGAAGACTCCCTACTATTTATCATTTTGTTCTCTTCTCACAGAAACATAGAAACATAGAATTTGTCAGCAGAAAAGGACTGCTTTGCCCACCGTGTCTGTCCAGATGGTTCCTGTCTAGCCTTTTTTTTTGTAAATATATTTTATTGAAGTACTCCACAAAAATACAAATATAAACAGTTACATATCATGATTATCACAGGATGACAACAAAATAAAAATGTACATAGCTAGGTCCATACTATGCCAAATGACAATTCGATGACAAAGGTTCTCTCCAATCACCAGATGATCACATTACTAATACTATTGCCATTACCATTAGGTCCTAATCCAATGGGGATGATATGATAGGGAGGCAACCTCATGACTTCTGACAGTCTCAGTGTGAAATGTGACCCAAACACCAAGGCCACATGGAAGTTCCCAATGGTACCTGAACTAGCTACATTGCAATTTCATTATTGCTGATCGCACATTGCATGGGATCCCAGGTTTGATGGAACAGAGCATTCCACCCAGTCGCTCTGTGGTGAAAACTTTTGAGTTTCATGCATAGCAGCAAATTAAGCCAATGAGCTATAGTGGGAGGAGTGGTGCTAAGCCAATGCTAGGCTATAGTCTTCCAAGTGTTGACCAGGGCAATATCCCACAACCAGTGTCAGACCCCCCCCCCCAACATCCTGGGTGTGAGTTGAACCCCATCCCCAAGATGAATTCCAATGGTACACCTGGGAGATCACATTGTAGGATTTTCTCCCTATGCTGATAGAAACATAGAAACATAGACTTTGACGGCAGATAAGGACCACTAGGCCCATCTAGTCTGCCCATTTCCCTACCTACAGGATAGGCCGCAGATCCTAGTTAACCAACAGCCTATTTCTTCCTACCTCCCACAAGAATTGCCTTATGTCTGTCACATGCATTCTTGAATTCTCCCACAGTTTTAGACCCCACAACCTCCTCAGGAAGGCTGTTCCATGCATCCACTACCCTCTCTGTGAAATAATACTTCCTCACATTGCCCTTGAACCGCCTTCCTTCTATCTTTAAATTGTGTCCCCTTGTTCTTGCAAGTCTCTTTTTCTGAAAATGCTACCCTCTTGGACTTTGTTGATTCCACTGAGGTACTTAAAAGTTTCTATCATGTCCCCCTCTCCCTTCTTTCCTCAAGGGTATACATATTAAGCTCCTTTAGTCTCTCCTCATAGGGCTTCTCTTGCAGACCCTGCACCATTTTAGTTGCCCTCCTCTGGACTGCCTCTATCCTGTCTATGTCCTTGCGGAGATGGGGTCTCCAGGATTGGGCACAGTACTCAGATGGGGTCTCACCAACTGTCTGTACAGAGGATAACAACTTCCTGTTTTCTGCTGCTGATGCCTCTCCTATACATCCCAGTATACCCCCAGCCCTCCCTACTGCCTTCTCACATTACTTGCTAACCTTAAGGTCATCTGATATGATTACCCCCAGGTCCCCTTCCTTGTTTGTTGTTGTTACTACCTCCCCACCCATTGTGTATTCTTCCCCTGGGTTCTTGTTTCCCAGGTGCATTATTTTGCACTTTTTTGCATTGAATCCTAGCTGCCATACTTCTGACCATTCCTCCAACCTTGCCAAGTCCCTTTTCATCCTTTCCATGCCTCCTTGTGTATCAACCCTGTTGCAGATTTTTTGTATCATCTGCAAAAAGGCATACTTTTCCTTCCAGTCCCTCTGCAATGTCACTGATGAAGACATTAAAAAGGACTGGACCCAATATTGAACCCTGCGGTATCCCACTAGTAACCCCCCTTTCTTCAGAATGGACTCCATTTACAATTACCTTCTGTATCCTGTTGTCCAGCCAATGTTTTACCCAGGCTACCACCCTGGGTCCCACTCCCAGGCTGGTTAATTTGACTATTAATCTTTTGTATGGGACTGTGTCAAATGCCTTGCTAAAGTCTAGGTAGGCTGTGTCCACAGCCCCTCCCTGGTCTACTACTTTGGTCACCCAGTCAAAGAAATCTATTAGATTCGTCTGACATGACCTTCCTGCTGTGAACCCATGCTGCCTTGGGTCCTGTGCTCCACTGGCCTCTAGGTACTCGACTATTCACCTGGTGCCAAAAGGGGGCAACCTTATTACATGTAAGTGCCATATGTATGAAATCACCTTCTTCTGTGCAATATTTGGGGCAGGTTGGGTCATATGTGGGTTTGAACTCGTGACATTTTTGTGGTTTGTGATAGGTTCTATACAAAACATTTAGTTGAATCTGTCTCAGCTTGCTAGAGGAAGAACAGGTATGAACATGCTTTATAGCAACTTATCAATCCCTTTTTCCCAATACCCATACCCATATCCTCACTCCAGTGTTCCTGTGTCCTTACTTTAGGGTGTGGAGTAGCACCTACAAGAAGTTTCTAAATAGAAGCTAATTGTTTGGTCCCTGGTTGTGAGTGAAATAGAATTTCTTTAATGGGGGAAGAAATAAGTGTAGTGTTGCGGAGATATTGCCTGACCCTTAAATAAGTGAAAAAATAACCCTCCTATAGTGAAAATTCCAGCCTAATGTAGATATGTAGATACATAGACACTGTCAGCAGAAAGGGCCTGTGGCCCACCCAGTCTGCCCATTTGAGCTTGTAAGTTCCCTTTACATTTTTCTAGAAGTCTGTTGCCCCTTAGCCCTGACTTCCAGTATTCCCCTGTGTCTAGCCCATGCATTCTTAAATCCCGTGATTGTTTAAGCCCCCACCACTTCCTTTGGCGGGGTGTTCCACTTGTCCACCACCCTTTCTGTGAAGAAATTCTTCCTCGCATTTCCTCTGAGTTACCCTCCCTACAAATTCATCCCATG
The DNA here is from genome assembly GCA_016271365.2 of Neoceratodus forsteri. NCBI lineage: Eukaryota > Metazoa > Chordata > Ceratodontiformes > Ceratodontidae > Neoceratodus > Neoceratodus forsteri. Next base: position 69,599,968 of record JADMNL010000035.1, read on the forward strand.
CTCTTTAGTCCAGGAACATCTTTTTCGCTGGAAAATAGTGTATTCCTGCTCCCTGTTCCTGCCTATAAGGTACTTATTTATCTCTATCATTTCCCCTCTCTCTCCCTCCTCTCCTCCAGGGAGTATATATTCAAGTCCTTCTGCCTGTCCTCATAGGACTTTTGATGCAATCCCTGTACTATCTTTGTTGCCCTCCTCTGAACCATCTCCACCCTATGTCCTTACATAGGTAAGGTCTCCAGAACTGTACACTGCATTCATAACAGAATGAAAACATTTTAGTATTCCACCTTCATAGAGGTCTGACACTCTACTAAGCACCTTCCTTCTCCATCTGAATAAGGCCTGGTGAAGCGACACATGATAGTCCTTTATTCTTTTTATTGTCACCACCAGTCCCGCCCACAGAGATACACCGAGGGTTTGATGATTTAGTCCATGGGCACCCAGCCAGATCCTGACCAGCTGATGAGTATAAGGGTTACCCCGTGAGGAAAGTTAAGCTCATTTGGTGCTGGCAAAAGGAGCCCATGGAGCAGGCTATTATCATGTATCTCACCCTCTAGGGTCATCCAGTCAGGAGGATTGCCCCAGCTCCTTCTGCCAGAAGAGCCAGTCGAGCTACTCAATAGTACATATGAACATACAAATTTTCCTGCAGAAACAGGCCACATGGTCTATCAAGTCTGCTCGAGTGTGCAGCTAGCACCCTTACCTTGCGCTGCCCCACCCCTTCCCAATTTCCCCTCCCTCTCACCCTGTCCCAGCCCCTTTTGAAATGACCCAATTTCTTACAGGATACCACCTCCTCCAGCAGAGTGTTTCATTCTGTTACAACCCTCTCAGTGAAAAAATGGCTACTTTCCCTCCTGTATCTTCCCCCCCTCCACTCTAAGACCATGCCCTCTCATGTTCCTCCCCTCCTTTGCTTGAATATCCCTTCAGTACCTGTCTTGTTTATCCCTTTTCAGTACTTAAAGGTCTCAGTCATATCCCCTTGATCCCTTCTCTCCTGCAGAGAGTACATATTCAGCTCTCTCAGCCTCTCCTCGTATGGCCTGTCCTCCAGTCCCTGGATCATCTTCATCACTCTGCATTGTACCCCTTCCAGTAATCTTACATCCTTCTTCAGATATGGGTGCCAGTACTGCACGCAGTACTCCAGATGTGGCCTGACTAGTGACATGTAGAGAGGCAGGATCGCCTCCCTGCTCCTGGAGGAGATTCCTCTTGCAATACATTCCAGCATCCTGTTGGCCTTTGCTACTGCCTTCCTGCACTGCTCTGTATTGTTCATTTTCCCCATTACAACCACCCCTAGATCCTTTTCTTCCTTGGTGGTACCTGGCTGCACTCCTCTAAGCTGGTAACCCCTCCCTGGGTTCTTTGCTCCGAAGTGCAGCACTTTACACTTTTTCACATTGAATCCCAGCTGCCACACTTCTGACCACTCCACCAGTTTGGTCAGGTTGTCCTGCAGCCCCTGCCATCCTGCTATGCTAATTTTTCATATTTGGTAATGCTAGCCCACCTTTATTTAACAGGAGTTGAAGTATAGACCTAGGAATGCATGCCGCCTTCCCACACCAGATAAACCTATGCAAGATACTCTCCAGAGATTTGAAAAATCATTCCGGTACTCTAATAGGCAAGTTTTGAAATAAATATGGGCATTTGGGGAGTACGTTCATTTTGAAAGTATTAATTCAGCCTATTAAACTAAGGGGTATGCCTTCCATCCTCTCACAATCCTGTTTAAGAGAGACCAATAACCTGGTATAGTTATCATGAAACAGCCTCAGCCCATTGTTACTGATATGGACACCCAAGTACCTTAGGGAGCTAACCACTTTCATGTTCAATGGGGTTATTAAGCAGAGTCTGGTGGGTCACTTTTCCTACAGGTAAAATCTCGCTCTTTGTCCAATTAATTTTCTGACTAGCCATTATACTATAATCAGTCAAGATCGGGTGTAACTTTGGGATAGCCTCTGCAGGTTTCTCCACAAAAATCAATAGGTTGTCAGCAAAGAGCAAAATGTTATAATGGAATCCCTTAGTTTGGAGTCCTGGGATTCTGGGATCTTCCCAAATGACTGACACCAAGGGTTCTTGGGAGAGTACTAAAGCAGTGGGGATGGGGGCCCCTGGTCAAAGTGAAAGGTCTAGATAACCTCCCATTAACCAAGATTTGGGCCATGGGCAGCTGATATAAAGTGGCTATCCACTTCAGCATATTGCTTCTGAAGACAAATTTTTTAAGTGTAGAAAACATGTAACTCCACTCCACATGGTCGAAGGCCTTTTCGGCATCCAAGCCAAGGATAGCCGCCTCCTTGTCTGCCCCCTGTGTGGCCTATCTCACTAGAATATTCAAGGTTTTCCATACACTATGTTTACCTTGATACCCTTGGATGAACCCAGCCTGGTCTGGATGTATTATGCGGGGTAGAATGTTCTCCAGTCTGCCAGCCAATATCCAGGCCATCATTTTCATAGTCGGCTGTAAGGAGAGAGATGGGTCTGTATGACCCACACAATGTTAAATCCTTACCAGGTTTGGGGAGGACTGCGATGGTGGCAAACCACATGGGGGGGGTAGGACTCCTGACTGCAGGCTTACTGCAGTCATGTCACCAAGTGGCTCTTGCGATTCGTCAGACAAAAGTTTGTAGAAATCTATTGGGAATCCATCAGGCCTAGGGGGCCTTACCCTCTTTTAAGTGTCTCATAGCTTGCCTACTCCCCTACCAGCTAAAATCCCTGTCGAAGTTATCCCTGTCATCAGAGTCTAAGACCAGCAAAGCTGCACATGATAAGGCATTTGGGATGCTATCTGAGCTGCCATGCAAGTCACTGACCACCAGTCTCTTTCAAAATTGGTGGTGGCCTGATTTAGTAGTATATTACGCTCAATTTTAGAACCGAAGAACTGGCTGAATTCCCATTTTAATTTTTGTAGCCTGTGGTACCCCGCAGGTGTAGGGTCAGCCATCCGCTGTTTTTCAACTTGGGTAATTTGCCTCTCCAGGTCTATGAGCAATTGCTTTTTGGTTTTCTTTTCATGGCTAGCATAAGATATAATTACCCCTCCTTAGGACAGCCTGAAGGGCTTCCCATCTGGAGGAGGCAGGTGTATGCCCCTTGGGATTATTATGGAGCAACTATGCTCTCTGATCTTCTTGACCTTGTGCAAGGAAGAGGTAAGAAACAGTTTCCCTGGGTCCTGTTGGTAAAAAAACCACAGTGATGGCAGTGAACTTGAAGTCCCAGGTGTGGGATTTTCATCACAAAATTCCAGTCCTTTGTCTCTTGTATTTATTTTTGATTTTTAGTTTGTTTTGATTTCAGATTGTCCGTGTGTGTGTGTGTGTTTTGTTTTCTGTTGTGTTTTTGACATCTTTTGCTTTGTATTGTTTTTCCTCATGTTTGGAAATTCTTTTACTAAAGTTTCTCCAGTCTTCTCGAGAAGTGCCATGAGATCTTTAACATCCACTTGTGCAAGCACTAGAAAAAGCAAGCGGGACCTTAGTTCAATGCATCATCGGAAGAACGGCACACAATAAGAGTGCAACATCCCCCTAACACTGCACTCAGGTACCACAATTTCTGGTATGAGCCCAATCTCTGTGCAGAAATAGAACCCATAACCTTCTGGCTCAGATGTGGATAGGCTACCAAGTCACACTGACATTTGAGAGGAGATGTTCACTGAGCAGCACAAGAGAGTGCTCAAAATATGGAGACGGAAATATAAATGATACAATTATTAACACTGCTATGGGACTAAAGGGCACTAGTTCTCAACTTTCTCAGCTGCATAACTGGCTGGACTAACAAACAAACTTCTGATCATATCAGACACTAGTGAATGAGTTGACAGCATCTGTTTTGAGAACATGTAGCCACTCCACACAGTGCTGAAAAACCAGAGTAGCTTCATGCAGAACTGGAGGGCTGGATAAGGACCATAAAGACCAGATGATCTAGTCAAAAACCAAGCAGGTGGCTGCCCTAGTAAAGACAGGCCCCACTCTGTCCATACTATGGATTAGCGCTAGTTTATGAAATGGATGTTGAAAATCCTGCACTGTGATTGGTTAAAACAGATCAGGTGTAGTGAAATTTCTGAGCACAACTCACAGTAAGGAACTTTTTGGGCACCTTATTATGAGAACCAAACCACAGAACACGACCCCACGCACACACACACACACATATCATTACACCAGACCCGAGGCTGATGACAGAGATAAAATCTTAATAATTTTCATTCAGTCTTATTCTGTGTCAGTACTTCTCTCTTTCAATGCCTCTCTCTTTCAGTACCTCACTCCTTCAGTACTTCCAGCATTTGATATATAGCTCTCTTCTTGTCTCTTAGTATCTGCCTTCTTGCTCTCTCTGTCTCTCCTCTTAATATAGCTCAGACGAGATCTCTTTACCAAAGGTGGAATTACACAGCTGGGTTGTAGCTCCTAATCAGTAGGAGTAGCTGCAACCTGTCACCCTGCTCTTAAGGAGACAAATTTCAGTCCGGCCCGGTGGTGCTGAGGGTTGAGGCATTGGAAGCCACACCTCGCTCTACGCTGGCGACCCGGGTTCGGGAACAAGCCCGGACCGCCGGGGGTCAGCAAGGGAAGGAGAGGATTGAGCGTCTGGAGCACAGCTCTCCTCTCCTGGGAGGAAGGGGACCCTAAGGGTCGGAGCTTGACTGCCCTCTGGCAGAGGCCAGGGGTGCAGCAAGTTCCCTGTTTCACAATGGGGGAAAGTGTATGGTGGACATCGGCAGGGGAGGGCCTTGACATCGGGACACATGCCAACACAGGAACACCAGAAAAATCGCCCTCTAGGCTCCTGGAAGATAGAACACTCTAGCGCAGACCCCATAGCCCGCCTGCCTGTCCTGGTCCGGTGCCCTGATGAAATCAAGATGGTTTGGGGGTGTAGGTGCCCCATCCCTGTCCCCACCCGGGGGGCAATCTGAGGCTACATGGAGGGACTACCGCGGTGCAGGTAGGATGAGGCTGGGGCAGACACAATTAGTGACTCCTGAGGTGGCGGAGTCTAGGGGGCAGGGGAGGAGTATAAACAATAAGTAAAAAAAAAAGGAGACAAATTTCCCCCAAAACTGGGAAGTTACTTTTGTGTACCTGCAACTTAACTAAACTGTTCTGCAAACTATTTACCTCTATCAAAAATCCAGTAATAAAGTCTTTAGCAGTTAAAAAAAAAAGTTTAGCAGTAGATCACTGTGGCAAGTAACATATTATGCTAGTTCATATAAACTTTACTGTTCTTGCAGAAGAATACATAAGCAGTAAGATGCAATGCGGAGTTGGCTGTGCTGCTCCCACCAGATGCCCAGGGCAGTAATAAGATTAGAGGCTGCAGGCTGAGTGCCTTTGGCCACTGGAAGTGTGGTTGTGGCAGCACAACCAACACAATTACAATGGATGGACCACTCTTAGGCAAAATAAATGCCAAAACACCTTTAAATTCCATTCAGTCTTCTTTATTTTTCAACACCACAATGTTTTGCCAAAATGTAATGGCTTCTTCCAGGGAATTTCAATTCTAATTTTTCAACTTCAAAGCTCTAAGGAGCAGAGACTGCATCTATTAAGTTTCCTGGCCCTGTTGTCTGTGGCTTTCGTGAAACTGCACCTGTGTTCACTTTGCACTTTTTAGCCTTAAATTATGGTCTTGTGAGTGTATACAATTTCTTTGATCTATGTGTATGTTCACAGGTGCAATTTAAAGGTACAAAAGAGCACAAAGTGAACACAGGTGCTGTTCCATGACAGCCAGGCCACAGAGACAGAAAACCTGAACAGACATAGTCTCTGATCCTTAAAGCATTGAAGTTAAAAAAAATAGCATTGAAATCCCCTAGAACATGCCGTTACATTTCGGCGATACTGCGTGGTGTAAAATAAAGAAGACTGAACAGAACTTAAAGGTGTTTTGGTATTTCTTTTGCCTAAGAGCGATCCAGCCCTTGTTCTTGTGTAGTATCTAGACTTTGCAAGGACTGACTGCAATACAAGGAATGCTGGTGATTACCTGCCAGGAACTGTTGCTTTTTTAGAACAACCAACACCCCATTGGGTCTAATTGCACTTCTAAAATGAGGTTTGTTATGTGAGAAAATTAAAATTAAAACTAAAATGTTTTAAAATCAGATGTTTTCTGTGAAACTGTCCCACTTCAGATGGGATGTCACTACAGGGTGCTAGTCTGTCCATGTCAGAACAGCGAATGTGAAACCTCGACCATGAAAACAGTGACAACTTAAAGGCGAGTGGGAAAGACAGCAACAGTTGTTTTTGTGGGGAGGGGAGCTTCGTCCACCACACCGCCCTTTGCAGAGGACTTTGCTCCTCGCACCCCCCTTTCTAAATATATCAACTCTGAGAGTGCAGCACCTCAAGGAGGGAGGGAATGTCACTGTCGCTATCATTCCGTTTGCCATCAAGCCGTTGCTTTTTTCTCAGTCGCAGTTTTTGCGTCACTGTTATCATGGGCTACCTGCTAGCCTGACTTGCATTGTATGAGCTACTGTGGTGTGTGTGCTTTTTGCATGAACTATGTCTTTGGATTCACACCTCCCTCCATTTTGTTCCACTTTCTTTCTTGAAATCTAAAAACACGGGTATTGTCTTACAGTGTGGATTTGAAATGAAAATAATTGGCTTCAGGTGTTTTAGTTCAGTGACTGAGTGGACCAGCAAGGTACTGTGGCAGTGTACACAAAAGTGAAACTGGGATTAGGGATCGCAACAACGAGGAGCTGCACCCTGATATTTGTGGTTATTGAACTACATTGCTATATCAGGACTTTTCATGCCCATTGGTTGTGCTGTCTCAAGCCAATGGGTAGGAACAATTTTCAGCCAATCAGGATGCAGGATTTTTAGTTTTCATTTTATAAAACTGCACAACCTACAAACTCTTGTGTGTCACTGGTTACATATTCTCAGCATATGGGATACTGTGTTGCACTGTCAATGACAGGACAGAGAGATGAAAAACAGTATATGTAGTGCTACAATTCAAGGACATCACTTAGTCCAGCTGGTACAGTACATATGTAGATGAGCTATGTTAGCATTCCAAGTGCATGCTGGTTAAAACAGGGATTTGATTCAGCTCCCAAATTTGCCTCAAGAAGTCTGTATGGTTATAAATTATATATTCATTGCAAAAAAAACTTTGTTACTGCATCGGTTACGGTTGAAGCAACACACGTAACAAAATGAGGCATTAGAGTTTCCAACTTTAACACCTCCCCCACCCCTACCACCCCACCCCACCTCTGCCCTCCACACACCAACAGATGTTGGGATGTGCCTTGGGGTCATTGACCCTAACTCCCAACCCATTCCATGTGTAAGGAAGCTGAGATGTTACAGTATAGCAGGATGGGGTGAGAGTTAGGCCTGATGACCCCAAGGCACACTCCAATGCCTGTTGGTGTGTGGAGGGCGGGGGTGAGGTGGGGCAGTAGAGGTGGGGGAGATGTTAGGGTTGGAAACCGTAACACCTCATTTCCCTACTTTTGTTGCTTCAACCCTAACTGATGCATTAACAAAGTTGTTTGCAATGAATTTCCTTACTTTTTAAGAAAATGTAATCTTACACTTATACATTTGTTGGAGCACAGGGCCCTCTGGGCCTTGCACTCCCATCTTTCTAGATGGTGTTGTGGTTGTATCTCCCTCATAATGGTAACCATTTGTGGGAGTGCAGGGCCTGTAAGTGTAGACGCATTGTAATGAAGTTTCATCTCCCTGTGGGAACGCAGGTCCTGTACTGCATAATGGAGGGCCCTGCACTCCCATTACAGCAAGATGGTACCCATATATGAGAGTTCTCCCACCAACTTGTAAGTGTAGAGGCACAGCACAGTCCTACAGATATTCCAAGTAACCCTTGTCATGCAAATGGTGCAATATCACAGTAACCATAGCAACACTGGAAAAAAATTCTACATTTCACTGCAATTGTAATCAAGACCTGGCAACCTGAGTGCATACTTAGTACACCTAAAGGTGTGCTGAGCTGCATTTAGCAAAAAATCCAAATCTCGAACCATTTTTGAGATATAAGCACCGAAAGGTAGCACGTACATCACTGTTATCCTATGGGAAATTTCTAAACTTTGGAATGTTATAAGTGTGGAATCAATGTAAATTTATTTCACAAAGCCAGCGTAAGTCACATCTGTGGGAAAACCCCTTTGTACCCTGAAAATTTCAAGCTGTAAGTCCTGTTTCTTTGCAGCGACGTGACATAGTAACAGTAAACTTTAAAAATCCCTTTTTGTGAGCTGTCAAAATCCCTTTTCGCAAGCCTAATCCCTTTTCACAAGCTGTCAAAATCCCTTTTTGAGAGCAAATCCCTTTTGTCAGGTAGGGCAATCTGGTGGTCCCCTCAGGAAAATGGATTTTGACAGCTTACAGAAAGGGATTTCTCATGAAAAGGGGATTTTGACAGCTCGTGAAAAGGGATTTTTAGGGCCATCTGCTTGTCACCTCACGTAAAGGGATTTTGACAGCTCATGAAAAAGGATTATAAAAATAAATCCCTTTTCATGAGCTGTCAAAATCCCTTTTTGTGAGCCCAATCCCCTTTTCACGAGCTGTCAAAATCTCTTTTTACGAGCAAATCCCTTTCCATGAGGTAGGGCCACCTGGTCATCCCCTCACGAAAATGGACTTTAACAGCTTGTGAAAGGGGTTTTAGGGCCATCTGGTTGTCCCCTCATGAAAACGGCGTTTGACAGCTCGTGAAGAGGTATTTCTCATGAAAAGGGATTTTGACAGTTCACAAAAAGGGATTTTGACAGCTCACAAAAGGGATTATAAAAGGAATCCCTTTTTGTAAGCTGTCAAAATCCCTTTTATGAAACCAAATCCACCACCATGAGCTGTCAAAAATCCCTCTTCATGAGAAATCCTTTTGTGACGTAGGGCCATCTGGGCTCCTCACTGAAAAGGGATTTTGACAGCCAGCTGAAAGGATTATAAAAAATCTCTTTGGGAACTGTCAAAACCCTTTCATGAGGCCAAATCCCTTTTAACAATTGTACACCTATCCAAAAGAGTGAACTGAATATGCTTAGAACCCGAAATTTCAAAACTGAATAACTTTGGAACAGATCATTTTTTTTTCATCAAACCAATGCTGACTTGTTCTTTGGGACAACCTCTTTCTACCCTGACTTCATTCACGGTTTTGTGAATGACTATTACAGTATGCACTGCAAGCCCATTGGTCCACAGTGTGGACCAATAGGCTTACAGCTGCTACTGTAAGCTGTCATTCGGCAGGCAGCCAGGCAGTATGTAGGTAGGTTTGTGCTGCCCACCGATGATGGGGGGGATCTGGGTGGGCAGGGGGTCCTGTGTGGTTGGGGGGGGTGCCACTGGACCACCAGGGATGTTTTACATAGGGTTTACCGTGACGGCTACAAGCAGGGTGGGGGTACCACTAGACTACCAGGGATATAATTTACTTTTATTTTCGGTGATCACGGCTACTGGGTGGGAGGGGGGTACCTCTAGACACCCTCTGGCAGCACCACATGCTGTGCAGGGCGCCTTGTGCATTTCACTGGCCAGTCCTGCACAACTCATGCAAATGGAGCCATAATGACATGCAAATGGCCCCATTTGCACCTTGCATACATTATGGCCCCATTTGCATACTGCCGGCTGAATATCAGGAATTTGTACACAGCATAACTCTGTTGCGCTGGCACAGATCCCATTCCTGGTATTCAGCCCTGTCAGGGGGAGATGCCCCAGAGCATCCTAATTGTGCTGTGCGTATGACCTGCTATACTCAGAGAAGATGCACCATGGCTCATCTACTTTGAATTTATCCCATAGTTACAGCAGTGCATCTCTGTGTCACTGCACCACCAGTTGCGCCATTGCCATGCAAAATTCTGAATATCGGGGCCAGTATGTATAAATCTTGATGACATACTGTAGCTACTGTATGTATGCATGTTATGTATACAGCGTATGTAAGAGATTCCACTACTTACATAAATGCATTATTTTCCAAAGACTCTGACCCAAGTGAAATGTAAACGATGTTATTCACCCAATGGGTAAACAACACTGTTTATTTTTCACTTGCCTACATCACAGTCAACTTGACTGACAGCCGACTCTTTCAATCCCACAATGAATCTGCCCTTAATTGTTACATAGAACACGTACATTGTGTACACAGAACATACAATGAACTGTGTTCCAACACGCCACTAATTTCCATTTGTGATGAGGCAGGACTTTCATAACTCACCTGTGGCTTTGCTACTCGTGAATTATGGTCCTGCCTCCTCAGTCATGGAAATAAATGGCATATATGAACATATGCCATTGTATATCCTGTCTCTCCATATATATATATATATATATATATATATATATATATATATACCTACAGTTAGAATAATGTACTTATATTTTCTGATATGCTTTCATGCAGACAATTCTCACGTGCATACTATAGGGACTACAAACCCCTGCCTGTTTTGGGGCTTATTTACCTGCAGTAGTATTCACTATGTAAAGTCTAAATTTTACCCAGTGCATCCAAAGCCCTCAAAAATGGTTTATTAGATATTTCCAGGTTACATTTTAATCACTATGTGTCTAGACAGCAGGTCCTGGAGTAGGATAGGGTACAACTGGGCAGACTGGACAGACCGATTTTCTTTTTCTGTCAACATTTGGCTGGATTTTCAAAGCCCCCAAAAATCCTGCAACCGCAGGAAAAAAACTGGCACAAGTGGGTTTCCACTTGTGGATTTTCACTTTTTCCTGCAGCCATGGTATTGTCAAACGTGGAGCTAGTTTGCGACTGGCTCCACGATTTATGGCAGTTTGTGGCTGTTTTTCCGGCACAGCTGTGGGGAAAAGTTATGCCTGGTGAGACCAGGTGTAACATCCCCCGCAACTGAGCTGGCTGAAACTTTGAAACTCCGCAGGTGCAGACATTTTGTCCTGCAGGTGGGGCTGTGGTATAGGACTTAGTTTCCACGTAATTTGAAAATCTAGCCCTCTGCCTATGTTTCTGTGAGCTGGATTCTCAAAGCCTGTGAAAATCCCGCAGCAGCAGGAAAAACTCAACGCAAGTGAGTTGCCATTTGCAGAACCGCAGTTTTTCCCACAGCTACAGTATTCTCAAAAGTGGAGTTGGTTTATGACCAGCTCTGTGAATAACGGCAGCATGTGGCTGTTTATTTCCCCGCAGCTGTAGAAAAATGTTATGGCCAGTGGGACCAGGCGTAACATCTCTCACAGCTGCAGCAGACTGAGAATACAAATTTCTGCAGCTGCAGAGATTTCGGTCCGTGACTGGTGTTCATTTTGAGAATATGGACCTATGTTTCTACGTGTGGTGTTGCATCTTAGGTCACGACATAAACCCGTCGTGACAAGCAGTAAAGAAATTCCAAACACAAAAAGTTGCACACAGTCCTCAAGTGACTAAAGCAAAAGTACAGTTTGGTTTCAGATCACAGGCAACTCATCTGTCCACATAGGGTTGATTCCTTCTTGAAGAGTTCACCTATCCCTAGTTCAGAGGAATACCGTCCACCTGCACGAGCCCCACATAAGGGTTGTTCAGTATTACACTCTTCTGGCCAAAAGAGAACTTGGTCATCATTTCCTCCTTCTGCCACATATTGTATCCATTTACCAACACTTCCTTTAACCCTGTAGGATGTCCTTTTGTGAATTCATTTAGCCTCACAGGGCGTTCACTCATCGTTGTCTCCTTCAGCATCAGGCAGTTGGGCCTGGTCAATGTTATTTTCTTCTGCACTGGAGGCTCCTCATTTGGGGTTGACTCACTGGGACCCTGAGCGTGCACACTGTCCTTGGATGAATCATTTAACCTGGAAGTATTTTCATTCAGCCCTTCCTCTTTCAGACCTGGAGGGGGACTGTCTGATATTGGCTCTTTCTGACCTTTAGAGTAACATTTCAGTGCTGCTTCTTTCAGTGCTGCTTCTTTCAGTCGAAGAGCATGGCATTTAAGCACTGCATCTTTCAGACTGAAAGCATGACCATTTGACCTGTTCAGAGGTGGAGCATGACCATTTAGCACAGTCTCTTTCATACTGGGAGACTGACCATTGAGCGCTGCCTCTTTCAGACTAGGGGAACGACCACTCGGCTTTGTCTCTTTGACATCTAAAGCATGCCTGTGCATTACTGTCTCTTTCAGACTGGGACACTGACCATTGAACAATGCCTCTTTCATACTGGAAGGGCGACCATTAAGCAAAACCTCTTTCACACTGGGAGAGCACCCAGTGACCACTGTCTCTTTTAGACTGGAAGAACGCCTACTGACCACTGGCTCTTTCAGACTTGGAGAGCATCCATTGGGCACTGCCTCTTTCAGACTGGGAGACCGACCATTCAGTACTGCTTCTTTCAGACTGGGAGACTGACCATTCAGCACCACCTCTTTCAGACTGGGAGAATGTCCATTCAGCATGACCTCTTTCAGACTGGGAGAGTATCCATTCAGCACATCCTCTTTCAAACTGGGAGTGTGTCCATTCAGCACTGCCTCTTTCAAACTGGGAGAGTGGTCATTCAGTATTGCCTCTTTGAGATCTAGAGCATGCCTAGTCAGCATTGCCTCATTCAACCCAATAAAGTGACTAGACAGTGCTGCCTCCCTCAGTCTTAGAGCATGACTATTTAACAGTACATCTCGCAGATCAAGATGGGGAACATTTAGTAAGGCCTCATTCAGACCAGGAGGGTAACCATTCAAAGCTGAATCTTTCAGCCCTAAAGCGTGACCATTCAGAATGGCATCTTTTATCCTTAGTGAGTGACCACTGGCCACTGCCTCTTTCTGGCCTGAAGAGTGATGATTCAAGGGTGCCTCTTTCAAACTTGGAGAGCGACAGTTCGGTGTGGCCTCCTTTGGACAAGCAGAGTGCCCAGTCATACCTGAAGGGCGTTCATTCAGAATCCCATCACTACACCCATGAAGCTGTCCATTCACCATTGCTTCATTCAACCTGGGGAAGAGTTTCATCAACACTTCATTCTTTGAGGGGCCTCCATTCTCTTCTGTGTTATTGAGGATCAGTGGGAGTCCATTTGTGATCTCTGGCAGACGACATATGTTGCCTCCATCTTCCTGGTCACCAGACCCATTCTTGTTGCAGTACTTGATGGCAAGGAAGATGACTCCAACGAGAGCAATGATGACAGTGAGAACAGGAAGGAGAATCCCAAGAACTGTAAAGCAAGGAAAAACACAGAGAATGAAACCAAAAAATAGCATGAGAGATAAATCATATTATCATTATCTGGGACAAAATCAGAAAGGTAAGCAAATCGAAGCATCCACTGCAGGTAAAATAATTAAAGTGTAATAAGTGAGACGTCTAAGGTGTTAATACTAGCGGAAAACACTACATGATATGAGGTTATGATAAGCCCCTGTACTCTAATCATAACTGTTAAAAGCTTGGTTAATGTTGATCTAAAATACAAAATAAAATGTCCACGTTTTTTTAATTGGAAAACATACCAGTGAAAAGAAGTGATGCTGAAACAACATAGAGTGGAACTACAGTGCTTAGTATAATATAATTATGCATACCCTTAAAGTGACCTCACCCTTTCCTTTGGAGTACCGTTGATACTGATGTACAGTAAACTTCTCCTCCTACCCACTGATCACTGTTTCAAACTCCTGTTGTTTTCACCTCCTTCTCTTCCTGCCTTCCCACCATGCCTCTGCCTCCCTTCCTCCTGCTGTTTATCTTCTCTTGGATCCCCAGCTATTACTCCCCCCTCCATCATCTCCTACCTGCCTATCATGCCTCCACCTGCCTCCTAACTTTCGACTTCTTTTTCTATCCCCCTTATTCCATCACCGACCTCTGTCGTCTCTCTTCTGACTCTCGCTTACAAAAACTCTAGCATGCATTGCAGGCTATCTTCCACTGCTGTAGCCCAGCTCTGACATCAGCTGCAGGGGGATCTGGGATTTCTGGGTAAGGCAAATATCTAATTGGGAGTCAGCAGAATTAGCCTGATACAATCTACTGTACTGCAGTCAATAGTAAGTAGAAAAAAGTTCAACACAAGTTGCAAATAGGGACCAGCCCCACACTTGAGTGTGGGATTCTCAGCGCTGACTGTGCTCCATTAAAGTGCAGTATTCCACTTCAGAGGCAGACGGCAAGAGCTTCAGAATTACCTTTTATATTAAATAATGGAATGTAAAACTTAATGTAAATCATTCTAGCAGATTCAAGTGATTAAAATAAGTGTATATGTGTCATGTGAGATGTCTCTTTGCCTCTAATGGCATAAGAGCATTTTATAAAATGGGTACTGGATTTTGTGGTGATTTTAGTAATGTGTTTGGCAGACAAAACCCTGAAAAAATCTATTGTATTCTAAAACACATGCATGCCAGACCTCACTGGCCTCATAACATTTGTGGAATCTTACACTTTTCTTTGGAATGTTAGATTCCTTTTTGGCAGCCATTTTCCCCTTACTACCCAGCACACAAAACAAACAACTGACATTAATTCACAGCATATTAATTATTTAGTACTGTATTAAAATTAAAAACACACATCAAAGATAACTTAATTACTTTTCTAAGATGTCCTTTTACATATTTTCACAATCCCACTCACAGCACAAAAATGGAGAGATAAATACAATGTGGTACCTTCCCTAACCTTCAGTTTGCCAGTTTCACCCACACATTATGCCGTAATGGTGTTACCTAGAGCTGTGCAGAATAAGGAATTCCACCAGCGGAATTCTGGCAGAATTGCAATTCCACTTCTTAAATGTTTTTCAGACCTTTTCAATAAATTTCATGGAATTCAAACTATGGATATTGTATGTTAATACCACTTCCTAAACCACTCTTATGGTTGTGAAAGTGGTCTTGTGTGCATTCGTAGGGTATGAGAATTGCCAACTAAAGATGGGTAGTCCTGATACAATAAGTATGTAAAGTCGTGTTTACACAGTGGATGCACTGCAATTCCTACAGCGCTTTAATATTAGTTGGTGACCAATGATGTGCGGTCTGCTGTTGTCAATTCACCTGGTTGCCATGACCTCACCCTGATGCCTCCTCGCCAAGCTGCATGCCTATCCCCTCAATGCCCTTGCCCCAAGTACGCACTAACTCCTCACTCTGGTGCCCTTTTTCTCCCTTGCAGAACTGCCTCCTGGTGAACAAGCTATCTATGATGCCTAACTTCCTTGTTTAGAGACAAGGGAATCATGGGAGGCAGAGGGCCATCTTGGGAGGCACAAATGAACTCATCTTACATCAGAGTGAGTGGTGCAGCCAGTCCACGTGGCTGCTTAAGCTGCTCACTCAAACAACATCCCCAACTTTCCAGAAGATCCTGGAGTGTGATAGTGATTGACTTACTGTGAGCTGATAAGTGTCTACACAGCAGCCGTCATGCCAGAGCAACACAAGTGCTCATGTTGCTCTGGTGCAGATGTGGTCGTATAAACGAGATATAAGTGAAACTACTCTTGCAACTGTAAGAGTGGCCTCAATGGTAGTATTGATATATTATTGATCGAGATCGATCAGTAATATATTAACATTTAAAAAAAAACTGCCCTGAATGTGCCCATTTCCAGGACAGCTGTGGGTAAGACACTCTTTGCAGAATAAGAAAGTCTCACTTGCAGGGGAAAGGAGCACTCCTGCTTACTGGATCTATAATATGTAAATGGCAGATTAGGTTTGTGTGGTAATCTAATTCACAGTTTATGTAATCCACAAATTACTAATCTGTGGTTTAAATTCCACTTTCGGAATCTCAGAATTCCTCTTCTGATTGAATTATGTGGAATTATGTGGAATTTTCCAAAATTCAACGTAATTTCATTCTGTCGGAATATGACAATTTGGCACAGCACTAACATCACCTGATATAGAGCAGAACATTTAAAATGTAATTTTACCTTTAAAATTATTTCACTGATAAACAGTGTTAGCATGCAACATCGTGCCTATTATCAGAGATTAAACCATGCTTCCTATCCCACTTCTTATGTCAGTCCTCCATTTATGTTGGTTAGGAAGTGGTATCCTGTAAGACAGTGGGCTGCTTCAAAAGGGGATGGGACAGGGTAAGGGGAAGGGTCACTGGAGGTGGGGGAGGGAAGGGAGAGGCAGCTGCAGTATAAGGGCTGCTAGCTGCACAATTGAGCAGACTCGATAGACCAAAAGGCCTTTACCTGCTGGCAAGTTCATAGGTTCGTATTTTGCCAAAACAATGTAACGTTGACATAGCCATTAAAAATGGTACCTTTTCTAGGCCTTAATTTGAATACTTTATGGAGAATATAAAAAGTGATGAGCCTTTCTCATCCTGGTTATTGTGATTGGCTCAGCATGGTTTCATCTGACAGCACAAGCACTGCTGTTCCTGCTACCATAGGAAATCACACTGAGCCAGAAGCAACTGATCACACAAAACTTGTGTCCCCATACCCTGTGTGAGTGGGACTGTCTACAACGTGTGTGGCCACAGCACTTTGGTGTAGCAGAATAAAATAATAATCAAATCCCAAATGTGCTTCAGTCCCATCTGTGTTAGTTTGCCCTGTGCTCCACATAAGAAGAGGTACAGCCTTTTGGCTCAGTATTTTTCAAAGCATTGCAACAAAATTGGGCAAAACATTTGACCCTACATTTTTTCACTGTAAGAGAGTCCTGCATCTTCCAGTTTTATTTGGTGGTAAAACTGTCTTGGTTTACCAAACTTTGAGTATTTTATAAATGTTTAAATTTAGTTTGTTTCTTTTTTCCCCCAAGACAAAAAGATGGCTACTTCATTTGACTTAGAAATACCATTCTACACCTGCTAAGGGATGGGATTGAGAAAATAAAAAAGCTCGTATTGCACAGCACAGTAGATACCTAGAAAAGTAGTTTTGATTGGCATGCTAATATTCTGAGTAACTGTAGCTGAAATCAGCTTTTGGAAAAAAATATGTTTTTCACTACTGCTTCAAAGAGCACCAACTGTGCTAATTTTTAAACACTTCTTCACCCCCGTAGCAGCTTAACTCTTAAGGACTGCAAAAGTCCACTTTTCTGAATTTCTTACTGATTCTATTCCTAAGAGGGAGTGATTATAATTCCTCATTCGAAGGAGCAGACCACACAATTCCTTCCCAGTCCCAATTCTAGGTTTCACTCCCATGCTCTCACGTTTTGTGATGTATTACAGTAGTTTGGAGAGCAGTTCTGATACCCATAATCCCATTTACAACACAAAAATAGAGAAACACAATGGAGGCACGCAGTAGGGGTCTGTTTTGAAATCATATTTTTTTATATTTTAGAGGGTAATATCTAAAATATAAGAAACATGATTTCAAAACAGGCCCCCATTGCTGTCAATAGAGCATGTCCCTAAACTCTCCAAATGAACATAGCAGAAAACGTGAGAGCATGGGATGAGAAAGGGCAGAGCCTGCTGGAATCGAGACCAGGAAGGGGAGTGGAGTGAGCATCCAGCTCCTCCGACCAAGGAATTATGGTCCCTTTCCCTTAGAAACAGAACTAGTAATACATTTGGAAAAGTGGGCTTTTAATGTCCTTAAAGGAACACTGTCGACCCCCTTTGGCCTCGAACTGTTCCTAGTATGAAAACACATTTTATGATTCCTTTCATTCTGTAGAGACTGTGGATCTAGCTGGTTGTTTGATTCTGATTCTTTTTTTCCTTTTTAAAAGTGAAAAACAGATTGCCAACCATACTGGTGTTACCACACAAGTGTTTGTTTACATTTCTTGATCAACTTCCATTGCATTTTCCTCTGGACTTGGGGACACCCCCAACATGGTCTAGCCACTTATGATGCAGTGAAAATAGAGGAGACTATTGCATGAGTGGCTGCACTGTTTGGGGTGTTCATAATGTTCAGGAAGCATGCACTAAGAGTTGATCAAGGATTTTTTTTAGCTTCTTCTTTCTCCCCATGTCTCCGTCGGCTGGGACATCCAGACCGACCTCCCGGCCCACACAACAACATCAGCCCACCTTCTCAAATTACCTCATGGCTTACCCCTCATGGTGGGGTGGTGAGGAGCCTCCCCCATCGAGCTCTACTCACTGGAGATGGATCCAGACAAGGAGGTGCCATTCAGTGTCAGGCTGCAGAGGTCAGAAGCTCATGCTGCCCTACTGGAGCCATTTTCCATATTTTTTCCAAACCCCCTGGAGATGAGGCGTGCAATGACACTGATGGAAGGAGCATGCATGTGTCCACATGCTCTCCCTCTAGGCGTCTGCCCCATCTCCTCCCCTCTTTCTGCAGTGTCGGCGTGCTGCCCCCAGCCTCCACTAGGGGCCAGTCATGGACCAACCTCTGATGTCCCCCCACCCTGGAGAATGAGAGCAGTCCTGTGGTTGCTCAATACTTCTCCTCCCCTGCCAACCCCCGGTGGCCCATGCTCATTCCCGAACATGGGTCACCGGCATGGTGGGAGGTAAGGTGACCAGTGCCTCAGCCCTCAGTGCCACTGGGCCAGCCCGTTGATCAAGGATTTGAAGCAAACATGGTTGGGTATAATTACACCATTACCATGTGTAACCCCCACCAAAGTATGCCATTTCCACCTTGACAGCACTACCTGGTGGGCTGGGTTCAGGGAGAAATATGTCACTCGGCACATTGGCTAGGTTTGGCTACTCTGCAACAAGGGCACCCAAGTAACTCTGGACTAAGGAAGCAATAACTGAAATGTCCAATACCAGAAGTGGGATTCTAAAGTGTGGCTTTTATTCACATCCAGCAGAACAAACAAAGCATAGATGGACCCCCACGGGGCTACACTCCTGGTAATGCAGATTTATGGAGATCAGAACACATTCACTTTCACTTCAGTCCTCAGGCTCTGAAACACATTGGGCACACAGCCTGCACTTGTACTCTGCTCTGGGTTTCCTTGGCTCGGCTCTCTTGCCAGCCCTTTGGACACTTTCCATATAGTACGGAAACATTTACTGGTGGCTCCCTAAACCACCTATGAGCACTTCTGGCTGCATACGGGAATCTTCCTCCTATGAATCCCACATCTGGGTACTTTCCTCAGGCACTGACCAAGTACCTGAGAGAAAGTAGCAGGTGTCCCAAAGCAAAACTCGTAGAGATGAATTTTGTTACTACTGATGGGGGTTCCCACCTCTCACTCCCATAATTCATACCCAGCCATTTCTCTGGACTGTAACACCTCATCCTTTAAAACACTTTGCTGTGTAGATTCTTTTTAAATGTATTCACATTCATTCTACTGTCTTTACAACCCATTTGTGCTGAACTTGAACATACTTAAGAAGTGGCTGTGGAGCCTGTGTCCATTACTCTAGACCCCCCCACAGGGTTAAGCAGTCCAATCCCCACATCTTAAAAACTGTACTTGGCTGTCTTTTCCTGACCCCACAGTAACAGTCACTTTAGTTTCATCTTGTTTCAGGTGAAAACACATTGGGCCTTTAGCAGAGTGAACGAACCCCTTGGTTGCAGGTGCCCCACAGGCATTTTCTCCTCTAAGAAATCTCATCCAGAACTTCTGGTGCCTCAGCATGAACTTAAATCAGACAGCTTATTTTTCCCTAGCTGGACCAGGAGGGTTGCCCCTGGAAGCAGGCTGATTCCTTCCCCCCATCCCCGCAGGGATGGGGCCCTGAACCACGGAAAGCGTTCTCTACCACTTCTCTGGACTCTTCTTGTGTTCCTCTTCAGGTGAGAACACACACCTATAAAAAAATAGCTCTTTGACAGAGCTTAGAGCTCTGAGGGCCTACTTACAGCAGAGCACCTCCTTCCTCTACCACAGACTGCAACAGACTCTACTGAACTAACTTCAAATTCCCCAACGTTCTACTCTAACCTCCAACTGCAACATTCCAGTGTGGCTTATACAGCTGCGACAGTTCTAAAATGATGTCATCCCTCAGTCTCAGCCGAGACTGAGAACAGAGTGAGACAGTGTGAAATCCATTCAACTGGAGTTTCACAAGCTGCCTTCCCTGCCTACCACTAGGTCTTACTGGGATTCTTGTAACCCCAGGTAATGGGGGGGGATTACACATGCATTTAATTTCCACTAAGAAAAGTAGCAGATAAAACAACCAGCAACGTCAATACATTTTAGAGAAGGTAAGCAATAATAATAGGTGGGTTTTCAACTAGAAATAATATGATACGAAAAAGATTAACAGTGTTCCTTTAAGAGGTAAACTGCTGCTGGGATATGGGGGTGCTTGATTAAAGCACTGAAAGCAGGGTTCTTTGAAAAAACTGTTGATGAGTACTGATGCTGATGGTATTGCATAGAAATATTGCAGTCAGAACCAGACAGAGGGCATTCGGTTTTAACACTGTTGGTAGACCACACTAGAGGGAAGCAGAATTATTTTACAGTTGAGCACCTCTGCTCACCCAAAACAGATTTTAATCCTGAAATTTCAGCAATGGTGAGCAAGTTACTGTTGCTTACCCAAGATGTCTGGTGCACTGGTCAACCAAGCCATCCCAGACCCCCCATTTAAATCTTTTGCAATCGGCCCTCTGAGACTTTTTTTTTTCAGTTAATGCCTTTTGTTGTAGTTTTCAAAACATATAACATTATGTATTTGAGGGAAATGTTTTACATCATGTTATAACTTCAGTACCCGGCTATGTACTGTTCAGAAGAGACCGAGGTACAAAAGGGGGGGAGGGTGGAGTGGCCCTTTATGTCAATGAAAACATCAAAGCTACAGAAATTCAGAATATACATAAGGAGCCAGAAGAACTGTGGGTCACCCTGGAAACAGGAAATGGGACAACCATAAGAACTGGGGTTGTGTACAGGCCTCCAGACCCGGGGGAGGACACAGACACATTACTGTTAGAAGATATACAAAACATGACAGCTAAAGGGAGGTTCTGATAATGGGAGACTTCAACATGTCAGATACAGATTGGTCAATACCAGCGAGGACATCTGCCGAACTAGACTCATGGGGATTCCCTGCAGGGGAAGCCTCAAACAACTGGTACAACAACCCACAAGAGGCAGGGCTATCCTAGATCTAGTACTGACTAACAGGAAAGGATCACAGATCTCCAGGAGGAAGGTCACCTGGGGCCAGTGACCATCACATGGTATGGTTCAATTTGGCCACTAGAACAAAATCATCCCATTCCAAGGCAAAAATATGGGACTTCAAAGGAGCTGACTTTGATAAGATGACCAACAAAGTTAAGCTAGCCCTGGCAAAAAGAAATACAGGTGAGGGGGTACAGGCAAAGTGGGCAAGCATTAAAAATACAATACTTGAAGCAACATCCCATTGTGTTAGTGAGAAAAGGCAGTGCAAAAGAAGAAGAAAACCACTTTGGTTCTCAAACACAGTAGCAGAAAAGGTCAGAGCCAAAAGGCTGGCCTTCAGGAAGTATAAGGGAATGCAGCAGGATGAAGATAGGGAGGCATACCAAATTTCCCTAAGGGAAGCAGGGAAGGCAGTAAGGCAGGCAAAGGCCCAACCAGAGGAAACACTAGCACGAACAGTAGAAGAAAGTGACAACACTTTCTATAGATACATTAGTGAAAGGAGAAAGTCCAGAGGGGGTATTGCTAAGATCAAAGGGGATAAGGGGGCATGTGAGGAGGAGGACACAGTAAAAGCATTTATCCTAAATAGATACTTCTGCTCAGTATTTACTGAAGAGAGGGTAGGGCAGGGCCCACAGCTCTGCACCATGGACACGGGGGAATGTGTGCACTAGTCCCTTCACAAAAGAAAGGGTACTACAAGAGCTCGATAAGCTCAGGGTGGACAAGGCAATGGGACCTTATGGCATACATCCCAGGGTACTAAAGGAGGTTAGGGTGGAACTAACAGAGTCATTATCAGAACTGTTTAGTGAGTCTCTGAGCACAGGAGAGGTCCTAGAAGATTGGAGAAGGGCTCATGTGATCCCGCTGTACAAGAGTGGTAGCAGGGAGGAGGCAGGGAACTACAGACCAGTCAGTTTTACCTCAGCATTGGGCAAGATTATGGAGATACTCTTCAAGGAAAGGATAGTGCAACACCTGGAATCCATAGGAGCACAGGATCCAAGACAGCATAGGTTTACAAAAGGAAGGTCCTGTCAAACTAATCTCATAGATTTCTTTGACTGGGTAACCAGAGTGGTGGACCAAGGGGGAGCAGTTCATGTTGCCTACCTTGACTTGAGCAAAGCTTTCGATACTGTTCCACATAGAAGATTGATTAATAAGCTGAGTAGGCTCAGGGTGGGTCAGACACTGGTCAACTGGGTGGCAAACTGGTTGATGGGCAGAAAACAAAGAGTGGTGGTAAACGGTATGCAGTCAGAAGAGATGCAAGTCACAAGTGGGGTACCTAAGGGATCAGACCTGGGGCCAGTCCTCAGTGACATTGCAGATGGACTGGAGGGTAAGGTTTGTCTGAGGTTGCCCCTGCAAGGGGACCTGGACACCCTGGAAAGCTGGGCTCACACATGGAAATTAAATTTCAATATCACCAAGTGAAAAGTGTTGCATCTTGGGTGGGGAAACCCTAAACACAGGTACACCCTGGGAGGAGAGGTGCTGGAGGCCTCAATAGGGGAAAAAGACCTAGGGGTCATGGTGGATGCATGTATGAATAACTCTGAGCAGTGCAGGAGAGCGGCTAGCAAGGCAAACAGGATGTTGGGATGCATCGTAAGGGGATCACCTCAGGAGCAAGGAAGTGATTCCTGCCGCTGGCAATGGACTGGTAAGATCACACCTTGAGTACTGTGTACGTGACTGGAGACCACACTTGAAGAGGGACACACAGCTCCTGGAGAGGGTACAGAGGAGGGAAACTAAGATGATATGAGGGCTAGGGGATTTGACGTATGAGGACAGACTTGAGAAGCTCTGCCTGTTTTCATTGGAGGAGAGGAGAGACAGGGGGGACATGATTGAGGTCTTCAAGTACCTCAAGGGAATAAATAGGGTAAACATGGAGGGGATCTTTAGACTAAAGCAGGGAGGTATCACCAGAGGTCATGGTTTGAAGTTGGAAGGTAGAAGGGTGAGGGGAAAAGAGGAGGAGGTTTTTCACTGAGAGGGTGGTGGACCCTTGGAATGCACAGCCTGGCAAGCTGGTTCAGAGATGCACAGTGGAGGGCTTCAAGAGAGGGTGGGACAGACACAGAAAGTGGATGTATCAGATGATGGCCTGTCCCGGGGGGGTGGGGATGGATGATAGGGGCTTCTGGAACACAAGGGAGGGGAGGGGAGGGCCTCGACACCCAACTAGGGATCTGAGGTTTGAGCAGACTCAATAGACCGTAAGGCCTAATCTGCTGGCAAATAGTATGTTAGTATGTTTGCAGATGACACCAAGATCTGCAACAGAGTAGCTGATCCAGATGGTGTGGGCAGAATGAGACGAGATCTAGATAAACTAGCAAAATGGTCGGAAGAGTGGCAACTGGGGTTTAACACAAAGAAGTGCAAGATCATGCACATAGGGAAAAGAAACCCTGAAGCCACCTATAGGCTGGGAGGGGAGCTGCTGGCAGTAACAAGAGAAGAAAGAGACTTGGGCGTCATCATCACTGATGACCTGAAATCATCCAAGCAGACCTCTAAAACAGTAGGTAAGGCTAGAGAGATGTTGGGGTGTATTAGTAGGGGTATCACAAGTCAGAAGATGGAGGTAATAATCCCTCTTTACAAGACACTGGTTAGGCCCCATCTGGAGTACCGCGTACAGTACTGGAGGCCACACCTTCACAAGGACATTAACCAAATTGAGGCAGTCCAGAGAAGGGCAACCAAAATGTTGTAGGGACTGCATCAGAAAACATATGAGGACAGATTAACTGAACTCAATATGTATACCCTAGAGCAAAGGAGGGAGAGAGGTGATATGATTGAAATATTCAAACACCTTAAGGGCATTAACAAGGTGAAAGAGTCAAACATGTTTCAATATAAGAAAAATAGCAGGACAAGAGGACACAGCATGAGATTAGAGAGAGCCTGATTAAGGGGTAAAGTGAGGAAGTTCTTTTTCACAGAAAGGGTGGTGGATGCATGGAACGGCCTACCTCAGGAAGTGGTGGATATGAATACAGTGCTGGGCTTCAGAGAGGCATGGGATAGGCATACGGGAGCAATACAGGTGAGTATGAATAGATAGACCTTTAACAGAGCAAAGGCCTATGGCACATTCATAAGGTAGAAAAAGAAATGGGCAGACTGGATGGGCCTTGCAGTCCTTATCTGCTGTCAACTTCTATGTTTCTATGACTAGAAGCAAATCAATATAGAATTGATGTCAAACATTCCTAATAGCTTCTGTGAGGCTTCTTATTTCTCATCTTGCTTCTGAGTTAATTTTTTTCTGTCATTTTAACTGAAACTATTTATGTGTGTTCAGTTCATATTTGTACTGCTTATAGTAATGCTTGATTTATTTGTATGTGAGACCTGTTTACATCAGATGCATAGCACTTAGAGCACTAGAACAGACCTTATGCCAGCAGTATTTGTTTGCAGAAAAAATGCCAACATATAGTTTTGTGGTAATAATGTATTGCTGGCCAGAACATCAATATATTCACTTTTTCCTGTCATTGTATTTTACTCCCAATCTGAAATGTCGGGGTTTAAAGTTTTGAAAGTAACTGCTCTATAGCCACACCCACTATAAATAAATTAAAATCTGGCCACTCCCCACTATGAATAAATTAAACATCTTGGTGTGATGTCATGCTGTTTGCTATCAGAAACATGTGCTAGCACCTTTCTAATAGTATGACTCCAGCATATAAAGCCAAACAGTAACCTTGGGGGAGGGATTTTAAAAAAAAAATTGCTAGTGGTGGACATCTTTAATGACGTGACTAGACTAGAATAATTATAAAATCACTAATAAAAGCACCTGGCCAGGTGGCACAGAGGGTTGAGGCGCTGGACGCCACATCTCGCGCCATGCCAGTGACCTGGGTTCAGGAACGGACTTGGGGCTTCCAGAGGTCAGAGGGGTGGAGCAGGAGGATCAAGTGTCCCAATGGATGCTCTTCTTCTCCTGGGGTGGGTTCCTGGGGTGCTTTGAGCACCCGTCACACCTATGCCTGTAGAAGAATGGGCATTGGGGCACAAGTGGCTCTCCAGAGTTGGGGAGGGGAGGGGAGGACATTGTGGGCATTTGACAATGGCATACATCAGCACACTGTCTGTCTGGATGTCAGTTCTGCATGCTGACACCCTCAGGGGAAGGAGTGACCAAGGGAAGAAAACCATAAAAAAAAGTTCTCAGTCCGAGATGACGACTAATCCCAGCCCCGATCACCTACCCACGAGCAGACCCCGTTATGCGGGCGCTCCAAAG
The DNA here is from genome assembly GCA_016271365.2 of Neoceratodus forsteri. NCBI lineage: Eukaryota > Metazoa > Chordata > Ceratodontiformes > Ceratodontidae > Neoceratodus > Neoceratodus forsteri. Next base: position 69,625,424 of record JADMNL010000035.1, read on the forward strand.
AAAGGAGTAAGGTAGGTGGAATAATGGAGTAAGCCTGGCACTCTAGGGGCAGACACTGTGGGAGGGATCTACAGGGATTGATCAGGTCTGAAGGAGCGAACTAAGAGGGTAGTAAGGTGGGGTAAAAAAAATTACTAATAAAAGCAACATTTGGGAGGAATAAAAAATATACTGAGTGTGACGTGATAACCGTCTACTAATTATTTGCATATGGTTTTGATATAAATATATGTTTTAGACTTCTGCTTAGGAAACAGGCCAAGCAGCGAAGCATCATGGAACATGGGATTTGAACAAAGAGAAAAGAAGGGTCTCCCCCCCCTTCTTGACCCATTGATTAAACTAAGAGCTTCCTTTTGACACCTACCTGTCAAAGCCTGTGTTAGCTGATATAACAGGTTGTAAAACCAGTCACTGCTTGGAACTTAGGAAACCTGTTATAAAATATTTCATTTTACAACATCAGGAAGTAAGCCAACTCTAACAGTTACCTGTGACAGTCTCACAGATAAGAGAGGGGATTTGCAGGATGTTGTTCTGAGAGATCAAAGGGATATTCTTTCCTGTCATAATTCATGCTCTGTGGCTCACTAATTAAAAAGTATATATATTTTTTAATTGGAATGTTTAGCAGTGTGGAGTGGCATGTGACTAATTCAGTATGCAGGAATGAGCATGACCTCATGGCCAGCATCACCACACAGCTATGACTTCACAAGCTGGGTGGGACCCTTCCTCCCTGATATTGTCAAGTTGCTGAGGGAACATTGTACTCTTTTTACTTTGGACTCCTGAAAGAACACACTCTTGTTCCAAATTTGCAAGACTTAACACACTTGTATTCTGGACTATTAAGAAGCACTTCTACTAAAATTAGGTAATTTCAGCACCACTATTTACTAAGTAAAGCTGGGGTAGAATCAATTACTCAGTAAAAAGGAATTTAATTTCCATTTTTTACTGTAGCATTAATGTTACATGTGTTTTGCATTTTATTTACCATTTTTAATTTTAATAAACTCTGTTTTCCTTGAAATCCCGCCTGAAACATTTTCTCATTTTGAGTGTGAATGCTGGGACAGTGTTGATAGTTCTGACATAACTCTTAAAGTGCATATAGTATGTCACCATATGCACCAAGGTAAGGAAATACCTAGATTGCAGTTGAGTCAGAAGGGGGATTGTGAACCAGGTTGTGTGCCCACTGGGTTAAATATTGCACTGCTTTCCCTGAAGATGGTGTGATATTTGGACCTGTTATCTGGGTGTGCTAGTGAAAAAGGGTTCATATTTGACCCCAGAACTCAAAACTGGTAGTTGCTTGGACCCAAAACAGACAGGAGGGTTTCGCTGTTTGTCTCCTGTTCACATATTGCACTTCAAGGTTGGGAACTGTGGGAGAAGAGGGCCTGAGCCCTGGAGTGCATTTGTGACACTGATTATAAATCTAATTATGTCAGAAAAATATTAATGCTAAAAAGAAACTATATGATGACACTTTCTGCCAACTCTCAAATACTGATGCTTTAAAGGCAACCTGCACTGAATCTGTAAGTCATTTTTCCCCAGTTGTTTTTTAATAACCTTAGACCAATCCTTAAACTTTGAACTTCACATACACAACACATGCAAATCTGTAAACTCTAAACTAGATATTGCGTACCGGACTAGCTATGCACTAACCCCCTCAGCAAGATTGGCAATTGCCTGAGGTATACGTCTGCCTACCCTGACCTATGGGGTAGCTACTTATGCTGCCACACTTAAATCTAATCTCCATGGATGGGATGATACCTACAATAATATCTGTAGGTACACTTCCTCTTCCCAAAGGCTGAAACACCATTGCCTCCTCTATTCAGATCTTAATTGGTTATCTCCTAGTGTAACCAGACTTCACTCCCTCTGCTCCACTGTTGATAGCACTATGAGAACTCAAACCCCCTTAACACTGACATAGCTGCCCACTCCTTAGTCCTCCAACTACGGCCTGCGCTTGACTGATAAGTCTCTCCCATGCATGCCAAAATGCAAAACTACCAAAGGTTCTAGTGCTTTTACCTTCCATGCTCCCCAGCAGTGGAACTCCCTCCCTCTCTATCCCTCTCTATGTCCGCATAGCATTCTCACACAATGCCTTTAAAAAAAGTGCTCTGCTGCTACCTTATCTCATCTAGTCAGTGCTCCTGTTTTAAGCCTCCTTAGTACTCTGTTCTCCTCCCTGTTATGCTCTTAACCTGCTTACTGCTAATATACATTTCGGGATACTATTCCTCCCTCACCCTGTCCCCTTCCTCACCCCCTGATTATCGCTTTCCTCGCAATGCCTGCACCCATCCCCTTGCTTCACCCTTTTCCCTGAGCCTGGCCCTGTTCCAAATCTCAACCTATCTCAACTTTCCTGTCCCCTGTTGCCTTCCCCCTTTGTACTTGCCTGTTATTGTCTCATATCTCCTAGATCTGTACTGAATATTTCCTCTGGGGTATACTTTCTGTTTTATTCTTAGTATTTTTCCTTGATGTCTCTGGTTTATTCCTTATAAGACTGTGATTTTACTGTTTTGACCTACTAGCAATTAGCTTTGCCCCAATGCTACTGACTGAAACTATGTTCTCTACCCTGCTCTCAATACCTCACTTTTATAAATGCTGTATAACCTGATGTATAAAGCCCTGTTTGTACCTTACTGTATTATCCGCTGTTGTTATCTCTGTAATGCTCTGTAACCTCCTGGGTCATGCCTGAAAATAGTCATCTCTATGGCTAGTGCACCCACCCGGTAAACAAAAACAAACTAACTAAATAAATAATAAATACTGGTTCAAATTCTTTTCCTTATCCAGCAATCTGTGCTTTTTAGTTATCCTATGGGGTGTTTCTGATTTACAGGCTGCTGGTAAGAACCATTTTTGAACTGTATGATGTCATTTATGTCCCGCTCAGTCACAGAGTTCTATAGTAAAACTTCTACTATAGAACTCTGTAACCAAGAGGGACATAAACAACATCATACTGTAAAGCAGAAATGCCCAGTGAGGTTATTAAAAGTCTTGTATAGATGGAACAATAACAACGTTTTTGTAACCAGTATTTAAAAACAGCTTTCTATTGGGAAAAAATTACTTACAGGTTCAGCGCAGTTCTCCTTTAAGGCAGTTTTGTTACTTTAAGGAAAACTTTGAAAAAACATTATTTGGGCACAGATCAGCTTGTATTTAGAATATTTTCTGTTTTCCACTCTTTTATTCTTCAGCACTAGGTGAATTTAGATGGAAACAGGATCCTTGTTCACGAGAGTTGATCTGCTCCAGCTGTTTAATCCATTTCTGAAGTCACAATCCTCTGTCAGTGACATCATAATCATTAGTACAGCAACAGAGTGTGATGTCACAAGCAATGGACTACAACTTTATCAAATAATTTAGCATCAGAAGTAGAGAAGCTGTAAGGGATAAAGAGCTTAGTTTCATGCAAATTAACCTGGTAATGAAGAACAAAGGGAGGAGAAGTGCTGACAATATTTAAAGTATAAGCAGTATTGTTAGGTGGCCTGCTGGTGCAGCATTAGAGTTACCGCTTGTGGTGCCAATGACCTGGGTTCAGGAGAGAACTCGGGATGGCAGAGGGTGGGGGAAGGGAGGACTGAGCATCCGATGGAATGCTGTCTTCCCCTGAGGAGGGTGTGGCGTGGAGTCTGGCACTAGCCTGGCCCCTAATGGAGGCTGTGGGTTGGGCACATGGACCACAAGAGAGCAGTGGTGGAGTGGCAGGTGTCCAATGTGCCAAATATGGAAGCATGCATGGTGTTGTCACTGACGCCATTGCATGTAGGTTCCATCGAGTCATGGGGTGGGAGAAGAAAACCAAGGAAACTCCCCATTCAGCAGGAGGAGTTTGGGACACACATAGGTCCCGCACCCAACAACCGTGACACCAAATCCATTAGGTGACAGGGGTTGAGTAAGCCTACCACCCCCACCAGGGGGCCGGGGGGGGGGACTCTGGAGAAACACACAGGCAGGGTAAGTCCCGGAGATGCTGGGGTGATGGGGTTGGGCTGGCCAGCATGAAAGGGGCTGCCCAGTTCTCAGGGGATAAAAAGCACAAACTGCAAAAATAAATGAATAAATAAAAATAAGTTGTATCGTATCTGCATATTGTGTTTTTTAAAGATTTTTCAAAAGTGGCAAATCTGCTTTATCAAAAGTACTTACAACCTTACCTGCCCCCCCATGCAGTCAACTGGCATGTCAGCAGCATGTTGCACTTGCACCCGGAACCCCAGAACTCCATTCTGGTGGTTACTGGGGACAATGCACATCATGGTAGTAACTTAAAACTAAAAGTACATTTTATTGAAAACATCATTACATTTTCATAGCTTTGTAGGTGGCCTGTCAGTGCAGTGGTAGCGCCACTGCATGCAGTGCCAACAACCTGAGTAGCGGAGCAAGATCAGGAGTCAGAAGGTCAGCCTGAGGGAGGATGCCCGAGGGTCTGCTGAACTGGTCTTCTCCAGCAGGGTGGGGGGAAGTACAGAGCTCTGTGCTTGCCTGGCCCCTAGTGGTGGCTGGGAGCAACAGGCTGAAACTACCAGTGAAGGGAGCAGGAGGGGCAGGCATCCAGCATGTGGCTTGTGGGGGTGGGCGTTGTGCTGCCACTGGTGTCGCTGCATGCTGCCCCTTGGGGACTGCGTAGAAAATGGGGATAAACTGGTTCACTGCCAGCAGGATGACTCTAGACACTCACAGGTCCTGCACCCAGTGCAGGGCATGCTGCCTCTGCATGAACACACATCCTGGATGTTGTTGGGGTGATGGAGGAGGGGTGGCCAGCATGACGGTCATTGCCAATGCACCGTGGGAAGAAAGAGGATTAACTTGAATACACAGGATAGCCCACTGAGATGTAATACCTCATTTGTGGTGGTGTCCTACATTTTACCCATTTGTACAACTGGGGGTAACGCAGTGCCAAGAGGTTAAATTAACTTTCACACAAGTCACAATGTTTGGATTTGATCCTGGGTCTTTAGGTACCCACGTCTGTGCTCTAGCAGCTGAACTATGCATCCTCCATGGTTTTAAGCTGTCCGAGCTTTTCCAGTGCATGTCAAAACTGCATTTGAATTTCCAGTCCCAAAGTTTGGCTCTGTTCAACCTGAACTACACCCAAAGTTTAATTGGTTTAGTCAGGTTGCTAAAAAAAAAAAACAGTCTGGCAACTTTAAGCTTATCTGTGACTACTAAACATTACACTCAAGTGGCTACATGGCCACTAGAAAAACATAACTACACATACATCAGTAATGCAAAGATTTGTTTATTTATTGAAAAGTTTGGTAACCGTGAAAGGCACACTGAGCCGAGGCTTGTTCCCAGGTGTGACCTGGGGCAAGGGGAGAAATTCAGGCAGGCAGTTTTAACAATGAACAGCAAGGACATTATTTATTTATGGCTTTGATAACCGGCTGATCAGTTACAAGTGCAGCACAGAAGATAACAACATTTGGGGCACAACACTTGAAGTATGAAACAAAACAACTGTACAGAGGTTTCTTAAAATTTTACAAGGGTAGGCTGCAGGGGATCTAGACTGATTGAGTTAGGATGAGATGAGCCTTCCCTCAGGAGAGAGCGGGTGCAAGGATTGACAGGGACATATGAAAAGTAGGGTTTAGAAAAGAAAGGGAGAAGGAGAGAAATGGAGTCATTTGAGGGAAAGGAGGAAGGGTTAGAGGGGAATGTGTGACAGGAACAAGTGGGAGGTGTAGCTTTAGAAGGCACTTTAGGGATAGTAGAGATGGGGGTTCATGAAGAAGAGAATGATTTGCATATAAGTCCCATGACACTTTGTATAATTGGGGTTATGTGTAATATTTTTTTTCTTTGAACCCTGGCATTATTGCCAATACCCATTCCAGGCAACCCTTGCCTCAGTTTTTTTGTGCTGTAGTTATTTGACTTTTACATGGCCACTAGATTGTGGGTACTGAGTACCTGCATGGAATGAACACCACTGTAGGAGCGCTGACCACCAAAACATTTAGCCAGCTAGCCACATGGCCACCAAACTTACTGGAGACTTTTGTTTTACACCTTAGGTTTCAGTATTTTTTAGAGATGGTTATTCATGTCAAATAACTGAAAACAGAGAGCTTCTACTCACAGTTCCGTTCATGAGACACTGCTACATTGGACTGAGAAAACTGAGTGCTTGTCTCGGCAGCTGGAGTTGCAGTAGTGGTTGGTGCTGGGAACAAAAGAAAGAAAAAACAGAATTTGCTCAGTTTATCTGACTTAAATCTGTTGATCTAGGATAGGTCCACCGAGATGAGGCATCTTCTTATCAGGAGTGCCCTGTTGATGGCTGTTGAGAGGCACAGTATTCCTGATAAAACAGCACGGTTAAGATGGCAACAAGGGTTTGCAGAAATGCAAAGCAATCTGGTTATTTTATGCAAGGGTTTTCTACAAAGGCAGTAAGAGATGGATATTATTTTTAATTTTTCTAGAGTCCACCTTTAACCCCTCCCCCATTGATGATCATTTTGTGTCTTCTGCTGCACCCTTTCTCCAGCAGGGAGGACTGATGTGCTCACAGTCAAGGACAAGGCTGCTCCCTGGTTGTCCTGTAGGGCGTGTACTAATGCCATGTGGCCCCCAACCTCCCTCTATGAGAGTCAAGAACCTCACCTTCATTTCATTTAGGGTTATAACCACTGAGCAAAGCTCATTTATAACGGTCACCCATAGGAAACATACAACAGTATAAACACACATGTTTCAAATATACATACGTTAATAATCACAATAGGTAAAACAGATAAAACACAATTTAGCTATACAGTCAGGTAGAATGTGGAAGTATATTACAGTGACATCCTCCCTGTGCTGAAATTGCTTTCAAAAACCATTGTTCTAGCACGCTGATGGAGGTTTCCAGTCCAGTAAGCAAAATTTAGCTGAAAGTTGATTCAACAACATAGGCATGAACTGACTATAAAAATACAGAGACCTTCGTGTCTTTGTTCTAGGGACAACCATTTCCCAGAGGTGCGAACTCCTCAAAGAGGAATTTGCCCTCCTTTCAGAGAGTCTGTTCCCAAGGAATTTGGGCCTGCACACTCTTGTAAGATAGCACACACTTACATTACTTCCATCTATCAGGCAAGGAAATCCACTCTAGCCTTCTATAGAGATCACAGTGATGGGTTTCCCCTGGGGTACCCAAGGATCGGCCAAGCTTGGTGATCGTAAAGGACCTCTAGTTTCTGTACCTATCACTGGTGGCATAATCAAAACATCTGCATAGCTGAATGGAAGAAACACCTATACCTTAAGAATTGTTTTATATCTTTACAGGATCCAGACAATTTTGGTTCCTGTACAAAAGCCCAACCCTCTTATCAACTTGCGTAACCAATTTGTCCACATGGTTATTGCCTGTCCTTGTAAAATCTAGCCCAAAAACTTAAGTACTTGTGCTTGCTTGATTTACTTGGTAATGTAGGACAAAAGAAGGCAGAAGCTCATCGAGATTGTCCCCCCGACATCATATGGGTCATTAATTCTATGTTGGATTCGACGTTAACCAAATGTCAAGTCCCTTTTTAAATGAGTTGAAATTATTACAGTGTATTAAATTGTGGGGAAGAGAGGTCCATAATCTAGGAGTTTGTATACAGAAAACATTTTTACCTGCTATTGATTGTAGAATAAGTAAGTCCACATTGCTGCATACGTTTAGAAGATTGGGTCATTTTATAAATGAAGAGAATATCCTCTCTACACCTTCTATTAAGCAATGAGTGAAGGCCTGTTTCTTTTAATCTGCTTTTTGCTTGTGTCTGCTCATTCCAGCAATGCCCCATTTACATCCCCTACAGACACATTAGTATTGGCTTTAATTTTAGACGCTGTACCAACTATTATAAGCTTGGTTTCAGTTTAATGCAATTTGGAGATGTTAAAGAAGGCCTGTAGCTCATAGAACTTTTCGGAAGCTTATCCTGAACCTCCAAAACCAAAGAGCTGGAAGTATAAACTACAGTACTGTGTCATCTGCATATAGATTATAAAAGGCGTCGCCCACACTGGCTTCCAGACCTCTCAATAAATCAAAAATAGGAGTGACCCAAGGACCGAACCCTAAAGATTCGATTCTATTTACTATAGTTGTCTGACTTCTCTGGCATAAGTATGATTGAAACCAATTTAACTCCTCCTTTTTTAGCCCTACCTCAGTTAACCTAAAATCATAAAATGTGGTGATCAACCTTGTCAAAGGCCTTGGAGAGGCAAACAAAAATGGCCTCAGAAAGTTGCCCGGAGTTCATTGCTTTGTTGATGCAACCCCTAGGTAGCACTACTCCTAGTGTTACACCCCTGCCTACTACTTACAAGCTATGTTGAGGAGTTTGGGTTCATTAACTTATAGCACGTCTAATCAATGTGCAGTGTCTCCACTCAGAGTATACTTTTACGTGGGCTAGCTGTTACGTGGTATAACCCCCTAAGATGTTATACTACCCACAAATACCATTTACCCCCCCATACATTACTCAATAGACATTTCCCCACATTTCAACATTTCACAATTAGTGACTCTCTCTAATAACATGCTCACATAGGATGATTTTTAAAAACAGCAATAACAACATTTATTTTGGGGAGCATAGGAGTTAGGAAGGGGGAACAGGAGGAATAGAGGTTATGCTGATTGCTATATACAAAATGTACAAAGTGTTGGTTTGGTTTGCTGGTGAACCCTCCAGCTGGGTGGCCACTAGATTAACAGAAAAGGCAATCATAATTCAACTCAATATTGATACCCAGAGCCCTGGCTGTTTAAGCTGCTGACTAAGTCAGATGTTACATAGCAATTATTTTACCACTAGTACCAGTCCCAGATACAGCTGAAACCCTGCAATCTCACACTACACACTGGGTACCCAGATACCAAAGTCCTGGGTGTTGCAGGCCTGGTGGGTGATGCAGCTGGTCGAGTTGGCTGGCTTTGATTAGAAGGAAGATGCAGACTTGGAAAGCTACTTTCAACAATGGCGCTGTCGAATATTCTAAAGAATGCAGGGATTGCCCTGCATTTGGCAGAATAGCAGGAGGTGGCCCTGCTGGTCACAGAAAGGCAGGGATTGCCCCGCTTGTCAGAGAACTGAACATTTCAGAAAAAAGGCAACTGATCCGAGTCACCTTGGCTAGATCTTAGATTCCCAAATCCTGAACATTGAGCACAATGACAATTGTAGTCACATCCAGTTCACTCGCATATTAATACTTTGCTCAAGCATCTTTGCTATCACACAAAGTTACATCCAGTACATTTAGAAGCCAATATTTCCTCTACTATCTCTACTCTTAGACGAAGTCAGGCAAGGTGGAAATATGTCATTTCCAGGTATAACTCAGACATAACAAGCTCTATGGCCTCATATCCTCTCAAGTGGCAACATGACATTGGCTGGCAGCTCCAAACGGGCAGTCTTGACCCATAGAGGGAACAGATAAATATCAGCCCATTTACATGATTCAACAACACAGAATTCAATACACCTGCAATGGGCCATTTGGGCAGCAGGCAAGGTGCAACAGAACAACTTTCAGATGGCACAGTCTCTTGAGAGCAAAGCGGCACAGACTGATTACTTCTACTGTCTTTCTCACTATTCAAAAGATAGAGGGCTTGTCAGCCTAAGGTTATTTACTAAACAAATAATCATTTTAACTGGTTTCCCTTTTCAGGGGCAATCCAAGAGCACTGTAGAGGTTAAATGATTTGATCAGAGTCGCACCGTGTGTAAGTGGAGGTCGTGGAAATCAGTCTCATGTCTTCTGGATTCACCACGCTCATTCACAGCTCATTACTCTAACCTCTAGGCTACCAGCCCACTTGGGAGGGGGAATCTGAGGGCTAAACAATAGATAACAGTGGTCAACTGGCGCAGACATCAGAAGGGGAGGATCTGGTGGATGTAATTAATGACAGCCTCAAAACTGCTGCCCAGTGTAATGTGGTGGATGGGAAAGCTAGCATAATTCTGGGATACACATAGAAAGGGCCTTTGAAGCAGACCGAAGAAACATAGAAACATAAATATGGCCAGAAAAGATCTGTGGTCCATCTAGCCTGCCTGTAGTTCCCTTTCAAACCCTAGGACCTATTTTATATATAGGATACAAGCCCTCACTATCCACCCTGCTGTTTGCCTCCCTACCATTACCCCCCTGACTAACTCCAATACCCTTCATTCTATCCCAGGTGTGCTTGAAGCCATTTATGGTTTCAACACCCATCACCACAACTGGAAGACCATTCCACAGCTCTGCAACTAGAAATCCCAGAATCACCCATAGCCGACATCGGAGCAAGTGTGCAGCAATGGGAAACTCAAGGAGATAATCCTTCCCTTGTACAGGTCCTTGGTGATGCCACACCTGGAAAAATGTACACAGTTGTGGAACTCTCACCTGAAAAAAGAAAAGAACCACCTGAAGTCGATCCGAAGGGGGGTGACTAAAATGATTTATGATTAGCAGGTGAGGAAATATCAGGAAAGAGCAGCTGGCCTTAATATCTATTTGCTAGAAGCCAGGAAAGAGAGAGGAGACAGGATCAAAACCTTCAAGTACGTAAAGGTTATAAACAGGATGAACAGTCTGCAACTGCTTAAGCTTAGTGAAGAGTCCATTACAAGGAGCCCCAGCTGTATGCTGATGGGGGGAATTTAAAAACATAGAAACACAGAATCTGTCAACAGATAAGGACCACTTGGCCCACCCAATGAGACCATTTTTGTCCCTACCTATATTGTCACCACAGATCCTACCTGATTTCTGGCTACTCCCGCAGCCCTGCTGTTTTCCTACTAAGATTATTTTGTGCCTATCCCATGCATGCCCTCTACTGTTTTCAGTCTCACCACCCCCCACTGGAAGGCTGGTCCAGGTGTCTACCATTCTTTCAGTGAAGAAGTACTTCCTGACATCCCTCCTAAATTTCCCCTCTTCCAGCTTCATTGCATGCCCCCTTGTTCCCGTGCACCACCTGTCTTCTGAAAGGTACTATTCTTCTGTAACTTATTCACCCCCATGAGGTACTTACAGGTCTCTCTCTGTCCCCCTCCTGTCTTCTAGGGTGTACATGTTAAGCTCCCTCTGTCTTTCCCTGTAGGGTTTATAATGCAGTCAATGCACCTTTTTAGTTGCCCTCACCTGAACAGCCTCTACCCTGTCTATGTCCTTCCTGAGATCTGGACTCCAGAAATGGACACAGTACTTCAGGTGGGGTCTCACCAATGACTGACACCACCTCTCTCCTTCTGCAGGTAATTCCCCTCCCTAGGCACCCCAGCATCAGACTGGCCCCGCCTATTGCTTTGTTGTGCTGTCTTGCCATGTTGAGATAATCAAATATGATAATCCCAAGGTCTCTTTCCTGTTTGGTGGCTGTCAATAGCTCTTCCACTGTTTTATACACTGTTTCTGGGTTTCTGTGCCCTTGGTGCAAGATTTTGCACTTTTTTGCATTGAAACCCAGCTGTTATACCCTAGACAACTCATAGAATTTCCTCCTGTCTCTACTCATTCTTGTCACCCCTTCCAGAGTATCTAGATTTTGGTATCATCCACAAAGAGGCATACTTTCCCTTTTAGCTCTTTCTCCTTTTGGATGGAAGTGAAGAAATATGTCATGGAGAGGGTGGTGAAAGACTGGAACCATCTGCCAGTGGTGGTGATTGATGCACTGGATGACCAGTTTAAAGAACGTGTGGCGTCAACATATCAGACTGTTATGAATGGTGAGGGTGGAACTAATGGTACACTGCACTAGGTGATGAGAGAGGGGACCAACAGAGCATCTGGAATATCGCAGCTATTGACCTCCCCCAGTCATGGATTGTGTACTGAAATGGCTTACTACATGAGTGTTGAGACAAAGATTACATAATTTGAATCGGTATGCCAATGTTACAGCAAAACTGACACTGCGAAGACCATTACAGCAACAAAATCAGTGGTTCACTGTAATGGTCTTGTGGTACACTGACACAGTGTCTCTGGGACCTGCACCCCCTCCCTGAAACAGCTCCAACGCTGCTTTTCTGGTGGCAGAATGGCCACTGTCAGCATTGTGCTATCACTGTAAAGCTGGTCGACAGATTTACTGTTGAATCACAGTGGTGGAACCATTTGACTCGATGCAGAGCAAAGGAGGAGATTAAGTTAGGGGCATAGGAAAAGACAGAGTTGGGTGGTGGTGGGACTGGTAGGACAACCAGATAGTCTCTGGGCATATAACTGTAAACCACCTTTAGTGTACCCACATCACGGATCTGAGATTGAAAATCGGGGGGTAATATCAATAATGTGGCCAGTTAGCCTTCTTAATTATGGATTGGTGACTTATGTTAGGGTGGGGGAGCTTTTTAAAGATTTTATGGTTAGGGCCAACAGGACATCACGTTCTTTTAAGGCATGGAAGTAACAAGGAAGTGGAGGGGACAGAAGATGACAGAGAGGGTGGGGGTGTCCATGAGATTAGTCCTGGTAATTTGGAAAAGAGAAGAAGGCTTTTTGTTTTACTCCTTCTGCACAGGTCACCACCTCTTTCTGAATATTCACAAGGTACTGCCTGATGGCCTCATTCTACTCTGCTGGACCTTCCCCAGGCTCCTGGTACCTCTGTTGTCAGGTAGAACTGATTTATTCCTATCAGGAGGCCCTCCTGCTGCCACCAGGAAGCATGCACCTTATTCATCCTGTGACAGCTGGAGAGGGATGTGCCAGCCCATTTGGGGGGCCTGATAGGTTGGGGGGGGGCTTCCAGGAAGGCTATCATCTATGGTGCTCAGTGTAACCCTTTTCTGTTTCCAGGGCCCCTTCCACCACCACAGCAGCAGCATCCTTGGAGCAGGGATACTTGGCAGCATGTGGTCACCCACTCCAGCAGAATGCCACAGCAAAGTCACCACCAGAAGTCGCTATTGAAGCAGAACACAGCAACCCACCCCATGGGAGGAAAGCATACAATGGATGCTCTGAATCCCTCCTTGGCAGTCTCTGCTCCTGGTGTCCCAGGCTCAGGATGCAAACCTGGTTCATCAGCACGCCACATCACTCTGTGCTACAGAGCCAGTGGAAGGCATTTTAAGGTTTTTGTCACCTTGTTTAGACAAAATAATGAGACACAACACATATTTTGGGATACGCACACATCCCTAATGTCTAGTATGTTAAAAACAAATTCATGACTTCAACTTTTGAACACATGGGGGGGGCAATTTTCAATCACAAAGAAGAAGTGCAAACAGCCTCCACACTTCACCATCACTAGAGTTGTGTGGAATATGGAATTCCACCGATGGAATGGAAGCAGGATGACAATTCCACTGCTGAACTACATTTTGGAATGTTACTGCTGCATTCCACAGCATTCCAAAAGTCTTCTAACGTTGGCCATGGATTCATTTTCTGTACTTATCTGTGACTCAGTTTTCCACAGAAATCAGTTTTCTGCAATTTCAGAAATATTCAAGGGTATTCTGTTCAGTTAGGAACACATAAGTAGAACACTGTAAATCTTGCAGGGTCCTACTTTGTGCATTGTTCACAGTGAATCCAGATAAGTTTACATTTTTGGAGGAGGGGGGGCAACCATACTGGTATGATCTGAAAAGTAGGCTCCTTTTACTTATGGCTTCTTTCAGCAGCTATGATTAACAGTACCCCCCCCCCACACACACACACACATGCACCAGCTGATCTTTACAACCCACTGAGTTCACACCCCTCTACCTCTTTTCCAATACAACTACCTTCAAATACATGGGGTGCCTGTTGGTTCCCTGAGTACCGTTGCCCCTTGTTGCTGCCTTCTTGCCCCCAGTGCTACTATTGACCCAATGCCTTGAAATCAGGTCTTGTGATATTGCTGCCTCTACCATCACCACCACCGCCACAGTCTCAGGTCTTCCCCAACTACCACCATTCAACATACCCCAGCCCCTGCCCCTACTGCATCTCCCTACTACCAACTAGCATGCCAGAGATCTTGAAAGCATGGGGGGGCTTCTGATGGCCCCCATTCTTAGTCTGATGAATCCACCATTGCCTACTTGTAGACCACAATTGGTCTCTTCTTCCAAACTGAGGCTGTCATTGTCTCCACTAGGTCTTAGAGCACCATGGACGTCTCTAGCATATTGTACTTTCTTTTGCAAAATGACAGTATTGTTCTGAACACATTTTTAAGCATTGGAAAACACAGGAACAATGACAAGTGCCCATTATGGCTCAAAATTGAAAGACAATTAGTAGCCTTGTACAAACTCCCCCGATTACCTTTTCATTCCACTGCTCCCAGCTTTAAGTAACAGGAAGTGTATTACTAATGCGATTCAGACAATCAAACATGTCCAAAAAATCTTACAAATCCAACAGCCCTCCAATCTGACTGACAACGATTTGGAACAATACAAAGATAACTTACAATCATAAGCCAGTACAGGACTGAAGCTGGAGTAAATTGGGCTTAACCAACTTGCAAGATTTGCTAGGGCTGAATGGAGAGTTGCTGTCCTTTGAATGACTTAGAACTAAATTTATAACTTCACAGATTCCAATTTGTTAACTGTCTGCAGTTGAGGAAAGCACCCCAAGATTTGGTAGTTCACCCAAGTCTGTCATTGGAGGACAACAAGGAGTGGAACCCAATATCTAAGCTTACGAAACTTTAAAAAAAAAGGGTCAAACCTATGAACTCTTATCGAACACCAAAGACCATTTCATTTTGACTGCTCTGCTCCAGCTAAAGAACAAGCATTTGTCAATGCTGAATGTTGTCTCACTGGCATTGGTAGTGCAGGAGTTAGAGACTCATAATAGGAATGGCAGTAAAGTATTGCACTGAAGCCAATGCCACCCTCACCCTGCAGAGACTGACAGGCATTGGGGTGTGCCTTTGGGTTATCAGCTATAATGCTTATGCCATTCTACCTCAACCTACCCTGCAGAGACTGACAGGTGTTGTGGTGTGCTTTGGGGGTCATTGGGCCTTATACTTACACCATTCCATAAGGAAATACACTAAGGCGCAGTATAGGAGAATGGGGTGAACTTTAGGGCCGAACACTCCAAAAAAATTGCAATGCTGAAAACCTGGAGTGAAAATATTAAAAATTGGTGAAGTCAGGAGCATGCATAGAAAGTGTGCAACACACGCCCATAACCCAATTATTTTTGGAATTTTTTTTTACCACATTTTCAAAATAGGCATTTTGGGAACTCCCCTCATGAACAGTGGCATTGTAATTTTGTTAATTTGTCCCAAAAGTTGATTTCCCACAGTGACCATGCCATTGTGCACCACAGGTGCGAAAATACATTTTGGGCAGGATGTGAAAAATGACTGCTGTACTGTTCATAAGGAGGTGTGAAAAAATGCCAGTGTTGAAAATCTGGCATGAAAATATTGCAAATTTACGAAGTTACAAGGGTGCATGGAAACTGCACAACGCACACTTGTAACACAGTAATTTTATGGAATTTGTCATGATTTTCAACATAGGCATTTTAGATCTTCTTTCATGAACAGTGTCACCGCCATTTCCTCAAACTGTCCCGCAAACTGATTTTGGCACAGCGATCATAAGTTATATCATGCCAAGCATGCAAAACACAGTTCGCCAGGATATGTAAAATGACAGCTGCACTGTTCATGAGGAGATGTGGAAAATGGCAATTTTGAAAATCCGCGAAAATATTACAAATTCACGGCGTTATGAGCGCGTGTGGAAACTGCACAACACACGCTCAGAAACAGCTATTTTTATTTTTTCCACAAATTTGCAACATAGACTTTGAGAGCCCCCTCATGAACAGTGGCAGTGTCATTTCATTAGTCGGTCCCGAAAGGTGATTCCGTGCAGTGACCGTGAAATCACCTTTCAGGACTGAATAATGCCATGACAGTGACTGAATTCATGAGGAGGGGTGTCAATAACTCCATGTTGAAAATTTGGTGTCAAAATTCCCAAAAATGCCCTAAATATGCACCAAAGTTAAAAAAAATATTTCTGCCATTATACAGCTTACCGGCATTTCTTCAGTTTGCAGTTGGCTTTGAAGAGTGCAGCTCTGTTCCTGGTCCACCGAAGATCGTCGGGCCAGACTCAGGTAAGTAAGGGGTCAGGGGATGTAGGGAGGTGGAGTGCAGGGTGGGTGCGGGTTGTGGGCGGGGGCAGAGAGACTGGCAAGGACCTGCTTTTTACAGGGTTAAAAAAGGCGTAGAACATCACAGGACGGTTTTTGTTTTTGAGATTTGCCATGCTGGGGTGGGTTCCCAGCATGCCTCCTAAGTGTTTTGGGGAAATGTCTAGGATAGGATTGGGCACCCCATCGCACATACCAAAGGGGAGCAAGAGCCGAGGGAGATTGAGCACCTCCCTTGGCACACAGCAAAAGCAGGAGGAGGAGATTATGCCAATGGGGAGTGGGCTCCCCCATCGACAAAAGAAATGGGGAAGGGGATTAAAGCTGATGGGGACTGGGCCCCCAGTCGGCAAACAAAGACTGTTGGGGGTGCATGATGCCGAGGGGGACTAGGCACCCCTTCGGCATAAATTTTAAATCAGAGGGGGGTCATTATGCTGACGGTGAGTGGGCTCCCCCTTTGGAAAAAGAAGTGGGTCAGGGCACTCTGCAGGCACTGTCACCAGGACAGCCACATCAGGAGGGCATGTTATTGTGCCGCTGCATGATTGCAGTGGACCTTTTGTTAAATGTGGTGGCCACTTGATGTATGGCCGGTGTCAGCGCCTGCAGCTGCCTCATTGGGGAATGAGGGATGCGCCTACTGATGCGGGCCCTGCATTAGCCCAACAGTGACCATGCCTCCAAATCTGCTACCACCGCATGATGTTGGCTGGTGTGCAAATGCGAGACAACATAAAAATGGAAGGGAGAAATAAAGGAATCTATATTAGATTCAGAATAGACTCCGTCATAGATTAATGCATATAGTAGTAGCAAGGAGATTCAGGGGAGGTCAATTCAGTATAAAGTTTCACATTATTATTACTATTTACACCAAAGATTATACTCCATTGGCTTTCAATCTGATAGCAACTGCTGGAGATGCCAAAACGAAAGTGCAGATCTGCTCCATATGATTTGGTCTCACACACTTCAAGGGATATTTGGAATAAGGTGCACCAAGACTGTGAGTCTGATTATAAAACCAAAATCCCCTATACTCCTAAGTTTCTCATATTGGGAACAGAGGAAGAAACAGAACAATTGAGCAAACACCAAAAGAACAGTGTACAGTTAACTTCTCTGATTCTTAAGAGAGTACTCCTCTCCTGCCGGAAATCCTCTACTCTTCCTACTTTTAATGAATGGTGCAACAAAATGAGCAAAATAATTAGTAACAAATGACTAGCTCTCAGGATTCATGGGAAGATGGACTTATTTGAGAAAACCTGGCCCCCTTTCTAGATTTCCTGGGAATTACATGAACCTCTTTTTATGGCTGCAGTTGGCGGATCCTGCAGCCATCTTGCGGTAGCTCTAAAAATGGGCCACTGGATGGACACTGAAGAATTGTTTTGAAGTTGCAGTATGATCATTCCACAACTCAAAAACAGTCCACTCACACACACTTGCCCCCTCCCACACACACACACTACTTTGGTTGCCAGTCACCCACTCTACTCAAGATGGCCACCGATGTTTAGTGCACATGCATGAGTACTAGTGCATGTGGGACTGCACCACAGTCATCTTGGACATGGTGGACTGTTTCACCATGAGCTCAGCGAGTGCAGCTGCAGCCATGTCCACTCTGGCCAGAGTTTGTTTATTTCTACCAACAGATATAGTGTAAGAGCTCTAAGCCAAGCTTTAGTTTTAGAACAGCTAGAAGAATGTTATAGTTCTTCCTTGTCCAGGGCTGTATCTAACAATCTTGATTGATATTTCACAATATATATTTTCCAAATCTCTGACTGGTAACCCTGTTGCAGTTTTTATATTGCTAATTACTTATTTTACTGTGAATGGACATGTTTTTCAATTAATAAGACTGTCTAAATAATGATTTGTTTTTACTTTATGGATTATTTTCAAGACCTTGTTTGTGTATTTGTAATTTTTTTTAAAAGTCAATAAAATTCTTTAAAGTGACAAAATAGCATTAGAATCATAAAAAAATGTTTACATGAAAAACCTCAAATCACATACTAAGTACCTTTTCACTGGCTTTGCGAATGTTGCTGAGGTTGTATACTGCATTGTGTGAAACATATGAATACAAATGCCACAAAGCCATAGTGGTGGAAATAGGGGGGACCCAGGGGAACTCAGATTCAGGAGTGAAATTAAAAGCCTGATTCAGTTCCAGGAGTAAACTGGGGAATGATTGCAGCATTTACCCACCAAAAGACACAAAACTAAATGCATAACGTGTAAAAATGCAACATATGATGTGGAAATGTGTCTCCAAACCCCTGTCAGTTATGTTCAATCTGCTATGAAGGGTGTTGGGTTCCCCCACTAAATTTTGTCCGTTTCCAACTCTGCACAGATAAAGGTGATACAGTGACTTGCACCAGTACTACATCACTTCATGTAAAGGATTTTAGCATTTCTGAGACTTCCCTTGCATATTATTTAACCATAACTTACCTACAACCTCCAGGTACATCTTGGCTATGATGTAACCTCGGGCGGCGACAACACGATATTCTCCCTCATCGTTGCCCCTCAGGTTTTTGATAATGAAGAGGCCATTTGGCAGAGCAGTGACCCGATTTTCATAGTCTTCAGTGGAGTAGTGGAGGATGCCTTCGTAGTACAGAGCCACATGAGTGAAATAAGTCTTGTGCTTCTGTTTGAACACCAGCAGGAGGCAGGTCTCTGGTGTTGTCGCAGGAAACTGCATGGAGCCCCCAGAAAATCCCTTGAAGTAATAGACTGGAATCACTTTCGGACGCTCTGAGCTCACAAGGAAATAAACAATGAGTTAAAGAGAGAAAACGAGGGTGAAGAAACAGTAAAAGGCTATAGTTAGGATTACTAGACTATGAAACAGTAAAAGGCTATAGTTAGGATCACTGTTCTATGGTTTTTCACTAGAAAAAAAAACAGGAAAATCATAGAATTGGACTTCTTCACTTCAGATTTCCTGAACAAATCATAGAAGTTCATTGAATTTTCCATATAAACATTTCCTCCTTTGTCTGGAGGGTGCCTGTCTTGGCCCAGTCCCTGGCTCCGCACCAGCTTCCCTGTCTTCCTCAGCCACCTGACCTGGTAGGGTAGCCCACAGTAGGTTCTCTGCAAGCTTCTCCCTCATGGTAGGGCCAGGAAAGGAGGGCCACTCTCCCTTTCTCATACAATAAATCTGATGCAGACCAGGAGGCTACTGAATGGCAGTGGAGCATGGGGATGGCCGTGCTGGGCATCACAGAGCCCTCTGACACTGTTTTTCCACTAGCCTTTCCCTCAGCCGCCACTCTGCAGAGCATCGGACTCATACATGGAAGTGCACCCCTCTGATGTTCCCCACAGTTCCCAGCAATAAGTGCCACACTGATGCTGCTCTGAATCCAAGACCCCACCTGGGGGAGGAGCCTAGGCTGGTCAAACATGCCTCCCCACCCCAGGAGAGGGCAGCAGTCCAGCAGACATTCTATCCTTTCCCTCCATGGTCAACCCCCAGCAACCTGAGTTCATTCCCAAACCCACGTCGCTGGCGTAGGAACAGGCAAGGTGCAAAACACCTCAGCCTTTTTCACTACTGGGCTGGCCAAATTCATGGAATCTGATATTTTAGACTGAGGCTCTGTGAAATGCTTTTTGGAATTTGTTGATAAATTCCGCAGAATTCTCAAACTGTGGATTAGTTTTCCAAGGTTTATTCATTTGTTGATGCAGAGTTTGTGGTACAATAATCTACAGTTTATGTTATGTAAACAAACAAATTACTAATCAGCCACTTAAACAAAAAGCTGCCAACTGGTTTTGAAATTTCAGAATTCATCAGCTGATGGAATTCTCTAAAATTACTTAGAATTTCTGAAATTTCAACAGAAGTGGAATTTCACCCAGCTTTCTTTTATACTAGAGTGGTGCCTCTCCATAAGAATCGTTTCCTGCAAATTCTTTCTCATCTGCTTTCAGTCTGCTGTGTATAAATCTTTTTTGCATTCTACATATTTATTCATTAAACAGTTTGACAGTAGAATCCCCATGAAATCTGGAAAGTAGCAGTAGCCAGCATAATTACTGACTTTTAAATACTGAAAACAGAACTTGACAAGATCCATCACAGTAAATCAGTGCCCTGGCTACAGTTTTATTTTCTACCAATTTTCATCAATTTTTTTCTTCACAATTTTGATCATCCCCCACCCCTCACAATGGAGGTAACCACTGCTGCACTGCTTCTCTAGCCAGAAAGGTGGATACGTGGCTGCCTACCTTTGGTTGGGTGGCCGGATAACTGGCTTCCTACCTCTGGCTGGGTGGGTAACAGGTTGCCTACCTGTGGCTGGATGGGTGGGTACCTGGCGGCCTACCTGTGGCTGGGTGGGTGGATAGCAGAGCTGCCTAACTCTGGCTGGGTGGGTGGGTGACTGGCTGCCTACCTCTGGCTAGGCAGGCGGGGAAGTATCTGCCTACCTCTGGCAAGGTGGGTGGCTAACTGGCTGCCTGGCTTTGATTAGATGGGTGGGTGTGTAACTGCGGGCATGGTATTTTTTTCTCCGTATTCTGGTTAATGTTTTTTACCATTAAATAAAACAGGTTCATGAAATCCGCCCATCAGGACACATCTGGAATAAGCTCTAAGCTCAGTGCATCTTTCATGTACACATGATTACAAATTAATCAACTGATCAATCAATACATATGAACTAAATAGGCACAGGGATCAGATAGTTCTGATTTTGCCTGTAGAAGTCTCTTCCGTAATATGGAGCAGCAGCAGCAACTGAAAAATATATCTCCGGCAGCTAGCTCAAATGCAAGAAGGCAGAATTATCAGTTGCTGCAGATTTTTCTCTCATAGTTATCTTCCCACAAGGGCAGATGGAATCGAATGGATATATTTTAACATCATCTTTTTAAATACATAGGGCCAGATATTCAAAACTTTGCTGTGGGTGCAAACCGTGTGTGCAGGGTTAGAGCTGGGTTAGCACGGGTACGCTATATTCAAAGGTCAGATAGTGAGCACAAACCGCATTAGCGCTGAGCAAAATGATAATGTATGCAAGGGGTAAACTGAGGGGGCATGTACAGGAATACAGACACAATGCCATATTCAGCGAATAGCATGCCAAAGTGTTTTTGCATGACTTAGCGCAAAATTTTGCGCAGTGCAAATTACCACCTAGGAAAAGGTAGTCTTAACTCTGGGCAAACCAGCTTTGTGCAACTTTGTGGCTTTGTGTGACTTTTGCTTGGCTTTGCACGGCCCTAACTGTAAGTATGACACATTGAAATAAGCCAGACATAGAGGAAACATCCCTATGATGCTATCATCTGCCACCAGTTCCAGCCATGCCAGGCAGTAAGTGGTGACCCAGCTCCCAGTGGACACCATGGCAGTGCAGCCATGCAGCCCACACCTGCAGACAACCCTTCTGTGAACACCAACAGACACCAGCACACACATGCAGCACTGTGGGCATGGGGGGGTGTTGAGGGGAGGAAGTACAAGTGGCCAGGCTGCACTACAGACTGGGTGCAGCCACAAGGCTGGGACAAGCCACGCAGTGCAAATGGGCCAGTGTAGGGAATATTCCAACACCAGTGTGCCTGTCTGATAGTATGTGCCACCTAGCCACATACCGCACATCTGTACAGGCACCAGAGCACACACAGCCACCATGTATATGTCACTGTGAGCATCCCATGCCAGTGGTGCAGCATCTGTGGGTTACACAATAGCATAACAGTAATGTCCACTGTCTGTAAACACCTGCAAGGTGGGCCTGTCACTGTGTATAGTGCAGTGGTCATCACTGCCCTACACACCATATGCATTGCTGTGTCCCTCACACTACTGGTCCCCTTGCTACTGTGGTGTTTGCTGTGCACTGTAGTATGAATTACAGTTTGACAGTTGCATGCAGCACCACCACCTGCGCCTGTGTTGTGCAGTCCCTTGGGGCACAATATCCTATGCTGTGCTGTACAAATGTAGCCTGCAGCTACCACTATGCACTTCCAGACTGACCAACACGTGGAGCTGTGTGACCCTGCAATAGCGCTGGACAAACTGCATGCAAATCAGGTCATAAGGAGATGCCAGTCTGGATGTTTGCAACAGACTGCCTAAGTAGGCTTATTTGCATGTCACTTTTGAAAATAGCAAAGTTTTGCCCCAAGCAAACATGATTGCGCTGGGCAAATGGCTTAGCTCCATGCTAAACCTGTGTAAATGTGTTTGCGTCATGCAAACATTTCAGAAATATTGAACATTTTTGCACAATGTAATTTCACATGCGTTGCTGCTTGCAGCTTTACTGACTCCACTCCTTTGCAAGCACACACACATTGGCCACATAGTTCACCTCTACCTTTCTTCACGTTGCTGTGAGCTGGGATGCTGTTGTGGTTTGCACTTCCTGGTTGCTATATTCAGAGCTGTCTTATTCCCAGGCTATTTTTGAGCAGCACTCCCAGCCCAGTTTGCCCGGCTTCCTTAGCATGCTATATTCAGCAGGTTTAGCACTGGGGCTATCCCTTTTGAATATAGGGGGCTATTGGGTCTGGGCTAATTTAGCACACCGGGTAGCACTAATTTAGCCCTGGGACAAAGTTTTGAATATCTGGCCCTCTAGAGGTTTGTTAAATATCCACCTCAGCACAGCAGTGAAAATAGTGCAAAGTAAACTTTATGGGCCAGATATTCAAAGCTTTGCACCGGGCAAAAAATGTTTGCGCGGATTTAGTGCAGATCTGCTATATTCAAAAGGCCAAATAGTGTGCGCAAACCTGCATTAGCGCTGAAGTGCTTAAGGCATATGCAAGCAAAACGGAATACGAATACAGGCACAATGAGATATTCAGCTACTACCGCCACGCTAAGGTGTTTAGTGAAACTTAACGTGACCCATAGCGCAGTACAAATTACTGCCCAGGAAAAGCTGGTCTTAACCCTGGTCAAACAGCTTTGCATGTCATTGTTGCTTTGCACGGTGATAGCGCGGCATTAGCACAGCTTGCGCAGCCCTAACATATGAGTATAATACTTAGAAACTGCCAGACATGAAGGACACATGCCGCTCACTGATGGCACCACCATGATGCCAACAGCTGCCACAGGACCCAGCCATGCACAGGCAGTAGGGGTGACTGGGCCTACAGAGGACATCATGGTAGTGGGGCAATACAGCACACACCTGCAGACCATACGTCTGCAGTGCCCAACATATGCCAGCACACACCAGCAGCACTGTGGGCATGGTGGCCATTGAGGGAAGGGTGTACGGGTGGCCAGACCTCACCACAGCCCAAGTGTGGCCACAAGACTGGGACACAGCATGCAGTGCACATGGGCCTGTAGTGGGAATACCCCACCGCCTGTGTGTCTGTCGGATCTTACGTGTCCCCCCAGTCACATACCACACAACTATACAGATGCCACAGCACACACAGCCAGCCATGTATATGTCACTGTGTGCATTCCATGCCACAGGTGCAGCATCTCTGGATCACACAACAGCGTAACAGTAATGCCCACAGTCAGTAAACACCTGTATGCTGGGCCTGGCACTGTGTACAGTGCAGTCAGCATCACGACCCTACACACCATTGGCAGTGCTGTGTCTCTCACACTACTGGCCCTCTTGCTACTGTAGTGTCTGCTGTGCACTGTACCATACCCTACAGTGTGACAGTTGCATGCAGAACCACCACCATCTGTGCCTATGCTGTCTTGTCCCCTGGGGTACAATATGCCATGCTATGCTATACTGATTACATATAGCCTGCAGCTATCATCGTGCACTGCCAGACTGACCTACAGGTGGAGCTTTGGTCAGACCTGGCCAGCCCCCTGCACTTCCAGACTGGCTCACAGGTGGCTCTGTGGGACCCTGCAGTAACGATGGGCAAACTGTGTGCAAATCAGGGCATAATGAGATTCTAATCTGGATGTTTGCCCAGAGACTACTGTAGTAGGCTCATTTGCATGTCCCTTTTGAATATGGCAAAGTTTAGGGCAGGGCAAACGTGTTTGCACTGGAAAAAAACAGCTTAGCTCTGCGCTAATCCCGCACAAATGCTTTAGCTCCGCGCTAACAGTTCGGAGAATAGTATACTGTTTTGCACACTGTACTGTCCCATAGGCTGTTCCCCTGCAGCTGTACTGGGTCCACACATTTGCTGGAACACACATTGGTTGCCTCTAGCTACCTTCACGTCACTGTGCTCTGTGTTGCTCTTGTGGTCTGCACTTCCTGGTTGCTATATTCAGAGCTGTCTTATTCCAGGGCTAAGGTTGCCCTGCACTCCCAGCCCAGTTTGCCCGGCCTCATTCTCATGCTATATTCAGAAGCTGTTTGCTTATTTGAATATCTGGCCCTATATTTCCAGTGAACTAACATATTTCTTCATCAAAAGACAGCAGCAATGTGCTCACAATGCAAAACAAATAAATGTATTACCCAACTAAATACAGAATCCAAATAAATATAGTGCACAGATTAATGCAATACCTGCATTTTATCTATTTAAGTTTTTGATAACCTGGTTAGCACATTAGGCTGAGGGCCTATTTCATGTGCAACCTGGGATTTAACAATGCAAAAACCTGATAAGATTTCAGTATATACATCATAATAAATAAAACAAAAACAATACAAAATATAAAATTAAAAAATTATGTAAACTAAAATAAAAATAAAACTGATAAATACAATACCCCAATAAATACTGCTACTCAGATACATAGCCAAATAAATACTACACCCAAATAAATACAGTGCCAAATAAATACAGCACCAAATAAATACTACACCCAAATAAATATAGCGCCAAATAAATACTACACCTAAATAAATACAGCACCAAATAAATACTACGCCCAAATAAATACAGTGCCAAATAAATACTACACCCAAATAAATATAGCGCCAAATAAATATTACACCTAAATAAATACAGCATCAAATAAATACTACACCCAAATAAATACAGCACCAAATAAATATGGCGCCAAATAAAGACTACACCCAAATAAATATAGCAATCAAATAAATACAGCGCCAAATAAATACAGCACCAAATAAATACAGCGCCAAATAAATACAACATCCAAATAAATACAGTGCCAAATAAATACAGCAACCAAATAAACACAGCACCAAATAAATATAGCAACCAAATAAATACAGAGCCAAATAAATACGATATCCAAATAAATACAGCGCCAAATAAATACAGCAACCAAATAAATATAGCAACCAAATAAATACAGCACCAAATAAATATAGCACCCAAATAAAATACCCAAATAAATACAGCACCCACATACTGTAAATATGGTACCCAAGTAAATATAGCACCCAAATAAATACATTACATGGAAAATACCCCAATAAATGCAGAATCTGAAAAACCACAGCACTCAAATAAATACAGTCCAACTAAAATCATTACCAAAATAAATACAGTATCCAAATACATACAGAGCTATGTTCAGTGCCCAAATATCTATTGCACTCAAATAAATACAGCATTCAAAAAGATACAACAGCCAAATAACTACAGTGATCCAAATACAGTACCAAAATAAGTACACCACCTAAATATATTCAGCACCCAGATAAATTCAGTACACAGATAAATATAGTGCCCAAAAAGCCTCTTCCCTGCTGTACAGCACCCAAATAAATACAGTACCAACATAATGACAATTCCCTCAAAAAATATCACCCAAATAAATATAGTATCCAAATTACACAGTGCCCAGATAAATACAACAGCCAGATAAATACTTATCTAAATAAATACAATACCCAGAAAAGCACAGCATCAAACTAAATTCAGCAGCCAAATAAATACAGTACCCCAACAAAATATAGTTCAGATACTTGTAGCACCCAAACAGATACAGTACTGACAAAACTACAGCACTCAAATAAGTACAGCAGCCAAAAAATACAGTACCCAAATATAGTGCCAAATAAATAAATACACAAATATAGTGCCCAAATAAGTACAGCACCCAAATAAATAAATACAGTATCCAAATATAGTGCCCAAATAAGTACAGCGCCCAAATAAATACAGTACCCAAATATAGTGCCCAAATAAATAAGTACACAAATATAGTGCCCAAATAAGTGCTGCACCCAAATAAATACAGTACCCAAATATAGTGCCCAAATAAGTACAGCACCCAAATAAATACTGTGCCCAAATATAGTGCCCAAATTAGTACAGCACCCAAATAAATAAATAAATACAGTTCCCAAATATAGTGCCCAAATAAGTACAGCACCCAAATAAATACAGTTCCCAAATATAGTGCCCAAATAAGTGCAGCACCCAAATAAATACAGTACCCAAATATAGTGCCCAAATAAATACACAAATATAGTGCCCAAATAAGTACAGCACCCCAAAAAATACAGTACCCAATTATAGTGCCCAATAAATAAGTACCCAAATATAGTGCCCAAATAAATAAGTACATAAATATAGTGCCCAAATAAGTACAGCACCCAAATAAATACAGTACCCAAATATAGTGCCCAAATAAGTACAGCACCCAAATAAATACAGTACCCAAATATAGTGCCCAAATAAGTACAGCACCCAAATAAATACAGTACCCAAATAGAGTACCCAAATAAGTACAGCACCCAAATAAATACAGTACCCAAATATAGTGCCCAAATAAGTACAGCACCCAAATAAATACAGTACCCAAATATAGTGCCCAAATAAATACAGCACCCAAATAAATAAATAAATACAGTACCCAATATAGTACCCAAATAAGTACAGCACCCAAATAAATACAGTTCCCAAATATAGTGCCCAAATAAGTACAGCACCCAAATAAATACAGTACTCAAATATAGTGCCCAAATAAGTACAGCGCCCAAATAAATACAGTACCCAAATATAGTGCCCAAATAAATACACAAATATAGTGCCCAAATAAGTACAGCACCCAAAAAAATACAGTACCCAAATATAGTGCCAAATAAATAAGTACACAAATATAGTGCCCAAATAAGTACAGCACCCAAATACAGTACCCAAATAATTACAGTACCCAAATATAGTGCCCAAATAAGCACAGCACCCAAATAAATACAGTTCCCAAATATAGTGCCCAAATAATTACAGCACCCAAATAAATGCAGTACCCAAAAATAGTGCCCAAAAAAGTACAGCGCCCAAATAAATACAGTACCCAAATATAGTGCCCAAATAAATACACAAATATAGTGCCCAAATAAGTACAGCACCCAAAAAAATACAGTACCCAAATATAGTGCCAAATAAATAAGTACACAAATATAGTGCCCAAATAAACACAGCACCCAAATAAATACACAAATATAGTGCCCAAATAAGTACAGCACCCAAATAAATACAGTACCCAAATATAGTGCCCAAATAAGTACAGCACCCAAATAAATACAGTACCCAAATATAGTGCCCAAATAAGTACAGCACCCAAATAAATACAGTACCCAAATATAGTGCCCAAATAAGTACAGCACCCAAATAAATACAGTACCCAAATATAGTGCCCAAATAAGTACAGCACCCAAATAAATACAGTACCCAAATATACTGCCCAAATAAGTACAGCACCCAAATAAATACAGTACCCAAATATAGTGCCCAAATAAGTACAGCACCCAAATAAATACAGTACCCAAATATAGTGCCCAAATAAATACAGCACCCAAATAAATAAATACAGTACCCAAATATAGTGCCCAAGTACAGCACCCAAATAAACACAGTACCCAAATATAGTGCCCAAATAAGTACTGCACCCAAATAAATACAGTACTCAAATATAGTGCCCAAATAAATAAGTACACAAATATATACAGTACCCAAATATAGTGCCCAAATAAATAAGTACACAAATATAGTATACAAATAAATACAGCACCTAAATAAATATAGTGCAAAAAATACAGAACCAAACAACTAAAGTACATAAATAAATATACTGTACAAATAAATACAATACCCAAATACAGTGCAATAATAAATACAGTACCCAAATAAATATAGTTCACAAATAAATACAGTACCCAAGTAAATAAGTGCACAAATATAGTGCACAAATAAATATCCAATTACATATAGTGCACAAATAAATACTGCACCTTAATAAACATAGTGCACAAAAATACAGAACCAAACAATTACAGCATGAAAATAAGTGTAGTGTTTAAGTGAGGATGGGCTACAGTCAAGGGCAGGGTTAGTACAGACAAACACACAAAGGGGGAAGGACCAGAAAAGAGGAGGAAGAGAGTGACTTGGGTGGTGGTGGGCCAGCAGTAGTGATTTGAAACTAAGAGCTGCACAATAGGGCAGACTTGATAGACCTGCTGCCCTTTTTCTTCGTACAAATAAGTACCCAAATAAATATAGTACACAAATAAATATAGTGCACAAATAAATACAGTACCCAGATAAATAAGTACACAAATATAGTGCACAAAGAAATACCCAAATACACATAGTGCACAAATAAATACAGCACATAAATAAACACAGTGCACACAAATACAGAACCAATCATAGCACGAAAATAAATATAGTGTACAAATAAACACACTACCCAAATAAATACAGTACACAAATACATATTTTTTATGTATTTACTCAGTCTCAGATTATAAAGTACCTCTGAGAGCCTGGCAGCTCATCAATGGGAGGGGGGTGTACAAACAGACAAAGGAGGAACTAGCAAATTGAGTTACTAACAAAGAGCATCAAATCATAATACAACAAAGATGAACAGCAATAATTCAGAGGAAGGAAAGGAGTTTAAATTAAGATTGGGCGGAAATGAGGAGGTAATAGAGTTTTAAGACCAAAGGGGAAAGGTAGCAGCCAGGGGCTTTGTCAAGTTTGCAAATGGGTAGGCAGGAGGTAGGGAGGGATAAGGGGGGGCAGGGAGAGGAGCACAGGCAGTGGAAAAGGGGGAGCAGCCAAGGGACTAGTCAATGATTAATGAGAGGTGAAAGTTAGGGCAAAAAGGAGCACGGTGGGGATGGAGGGAGCGTGGACAGGGGTAGAACAATCCAAGATGCTTTCAGCTATGAGATGCTGCTGGAGCATATGCTTAAACTGGCTGAGTTTAGTTAGGTTAGTCAGTTCACTGTGCAGACCATTGAACCACAGTGGTGCTCTATACAGAAAGGATCGCTGGCACTGAGCAGTCCAGCACCATGGAATGAGAAGGAGTTTGGTTGCTGAAGTGCAAATGTGTTGGGACTTGAGAGACTTGTTCAACAGGCAACCCATGCCCAGCAGCAAGAACCCAAGTATCACCTTTTTGATAAGAAGGCATGTTTGGTATTTGATCCTACCACTTAACTGAAGCCATCCAGACTGAGCATAGAAATCACAAGTGTGGGTGAGATGAGCAGCACCCGTGGTTAGTCTACAGACCTTGTTCAGAGCAACAGTTGATCTTTTGAGAGCCGTGGTTGAAGGAGCTTGGTAAATTACTTTGCCATAATCAATGATCGACAGAACCAAACTGCAAGCTTGATAATAGACATATAGTTCACAAATAAATACAGTACCCAAATAAACCTAGTGCACAAATAAGTACAGTTCCAAAATAAATGCAGTGCCCAAATCAACACAGTGCACAAATAAATATAGTGCACCAATTAATGTAGTGCACACATAAATACAGTACCCCAATAAATATGGTGAACAAATAAATGTGGTGCACGTATAACTACAGTGCCCCAATTAAATATGGTGCACAAATAAATGTGGTTCACGCATAACTACAGCACCCCAATAAATATAGTGCACAAATAAATGTGGTGCACTTATAACTACAGTACTCCAATTAAATATGGTGCACAAATAAATGTGGTGCACTTATAACTACAGTACCCAATTAAATATGGTGCACAAATAAATGTGGTGCAGGCATAACTACAGTATCCAAATAAATATGGTGCACAAATAAATGTGATGCAGGCATAACTACAGTACCCAAACAAATATGGTGCACAAATAAATGTGTTGCAGTCATAACTACAGTACCCAAATAAATATGGAGCACAAATAAATGTGATGCAGGCATAACTACAGTACCCAAATAAATATGGTGCACAAATAAATGTGGTGCAGGCATAACTACAGTACCTCAATAAATATGGTGCGCACATAAATGTGGTGCAGGCACAACTACAGTACTCCAATAAATATGGTGCACAACTAACTGTGGTGCTCGCACAACTACAGTACTCCAATAAATATGGTGTACAAATAAATGTGGTGCACATATAAATACAGTACCGAAATAAATATAGTGCACAAATAAATGTGGTGCATGTACAAATACAGTATCCAAATAAATATAGTGCACAAATAAATGTGGTGCACCTATAAATACAGTACCCAAATAAATATGGTGCACAAATACATGTGGTGCACGTACAAATACAGTACCCAAATAAATATGGTGCACAAATACAGTAACTGAAATATAGCGCACAAATTAATACAGTACCCAAATAAATACAGTACAATACACACATGTAGTGCACAAAGAAACACAGTACCCAAATATAGTGAACAAAAAATAATACACCTAAAGAAATATAGTGCTCTAATAAATACAGTACCCAAATTTATTTATTTTATAATGTATTTGTTAACTGGGTGGGTGCACCAATTCCAGGGACTTCAGGCATGACCTGGGCCATAAAGATGGCGCAAACATGGCAAAATGAAAAACAGGTGCAAAAAGTACAGGGAACAGTAAGTAGTTACACAACAGTGAGTAGTAACATAGGCAGAGCATTAAAGACCAGCTGTAATGTACCTCAGTAGGGGTAGTTTGGCCAGACTTGGGTGTAGTGTCCTCTGATTAGGAATTTATGCCACAAACCACTGCAAAAATCATTTTATTTTAATTGTTAAAACTTAAAAATAAAGTGGTATCGGGACTGTGCTGTTATTGCTGCACTACGGTCATGCCTGGGTCAGACAGTGTGCGTCAGGATCATCAGACAGTGGGAATGTATAGGTGATGCATGATGACCTTGGCATCTTGATCTAGTGCAAGAATGAGTCAGTCCCATGAATTCCCCATTTCGGACTTGTCCAGTCAACTTGAGTATTCTGATCGGGGCAGTGTGTCAGGGCTGGACAACAAGATTGAATACGAGAAGGAAGGTGATAGTTTGAATGCTGGAATCTGGCAAGACCTGCAAAATGTCCAGCCATACATGTTCAAGTTGGAGGGCCCACTTGGTGAGGGAGACAGCAGCACAGGGGCATCTTCCTCAGAGCAAGAGGATGTTAACGGTGGTACCCAGCTGAATAACACTGATTGGTAATAATGATTTCTTTTTTTTGTGTGTGTGTGTTTCAGCTATTAATTCACTGGTTGGCAGAATGAATAGTGATACTTCCATAAAGGAATTAAATAAAGGGCAGAATCTGAGGGAGCATTTGATCCATAGTATATACGTGGAAGGATGTGGGAGCCATTAGAAATATAAACATCTGCCTGCAGTGACACATAAATGCAGAAATTGTCAATTGTGTAAATACATTATATCAGGTGAACATTTTAGGGGTCCCTCATCATGTAGAACATTTTCTATATTAAATTTTATCACATTCTGCACAGAATATGTGATATATATGGCCACCTGTGAGTTGTGCCCAGCTTTCTACATAGGGAATACAAAGCAAAAGCTAAAATAACAATTAAGTGAAAATGCCAAAAGCATTCAAAAGCTGGATGTGGTTAGTGCATTGACATAACACTGCCAGAAAAGAGGTAGAACCCACCAGTTTATTTTCCAGGGCATAGAAAAAGTTTATGAAAAAAATATTTATTTATTTATTTAACAGACTTTAGGATTACAACCTCTGAGTCAGGAACTCGTTTACAAAGGCTCTGCATCAGAAAAAACAAATGCAAACACTTAATACATATAGACATAGAATGGCAGATAAAGGTTACAGTTTTTTCAGTTATACAATATTGCAGAATCAAGATCAGCTATACATCGCATTGAACGTGTTACTGAGAGCTGTATTTTACAGTTTTCAAGAGAACAATAAGTTTGCTGATGGAGGGAGTAACAGGTTTGATATTTACAGCAAAGTAGAGAATTAGACAGATATCTTGTGAGTGCAGCCAAAGGAGACGTTAATAAGTAATGTTTAGTAGCTCTATCGGTAGAAGCTCAGTGGTGGGTTGGTCCCGTAAGATAATAGATAGATGACCTGGCACTAGCTGGTACATTGGCAGCACCATGAAGTGAGAATGTGCTCTTTGAGGGCTGACTTGAAAGGTATTAATTTGGAGATAGAGGAGACATCAGAGGGGAGTTTGTTGTACCAGACTGGGGCCCTGTGTGGGAATGACCTTTGGGATAAGGAGGTTCTAACCCTCGGGATGGACCACACCTGTCGGTTGGCAGTGTGGGTGTTCACCAAGGTGTGGGAGGATAGGAGAGAGGCAGAAACCCCCAAGGGGGTAAGCCCCAGGTGTATTTTCATTGTGGGGAGACATGTTTGATAAAATAGCCTTTCATCCAGGGTGAGGAAATTTGTCAGGGCATATAGGGTACAAGTATGGGTACCCTTATCTGCCCTGGAGAGAAGTCTGCATGCTTTATTTATGGCCAGGTGGATTTTGTTATGGGCTGTGTGGTCAGTGGCTGAGTAGTTAGTGAGCCCATAATCGACTAGGGAGAGGACTGAGGAGGTGAGAGCCAGACTGAGGGCTTCCGGAGGTAGGCAATCCTTGTGCCGATACAATAGGCCTATATGGACATTTATGGCTGATGAGAGAGTGTTAATGTGAGAATGTAAAGAGAGGCTGGAATCAAATGTAAGACCCAGGTATTTATATATATGGACCTGTTCTAGAGGAAGGAGAGAGTGGGAGAGGAGTGTTAGCTGCGCATTCTTGGCCTTAAGAAATTAGATGAAACAAAAGAACAAAGGCCTAGATAAACAGAGTGTGAGGTAGTATAAACAGTAGGTGTGAAAACAATCAGGGAGGGGCAGGACTGAGCTGAAGAGTTAGTAGGAGAGGCAGAGAGGATGTAAGGGACAGGTAACAAAATCAGATTAGGGCTTTTCATGGCCTGTTTAGAGGAGGAGGATTTTTTTAAACACCACCCCTATAAACCATCTGCCTACCTCCGATATATTGATGACATATTCCTGATTTAGATGGAAGGTGAAGGCTCTCTTAAAAAATTCCATCATGATTTTAACAACTTTCATCGTTCTATAAATCTCACTATTGAATGTTGTAGACTCCCTGCCTCTCCTAATAACTCTTCAGCTCAGTTCTGCCCACCCCCTGATTGTTTTCACACCTACTGTTTATACTACCTCACACTCTGTTTATCTAGGCCTTTGTTCTTTTGTTTCATCTAATTTCTTGACTTCCACTCATTTCTTAGGCATCTCCTGTCTATTCTACCCTTACAGCCAGCCTCAGATCTTTCTTATTTGTATGCCTTTGTTTTCCCTTTAACTTTCTTTCATCTCCTACTGACCTGTTCCTACTTAGCCCCCCCTCCCTATTTCTTCTCACACATCATATTTTTTACTTTGCATCTTAGACTTTCATCTCTAGTCCCCTTTGTCACCTTCCTACTTCACTTCCTGATTTTTAATTGCTCCACAGTGGATATAAATACTGCTTATGTTGCCCAGTTTTGCTATTCACCTGAAGAAGGAACCTGTGAGGCCCCGAAAGCTTGTCTATAATTCCATCTTTGTACAAGACACTTGTTGCTCCAATAAAAGGTATCAAACCTTCCATCATCGTTTACTACAAAGAGAAACATTTTGGCAATATAAAATGAGATGTTATGAAGGTCAAGGTCTTAATAACCACTTTCAGTTAACCTCGTTTTTGAAAACATGAGACATAACAAATTAAATAAGTGATGACCAAATGGGCAAATAAATTCAGAATGTTTATATATGGTTTGTAATTTAAGTGTTTATCAATTGTCTTGATTATTCTAAAAAGTTTTCTGCTATGTGTGTGTGTGTGTTAACATGTTTATATAGTAATTTTGTATGTGAATGAATGTTTAATATATTTTGTGATATTGTAGATATTAAATAATAGTGGATGTTGAGATGCAGATAAAGTTACGTATAGTTTTAGACCTGGCATAGTGGGTGCATTGAATTAATCAAGTATGGGGTGATTTAGAGTAACTACCTGTGTGTAATTTATGTCTGTGTCACTTTATGTGAGGCCTTTTTAAATGCTCACTCCTTATGCACCAGTCAGCTTTGAAAAAGCACTTGGCAAGGAGCGAAAACATTTAGCTAAGGGCAGGTGCACTCCCTTTTCATCTTGTTATGCTGCTTTCAAATAAAAGTATTTATCCTGTACACAACTCAGTGTGCTTATTTTGAATTGGTGGCGACTGAAGAAGCTGAGCCGCTATGAAATTGTAGGTCACCTTTATGCTTGGCACCAGTTCAGTGTTGCTTGGAGCTACCTTCTTTGTGTGACTGTACTGTACTATGTCAGTGACACTGATAACATAGCATTACTACTGTACTGTACTATGTCAGTGACACTGATAGCATAGCATTAGCCATTACTACTGTACCGTGCCATGTCAGTGACACTGATAACGCAGCATTACTACTGTACCGTGCCATGTCGGCGACACTGGTAACGCAGCATTACTACTGTACCGTGCCATGTCGGCGACACTGATAACGCGAGCATTACTACTGTACCGTGCCATGTCGGCGACACTGATAATGCAGCATTACTACTGAACCATGCCATGTCGGCGACACTGATAACGCAGCATTACTACTGTACCGTGCCATGTCGGCGACACTGATAATGCAGCATTACTACTGTACCGTGCCATTTCAGAGACACTGATAACGCAGCATTACTACTGTACCGTGCAATTTCAGAGACACTTATAACGCAGCATTACTACTGTACCGTGCCATGTCGGCGACACTGAGTGGCAGGCATTACTACTGTACCGTGCCGCGTCAGCGCTTGCTGGTAATGCAGCATTACTACTGAACCGTGCCACGCCGGCAACACTGATAATGCAGCATTACTACTGTACCGTGCCAAGTCGGCGACACTGATAACGCAGCATTACTACTGTACCGTGCCATGTCGGCGACACTGATAACGCAGCATTACTACTGTACCGTGCCATGTCGGCGACACTGATAACGCAGCATTACTACTGTACCGTGCCATGTCAGCGACACTGATAACACAGCATTACTACTGTACTATGTCAGTGAAACTGGTAACAGCATTACTACTGCACTGCACTGTCAGTGACACTGATAACACAGCATTACTACTGCACTGCACTGTCAGTGACACTGATAACACAGCATTACTACTGCACTGCACTGCCAGTGACACTGATAACACAGCATTACTACTGTACTGTACTGTCAGTGACAGTGATGATATTGCATTATTGCTGTACTGCTCTAAGTCAGTGACACTAACACAACAGTGCTACTGTACTGTAGTGTGTCAGTGACACTGATAACACAGCATTACTATGGCACTGCACTGTCAGTGACACTTGTAACCCCTCACCCTTGCCTTTTTTCCAAAATGACTGGTGGCATGCTGTTTAAGCTGACAGCAGTACTTGGTGGGGACCTGGGTTCGGGGAGGATTAGGTTACTCAGCACAGGGGGACCTAGGTTTGACTACTCTGCACAAGGGCACCCAAGTAAATCTGAATACAGGAAGCAATAACTGTAATGTCCAGAACCAGGAATGGGATTCTTCAGTGTGGCTTTTATTCACAAACTAGCTGAACAAAACAAAGCATAGACGGACCCCCATAGGGCTAC
Source organism: Neoceratodus forsteri (assembly GCA_016271365.2). Lineage (NCBI taxonomy): Eukaryota > Metazoa > Chordata > Ceratodontiformes > Ceratodontidae > Neoceratodus > Neoceratodus forsteri. The sequence goes on from JADMNL010000035.1 coordinate 69,661,550, forward strand.
ATTTCCTGGTAATGCAGATTAGAGATTACAACACGGTCCATTGGAAGAATGAACCAGTTATACTGTTTTCTGGCTCTGGACCCACCAAGTACACAGCCCGGACTTGCGCACACTTTGGGTACACAGCCCGACTGGCCCAGCTCCCCTGCCGGCCACTTCATTCTTGGTCCATTGGAAGAATGAACCAATTATCCTGTCGTGGCTCCCCACACCACTTAGAGTCTGTGACTCCTAGAGAGATTTCTTCCTTACTTGTTATGACTCCCCATCTCACAAAAAGAATTCTTCTTTACACTTGTTGTGGCTCCCCACACCACTTAGAGTTTGCGACTCCTAGAGAGATTTTCCCTTTTGCAACCCCACGTCTGGGTACTTCCCCCATCACTGGCCAAGTGCATGAGGCAAAGTAGAAATCACAGCAGAAATCCGTAGAGGTGGATCTGGTTACCAAAGATGGGGGTTTGCCCACCTCCAGGTCCCACAGCCCATACCCGGCCATTTCCCTGGGAAAACTGAACTTCTGAGTGTAGATTAAATGTTAGATGAACTGATGCATCTCCTCTACATAATACTTGACTATCACACAGCACTCTAGCATTTGACACTACTCCACTTGTTTGGCCTAGTCCTATAGGCTTCCCAAATTGTAGCTCAATTCCTAAATTTTCACGCATGTACTAGGGTGAAGAAAACATTTTGCCCTCTCATGTTAGAGCAAACACTCACCCTTTAGTTGCAGGTGCCCCACAGGTGAATCACAAATCTTCCAACTTTTAAACACAAAGGCTGAACTGAACAGGCAGCTTTTCTTCCTCTTGGCAGAATTAAGGGGATTGCCCCAGGAATCTGCATGGGGATCTTTACATCCCCCTCTGGAGGGAGGGGGCACTGAGACCCGAATAGCGGTCTCCACCACTTGAGCACACCTTCACTTACTGAACACAAACTGGACACTGACTCCTTCTCACTGAAGGCAAACTGGAACTGAACACTACCCTTTGAAAACTCCCAACGTTCTATCTAACTCCCTCTGCTGCAGATTCCAATGTGGCTTATGCAGCTGCGAAAGTTCTATTGGTGATGTCACCCCTCAGTCTCAGCTGAGACTGAGAACAGAGTGAGACAGTATGAAACCCATTTAACTGGAATTTCACAAGCTGCCTTCCCTGCCTACCACTAGGTCTTACTGGGATTCTAGTAACCCCGGGTAACAAGGGGCTTACACACTAATAACACAAAATTACTACTGCACTGTACTGTCAGTGACACTGATAACACAGCATTACTACTGCACTGCACTGTCAGTGACACTGATGACACAGTATTACTACTGCATTGCATTGTTAGTGACACTGATAACACAGCATTACTACTGTACTGTACAATGTCAGTGACAGTGATGATATAGCATTATTGCTGTACTGCTCTAAGTCAGTGACACTAATACAACAGTGCTACTGTACTGTAGTGTGTCAGTGACACTGATAACACAGCATTACTATGGTACTGCACTGTCAGTGACACTAATAACACAAAATTACTACTGCACTGTAGTGTCAGTGACACTGATAATGCAGCATTACTACTGTACTATAACAGTGACACTGGTAACAGCATTACTATTGCACTGCACTGTCCGTGACACTAATAACACAGCATTACTACTGCACTGCACTGTCAGTGACACTGATAACACAGTATTACCACTGCTGCACTGCACTGATAGTGACATTGATAACACAGCATCACTACTGCACTGTCAGTGACAGTGATAATGCAGCATTACTACTGTACCATGTTAGTGAAACTGGTAACATCATTATTACTGCAGTGCACTGTCAGTGGCACTGATAACACAGCATTACTACTGCACTGCACTGTCAGTGACACTGATAACACAGCATTACTACTGCACTGCAGTGTCAGTGACACTAACACAGCATTACTACTGTACTGTACTATGTCAGTGACAGTGATGAAAGCATTATTGCTGTACTGCTCTAAGTCAGTGACAGTAACACAATAGTGCTACTGTACTGTAGTGTGTCAGTGACACTGATAACACAGCATTACTACTGAACTGCACTGTCAGTGACACTAATAACACACAATTACTACTGCACTGTACTGTCAGTGACACTGATAATTCAGTATTACTACTGTACTGCACTGTCAGTGACATTAATGACACAGTTTACTACTGCACTGCACTGTCAGTGACACTGATAACACAGCATTACTAGTGTACTGTACTGTACAGTACTATGTCAGTGACACTGATAATGCAGCATTACTACTGTACTATGTCAGTGAAACTGGTAACAGCATTACTACTGCACTGCACTGTCAGTGACACTGATAACGCAGCATTACTACTGCACTGCACTGTCAGTGACACCAATAACGTAGCACTACTACTGCACTGCACTGTCAGTGACACTGATAACGTAGCGTTACTACTGCACTGCACTGTCAGTGACACTGATAAAGCAGCATTACTATTGTGCTGTACTCTGTCTGCAAAATGTCCAAAATCTGCAACAGGGTTGATACACCAGAGGGAATGGTAAGAATGACAAAAGACCTAGAGAACTTGAAAAGATGGTCTGAGGTGTGGCAACTGAAATTCAATGCTAAAAAATGTAAGATGCATGTGGGGAGTGGAAACCCAGGACAGAACTACAAGATGGGGGGGGGCTGATGTTAGTCACCAAGGATGAAGGAGATCTGGGGGTCACTATCACAGATGACCTGAAGGCCACCAAGCAGGCAGGGGGAAGGTCAGTGGGATGATGGGGTGTATAGGACGGGGTATCACAAGCCATAGGAGGAAGGAACTAGTTCTACTGTGCAAAACACTGGTGAGACCTCGTCTGGAATACTGCATGCAGTTCCACGGGTCTCGCCTTCGTAAAGACATACATAGGATGGAGAAGGTGGACATGATTGAAACATTCAAGTACCTCAAGGACAGAAATAAGATAAAAGGAGAAAACATCTTCCAGTATAAAAAGAGTACTAGAACTAGGGGTCATGAAAGGAAATTAGAGGAGGCTGCATGAGGGGTAATAGGAGGAAGTTCTTTTTCATTGAAAGGGTGGTGGATGCAGGAAATGGTCTGCTCCAGGGGGTAGTGGGAGTGAGCACTGTAGTGGGATTCAAACATGCATGAGATAAGAATAAGGGAGCTATAGAAATGAGAAGGAATGGATTAAGCAGGTGACCAACTATTGGCACTGGTAGCCATTACAGATAGGGAAAACAGGCAGACTGGATGGGCCTGGTAGTCCTTTTCTGCTGACAACTGCAAGGCCTTTTTTAAGTGACACTAATGGCGCAGCAATACCTCCATACTGTACAAAGTGATGTTGGTGACACAACTCTTTTCCTGTACTGTATAAAGTGATAATTATGACGTAGCATTGCCACTGCTCTGTACTTAGTCAGTGACACTGACGACACAGCATTACCACTGTACTGTAATGTACTGCACTGCACCGTACTACATCAGTGACTAATGACACACCATTACCACTGTACTGTAATGTACTGCACTGCACCGTACTACATCAGTGACTAATGACACAGCATTACTACTTGCATTGTAATGTACTGCACTGCACCGTACTACATCAGTGACTAATGACACAGCATTACCACTGTACTGTAATGTACTGCGCTGCACCGTGCTACATCAGTGACTAATGACACAGCATTACCACTGTACTGTAATGTACTGCACTGCACCGTGCTACATCAGTGACTAATGACACATCATTACCACTGTACTGTAATGTACCGCGCTGCATCAGATTACATCAGTGACCAATGACACAGCATTACCACTGTACTGTAATGTACTGCACTGCACCGTACTACATCAGTGACTAATGACACAGCATTACCACTGTACTGTAATGTACTGCACTGCACCGTACTACATCAGTGACTAATGACACAGCATTACCACTGTACTGTAATGTACTGCACTGCACCGTGCTACATCAGTGACTAATGACACAGCATTACCACTGTATTGTAATGTACTGCACTGCACCGTGCTACATCAGTGACTAATGACACAGCATTACCACTGTACTGTAATGTACTGCACTGCACCGTGCTACATCAGTGACTAATGACACAGCATTACCACTGTACTGTAATGTACTGCACTGCACCATACTACATCAGTGACCAATGACACAGCATTACCACTGTACTATAATGTACTGCATTGCACTACATCAGTGACTAATGACACACCATTACCACTGTACTGTAATGTACTGCACTGCACCATACTACATCAGTGACTAATGACACAGCATTACCACTGTACTAAGTCAGTGACTGATGACACAGCAATACTACTGTACTGTACTGTACTACATCAGTGGCTAATGACACACCATTACCACTGTACTGTAATGTACTGCACTGCACCATACTACATCAGTGACTAATGACACAGCATTACCACTGTACTAAGTCAGTGATTGATGACACAGCAATACTACTGTACTGTACTATTTCAGTGACACTGATGACACAGCATTATCACTGAACTGCATGAAGTCTGACTTAATTCTTAACTGACTTAAGTCAGACTCTTTAATGTCTTCATACGCGACACTGCATAGGAGCTTGAGGATGAGGTGTGTCTCTTTGTGGATGACACAAAAATCTGCAACAGGGTTGACACTCAGGAAGGGGTGGAGAGAATACAAAGGGATCTGCAGAAACTAGAGAAATGGTCTATGGGTGGCAGCTGGGTTTCAATGCCAAAAAGTACAAAGTTATGCACCGATGGCTGTGGAACCCAGAGGATGTGTATAAGATGGTGGATTGGAGCTTACGGTCACCAAGCAAGAAAGAGACCCAGAGGTCATGTCTGATGACCTCAGGGTAGCTGGGCAGTGTGACAGAGCAGTGGGAAAGGCTAGCAGGATGTTGAGGTGCATAGGAAAGGGGATTTCTAACAGGAGGAGGGAGGTGGTGCTGTCATTGTATTGCTCACTGATTGAATACTGTGTCCAATTCTGGAGGCTGCACCATCACAGGGACATTGAAAGGGTGGAGGCAGTACAGAGGAGGGCAACCAAAATGGTGACGGGGTTGCACGAGAAGCCATACGAGGAAAGGCTGCAGGAACTCAACATGTACTCCCTGGAGGAGAGCAAAAGGGGACATGACTGAAACTTACGAGTACCTTACAGGAGTGAACAAGGTGCAAGTGGGGGGTCAGTTTCAGAGAAGGGAAGGCACTAGAACAAGGAGGCATGCAATGAAGCTAACAGGGAAAATTTAGGAGAGATGTGTGGAAATACTTCTTCACAGAATGGGTGGTGGGTGACTGGGACAGCCTACCAGAGGATGTAGTGGGGCAAAAACTAGGGGAGCTTCAAACATGCATAGGGCAAATCAGGTAGAGGAACAAAGGAGGAAGGGAGAGATTGTGACCAACTAGGGTCAGTGGTGATGGAATAGGTACAGACAAGAAGCAGAGTGGATGGGTCTAAAGGTCCATTTCTGCAGATTAACTCTTTCTATGTTTCTGTGTTAAGCTCTGCAGATGGGATTACAGCTGAAGCAATCACTAATGGTGAAAAAAAAGAATATTTCTAGTAATAGTTTTACCTTACAGTGGAAGTGCATCACAGAAAAATCATTCTAAGGTCAACGATATGGCTATTCAGAAAATGTATCTATCCTTCAGTAAATACAGTGGGCAGGATTCTCAAAGAACAGCAAAAATCCTGCAGCTACAGGAAAAAAGCTTGCAGCACTGTAGAAATGCAGCTGCGCCTTATTCTGAAAGAAAAGTTGCACAGTTTCGGAATTCCGCTAAAAGTCACGCAGCTGTGGGATTTCAGCAGCTGTGGCAATTCCGCAAGTGCTGTGAATCTGCAGCTGTGGAAATGGCTGAGGAAGCACACCAACAGTACATCCAAGTAGCTGAAGCAGCAGACATTAACACTGTTGCCATGGTATGAGGTTGACAACACCCACAAAGATACCAGCAATCAGTCCCTCAACTGGGACCGCTGCAGCACCACAGGTACCAGTAATACCATGGCACCACAGTGGCTGACTGTCACCGCTGGTCATCCCTCCATGGGGCATTCTTGTTGCCTGCAGGGGTAACACTAACTTCAGCCTGGTCAGGCTCTACTGCCTGTGGAGCTCCGTCATGGGCTGCACTGGGTCTGGTGGTTGCTGCCTGTTGCCATATCATGTCAATGTGTGCTTTTGTTGCTGTAACATCAGCCACTGCTATACTATCTGGGATGCTATTACCTGTGCCTCACCTCCACCTTAATTGATTTCAATTGTTGGGGCACTACTGCAGTTTTCTGAGGGAGAGTTACACCTCATTCCTCTGTGTGTAACATTTTTCCACAACTGCGGAAACAAACTGGCTGAGAATAGCCTTTCAGGGGCTGTGCCTTACTTACCTCCCACCTTTTTTTCCTCAGGAACATCCGCAGCTGCACTTTTTTCCACAGTCCGTAGTGGGGTTTTCTGCAGCTGTGGAGGTTTTTATGAATAGCACTTAGAGCAATCTCCCCTTTTTTTCTGTAGCTACGGCAGTTTGGGGGACTTAGGGAAGGTTTTGCACCTTCTGAAAGCTTTGTGAATCCAGCCCCATATGTCTAAGACGAGAACAATCTCAAGACCAACCCCCTTACAGAAATATGAGTGCTCAGCACACATGCAGTATGTATGCTACATGCTTAATAAGCACGTACTGTAGCATGCATGATGCTGTAAAGGACACGAGATGGGTGTAATTCCATCTGTTCTTAACTTGTTCTTAAATCCACGGAATTATGGTCTACTTTAACCCTCCATCACATAATGTAACCAGTTCACCTCTAATACCTTATCCTGCCCTGGCCCTGGAGAATCCTTTTAAGTTGTTTTGGCTTAGATGTAAAGAATGTAATTTTTTCTTTCTCAAAGCAGGAGTTTAAATCTGAGATTTCAGATTTTTTTTTTATTGATGGCGAGACAATTGATTTTGTCAGAACACTCTTACTGCTTCAGATTAGGGTAGTGTTTTTGCTTCCATGGTGTCTCAGTCTATCATGGTTAATGTTACAGTTACAGTCAAAGACTTGATCAGATATTTTCCAGTAATTTGAAGGAGATCTCTCTGGTAACCCTTTAGTGGTACTACAGACTAGGAGAACATTTCTCTAGAGTTACCACAGAAATTTCTGAAAATACCTGATTATGCCTTTGGCTGCAACTTACGCTTTTCGTTTCAGGCATCTTTTTCAACGGGAACAGTGGGAGTGATATATTTCTTGTTGCATGCTAATTAATTTGCTTAGGAGTAATTACGTAAGTTACCGTACAGTATCTGAAAGCGTTTGCCTCTTGGGTGTGGAACCCATGGCAAATAAGACTGCACCTCAGTAGGTTATATCTAAGAACCAGTATTAATTCAATCACTGGCCATTTAAACTGACTGGGGGGGGACGCAGAAGGGGATAACCAGGGCACAATTTCGACAGGCACTCCCCCATGCAGAGGTAACAGACAGAGGGTGCAGTTTTCCTTTAACAGGAAGTACAGCACAGAACTTTCCAGAGAGATGTCAGCAGCTCGGGGCAGACAGAATTATGAATTAGGGCTAACCAAAACAAACAAACAAAAAAAAACCTTTTCAAAGTGTCAGTTTACAAATTTAGAATTGAAATGGGAAATAACTTCCTCTTAAAAAACAGTTGAATGGGTTTATAATGCAAATGAATGATTTGTTTATCTTTAGTACGTAAGATGCAAATTTAGCAAATCACTAGGTTCGACAAAAGCTTAAGAAACAAGGACTTGTTGGAATCTTTTTGGAGGTTCTTCAGATCAGAACTAGATTGGGTTGCTCACTTAAATTGCAGGCTACCACAGTACCCTCCTAGTCCCTAGTTTCAGTAAATCCATCCCATGGCGACTAGTACAGGATAGCAGGCCCATGTTAGCCTACACCCTGGACATCATGTTGTACCACTGCCTTATGTTGAAACATCTGGATGTGAGACTCACTGCCTATTTATTGTGTTGTAACTTTTGACCACAAAAGACACACTGAGCTGTGACAGCTCTTTTCCTGATGCATCCTGGGGCATGGGAGATACAAGAACTGGTTTTATGGAAAATCTCCTATGCATAAGATAAATGCCATAGGATCTTTAACATCCATCTCTGAAATGGATAGAGACACGGGACTTCGGTTGATGTGACCTCTTCCACACTGAGCTAAACCTGACATTTTGGCAGGCTGAAGAGAGTCACAATGGGCCAATTAAAACCAGGGTAGGACAGCATACCATACTATTTCTGTGGTTGGTGATTCAGTTCTATCCTAACATTACTGACAATCACCATACTTGAAAATATGTTCTTTTCTTTTACTTTGGTGAGCAGAGAACCAGGCTGGCAGTATCGCCTAGAGGTTAGAGTAACAGGCTGTGAATGGGCTTGGTACATGCAGTGGACGGGCCTGGGTTTGAGTCCCTCAATCTCCACTTGCATACTGTGTGGCTCTTGGTGGGTCACTTGGCATCCCCAGTGCTCTTGGGTCACCCTTGAGGACAGGCACCTGTGCCTGGTGGACCTTGCCCAGTTGCCAAAGAATAAAAGATAAGACCCATTGGGCAGAAGTGCCTGTTTTCAGGGGTGAGTCAGGAGCACTGGGGAGGTTAAGTGACTTGCCCAGAGTCACACAGTATGCAAGTGCAGTTGTGGGAATCAAACCCAAGTCTGCTAGATGCACCAACCTGCACAGCTTGTTACTCTAACCTCTAGGCTGTACTGCCAGCCTAGCCTTGATTTAGATGATGTTATTTACTCACCTGGAAGAAGGATTATCACCCTCTCTGACTAGGGTTAGTATAAATCATTAGAAAACTAGGACCCCTACTAAGAATACACAAGAAGCTAGGGTTGTGCCATACCAGCTACATGTAGCTAATGACTGTTGATCGCTCAGCAATTGTAAATGACGTGCCTGTGATGCCCTTGTTATGTTTGTGTAACCTGGTCACCAGGATATATCTGTAGTTTCTTGTCCACATGAAAATGATCAAAAAGATTAAACCACTAACTTCTCACCTGAAGCTCAGCATGTGAGCATCCATTACTGCTGCACTACAGGGTCAGTATTGGTTATTATCATCCAACATTCCTGATGGGGGACTAGAACCCACAGCCTTATGATCATCTGGCTCCTGAGGCAAGCATGTAATCTACTGAACCACTGACACTACACTGCCTTTGTCAAACAAGAATAATAAACTCAGAACATATACTTTATATCTGAGAACAATCTTAGAGCACAATGAACCCACTGCCCCAGTTGTACCAGCTTCCATCGGAGCAAAAGCACAATAATTACTTTACAGTTCAACACACAAGGCACATCTTCTGTATTTTGACTGACCAGTTCTGTCATGATTGTCACCTTTTTAGCATGCATTTAATGTAACCCTTTGGATTTATTTCTGCTGCCGTACTCTTTCCCATTGATATCAGCAATGCATTAACTTGTTTTCTAGAAAATACCATCTTGCTGCAGAATGTTAAACTTCACCTTGTTTTAATTTGTGCTACAGAACTGCTACTCACCAGTAATTTTCTTTGGCGTTTCGGTCCACAGTTCCTCCAACATCCCATCCTCTGCTCCTTCTCCTAGGACCAGCATCATAATAGCAGACAGCAGGAGTAAATATTCCTTGGATTGCGACATACTGCCTGGATGGCTATCCACTGTTGTCTGGGATGGTTGGACAGATCACAGAACTCTATTAGCATCGGATAAATCTCCTCAAAGAAGGGAAGGGGTGATGGAGCTGGTATTATGGTTGGAAAACAAACCTCTGGAAATTAATCTCAGTGCAGATGAAGCTTTCGAGAGGACTTAGATAATTTCCCATTGGTCTATCTGTAAGAACTGCCACTGAGTATGACTGGATACCAGAGCTATAAATTCTTAAATGTATTCTGCAGTACCATGATAGAAAGTAGTGATGTGTTAGGTTGGCTTGAACAAAACAAGAATTCACTACAACTTAGTTGGTTCTAAAATTTGACAGTGTTCATGAGGTGGGCTCTCAAAAAGCCTAAGTTGCAAATTTTGTGGAAAAAATCAAAAAAATGGCTGTTTTATGAGCGTGCATTGAGCAGTTGCTATGCATTCTCGTAACTTCATGAATTTGTAATATTTTCATGCCAGATTTTCAACATTGTCATTTTTCTACACCTCCCTGTGAACAGTAGAGCTGTCATTTTTCACATCCTGGCCGAAATGTGTTTCTGCACTTCTGGAGCACAATACAGCGGTCGCTGTGGGAAATCAGTGTTCGGAGCAGATTACAAAAATGACAGTGACACTGTTCATGAGCAGAGGTCCTAAAATGCCTATGTTGAAACTCTGGTGACGATACTCCATAAAATGACTGTGTTACGAGTGTGCGTTGTGAAGTTTGCATGCACACTCGTAAGGTGCATTTGTAAAATTTTCACTCTGGATTTTCACCATTGGCATTTTTCCACACCTCTTGATGAACAGTACAGTTGTCATTTTACATATCCTGCCCGAAATGTGTTTTCGCACATGTGGCCCAAAATAAACGTGGTCACTGTGTGAAATCACTTTTTAGGTCAGTTGAGGAAATGACAGTGGCACTCATACATGAGCAGAGGTGCTAAAATGCCTATGTTGAAAATTTAGTGCCGAAACTCCATAAAATGACTGTGTTACAAGTGTGCATTGCGCATTTCCACGCACTCTTGTAACTTTGCAAATTTGCAATACTTACATGCCACATTTTCACCACTGCCATTTTTTTACACTTCCTTATGAACAGTACAGCTGTCATTTTTCACATCCTGCCTGAAATGTGTTTCCGCACTGCACTACCAAAGCCAATGCCAGTGTGACAACATTCGGCATAGACAAATGCTTATTATTAACGTGGCAATCCATACAAGAAATAGTATCAGGAGCCACTGATTGGTTTGTGAGCTATGATGTCACTGGTTGGCATATCTAGTGATGCAATAGGAGGCCCTTACTGAACAGAGCTGGCCTTACAGACTAGGGAAAAAGAATGAAAAACAAAAAAGTCATATTCAGAAAAAGAATGGGGATAAGCCAGTTTGAATTAGGAATTCTGCATTGCTTGCCATTGCTCTCAAGGAGGACACAGTAATGTTCTTTTTTTTATAAATAATATTTATACCCTCACAAATAGCTAATATTTAAGGCAGCAGTATTTATTCGCAAAAAAAAATGTCACCACATTTTTTATGTTTGCTTGCGTGCATGCGCAAGAAACATTATGTGGCGGGTTGTGGAGGTGCCGCACTCTGGCAGCCAATGGGGGCACTGCATTTGGGGGCTTGGCACTGGTGGACCAATGTAGGCGCAGTGTATTGACGACACTGGTTCTGCAAAAGTGCCACCAAGTTGAAACGTTTTTGCAGCTGCAATCAGGGGCCACCTTGTCATTGCAGCATCAGCCATTTCGCTGCAATGAGAGAGCGATCTATCATTGCGGGGCGGTAACTTGCCATCCCTATGAAGCCCCAACCCAGCACATTTGCCAATGAGCAGCCCACTCCCCATCAGCACACTGTAACCCCATCCCCCATTTGTTGTGTGCCAAGGGGGTGCCCAATCCCCCTCGGCAGCATGCGCCCCCCCAACAGTCTTTCTTTGCAGACGGGGGCCCCAATCCCTGTTGGCTTCGGTCCCCCCCAGTTCAATTTGCTGATGGGGGAGCCCACTCTCCATTGGCATAATCTCCTCCCCAGTTTGCTGTGTGCTGAAGGGGTGCCCAATCTCCCCGGCTCTCCCCAACGTGCAAGCTGTCTGGCTGGGGGTGCCTAATCCCCGTCGGCTACAGCTCCCCCCAAAACACTCAGGTGGCATGCTGGGAGCCTACCCCAGAAGGCCAAAGTACCTGAAAAAAAACAGTCCCATGAGGTTTTTTTTTCCAACGGCTGTAAAACAAGAAAACAGTCCCTCGTAAAGTTCAGCAGTCCCTCCCCCAACCCACGCCCCATACTTAACTTCAGAGTCCAGCGCGACAATCTTCGGTAGACTGGGAACAAGTCTGCTCTCTTCAAAGCTGACCGCGAACTGAAGGAAGAAACGCCGGTAAGCTGTATAATGGCATGAATAGGGTTTTTTCAACTTTGGTGCATATCTCAGCCATTTTGGGAATTTTGACACCAACTTTTCAACATGGGGATATTGGGACCCTCCTCATGAATTCAGTCACTGTCATTGCATTATTCGGTCCGAAGGTGATTTTGCGGTCACTCGTGGAATCACATTTGGGACCAATCAAGGCGACAGTGCCACTGTTCATAGGGTTGGCTCAAAGGTCTATGTTGCAAATTTGGTGAAAAAATCAAAAAATTATTGTTTACGGCGTGCGTTGCGCGGATTCCACACGCCATCATAACTTCGTGAATTTGTAATATTTTCAGTCCAGATTTTCAACATTGGCATTTTTCCACACCTCCTTATGACCAGTACAGCTGTCATTTTACACATCCTGGCCAAAATGTGTTTTCGTACTTTTGGTGCAGAATAGCGTGGTCCCTGTGGGAAATCAGTTTTTGAGATAGATTGAGAGAATGACAGTGACACTGTTCATGAGCAGAGGTCCTAAAATGCCTATGTTGAAAATTTGGCGATGAAAGTCCATAAAATGACTGTGTTACAAGTGTGCATTGCGCAGTGTCCACGCACCCTTGTAACATCGCAAATTTGTAATATTTTCATGCCAGATTTTCAACACTGCCAGTTTTTCACACCTCCTTATAAACAGTACAGCTGTCATTTTACATATCATGGCCTAAATGTGTTTTCGCACTTCCGGCACAGAATAGTGTGCTCGTTGTGGGAAATCAGTGTTTGGGACAGATTAAGATTGAGCGAGTGAGAGAAGGGGAGTGAACAAGCTCAACTGAGCTCTGTTGGGACTGCTGTGGATTTCTTAGTGGGCAGAAAAAGGTGTCAATGCAGGCAGGGACCCAGTACAAAATGGCAGCCTGCAGCGCCTGGAGAAATAGAACAACCAAGTGAGGGAGGTGGAGTGAGCAAGCTCAGCGAAGCTCGATTGGGACTGCTGCGAATTTCTCTGTGGGCAGAAAAAGGCACCAATGCAGGCAGGAGCCCAGTACAAAAGGGCAACCTGCAGTGCTGGGAGAAACAGAACAAGCGAGTGAGAGAGAGGGAGTGAGTGAGCTCAACGGAGCTCTGTTGGGACAGCTGTGAACTTCTTTGTGGGCAGACAAAGATGCCAGCGCAGGCAGGATCCCAGTACAAAAGGACAGCCTGCAGCACTGGGAGAAACAGAACAAGAGAAGGGGAGTAAGCACGCTCAACAGAGCTCTGTCAGGACTTTAGAGTTGCCGACCCTCCTCCCTCCTCCCAGGATCATCTGTGGTCCTATGCTACAGCAGGGTCTCTGGGGTGGAGACAAAGCAATGATTAGATACTTTGAGGACCACTATGATAATGCAGATTTAGTTGTTGTGTTTATTTCTGTAACTGAGCTAAGTACTGAGCTATAGTGTTATGATTGCTGTAATAATACATATTTAGTTGTTCTGTTTATTTCTCTAACTGAGCCGAATAATACTTGGAGTGCAATAGAATTTCTAACTGGGCTAAGAGGAACTACATGAGAGCTGAGAACAAAAAGTATCGTAGCTGAGGGGTGAAAAACGGACAAGGATAAAGTTGCCAACTGTCCCTATTTTCCCAGGACAGTCCCTATTTTAGGCAGCATGTCACAGTTTCCCCACAAGTTTTGCAAAATATCACTTTTGTCCCAGTTTTTGCTTACTTGTCCCAGTTTTGTCCTCTTTTTTTTTTTTTTTCTGACTGCTAATCCATGAGTGACAGTTATTTCAGCAGTACTGTGGTACTGCTCAGGCTGGACTGCAATTTGCGACTTCAATCCCTGCGCCTGTGTTGCACTGCAAGCATGTCAGTGGGAGCACAGTAAAGCATGTTCCTTCCTGTTAGATTAGACTGGGTAGTAGTGCAAACACACACGTGTGTGGACGTCTGCCTGCCAGTAGCTGAGAGGGACTCCAGACAGAGAAGAGACCGGCAGCAGGGAACTAAGGTACCTGAACCTGATCAGCTGTAGGGAAGTGTGTGAAAACAATCTGGTGTGGTGGGGGGAGTCACTGAAGTGAAGTTTGCTCAGCAAATGAGGTTGGGTGGGACTTGTCAGGAGGAGCAATGCATGCAGCTCGAATGTTGATCACAATTTAATGCAGGTTTGTTTCTAATGAACTTTCTGTACATCATGGTTTGGAACTTGCTGCAGCAGAATGATGTATTGTTTTAATCTGAATGTTTGCTACTGGTGTTACTGAGGGGTGGCACGGCCAGAGCAAGCAGCAAAATTTAACTGATTGTGCGCAGCGTTGACTGTGGTGGTGTTCATGTCCATAGGAGTGACACGTGGAGGGGGGTCATGATCAGGATGAACTGTCCCAGTTTTAGACCTCAGAATGTTGGCAGCTTTAGACAAGGAGGCTTTAGGATTGCTACAGTAATACAGTATCTAACGGATGAGATATGAGACTCAATGACCCTGGTCGGCAAGGGGCCATTAGGGGGACTAGTGTGGGGGGGACAGGAATTTGAGTAAATAGGGGCCTAAAAGTTGTAGTAGGGTACAGAACCTGGGAGTAAGAGTCCGTAACATAAGATGGGGCCAAAATGGGGCAGGTCAATAGGGTGGGCATTTTTGGAAGGGTGGAGGGGTGTACAGGGTGTGGGTCCGCCATGATCCTGGACTGGGCTTGAAGGATGGGGGGTGTATGGTCTGTATACAACTGGCTAGTTTGAGGGAGGAACTGTGGAGGTTAGGGAGGAGTCTAAGTGGCAGGGAGCAGATGGCTGCGGGTAGGGAGGGACCAGGGGTGGCATGGAGTCGAACAAGTAGGAGGGGGGAACCGATAGAGGGAAGAGATGTAGGAGGGGTATTGACTAGGAATAGATTTGAGCCTCTGCTATAGGAGAGAGAGGGGGAGCAGGAACATACTGAAGGGGAGAGGACAAGCGGGCCATGACAGGGATGGCAACAGCTAGGGGAGGAGATAGCGAGGACGAAAGGGTAGAAGGAGGGCTAGTAAGGAAGTAGAGGGTGGTGACTGGAGGAGAGAAGGCTACGGGAAGGGGGAAGAATGGGAAAAGTGTCACTATTGGGGTAGAAGGGAATGGGGGCTCTAAATCGACAACAGCGGGGATAGGAGAGGGGTTGGAAATCAGCAGGGCAGCAGGGGACATCGACATGGGAAGCCCGGTGGGAAGTAGTCAGGCTGGGAAGTGGTCAAGGGGGATGGGAGGAATAAGACAGAGAAAAGGGGTGAGGTGGAAGTAGAGGTACAGATACAGAAGTCACAGAGGGTGCAGCTGGTGGGGGTAAGGGGCAGGCAAGATCAAATACTGGGGTGGTGGAAGGGGCATTAGAAGGCAAAGGGGCTAAGGGATGGGGGTACTCATCCTAGGGGATTGTATACTGAAAGGGGTGATATGGGGCGGAAGGGGGGGAAGGCACAGCCGTATCTGAGTTGAAGCTATCTCTGGGTTGACTGCAGGAGGGGCAGGGCAGGCACTGCTCAGGTGTGCAGTGAGGGGGAGGAAGAAACCTCATTTACTGTTGCATGTGGGTGCAAATGACTTGGCGGGGAGACTGTGGAAGTAGTGAGGGGAAGGTTTGAGGAGTTGGGCAGGCAGTGTGAGGGGGTGGGGGAGTCAGTGGCATTCTCGGAGGTACTCCCGGTACCATGTGCAAGCATGGGGAGGATTGAGGAGTTCAAAGAGTGGCTGAGGGATTGGTGCCACACCAAAAATTATGGGTTAGTGACTAAATGGGGTAGGGTCTGGAGAAATAGTGACTTGTATACTGGGGACAGGGTACACTTGAGCAGGAAGGGGAGGGGAGTATTGAAGGCAGGATTAGAGGGGTATATCTCTACTAAGGTGGATTTAAACTAGTGTGGGGGGGTGGCCAAAAGACTGAGGTTAGTAGCAAGGACAGGGGAGTCTAATGAGCTCACCCCCCTAGATATAGGTAAAGGCGGAGGCGTAGTAACCCTGGGAGGGGCCGGGCAGAGTGGTCTGAGTGTAATACAGAAGGCACCACCACCCAGTAAGAATAAGGTGGAGAAAGGGTGTGGACTACCGGGAGGAGGGACACAGGCCAAGGAGGAGAAGAGTGAGGAGAAGGAGGGTACGGGTGCATGATGGTCTCTCTCAATGCAAGAAGCCTGGGGAACAAAACTGCAGAGCTTCAGGCGCTCCTTTCAGAGGGGAAGGTGGACATTGCTGCAGTGCCAGAGACTTGGGCCATAGAGTACCATGATTGGGACTAGACAATTCCGGAATACAGGATATACAGGAGGGACTTGGGGGTTGGAAGGGGGGGTTGCAGTCTATGTGAGGGAAGGGATTAAATGCATAAGGGATGAGGGAGAAGAGGAGAGGACAGAGGCACTTTGGGTGCAGCTCCTGCACTTCAAGGGCAGAAATCTGAGGCTGGGAGTGGTGTACAGACCACCAGCCCAATCCGGGGAACTGGATGGGGAGTTGGCAGAGCAGATCAGGAGGGTGTGCAGAAGGCGGAGTGTGGTGATAGTGGTGGATTTTAACCTACCATGGGTTGACTGCAGCACCCCGTCACTAGCAGAACCAGAGAGCAGGTGCTCCTTGATGCATTCCAGGACGGCCTTCTGACACAATTGGTAAGTGGGCCTACAAGGTTTGGCAGCACTCTGGACCTAGTACTGACAAACGGGGAGGCAGTGAGGGAGGTAAGGGTGGAGGACCCACTAGCGGGTAGCGACCACCAAACAGTGTGGCTCATTCTCACGCCAGGCAGGGAGACAGGAGGCACAGACACTAAGGTGGTGGACTTTATTAGGGTGGACTTTGGGAGGATGGGAGCAATACTGCAAGGGAGCCTCCAGGATATAAGGCTGGGGATGGATGCAGAACAAAAGTGGGGAGTCATAAAGACTGGGCTAACAGAGTCCACAGTAGCCTGCACCAGGGCCAGGAGTAAGAAGAGCAGAGCCAAGAAACCATGCTGGCTGAACAAGGAAGTGCTGCAAGGATGAGGGCAAAAAGGGTTGCATACTGGCAATACAGGAGCACAGGGAAGGGAGAGGATAAGGAGACTTACGGGTGTTGGTCAAGGGAGGTGGCCAGGAGAGTGAAAAAAGCTAAGGCCTCCAGGAAATTAAGTTCCTCACAGGGCATAAAAGGAGGGGAAAATTACTTTTGTAGGTATGTCAGGGAAAAGAGGAACTGCAAGGAACATATTGTGAGAATAAAGCGGGAAGGGGATTGGGTAGAAAAGGGGGAGGAACAAGTGGAAATTCTAAATGAGTACTTCTGCTCCATTTTCACTAAGAAGAGGGATGGCCCACTACCAGAATGGGCTGGGGGAGGGTGGGAGGAGGTGACGGACAAAGTGATCACAGGAGTAGGGTGCTAGAGGGGCTGAGGGCAGTAAGGATGGACAAGACACCAAGTCCCAATGCCATCCACCCCAGGGTGCTGAGAGAGAACGCGGAGCTATTGGCTGACTGGCAGATCTGTTCAACACCTCCCTGGAAATGGGGTGTGTGCCCCAGAACTGGAGGGTAGCCCATGTGGTGCCCATACACAAGAAAGGGCCTAGAGAGGAGCCAGAAAGTTATCGGCCAGTAAGTTTCACGTCCATAGTGGGTTAGCTTATGGATCCGATACTGAAGGAGAAGCTGGTGGCATTCCTAGGCAGTAATGGCCTCCAAGATTGACAGAAACATGGGTTCGTCTCAGGGAGGTCTTGTCAAACCAACCTAACAGAGTATAGTGACTGGTTGACACGGGAGTTGGACAGGGGCCATGTGGTACATGTCCTGTACTTGGACTTCAATAAGGCCTTTGATACAGGGCCTCATGGAAGACTGGGGGGGAAGTTGATGGCAGTGGGGGTGGGGAAAAAGCTGACTAAATGGATAGAAAACTGATTATAGGGGAGGGTACAGAGGGCGGTGGTGGTGGGGGAGCTCTTGGCACTCAGAGCAGTGACAAGTGGTGTACGACAGAGGTCAGTGCTGGACCCAGTGCTATTTGGGCTCTTTATGTCTGATATAACACACTGAGTGTGGAACAGGGTTACTCTGTGCGCACATTATACCAACTTTGGGGTGGTGGAGGACAAAGAGGACGGATGGGGAAAACTGCAGGGGGACCTAACCAAACTAGAGACATGGTCGATGGAGTGGCAGCTAGGATTCAATGCAAACAAGTGTAAGGTGATGCACTTCAGGGCTAAGAACCAGAAGAGAGAGACTATTGGTTGGGATCAGAGAAGAGAAGGACCTAGGGGTCTTGGTTACTTGGAGCATGAACAACTTGGCCCACTGCACAAGAGCAGCAGCGAAGGCAAACAGGATGCTGGGGTGCAGTGCAAGGGGGTTCTCATCCAGACACAGGGATGTGATCTTATCTCTCTACAGATCACTGGTCAGACCACAACTAGAGTACTGTGTGCAATACTGGAGGCCATACCTGAGGAGACATATAAAGTTACTGGAGGGGGTGCAAAGGAGGGCAACAAAAATGTTAAAGGGCATGGAAGGAAAGGAATATGAAGTTAGGCTGAAGGACCTGAACATTTATACACTGGAGGAGAGGAGGGATGGGGGGATATGATTGAAACATTTAAATACCTGAGGGGGTAACTAAACCTAACACCGTGGGGGTGTTTAAATTGAGGCGTGTAAGAGAGACGAGTGGGCATGGACTAAGATTGAAAGGGAGATGTTTGAAGAGGGAAATGAGACAGCAGAGCTGTAGGAAGACATTGTGATGCTCTGGTTAAGAGACTAATTTTGTGCCCCCCCTGCCAAGAAAAGAGCTAGGCGTTTGGGGTCCGCAAGGCCCCCAGATGCTGTAAGGGATTTACATGCTCTGTGGTGAGTTTTGGGGCTTTCTTGAAGAAAAAACACACTTTTGTTATATACTCCCTACTCCTGATTTCAGGAAATATTTTGCTCCCGTGGAATATGAGATGTGGGAGACTCCGTCTGACTGGATGACATCAGAGTGTGCAGCCACAATTGTTGTGGACAAGTGGCTGACCAACAATGCCATCAACCGCCCACCCTATATGCATTTCTGAAATATACTGTGAAAGATTGCTACATGAAGCATGATGGTCTGGGGGCC
Organism: Neoceratodus forsteri; assembly: GCA_016271365.2. NCBI lineage: Eukaryota > Metazoa > Chordata > Ceratodontiformes > Ceratodontidae > Neoceratodus > Neoceratodus forsteri. The sequence continues at coordinate 69,680,811 of JADMNL010000035.1, forward strand.
GCAATGCCCTGAGAAGCTCTAAGGGGTTTACAGGCTCTGTGGTGAGTTTTGGGGCTTTTCTTGAAGAAAAAACACACTTTTGTTATATACTCCCTACCCCTGATTTCAGGAAATATTTTGCTTCCATGGAATATGAGATGTGGGAGACTCTGGCTACAGTAGATAATCAATTACGGTTAGTTACTAAATTATTCATTGTTATTTTCACTGAAAAGCATAGCCCCTCCTTTCACACATTACATACAGACATTTCAGATTACCTAAAGGTGGGCATGCAGTGTCACAAGGAATTTGAAAATAGAGAGGGTGAGTGGGATGCTGGGTCACGGGTTCAAGGTAGTAGAACAGAGATGGGCTGTGGATGTGGCCACCTACCTAGAACTTTAGCAAGGCATTTGACACAGTCTCACACAAAAGATTAATAAACAAGTAAGCCAGCCTGCGAGTGGGTCCCAGGATGGTAGCCTGGGTAAAGAACTGGCTGGGCAACAGGACACAGAGGGTAATAGTAAAGGGAGTCCACTCAGAAGAAAGGGAGGGGGTTACCAGTCATGTACCGTAGGGTTGGAACCGGTACTCTTTAATGTCTTTATAAGTGGCATTGCAGAGGGACTGGAAGGAAAGGTATGCCTCTTTGCAGACAACACAAAGATCTGCAACAGGGCTGATACACAAGGAGGCAGAAAGGATGAGAAAGGACTTGGCAAAGTTGGATGACTGGTCAAAAGTATAGCTGTTTAGATTCAATGAAAAAAGTGCAAAGTAATGCACCTGGGAAACCAAAACTCAGGGGAAGACCACACATTGGGGGTGTGGTACTAACTAAAATGGAAAGGGACCTGGGGGTAGCCATATCAGATGACCTAAAAGTAGGCAAGCAATTTGAGAAGGCAGTTAGGAGGGCTGGTGGATTCTCGGATGCATAGGGTCTCCAGATAAGCTTTTTTCAGAAAAGCGCATTTTTTTATGTGCAGGAAAGAAGTTTAATTTAAGAACAAAAAGCCTGTTACCCAGAAGTATGGTGGACTATCGGGCAGCTACATTAACTGTAAGGGTGCGGCGCCATATCCTCTGCTTCAGTACAAATGCATTGAAGCCCAGGGTGTGGTGCTGCCTGCACCAACACAGTTAATGGAGCCGCCCGATAGTCCACCATACTTCTGGGTAGTGGACTTTTCGTTCTTAAATTAAACTTCTTTAATGCACATAAAAAAAATGTGCTTTTCTGAAAAAAGCTTATCTGGAGACCAGAGGGTAAGGTTTGCAGGGGTGGGAGCCCCTGCAGATGACAGCTTTCCTTTAAAACAAGTGGGAGAGACAGTGGACATCTGATGCCATGCCAGGTAAACCAAACACAAACCCCAGCGAACTCAGTCATTTGCATCTTTTGATATTTAATGGTTGATAGTACTCTGATATGTTCAGCCTAATTCTGTGTGAGCACTGCAGCAGTCCCCTACTCCCCTCTGACACATCAGCCCCCACGTGCCAGTGGTGCCAACACCCCCATACCATACCATACACTTACACTACAGTATCATCGCAACGCATCCCCGGGACTCCAGTCAGCTAGGATGCAGTAATTGCTGGCTGCAGTGCTCCCTGGTAAGGGTATGGCCGGGTACCAGTCCATTAGGCACATAATGTGGCAGGAAACTGCAAATAAATTTCTTCTGAGAATCAGGACTAGAGTAGAAGGCAAGGCTTGACTTGACCACTGTCATTTGTTTGTGAGGTAATAAAAATGCAGTTTCCCTTTATTTAAACAAGATTGAAGTTCATAATTTTATGTAGATATTCAAAGGGAAACTGCATTTTTACCTCATCCTCAACAATGAAATTACCGTGGTGGTCTCTGTGCTTGACTGTGTGCAGTAAGTTTGCCAGTTTATTTGCTATAGCCTAGCCAGCCCTAATAAGCCTATGCCTATATCATTATTCCCCCATTAAAATGGGAGTTAGCCAGCCACCAGCCTTTTAAAACTGGTGCTTAGTTCGCAGTCCCTATCCAGTCCAAGGCTGAGTGAGTGACTGTCTCTTTCTCTCCACCATCTGTGCCAGCTGCCACACATATCAGCCTTGGGATGGTCCCCGCCCACTACAGTTTCCAAAAGGGGACTACAAAATCAGAAATTCAAAGGAGGGGGTCAGCTGAAGGATTCAGTGAGGACTTTGTTGTATGAGCCATGATACAGCCCCTCCCGAGGTGGCCAAGACTAGTCTTATGTACGTCTTGTACCCAGTCATCTCCCTCTCCCCACTCGCATCCTCAAGTAACATAGAAATAATATGATTTGGCCTTCAGGTGCCCCCCCCCCCCACACACCATCTTTTAAAAGACCACTAACCAACCCATATGAAATTATTTGATTGGGGGAAGAGACCATGTAATGCTGGACCATGGGAAAGGGGTCCAATTTTCACACTGGCACAGTTCAAATTCAAAATAGCTAGTCTGCCAGGCTAGCCCCTGCACCTGACACTTTTCTTTCGATTGTTAGCCTTCCTAGGCCCAATCTGACATCCCATTGCCAGACAGTCAGTCTCATATGGTCATCATGGGCCAAAAACCCAGCCAGCGGTCTTCTCTCTCAGTCCAACAAGCACAGTGAACAAAGTCCTGGCTCTGGCTGTCATCCATTTCCATTTGATTTGCCCTGCCCTGGCTCAATGAGGGACTGGGATGCCGCAGCCGCCTATTGCTGCCTGTCCGGCGGTCCGGCAACCCTGCCCCAGCCTGACCTGCCTGTCCTAGAGAAAGCAACGTGATTTGGCAGCCTGTCCCGGGAAAGCTTGACTTGTGTCAAAACAGATGTGCTACAGGGCAGTCGAGCGAGGACCGAGGACTCATAGCAGGAACAAATCAACAAGCTCATCATCAGCCGTCACCCTCCTTCCCTCACCACATAGACACACATTAAATATATTTAAAGTTGATATTCAAGAGGTGAGCTAGACTACAAGCCGATCAACTCAGCTGCTGCTCACCACTGCCGGGTGTGGATGGACTTGTCTTGTGGTGGGGAGTCAGGGGACTGTCTCTGGCTGACTGCTGTGTAGTGTAGTGTAGTGTGGCAGTTTGCATAGTAAAATTTGCACAGTTTCAAATTTCCTCACCACACTACACTATGTGCTATGTTACCACTACTTGCATAGCTTATCTTTAAACCAACAGTCATACAGGACAGCCATAAGCCACTATTTGCTTAAAGCCTTCACTTTGCTGTTCTACACAGCTTACATGCCTGACCCTTGTTATTTGCTTCATTTAGCAGTTCTGTTGCACCATTATATTTTGCAACTGTTTCCATGGACATACTGCACTAACAATGGCGCAAATCTGAAATCGCAATGCAAGGTTAAATCTGCCTCTTTTAAAAGTCTTCCTTGGGTGCTCTTGTTAAGCTTCCTAAAGGACCTACACACAAACAGAACCCTCCAGACATCTTGACTTCTCAGATCATTACCAAATGGAAAATGCATAGTCTCTTCAGCTCAGTAAGTTACATATTCTCTCTGATTTTGGATTTATTTGTCTACTGGCCGACTGGGTTATGAAAGCAGAACAGAACCATTATGTGTGTGATCTGACTCATTGTTTTGGAGAAAAGCTGTTTTGCTGAAGCCTGTCTACAATTTCAATTCAGTGTAAGAATTATTAGACAGCAGCCAGACAGGTTTTTTTTTTTTTTTTTGGTTGTATGATCTCTTTATTCCTCGTCTCTGGCTTATGCTGTGTTCGCACACCCCAATCCTAGGCTGCAGAACAGGCTAGCTATCCAAGGGCTCTGTTTCGGTGTTCAAACAGTTAACTCAGATTCACTTTACGCTGCACATCTGACTGATTCTATGCTATCACCCAGATCCCTCATATCTTTCACTGAGACCACCACTCCCTCCCCAGTCTAGCAAAAAAGAAACCCGACAAGACAGGGAGTCTCTCGGGGCCTGGACTGGAGAAGCATGAAATGGACGGCAATTCAACTGCATGGAATGGAGCACTGGAGAGGTCCCTCAGGGGCAGGGCTGGCCTGCAGCTCCCACCCAGGAATCAGGAGTGACTAGCATAGCTGCGTAGGCCAGGTGGGGAGTCCTTTTCCATCGTCGGAATGACACTGGGACTGGGTGGGCAGGATGGATACCCCCCCAGCTGAACTAAACAAAGGAGGAGAGCGTAGAGGTCGGAGGACATCGGATGGTGGACGAAATCCATTCCGATCATCACATCAAGGCAGGCTGGCACGTCGGGCGGGGCACTGGGGCACAGACAACTAAATTAAACTAAAGCTGAGCAGAACGTGTAAATTTATTTAGTTTCAATTCCGATCGTTCGACCCCCTCCCCCAAAATCGATCAGTGATCAACAGACGACAGGAAGAACATGATTATCATGTAGTAGGTACATACTCATTTGCTGCAGCCTGCTTGGCTAAGGCTTGTTGTTCAGTGTAGTGACAACAGTGACTTGACTTGGCTACATCGACATGCTTGCTTGCCTTACACATACACAAATAAATCTCCGTCCCCCTCCCACAGGCTTCTGAGAAGTGACTTCTCTATCTCTATCCTTGCTTGCTCCTGCCTCCTCCACTGTGCTCCAAGTTCACCTGACCTCTCTAAGTCTGTCTGAGTGTCTATCTACTACGTTGAGTCTATCTCTCTCTAACTAACTGCTACTAGTGCCTCTCACAACCACACGCGCTCTGCGATCTGCCCCTACCTTTTATACTGTCTGTAGGGCCAGGTGCGTGGGACAGCGGTGCAGTGGGTGCAAGATATGATTTTTTTCATTTTGCAGAACCTTCAACCATGTGACGACCCTCCCACCCACTGGTTCTTCCGCGGATGCGCAACCCTGCTGACAGGCATAAGAATTACAGTCAGTAGTGTAAAAAAAAAACCTAATAAAAAAATTAAAGCTACAGCTTCTGGCTGTAGTGCAAGTGAATAATAACTGAGTCAGGAAAACTACGCCCCTCTGAGGCATGAGCCCGGGGCGGGGGTACCACCTGCCCCACCCTTGCTACTGTACTGTGAGGTGGCACTAGTTCACTGAGAGGGTGGTGTCTAGTTGGAATGCACTGCCAGAGGGTGTGGTAACATGTAGGACAGTCAATAGCTTTAAGGAGGAGTGGGATAAAGCAAGAGGAAGAGTCAGGGGCAGGGGCTGGGACAAGCAGGGGAGGAACTGAATGGGAGGAGTCTGAGGCAGCTGCAATCTAGGGTGCTAGCTGCACACTTGGACAGACTTACATAGACCAATTGGTGTGTTCTGCTGGCAGATTTGTATGTGTGTATGTAAAATCACAGTGACTGTGTTCATGAGCAGAGGTCCTAAAATGCATATGTTGAAAATTTGGTAAAATAATTCCACTAAATGACTGTGTTACAAGTGTGCGTGATACAGTTTCCACGCACCCTCGTAACTCCACAAATTTGCGGTAAATACTTCCACTACAGACTTTCAACACTGCCATCTCTTCACACCTCCCTATGAATGGTACAGCTCTCATTCTTCACATCCTGCCAGATCTGTGTTTTCGTACATCTGGCACACAATGGCACGGTCGCTGTGGAAAATCAAATTTCGGGACACAATGACAAAATCACAGTGCCACTCTTCATGAGAAGAGGTCCCAAATGCTTTCATGAGGTGGGGGCCACAAAATGACTATACTGAAAATTTGTGTTGCAAATACCAACACATGCCTGGGGCATTACAGTTTCTAATTATAATGTCCCACCCTGTACAGACTGACAGGCATCAGGGGTGTGCCTTTGGATTGCCGATTATAATGCTCATGCCATTACAACCACACACCCCACCCTGCAGCCACTGACAGGCATCGAGCTGTGTCTTGGACACTTCGGCCCCACGGTTCACCCCATTCTATATTGCACCCATTTCAGTATATGTCCTTATGGAGTGGGGCGACTGTAAAGCCAAACGCCCCAAGGCACACCTCAACACTTGTCAGTGTCTGCAGGATAGGGTGAAGTGAAATGGCATGAATGTTATGGGCAACAACCCAAACGCATGCCCCAATGCCTGTCCATCTCTGCAGGGAGGAGGTGGGGTTGGCGTGAAGTTCAATATATCACCGCCATTCCTACACTGCATCTGTGTAACTCCTGCATTTCCAGTGCTAATACCAGCAAGCAAACAGTCAGCATTGACAAATGCTTGTTTAATTATTATTTTTCTTTCTTTTTTTTTCAGTAATATTTTTTTTCCTGGCAAAATATCAAGATATTCAGTTTTCTTCTTATTGTAATTTACTCCTGGACTGAGATATGGGGCCTTGACATTTTTAAAAGCCCCTTCTCTCTGGCTATGCCCACAATGCATAAGTTAAACATTTTGATGTAGTGTCCTACTGTTTACCATCCAAAATGTGTGCTAGTACCCTTCTAATATATCCACAGTACGAATACAGTCAAAAAAGTAACTTTGAGGGAAGGAATTTTTAAGACTTGCTAGTGGCTGCCATCTTTAGTGACTTGAGTTATTAATTATAAAATGAGTAAGACAAGCTGTTTTAAAAACATCAGAGAGAACCGAAGAAATGATGATGCTGAATCTAATTGTGCCAGAGATATATTTTGGAATATTAAATGATGACATTTTTGCTGACTAACAAATGCTGCGGCTTTACGGTACCTGAAGGAAAAATTTATGTAAATAGCTTTATTTGCTAGCGATTTGGTCTCATGAGCAACAATTTGGTACAGTCTTTTCATGGAGCCACCATGTTTGAGTACTGACCATATGATGGTTTTTTGTAAAGAATGCTAAGCACTGTCCTGATAGGTGAGCAGCTCATGCCCCACATTCTGTACCCAAGTCGTGATACAGTGTAAACCCCTAATACCTGGCCCCAGGCAACGACCTGTATACACTATTATTCATAAGACAAAAACAATACAAAACTCAGTTGTTCAACTCTCTGTTTATTCAGGTAAAATAAAATATCTTTCATATGAAGGTATGAATTTTGTTACTGTAAATAATAACTTTGGAAACTACTTCCAATTTGAAAATCCTTCCCTGTCCTCCTTAAGGGTACCCTGCTTTTTTGTTCATTTCTATTTGTTTATTAGTTTTATATTTTTTTGCCTGGGAAAGGCACGTTGTTTCCAGGTGTGAGCCAGGCTAGAATTAAACATTGGGAGGTTAAGTAACTTGCTTAGGGTCACACACCATGCAAGTGGTGATTATGGGATTCAAATCCCAGTCTACTGGATCTCCAGGAGGTTTGTAGCTCTGTGCTTTAACTACTAAGTTATGGTGCAATTGTTTAGTGTATGTGCAACTTTTCTGCATAGGTCTGTTCACAAATCCACAATAGACATCAGTTATTTTCATGAATGAGACTGAAAATACCCTACCCCCACCAGGATTGGATAGGGAGAAGCTGGTGAATGAGTTCAAGCTTGTAGCTCATTTTTTCTCTGGGGTACTGATTTGTAGGTCAGAGCTCTCACCGGAAGGAATATAACGCACTGGGGCTGAGCCGTTTCTAGAAACATAGGTGGGGGATCCTGGGATAATGAAAACGGACTAAAGCAGTCTCTAATCCCTTTCTCTTGAAATTAAAAAAACAAAACAAACAAACATGGAAATTACGTAAGATGAGCACAGCTGATTGCTTTAGAAAGCAACTTCCCATTCAGTTTAGAAGCTAATCAAATACATTTTCCTCATACGTTCTAAAAACTAATTCAGAAAAGAGTACAACAGATAGCTGGTAAGAACTTTTTAATACTGTTCATAATATTTACACATAATTCATATGCAGCCTCCTCCTCCTATCACCCTGTTTCTTGACAGACGAGACTGTGCCTGATAGAGTGGGCAGGGTGAGGACACTCCAGTGTCTTGGGGTATCTTGATGGTGCAGTATTTAGCTTGCCAGGGGCTCCTTGCAAAAAATAACAACATTTGACCAGATTCCCCTTTTCCTTTATCTAGGATCTCCAGAGACAGGCTTTACCCTAGATAGCAATAAACACTTGGACACAAGACATTCTCTGTGACTCTCCTTTACAAGATGCAGGTGGTAAATAGAGGCATACAAGTTAATTCACCTCATAATGCAGATTTAAATCCATTCACATCCTACAGTCAATTATGGTACTCCAACGAGTATTTCTCAAACTCAGGCCCACAGCTGCAGATTGACTATCACCTTTATCCTGGACTCCCCCCGTCTGTTTTTCCCTGGCTCAGTCACCAAGCTGGATGATTTCCTGGTCCTTGCATAAAAACCACAGGCCAGCACTGCTGCACTGGAATCAAAGTTCCTCAAAATCATAGGTATTCATTTCTTAGCAATCTAATAATATGCTCACAGAGTATTTTGCTTTTCTTGATAATGGGGTAAGGCCCACTGGGCCCGTGGCTTGTTTTCAGGGTTAATATGGGAAGACTCACTCAGTACATAAGTGGAGGCCATGAGAATCAAACTCAGGTCTTCTGGCTGTACTAAGCTCATTCACAGCTTGCTACTCTAACCTCTAGGCTATACTGCCAGCCTGATCCCATAGTATGGTACGCTGGAACAAGTCTCCAGAAAGGTTTCAGGTAACTAGTAATTTAGCCCAGTGTCCCTTTCTTTATTTTCTTATTTATCATAACTCTTTGTGTAACCCCCTTGTTCCCAGGAGTTACTAGAATCCCATTTAGAATCAGTGGTAGGCAGGGAAGGCAGCTAGTGAAATGCCAGTTAAATGGGGTTCACTCGATCTCTCTCTGTTCTCAGTCTCTGCTGAGCTCTGAAGGGATGATGTCATTTTAGAACTGTCACAGCAGCATAAACCACACTGGCCAGCAGCTGCTAGGCAGTGAGTTAGAATGTTCATGGGAGAGTGATCTTGAGTCTAGTGGAGGAGGCTGCAGTGTTAGGCAGCTCCTCAGTCAGCTCTGTCAGAGAACTACCTGTTTGTTTTCTTTTAGTTTTCACCAGTGTGTGACAACTGTTCCAGCTTTTCAGAAGTGGTAGAGACCTATGCTGGAGAGTTTCACAGTGCCCCATTCCAGAAGAGATGGGATGAACTCCAGGATTCAGGGGCAATCCCCTGGTTCTTTCTGGACTTTTGAAGCTGCCTTTTGAAAACTGCTTTGTGAGTACTTTTTGTTTTTCTGTGTAAACCCAGGAGTACCTGCAATTTCTGTAAGGGTGAATTTTCTCTGACAAAGGGACCCTGTCACCTGAGATTTTTTCAGTAAAAGTGTCTGCCTACATTTGGAATCCAGTATGTGACTGTCCATGTACAGAACATTGAACTTCTGACACCCCTGAGGTGTTTGTAGTATGTTAAGTGTGATATACATTTGATACATAATCTACAGTTTCTGCAGTTGTGTGGTGATATTAACCAGATGAATTACTGAGTATAAGCTTGGAAACAAAAGGTGGGAGACCCCCCCCCCCCCGCATCTGGAGTAACCAGTTTACCTCTACGGGTTCTGAAGGGCACCTATTACTTTTTCTTCAGTGCAATTGGCCAATGCCTGAGAAGAGTGTTTACCCCTGTATGTGGGTTCTTTTCTTCCAGTTTACCCCAGTATAGTGGGTTATGAAAGTTCTGAGTCTGTATGTGCTCCTTTGTGATTGTGTGTACCACCTTCAACCTGTGTAACATGGGAAATGTACCAGTACCTGGCTGGATGTGCCAATTTCCAGTAGGAATCAGTGTGTTCACCAGTGTGTGTTTTCTTAATCCTATGCTAAATGGGAATTCAGGAATGTCTGTACCTCAGTAATCTGCATTACTAGTGTGTGTAGCCCTATGGGGGTCCATCTTCGCTTTGTGATTATTCCTACTCTGTTACGTGAATAAAAGCCACACTCTAGAATCCCAACCTGATTTGCACAGTAGTGGTATTACTTCCTTGTGTCTGGAGTTACTTGGATGCCCCTGTCCAGAAGTGCAAATCTAGCGTAGTCCTGACCAAATGTTGTCTCCCTGGGACCCGGGTTGTTGGCCATGGCAATAGGTCCCTACCAGGTGTGTGCCAGACAGTTGCCACACTTGGTTGTCTGTTTTGTATAACAGTCTAGTCCACCCTGTATATGGTTGCTTTGGTGGTGTGTTTTTTTTAACTTCTTTGCAAATGTAAACCCCCACTCCTCTCTTTGCCCCCTAGATGTTTTCGTGAGAGGAGAAGCCCTACTAGTTAAACAAGGGGGTCCGGTGGGGGGGGGGGTTACGCTTGTAAAACATTACATGAAACAGTGCAAACAGAAGCCATTAACTATGACATACAGCACATTTAAAAAGACAAAATAGTTGAGTCAACTGCCTTGTGGTGCAGACTGGATGGACCATTGGTCTTTTCTGGCATCATTGTCTATGTTTCTAAGATTTAGTAGAAGGACAGTTTTGACATTGCAACTCAATGACTCTTGTTGCTAAGGCTATCACAAATGAAAGCTAAGATTACAAAGTCCATTAAATATTGAACCCGCCCTGATAGCCTTTATTACAGTAGCAGTCCAGTAATGTTATAAGAGATACCAGTTCTCCTCTGAGTTCCCGAGTCCAAGACAAGATATAACGCATGTAGCACAATACAGCTTTGACTGTGAACTACCACTCAGACTATACTCTGGCATCTGGCATGCCTTGCCTGCAGCAAAACACCAAGGAGTTAAGGTCCTGGGGAAGGCACTCCCCTTCTACCTGGGTGCCCCACTGGGACCAGAACTAAAACTCCCAGACAAAGATACAACTGAGCCTCACAAACACTTCTCCTTCCTACCTTGACCTAGACAGGCAACAATTATATTAGAATGTTGACCACCAGGAAACCTGCACTGAAGCTGAGGCGTATGTCTATAGCACTGCTGAGACCACTCTTATGGTTGTAAAAGTTGCCTCCTGCAGATTCTTAGGGTATGAGAACCACAGACTGAAGGTGAGCAAGATATGAGTGAGACCACTCTTACAACTGTAAGAGTGGTCTTGGTGACAGTATTAAGATACAATTGATATCAATCAGTAATAAATTAAACATTTTTAAAAACCTTCCCCAAACATTCTCATTTCCAGGGCAGTCGTGTGTGGGGCACTCTTCACAGAATAAGAGTATCTCATGCGTTGAGGAAAGGAGTGTGCTGATTGATAAGAGCACTCCCTCAATCTACAGAGCCAGTTATAAGAAGAAAAAAGCAACAACACACTTTTCACAATAATATCGTGATTCTCTCAGCAGAACACAACTGCCAGATACATGTTATTGTTCATAGCCCCTCTCCCCTATTGACTGACTTATGGAGTGTGAGGTCCTGTCACCTTCAAGCATAACAGAGCACTGTTTAGTATGGTTACCCTTTGCTGTGCATGCATTTCCATCCTAGCTAAAAAAATGTATTATACAATGGGGTAAACTGAATGCACCAAATCCTGCATTCTCATTGGCTGGCTGGCACCTTTTCAGTGTGGTAAATCCTCCAGCATACCCACTGGAAAAGGTGCCAGCCACCAATTTGCCACATAAACAACTATACTTCAAATCCCTCCAGCCATCACCAGCCCAAAACTGGCAAACACGACGACGGATGCAGAAAGATGGCAAGCGATGGTGACATCCAGAACTTTACAGTACTTCCCTAACAATACTGTCCGGTCTGAGTCTACAGCCTCGAAAGTCGCGTTTCCTGCTATCGTGCAAACCAAAAACAATTTTCACAACTTGAAACCTTGTCCTTAACTGACCACCTCACTTGTCACCCTCTGTGTAATCCACTTCCCTTCATTCACCATTCCGTTCATCACTGCAGTGGCACTCTCTCTCACTTTATCATAACTTGGCCACGCATGTAAAAAAAACACACACATTAAAAACAAACTCCCATGAGTTGCACCATCACCAAACCTAATTAAACCAGGAACCACATGGTCCGTGACCTCTCCGATACTGCATCCACTGCAAGTCCTCCTAACCCATAAAAAATTTTTTCTGGCGAACTAACAAATCTAATAAAAAAAAATGCACAAAAAATGTTTTTTTTTTTATTATTATTATTATTTTGTCCATCTAAAAAAAGAGAGGGGCATTGTATAATAGCAATATACCCCTCCAGAGAGTGGGTATACTGCTGGATTTACCATTTCTAGTATGGTTAAGTCATTCGGCTGTGCCTCGTGACCAAAACACACCAGGCATTGTAAATCCACCCCTATACCCACTCCCTGGAGGGGTATATTGCTTAAATGTATGGGAGAGGGTTATTAAGGATGGAATTCAATAAACTTCTATCTTTGTTATGCTATCGTTGTGAAGTCAAGAGGTTGTTATGCCCTCTTGAGTATGTCATAACGATAGCATAACAACATGAATGGCTGTGCACATGCGCATATTTCAAACTTCCCAACAGACGAACAGCCATGGTGGTTAGAGCTGGCCCTGAAGGAGAGCGGGGCAAAACAAAAAACATGGAAGGACAAATTTCATAGAACTGGTGCCCATACACTATAAAAGACAATGCATGGGCACCAGTTAACAACAATGCAGAGTTCCCTTCTCGAGGTTGTCATGCCAACTGTAAACCTCTCGAGCTGTGCTCTTGAGGTTTACTAAGTTGCCATGACAACCTCTCAAAGGGAACACAGTGCTGTTATTAACTGGTGCCCATCCATTATCCTCTATGTTGTACCACAGTTCAGCCCTTCTGTGGTGGAACAACATTTTAATTAGAATGGAAATTTATGCCACCTGCTGTTACACTTTCATGCCCCCCCCCCACCACACACACACACAGCACCCATACATTCTCCTTAGACAAACTCTTCTCTTGTATAATAATTTTAAAAAACAGAAACATACCCTACACCAGTGTGGGTTCTGAACAGTTGCATGGGGGGGTTCTATTTTTTTAATAATAAAAATAAAAACAATGATTTATTGGCAAGAAGAAAAACAGATTTGTTTAATTTCAAACCATGTACTATACACAATAACACATTAGCAACTATGTACAACTAGAGATGCAGCAACATTTTATTTCGCTGGTGAAATTATGGTGAAATTGCCAATTTCACCCAGCGAAACATTTTGTGTAATTATGGCCTTTCGGCGAAATTTCAACAGTGAAATTTGGCCTCCTCTTTCGCCTGTGCAACTGAGGCGAAATTAGGTGAAATTGGGCTTTTCGCTCTGCTGGTGGTCACATGGTTGAGTCTAAACAGGCAGGACATGAGTGGTTCATTTCCTGTACTACATATCTCGAGGAAGCAGGCAGCATTTATACTCCGTGTGACTGCAGAGTGCACTTTTACACGTAAATTGTTTAATCTGTGCTATTTTTTTCCAACTTTTTCTTGTTTGTCTTTGTCATAGTTCATATTTTAGCACCTGGTAATTGTGTGTATTTGTGTGTGATTGTGTGCGTGTGATTCCTTCCCCGTCTCTCTCTGAGTCTCTATCTGTTTTTATTTAATTGGTGGTGTTTGTGGATTGTGAACATAATGGAGAAGGGCGAAGACAGTGGGGCACCTGTACGTGCATTTCAGCTAACCATCACAACTAAAATGCCACAGCAGGAGGATTTTTGCTCCAGCGCCACCACCCAGCAGCAAACTGTGCCCCTTCCCCAGCAGCAGGAGGAGACCATAGCCCCTCCACCGCAGCAGTTGGCAACAGTGCCCCTTCCCCAGCACCAGGAGGATACTGTTCCTCCGCCCAGGCAGCAGGAGACAATGCCCCCTCCTGAGCAGCCAGAGGAGTCAGTACCTGGGGCATTATCTCTGGACAACCCCCCCCCCCACATGGCCCCGTCATTAACAAAGTTCTCCTGTCTGGGATTTTTGCTACTTAATATCGGTTGGTGACCCAGTGGTCACCTGCAATCTATGTGGGCAGGAAGTGCATCAAGGAAAGTGTGGATCCCACTTCATGAGAATCAGCCAGCGTAGCCACGTGGTCCACCACCACTCACTGCAATGGGACCTCAAATTGTAGGAGGTGGCGGCATCATCAAGTGCAGCTGTGGGGAGCAGTGTGGGTGTAAGCACTGAAGGGGGTGAGCAGGAGGGAAGCATGGCTGGACCAGTTAAATGTCCTCACCGTGCTCGCTGTACCAAAAAACAGCAGCAGTCAGTAACATCAAGACCCCCCAGGCCCGGCCCCCCGTCCAAAGCCAGCAGCACAGGCAGCCCCCGCCCTGCCGGCAGTGCCAATGACGTATGCAGACTTATCAGCTGTCCTGTCTGAAGTCCAGCATCTCCGACAGGAGTTAAACGATTTCAGGCACGAATTTAGTGATGCCCGGGGGGAGATTTCTAAACTGCAGTGTGATGTTAACAAAATCATGGGCATCCTGCCTGAACTCCATGGCAGCCCCACTGGCACTTAATGTGGCTGCACAAATTAATTTGTCTTTTTTGTTTTCATTTTTCTATCTTCCAGTCTGTTGTTTTTTTGTTCCCCCTCATAAAAAATTAAAAAACCCCAAAAAGCTATTCTGTCCTCTTTAATCAATCATCCATTCCTTAAGTCCTCTTGTTTCTTTATTTTGTATGTAAAATAATTGTATTGACCATTGCTGTTGTGTTTCTGTCTTATGCTCCCTACAGAATTCAGTCCCCTTTCTTGTTCTTTATTAGTTCTCCCCACTCATTGCTGTATTACCCTTGTCCTCCTGATCCTGCCTGTCATTTGTTATACTTATTCTGAAACCGTGTCCCTGTACTCCTCCCCCAATAAACACCTTATTCCCTTATTATTTGTGGTGTGTATTACTTCTTAGAGCTGGTTACACCTACAAGATTCCTTTTAACAACATAATCATGTGTAATGCAGTTGCATTCCCTATATATTGAGTTTGCAAATGAAATGTCGGCTCTTGCCAAAGGCTGTTGGCCATCTAGGTGTTGTGCACAGACTAGTGTGTAGTTTTTTTTAAATTCAAATACCTCGTGTGAATTGCTTCAACTCAAAGTTAGATGTACTCACCACAGCACATGTCCATAAGGTGCTCGTTCTTTATTCGATTCTCTAGTGTGGCAGGTAAACAATGTAAAAAGTGCTTCTATATAACCAAGTTAAAGAGGCCCGCTCCCCCAAAGCACCATCATTTCTTGTATGTATCATGAAGTATGGTGCCTTGAGGGAGTGTGCATTTTTTTATCTTAGTTACATGGGAGCATTTTTACATTGTTTGCATGCCACACTGTAATAAAGAAAGAGCATGTTATGGATATGTGCTTGTGGTGATTGCTTCCTACTTTGAGTCGAAGCAACTCACATGATTATTTGAATAAAAAAAATGCAGACTCTGTACACAGGGCCCTAATGGCCCACAGCCTTCGACTCGTGCCAGCCTTTCCTTTGCAAACTCCATTTACGGGGATTGCAACTGAATTGTTGGTCAATGTCATATTTTGTTAAAGTTATATTGAAGGCATCACCTGCAATTTAACATGTTTCCTCCTCCTGTCCACAAATGTCAAGTATTGTGCCTATTAAAAAAAAAACTGTTTCGTAATGCTATGTGATGTTGCATTACATATTGTTGTGTGCAACATTACAAAGATGTAACATACTGGTGCTGGCACTGACAACATGCCCCAGAAGGCCAGAATTCCTGAAATGTTTCCCAGAAAATGTTACAGTAAATTCAGACATAAATCATGCATCAGATATGCAGTTACGTGGTTCACATCTACCACCAGGACCCAAATCTGCTGTTTTCTGCACCGTTTCAAATGATTTTCAGGCCTAACCGTGGTGGTGCCAATGCCTAACCTGCCCCACAAGTCCTGAAATGTTTCCCAAAAAATGTTACAGTAAATTCAGACTGAAATCAGATCACTGTCATGCTGTAATATGTTGCATGCCTTCCACCCGGACCAAAACATGATGTTTGACCCACTGTTTACCAATGGTTTAAGGCCTAATCATGGTGTTGACACTGTCCAACATGGCCCAGAAGTCCAGAAATGTTTCCCAGAAAATGTTACAGTAAATTCAGACTGAAATCAGGTGTCAGACATGCAGTTACATGGTTCACATCCACCATCAGGACACAACTCCGCTGTTTTCTATACTGTTTCTAATGGTTTTCAGGCCTAACCATGGTGTGCCACTGCCTAACACAGCCCAGAAGTCCAGAAATGTTTCCCAAAAAATGTTGCAGTAAATTCAGACTGAAATCAGATGTCAGACATGCTGTTATATGTTGCACGCCATCCACCTGGACCAAAACATGTTGTTTGGCCCACCGTTTACCAATGGTTTAAGGCCTAATCATGGTGTTGCCACTGCCTAGCATAGCCCAGATGTCCAGAAATGTTTCCAAAAACATGTTACAGTACATTTAGACAGAAATCAGGTGTCAGACATGCAGTTATGTGGTTCACATCCACCACCAGGATGCAAATCTGCTATTTTCTGCACCATTTCAAATGGTTTTCAGGCCTAACCATGGAGGTGCCACTGCCTAACATGCCCCCATATATAGTAGGATCAGGTAGTAAACACCAGTGGTGCAACATGGAGGAAAGTGTTAATATGGTAAGCAAATTAAATAGAATAACAAGACCACTGCAATGCAGAGGCTAGATCACAATTTTAATTTCTGTGAGCAATTCAACAATGCAGTGTACCTGGATATGGACAAGTTAAATGGTCAATGTACACGAATACTTCCAATAAAAAAATAAAGCACAAAGTGATCACGCAAAGGGAAACAGGAACAGAACTACTCAGAATAAATAACTGTTCAGATAAAGTTATACCAAAAAGGGTCAATATGCAAGAAAAAGATAACAAATAAGTAACACACCAACAAAAATATTAAGACTTAAAAGAAATTACAGAAACTCACTCACAATTTGTGAGGAATCTGTCAAATATTAGGAACTAGCCTACTCTACTTTCACATACACACACACACATATCACACGGTCGGCCCTCTCCCATTCAACTCCCTCACAGACACAGACACAGAGAAATCTGAAAACACTACCTAACTTTAACTAAGAATTACCAAAGATACCAAAACAAAAAAAGGTTCACTAGCAAAATTAGGAACTAAATTGGGAGCAATTTACTCTCAAAAATCACAAATAAAGAGTTTTTTGAAGGGTTTATTGGTTGTGATGCACCACACTGAACTGCTCTCTGACTCAACAGACAATATACTATGCAGGAAACAGCCTGCATGCGATATTTCAGCTATTTACCCACAATGCATTGCAATTTTGCTGGTAAAATTGAAAAACATTGGCGAAATTCAGCATAATTTGGCGAAATTTCACCGTACTCGAAAGCAAAATCGGTGAAATGGGCAAAATTTCACATTACGCGAAAGCGAAATCAGAGGCGAAAAATTTCACGTAATGAGGAAATTACGCAAAATATTTTGCTAGGCGAAATTTTCCAATTTTGCACATCTCTTTATACAGCTAGTCTGCATTTCCATCTTGAGGTTCTGACGATATCCAAGACCTTCAGAGCTTTGCTCTCGAGGTCCATATGAAATCGTCAGAACTCCTTGATGGAAACACAGCCTTGTTGTGCATGATTGCCCATGTATTATCCTCTAGATTTTTATACAGTGAGCTCATTCTCCCCAGTGATGAGAAAGCCCTCATAATGAGACCCTCTATTGAATAATAACTGTGCTATAGTGGTACATGCTTATAGGACCCCATATTCAATCCAATGGCAGTGTTTAAACATTCCATACTTTCGGTGCAACAACCAATCACATAGAGTTGTTGGACTAAATTAGTAAAAAAGAGATGAAAAAAACTTCAGCATCATAAATTTACCCCAGACCACCCTGTAAATAGAGTGTTTTAATGCAATTGCTTTATGCAACCTGAATATGCAAACCATAGTTTTTTCCTGCATCCTGTGACTAGCAAAAAGCAAGCCTAAAAGGTAAAGTACATGTGTCCCAATTGCTTCTGGTACGATAAAACAGATTTATAAAATGGCAAGAAAAATATCCCTGGGTTCTGCTTGGTTAGTGCTAAGCTTCAGCAGTATTGTTATTCCAGAACAACATCATGCCTATTCAAAAAGTAACTAAAAATGTATTTTAGAAATGTATTTTTTTCACCCTATTTTTTTTTTTCACAAGGAAATCATTTTATAATTGCAATAATGTACTCCAGGGTGTGCCGTGGAGATAACACCACTTCTCAGATGTCGGACACACTTGACCTTCAGCTTTGTGACCAATCACCCGAAGCATGATGTTAAGGGACTTCCTGGAATCTAAGGACCTATTAAACCCCACACAATCGGGTTTCAGACCAAAGCACAGCACTATATCTGCCCTCTCCAAAGTCTCTAGTGATTGTTTAAATGCAATGGATGCAAAGAAGCATATCTATGCCTTGTTTTTAGACCTAAGCAAGGCCTTTGATACTGTTGAACACAGCCTGCTATTGTCCGCTTTCAGCCGCCTTGGACTTGACGATAACTCCATGAAACGGCTCAACTGTTACCTTATCAACAGAATACAATAAATCAAAGACCAAGGTGATCTCTCACTGGTTAAAATTCTACCGTGTGGAGCACTGCAAGGCTCCATACTGGGTCCCAATCTATATTAATAACATTGACTCCCAGATACACAAGGCACGTGTGCATCTATTTGCGGATGACATGGTGATATACACAGTGTGCTCTTCCCCCAAGCTTGCATTCAAGGAGCTGTAATATGAGTTCGACATCCTGCAAAAACATTTTCTGCAGCTGAAGCTCATCCTTAATGCAAGCAAAACAAAAGTTATGGTCATCTCCCCTAAATCCCACACTCCGACAACAACCATACACTATCATAGGATACTCACCTTACTTGATGAACCAATTGAAATTGCTGACAACTTTAAATAGCTAGGATTTTGGCTAGACAGCAAGCTTCATTTTATGGTACATTTGCAGGAACTAGCCAAAAAACTGAGACAGCGCCTGGGCATCTTCTATCGTATTACACATCTTCTCACATGCGAGGCAAAAAAGACACTGGTCCAAACAACCTTCCTACCTCTACTTGACTACACGGACATCCTCTATAGCCACTGCCCTGTATCAATTCTAAGTAAATTAGACACATTATACCACCGTGCCCTGAGATTTATATCTAGCGCTCCTTTAAACACTCACCACTGTCAGCTCTACAAGATGCTTGGCTGGTCCTCTCTTACTATCAGGAGGAAGAGGAATGCAGCCCTTTGGTTTCACAGGGCAATTACAAATAAACTTCCTTCTTATATCTCCAATCTATTTAATCGAAACTCAGGGACCTACTGTTTGAGACACTGCTCATTTGTTATGTTCGATGTCCCCAAGATCCAAACACGATCTGGCGCTGCCGCTATTAGCTTTGCTCTTCCCTCCCTTTGGAACTCCCTGCAGAAGGCACTCAAGATTGTTACGGTACCAGGGATATTCATCTTCAAGTCTCTTCTCACAGCTGCCTTGAAAGAAACTTGCTTATGTCGTAGATAATTGCTCAAGACCTTACTTTCCCAATCCCACTTTTGTTTGTCAGGTCATTCTAGCATTTCTACTCCTCTCCCTCTTACCCTTACCCATTCTCAACTGCCCCGTTCCTCCCCCTTCTCATCTCTCCACTCCCTGTTTCCTCTTTAGCACATACTTAATATCTTCTGTCGTGTTGTGGTATTACAGGTTACTATAGTTTTGTAGCAGTATTCCCAAGTTATCCCTTGTGCCTGTAATCTGTATTTACTGTAAAATGCACAAAATGTATCATCGACTGTATTCAAATGTTGTATATGTCGTGTACTGTTATGTCTATACCATTATATTGTTGTCCACTGTAATTGTTGTCCAGGACCACCTTGCAAATGAGCTTGCTCAAAGGTGAAAAGCCTGGTTAAATAAAGTTTGATTGATTGATTGTTCCTATCATGACACATGCCCTGTCATGCATTATTGCTTAATTAAAAGTCACTTAATTTTCCTGATGACTGGGTGGGCCAAGCTGTACCTTTCTGCTGACAATTTATTTGTTTCTATCATAAGCCTTCCTGATCGTCCTGGGCCTGCCTGGACTTCTGAAAGAAATCATCAGCTCTGCATGGGTCCATGTACAGGTAACGTTTTGTGCTACCCACCATAATTTGAAGGTGAGCAGTTTAAAGTAAATTGTGTCCATTTTAAATCCTGCTACAGCTTTGTCTTGACAGAGTTGAATCCTTTTCTCTTCATGGCAGTAGCTTAGGAAGGAGTGGGGAATAAAAGGATATAAGAGAATTAATAGGGATGTGTTTCTTCTCTCTGTCCACCCTCAGTACCAGATCATGTACCACCTCCAAGGCCATAAGCAAAATGATTATCCTAGGGCCTTGTTGTCCAGTGCTGCCTGTCACAGTATTGTGAGTGATAAGCCTGTAAGAGACTTTACGAGACATTGGTCCGGAAGTATTCCTGTATCCATCCTGTCATAAAGTCCATCCAGGAGTTACCCTCTACACCTTCCTTTACTCCCAAATCATGTTTACAGAAACATAAAATCAAACAATTTGACGGCAGATAAGGACTGTTTGGCTCACCCAGTCTGTCCTTTTTTCCCCATCAATACTGTCACTGCAGACCCTACTTGATCTCCGGCTCCCCCCATGCATCCAACTATGAATCCCTTGTACCTATCCCATACATGCTGGAAACCCGCCACTGTTATCATCCCCACCACCTCAGCTGGAAGACTGTTCCAAGCATCTACCACTCTTTCAGTGAAGAGGCACCACTTCACATCTCTCTTGAATTTATCCTCTTCCAGCTTCATTGTATGTCCACGTGTTGTCTTGCATCTGTTCCTCTCAACAGTGTTCCACAATGTGTACCCTATTTATCATATGATGTATCTATATGTCTCTGTCATACTCCTCCACCCCCACTCTTCTCTCTTCTCTCTTCCAGGGTGTACATATTGAGGTCCTTCAGTCTCTTCTCATAGGGCCTCTGATGCAGACCCTGAACCATTTCAGCTGCTCTCTTCTGGACTGCCTCCACTCTGTCTATGTCCTTCCGGAGATCTGATCTCCAAAACAGGACACAGTACTCCAAGTGGGGCCTTACCAGAGAGCCATACAGTGTAGCTTCTGTAGAGTTGTCCAGTGCCTTCATGAGGCCTTATCCTTTTACAGCAGCCCCAGCAGCTGCCAGGGCTTCTCCCTATGTTGTTCCCACTTCAGCCACTGC
Source organism: Neoceratodus forsteri (assembly GCA_016271365.2). Classification (NCBI taxonomy): domain Eukaryota; kingdom Metazoa; phylum Chordata; order Ceratodontiformes; family Ceratodontidae; genus Neoceratodus; species Neoceratodus forsteri. The sequence goes on from JADMNL010000035.1 coordinate 69,702,001, forward strand.
TGTAGCCATTCTGTCCAGTCGGTTTTCCACCGTAACAAGTTGGGTGCAGAATGTGTCGTTTTTATTATCAATACTTTGCACAGCATGCATTATATCCATTACTGCTCTCTGAAGCGAGTCCAAGGTAGCAGGCTGTGTTTCTCCCTCAGACCTTACCACGTTAGCTGCATATTGCTGTTTCTTTGAGGGCCCACCTCATAGACCAGATACTTTTTTTTATTTTTCTTATTTTTCATCTCCAGATTTCTTAAATCTGCTCCTCTTAGTAAACACCCACCACCAAAGCTAAAAAAGTCCCCAAAAGTCAAACTAATGGATTTAAACACCATAACTTGGGCTAAACATCAGGAGCTCAAAGAATGCACATCTATTTAGCTGGGCTGCTGGACCCAGGCCATGCCCCTCCCATTATTCCAACCTGGCTATACTATGAGGTCTGGTTCTTCATGCCCCCTGTGCCATGGTAGTGCTGACACCAGCTGAAGCCCCACATTGACTGTAGCACCTCATAGCACACACTCCTGGGGGGTTCCCATTTGTGCAGCCATGAGTGCCCAGCTGTAGATCTTCCACAAGGACCCTCCCCACTTTCTCAGACATGACCTCCTACCTGATTCTTGGAGACAGTCTCCTCATAGAACCAGGAAACAGCTTTAGTCTTTAATCACATGCATCTTTTTGCTGCTTCTGGATGAGTTTGCTGCTTGCGTCTACATGACACTGAACTCCCCCAAGCCACACTGCTCAAAATCTACTCCTTGGGAATCGTCCTCAGGCCCAACAGGCCATTACAGCACTCCTTAAGGGCAAACCCCTGGGGAATCTCTGCCCACTGTGGACCCTATACCTCCCCCAGCACCAAGGATGCTGCTCCCTCCTGCGACATTCATAGGGCAAAGGAAAGTGTATGGTTTGGCTCCTTTCCTGGCACTTCACAGCACTACATGTACCATGGGACCACCCCCGCCCGGTCTACTGCAGGAGGCCCAGACCTTATGTGATCCCCGGTTTGTGGGTGGCCAAATGCTCTATTCCCAGGTGGGATCCCACATTGAGAACTGCACACACCTAGCTCTTTTTCTCAGGCCTGCTGCATAGAGAAAAGGCCTTCAAGCCTGCACCCACAGGAGAATGTCAGTACCCTGCATATCCAGTTGTGAAGCTGTCATACATCAGAGCATCCTCCCAGTTAACACCCTAGTAGGGCTCTGCACTGCCTCTTCACACTTTGGCAAAGCTCCTGGGCCATACCACCCTTCGCCATAATAATAATAATAAATACCAATTTTACAGCACTTTCTAGACATTTCAAGGCACTGCACAAAGTCAGGATACCAGAAATAAACAAGTAGTATTTAAAAGCTTGTTGACAGAGGCATTTTAGTTTGCTTTTGAATAGCTCAGAGTCGACATACAAGTCCAGATATCCAGTGATAGTCTATTCCAAAGATGAGGGACCACTAGCCAAAAAGGCTTAATTGCCAAATGTAGCCAGTGTGGTGGTTGGAAAAGTATAGCAATGTGTGTCAGCAACTGAGGGAAAGGGGTGGGTGGGTGACCATCAGGGGGTGATGGTGGTGTCCATGACATATTTTACTAACAATACTGCTGCACTGAAGTGCAAATCAGGGGCAGCCCTGGACATTAGATGTCCAATAAATAGTCGAAGTTGGGGTTTTGGGACTTACGTAGTGCAACCAGGCCTTCTGTTCCGCCACCTCTGAAAAGTGCAGTACACAAAGCCCAAACTTGGTCATCAGCATCAGCGTCTCTCACAGCAGCGAAGTTGCAGGCAGATGAAGGTCTCCAGATGTATGCAGAGGCATTTTGCTTTTACTCCAAACATCCAAATTATGACCACGAGAGACATCTAGGCATGGAATTACCCAAGTGGCATGGCACGATGTAAGTCCCAGGATCAATGGCATGTGGAGCTACCACCTCAGTTTTACATCCACCCCCCAATACAGACACACACACACACACACACACACACACACACACTGCCATTCAGTTGAGTGAATGCCCAATAGGTTAAATTGTGTTAAATCTGTAACTGTCTATACAGATAATGTAAATACAGTTTACTCTTTCTCGCTCTCTCTCTCTCTCTCTCTTTCTTTCTCTCTCTCTTTCTCTCCCCCTCTCCCCCATTATCAGTAGAGAATTTTTTGTAGCCATGTAAGTCCTTGTACCAAAAGATGAACAGAGTGGGTGACTTGATACCTTTTATTGGACCAAAAAGAAATTTTCAGAACACAAGTGTCAAGCCACCCAGAGCCCTTCATCAGGTTCTGTTATCTGTGGTCTCACATCTTTCGTATCTGTTGTCTTCTCTCTCTCTCTCTCTCACTTCCTCCTTTCCCTTCATCTCTGTATCTGTGATCTCTTTTTCCTTTCCTTTGTGAAGTCTATGATTTCTTCCATCTCTTCTCTTCTCTTCTCTTCTCTTCTCTTCTTCTTCTCATCTCATCTCATCTCTTCTCTTCTCTTCTCTTCTCTTCTCTTCTCTTCTCTTCTCTTCTCTTCTCTTCTCATCTCTTCTCTTCTCTTCTCTTCTCTTCTCTTCTCTTCTCTTCTCTCTCTGTCTTTTGCTTTTCAATCTCAGCTATGTGGGCCATTTTACTAAGGCTTCTTAGCAAAGTGGAAAGCAGACTTCCCGGTCTCTTTTCTACCCTTTGCTCTTCTCTTTGATCCAATATTGACTCTATTCTGTTTGCTTAATTTTTTTTTTTGCAAACTCATTTCTAAACTTCTTCACAAATGTAATTTATCTTTGTTTATACTTTTTGCTTTCTGTTTGTTCTGTTTTGCTATTGTTTATCCCCTCGTCTGTCATATAAGCAATAAGACATGACATGTTTTGATTGTTTGGGGTTAATGTAAGCCAAGGTGCATATTGCATAGTGAGACATGAGGCTCTTGTGCTGAATATCTTCAGCACCTGGAAGTGCATTAACCCCAGACAATCAATGACCTTGAGTATCTTATGGCACCTATGAAATGGGTAAACTTACAAAAAGTTAAAACAAGATGAAAAATCCGACTCTAAAATTAAAAGAAGACATTTTCTTGTGTTAAAAGTAACTAGAAAACAATAATCCCTCCCACTTGTCTAACATCTGTCCATACATTCAATAGATAGAATGTATGTTTATTATGAAATAGAAGAATTCAAACTTCTGCAGAATTCCACTGGCAGAATATTCACCACTTCACAGTCAACAGAAGGCCTTACATAAAGTCAAGATTTCAGTTTTATCTGTGGCAGGGCAAGCAGCAGAGATTTCCCTGGCAAGTTTATAAGGATAGGAGAATTGTTTATGGTTACCAAGGAAACACCAGGAATTAAAACTGTGAATAGTACTTCATTTTTACATTTGTTTATGTGTGTAAGGAGGGGACTATGAGAGGAAACTATGTTTAATCATTAATTTAGAGACCAGTTAGGGTCTGCAGAGACAGACTAGGAAGGGACCAACTGCGCAGAATGGGTGGGCCAGGCAATCCTTTTCTGCCAACAGACTCAATGTTTCTGTGTTTAAGAGAGTTTTACTTTTAAGGGTCTTGTCAAAGGTTTTCAGTGAGTAAAAATGGCAAGTGGCACCTCTCTTTGTGATGGCAACCAGGGATTAATGAAATCACTTAGGAATTCTGCATAATTTACAAAAATTCCATATCCCAATACCCAAACCAGTTCCAACGTGTGCATTTCTGGGGATTGATTTAATTTGTTTATTTATTCTGGTTAGTCCATGGGCCATACGACCCATTTACATGGAAGACCAGAGTGCAAACAACAGAGTACAAATTACATCACAATATTAAATTACAATCTGAATATACAAAATTAAAAAAAAACAGTAGTACAATACACATAAAAATAGTGTCATGGGGGAAACATAAAATAATATTACAGTATCTACCTATAGCATTTACATACTTCGTTCTGTTTCAACAGTTTCCTTAAACTGTTTTTAAACCCAAGGATAGACGTTCCCAGACAGTCAATTTGACTCATAATAGAATTAAAAAATGTGGGTAACTTGTGGAATATGGATTAACATACAGTATAGACATTCAGTACTCACCTTTCTTCTGGAAGAACGACCTGGCTTTTGGATGCATGCGTTTTCTGAGGAGTTAACACAACCATTACACAACAGGCGCCATCAGATGTAATTTCCTGAGTCAGAGCAACCATGTTTTCATTTCAGATTTTTATTTCCCATACATCAATGCTCAGATTTAATTGGTTGAAATTTTAAAATTTTAATTTTAATTGGTAACTGGTTGAAACCTGGCTGTCCAAATCAACTCCAGACTCATTTGTCTCCCTCCCAGGCTATACCTTATACCGGGAGGACCGAGTAGGCAAACGAGGGGGTGGCTGTGCAATCTACACCAGGGACACAATACCTGGACATGCACTCCCCACCCCTGCCCTCCTTTGTGAGGCGTCTTCTCATTCAGATTTTTACTCTAAAGTTAAGAACTTCGTTTTAAATCCGGTGTATACGGTAACTTGTTAAATAAACCGATTGTACTTTCTGAACTTCTTCAAAATGGCCTGCTGAATCAAGAGACCAATTACAAATCTCTTGATAGTTTTTAATGCTATGCTCGGTGTAGTTTGCACTTTGTTAGTTCTGCCTTTTGGCTATATGTCATGTGATCATAGCAACAATCTTCATCATAGTATGCGTTAGCTTTCTTCAATTGTCTGTTGGCAGATTCAGAAATGGGCACATGAATTGATCACATGACAACTAACAGGCTTGGATTATGACTTTGGAGAGGCCCTGTATAACAGATTAAAGCAACAGTACTAGTTAGATGCATCTTTTTTTTGTTTAGTATACATTCACACCTCCCAATTAGCACTGCTCTGCCTTTTGTTTTTTTACAGGAATTCCAATTTTCATGTCAAATTCTGCGTTTGAAGATCCTGCGTTGTTTGTTTACTTGCTGCCGCCCCTACAGTAAACATACCTTCTCTTCCAGTTTTGGTGCACAGTCATGATAAGTGGCAACAGTTTGCAAATGTGTAATCTGGTGCTATTATGGGGACCAGCAAATCAGTGAAACTCACCACTTCAGCTGACCCCCATGAGAATGACATTGAGGGAACGAGCATTCACTGTTATTGTTACAGCGGCCAGCCGAGGTGGTGAGCAGTGGTGATTTTCTGGTTGCCATACAATTGCCAGTCTCAGGATTGTTGTGGCAAGTATGGGTTTGATTGGGGTGGTGGCACTGGACAGCACGGAATCACAAAATTGTTGGCATAACAGCAGGGAGGAGAGAGGACAGCAATGAGGCATGGGATGTTACGGTGACTGGTCGAGGTGGTGAGCAGTGAGATTTTGCAAATTTCCATAGCAAAACAATATATGCATACCATCAGGGGGCCAGGAAGGCACTGGCAAGTTTGCAACCATGAGATGGAATTGGGGCGGGGGAGTACTGATGCCAGGGAATGGGAAATATAGCAACACACAAAGGGGAGAAGATCTGATTGCACTTGGAGTGGAGGACCATGACAGGAGGGAGGTATGATATTGGGTATGTGGATGGTTGTGGTGAGCAGATTGAGCTCCAGGAGGGTGAATTGGTGATCGTGGGGGAGCACTGGACACCAGGGAATGGGATGGGGGGCACTGGACACCAGGGAATGGGATGGGAGCACTGGACACCAGGGAATGGGATGGGAGCACTGGACACCAGGGAATGAGATAATATATGAATAGCATGTGGGCCTAACAACATGGAAGGGAGAGGACTGCAACACAGGTTATGAGACCGTAGCAGGCGGCATTCATAAATACAAGCACAACAACATTGGGGAAATGTTAATAAACTTTTATTTAAAACATACCAGCAGCACAGCCAATGATGAAATGGACCCTTTTAGTGAGTTTTACTGTGTGAGTGCAGCTCCATCTACCACTGGGAGATCTCGAACATGCAGCACAGGGCTAAAATGGAAGTGCACAAAAGACGTGCAGGAACATTAAGGGGAGGGCAATTGTAAATACAGCAACAGCCTTATTTTCTGTGCATCCACAGCAATGATATTATTTATTTAAAAAAAATTAAAGCTCTGTTTAAGCTAAAGATTTGCAGACCCTTAAATTGAAACTGAAGTTGCACAATTATAGCCAAAAATTAATTGCAAAAAAAACGTTGTTAATGCATCAGTTAGGGTTGCTGTGACAAAAGTAGGGAAATGTGGTGTTCGGGTTTCCAACTCTAACATCCCACCCCCACCCTGCAGGCAGCCACAGGTGTGGGGTGTGCCTAGTAGTTGTTAGCCCTAACACTGACCCCAATCCATGAGTAAGTAAGCTGAGATGGGTACAGTATATGAGAATGGAGTGAGCGTTAGGGCTGACAACCACTAGGCACACCCTATACCTGTTGCTGCCTGCAGGGTGGGGGTGGGGTGTTAGGGTTGGAAACCCGAACACCACATTTCCCTACTTTCATTGTGGCAACCCTAACTAATGCATTAACAAAGAGTTTTGCAATGAATTTCCTGACTTTTTGAGATAGTTTAGTTGTATACTTATTTTCCTGTGGGTCCTGCACTCCCACCCTCCATAACTGTCTTTTAGCTATGGGAGCACAAGGTTCTTTGGGCCCTAGACTCCCACCCTCCATAACTGTCCTTATCTAGCTGTGGGAGCACAGGACCCTCCGTAATTGTTTCCTTATTTGAGTGTTGGAGCGCATGGCCCCCATCCATCCATAATGTTTGTACCCTGCACTCCCATACCTCCTTTAGAAACATAGACATTGACGGTAGATAAGGACCGCAAGGCCCATGCAGTCTGCCCATTTATTCTACCTCATGAATGTGCCATAGGCCTTTACTCTGTCAGTGGTCTATCTATTCATACTCATCTGTATTGCTCCCCTTATGCCTATCCCATGCCTGTTTGAAGCCCTGCACTGTATTCATATCCACCACTTCCTGAGGTAGGCCTTTCCATGTATCCACTTTGATGAACGTATGTATGTCAGATACACATAACTGTACCATTGCTACATATTTTCACCACAAATTGTCAACATACACTTCTTATGACCCTACTACACAAACAATGTGATTAAAATGTGTCAATCACGACCAAAAGGTAATTTCAACAATGGACCACAAAATCAACTTTCAAGCTGGATTTGCATATGTAACCCCCATCCAGGTATGCCGTTTCTATCTTGACAGCTCTACCTGGTGGGCTGTGTTCGGGGAGGAATATGTCACTTGGCACATTGGCTAGGTTTGGCTACTCTGCAACAGGGGCACCCAGGTAACTCCGGACAAAGGAAGTAATAACTGTAATGTCCAATACCAGAAGTGGGATTCTAAAGTGTGGCTTTTATTCACATCCAACAGAATAAACAAAGCATAGATGGACCCCCACGGGGGGCTACACTCCTGGTAATGCAGATTTATGGAGATCAGAACATATCCTATTCACTTTAGCCCTCAGGCTCTGAAACACACTGGGCACACAGCCCGAACTTGTACGCTGCTCTGGGTTTTCCCTGGCTTGGCTCCCTTGCCAGCCACTTGGACACTTTCCATTTAGCATGGAAACATTTACTGGTGGCTCCCTAAACCACCTATGAGCACTTCTGCTCCACAAGGGAATCTTCCTCATCAATCCCACGTCTGGGTACTTTCCTCAGGCACTGGCCAAGTACCTGAGAGAAAGCAGCAGGTGTCTCAAAGTAAACCCATAGAGGTGAATTTGGTTGCTACTGATGGGGGTCTCCCACCTCTCGCTCCCATAATTCATACCCGGCCATTTCTCTGGACTGTAACACCTCATCCTTTAAAACACTTTGCTATGTAGATTCTCTTTAAATGTATTCACATTCAGTCTACTGTCTTTACATCCCATTTGTGCTGAACTTGAACATACTTAAAAAGTGGCTGTGTCCATTACTCTAGACCCCCCACAGATTTAAGCAGTCCAATCCCCCACATCTTCCAAACTGTACTTGGCTGTCTTTTTCTGACCCCAAAGTAACAGTCACTTTAGTTTCATCTTGATTCAGGTGACAACACATTGGCTCTTTAGCAGAGCGAACTCACCCCTTGGTTGCAGGTGCCCCACAGGCGTTTTCTCCTCAAAGAAATCTCATCCAGAACTTCTGGTGCCTCATCACGTACTTTAAATCAGGCAGCTTCTTTGTCCCTAGCCAGACCAGGATGGCTGCCCCTGGAAGCAGGCTGATTCCTTCCCTCATCCCCACAGGGATGGGGCCCTAAACCACTGAAAGCGGTCTCTACCACTTCAATGTGCTCTTGTTGTATTCCTCTTCAGATGAGAAAACACACCTATACCAAAATAATAGCTCTTTGACAGAGTTTAGAGCTCTGAGGGCCTGCTTACAGCAGAGCTCCTCTACCACAGACTGCAACAGAACTCTACTGAACTCACTTCAAATTCCCCAACGTTCTACTCCAACCTCCAACTGCAACATTCCAGTGTGGCTTATGCAACTGAAAATGGTCTCTCATCGAGTCTGGTGGCCCCTCCTCCAACCTGTGCCCACCCTCTGCTTACTCCACCTCCCCACACCCCCACCCCATACTTACCTCCGAGCATGGCGCAATGATCTCTGGTGGACCAGGAACATGTCTGCACTCTTCAAAGCCGACCGCAAACTGAAGCAATGCCAGTAAGCTGTACAATGGCATAAATAGGGTTTTTTCAACTTTGGTGCATATCTCGGCCATTTTTTGGGAATTATGGCATCAGATTCTCAACATGGGGTTGTTGGGACCCCTCTTCATGAATTCAGTTGCTGGCATGGCATTATTCGGTCCCGAAAGGTGATTTCGCGATCACTGAACGGAATCACCTTTGGGACCGATAAATGAAATGACAGTGTCACTGTTCATGAGGTGGGCTCTCAAAAAGCCTATGTTGCAAATTTGGTAGCACAAATCCCAAAAATTGGCTGTTTTACGAGCGTGTGTTGCACAGTTTCCATGCACGCTCGCAACTTCATGAATTTGTAATATTTTCATTCCACATTTTCAAAATTGGCATCTTGCCACAGCTTCTTATAAACAGTACAGCTGTCATTTTACATATCCCGGCCGAAATGTGTTTTCGCACGTCCGGTGCAATACAGCGTGGTCACTGTGTGAAATCAGTTTTCGAGACAGTTTCAGGAAATGATGGTGACACTGTTCATGAGCCAAGATCCTAAAATGCCTATGTTAAAAATTTGGTGACGAACGTCAATAAAATGACTGTGCTACAAGTGTGCGTTCCCAGTTTCCACGCACCCTTGTAACTTCGCAACTTTGCAATATTTTCATGCCAGATTTTCAACACTGGCAATTCCTCATACCTCCTTATGAACAGTACAGCTGTCATTTTTCACATCCTGCTCAAAATGTGTTTTCACACCGGTGGTGCACAGTGGCGTGGTTGCTGTGGGAAATCAACTTTTGGAACAAATTAACCAAATCGCAGTGCCGCTGTTCATGAGGGGAGGTCCCAAAATGCCTATGTTGCAAATGTGTCTCTGCATGGTGGGGGTGAGGTTGGCATCAGTTCAGTACTTCACTGCCATTCCTATTACGCATCTCTAACTCCTGCACTACCAATGCCAATGCCAGCGAGACAACATTCGGCATTGACAAATGCTTATTATATCTGAAGCACCTTTTGCTTTTCCCTTTTACTAATTAGAAGATTTTCTACCTCACTGCAATAGGTGTGATGTGTGGAATGCAGCTGTTCCTGGAGGTTGGCCGACGTGTCTTGTTTGTGTGCTTACTGTTTAGTTTTTGAAACTGTACACGTACCTGCAAGTCTCATTCCATGAGCAAAATGTGGGTTATACAAATCCTTGTGCAATTCAGGCAGACAAGGTGTGGCCAGCACAGAGATCCCCTTTTGCATAGGTTTGTACATCTGATCTGGTACAGGCTTAGCGTGACAAAGTCCAGACATGTGTTCCATCCTTGCTGAGACTCTTCAGCATACTGCAGTAATAATCCCAGCCAGACACATTAGTCAGAGCTCCCAGGACACGGACACAGCTACAGTAGTTTTATTCCTCTTCTTGTCTCATTGGCATTATGATCTCAAATAGTGAAAGGAACCTGAAAAATACTTCAGAAATTAAACAAGTAATAGCTAGTTAGTTTTGAAAAATAATAATGTTTTCTGTCTGCTAAATGTGGCCCTACTGGCTCTTTAACTCAACTAATTCTCATCATGTATGACCAGTACCAAGAGTCCAACTGGGACAAGACATCTATCTCCCCACCCAACACCACACACACGGACACAGGCACTCACACACACACACGCATGCACACACACACACACACACACCACACACACACACACACACACACACACAATGACACACACACACACACACACACGCAATGACACACACACACACAATGACACACACACGCACCACACACACCACACACACTCACACATACACACACACACATCACACACACACACCACACACACTCACACATACACACACACACACACACACCACACACACACACATGCCATTTTTTAACAAGATTTGTTCATTTTTTTCTAGATAGGTTTTAATCCTCCTGGCAGGTATGGGTGGCTGGCTCAGCTCTGTCCCATCAGCTGCGTCCATCCTGTGTTTCCTCCAGTCTCGGGGGGGGACTTGTATCCCCTGCAGATAGCCCCCAATGGCATATCTGGATTGTCCCCAGAGCCAGAGAGACTGAGCGGGCCATCGGCGTGAGCAGGCAGTGCTTCATGAAGCCCGTCCTCTGTTTTCCTCCTTGTTTTTTTTCCCTCCCCCTGGACTGCACAGACATACAATGAGCCTGACGTGCAAGTTCCACCTCTGTGGAGATGCCCCTGTTGCTCTGGATGTGCAGTCCTCCCACTTACCGGGCCTCACACATTCTACCATTTGGATTCCTCCAGATAGCAGTCAAGGGGTGAGGCATGGGATCCCCCCCTCCCCGAGGGAGGACAGCAGTCCTGTGGACGTTCAATCCTCCCTCGGTCAACCCTCAAGCGACCCAAGTCTGTTCCGATACCCAGGTTGCTGGCATGGGACGAGGTAAGGTGCTTGTGGTGCCTCAGCCCTCTGTACCACCAAGCCGGCCTAAGCTATGTTTATTTGATCTCAAATATAAACATATGAATTAGTCATCAGAGGAAGGCTTCACATTCTGTTGAGTCTGCTTGTATTGCAGTGCCTCTGATCTAGATATTACAGTGGGCCTCGTCACCCCCCTCCCTGTCAACCCTGACCCCCCCTTCACCCTGTCTCTCTCTCTCTCTCTCTCCTCTTGACACCCCCACTTTCTTTTTTTTTTTTTAGTATTATTTGTCTCCTTTCCGGGATTCCCAATCAGCCCAACTGCCCCCGCAGCCCTCACCAACACCGAATTACCAGAGCTACCTATGCCCGGGCTGAGCAGTGCTCAAGTATGGGTAGGGCTTCATCCTGCTGCCAGGAATTCTTTTCCTCCATTTTCTCCCAGTTACCCAGGACCACAGGAGTAGAGACGATGCATGCAGTGGTGGCGCGAGCAGGCACTATGGCTCTGCACAGCCCCTTCCGCCCACCCAATGGCCTAACACCTGTGCACCCTCTGGCTGTTTTACACCCTGGCTTCCACCAGGAAGCAGACATGAGCCAAGGGATGCACCTGATCCTCCCCAGAGAGGACAGCTGCCTTTTGGCTGCTCCTTCTAGCTCTGTCCCCACCCACCTCCACTGGACTCCGATGGCTCGAGCTTGTTCCCGAACTCAGGTTGCCAGCATGGTGCAAGGTAAGGTGCCCAGTGCCTCAGCCCTCTGCGCCACCAGGCCGGCCCCCCCACCTTCTTTTGATTGACTACATAAGATGGGAGTTCATTCCACCCCAACACTATCCTCTTTATTAAAAGTGTCTCCTGACCTCCTTTTTGAATCTTTCCCCCACAAGCTTAAAACAGTGCCTCCTTGTGGTCTTATCACTGAAACAGAAAAGTCCCCAGAAATCCACCTTGTCTATACCTTTCAGGTACTTTAAAGTTTCAGTTATGTTCCTTCTTTCCTCCTCTCCTCGAGTGAATACACGTTGAGTTCTCTCAACCTGCCATCATATCCCCTGCTGTCCCTGAGCCCTCTTTGTTGTCCTTCTCTAAACTGCCCCAAGCTCGTTGGTATCCTTTTTCAGGTGGGGGCTCCAGTATTGCATGCCATATTTCAGGTGCGGTCTCACCAAGGATTTGTACAGCAGCAGTATAACCTCCTCCCATCTGCTCATGAACCCTCTGGCAGTGCAGCCTAGCATTCTGTTTGCCTTGACTGCTGCCTTCTTATGCTGTGTAGCCTGTAAGGTTGCTGGTAATGGCTATCCTTAAGCCCTTTTACTCCTCTGAGTCAATAACCTTGACCTCCTCTAGACTGTACTTGGGCCTTTGATTCTTCCTTCCTATGTGTATGAGCTTAAACTTCTTCGCATTGAACCCCAGCTGTCAGATACCTGACTATCTCTGCAGCCTCGCCAGGTCCTTTGGGTCCTGAGCCCCTTCATCTGAGTCCACCTTCCCATAAAGCTTGGTGTCATCAACAAAGAGGCATATTTTGTCTTTAATGCCATTCCTAATGACATTAACACATTAAACAGCACTGGGCCAAGCACTGACTCCTACGAGACACTGGATGCAACTTACCTTGTGTCAGAGTTCCCCACCCACCACCAGCCTCTGTAACTCTACCTTGAGGCCAATTTGTCACCTACCTGGTTAATTTGTTCCCTGCCTCAGGTTCTCCAATGTCCTGATCAACCTCTTTTGTGTGGCAACATAAGCGGAAGGTTCTTGCTGAAATCCAAATGTAGAATGTCAGCTGTTTGACCCGTGCCCACCATTGTCCACCATCCTTGTTTCCCAGTCAAAGAAATGGACCAGGTTAGTTTGACAGGACCTCCCTGATGTAAATCCTAATCAATTTACCATCTTCATAGAGCATGATGCATATTTATTCCACCAGGAGTGGTTCCAGTTGCATTCATTGAGTACCAAAGCTGCTCAGCTTCACTTCTTGGTTCTCTCGTCCAGTGAACACTGGTGAAACCAGTGAGTGTTGCACAGATAGTATCCTAGAAACTAGAATACTAACAGATACCTCCCATTTGGCCAGATAGTTGCTGTAGTAGGATAGCAGTGCTATCGGACCATGGATCCTACAAATGTTGTGGATCCTGTGGATCCTGGCAGCAGATCCATCTTGAATCCTAATTATCTGACCTAGGATCCCTGGATCTAACCTAGGATCCCTGGATCTAACCTAGGATCCCTGAATTTAACCTATGATCCCTGGATCTTGACTAGGATCCATCATTATCTGACCCCGGATCCTAACTATCTGACCTAGGATCCCTGGATCCTAACTAGGATCCATCACTATCTGACTCCGGATCCTAACTATCTGACCTAGGATCCCTGGATCTGACCTAGGATCCACCACTGCCTGACCCTGGATCCTACCTATCTGACCTAGGATTTCTGTATCTGGCCTAGGATTCCTGGATCCTAACTAGGATCCATCGCTATCTGACCTTGGATCCTACAACTGACTTTGGTAGGATTTCTGGTAAGATCCTAGGTAGGATACCAGCACTATCTGTCAGATTGTAGTAGGATCCACAAAAACATTATCTGAGCAACACTACCACTCTTTTAAATGTAAGGCTGTTCTGCCAGGCGGTACTGTTTATACAATAATATTTAACTTCTACATTTACACATGATGTAACTTTGAACTCATCTGTTTTATTAGCATTTGAAATAAGCCTCAGGCCGATGATGAGATTTGAATTAATTTCCATTAAATGAAAATGAAAGCCTCTGGATGCTAGAAATGTGTCAGTTTAAGAAAAACAAGCCAGCAGATGATTTTATCCTCAGATACAGCACCCATAACCTTCATCGACTGGCAGAGGTAATGTATATGTTAAACCTATATAGTGTTTTGAAATGACAATATGGTACAATGTCGCTCAGTACTAAAATGAGATTGGATGCCATCTTGTTGGTTAACATAGCTCTCTCTCTCTCTCTCTCTGTTTTTCTTGCTCACTCTCTCGCTCCTTCCCTCTCTCTTTATACCTCTCTATCTCCTCCCTCTCTCTCTCTCTCTCTCTCTTCCTCCTTCTCTCTCCCCTTTCTCTCTGTCTGTGTCTCTCTCTCCTCCTTCTGTCTCTCTCGCTGTGTGTGTGTGTGTGTGTGTGTGTGTGTGTGTGTGTGTCGCTTCTCCCAAAGTTCATTTCAATTCAGTTCAATTCAGTCAATGGCTTTATTAGCATGACTATAATACAAGTATTGCTAAAGCTTTTACAGACTAACAACATTAATACATACTGTACAAGAATTGTATGTTACGTAGTATTTAATTCATATATCAAATCTGATGTTAGTATGCAAACAGACTACTGTTAGTGGTAGGGTGTTGCTTCAGAATGTCTGATTTTTTTTTTGTTTTGTAAATTCTGTTTATTCACTTTGTGACCAGCAGGGATTTACCCCATATCTACACATTTGGAGTACCCGACCCGGCATCCCCCTATACTGCCTGCATGGGGAGGCACATGGCTTACCCCCCAACTGCGAGGCTCCTCCCAGGACAAGGGGGAGAGTATAAGATCTTCCTGTATTCCCCCATTGAGCCTAGGCCAGGCACATTCTGGCAGGGCAACAAGGGGCCCCTAGCATCATGTTTCTCGACCCTAAAGGGCTGTTTTTCTTGTTGTTGCAAACCCTAGTGGGGTGCATGTCTGGCATGCTACCACTTCCAATGTGCAGATGTCCACTGCTCCACCAGTCCCAACCTTAGCGCTGCTCCCTGGCACATCTACACCTAGCCATCACTGGTCCCTGGCACTTGTACACCTAGCCATCGGTAGGGAGTGGAATGCTGATGGACTCCAGATCCCTCCCTCCCCAAAAGAGAGCAGTCCCTTGGATGTTCATCCCCACCCCGGCTGACCCTTTGACTCACCGAGTTTGTTCCTGAACCTGGGTCATCAGCGCTGCAAGGGGTAGTGCTACCACTGCACTAGAGGGCTAGCCCAGAATGTCTGATATTGTGACAATTTATTATATGTTGTACTCCTTATTGTTTCCATATTTTCCATAACAGTAACACAGCTACTGTGGTACAACAGCATTAGAACATAGCTACAGTGGTACACTACTGTGGTACAGCAGCATTAGAACATAGCTACAGTGGTACACTACTGTAGTACAGCAACATTAGAACACAGCTACAGTGGTACACTACTGTGGTACGACAGCATTAGAACATAGCTACATTGGTACACTACTGTGGTACGACAGCATTAGAACATAGCTACAGTGGAACACTACTGTGGTACGACAGCATTAGAACATAACTACAGTGGTACACTACTGTGGTACGACAGCATTAGAACATAGCTACATTGGTACACTACTGTGGTATGACAGCATTAGAACATAGCTACAGTGGAACACTGCTGTGGTACGACAGCATTAGAACATAGCTACAGTGTACACTACTGTGGTACGACAGCATTAGAACATAGCTACAGTGGCATACTACTGTGGCAATGCATAGCATTAGAACATAGCTACATTGGTACACTACTGTGGTACAACAGCATTAGAACATAGCTACAGTGGTACACTACTGTGGTACGACAGCATTAGAACATAGCTACATTGGTACACTACTGTGTACAACAGCATTAGAACATAGCTACAGTGGTACACTACTGTGGTACAACAGCATTAGAACATAGCTACATTGGTACACTACTGTGGTACAACAGCATTAGAACATAGCTACAGTGGTACACTACTGTGGTACAACAGTATGTGGAAGTGTTTGGATTTTAATACACAACACCCTGAACCATACACTACAACAACATAGCCATTTAAAGGAAAACTACACCCAAAACTTGAAAAAATATATGCTGTGCAGAGTGTTTTTATTTGTATGTGAAGTTCTAGTGTTTCCTTCCCTTTGACTGGTATTAGGAGTTTTTCCTAAATTAGCCTGCTAGCTTTAGGGTAGTTTTACGACCCCTGGAGATCACCATATCAAATAGCTTTATTGCATTTCTTTGTCCTACAATGCACCTTGTTTCATGTAATGGTGATGTAGCAGAGCCCATAAATCCAGCAGAAAGCACTGCATTACATTCAGTTCACAACAATAGAGATGGCTATATTTTAAAATCTGTAGAATTCAGCTTGGTGACCACCCTCATCCTAAAGGTTTTACTGTCCTGAAAAACTTTGCTGCTGGTAATTTTTGTGCAGTTTGTAAAGCTTCCAAGATATTTAGTTTGTTTGGCATGTGTGTGGTGAATGTTGGGTCTCTCTTACATCACAGTCACATGAGACAAGATGCACTGTGGGAACAAGAAATACAATTACGCTATCAGGTATGAAGATTCCTAGGGGTCGTAAAACTAGCATAAAGCTAGCAGGCTAATTTGGGAAAAACTCCTAAAACCAGTCAGAGGGAAGGAAACACTAGAACTTCACATACAGATTAAAACACTCTGCACAACATATATTTTTTCAAGTTTTGGGTGTATTTTTCCTTTAAAGAGACAGTAGCACCAAAACTAGCAGGCAGAAAGGTTAGGCAATTTTAAAAAGTAGTCCCAGATTACTTTTATTTCTGCAGTGTTTTTCTTTTTTTCGAGCTCGTTATATGACTTTCTACCTAATAATATTGGATGGGATGTGAAAAGCAGTTCTTTAAATTAAAACGTTTATAAAATACTCAGATTGTGGTGAACTAGAAAATGTTACCAACAAATAAAAACTGGAGGATGCTGGGATCTTTTACAGTGAAAAAAAGTAGGGTAATCTTTTGCAAATTTCACTGTGCTACTTTTTTAAGGGATTTATCCAGAGTCACAGTGCACAAATGGTATTTGTGGGACTCAAACCAAAGTCTGCTGGGTTTTTAGGCTTATGGGTCAGTGCTCTAACCTCTAGGCTGTACTGCCTCCCAACCAATGCCTCTCAACTGCATGATCATGTCAGGCTTAGTAAAATGTTGCTTCTTTTCTTTACATTCAGATAAGCAAACTCACGAGTGGAAATGGACAAATGGAGCGCCACGTTCTTTATGTTTGCAGGTAATTTATGGCGTTTCAACTAATGGCGAAAGGCAGTTTGTTAGAGAAAGGTATTACTCAATGGGCCTTTAGCAGTCTGAGATCACACAGAGGGTATCTTAAGGGTTACTGTATTGGTTCTCCTGGTGGGTCAGAAATGCCAGTGGGTTGATTGCGTCATAGTAGTAGTAATACAGTACATATAAAATCAGTAACACCAGACGGGAAAGAACAGGTTGATTCAGACATCTAGTCCCTTGTGACATCATGGATCATGACAGTGAAGATCAAGTGCTCCCCTGATGTCATAGTAGCCATGGGGTGTCTGATTCTGTCTGCTCTTCTCAGCAACTCACGGGATGTGTGTGTGTGTTGGGGGGGCGGTGAAACCCAAACTGTTGTAAACGCCTTTTTATAAGTCTGGCTCTGGGATCTGAAATTTTTATTGCATGGGAAGGGAACCTTTGTCAGCATTGCTAGGCAATTCTTGTGGGGGGCAGGAAGATATAGGATGTTGGTTAACTAGGATCTGCAGCTTATCCTGTAGGTAGGGAAATGGGCAGACTAGATGGGCCTAGCGGTCCTTATCTGCCGTCAAAGTCTATGTTTCTATGCTAAGGTGAAGGGTAATCCTGAATGCTGATTTTTTTTGTATGAAGGCCTGCTTTTGAGAATGAGGTAGGAAATATTTATAAAAATGATCAATTGATGATGTCATAATTAACTTATTAGTGTGTCGCTGTCACAATTAATTGTTGCATATAATGAAATATTTTGTGCAGCTATACTTAGGGTTGCAAATGCATTTCTAAGTTAGATTCCTATTTTTGCACCTTAATAACACAGCCATTTTTGTTTTACAGAAAACCTGAAATTTGGCATGCACTTTCTGGGGCCTACTATTTCTGGATCCTAACATTTTGGTATTGATTGGTCCAGCAATATAAAGTTCTGGAAGGGTAAAAATACATACATATTTGCCTGCCCAGTAGCACTGAGGGTTGAGGTGCTGGACGCCACACCTCTCACCATGCTGGTGACCCAGGTTTGGGAGTGGACTCGGGCCACCGGGGGTCGGCAGGGGAGGAGGATGATGGAGTGTCCCATGATGGCTATCCTGCCCCTTGGGGTGGGCAAGGGGTTTGTATTGATCTGTAGCGGTACCTGATGGAAGTCAAGGGCACTACAAGTTGCGGCGCACAGGAGAGGGTTGGAGCATGGTAGACATTGGCACATAGTGCACTGACGTAACTGCACATCTGACTCCAGGGATGAAAATCCAGGTGGAAAATCACAGTACAGTTGTGGTGGCTGATTACCATGCTCCGTGCCACTGGGACCTAGAGAGGTGTGCCCCCCCCAGGAATTGGCTAGCCTGCGTGGAGGAGAGCGAATGGCAGACCAGACTTAGCTCTGGGGGTGCAAGTGCTAGTGGCTGGATGACCTGCCAAGCCCGCTCTGCAGAAGGAAGAGGTAAAAAGAAGTAATAAAACAAAAAAAATACATAAATATTGCCAAATTAAGACCATTTTTGCTCGCCTACAGCTCAAAAAAACAGTGGCAGCTGAAACATAAAATGTTTAGTTTTGTTAGAATTTGACACAAAAACTACCTTTGATTGTGTCTTTGGAAAATGTTTTGTTTTTAAATAATTAACATTTAAAAATGCCACTGTCAGGTATGCAAAGAAACTGTTTTTACAATTACATTGGATTTACCGAGTAAACACACACACACACACACACACACACACACATACACACACACACACATACACACACATATCTAGAGAGACAGAGAGAAAGAGAATGCATGGTTGGGCCCTCATCTATGTAATAGCAGCCACTAGGCATATTATGATGTCAAATAGCTAAATACACTGCCTTAATGTGTTATTAACACCTTAATAACACATTATTACCCAACACACTGCAAACCACTCCAATAACGCATGTAACAAGCCTCTTTATAACACATGTAACAAGTCCATATAACAAGTCCCTTCATAATACTTGTAACAGACACCTTAGCCCCCATGCTACCTGCAGAAACTTACCCTACTGAAGCAGTATCTCAAACATCCTGAAAGAATTCTGGACTGAGGTGGGTAAAATATGCAAATGCTGCTTTTCCAATATAGTACCTCTTTCCCCAGAAATATATATTCTAGGGATATCCCCACCTACTCTTATGCTCACGTACGAACACATGTTATGGCTGTCAGTGGCCTTTGTATGTGCCAAACGTTTAATACTAAAATATTGGAAAAACCCCAAGGTACCCTCACTACTAGAATGGTTAGATATGATGAGTTATACTGCCAACAATGAAAGAATCTCTTATTTGCTCTCCGACAGGCTAGACACATTTTTAAACATATGGGGGCCTTTTTTACAGAAGATGAATTCTCCAGGAACTGATTTAGATATGCAGGTTTAGTATAATAGAACTTGCAATAATACAACGTTATGTGGCTTCTGTATTAACAGGTCAATGCTCTTAAGTACCCAAGTGTCTCATTGTTAGAATGTGTTGACTTGGTTATAGGTCCAATTTCTTTTTATAAGGCATTAATGAATTACTTAATTATTTTCTATAATATATTAAATGGTATTTATTGTGTTTATGTTTTGAAACTTTTGTGATGAGCTGTCTACACTGTTGCTTGTTGCTATTTTTTGTAATTCTATGTATACTGTTCTACATTTCCTTTTAAAAATGAAAATAAAAATTATTATGGTAAAAAAAAAATCCTGTTCCAAGGCTCTCCGTGCTGCTGCCATTCTAAATAGTCCTGGCAGGTCCCGTGAGGCTCTTACTGTACCCCATTAGTAAACACCACACCGGCCACTGAAGAGCTGCTCCCAGTTCACTCCCAACTGGAAAACATGCCGTGTGCTCTTCCTGACGGCATCGACTGCACACCGCTACCATGACTGCCACACATACCACTCCTGTCATCAATCCAGTAAGACTGCAGGAGCACTGCCTCCTTGTAAAGGAGACCCCTGTACTATGGAAACAGTAAAGGGACAAAACAGGCTGTCCCTTCACAAATGTACTACACTAAGAGAAAATACTACCACTACACTATGAAAAAGCTGCACTCTACAGAAAAACATTGGACATAGCAAACAGTGTTGAGCCTAATATATTATGTAAAACAAACCTAGAAAAGGCCTGTGTACTCAGGAAATAATACCATCTCAGGGGCTAATGAGCTTCATAAAGGTCACTTGCCCATTAGGCTCATAACATTATGAGCTCATTAGCCCCGTCAATGGCATGATTTCCTTCTACACAACTTTTTCCTAGCATTTATTCTCTCTCTCTCTCTTTATATAATACATATAGCATGGGCCAAATAAAAATATGCCTAGTATTTTACAAGTGTTCTGTGACCCCATGGCATCACGAGTGGTGTAGCCACGAGTGACGTTACCGGTGTCACAGATAAAATATCAGGCATGTTTATTAGGCCCATGCCATTTTTGACTGATGCACTGGGATGGGTTTGTGTGATAAAACTGTTGGATGTGCTGTTGTCTCAACTAAGCAGCAGTTAGCATTCTATAAATAGAACAGTCAAGTCGCAGAATGAAGTTACGTCAGTCTTCTAGACAAAAGGAGCTACTGTACAGTGAGCATATGTACTTCTTCATCTACCTAGAGTCAGAATGTCATGACATTCTCACTGTAGGGGTCTGACAAGCAAAAATAGCCATGATATTTGCAACTTTTTATCTGCACTGCCATTGCATGGGTGTGTAAGTGTGTGTGTGTGTGTGTGTGTGTGTGTGTGTGTACGTGTGTGTGTGTGTGTGTGCAAGGAAAAGAGTAAGATATGAGAGAGGCTGGGTTATAACTTTTAAACATTTTAAGTGATCGATAACCTGAACCTTTAATCGAAGGGAAGTCTATCACCATGAGGGACATTGACAGGGTATAACCCACCTTCTCAAGTGTCTTATTCCCATTATAGAGTTTTATTGCTGACAAAATTATTTCAAGTGTAGTTGTAAGTTTATTTTTTTCAGTCAGGTCTGGATGGGACTACAAGTGCTAGTGCGGCTTTGGACGATTTGCATTAGGTGATGTATTTTATATTTGACGTATTTGATGTTTATACATGAACTGTTGGCCTGGGCTGGCGAAGACAGATGATATAACATCCTGCATTCTTTTTTTTTTTTCATTTACATTTTTTTCTCCTTCCTGGAGCCATCCGCCGCCTTATCCATCTGCCCGGTCACGGGCCGCCGGCTTCTGCTTCCACATCGGCCGCTGCCCCCTGATACCCCGTGGCTTACCCCCCACGGTGGGGCCCGCGACACACGGCCCCTATATATGCCGCGGGCACTGTAGGGACCCAGCTGGAAGCACATTGAAGCCGCAGCGAGCTTCATCCGTGACGGCGGGCGGCTCCTCCTTATTTTCCGGTTTTCTCCCCTGGGAGGCGGGGTCGTGCAATGACGCCAGCGTCCGCCCCACCTCCAATCACACTGAGTGTCGGCTGCGTGGAACTCCTGGTCTCCACCAGGGGTCCCCACCACGCCGAACACTACCCACACCCTCCCCCCGGAGTAGGAGAGCTGCCCATAGGACGCTCAATCCTACTCCTGGCCGGCCCTCCGACTTCCGGGTCCGCTCGAACTCCGGTCGCCGCGCGTAGTGAAATCCAACTGGCCGACGGGCCGGCCTCATCCTGCATTCTTGAAAATTTGTGTGTCCGTGAAGCAGGCCATGTATAGTTTACTGAGACACAGGAGAGTTACAGTAGGTATGTATTTCAGTCCCTGTCACTGCAGTTTGTTTGCTGTGTATTCTGTTGAGGTTTAGGTTCTTTGTGGGGATGGCAGAACCAAACAAAGATCGGCTGATGACAATCACGTTTGCTTGCTGGTATTTGCTGTGTAAAGTCAGACCATGGTGGGGAGTTGTTTGGCAACATGGGGTGAGCAGATCCAGTTTGTTTGGTGAGAGATGACAGACAGTGCGGGGGGGGGGGCAGAGATAACAGCAAGTGCTGCTAAACTGCTGCAGCAGACAGCTGTGCGGTAAAAAAAAACCACAACAGATGTTCCTTGTAGGAACCTTCAAGGTAGTACACAGGAAGTGTCACCAGTGAATGCAGATGACAGCTGCCTGGTACAAAAAGCGCAGCAAATGTTCCTAGTAGAAACCTTCAGGACAGTACACAGAAAGTGTTGCCAAGTGGCTGCAGGTGACAACTGTGTGGTACAAAAAGCACAACAAATGTTCTTAGACCTTCAAGCAGTACACAGTAAGTGTCGACACGTGGCTGCAGGTGACAGATGTGCAGTACAAAAAGCACAAAAAGTGTAGAAACCATCAAGCAGTACACATGAAGCAGGTCTTCAAAATTCCACCTATGATCTACCCCCCCCCAGCACCACACAAAATCCATATAACAGCCCTCCTATGCTGCAGTACTGCTGTGGTCGCCCCCAGTACCCACAACCCACACCGGGTGAAAGCAAAAAAACTACACTGGGTACTCATACTCAGAAAATTGCTACTTCTGCTATTATTAATCTCTGGAGATGTCCACCCGAACTGGACCACCTCGTCCCAGTCCTCACCTGAGGATGGGTCACCTTAAAATAGAATCACTAAACATTCAGTGCCTCCTCAACAAACTACCACAGTTCCAGGCCTGGGTTGAGTTACTTCAACCTGATGCAATAGCTCTCACCAAAACCTGGCTATCACCTAAGACCAGTGATGCCTCAATTGCACTGGATGGCTTCACAGTGTTCCAACAGGACAGATTGTCCAAGCAGGTGGAGGATGCTTAGTTTATCTAAAAAATGCGATTAAAGCTCAGCTTCTGCCTAGTAGTTTTCAATCCAAAGAGGCACAAACCCTCAGCTGCAAACTCACCCTGGGTAAGCAACACAAAGTGTTACTACTATCCGTTGCATACATTCCCCCTGGGACTCTTAAAGCTGGCCTCCAACAGGTAATAAGTAGCCTGGGACAGCTCAAAAACAATGGGGAGCATATTACTGATGGTGATTTTAACACCAACTGGCTGGCCAACGACTCCCAAGCAGTTCAAGACCAGGTGTCCAGGCTCTACCTCACACAACTAGTCTCAACAGTCACCAGATTTAATTACAAAA
Source organism: Neoceratodus forsteri (assembly GCA_016271365.2). Taxonomy (NCBI): domain Eukaryota; kingdom Metazoa; phylum Chordata; order Ceratodontiformes; family Ceratodontidae; genus Neoceratodus; species Neoceratodus forsteri. The sequence goes on from JADMNL010000035.1 coordinate 69,725,305, forward strand.
CTGGCACAAGCATGCTAATCGACTGGCTACTGGCAAGCTGCCCAGAACACATTTCTGGGGTCACTGTCCTTTCTGACACCCTCAGTGATCATTCTCCAGTAATGTGCACATGGTCGAATAAGGCCAAAAGTAGTGCTCCCCAGGTCTCACGTAACTGCTTCCTGAAAACTTTGCTACTTGACTCCTTCAGGCAATACCTGAAGCTAGTAGACTGGACGTCTCTTGACAGAGCCGAGGACAGGAATCAAGCCCTCAACTTCTTCCTCACAATATTTACTAAGGCCTGTGATATCTTTGCCCCATATAACACCCAAAAAACTTATGGGGGCACCAACCCCTGGCTCACAGGCTGAGCTTATACAGGAAAGGGATAACCTGTGGCATAGGGCCAAAACCTCTTGCAGTGAAGCAGATCTCTAAGTATAAGACTGCAAGAACAACTGTACCAAGCTCATCCATCAAGCTAAGGCAGCCTGCTACCATGACCTACTAAAAAGGAGCTGGGGGGGCGAGGTAAGGAGTTCTGGGACTCGATTACATCACTCACTGGCAAACCCCCTAAAGCCCAGCAGGGCCTAATATTCACTGCAGCCGGGACACTACAGGAGCCAATTGACACTGCAAATGCATTCAATCGGGACTTCACTGATCTAAGCACTATACTTGCCAGCAACTACCTGACCCCCCCCATCCCCAACTCGCAATAACAACTCCCCACAATCATGGGACGCCCCTTTCTACTTTAAGCAGCTGACTAGACACAACACCATCAAGTATGTAAAGCTTGTCCTAGGGAACACAAGAATGGGGAGTGACCTTGCAGACATGAAAATGGTGTCACTTACTGTTAATGAACTGGCTGAACCACTAACCAAAGTTTTTAATGCCTCATTTAGGTCAGGAGTGTTCCCTGACAAATGGAAGAAGGCACTTGTCATCCCAGTCCCCAAAACAGGTGATGCTACCAATTTAACTAACTACAGGCCCATCTCCACTCTCCCTCCCCTGTCTAAAGCGCTTGAATGAATTGTCTCTGACCAGCTCTGAGTACCTTATGAAGCACAACCTACTATGTGCTCAACAACATGAATTCTGGAAAAAACATTCCACCATCACTGGCTTGGTTGACTTCACCACCAAAATTTATGATGCCTTTGATGATGGTCTCACACTGGGGGTTATCTTTATTGACCTCACTCAGGCATTTGACACTGTCAGCCATCAAATCCTCCTTCAAAACCTGAGCTCTTTAGGCCTATCCATGGACACGGTCACCCGGTTCAAAAGCTACCTCTCCTGTAGGACGCAATGCATCAAAATCAATGGCATACTATCTGAACCCATGAAGGTGACCTTTGGAGTTCCCCAAGGCTCTATTTTGGGCCTGCTCCTTTTTAACCTCTTCATTAACCCTCTGCCTGCAGTCTGCCAAGCCCATATCGTGCTTTATGCGGATGATACAGTCATCTCCGTAAGTGGAAAATACGTACCAGCCATCACCGATGCACTTGTAGCTAACTTCCACAAGCTGGAGGCATGGTTCTCAGCCAGTAAACTACTGTTCACTATAAGAAAACTAAAGGCATGCTTTTTTCACTTCTGCAGAACAGGAAAATGTTCGGGAAACTCCTGAAAGAGTCACGATGGGTACACTTTGGAACAGGATGACACCAGGGATTCACCTAGATAAAGCTCTCTCCTACTCTACTCATGTAGACCATGTTATCAAAACAGCCAATGCAAAACTAGGTGTTCTGTGCCAACACCGCCACTACATGTCCCCAGAGACCCTAAAACTTGTTACCTCCTGCTCAGTACTGTCTACTATTGACTACGGCCTGATAATCTACAGTTCAGGCACCAACACTGCTCTAAAAAGGGTAAAAACCCTTCTAAATAAAGCGTGCAGTCTGGCCCCGGGTGCAGATCACTGGACACACACGTAACCTGTATGAAGCAATGGGATGGCTAGCCCTTCACCTTAGGGCCCAATTCCAGGCCTGCCTACTGACTAAGAAAGCCTTACTCGGGCTAACTCCTGTATCCACCTCACGTCTCTTCAAAATAGACCTGCCAACTATGAATGCGTGGAAGGCTTCCAGGTGTGGGCTCATGGTACCCTTCAAGCGTACCTCAATTGCCCAAAGGTCCCTATCTTTTCAAAGACCCAAATGGACAAATGACCTTCCACCTGAGCTCTTTGAATGCAATAAGATCAGTCAATTCAAAGCTAGACTTTGGTCGCACCTAGCTCTCAATTGGATTTGTGAGCACCCTTGCTTAACCTGACCACACGACATACTTTAGAATTGCCTTGAATGCCCAAACAATCTTCTTATGAAGGATTTACTTAAGTTAACTCCTCTACCTCAATTTACTCCACCCCCTTTTCCTCAGCCCCTCCTTTACTACCCCTTCCTACTTCCTCACCCTGTCCTGCCCCCGTAACAGTCCCTCCTCTACCCGCCCTCCTCACCCTATGCTCGCCCATCATCCTTGTCTCCTCCTCCCCCTCCCCCCTTCTTCCACCCACCCATACCCCACACTACTTCCTTCCCCTCCTTTATTTTCCCTTGGCAATGACACCCCTTCTTCTGCCTCTCCTCCGTCAGCCACCCCTCCCTATACCCTTATCCTCCTATCTTTCCTTTTCTTCCCCGGACTAAGCCTCCTCAGGCTGCCTCTCTTGCACATCCAGAACAAAGCCTATCTTTGGCTGTTTACTCTACCCTACCCCTCATCTTGACATCCCTGGCTTGCAGCCTGTCAGAGCACCTAGCCCTGAGCTGCCTGTTTCTACATACATCCTATATTTGTTTTCCTTCCCTCTTGTTAAAATGACGATGTACTCTACTAGTGACTTTCTAGCAGATGGTGATAATGGAGCAACTAACTTATACCAAGGTATTATACTTCATTCAAATAACCTGATCAATCTCAAACCTATGAAATCCTGCTGTATGTAAATGTTACTCCTGTACACCTCAATGTTTATATTTTTGTAACCATGTACTCAATTGTTGTCTAGTTTTTTTGTACTGTACTATGCCTGACATGGAACCTTTGTAAATGAGCCTTGGCTCAAATGTCATTAATCCCAAACTGAAATAAATAAAATGAGTGTCACCGAGTGGCTGCAGGTGAAAGCTGTGCAGTAGAAAAAGCACAACAAATGTTCCTTGTAGGAACCTTCAAGGCAGTACACAGTAAGTGTTACTAAGCGGCTGCGGGTGACAGCTGTGCAGTAGAAAAATCACAGCAAATGCTCCTCATAGGAACCTTCAAGGCAGTACACAGGAAGTGTTACTAAGTGGATGCGGGTGACAGCTGTGCGGTAGAAAAAGCACAGCAAACATTCCTCATAGGAACCTTTAAGGCAGTGCAGAGGAAGTGCGCTACGTAACTGCAGGTGACAGCTGAGTGGCACAAAAAGCACAACAAATGTTCCTAGTAGAAACCTTCAAGGCAGTAAACATTTTCACATCAGCTTTTGCTGTGTGTGTGTGTCTGTGTGTAGGAAGGACTGTATGTATTGGGGGGAGGTGAGGGCAATAACCCTGACTAAGCATGACACCCTGGGGAAGATAGGGTAAAACATGGCAGACTGGATGGACCATTGGTTCTTTTTGCCAACATTGTCCGTGTGTGTATGTTTTTAAGTTTACACTTTCCGGCACTGTGATTGACTAAGCATGTGAAAGTGTCCAGAAACAGAAGGCAGAGAGTGGGTAGTATTTGGGAAGAGATTACTAAGCCTAAGCCTATGATGGGTGGGGAGAGACAAGCCCCCAAAAGCCCTATCACACAGAGATAGCAATATATTCACTTATGCCTATGGCAAGCAAACAAAAAATGGTTGAGGGTATAAAAGATATGGATAAGCCATGAAATGTTCTGACACTTTTCTGAGCCTTACTTGACTTTCAGGACTTTTTAGTTTAAAGTACAAAGACTGTTTTAAACATCACTGTCAACCCTTAAGCTGTTGTCAGAGAAAGGAAAGGTATCTGAAAACAACTTGAAGTGTTACTACACGAACTCCAGTATTCATTTGGGTCTTTCTGCCAACATTGGCACCATCCTTCGTACTGGATAAGGACCCGTGGAACACAGCGGGAGGATATCACACTCCAAAATCAGTGTTTTAAAAATTATAAGAATTTCATCAGAACCCCCAAAAAGGTTCTAATGTTTCTTTTACAGATAATTGCATAGGTTCTGAGTGGTTCTGAACTTATGTAAATCAGTTCTTCCATCCCCGGTTTTGTGTGGTGGAAACTGTAGTTGGATGTGAATATGAAGCTAAATCCAATCCAGGACTGGCTTCCACATGTTCTGTTGGTCCATGTGTGTTAGGTGTATGTGAATGTTAGGTGTTTATCAGAGCAGAATGGGGTGCGTGTGTTTTCAAGTTGTGTTTTTTTGTGATTGTCTTCTTGTGAGGTTCTGTGAGCTGTACATTGAAATTTTATTTGTTAATCAAATCTGAAGCTTTAGTACGGTTTGTTTCCTGTGTAAGCAGATGGGGGAGGGGTGGTTCTATTTGTTTTACCATAAGACAGTTGCTTTGTTTGTGTTACCTTTAAGCTTTATCAATTTTGTCACTGTTGTGATGGTAGAAGTGGGGGTGGTGGTCATGGCTCGTGTCTGACTTCCATAATGACCGTTCCAGGGGAGCTACTTTCAAGGGGATGTGTCATATGGTTGTGTTTTAGTTGCATAATGACCTTGTTAACCTAGGCTTATTGCCATTAGCCATGGTTATCAAAGTTCATAACCTTGTTAACAGCCTATGTGACCAGGTTTAAAAACTGGCAGACCCCATGTGTTTGTATCTATATCGATATAGATGTGTATGTCTAAGTGTATGTCTACATCAATATATCAGTGCTGATGTCTGTGTCTATGTCTATATCTATATCGTTATCTATATCTGTACAAAATTAACTACAGCAGTTATGACCTTAAATTGTGCGTACTCAAGTACATGCAATAATAAAAACCTCTCAAAACGGTTACGGCTAACTGCACTCAGACATACACTCTTACTACTACTACTACTAATGGCTGGTGATATACACCCAAACCCAGGGCCGGCCCCAGCTAACACGGTAAAAAATCTAAACAACACAGGTCTGACGCTGGCTTCCATAAACATACGTAGCCTACCAAAAAAGCTAACTCTTTTCCAAGGGTGGGTCGCACAACACTGCCAGACATCCTTGCCCTATCCTAAACATGGTTAACTACTTTGGTTCCTAACTCCGCAGTTGCACTGAACAACTACATCAAATTTAGAGATGATAGGGATGGAAAGAGGGGAGGTGGGTGCGTCATATATGCCAGAGCAATATTTAAGCCTCTATTAGTCCCCTTGCCAAACCCGAAATATGGTGCCCAAGCAGCCACCATCAAATCGACAATTGGCTCCCACGGGAAACCACTATATATAATGTCAGTATACATACCCAACAACCAGAAAGAAGCCTTTGACTCAATACTGGCAAATATAGCTATGCTCCCCCCAAGAAGTGATCTCATAATAATGGGCGACTTTAATGTAAATTGGTTATCAAAAGCAGCAGATCCCTTTAAAAACGCTGCAGCTGCTCACGATCTGACTCAAGTTGTCCAGACCCCCACATGACAGGACCCCAGAACAGGTATACACACGCTCCTTGATCTCATCCTGACGAACTCCCCCAAACACCTATCTAATGTCAAAGTCCTCCCGGACGTCCTCAGTGACCACTCTCCTCTCTCCTGCACCTGGTCCAACAAGAGCCCTCACAAACGCCCTAAATTATCTTACCAAAGACACCTCAAACAGGGATCAATATCCAAGATTATCCATAGCCTCTCCACCAGCGACTGGTCCCCAGTCCACACCGCCATATCCATTGATGGAGCCCTCACCTCCTTTATAAATATCTTCAGTGCAGCCTGCGACAAATATGCCCCCCTTGCCAAAAAATTTCTAAAAACTAGGGACATACCGTGGGATAACACAACCCCTACTAGACCAGATGCTACATAGAGACAATCTCTGGTATAAAGCTCTCAATTCCAAAGTCCCCCATGACAGACAGCTCTATAGGGAGGCGAGAAATAAGTGCACCAGGGCCATTCGACTAGCTAAGGCAAACCACTACAAACAAGCCCTAACAGCGTCCTGGGGCTCAGGGAACAAATTTTGGAGCAACATCAAAGAACTGTGTGGGAAATCAGATAACCAACCACCAACCCAAATAACCTATAATGGTACACTCTCACAAGACCCCACCGTAATAGCCAACATTCTGAATAATTCCTTCACAGACCTCAGTCACATTCTCCCTCCAAACTTCTTTGACCCACCCGCCACGTTAACACCCACCCCTACCCTAGGCACAGCATCCCACCTTCCAGTTCAATTCTATCTCTTGCAATAAGACCAAGCACTACCTCACAAGCCCTAAAAACAAAGATATAGCAGTGATAACTTAGACCTCAAGATCCTTCGCTGACGCTAGATGTGACTATCCCTCACCTAACTAAAATATTCAACCTCTCACTAAGCCTAGGCAATTCCCAACTCTCTGGAAAGGGTATCATCACACCTTTACTAAAAAGGGTGATCCAACTGACCCTGGTAACTACAGGCCAATCACAATTCTTCCCCCCCTCTCAAAAGCCCTCGAAAGAATAGTGTCAGACCAACTCACTGAGTATCTGACAAAGCACTCCCTGCTCTGCCAAGAACAACATGGCTTCAGAACAGGGCATAGTACCACCACGGCACTCCTCGCGCTTACATCCTATATCCATGATGCTGTTGACGCGGGTGACTTAGCAGGAGCAATATTCATAGATCTAACTAAAACATTCGACACTGTAAATCATGATATACTATTACACCTACTTCCCTCACTCAACCTTGCCCCAGACACCATACTCTGGTTCAAGAACTACCTCACCAACCGGACACAAAAAGTAAAAATAAACACCACTCTATCCTCCAAACTCACAGTCAAGTCGGGCGTACCCCAAGGATCAATCCTAGGCCCGCTTCTATTCACCCTCTTCCTGAATGCCATCCCAAGCACCTGCAGCGGTAAGCTTCTACTTTATGCAGATGATGCAGTAATCTATTGGAAAGATTCCACCCCAAATGCCCTTCAGCACAATCTCCAAACTAATTTCCAGGAATAGAACACTGGTTCATGAAGCAACGGTTAGTACTAAACTATAGCAAAACAAAATCCATGATCTTTGCACACAGACAAAGCCCCTACTATAGCTCCCAACTAAACATCACCAACCACCAGGGCACCAAAATTGTCCAAATTTCAAACTTCAAATATCTGGGCATCACGCTAGACACATCTCTGACCTATCACAAGCACATTGACCAACTCTCTGCCTCAGTAAACACCAGACTAGGGACCCTCTTTAGGCATAGACAATGCCTCCCACCCCACACCCTACATCTGGCAGTAAGTAGCTCGGTTCTATCACTGAAAGACTATGGAATAACAATATATGGAGCAGCTGACCCCACTACACTAAAACGAATCAATCTGGCCCTTAACAAAGCCAGCCGTCTGGTTACAGATAGCGAGAAACTAACTCATACCTGCGACCTCTACAAAAAAGCTAACTGGCTTACTTTCTCAGGCAGGCTAAAATATCACACCTGCCTCCAAGCCAAGAAAATCCAATTGGGGATGGCACCCACTGAACTCCACCCCCTAATAAAACTTAACACTCACAGGATCACCCCAAGACACACAGCTAAATCACATACCTTAGTCCCCCTTAGAAGGACCACGCTAGGCCAAAGGTCATTTGGTTATCGGGCACCCTCCTGGCTCAATGAACTCCCCCCACTCATCTCACAGGCCCCAAGTATAAGCCTGTTCAAAGCCAGCCTCAAGAGGCACCTCCTAGATTCAGAGACATGTAGCTGCACCTAAGTATGATATGCCACCTAGACGCAGGGTTGATTATCCAACCTGAGACAATGCCTGTTGTCTGCAATGTTGTTAAACACATTTGGAAAGTACTCATAAGTTTATATAAATGTTGCATGTTCTAATGACCTGGGATGCAATAGCAACCCCAAATGTAACTACCCATTACATGTTATTATGTATCTGTCTTATTGTAATCACCTCTGTATATTAATATATATTACTATTGTTGTTTAATCTTGCTTAACATGTCTGTTCCCTGACGTGGAGCCTTTGCAAAGGAGTCACTGACTCAAAGGTTGTAATTCCGAAACTTTAAATAAAAAAATAAATACTAAATTTGGTACTTACAAGTGTATAGTGTGATGAAAGGCAGAGTATACAGAGCAGTTATTAGCAACACTGGGCAGATAAGAGAACGTTCTAAAGAACAAAGGGAAGGTGAACAATAGCGCATGCGGAAGCCAGCCGTGGATTGGATTTATTATCATAGCAATAATAAAAGTTAACCGAACATGGTTTAAGAGAGAGCAGCTTAGTTTTGGGTGGCATGTACCAGTTTTTTATTTATTTATTTTTTATCCTTTGATTATTCTCTCTTCTCCCCAACTGATTCCCAGCATGATTGGTCCCTCCAGCCATGTCACCCAACTTTACAGCGGCTCACCTGACTTCATTGTGTCCTCTGCCATAGGACTGGGATCAGAGGGCTCAGTTGTTGGTGCAGGGCCCGCGAGGGACCAGGCCATCACCATGCTTTGGTTGGAGGTTTTTCCTCCATTTTCACCCGTAGGACCCACTCATAAACAATGATGCGGTGTGGGTGCCCCACCTCCCAAGAAAGCCCCCAGCATGCAGGCATGGGGTTAGCTTCTCTTGCAGCTCTGGTCCCGCTGTGCTGCTGCCTTTATTTCTTCAGGTGGCAGTTGACCAGCAAAATGCATGTCCCCCTAAGTTGTCCTCAAGATGCTCAGTCCTCCTCCTCCTCCGGCCAGCCCTGAGTGACACAAGTCCATTTCAGAACCTGGATTGCCAGCCTTGCAGGCAGTAAACCAGCTGTTTATTTATTACAATCATCTATTTAAGTCTGTAGCTTTGAAAGGGCATTAATGTGTGTGATGTCAGGTTGTGGGAGTGTGTGGTGAATAGATAAAAGAGCCAGCAATAGGGCCTACTGTCTTAACAGGGGGTTCAATAACAAGAGAAACATTATAGTTGCACTGTTCATTTGGAAGACATACTTAACTCCTTCTGTATTGCTTTGCAGCTGTCATCGCTATTTCATCTTTTGCCAATTGCTCTGTTCAAGTAGTACAAAAGAAGCTTAACTGGTATGATGCTCAGAAATACTGCAGAGCCCAAGATGCCAACACTGATCTGGTTAGCATCCATGGCCAAGAAATGATGGATGAGCTTGGTTTATTGAACCCTTTTGTGCCATCTTACTCATTCTGGATAGGACTCTTTTACAATGGTTCCACAGGACAGTGGCAGTGGTCAAATGGAGATCACTTCATGTATCTGAATTGGGAATCTGGGCACCCAAACTATAGCACAAACCAAGAAAGCTGCACTACAATGGGACCATCAGGAACCTGGCGAGACAACAACTGTGATGAACCAAAGGCTTTTGTGTGCTTAAATGGTAATATCCCACCTCCCCTAGGGGAATAAAGAAGAAACTCGTCATTTGTTGGCTGATCATTATAACAATGATAATTGCTTGTTAATTCTTGCTTAGATACGAATATATGAATTTTGGATAAAACGGAAGATGGTCACAGATCAACAGCTTTTCCAAAATTCTTTATGCAAGGCTGGCCCGCTAGAACATACTTCTCATTTGGCAGTAGCAGACATAATGCCCAGTGTCCAGTCTTCACCTGCTTCTGAGTACAAAATGATTAACTGCTCTTCTGTGCCCGGCCCATGGAGGGAAATCTGTGGAAGGGATTTCAGGTAATTCCCTGTCCTGGGTTGGCACTGTGGTCCATCCCTGATGAAGACTCAGAGCAAGCCAAAGTTCTGGTATAACTAGCCATGCCTGTTGCTAGCTGTGGGTCATGATAATAAAAGCCTTGGAAACAGCTGGATTGTACCAGCTTCTCGAATTATATTTAGCCCCTACCATTCTTTGTGATTTTCCACAGTGGCAAGAGGATGTATTTCTTCATGCAAATGCATCTTGTATTGATGAATCCCAACCAAATTCAACACCCCATGCTCCCAAATCTAAGCACAGTGGGTCTATGATGGGAATGCCAGAACCAGTCATTTCATAATTAGGTTGGTTATTGAGATAAGGTGGAGGTACTGAAAGGGCCTGGAATACCACTGGAAGGAGGGATTGTATTTCATACACTGCAATAGCCAGGATGGGACCCTTGGTGGTGAGATTTGAGTAAGTGGGTCTGACACTGTGGTTTTGTAATGGTTTGTACTGGAGGAAAGGGCGAGATTTTTTCTTTACTTTACCTAAAATGGTAGTCACTCATTACCAAAGCAGTTAATAATTGTAATAATAATAATAATAACGATAATTTTTATCTATATTGTGCAATTCACTAACAGAAAAGCATGTTGACAAAAAACACACAGTTACTCTAGAATAAGGCCATAAATAATTAAAATTCATTAACAGCAGCTACAATCGTCCATATCAGATTGAAAAGGCAAGACTAAATAAATAAGATTTTAGTGTGGCTTTAAGCTCCTCACGGTCAGGCACTCCAGAACCCAAATAGGTATAGAATTCCACAGGGTAGGGGCTGCATAAGAAAATGTTCGAGCTCCAGGTGTCTTCAGTCGCTCCCTGAAAATCTCCAGCAATCTGTCATCGGTGGAGTGGAGCGGTCAGGAGGGGCAATCGGGGCACAGAAGCTCTTGCAGGTAGTGCGGTCTCTGTCCATGTAGGGCTTTATAGGTCAGCAAGCTGATCTTGAAGGCGATCCTCCACTGAACTGGTAGCCAATGAAGCACGAGCGGCACAGGTGTATTATGTCTAGACTGAGAGAGCCCAGTTAGTAACCTGGATGCCTCATTCTGCACTAGCTGCAGACAGCAGATGTCAACCCCGGTAGCCGTAGGTACAAGGAGTTACAGTAATCCAGATGAGAGGTCACAAAGGCATGGACCAGTGTTGGAAGATTGTTGGGTAGAACAAGGTGTTGAATCCGGGCAATATTCCCCAGGGGATAAAATGAGGTCTTGACTACAGACAACATTTAAGCTTTCAGGGACAGCCCCTAGTCAAAAATAATGCCCAGACTCCACACCCATTCATAGGTCCTCAGCTGGTAGCCTTCCGGCACAAGACCAGTTGCCTGCCTAGCTGAAGACCCCTCTACTCGACGACCCGGGTCCACAAATAATACCTCAGTCTTGCCAGAGTTCAGCTTCAACCAGTTGGCACTCATCCAGGCTTGAATCTCAGATAGGTAGTTGTATAATATTGAGACTGCTATATCCTGCTCGGGTGTAAAGGACATGTACAGCTGAGTATCATCTGCGCAACAGTGAAAACTCAGCCCGTACTGCCTTACAATGTCCCCCAGCAGCAACATGTACACCGCAAACAACATAGGAGACAGTAAAGAGCCCTGCAGGACCTCACATGGCAGGGAGAATGTATCAGAGGAATAAATCCCTGACACTACTCTCTGAAACCTGCCTGTGAGGAAGGACTGAAACCATCTGAGGACTGTACCTGACAGTCCACAGATCAGCCGCAGTTCTCATGGTGCAGTAGTACAGAAAAAGCCCAGCTGAGCAAGGTAGCTCTGTAGCTTACCATTTGTCATCAAATGTGGTCTTGTTGCCCCACTGTGAGGGGTAGGCCATGGAGCAAAAAACTAAAAATGGTGGAATGGGTAAGTTCCAGAGAAGGCAGGTGATGGGCTTGGGAGGAGGACAGGCGGAAGAATGGGACAGGCTGGTGAAAAGGGGGCACATAAATAAAGAATATAAAAAAAATGTTATCTTGTTGCTGTTAAGAAAGTTAACAAACTGTGGCTTGGTTTAAAAATGTTTCCCCTAGTCCATCCCTAAAATAAGGTTGAATGTCATATGCTATGAAGCCAATGGATTGAGAGCACTCCTGAGCTATCAATGTATTCATTTAGTCATGTGTTTGTATTTTAGAAAACATCTTATTCTCAGAATTTATCATTTTATTCAAAGCCTAGCTTGTGTGCTATGAATGGGCATTTCACTTTTTTCTTTCTTTTTTTTGTTGTTGTACGAGGCTCACATAAAACCCCTAACACCCACAAATGATACAGTTAGGATTCTGAAACTGAGTGATGAATGTTAGAAAATTTGTGACACGCAACGCTCGTTCTCTTTCTTTGCATACCTCTCTACCCACTTGTGTCCAGTGGCACCTCCTCGCACTCCTTGCACTGTTCAAGCATTCCCTGATGTTCGGTGGCAACCCCAGCTCGCTACCTGTTGCTAACCAGCTCCAGAGCGCCAAATGTCCACAGTACTAGTGTTCTCTCTTCAGAGACATCCCATGCACCAATCACCAGCCCTGATGGTGCCCAATGTAGCCCTCCGCTCAACTTTTGTGGCCACCTGCTATCTCCTGATGCTATAAAACCACAATGCTTTGGCAGAGCAGTTGTGTCACTGCTTGTAGCACCTGCAACCCACATTTGGAAGGGAGTCCGGGAACTTTAGGGACCAACTGGAGGAAGAAGGATGTGGAACACTCTCCTCCTGCAGCATTAAATGCAGTACACAGTGCAGCAGCAGACCAACCCACCAGAGCCTCAGCATAGGAGGGTGGGTGATTTGCTGCTGCATTAGGTACTGCATTTAATAAATGTTATAAGCATTACTGGAGGCATTCTGAGTATGAGTTTTTTTTTTGTTTTGAGTCATTCACTGCTGTAAACTATGCACTGAGGACCAGAGCTGCCTTTTTTGTTTCCACCACCAGGGAGTACTTTACCCATTTCTGGAGTCAAGGGGTTGTAAGGGAGGAGCAGGAAGAGATTGGTGAAGCAGTGGAATTGGGGAGGAATTTTTTTTTTCTGTTAGAGAACTCGCATGCAGTTTTTACTGCACAAAATGACTGCTGAGATTTTGGGTGGGGTTTTGATGTCAGACTTAGACAACTTACAAACATTTACTTCATTTTTTTATTAAACAATATTTTTGGTAAGTATTTTTTACTAGTAAAATAAAGTGGTGTACAGGGGTAATGCCCTCCCCACCTCCATTATGCAAAATGGTTACCAGGAAATCCTGATCAAAATCTTGGATGCTATGTCTGTACAACACAAACTGCATTCACTCCCTGTTTGCAGTCTCGGACTGAGTGACGGAGCAGGGAAGGACATTGGGAGCCGTTGGATGGGGAGGGGTACATGTCCCATGTCACTCAGTCCGCAGCATCCTTGTGGAGGGAGGAAGAATGCCTGCAATCTCTGACCTCCTCTGCAAACTAAAAATATTGCTTTTGGACTGGTATAGCAGTGCCCCCTTCCCCAAACCAATCACCACAACTTTAATGGATAAGCCAAACAATTTAGCTGGTTGGAAGACAAAGGGCTAATTCATGCTTAGGATCAGGTGATTAATTTTAAATTTAAGGGCCCAAGCCATTTCAATTCGGTCTAGGGCCATAAAATTAAATGTCTCTAACTTATGATGGAATTAAGCAAGCAGCTGGAGCGCTGCTTAATAACTGAACAGAGGAATACACAGCTTTTTAGCCAGATGCTCAGTGAGCCAGCAATGAATAGTCTCTGCAGTGAACAAGCACAAGGGTAACAGGAGTTGGTTGACTGGGAGCTGGGCTGAATGGAAGAGAGCCAGGGGCTAGCAACTTTTTATTTACAAGCAAGGATGGTGAGCAATTCTAAAAGTGACTAGAAAGAAAATAGTTTTGATAGGCCAATGCAACAGAATTTCTGTTTGTCAGTCTTGTCACTGTAGTTGGTGCTGGGTATTGATTAATGCCAAGTCTCAGTTTTGGGCTACTTATAACTTGGCCATTTGTAACTAGGGATATGAGATTGCTTTGGCTCACCTTTTGTGACAGTTATCTGAAAAATTTACAAATCTGGTAACAATTGATTAAGCAGTTTTAAAGTTAGAGAGATCTGAGCAGCACAATGAACAATGTTCAAGATGCACTGTTTGGGGAAGAGATTGCTCAAAAACAGGTCAGATTTCAAGTCTGAAACTTTCAGGTTCTTTAGACCCTTATCTAAAGGTGGTGCTGTTGTAGTTCTTGTTAAAACAACAACTTAAAATAAAAAATGTTATTCTCATTTTTGAAATAGTCCTTTACATATACGTTAATACAGTTTCATACTTTCTTAATGAGCAATTTTCACAAGCCTGTAATTGAATGGCATGCAACTGCAGCATTGGGTTCATTACAGCCCCATCCTGTAATTACATGAAATAGCTGTAATCATATATCCTGTGATTACAGGACAGTAACAGCTACTCCGATGGCACTTTTAAAGAAAAATTGAAAAACTGCCATCCTGTGGTCTCCTGATCCCTCCTCTGACCCTGCCCAGACACTCTGAACTGTAAAATACTCCCCTCTCTTTTCAACTGCAGAACCTCCTGATGCCTTTTTGTTCCTGCACATGACACCAACAGTATCCTGGATGTCAGTAGAGTGGGACTGTGTCTGGGCCTGTGGCACTGCATCTGGTGAATTGCATGGGTTTTGGAATGGATACTTTATGGCTAAAGCTCAGGCTATGGCCACTGCAAATTGATTTCAGTACTCAAGGCCAGAGTTGGCATGCTCAATGGGTGGCTAGCAGCACTCCAGGATACAAGAGTGGCAGTATCATAAGCTGGTTCATAGGCCAGGGGAAATATGAAGACAAGTCCAGGTTCAGCTTGATTAAGGTAGGCAGCAGAGGACAGGGACTGGATAATGAGGTGATGCAGGCATTGCCACTAATGACTACCAAAACTAATAACTGGGAAGGTGAAGGCTGATCACAGTTTGGTGGGGACTACTGCAGGGGACCTCAAGTGCAGGAGCTCTCATACTAAAGGAGAGTTCATGGAGGGCAGCACATCAGTAGTGACAAGGGACTCTATAGTGAGATATGTTACCAAGGCACGTGGACTCTGGGAGGGAAGGGTTGCTGGGACACAAGATGTGTGGACTGCTCAGTCACTTGCTTACCTGGGTTACAGACATCAAGGCGAGGCAAGAAGGTTGCTGGCAGGAGGGCAAGAGGAACCACTCATTTTGGTACATGTTGGCACCAGTGATGTAGGCAAAAGCAGACACAAAGTGCTGCAATATAGATTTAAGGGAACTAGACAGGAGTCCTAGAAGCCAGATCTCAAGAAGTATTCTGCAAGGTCCTACTGGTGAAATGTGTAGGGTCAAACAGGAAATCAGAAACTGGTATTGTGTTGGTCAAAATTAGAAACATCTGCTTCATGCACTTCTCTTGAAATTGTGCCAATTTCATTAAATTTCAATAAATTTGCTAACTAGAACAGTGCTTAAAATGGGTAATTTTGGTTAAAATTGCACCATTTTTTAGAACATAGAAACATAGACTTTAATGGCAGATAAGGACCACTTGCACCACCTAGTTTGCCCAAGTTCTCTACTTATTGGATAAGCTGCAGAGCCTAGCTAACCAGCAGCCTACTTTTTCCTACCCCCTACCAGAATTGCTTTATGTATGTCCCACGTATTCTTGAATTCTCCCATTGTTTTTGACACATGACCTCCCCAGGAAGGCTGTTCCATGTGTCCACCACCCTCTCTGTGAAAAAATACTTCCTCACATTGCTCCTGAGCTGACCACCCTCTGTCTTCAAATTGTGTTCCCTTGTTCTTGCACATCTCTTTTTCTGAAAGATACTAACATACTAAGAAGCCAGCAGATTAGGCCCTATGGTCTATTGAGTCTGCTTGATGATCGATGCCTTCCCAGATGCTACCCTCTTGGACTTTGTTGATTCCCTTGAGGTACTTGAAAGTTTCTATCATGTCCCCCCTCTCCCTCCTTTCCTCGAGGCTATACATATTAAGCTCCTTAGTCTCTCTTCATATGTCTTCCGGTGCAGACCCTGCACCATTTCAGTTGTCCTCCTCTGGACTGTCTCCATCCTGTCTATGTCCTTGCAGAGATGGGGTCCCCAGACCTGCAGACAGTACTCCATATGGGGTCGCACCAACTGTCTGTACAGAGGGATAACAACTTCCTGTTTTCTACTGGTGATGCCTCTCCCTGTACATCCCAGTATCCCCCCAGCCCTCCTTACTGCCTTCTCACATTGCTTGCTTACCTTTAGGTCATCTGATATGACTACCCCCAGGTCCCGTTCCATTTTTGTTGTTAATACCTCCCTTCCCCCCATGTACTCTTTTCCTGGGTTTTTGTTTCCCAGGTGCATTACTTTGTATGAAAACTTAAAAATCGGCACATTATGAAAAGATGTAGCTATTTGCTGAAATGGAGGGCCTTTTTTTAAACCTACTGTAAATTTCTAAAAATGCTCAATTGGGGTGACATGGCATTATTTGACTAAAAAAAAAACATTTGTGAAATGATGCCAGATTTGAGCACAGTTTCACTAAAAATACATCAATATTAAAGTAGCATTTTCATAAGCATAATGGAAGTTTCTCCCAGCACCAGATCAGGCAGTTAAATATGTGACTCAGGGTGTGGTGCACAGAATAAGGATTTAGGTTACTCCCATACTGGAAGGAATTTTAAGGCCGTAGAAGTGGACAGGTTTAACCTCAGCTCAGAGGGGTGGTTGTGCTGGCTTTCGGGATAGATGCAGTAGGGTGGTGTAGTAGGAAGCTTTAAACTAGGACAGGGTTAGGTAGGTATAAGGGAACAACCATGTTCTACCAAGTATGGGGATTCATAGCATCACTCTGTGACACTGCTGCTCCGCTTCTACTTCATTATCATGCACCCCATCCCGGTCTCGCTCTTGAAGATGTCGATATTGTTAAAATGCCTGGCTAGGTCAGCAATCGTTTTACTTTATGAGTACATAGATACATACATAGATACATAGACAGTGTCGGCAGATAAGGGCCTATGGCCCACCTAGTCTGCCCATTTGAGCTTGTAAGTTCAGTTTGTTTTCCTAGAAGTCTATTTCCCCTTACCCCTGACCTCTAGAATTCCTTTATGTCTATCCCATGCATTCTTAAATCCCGTGATTGTTTCAGCCCCCACCACTTCCGCTGGCAGGGTGTTCCACTTGTCCACCACCCGTTCTGTGAAGAAATCTTTCTCATGTTTCCTCTGAATCGCCCTCCTCCAACTTCATCCCATGCCCTCTAGTCCTGAAACATCTTTTTCGCTTAAAATAGTGTTTTCCTGCACCTGTTCCTCCCTGTAAGATACTTGTATGTCTCTATCATATCCCTCTCTCTCCTCCCTCCTCCAGGGAGTACATGTTCAGTTCCTTCAACCTGTCTTCATAGGACTTGTGATGCAACCCATGCACCATCTTTGTTGCCCTCCTCTGAACCTTCTCTACCCTGTCTATGTCCTTCGTAGGTATGTCTCCAGAACTGTACACTGTACTCCAGGTGGGGCCTCACTAGTGTCTTGTATAGCGGAATTATGACCTCCCTTTCCTGCTGGTGATGCCCCTGCCTATACATCCCAGCATCCTATTTGCTTTACCTGATGCATTGTCACACTGTTTCTCTACCTTGAGGTTATCAGAGATGACAACCCCAAGATCCCTTTCCTCTGCTTGGTCATGCTATATCCTCACCCCCAACTGATATATTGTGCCAGGGTTTTTGTGCCCATAAGCATTATCTTGCACTTCTTTGCATTGAATTTCAACTGCCAAACCCTTGACCATTCTTCAAGTTTCTGGAGGTCCCTTCTCATTCTGTCTACACCTCTGGTGTGTCTACTCTGTTACAGAGCTTTGTGTCATCAGCGAACAGTGAAATTCTGCCTTCTATATCCTGTGCAATGTCACTGATGAAGATGTTGAATAGGACCGGTCCCAGCACTGATCCCTGTGGTACCCCACTGGTCACTCTTCCTCTGTGGAGTGACAGCCATTTACCACCACCCTCTGTGTCCTGCCACCCAGCCAGTTACCTACCCACCACACTACTGTCCTGCCCACACCCATATTCCCCAGTTTGTGTAATAGTCTCTATGTGGCACAGTGTCAAAGACCTTGCTGAAGTCCAGATAGGCCATGTCCACTGCCCTCCCTGATCCACCTCCCTAGTCACCCAGTCAAAAATTCAATGAGGTTGGTCTGACATGACCTCCCTGGTGAAACCATGCTGCCTTGGGTCCTGTAGTCTATTGACAACCAGATGTTCCACAATCTCTCCTTCAGTAGTGCTTCCATGATCTTTCCCACTACCGAGGTGAGGCTGACTGGTCTGTAGTTCCTGCTTCCTCTTTGTTCCCACTTTTGTATAAGGGGACTACATCTGCTGTCCTCCAGTCTTTGGGTACCTCCTGTTTCCAGTGATTGGCTGAACAGGATAGCCAGAGGTTCAGCCACCACCTCTTAGTTCTTTAAGGACCCTGGGGTGCACCCCATCTGGCCCCATTGCTTTATCAGCTCTTATTACTTCCAGTTCCTTCAGGACCCTTTCGTGTAAAGGGACTTGTGTCCATTTCTGCACCATTCTCACCCCTTGTACTCCTTCAGACCCATTACCCGCCTCTTCCTTAGTAAAGACTGAGCAGAAATACCTGTTCAATATGTCAGCTTTACTGTTGTCATCCTCCACGCCGCTTCCATCCTCCCCTTCAGTCTCACTATCCTCCCTTTGTCCTTCTTTTTCACTTATGTACCTGTAAAAGGTTTTGTCCCTTTAACCACTGATTTTGCAATGTGTTCTTCTGTCTGAGCTTGGCTTCCTTACTGACTTCCCTGCCTCCCTTTGTTTCTCCTGGTACTTCTCCCTATCCCCTTCTGCCTGTGTCTTTTGTATTGCCTGAATGCAATCTTTTGGCTTTCACTTTCTTTGCTACCTCTTTGGAAACCATAATGGTCTCCTCTTTCTTTTCCTCTGCTAACCTGCTTAATGCATAATTCTGTTGTTCTTATAATCCCCATTTTAAATACTGCCCACTGTTCCTCAATCCCTGATTCCTGTCCCATTCCCTTAATGCCTCTTTCAAGCATCTCCCATTTTCCCAAAGTCTGCCCCTAAAATCCAGGATACGTGTTTTTGTGTGGTTTGGTTCTGCTCTTTCTGTGATTTCAAACCACAATGACTGGTGGTCACTATTACCCAGGTTCTCCCCACTGTTACCCCATCACATTGTCCCTGTTTGTGAGCACAAGGTCCAGTATTGCCTTCTGCCGAGTTGGTTCCATGACCAGTTGCTTGAGGAAGGCACCCTGAAGGGAGTCCAGGATAAATCTGCTCCTAGTTGATGCTGCTGCTGGGATGCTCCAGTCCACGTCTGGTATATTGAAGTCTCCAACCAGTACTACCTCACCCTTGTCTGCCATCCTTTGGATGGCTAGCATCAGCTCCCTATCTGTTTCTTCCTCCTGGGCTGGTGGTCTATAGACCACACCTGTGCGGATGGCTGGCCCCATTTTCCTTTCCAGCTTAACCCACAGTATCTCTCCCCCATTTTGTTCCTTCTGGATCTGTGTGGCCCTTATGTCATTTTCACATACAGTGCCACTCCTCCTCCCTTCCTGCCTGCTCTGTCTCTTCTGAATATGTTGTAGCCAGGTATGGCCATCTCCCAGTCATGGTTATCATTACACCAGGTTTCAGTGATGGCCACAATGTCCAGGTCTGACTGTACCATGACAGCCTCAGATCTTCCATCTTGTTGCTAAGGCTCCTGGCATTTGCACACATGGCTTTCCATGATTTGACCTCCTAGACTGCTTCACTGTTCTACTCCAGCCCCTTCCTTGGTTGTCATTTATCCCTGGTTCTCCTTGCTGTCTGCCCTTCTGCTGAATTTTGCCTCTTTTCTGCTTATCCACCTTTTGGACACTAATCTCCATCTTTTGCACACTGCTTTGCAGAGATAGCCACTCCTCTGGTTCACTGGTTCCATTACTAGCTGTGGGGGGTGAGCAAGTAGGTATCATCCTTGCTGGCCTGCCACCCCCCTTTGCTAGTTTAAATGCTTGTCAATGTAGCATTTAAACTTATCATTGAGTGCTTGATTCCCTCCAGGATGGATGCAGGCCGTCAGGCTTGAACAAACCTCCATCCTCCAGATGGGTCCCCAGTCACCAATGAATCCAAACCCTTCCTCACAGCACCAGTTCTTCAACCATGAGTTAAAGTTCCTGGTGCATGCACTCCTATGCTCTCCCTTGCTCTCACAGGTAGTACTTCTGAGAAAGTGACAGAAGTAGCTACTTGCTTGAGACCCTCCCCAGTTTCCTAAACTCTTCCTGAACTTCCTTTGGCTCCCATTTGCCAAGTCATTAGTACCTAGGTGGATAATGACATCCAGCTCACCCTCCTGTCTTGCCTTCCCAGTGATCCCCAGTATCTTCCTTCCATCCTCCATGCCGTTGGCACCTGGTAGGCACCTCACTCCTGTCCTCCCCCTCCTGTGTTCCTAGCTGGATCCCTCTTATGATGGAGTCCCCCACCAGGATTCTTCCTCCTCCTCTGGGGTCCACTGCTTTCCCACTGAGGTCACCTCCTTGCCTAACCTCCACATCCTTTCCTTCCACTTCCCTGGGTACCTCTATTTGGTTGTCCTCATTTGCCAGTGTGGCATATGAGTTCTTGAGAGAATAGGATCTGGGAAGTGCCTCTGCCTGACTGCTCTAACCCTCCCTGAGCCCACTGTCATCCAAGTGCTCCTCGCTCGGCATCCTTGAGGCAGCTGCATTGGACTGGGTGGTTCCTGGACAGGGTGATGGTACTCCTGACCCAGTTTACTTCCGCTCCTGAGTCTGGCTACCCCATCCTCCGCAGTCCCGAGAGAGATGACAGATAGGGCAGCACCTCAGTGTCCAGAAGGTCTGCCTGAATATGGCTGCCCCACAGCCACTGCATTGCACCACTCCCCACATTATACTGCAATTCCACTACTTAACTGCTACTGAAGCTCTCTTAGTTCTCTTTTTATTTATTTACAGTACTAAAAATCCTGTAACTGATCCTTAGATATATATTTTAAGGAAAAGAAACCAATAAATAAATAAATGAGTCAAAAACTTGTCGTGCTGAGGTGGTCTTCTTCCTCTTATGCCCCTCCTACTTCACACCTCTTACTATACCCTGTGTTTAGCTCCTGTCAATCAGATTTATCAGGGCATATAATTAAGAGTTGGGGAAGGGGTGGGGGCAAAAATTGCAGCAATTAAAGACAGCACAGAATTACACCACCACTATTTTTTAAATTTTCAACAGCCCAAAAACAATTATAAGTAAAGACAACACAGAAAGAAAGTATAGTGTCACTACAAGCCTACAATCTAAGTTTAAAAGAAAAATACCAGTTACCAGTTACTCTGAAGCACTGAATTGAATATGTTTCCTTCCTTCACCTTCTGGCTTCTTCTGAGAAGATGAACTTCTGTTTGCTGCTTTAACTGTGACTAAGCCCCACCTCCAGTTATCACGTAGCTGAGGTCAGAGGCCAGACAATTAACACCCTTCACCCAGCTACAGGACAGTCAGACAAGCCCAGATAAAATTTGCAGCAATTAAAGACAGCACAGAA
This sequence comes from Neoceratodus forsteri, assembly GCA_016271365.2. NCBI lineage: Eukaryota > Metazoa > Chordata > Ceratodontiformes > Ceratodontidae > Neoceratodus > Neoceratodus forsteri. The sequence continues at coordinate 69,746,936 of JADMNL010000035.1, forward strand.
TTACACCACCACTATTTTTTAAATTTTCAACAGCCCAAAACAATTATAAGTAAAGACAACACAGAAAGAAAGTATAGTGTCACTACAAGCCTACAATCTAAGTTTAAAAGAAAAATACCAGTTACCAGTTACTCTGAAGCACTGAATTGAATATGTTTCCTTCCTTCACCTTCTGGCTTCTTCTGAGAAGATGAACTTCTGTTTGCTGCTTTAACTGTGACTAAGCCCCACCTCCAGTTATCACGTAGCTGAGGTCAGAGGCCAGACAATTAACACCCTTCACCCAGCTACAGGACAGTCAGACAAGCCCAGATAAAATTTGCAGCAATTAAAGACAGCACAGAATTACACCACCACTATTTTTTAAATTTTCAACAGCCCAAAAACAATTATAAGTAAAGACAACACAGAAAGAAAGTATAGTGTCACTACAAGCCTACAATCTAAGTTTAAACGTTTAAGAGTACAGAGTAGACAGTAGGCATCGGTAAGTACTGAAATACCCGACCCAAAAAACTACCTACGGGGACCTCTAAACTACCTGAAATAATCCTAAAAATACCCTAACGAAAAACAGGTAGTTCATTAGGGTCAGGTAGTTACAACCCTGTTACCCTACCCTGACCATAACAAAAATGTGAAAGACTGTTTTTCACTGTAGGCTGTACACTATTACACTGTTTGTTAGGTGCCCCGAACCCTGTCATGTATAAGGCAGCTATGAGAGGTTCAGCTGCTCATACTAAGCCTGCTGCTGTTTCCAAAAATTATGCCCATGACAGGCATTGCTGAGAAAGGTACAAGAGGTGCAACTGCTGTGGGTGAGCCTGCTGCTGTTTCCAAAAATTATACCCATTGTGGACTTTACTGAGGTACGTACGAGAGGCGCAGCTACTCTGATTGAGGCTGGTACTGTTTCCAAAAATTATATCCATGGTGGACTTTGCTGAGGTATGTATGAGAGGCGCAGCTACTCTGATTGAGCCTGGTACTGTTTCCAAAAATTATACCCGTGACACCATTGCTGAGGCAGGTACAAGAGGTGCAGCTGCTGTAAGTGAGTCTGCTGCTATTTCAAAAAATGAAACCTATGATGGCATTGCTGATGCAGGAACGAGAGGTGCAGCAACTCTGATTTAGCCTGCTGCTATTTCCAAAAATGATACCCATGGCGGGCATTGATGAGGTAGGCGGGAGAGGTGTAACTGATCTGAGTGAGGCTGCTGCTGTTTCAAAAACTATGTCAGAGTAATAATAACAGGGCTCGGGCCTCAGGAGAACCTAACACAAACAGTGTGATGCAGATGTAAAAGGCTTTCACCATGCTGCATAGGCAAACAGTGTAGCTATGTCACAATAATAAATGGCAGGGCTCAGAGGCACCTACAAATAGTATATTACTTTAATTTCAAATCAGTTGTATTCTGCTTTTGTCTACGTCTTTCCCCCTCCCCTTACTCCTTCTAAGAATTTCACTGCAGAGACAGACAGTGTAGCTGTCTATGTCACGGTAATAAATGCCAGGGCTCAGGGGTACCAGCAAACAGTGACAGCGGTTAATTTCAAACCAGCTGTCTTCTATTGTTGTCTATGTCTTCTCCCCCACCTCATGCTCCTACTCGGTTCTCTCCCTAGCAAACCCTCCTTGGCTGATGCTGATCCCCCCCCACCCCTGACTGAGATCACTTCAGTCACCCCCACATACACTATTTCTCCATTTTCTTCTTCATGTAGTAGTGTAGGTTAATTTCAATTGATACAACTTTTCAAGACACGTCGACTCTATTCAGCTGCAATTTGTGCTGCAGAGCGACTGCCCATGGAGCTACTTCCAGAACAGATGGCTGCCAACCTGATTCAGTGCCATACAGGCTCACAGCAGACAGAGCACAGCCCTTTAGATATCACTGACCAATCAGGTGTCAGCCCGGTGTCATGTACTCTGATTCTGCTGTAAGCTCCATGAAGGACCCGACAACCTGCTCTTAATGTCTGTTTCCAAGTCCTTTACCTGTTACTGGTTACCCGTGTCAAATTACCTGACCTGAGAATTGCACTGTTATGTTGGATAGGGTAGTACATTATGTAAACTACCCTACTCGGCCAAAAATAGGTGATTCCCACACTACCCGGCGGGTAGCCCATGCCTGGTAGACACTAGTAGTAGCAGCAACTGGTAAGTACAATGAGCTGGGTGAGGGACATGGCAGGAGTGGGGCTGACTGAGAAGCTTGGAAGAATACTGGTTGCCATTAGCCACCCCCGGATCCACAACAGGAGCTTGACAACATTTTTGTCGAATGCCCCATCAGCGACACCGGCAGGTCGACTGCATTCTGCAGTTGGCTGCCAGTTTGCACTGTCCGTCCTTGTTTTCATCAGGGGGCTTCACCCTGAACCCCCATGGGGGTTCAGTCCCCCGCACTCCCACCACTTAAAGATTATCAACTCAAGTCGGAGCTGACTAGGGGGGGTGCAGGACCCCCAACAGACAGCTCCAGGTTCCAGCGGGTTTCCCACAGTGGCATGGCACTGTAGTTGCTGTGGGGGATCTCGCTGGCGAAATGTTGCTGTCAGGAGGGTAACCGGCCACCCCCAAACTATTAAAAGGTAAGGGGTCAAATGGGTGGCTGAAATACAAATTGCATTATCAATTATTATGTAAATGGGGAGTTAAGCTAGGGTGGGGGCTCAGCTGTAAAAAATGCTGTCAGCTCCTGGCATAGTAACAGGAGTTGATAATTTTATGTCTTTATTGCTGGTAGTCTCTCGGGTACCAGGAAAAGGGGAGGTGCGTGGGCAAAAATTTTGAAAACTTCTTTCAAAGAGCAATTGATTCCTTCAGAAGAACTTTAACAAAACATAATATTTAGACACAGTCCAGCTTGTATTTCACATTAATTCTGTATTCTTCCCCATGATTATTTATTACTGAGGTCATCTGCATGAAAACAGGATCTTAACTCCTGAAGAGTTCATCTGTGCCTGTTGCCTTCTCCCTACTTGAGGTCATAATGCACTGGCTGTGACATCACAGTTACTCCCATGGCAGAAGACTGTGATGTCACAACAGAGGATTATAACGTGAAGTAGGGAGTCTGCTGTAGAGAAAGATGAACCCCGAGGGATAAAGACCATACATTCATGCAAATATCCTTAGTAATAAATACTAGGGAGAAGGAAACTTTAGAATATATATGGAATGGAAGCTGAATTATACCTGATTATTGTGTTTTTAAAAATGTTTTTGAAGTGTCAGCAGCTCTTTAACATATGGGCGAAGTACCATGAAATAGTGGGCTTTTCTGGAATTGTTTCTGAACATTCAGAAAGCACATTATTGACGGTATTCGGGTATTTGGCTTATGCATAGTCCTTCTAGATACTATATTAGTCTCCGGGTGTAGAACTGCTCTTTATAACACACCTAATATAGCAGACAGAAAACATTCTAATGAGCAAATGGAGAAAAAAAAATTATTCAGAAATAAAAAAGAAACAATGGACTTTTTAAAATTAATAACATTTCTGTGGGCTATTTTTGGCAACTGGCTCTGTAATCTGAAACCAGATGAGCAGTGTGCTGTGGCAGTCAAAAAAGTGAATGAAATGCTGGAAAACATTAGAAGGAGATCAGTAGAGCAGGGGAAGGAGTCATCCCTCTGTACAAGGCATTGGTTTGGTACTACTGGTGTACTGGGTCAGGGTTAGTAGTGGTCATGCTAACCTGGTCCCAGCCCTTCAGGACACTATAACCTCCTCTTTCCTTACTAGTGGCCAGAACAATACACAATAATCACTTTCACAATACCCCTGATTCACCACACAAGTACCCACACTGTTTGCACTTACCACCAGGGCTTTCCTCTAGCTCGACCCTGGGAACCCCCTGTAAAACAAGGTTATACACAGCAAATAACAGCAGTACAGTACTCTTGCACAAACTGAAACCACAGACAGGGTACATACAAAAAGAGTTAGATCTGATTTATTTAAGGGACTTGAACAAGGGAGGGACGTAATCAGGTTAATTTGCTTAAAGGCTGTATTAATCAAACAGTTACGCATGCACTTCAGGGTCCGTAAACAGTCACACAGTCTAAGTACCCAGATGGAGAATGGTGGGCTAGCCAGGAACGTTGCAGCTGGTTGGGGCCTTGTGATGGAAGAAAACAACATGCACCACACACACTAATTGTAATCCAGAGCCGGAGGGCTCAGTTTGTGAAAGAAAAGAAACAACAAGACAATCAGATGACACACTTTTAGATTAGGCTGTTGTTGCAGGGAGCTACCCTGATGGCTACTCACGATACCCAAGACTGCACACAGGCTGGACGAAAATTGAGACTACAGGTGGTTGATCTGGAATGCCAGGAGAAGCAGGGCCCACACAATTCACCGAGGTGTCATTACTGTTCAAGCATGGAGCAAGGGGCTGATCTGCAGGCAGGTCTCTTGTTGATGGCTTTCTCTGTGCAGTGGGATAGTCTGGCAGGGCCAGTGTGGCAAAGCATAGGCTGTATGGAGATGAACGTGGATTCAGTTCGTTTCAGCTGGATACAGCTTCCAGCAAGCAGAACACAATTCACACAGTGGGGAACCAAATCGTGACCCACTATAAACACACAGCACATTTACATGTAAGAGATTCTGCAATACCAGGCAAACTGCTCTCCGGTCACAATCGCAAAGTCTCTGCACACACTGGGAGTTTAGAGGTAGCTGGAAATCCTGACAGGCTGATGCATTCAGCAAATCTTTGGTCTTCTTCAGGTTGATCCTGGTCACAACTCAGTGGCTTACTTCGTTCTCACAAACTCGGATTCAGTCCGAACTGATTCTCTTCTCCCTCTCAGGGGCAGCAGGCAGGCATGCAGGCCAACACTCAGGGCTTTCCACAGAGACTGTCTTGAGCTGTTGCTTTTTCATCTTCCGACTTAGATTTGACTCAACTGCCAGCAAGCCTGGGACTTTCCCCACAATCCAAAAGGTTCGGCTGGCTGATCCGTCTGTCAGTCACAACAAAGGCTCCCCCTTCAGGTGCAAAAAGGTACCAAAAGCCCAAAACTACAATTCCTACAGATTTTGTCTCCAGACAGCTCCTGTAGTCTGGCTCCATTTTAGGTCCCACTAGTACTGATTGGTCCAATTCGGCAGTCCAGGACCAAGATAGTGGAGATAAAAACAGTCCTTGCTGCAAAGAAGGCAGGTTAGACAAACTACATTATCATTATCACTCTAAATGATTTTCAGCAAATAGTTACATCTTTCAACAGAGCTCCCTCTCAGATTACTTATGACTGCAATCTAGGCAGCTCTTAGAGAGTACACAGAGGTTATACAGGCACTCTCTGGCAATCACATTTAAACTGCTAAAATGCAGGACACCAGCCTGGCAGTGAGCATTTAGGCAAGCTCGAGGAAGAGTTAGGGAACCTCCATTTGTAGGGGGGGTTACACCTATCATATTCCCTTCCTTCTATCCTCTGCAGAGTACAAGTTTAATTCCCTAGGCCTTTCTTTATAAGTCTTCTGACATATTTCCTGTACCATTTTGGTTGCCCTCCTCTGAGCCACCTCCACCCTGGTTAAATCCTTTTGAAGATAAGGCCTCCAGAAATAGACACAATATTCTAGGTGTGGCCTCACCAGTGATCTGTTCAGGGGTATTATTATGTAATCCCCCTACAAATGGGGGTTCCCAAAAATATTTTCTTGGGCTTGCCTAAATGCCTACTGCCAGGCTGGCATTATGTGTCTTGACAATTTAAAAGTAGTTGCATGTGAGTGCCCAGTTAACCTCCACGCCTGTCTCTTTAAGAGCTGCCTATTTCTTAGAGTATAATTAATCTGGGTAGGGGCCGAGTAGTTTCAGGCTCGAGTCCCGCCCGGGCTGAAGTATTATCACTCCATTCTGCCATCACTAATTGTGCAGAGGGAGCCCTATTAGGAACTGTAACTGTTTGTTGCTTATCTGCTTTAATAATAATAATATTGTAGTTTGTCTAATCTGCCTTCTTTTGCAGCATGGACATTTCTGTTAATCCCCACCATCTTGGTTCTGGACTGCTAGTTTGGACCAATCAGTACCTTTGGGGACCCTAAAATGGAGTCTGTCCTCAGGGGTCTTGTGGGAGTGAATTTCTGTAGGAATTGTAGTTTTTACAGTTTGGTGCCTAAATGGCCCTGGAGGGGGAGCTCTTGCTTAGACAGACAGATGAATCAACGAATAGAACCTTTTGGATCTTGGGGAATGTCCCAAGCTACCTGCAGCAGTGAGTCAGTCTGAGTTTGGAGTTGGAAGAGTGAACAGCTCGAGACATTCAAGCAGCTGCTCCTGCGTAGTAGCGCGGAAAACAGGTGGGAAGGCTGTGTTTGTCCTGCCTGCCCTATCTTCCCTGTAAGGGAGTGTTTTCAGGCACTATCTTCCCTGTAAGGGAGTTTTTTCAGCATAACAGACACTGGACTTTATCTGAATTTGCTGTAACTGTGACCAGAATCCTGAATTGTGACAAAGTGAAATCCTCCTGTAGTGGACCGAAGATTTACCTCGGTGCGATCGGCCTGTCAGGACTTGAGACTGCTGCAGAGCGTATGGTTTGCTCAGAGACACTGTGAATTGCAACCAGACTGTCATCCAAACTGTAGTATTTACCTTGCCTCTTCTAAGTGTACTGAATGGTGATAGTGGGTTGCGAATTGGTTCCCCACTGCCTGAATGTGTCATGCTTGCTGGAAGCTGTATCCAGCACTACTGGACTTTCTCTGAACTGCTCACCCAGTCTGGTCCTTGCCGCCTTGGCCCAGACAGCCGCTCATGCCTCAGATAAACAATCGACGAGAGACCCACCTGGGGATTCAGTTCCCTGTTCAACATCAATGAACAGGATCGGCGCCACGGTGCTTCATGTGGGCCCTGCTTCACCTGGCAATCCAACACTGCATCCTGAGGTCTCCAGTTCATCCATCCTGTAGCCTGTACTGGGTAACGTGAGTAAACACCAGGGTAGCTCCCTGCAACAAAGCTCAAATCAAAGTGTGTCAACTGATTTAATTGTTATTGCTAGTCATTTTGGGACTGAGCCATCCGGCTCCAGATTAAAAATTGTGGGTTAAAGTGCATGCATGTTTTCTTTCCATCACAGGGCCCCAACTAGCTGCAACACCGGCCTACACTGGACAAAGCTTCAGGCTAGCCGTAGTTCCAACTGGGTAACCAGAGTGTGTGTGACTGTGTTACAGGGACCTTTGAGTGCATGCCATATAAACTGAATCTTTCAGATCTTGAATCGACCACCAGATTCTGCCCCTTCCTTGTTACTGCCTCCTAGGAGGAAGTAGGCTGTTGGTTAAGTAGGCTGTTGGTTAACTAGGATCTTCAGCTTATGTGTTAGGTAGGGAAATGGGCAGACTAGGTGGGCCAAGTGGTCCTTATCTGCCCTCAGATTCTGTTTCTATGTTTCTTAAATTAATCAGATCTAAATCTTTTTGCATTGAAACTGGTTGTGATGTACCTCTGTACAAACAGCATTGAAATACTGTTGGTTGTTTTGCAAAATCTTGTTTTACAGGGGGTCTCCAGGGCTGAGCCAGCTGAACCAGCCCTGGTGGTAAATGCAACAAGTGTGGGGGTTAAAACTGTTGTAAGGGGAAAAAAGCAATTGTGTATTCTGTGAACCAGTTGGGCCATTAGAGGAAAAAGAGGGAGGTAACAGTGTCCTGGAGGGCTGTACCCAGGTCAGCTACGCTACTACTAACCCTGTCCTCCAGGTGGAGGCACCTGTTTCGAGCACCCAGGCCCTTCAACCTGCACCTTGTCACACAGACAGGGGTAGTATCCCTTGGGATAGTGCCACCTAGGGGTTACAATTATCTCCATCCTTCTGCTGGTGATGCCCCTGCCAATGCATCCTAACATCCGACAAGACTTCCCAAGTGCCTTGTTACACTGTTTTGCTACCTTTTGGTCATCTGTATTGATTATCGCCAGGTTCCTTTCCTGATTTGTGACTATCAGTGCCTCACCCCACATTATGTATGTTTCCCTCAGACATGTGTATCCCATATGCATTATTTTGCACTTTTTTGTGTTGAAACCCAGTTGCCAAATTTCTGACCATTATTCAAGCTGTTTGAGATCCCCCTCATTTTGTCCACTCCCCCTTGTGTGTCTACTCTGTTACAGAGGTTTGTGTCATCCGTGAAGAGGCACACCTTTCCCTCCAGTCCTTCAGTAATGTCACTGATAATGACATTGAAGAGAATCAGTACCCAGTACTGATCCCTGTGGTACCTCAATGGTCATTCTGCCCACTCCAGAGTGAGTCCCGTTTACCACCGACCTCTGAGTTCTGTGACACTAATTTTCAAGTTGAGTTGATGCAGATTGGTCTGGAGGAGTGTGCGTTCCATATTCTGCTCTGTTTCCACATGGGGACAAGAAAGGTAAAGATATGCATCGGACATACACACATACAGCAGTACTTACAATTAAATTGCAGGCCTGTGGTTATAAGGTTATAATTCTTTTTTTCATTTTCAGTCTGCTCTGAAGATGGCTACTACATGGTATCAGATTTAAAAAATTGGCATGAGGCTCGGAGCTATTGCGGAGCCAATAATACTGACCTGGTCAGCATACAGAGTGCAGATGAAAATGACAAAGTATGGAATTTGGCAAAGCGGAGTGAGGTCTGGATTGGACTGTACTTCAATGCAACTTTTGCCCAATGGCAGTGGTCAGATGAAGCCTTCTCCTCACTCCAGTACTGGAAGCAATATCCATCAGGTGTTATACAGAGTCATCTCTCTGTTAATTTCAGAAAAGAGAATAACAAGGACAATGCTAAATGGACATTTATGGACAGTAATCTTCCCTACTATTTTGCCTGCTATAAAGGTAAGGATTTCTTTCTCATACCTTTCTTTCAGTAGTAATCTGTGATATGGTAGCTTTTTCCATCATTGGATCATCACCTGGCTCAAACCCCACATGGTGCCTTCGGATCTGAAAACACTGGTGCATGCCTTTGCTACTCTATGTCTAGGCTGTATCAATGTAATGCTCTGCACCTTGGCTTACCTGGAGGTTTGATACCCTTGTGCAACTGGTGCAGAATGCCATAGCTACATTGATAGCTGGAGTATCACACACTGATCATATATTTTCCCAGTGTTCTGGACATTGCCCTGGCTGTTGCTGAAGTGGCACGCCACCTGCAAGACAGGTTTGTAAACATACAAAGCCTTATAGAGAGCCTTGTAAACATACAAAGCCTTATAGAGAGCCTTGTAAACATACAAAGCCTTATAGAGAGCCTTGTAAATATACAAAGCCTGTTCATGGGCTGTCTAAAAGTGCTCCTGTTTCCATCTGCACCTGGCTGACCTCTCCACTCTTCTGACTGTTCAAAAATCATGTTTGAACCAATGTGGGGACCTGGCATTTGCAGTGACTGTGCTGCATCTCTGGAACTCCCTGCTATGACATTGGAGACAGTCCCCTTCCCCCTATAGAGCTGTTTAAGAGGGATTTAAAACACCAGTATACTAGCCTTTTATAAATAAAAAAACACCGTTATACTAGACTTCTGTAAATAAAAAAACACTATACAAGCTTTCTTTAAATAATGTGTCAATCTGTTATCTTGTCTAGGAATCAGGTCTAAGCTGGGATTTGAGCATTATGGTGTTACTCGATGTAACCCCCCTGTTACCCGGAGTTACTAGAATCCCAGTAAGACCTAGTGGTAGTCAGGGAAGGCAGCTTGTGAAACTCCAGTTAAATGGATTTCACACGGTCTCACTCTGTTCTCAGTCTCAGCTGAGACTGAGGGATGACATCATTTTAGAACTGTCGCAGCTGCATAAGCCACACTGGAATGTTGCAGTTGGAGGTTAGAGTAGAACGCTGGGGAATTTGAAGGAGTTGAATAGAGTCTGTGGCAGTCTGTAGAAGAGGTGCTCTGCTGTAAGCAAGCCCTCAGAGCTCTAAGCTCTGTCAAAGAGCTATTATGTTGGTATAGGTGTGTGTTCTCATCTGAAGAGGAACACAACAAGAGCACATTGAAGTGGTAGAAACCGCTTCCAGTGGTTCAGAGCCCCATCCCTGCGGGGTTGGGGGGAAGGAATCAGCCTGCTTCCAGGGGCAACCCTCCTGGTCCAGCTAGGGAGAAAGAAGCTGCCTGATTTAAGTTCGTGCTGAGGCACTAGAAGTTCTGGACGAGATTTCCTTTGAGGAGAGAACGACTGTGGGGTACCTGCAACCAAGGGGTGAGTTCACTCTGCTAAAGGGCCAATGTGTTTTCACCTGAAACAAGATAGAAACGGCATACCTGGATGGGGGTTACAAAAAGTAGAGGCACCGCTGAGGATTTGGGTTTGGAATTTAGGGAGGAATGTAAGAAAGGTCGCTCAGACAATGGCTAGCATTTTGGTTATCTAGCAGTGGGTAGCCCAAAACAACTGAAGCAACGTTTAACTAATGTGCCGCTGTGTGCTGTTATCCATGTGCTGCTATTAAAATGCCAACTGTTTACCAAGCAGCAGTAAAGCCTGAGAGTGTATGCCCTTGTCCTGCATCAAATTACAGCGTTTCCAGCTTTTAAAAGTGTTTGTGACAAAGAAAAGTATGGAAAACTGTGGGTAGCAAAAGGAAAATTGTGCCCTAGATGTTGGAAATGCTTTCTGTATGAACTGAGAGACTTGTTGTGCTTAATGGCCATGAAAAATGGTTGAAATAGGCTCCCGCCGTGGAGTCAGTTAAAAAAAAAAGTGTGGTTTTGCAGTTTAAATTTGCCTGCTCGACAATCGCTGTGAGGAGAAGAGCACAAGAGGAAAAGAGGCTCATTTGCATGGCGTCGAGTGATTGGTGAGACTGCAATCAGTCCTGCCCCCAAGCCAACTCTAGAGCGACTGCACAGCATTCGAGAGGGAGAGTGAGTGGAGTATGTGAACTGGCTTACCAGGAGGAGCGTCACAGTGACTGAAAGTGCTGTAAAAAGATTAAAAAACTGACTTTTCTGTTTAAATTCGGGTTCAACCCGCATCTCAATCGACTGGACTGTGAGTGTGGTGTTCAGAGGGATGATCGACAGGACTGCCAACTCGCTTCTTTCCAGAGGCCTCCAAGACTGGCTGCAGGCCGTTTTTCCATCGCAGCAAACAGCTACTGATAACAGTGAGTACCAACAGAAATAATTGCTCAAACTGTGTGATTTCACCAAAAGCCAGCTGAATCTGTGTGTAGCAGTGTAATCGCTTTGCAAAGAGGGACTGTGTTAAGTTTTACTAGCAAAAGCAAGAATTCTAAGCAATCAACTGTGAGCATAATTATAGGTTCAGCATCAGTATAATTTTCAAGGCCATGTGAGAGACTATGAGTTGTATCGGATATGTAGCAAGAAATACAGACAATCCTGTGCTATGAAATACTGAGGCTTTAAGGGACTGTAAGCTAGAGCAATGTCTTCAGCGAGTAAAAAGTCATTGGTAAATCATATAAATGTGCTAGGAAAAAGAATAGTGCAAGTTTGTGCAGTTTGAGCAAAGTTATCAGTAGAGTGTGTAACTCGGATGCGCAGTGGCTTGACCCAATTACAGAATGTTGATGCGTAGGAGTGCTGCCGCCGCCATTACAGGGTGGGGTAGTAATGTAAACACAGCAGCAGAGGAGCCATTTTGAAAGAGAAAGAAAGTTTTCAGTGATGTGGGACTTGAAATAACAGCGAGCGTTGTTTGTTTTTTCTCTGCAGTCATGGCTCCAGGACCAGACCGCTACCCGGATCATGCCCGGGCTGTGATAGCAGTAAAAGCTAACAAGTTAAGGGACATTGAGAGATGTTATTATAGGGGACGACTGCCTCCTCATGTGGCGATTCCTGGATATCCAGTGTGAGTATGTGTGATGTGCTTAAGTGCTGGAAGGGATGTCTTCATGGTACCTCAATGTTCTGGGTGCCTAGAGAAATATGGTTTGTTTAAAATGCCCAAGATTCGTTTGGCTCCCATATGGACAAAAGTTCAAGAATCTGCAGTTGGTAGCACACAGCACCAGGCGGAGCCTGTTGGAGAAGGCCCCTCTGAGTGTGGCACAAAGCTAGAGGGTGCAGATTTACAGACAGAACAATGTGCTGATGTTTCAGAGTCTGAGTCACAGAGAGACATTTCAGGAAGAGCATCAGTAGACCCTTGGAGAGGGGGGCCTAACCCAAGTCTCATAGGTGAAGACGAGATGAAGGAGGCCTTTGAATGGGAGGTTTTGACCTCTGCACCCAGCGAAGAGTGGACAGTCTCAGCAGTGAGGACGACTGCTCACTCCTGGGCACAGATTCTCAGGGAGGAAGAAGAAGAGGGGGAACCTATGTCGTCTTGTGAAAAAGGAACTAGTACACAGCCTCAATCTCTTGCCTCAGAGGAAAGCATGAAAGAGAGTGGTGATTCCACTGCCCTGGCTGTTCAAGAAGATGCCAGGGATCCATTTTTTGTGTCGTTAAGAATGCGTAGCTGGCAGAACCAGGACTGGCCACCCCCAAGCCAGGCCAGAGGTCGCAGGTTGACCAAAGCTAGTAAAGAGGAAAGACTGGTTCGTAGGAAAGCGAATGAAATCTATTAGATGTCCTTTCCTACCTTTCCTTGAAGAGTCTGGGAGGAGATTGAAAAAAGCAGGAAATCCTGGATTTGGGAAGAAGCAATGAAATACGTGTATCCTGGTGCAAACAAGCATGTCAAGAACAGAATGTTTCAAGAAAAATACAGCCAGTGGAAAAGAGGCATGACACTGTTTATGGACACTGTTCGAATTGTGGATGGAGAGGGACATGAAACCTTTCACAGTGTGAATTATGAACGCCTAGATGGGGTAATAATTCCAGCACCTGACCCGTTGTGCTATTGGCTACAATGAAAAGACCTTCCTGCGAATGTGCCCATGCCTACCAAGTGGAAAGCAGAGCAGTGGTAGCCAGTGCTGCCACTCCGGCCATTGCCATACCTATGTTGTTCCGCCAGTCTGGACATCCAGGACTCAGGTGCCCCACATTCATCAGTTCTACAGTGTACTGGCTTTGCAGAATCCATCGACTGGTCCACCAGATGACTTCAGATCCAGAGAGGACACTAGCCAGCTGTATCCTGATTCATCGCCTGGGTATCGGATGACTTCAGACCAGCTGTTTTCCTTTTTGTTCCTGTTCCAAGGTTCCATCTCCAGAGATGACATCAGTCCAGCAGTTTCCAGATGTGCCCTCCTGTCATTTCCCAGAAGATGTCCGCCCAGCTGTATTGGAAGAATGCTGCCAATGAGAGTCTTCGGCTGAGGACCAGGTGTGGTATCGTGTTGTTCTACAAGGGACTGGTAAGTCCAGACTTTACTATTCTCATGACATTGCAGTACACACCCTACACTAGCAGACTCCAGATGTCTGAACTGTCCTCAAAGACTCTCCCCTTCGGGACTTTGGCCTGCTAGAACTGTGCTTCACCGGGCTCCGGCCCAGGAGAGGCTCTTTAATGGACTTGCCTTTGGGCACTGTGGTCACTAGATGGGACTTTTAGGGCACTCCATCCCCCAAATATGGTGTATTGTAAATAACGTCATTGTTTTCTACTGTTTTCTAATGTTTATACTGTTTTTCTACTTTTCTAAAAAAAAAAATATATATATATTTTTGGGATTCTCCAGTGTTCAGATGGTAGGGGTTTAGATAGATTGTGTATGCAGATTAGGAGTGTGAGTTGTCTTTCTTTTTCTTGCAGGGATTCCTGAAGAAGATAGAAGAGAAGACAAGAAGAGGAGGAGGGACTCAGCGGAGTTCCTCAGTAGTACTCTAGAGTGTAGTGTTTAAAGTACTGTTGTTGTTGTTGTTACTGTGTGTAACTTTTCCTTCCACAGGTATAGTTGTGGAGGAGTGTGGGAGTAATGCATAGCATATGGTATTAGCTCCTGGTGTGTGGCTGCATGGTGTCCAGGGTTGGGGAGGTCCCCCTGTTTGTTTTGTCTTGGAAATTTTAAGTGAGAGGCAGACAGGTTTCCCTAGAGGGCTAGGGGGATAGATAGGCTGTGGTCCTGAACGGCCGTAGGGGCCACAGTACTGATCTAATAGGGTTATGCTCTGGACAGTTCTTCCAGAGCCACTGGGTACCCATAGTCAGCGGGTAGAGTAGAGGCCGAAGCATCAGCCGATGGCCTCTGGGCCCATAGTGGTGCCTGCCTGTGCCTAGCACATGGTAGGAGGGGGCCTGATCACCCCTCTCCGTAGGTAGCACATAGGGTAGGATGGCCTAGGTTGGGTAACTAATGACTGCGGACAGTCATTTTCCTGGCACAGGGTGACTGTAACCCCCCTGTTACCCGGGGGTTACTAGAATCCCAGTAAGACCTAGTGCTAGGCAGGGAAGGCAGCTTAAGAAACTCCAGTTAAATGGATTTCACACTGTCTCACTCTGTTCTCAGTCGCAGCTGAGACTGAGGGATGACATCATTTTAGAACTGTCACAGCTGCATAAGCCACACTGGAATGTTACAGTTGGAGGTTAGAGTAGAACGCTGGAGAATTTGAAGGAGTTGAGTAGAGTCTGTGGCAATCTGTAGAAGCGATGTTCTGCTGTGAGCAGGCCCTCAGAGCTCTAAGCTCTGTCAAAGAGCTATTATTTTGGTATACTGTAGGTGTGTGTTCTCACCTGAAGAGGAACACAACAAGAGCACATTGAAGTAGTGGAGACCGCTTTCAGTGGTTCAGGGCCCCATCTCAGCGGGGATGGGGGGAAGGAATCAGCCTGCTTCCAGGGGCAACCCCCCTGGTCCAGCTAGGGAGAAAGAAACTGCCTGATTTAAGTTCGTGCTGAGGCACCAGAAGTTCCGGATGAGATTTCCTTTGAGGAGAAAACACCTGTGGGGCACCTGCAACCAAGGGCTGAGTTCGCTCTGCTAAAGGGCCAATGTGTTTCCACCTGAAACAAGATAGAAACGGCATACCTGGATGGGGGTTACATCGATATGATTATTTCAGCAGAATTTTTTGAATAATGGATAGGCTTTAATTAATGTTAGGTTTAGTCTAGTATTTTTATGTTAATTGCGTGCATGCGCAAGAAACATGTTGCGGCAGCTTTCTCCACAAGCAGGTTGTGGAGGCACGGCACTGTTGTGGCCAATGCCCCCACAGCCTGGAAAGGCTTGTCCCGCTTCCCCCAATGCCGTGGCATGCTGCTGCTGACACTAGTTTAGCCAGCGTGCCACAACCTTCTAAAAACGTAGCCTCTGCAATCAGGGGCCGCCTTGTCATTGCAGCATTAGCCATCCGCTGCAATGAGGGAGCGACCCGTCATTGCAGGACGGGATGTAAAACCCCTGATATTGTTTGTGAACACGGTGGCGGCTTGCTGCTGTGTTCACAAACAATATAACCTGCCCCCTCACCATGTTTACTTGCCGACAGGGGCCCTAATCCCCGTCGGCTTTGGTGCTCCCGTGTTTCTGTTGTTGCCGATGGGGGAGTCCACTCTCGGTCGGCATTCTGTAACCCACCCGCTTTTGTTCCTGCCGACAGGTACCCAATCCCGTTGGCATAATGATAACCCCCTGTGTTTCTGTTGTTGCCGACGGGGAGCCCACTCTCTGTTGGCATTCTGTAACCTCCACTCTTTTTTTCCTGCTGATGGGGTGCCCAACCTCGTCGGCATAATGATAACCCCTCCCTGCTTGCCGACAGGGTGCCCAATTCCCATTGGCTAATGCTGCCCCCAAATGAAAGCCTCTGCTGAACGCTTAGGAGCCCACCCGTGTGCCAGATGCCCCTGAAGGAAAAGCGGTCCTTCAAGTCTTTGTTTTGCTTTTTCTCCTAAAAAGGAAGCTGTCCTCGGGTGTTTGCCCTGCACCCACCCTAACCTGCACCCACCCACTGCTAATCCTGCATCCCACACCCCCTCACCCCATACTTACCTCTGGAGCTCTGGCGACGATCTTCAGTGAACTGGGAACACGCCTGCACCTTTCAAAGCCGACCGAGAACTGAGAAATGACGTAAGTTGTATAATGTAATAAATAGGGTTTTTTCAACTTTAGTGCATATCTCGGGCATTTTTGGGAATTTTGTCACCAAATTTTCAACATGGGGTTTTTGGGACCCCTCCTCATGAATACTTGAACTGTCATGGCGTTAATCGGCCCCGAAAGGTGATTTCACGGTCACTGCGCGGAATCACCTTTCGGGGCTGATTAATGAAACGACAGTGCCAGTGTTCATGAGGTGGGCTCTCAAAAAGTCTATGTTGCAAATTTGGTGGAAAAAATCCCTAAAATGACTGTTTTACGAGCATGCGCCGTGCAGTTGCTACGCACGGTCACAACTCTGTGAATCTGCAATATTTTCATGCCAGATTTTCAACATTGGCATTTTGTCAGACCTCCTTGTGAAGAGTACAGCTGTCATTGTTCACATCCTGGCAGAAATGTGTTTTCGCACTTCCAGCGCAGAATAGCTCGGTCACTGTGGGAAATCAGTGTTCAGGACAGATTAGAAAAATGACAGTGACACTGTTCATGAGTAGAGGTCCTGAAATGGCTATTTTGAAAATTTGGTGATGGCACTCCATAAAATGGCTGTGTTACGAGCGTGCGTTGCGCAGTTTGCGCGCATGCTGGTAACTTCGCAAATTTATAATATTTTCACTCCAGATTTCCAACATTGCCATTTTCCCACACCTACTTATGAACAGTACAGCTGTCATTTTTCCCATCCTGGCCAAAATGTGTTTTCGCACTTCCGGTGCAGAATAGAGCGGTCGCTGTGGGAAATCACTGTCCGGGACAGATTAAGAAAATGAGAGTGATACTGTTCATGAGAAGAGGTCCTAAATTGCCTTTGTTGAAAATTTGGTGATGATAGCCTATCGAATGACTGTGTTACAAGTGTGCGTTGCACACTTTCCACGCACCCTTGTAACTTCGCAGATTTGTAATATTGTCACGTCAGATTTTCACCAGTGGAATTTTTTCACACCTCCTTATGAGCAGTACAGCTATCATTTTTCACATCCTGACCAAAATGTGTTTTCACAGTTCCGGCGCAGAATACCGCGGTCGCTGTGGGAAATCACTGTTCAGAACAGGTTAAGAAAATGACAGTGGCCCTATTCATGAGCAGAGATCCTAAAATGCCTATGTTGAAAATTTGGTGGCGAAACTCCATAACATGACTGTGTTACAAGTATGCATTGAACTGTTTCCACGCACTCTTGTAACTTCGCAATTTTGTAATATTTTCACGCCACATTTTCAACAGTGGCATTTTTCCACACCTCCTAATGAACAGTACAGCTGCCATTTTTCACATCCTGGCTAAAATATGTTTTTGCAGTCCTGCCATAGAATAGCATGGTCACTATGGGAAATCACTGTTTGAGACACATTAAGATCGAACGAGTGAGGGGGGGAGTGACCGAGCTAAACTGAGCTCTGTCGGGACTGCTGCGGATTTGTTTGTGGGCAGAGAAAGGGCCCAACGCAAGAGCCCAGTACAAAAAGGCAGCCTGCAGCGCTGGGAGAAACTGAACGAGAGAGTGAGTGACGGAGGAGCGAACTCACTGGAGCGCTGACAGGACTGCTGCGGATTTCTTAGTGGGCAGAAAAAGGCATCAATGCAGGCAGGGGCCCAGTACAAAAGGCCAGCCTGCAGCGATGGCAGAAACAGTACAAGCGACTGAGACAGGGAACTGAGTGAGCTCAATGGAGCTCTATCAGGACTGCTGCGGATTTCTTTGTTGGTTGAAAAAGGCGCCAATGCAGGCAGGAGTCCCGTACAAAAGGGCCGCTTGCAGCGCCAGAACAAACAGAATGAGCACGTGAGAGAGGGGGACTGAGCGACCTCAACAGAGCTCTGTCAGTACACCTGTGCACTTGTTTGTGGACAGACAAAGGTGCCAATGTAGCCAGGAGCCCCGTACACAAGCGCAGCCTGCAGCGCCAAGAGAAACAGAATGATCGAGTGACAGAGCGGTAGTGAGCGAGCTCAACGGAGCTCTATTGTGACTGCTGCAGATTTCTTTGTGGGCAGAAAATGTGGCAACGCAGGCAGGAGCCCAGTACAAAAGGCCAGCTTGCAGCGCCGGACGAAATGGAATGAGTGAGTGGGAGAGCTCAATGGAGCTGTGTCTGGACTGCTTCAGATTTCTTTCTGGCCAGAACAAGCCGCCGATGCAGGCAGGAGCCCAGTACAAAAGGGCAGCCAGCAGCAGCAGGAGACACAGAACGAGTGAGTGAGGAAGGGGGAGGGAGTGAATGAGCTCAATGGAGCTCTGTTGGGACTGCTGCAGATTTGTTTGTGGGCAGAAAAAGCCAGCAATGCACGCAGGGGTCCAATACAAATGGGCAGCCTGCACTGGTGGGGAAACCAGAATGAGCGAGTGAGTGAGGGGGAGTGAGCAAGCTCAATGGAGCTCTATTGTAACTGCTGAAAATTTCTTTGTGGGCAGAAGAAGGCAGCAACGCAGGCAGGAGCCCAATAGAAAAGGGCAGCCTGCAGCGCCAGCAGAAACAGAATGAGCGAGTGAGAGAAGGGGAGTGAGCAAGCTCAACGGAGCTTTGTCGGGACTGCTGCACATTTCTTTGTGGACAGACAAAGGCACCAACAGAGGCAAGAGCCCAGTACAAAAGGGCAGCCTGCAGCGCCAGGAGAAACAGAATGAGTGAGTGATACAGGGGGAGTGAGCGACCTCAACGGAGCTCTGTCGGCACAGCTGTAGATTTGTTTGTGGGCAGAAAAAGATGCCAATGCAGGCAAGAGCCCAGTACAAAAGGGCAGCCTGCAGCGCTGGGAGAAACACAATGAGTGAGTGAGAGAGGGGGACTGAGCGAGCTCAATGGAGCTCTATCATGACTGCTGCGGATTTCTTTGTGGGCAGAAAAAGGCATCAACACAGGCAGGAGCAGAGTACAAAAGGCCAGCCTGCAGCGGCAGCAGAAATGGAATGAGTGAGTGAGAGAGGGTGAGTCAGCAGGCTCAACAGACCTGTGTCGGGACTGCTGTCGATTTCTTTGTGGGCAGAAAAAGCTACCAACAGAGGCAGGAGCCCAGTACAAAAGGGCAGCCTGTAGCGCCAGGAGAAACAGAATGAGTGAGTGAGAGAGGGGGAGTGAACCACCTCAACGGAGCTCTGTCGGGACAGCTGCAGATTTCTTAGTGGGCAGAACAAGGTGCCAATGCAGGCAGAAGCCCACTACAAAAGAGCAGCATGCAGCACCGGAAGAAACAGACTGAGCGAGTGACAGAGGGGCAGTGAGCAAGCTCAACAGACCATCTTAATCAACATTCGGCATTGACAAATGCTTGTTTTGATTCTTCTCTGTACTTTGTATTTTTTGAGATACTCTTAACCTGTGGGCTGGGGCATCAGGGAAATAAAATACATGCTTACTTTTCACTTGCATTAGTTCCCTACCATACATACAGTGTCTCTCCCAGCTGGTGACCTCCAAGTCCTTGACCCCATGTATCCAAACAATAACCCCCATGGCTTGGCAGCTATGGTGTGACCATCAGGGAGGGGGCACAAAGTCACGGCCATCATTTCAGCCCTGCCAGTGTGGGATGCAGGCTCCTTTAAGGTCAAACCTGCATTTGGCGAACATGCCGAAACTCAGCATCTTGGACACTGATTAGGCAGGTCAGAAGGAACTCGGTTTCCCTTCAGCATTTCAGCACTTCAGTGTCATAAGGTGACGCTTTGCACAGGCAGCACACACTAAGCATGCCCGAACTGTTGACAAGCCACATGGCCTAAAGCAGCCAATCAGTGATGACGGAGAGCAAGTACTCTGCACACTGCACACACTCAGTACCATTTCCAGCTGTCTCTCAGAGGGGAAGTACTAGAGGTAGGCAGGAGCTCCTTTTACGTAAGAAAGAGCGACTTTTGATCAGAAGTCTTTTAAAACCATCACAGAATTGTGCTTTATCTTTCCAGCTGGCTACTTTTCATTACATTTAACTGTAGTTTCAGGCAGACTGGCTTGTGAAGTTGTGTTGTAGTGCAGAACAGAGAGGCACGGTGCGATCCAGTACAGGCAACTACAGGCCCCAGGAGCAGGCAAAGGGAACTTGCCAAACTGGAAACAGTGCAGCAGGGATCTGAAAAATATTTCACTTTTTTTTTGTTACGGATTGCTGGTGATGTGACGCATATACATCCATATTCAGTTATTTTTTTTAATTTATTTTGTTTGCCCCCAGCAGCAGGAACAGGGCAAAGTGAATTTAGCAGATTGTAAAAGGTGCAGGATGAGTTTAAAGGATTTATTTGACAAAGAGTATTTGAAAGCTGGTGGTATAGAGTACAGAAATCCATCTTTTATTTATTTTTCCTGTCTGTGAATGAAAACTAAGTAAAGTAGGTTGCTGCAGTCAGACACCGGGTCTCTCAGTGAGGGTGAGGAAGGTGGTGTCTCGGTGGGGGATGTGATGGGTATGTGCGTGTGGTTGTCTGCTGTTATGTGGTGTAGGCACCATAAGGAAAAGCACTGCAGGAGGAAGGGACAGTGGGGGAGGAGGGAGGAAGGAAGGAAGCAAGGAAAGGTTCCACCATGCCGGTTCCACCAAGTACCAGTCCTGTAAACCGTAGTGTGTTGGTGAAGAAGGAGTCAGGACAGGGACTTGGAGTCATAGCAGTGGAGCAGGTCTCTGCAAGAGCTGGACTATGGCTGGGATATTCTGTCCAATGAAATCACTGTTCATTAGTCCCCAGTTATCAATTGGTTCCATGCCCACTGCATGCTTCTGTTTTCCCTGGCAGTCCCATTTGTCAAGTGCATCTGGTGATGAAAGCGCCCCGAGCAAACCAGAAGCACGCTGGTCTCCCACTGTTCCTCCTTCCAGTACAGTACTTTGTGGTCCCCTTCCAATGAGGATATAAGCGATTCCTCCCAGTCTAAAAAGGCAAGCCCTCTCCTCAACGATCTTCAGTATTTCATAACCTTGACTATGCTGCTTCATCAAGATAGGCTGACTTCTGTATTTACATATAACAAATGATCTGAGATGCACAATTTGTACTTCTTCGTATTATAAAAATCCTTCCTATAACAAATAATTCCATTCTGTTTGATCATTTGTCAGGTTATTATAACTCATATACTTTTTGTTTTTTAAAAAAAAGCTTTTTTTATATGCGGTCACATTAACACTTAAAAGGAATGTTTACTTTTTTAATCTGCTCCCCAGGGCATTTTACTTTCCTGTAGTCTTATCAGAGTTCTGTGTTTAGCTGGCTGCTAAGAAACAAAAAAAATAACATTTTTGGTTCATTTCCTTATATGGTCATACTTAGTATTTATTTGTAATGATATCTTGTACACTTCTTTATCTCTTTCTTTGGGTTATATGCATATTGCATACCACGTGCATACTGTGTGACCCTGAGCAAGTCACTTAACTTCCTTGTGCTCCCAGGTCACACCTGTAAACAAGCTTCAGCTTAGTGTGTCTCTCCTGGTAAAAAAAATAATATATATGTTAGTACTCTTTCATTCTTGATGGCATATGAAATAATCTCTTCCTGCAGAATTATTAAATAAACAGATAAAAAGTCTGTATGTAACCCCCTTGTTCCCCGGGATTACAGAATCAGTGGCAGGCAGGGAAGTCAGCTTGTGAAATGCCAGGTACATGGGTTTCACACTGTCACACTTTGTTTTCAGTTTCAGCTGAGCTGGAGTGATGATGTAATCATGGAAGTCTCGCAGCAGCATAAGCCACAATGTTCAGCTGGCTAGGGAGAGTGAATTGGAATGTTCAGGAGTTGTTCTGTGGGAGTTGGAAGAGGAGGCTGCAGCTGCTGGGCAGCTCCTCCATTTAGCTCTGATATAGAGTTACCTCTTTTGTTTTTGTGGTAGTTTGTTCTCACCCTAGAAGAAGAACAAAGAAAACAGTTTTTCTGAAGTGGTGTAGACCACAGCCAGCAAGGTTTCCTTTGCCCCATCCCAGGTGGGATGGGGTGAACTCCAGAATTCAGGAACAACTCCCCTTGATCCACGTGTTTGGTGAAGCTGCCTTGGACATCTTCATTTGTGTGAGTACATTCTTTCTCTGTAAGCCCTGGTGCATCTGCAATACCTAGGGGAGAATTTCTCTGACAAAGGGACCCTGTCACCTAGACTTTCTGTTTTAAAAGTGTCTGCCTACGTTGGAGTCCAGTATATGACCATCCAAGTACAGAACGATTAACTTCTGACACCTCAAGAGGTGTGTGTGTGTGTGTGTGTGTGTGTGTGTGTGTAGTAAAGTGTGAAATATATTTCAAGACATCATCTACAGTTTTCTACAGTTGTGTGGTGTTATTAACCAGATGAATGGTCGAGTGTAAACTTGGAAGCAAAAAGTGGGAGACCCCCCCCCCCACCTGGAGTAACCAGTTTACCTCGCCGGGTTCAGTTTGGGCACCAGTACTTTTTCATTTAGTGCATCTGGCCAGTGCCTAATGGAAGTAGTTACCCCTGGATGTGGGTTGTTTTCTCTCAGTTTACCCCAGTATGGTGGGTACTGAAAGTTCCTGAGCCTGGATCTGCTCCTTTGTGGTCATGTGTACCACCTTTATTCTTCATGAAATATGGGAAAGTGTCCTAGTACTGGCCGTGTGTGCCTAGTCAATGGGAAATGCACTACGTCTGGCCGTGTGTGCCATTCTCCATTTTTCAGAACCAGAGTGTTAGCTGTTTGGTGTTTCTTCTACCTATGCTAAATGGGAATTCAGGAACTTCTGTACCTTGGAGAATCTGCAATACTAGTATGTGTAGCCCTGTGGGGGTCCATCTTCATTTTGTGATTATTCCTACTTTGTTACATGAATAAAAGTCACACTCTAGAATCCCAACCTGGTTTGGACAGTGTTGTTATTGCTTCCCTGTGTCTGGATTTACTTGGGTGCCCCTGTCCAGAAGTGCAAACCTAGCATAATTGTGAGCAAACGTTTTCTCCAGGGACCTGGGTTGCTGGCCATGATAAATGGTACCACCGGGTGTGTGCCAGGTAGTTGCCACACTTGGTTGACTGTTTTTGTATAACAGCCTGGTCCACCGAGTCTAATGGCGGCCTTTCTTCCTTTTTCTCTAAGTGTAGTTTCAGCATGTAAACCCCCACCCCTCTCTGTTGCCCCTAGATGTTTGTGGTGAGAGGTGAAGCCCTGCTAGTTAAACAAGGGGAGCCAGTGGGGGGGGGGTTGCATGTATTTGACCTGTGCCACTATTTCATCTCTTGAAATGCTTCTTTTAATCACTGCGTTCACTCACTTTTAAATTTCATTTCACTTGCTCGAACTGCAAGGTAGCTTCCTTTTTCAGTTCTTTAATCACCTGCAAAAGGATATTCAGTGTTAGCAGCTTTTCTCTATTTCTTAAAGGCTTTTCTCCATTTTCAAAACTTTTGAATGTTCAACCTTAGCTCTTCACTGGAAGGTTTCACCTTAGCTGCCCACCAGAATGTTATACCTTAGCTGCCCACCAGAATAGTTTGCCTTAGCTGCTCACCAAAATGTTTCTTAGCTGCCCACAAGAATGTTCTACCTTACCAGAATGTTCTACTTTAGCTACCCACAGGCATGTTTTCTCAGCTGCCCACAAGAATGTTCTACCTTACCAGAATGTTCTACCTTAGCTGCCCACAGGAATGTTCTACCTTAGCTGCCCACAGGAATGTTCTTCCTTACCTGCCCATCAGAATGTTCTATCTTATCTGCTCACCAGAATGTTTTCTTTGCTGCCCACAAGAATGTCCTGCCTACCAGAATGTTCTACCTTAGCTGCCCACCAGAATATTTAGCCTAAGCTGCCCACTGGAAAGTTATGCATTACCAGAATGTTCTATCATCACTGCCCACCAGAATGTTCTACCTTAGCTGCCCACCAGAACGTTCTACCTTAGCTGCCCACCAGAATTTTCTACCTTAGCTGCCCACCAGAATGTTCTACCTTAGCTACCTACCAGAATGTTCTACCTCAGCTGCTTACCACAATGTTCTACCTCAGCTACCCACCAGAATGTTCTACCTTACTAGAATGTTCTACCCTAGCTGTTCACCAGAATGTTCTACCTTAGTTGTCCACCACAATGTTTTGCCTTAGTTGCCCACCAGAATGTTCTAACTTACCAAAATGTTCCACCTTAGCTGTCCACCAGAATGTTTTGCCTTAGTTGCCCACCAGAATGTTCCACCTTAGCTGCTCACCAGAATGTTTTGTCTTAACTGTCCACCAGAATATTTTACCCTAGCTGCTCAACAGAATGTTCTACCTTAGCTGCGCACTACAAGGTTTTGCCTTAGTTGCCCACCAGAATGTTCTACCTTAGTTGCCCACTAAAATGTTCTACCTTACCAAACTGTTCTACCTTAGCTGCACACCAGAATGTTTTGCCTCAGTTGTCCACCAGAATGTTCTACCTTAGCTGCCCACAAGGAATTTGTACCTTAGCTGCTTACCAGAACATTCTATGTTAGCTGCTTACCAGAATATTCTACCTTAACTGCTCAGCAGAACATGTTATCTTTGCTGCTCACTAGAATGTTCTACCTTACATGCTAACCAAAACATTCTACGTTAGCTGCTCACCAGATGGTCTACATTAGCTGCTCATCAGAACATTCTATCTTAGCTGCTTTCCAGAATGTTCTACCTTAGCTGCTCACCAGAACATTCTACCTTAGCTGCTTTCCAGAATGTTCTACCTTAACTGCTCACCAGAATGTTCTACCTTAGTCATTCACCAGAACGTTCTTAGCTACTCATTGGAATGTTCTACCTAAGCTGCTCACCAGAATGTTCCACCTTAACTACTCACTGGAATTTTCTACCTTAGATGCTAACCAGAACATTCTACCTTGGTGACCTAATAGAATGTTCTACCTTAACTTCCCACCAGAAGGTTCTATCTTAGCTGCCCACCAGAATGTTTTGCCTTAGCTGCTCACCACATGCAGCATTCTACCTTAGCTGCTCACCACACACAGCGTTCTGGACTAGCTGCTCACAATAATGTTCTACCATAGCTACTCAACTGCATGTTCTACCCTGGTTGCTCAGAAGAATATTCTGCTTTAGCTGCTCACCAGAATCACTGAGCTAAGCTACCCCATGAAGCACTGCATAGGTCTACTCGTACAGTTTGTGTATTTAATGAATTTTACAAATTTTGATCCAACCAGATATACATACAACAGTGGTAAAAGTATTTGACAGCAAAAACATGCAATAATGGTAAAACCATATTGTACAGCAATAGCAAGACATACAATAATAGCAAAAACATACAATAACAACAAAAGCATACTATAATAGCAGAACCTGCAATAATAGCAAAATAGTCTGTTCCAATGCCAATTAAGGAATCCGATGTGGAATCAGAGTTTCCAATTCCACATCAGTTACATAGTAAAACCTCCTCCCACAGGGTACACACACATAGTAGGACACCTCTAAGGCCTGTACTAGAGAAAAAAAAAAAACTCTTCCCCAGTCTTGTCTCTCTCCCAGACTCTCTTACTGCAAGGCTTGCTTCTCAGAAAGGACATAGACAGGGTGGAGGCAGTCCTAAGGTGGGCAGTTAAAATGGTGCAGGAGTGGCACACAGAAAGTCATATGAGCAGAGACTTAGGGATCACAACATGTACACCCTGTAAGACAGGAGAGCAAGAATGGACAAGGTAGACACCTACAAATACCTCTATGGTGGGGTGAACAGGATGCAGGAGGGCAGTCTAGTAGTCTGCTGTGATTTCTGATCTTGTTGGGACAGCAGATCTGGCTTGCATCACCGAGACCTGGCTAGATGGAAATACTGGCCCCATTTTGGAGGCGACCGTTCCAGCTGGGTACTCGGTGATTCACCGCCCCAAGATTGGATTGCGGGGGAGGGAGTAGCGGTCTGTTTTAAGACCAGGTTGGGACTCATGGGGGTACCAGTTGAGGAAGCTGAATCCTTTGAGTGTACCATAGTGGCTGGTGTGGGTTGCAGGATAGCCCTCATCTACTGTCCACCAGGAGATGAAGGTGATTCCCGCCACGGGAAGTGGCGGGGCCGTCGCCGATATGGCATTGGTGCACAGATTGATGGTTCTGGGTGACTTGAATGCCTGGGTCGACGACGAACTCTTAGCTTTTGGTCAACTCTTCCTCCAGTTGATGACATCACTGGGCCTTACACAGATTGTTTCTTCAGCTACTCTTAATCACGGTCACTCTTTGGATTTAGTTTTTCTCCTGGGGATTGAGGCCTCTGATTTGGTGGTGGAACCTGTCAGTTGGTCTGATCATTACACCGTGGGCTTCAATTTTTGTGCTCCCCTTCATAGGTCTGCCCCTGTGGAGATGATTCGATACCGCCCTTTACGGGATGTGTGCCCTGAAGACCTGATGGTGGTATTGAACCTCTCAGAGTTTCCTGTTGCCAGCTTGGGTCCGGAGTCCATGGTCTTAGCTTATAACCAGGCCATTTTCTTGGCCCTTGACTCAATTGCTCCTGTCCGTGTTCATCCCCTCTCTCTTCGCCCTCGGGCCCCATGGTTTGATGGGTCCTTGAGGGAGTTGCGATGTGTGGGACGATGGTTAGAGCATTGTTGGCGGAAATCTGCTCTAGAAGTCGACCGCCTTAGTTTGGAGGAGCATTACCAGCTCTACCAATCAGAGATCTCCCGTAAGAAGGCAGAATTCCTGTCCAGTTAGATCGCTGTTGCTCAGAATCTACCAGATCAGCTGTTCAGAACTGTGGGCAGGCTGTGCAACCCAGCCTGTCTCCAGCTCTGTCGAGCTTTTTCACAAAAGGAGTGTGATGAGATCGTTCAATTCTTTGCGAATAAGGTTGCCGACATCAGATCAGAGATCTGCCTGACACACTCTAAGGGGGAAGCTGTTGGTTGGCATCTGGCCATGGTACCCCCGACCTTCTGGTGTTCCTTTGGCCTGCCGATGTTCAAGGATATTATGCGGATCATCCAGGGGATGCGCCCTACGTGCTGTAGTTTAGATCCATCTCCAACCTCCCTGATTTTGGGTTGTGTTGAGATCGTGGGCCCATTTCTGGCTCAAATAATCTGGTGCTCCTTAGAATTGGGTGAGTCTCCTAGCTCCCTAAAGGAAGCTGTGGTGACTCCCCTTTTGAAGAAGACTTCTCTGGACCCAGATATTTTTGCCAACTACAGACCTATCTCTAACCTTCCCTTTATTGGGAAGGTTATTGAGAAGGTAGTGAAAAACCAGCTGGATGACCATTTGACCATCCATAGTATCTACGAACCTCGCCAGTCTGGTTTTCGTAAGAGGCATAGTACCGAGACTGCTCTGGTTCGGGTGCTCAATGATCTCTTGATGGCGAGAGATCGGAGAAACTGCTCTATCTTGGTTCTCCTTGATCTCTCTTCAGCTTTTGACACTGTAGACCATGGGGTTTTGCTCGAGCGTTTGCGGTCCATCTGTGGCCTGTCTTGCACAGTGCTCAGATGGTTTTCATCTTTTCTATCTGGGAGAACACAGAGAGTTGTGTCGGGAATTTTTACCTCTGACTCTTTCCCTCTGCAGTGCGGTGTTCCCCAGGGCTCGGTGCTTCCCCCATGTTGTTTGCAGTGTATATGTTGCCCCTCGGAGACACTGTAAGATGGTATGGGCTGAGGTTTCACTGTTATGCTGATGATACCCAGCTCTACCTGTCTTTGGCCCCCGACCAGGTTAGTGCTTTCGGTATTTAATAGCTGCCTCCCTGAAATCCATGACTGGATGGATTCGAGCTGGTTAAAGTTGAACGCTGGTAAGACTGAGGTTATGGTTGTGGACCCGGGTCATGGGATAGAGGGGTTGGGGTCTGATCAACCCTCTGGTTTATTTCTGGGGGGGGATCAGATCCTTACCTCTGAACGGGTGCGTAACCTGGGAGTGGTACTTGATGATGGGCTGACCCTTCGTCTTCAGGTGTCAGCAGTCGTTAAGTCTGCATTTTACCATCTTAGGAACATTGCCAGGGTAATGCACCTTGTTCTGTCCAGCGATTTACCTGTGTTGGTCCACGCCTTTGTGACCTCACGCCTTGACTACTGCAACTCCCTGTACCTGGGGCTTCCTGGGGTTGATATCCGCCACTTGCAACTAGTGCAGAATGCTGCTGCGAGGTTGTTGACAGGTGCATCCAGAAGGATACACATCACCCCTGTGCTGCGCGATCTGCACTGGCTGCCTACACAGTAGCGGATTACCTTTAAAGTAGGTCTTTTGACCTTCAAAGCCCTGCATGGACTTGGCCCCGACTACTTGAAAGAGCTTCTTATTCCTTACAGCCCTGTACGACAGCTCCGTTCAGCTGACAAGGGGTTGCTGGAGGTTCCGAGGGTTATGTTAAAATCATCTGGGGCCCCGGGCTTTTGTGTTTATAGCCCCAACCCTTTGGAATTCTCTGCCTCGCCGGCTTCCGGAATGTACAACCGTGGAGTCTTTTAAGCGGGACCTCAAGACCTATTTGTGGAGTCAGGCTTTTATGGTTTGAGGTTGTTGAGATTATTGATTTTATATGTGTATTCTTTGATTTTATCAAGTATTTGTACAGCGCCTTGGTGCTTGAAAGGCTTAATAAATAAAGTTTTATTATTATTATTATTATTCATTAAATGAAGAAGAGCACCAGAACCAGAGGGCATGTTATGAAGTGGGGGGGGGGTGAACTTTAGGAGGGATGTGAAGAAGTACTACTTAACTGGAAGAGTGGTGCATGCCTGGAATATGCTGCCAGTGGAAGTGGTGGAGCTGAAAACAGTTGGGGGCTTCAAGCATGCATGGGATAGACATAGGGGAATATTAAAAATGAGCAAGGTGGGGGGGTCACCAGAGACCATTTAGGGTCTGCAGAGACAGAGTAGGCAGGGACCATGTGGGCAGATTGGGTATGCCAAGTGGTCCTTTTCTGCTGGAAGATTTAATGTTTCTATGTTTCTAAGACCTTTCTGACCTGCTACGTGTTTCTGGGCAGCCCCTCCATTTGGCTGTGCTAGCATCCATAGTAGCCTCACTGTGTACTGCAGCCTGCCTCTGCCGGTGAAGGTTGCAGTGGTAGGCTGAACACTGTTGAGGCACTGAGCAGGGTTCAGCTTCCCAAAGAAATGTGAGTCCATCCAATTCCAATCCAAATCCTCTGCCAATATCATGCTGCAATCCTAAAAAGAGAGATCCCTCCCCAACTGACCACTAGCACCATATGACCTCCGCCAAGTCCGCCCACTTTCTGGCCAGCCCCAACTAGTAACCAGCAGCCTGGTCCTAACCCTGAGTTGGTAATGATACCAGTGAAGAGCTCATAAACAAAGCCCTGGGTTTCTCCGACTATGCCAGATGCTGTACTGAGTAAGATGTTTGCTGGGTAGCCCATGATCATGCCGGCACCTGTTCAGTTATTTTTCCCAGATAACTCAAGGAAGACCATGTTAGCTGCTGGTGGGCTCATCTGTATGGAAATTAGAAAGCAAAGGAGAATCTTCTTCAGTATCAGTGGCTTCTTTGTTGGCTCTGCTAAGAATCTGAAGTGCATGGTTCCAGCAAGCAGCAGAGACTAATGGCTCCAGTGAGCTGTTTAGGTAGCTGGCTCTGATGAGATGTTGAATATGATGTTGTTGGTAATTGCTGTAGGACAGTTCCAGAAAACAGTTCAGGTCGAAGGTTCCAACAAACATAGTAGGAGGCTTTCTGATGTGTGGTTGTGAGCATCATCCTACAAACAAGAATGGAGAACAGTATGCCTTAACAGCGTAATGATAAAGCCTTCTGATGTCTCTTCACAAAGTAGATCACCCATAATGCTTGGTTTTCAATAGCAGATTATAGATTTCTCAGAAACAGGATAAAGAGGGAAGTACGGAAGACAAGGTTAAGGATATAATGAAACTGCAGGGTTGCACTGCAAATCTACTATATTGAGGTGTGTATAACAGACAGCATACACTGCAGGGTTGTACTGGAAATCCACTGTAATAAGGCATGTAGAACAGACAGCATGCACCACCATCATCTGATGAAAAACATGTTCACTTTCTCATCACAGTACTGCACACAGCTTTAAAAACATGTCATTTACAAACCAGGTGTTAAAAAAATGAAAACATAGGGAGGATATTGTAACTTATTTATTTATTCAATCATTTATCTATCTATTGAAATGTTTCACCAGGAAGGCACACTGAGCGACAAGTCGCTCGTCTCCCGGTACAACCTGGGAGGAAGGGGTACAATAGGAGTGAGACATTAAACATTCATGTTACAAGATCAACATTAGCATACAGTTGTAAGGGGCCGGTGTTACAAATAGCGCTACAGCAGTGTTAAAGTGAATAGGTAGAAAGAGTGGACAATAATAAGTGCCAGGTTAATAAGTAAACAAGTACTTACATAAAAGAAAGGGGGAGAGGAAGGGAAGGAGGGAGGGTGAGGTGGGGAGGGAAGAATCGAGTTTAAGTTACATTCAGTTACAAGATCAACATTAACATACAGTTGTAAGGCAGGTGTTACAAACAGTATTAAAATAGTGTTGTGCATAATATGTAGAAAGAGTGGACAATAATAAGTGCCGGGTTAATAAGTAAACAAGTGCTTATGTGAAAGAAAAAGGTGGAAAAGGAGAGGAAAGGGTGAGGTGGGGAAGGGGGGGAGAGTCGTTTCCCTGGAGACCCCTTCAGTATGTGAGGAACCTTGCAAGGGGACTAGAGAAAGGGGATAGGCAATGTCCTAGAGAGACCCCTTCAGGATGTGGGGAACTCTGCAAGGGAGCTATGGGGCTAGACAGAAAGGGGGATAAGGCTGTAGGGATTTAAAGAGGGAGGAGAAAGAGAAGGAGGAGGTGTGACAAATGCTAGGAGGGGGAATATGACCTATCCCAAGAGAGGACCCTTCAGGATGCAGGGTACCGTGTCAAGGGGTTGGAGAAGGTCAGTAGATAGGGATTAAGAGAGTGGTAGGAGAGGGAGAATTGAACCCTTGAGGTGGAGGGAATTTGCACCTTTGGAGGGGATAGGGTCTATCAATAGTCCATCAGGATGCATGGATCCATGGGGAACATTCAGGGTCCCATTACATTCTGTGAGAGAGCAAGGGAGGCCAGTAAGGAGGAACAATTTGGAGGAAGGGGAGGAGAGCTAGAAATTTGGGGTGTGTGGGTGCACAGGGTAAAATGAAGGTGACGGTAGAGGGGTAGGGTTTATCTAGGGCTTAGAGGAGGTAAATAGGGAGGGACATGGCAGGAGCAGCTAGGTGCAAGGTAATTCTTGAGGGCAGAGCTGATGGAGTAGGCAGAGGATGAATGCCAGATTTGAGGGGGGAGGAAATTCCAAATTTTTGGGAGGCAGTGAGAGTAACCAAATTGGCCGATTAGGGTGGATCTGCAGGGGACTACCAGGGTGTGGGAGTCAGTTGATCTAAGGGAATGGGAGGATGGGGGGACTGTTATAAAGGAGGAGGTGAGGTAGGAAGGGAGCTCACCCAACCAGTGCTTGGAGGTGAATT
Organism: Neoceratodus forsteri; assembly: GCA_016271365.2. NCBI lineage: Eukaryota > Metazoa > Chordata > Ceratodontiformes > Ceratodontidae > Neoceratodus > Neoceratodus forsteri. The sequence goes on from JADMNL010000035.1 coordinate 69,778,449, forward strand.
TAGCACAGTGGGAGAGTCACCTAATTGAAAGAGAGGGGAAGGATAGGACAATAAAGATTGCAGTGGTGGGTGCGAGGGGAGCTTCCAGGGCAAAGCGGCAGAAGGAATTGAAGAGTGTGTGCAGTCTGGTCAAGGAGGACTTAGGGGCAGCACCATAGACTACATCACAGTAGTCGAAAATGGGCATGATTTTTTGAACGTGTGCTTTTTGTATTCCCTCACTGTGTGGTGCCAGTATGAAACACTTGAGCTTTGCACTCATGGTTTATGACTAAAATAAAAAAGTTGTTACACATCACTTGCCATGCATTATGCTATATGTTATTTATGAGGTGAGGAAGTCGAAGGCTTGTTATCTCTACATTAAATACTATATTTAAGCAATATGGCAAGACCAGGTTTATGTTTATATTGTGTTACTTGCCCTCTAGGGGTGTAATGTGGCATGTGACATAGTCAAGCACAACATGCCCCTTGAGGGTGACTAACAGAACATTAACATTTTTTTTCATCCTTTTTGTAACCAAGTAAGGCCCACTAGGCACAAGTGCCTGTTTTCAGGGGTGACCTGGGAGCACTGGGGTGGTTAAGTGACTTTCTCAGAGTCACACAATATGCAAGTGGTGGTTGGGGGAATCAAACCCAGATCTGCTGGATGTACCAATCTCATTCACAGCCCATTACTCTAACCTCTAGGCTATACTGCCAGTTAACATAACCCCTGGGAGTGCCTGATTGCTATTATAGAAAACGATACTTTAAAATAGAGCTTCACCCTCTTTAGGTTTGTTTAGATTCTACAAATATATTTACCTAAGATTAACATAGACCTAATAGAATGTTTACAGTCAATCTATTCTACTTCAAACATGTCTCTGTTGCCCAAGTCAGGAAACTACTGTGCAAAGTGCTGGGTAAGTCACGGCATAGTGGTGACTTCCTAGATCTCAAACTAATCGCTTTTACCGCAGAGGAAGTACTCCCACCTATCACAAAGATTCTTAACCTCTCTCTGTCATTCTCTCAGTTCCCACATGTTTGGAAAACAGCCATTGTTACACCAGTTCATAAAGCTGGGGACCATGCGCTACATAGCAACTATAGGCATATATCAGTTCTCCTTCCCCTGTTAAAAATACTTGAGCATATTGTTGCCAACCAACTAGTCGACTACCTCAGCAAATACTCCCTACAGTGTGAACAACAACATGGCTTTAGGAAAGGACAGCAGCACTACCACTGCTCTTCTAGAACTCACCAGATCCGTCCACCAATCTACTGACCAAGTCAGCCTTGTGGGGGCAGTCTTTATAGACTTAACTATGGGCTTCGACACGGTTAATCACCAGCTCCTCCTTAAACAACTCTCTCTAACTGGCCTCTCCCCTGATTCACTGCCCTGGTTTGCAAGCTATCTTGGTGACAGATCACAATGCGTGAAGATTTCCAATGCTATCGCTGACCAGAAACCAGTTCGGCTGGTGTACCCCAGGGATCAGTTCTGGCTCCCCTGCTCTTCAGCATTTTCACTAACAATCTACCGTCTGCCTGCCACCCGCACACACTGATCTATGCAAACGACGCTGTCCTTTTTGCAAGCCACCCTGACTCGCATGTGCTTGAAAGCAACTTACAGAATGGTTTCCTGGACATTGAGCACTGGTTCTCCGAACAGAAACTAGTGCTAAACTACAAGAAGGCAAAAGTCCTGTTGTTCTCCTCTGCCCGCAGTAGATATAAAGGTCATGCTCTCACTATCAGAAATAACCAAGGTGACCCCCTTGAACAAATACAGCACTTCAAGGACCTTGGGGTCACCCTTGATAGTCACCTCACCTATATACCCCACATTGAAAATGTTGCCAGAGCCGACAATGCTAGGATTAGTCTTCTCTATCGACTCAGAAAGTGTCTAACACCTGAAGCTCTCAATCTGGCAATTCACAGTTCAGTTCTCTCTGTTCTCGACTATGGCCTTGTCATTTACGAAGCTGCTACTGATACTGCTCTCAGAAGGCTCACTGTTGCACTAAACAAGGCTTATAGACTCCAAACTGGGGCATCACACCTCATCCACAACTGCGATCTCTATAAACAGACTGGGTGGCTCAATCTATATAGGAGAATTTAATATCACACCTGCCTTCTCACAAAAAACATTCTCCTTGGGTCCATGCCGATGGGACTGTGTTGTCTACTTCACAAATCTCCAAAGACGCAACACATGCGCACCTCATCCACTGAACTCCTACTAGTCCCAAGATGCCAGACCACACAATGCCAACGCGCTTTTTGTAGCAGAGCACCTTCATGGTTCAATGGTCTCCATAATAGTCTAGCTAACCTAACTAATCTTGGAGAGTTCAAGCATAAACTCTGAACTCACCTCCTAACTGAAACCTCCTGTGACTGCTCCACCTAACTTCCAAGTAGCTCTTCAGGACCTCCTCCATTCCGTCCTCCTCCCCCACTTCCTTTTTTCTCCTGGACCTCCTCTCACTGCTGCTATCTCTATCACCTCTGTCCTACCACCCTTCTCCCTGCCTTTTCACCTCTCCCTCTCTTCCCCTCTCTCTCCCCCCATTTCTAATCTCTTTCCTTGATGGAAGAGGGATGCCTGGATATCGTAGCAGTCACAGAAACATGGTACACAGAGAACCATGACTGGGGTGTTGACATACCAGGGTACATAACCTACAGGAGAGACAGGCAGGGGAGAAGAGGGGGAGGAGCAGCTCTCTATGTAAAGGAAGGGATAAAAGCAACTGAACAAAAGAGTAAACAGCGAGGAGAGGAGGCACTGTGGGTCACCTTGGAGACTGGAAAGGGCACCACAATCTGCACAGGGGTTGTGTACAGACCCCCATGTCAGGGGGAGCGAATGGACAAGGATATGATAGAAGGCATTCTTAGAATGGCAGAGAAAGGGGAGATACTGTTGATGGGAGACCTGAATATGCCAGATGTTAACTGGAGCACATTTGCTGCAGCCACATCCAAGAGCAGGACCATTCTTGATGCCCTACAGGTGGCAGGCCTCAGACAGCTAGTTTCGAAACCCACTCGTGAGGGAGCAATCTTAGACCTCGTGATCTCAAACGGGGGCAGTGAGAGGATCTCAGATCTAGAAGTGGGTTGCCATCTGGGAATCAGTGACCATCAAACAGTGTGGTTCAGTTAAACTCAGCTACAGAGTCAAGCCATACAAAAGTGAGGGTACTGGACTTCAGGAGGGCTGACTTTGGCAAGATGGGAGAGTGCCTCAGAAAAGCACTAGCAAACAGGACAGAAGGAGGTGTGGAGCAACAATGAGGAATCATCAAAACTGCCATCACAGAGGCAACAAGCCTTTGTGTGAAGCAAATAAACAAATCAAAATGAAAGAAAAAGCCACTATGGTTCTCAAAAGAGGTTGCTGTGAAAGTCAGGAAGAAAAAGATAGCATTCCGGAAGTATAAGGAAACACAGAAGGAGCAGGACAGACAGCTGTAGCAGTTAAGGCAGAAGGAAGCAGGGAGGGAAGCCAGAATAGCAAAGGCCCAAACTGAGGAAAAGATAGCCAACTTGGTTAAGAAGAGGGATAAAACCTTTTATAGGTACATCAGCGAGTGTAGAAAGACAAAGGGAGGGATAGTGAGGCTGAATAGAATGAACGGTCGGTGGGCAGAGGAGACAGTGAAAAGCAGGGATACTGAATGAATATTTCTGCTCAGTATTCACAAAAGAGTGGGGAAGTGCCTAATCCAATTAACAGAAGCACTCTTGATTGGGGTGTGATCCCAGTCCTTTCACAGAAGAAAGGGTTCTGCAAGAACTACTAAAACTGAAGGTGGACAAAGCAATGGGGCCTGATGGAATTCACCCCAGAATTCTAAAAGAATTAAGGTGGGAACTAGTGAAACCACTGGCTACTCTTTTTAATAAATCATCGGAGGACGGTGTGGTACCCGAGGACTGGAGGAAGACGGATGTGATTCCCCTTCACAAAAGTGGGACCAAGACAGAGGCAGGAAACTACAGACCTGTCAGTTTGACCTCTGTGGTAGGGAAAGTGATGGAGTCACTTCTGAAGGAAAGAATAGTTGAGTACCTAGAGGCCAGTGGAGCACAGGACCCAAGGCAGCATGGGTTCTCAGCGGAAGGTCATGTCAGGCAGAATCTAATAGATTTCTTTGACTGGGTGACCAAGTAGTAGACCAGGGAGGGACTGTGGACATGGCCTACCTAGACTTTAGCAAGGCATTTGACACAGTCCCACACAAAAGATTAATAGTCAAATTAACCAGCCTGGGAGTGGGTCCCAGGGTGGTAGCCTAGGTAAAACATTGGCTGGACAACAGGACACAGAAGGTAATTGTAAATGTAGTCAGCTCTGAAGAAAGAGGGGTTACTAGTGGGGTACTGCAGGGTTCAGTATTGGGTCCAGTCCTTTTTAATGTCTTCATAAGTGACATTGCAGAGGGACTGGAAGGAAAAGTATGCCTCTTTGCAGATGACACAAAGATCTGCAACAGGGTTGATACACAAGGAGGAGTGGAAAGGATGAGAAGGGACATGGCAAGGTTGGAGGAATGGTCAGAAGTATGGCAGCTAGGATTCAATGCAAAGAAGTGCAAAATAATGTACCTGGGAAACAAGAACCCAGGGGAAGAATACACAATGGGGGGAGGTAGTAACAACAACAAAAAAGGAAAGGGACCTAGGGGTAATCATATCAGATGACCTTAAGGTTAGCAAGCAATGTGAGAAGGCAGTAGGGAGGGCTGGGGGTATACTGGGATGTATAGGGAAAGGCATCAGCAGCAGAAAACAAGAAGTTGTTATCCTCTGTATAGACAGTTGGTGAGACCCCATCTGGAGTACTGTGTCCAGTTCTGGAGACCCCATCTCTGCAAGCACATAGACAGGATAGAGGCAGTCCAGAGGAGGGCAACTAAAATGGTGCTGGGTCTGCAAGAGAAGCCATATGAGGAGAGACTAAAGGAGCTTAATATGTATACCCTTGAAGAAAGAAGGGAGATAGGGGACATGATAGAAACTTTTAAGTACCTCAGTGGAATCAACAAAGTCCAAGAGGGTAGCATCTTTCAGAAAAAGAGACGTGCAAGAACAAGGGGACACAATTTAAAGATAGAGGGGGGTGGTTCAGGGGCACTGTGAGGAAGTATTATTTCACAGAGAGGGTAGTGGATGCATGGAACAGCCTTCCTGAGGAGGTTGTGGGGTCTAAAACTTCGGGAGAATTCAAGAATGCATGGGACAAACATAAGGCAATTCTTGTGGGAGGTAGGAAGAAATAGGCTGTTGATTAACTAGGATCTGCGGCCTAACCTGTAGGTAGGGAAATGGGCAGACTAGATGGGCCAAGCGGTCCTTATCTGCCGTCAAAGTCTATGTTTCTATGTTTCCTCCTCCCTATTGTTATTGCAGTTTGACAAGGCTGCCTGGTTGCTCCTCTCCCTCCTGGCTCTTCCTCTACTTCTCTATCTCCCTGCCTCTGATCAAGTTTTGCTTGAGGTGTATATAATCAGAAGCTAGTTGTTCTGTACTTTAATGTAAACACTACATGCTCTGAAATGTTCTGTATAACTTGTCTGTTTCCCAGTATCTGTATGTAACCCTCCCTACTGATGTGGAACCTTTGTAAATGAGCTGCCTGGTGCTCAAAGGTATTTGTAATCCTAGAATGAATAAATAAATAAAAATAAAAACAATCAGGAAACTCTATTTCACCAATCCTTTCTATTATATCTCAGATGCTTAAAAGGGTAGCCACTGTAAATAGTTCATTGTAATCCTAGAATGAATAAATAAATAAAAATAAAAACAACCAGGAAACTCTATTTCACCAATCCTTTCTATTATATTTCAGATGCTTAAAAGGGTAGCCACTGTAAATAGGTCATGGCAAACTCACTTCATATCCTTTTCTTCTTGTGTGTAGTTATTAAAAGCAAACACTTTTGTTTACTTTTGGATTTCAGATAACAGTACCATTAAACTACATCTGATACAAATGAATATGACTTGGGTAGAAGCGTTGCTGTATTGCAGAGCCAATTACAAAGACCTAGCAAGTATCACCAGCCCTGGGGTGCAGAAGCAGGTTGCTGGCATTGCTCTGGAGGCTGGCAGTGCTGCTGCGTGGATTGGGCTACGCAAAGAGAGGATGTTTGGGCAGTGGCTGTGGGTGAATGGAGACCAACTGGGCTATAGCAACTGGGCCAATTGTCAATCAGGAGACCCAACTGCTGGTCATTGTGGGCTGATTTCCAGAAACTCACGGTTCAAGTGGACATCTTCTTGCTGTACAATGAAATTCCATGTTCTGTGTTATGAAGGTAAGATGGACCTGTATTCTTATATGTTTCTTCTAGTCAAAGGTCTTACATTATCAGAAAATGTTAGTTCTCACCCAGAGTTATTTATTGTTGTGGGGGACACTAATGAACCTCTGGCAAGATGGCAGCTTACTTTGTAATCTCTATCACACCAAACAGTAATGCATGCCCATCTGTGCATGGATTTGTATCCAGAGTGGATAAATGCATTGGAACCAAACCCCCAACATTGTAAGCTTTCATTCAGTATGAATGTTTTGAGCTTCTGCTCAGTAATTTACCATTAAATTCAGTCACATAGAAACATAGACTTTGACAGCAGATAAGGACCGCTTGGCCCACTTAGTCTGCCCATTTCCCTACCTACAGGACAAGCTGCAGATCCTAGTTAACCAACAGCCTATTTCTTCCTACCCCCCCACAAGAATTGCCTTATGTCTGTCCCATGCATTCTTGAATTCTTCCACAGTTTTAGACCCCACAAAGTCCTCAGGAAGGCTGTTCCATGCATCCACCACCCTCTCTGTGAAAAAAATACTTCCTCACATTGGCCCTGAGCTGTCCCCCCTCTATCTTCAAATTGTGTCCCCTTGTTCTTGCACATCTCTTTTTCTGAAAGATGCTACCCTCTTGGACTTTGTTGATTCCACCGAGGTACTTAAAAGTTTCTATCATGTCCCCCCTCTCCCTCCTTTGTATACATATTAAGCGCCTTTAGTCTCTCCTCGTATGGCTTCTCTTGCAGACCCTGCACTGTTTTAGTCACCCTCCTCTGGATTGTCTCCATCCTGTCTATGTCCTTTCGGAGATGGGGTCTCCAGAACTGGACGCAGTACTTCAGATGGGGTCTCATCAACTATCTGTACAGAGGGATAGCAACTTCCTTTTTGCTGATGATGCCTATCCCTATACATCCCAGTGTCCCCCCAGCCCTCCCTACTGCCTTCTCACATTGCTTGCCAACCTTAAGGTCATCTGATATGATTACCCCCAGGTCCCTTTCCATTTTTATATTATATTGTGCCTGCACAAGAAACATGTTGCGGTAACTTCAGAATAGCAGGTTTTGGAGGTTCGGGCCTGTTGTGGCCTGTTGCGCCACTGCTTTTTGGTGCTGGGCTCCATGGCATGAATTAGATTGCACGCTGTCTATGACAGCAGTGCAGAAGTGTGTCCATCACCTTGAAAGGTTTTAGCCGCTGCAATGAGGGAGCTCCACCTCATTGCAGGGCGTGCCTTTCCTGGTGTAAGTTTCAGTGTGATATGGCTGCGGCTGTGCCATCCACCTTGCACAGTCCCCAGAAAAGGCGACTTAGGGGAGTGCTCAATCCCCCTGTCGGCATCATCATGCCCCCCTCCCCAGTTCATCTGCCGACGGGGGAGCCCAACCCCCTGTCGGCATCATCCCCCAACACTCTTTTTATTTGCCGATGGGGTGCCCTATCCCCATAGGCTCCAGTTCCCCCCCCAAAAAAAAACATGCAGGTGACACGCTGTGAGCCCACCCTAGCATGTCAAATGTACCTGTAGAAACAAAAACCTTCTCGCAATGTTTTTTTTCCCTGTAAAGTAAAAAACGGTCCCTCGAAGTCTGCATCCCCCTCCCCCAACCTGCACCCACCCACTGCAGTGTTTGGGACAGATTAGGAAAATCACAATAACTCTGTTCATGAGCAGAGGTCCTAAAATGCCTATGTTGAAAAGTAGGTGACAAATGTCCATAAAATGACTGTGTTACAAGCGTGCATTGTGCAGTTTCAACGCATGCCCACAACCTCGATAATTTTTAATATTTGTACTCCAGATTTTCATCATTGCCATGTTTTCACACCTCCTTATGAACATACAGCTTTCATTTCCCACATCCTACCTGAACTGTTTTCACACATCCGTCGCGCAGTGGTGCAGTCGCTGTAGAAAAACAATGTTCAGAACAGAGTAAGAAAATCACAGTAATACTGTTCATGAGCAGAGGTCCCAAAATGCCTATGTTGAACATTTGGTGAAAGAATTCCATAAAATGACTATGTTACAAGCATGCGTTGCGCAGTGTCCATGCACAGTCATAAGTTCGAGAATCTGTAATATTTTCACTCCAGATTTTCAACATTGTCATTTTTGCACACCTTCTTATGAACAGTTCAGCTGTCATTTGTCACATCCTGCCCAAAATGTAGTTTTGCACATCTGGCACATAATCATGCGGTCGCTGTGGGAAATCAACGTTCGGGTAGATTACAATAATCATAGTGCCACTGTTCATGAGCAGAGATCCCAAAATCGCTATGTTAAAAATTTGGTGAAATAATTCCACTAAATGACTGTGTTACGAGCATGCGATGTGCAGTTTTCACACACGCCTGTAACTTCGAGAATGTTTAATATTTTCACTCCAGATTTCCCACATTGCCATCTCTTCACACCTCCTTATCAGTGGTGTAGCTAACATTTTCATGTGGTGCAGAATGGCACGGTCACTGTGGGAAATCAATGTTCGAGACAGATTAACAAAATCACAGGGGCACTGTTCATGAACAGAGGTCCCAAATGCTTTCATGAGGTGGGGTCAGAAAAAGGCCAAGTTTTAAAATTTGGAGTGCAAATACCAACACACGCCCAGGGCGTTAGGGTTGCTAACCATTACATCTCACCCTGTACAGACTAACAGGCATCAGGGGTGTGTCTTTGGATTGTCTGCTGTACTGCTCACGCCATTGGTCCTCCACCTCCACCCTGCAGCCACTGACAGGCATCAAGGTGTGCCTTGGACTCTTCAGCCCCAAAGTTCAACCCATTCTCCTATGCTGCACCCATCTCAACATACTTCCTTATGAAATGGGGTGAGCATAAGGCCAGATGACTCCAAGGCACAACACGACACTTGTCAGACTCTGCAGGGTAGGGTGAGGTGAAATGGCATGAGCGTTATGGCTAATGACCCAAAGGCACACCCCAATGCCTGTCACTCTCTGCAGGGTGGGGTGGGGTTGACGCCGGTTCTGTACTTCACTGCTATTTCTATTATGTGTCTCTTTAACTCCTGCACTACCAATGCCAAAACCGGCAAGACAACATTCAGCATTGACAAATGCTTGTTGTTGTAATTATTACCTCCTCCCAAATTGTGTAATCTTCCCCAGGATTTCTCTTTCCCACGTGCATCATTTTGCACTTCTTTGCATTGAATCCAAGCTGACATACTTCTGACCATTCCTCCAACCTTGCCAAGTCCCTTCTCATCATTTCCACACCTCCTTATGTATGATCTTTGTGTCATCTGCAAAGAGGCATATTTTTCCTTCCAGCCCCTCTGAAATGTCACTTATAAAGATATTAACAAGGACAGTAGTTTGGTTATGGCCTTTGACACCATGTCAAACATCATGAGGGTGGTATCATTCTCTAGCAGAGACGACCTCCCAGAAATAAAGGTCATGCTTCAATGGTTACTCTACGAAAGGACTAATATCAAAATGGCCGGGGAAGGAATGAGTGAGTGAGTGCTTTAACTTGCTACAGTGCAGAGTGACAGATAATGAACAGTATGCTGGAGTGACAGAAATCAGGGCACGTGCCAATTCTGATTGGCCTGAAGTACACTAAGGCAGATTCAAGAATTATGGGCTGAAATCAATGATTTGTAGAACAGTTTACAACTGGTGGGCTTCCCAAAACAAGTTGAGCAGGGTGATGTATGTGGGTTCCTGTAAATGGTCCTCCCCTAATGTAACCCCCTTACAAATGGGGGGTTCCCAAAAAGTCTTACTCGAGCTTGCCTAAATGCTCACTGCCAGGCTGGTGTCCTGCATTTTAGCAGTTTAAATGTGATTGCCAGAGATTGCCTGTATATCCTCTGTATACTGTCTCTTTAAGAGCTGCCTGGTTTGCAGTCATAAGTAATCTGAGAGAGAACTCTGTTGAAAGATGTAACTATTTGCTGAAAATCATTTAGAATGATAGTGATAATGTAGTTTGTCTAACCTGCCTTCTTTGCAGAAAGGACTGTGTTGTTTATCTCCACTATCTTGGTCCTGGACTTCCGAATTGGACCAATCAGTACTGGTGGGACCTAAAATGGAGCCAGACTACAGGAGCTGTCTGGAGTCAAAATCTGTAGAAATTGTAGTTGTGGGTTTTGGCACCTTTTGGCAACTGAAAAGGAAGCTCTTTCTTTGACTGACAGCCGAATCAGCCAACCGAACCTTTTGGATCTGAGGGAAATCCCCAGGCTTGCTGGCAGTTGAGGCAGGTCTAAGTTGGGAGCCGAAGAAGAAAGAGCTCAAGTGATTTTGAGCAGCATTCCTGAGTGGATTCACATGGGAGAACTCTGAAAGGGCTGAGTTTTGGCCTGCATGTCTGCCTGCTGCCCCTGAGAGGGAGAAAAGATAATTATTTCGGACTAAATCCGAGTTTGTGAAAACGAAGTAAACCACTGATTTCCTACCATGCTCATACCTGAAGAAGACCGAAGATTTTGCTGAATACGATCAGCCTGTCAGGATGTCCAGCTGATTTTGAATCCCCGGTTTGTGCAGAGACTCTGCGATCATGACCGGAGAGCGGTTTGCCTGGTACAGTAGAATCTCCTTACATGTAAATGTGCTGTGAGTTGTTAGTGGGTCGTGATTCGGTTCCCCACTGTGTGAACTGTGTTCTGCTTGCTGGAAGTTGTATCTAGCCCAAAACGGACTGTATTCGAATCTGTCTGTATTTGGCTAGGGCCTTGCCGCACTGGCCCAGTCAGACTATCCACTGCACAGAGAAAGCCGTCGACGAGAGACCTGCCTGGGGATCAGCCCCCTGCTCCACGCTTGAAGAGGAATGATACCTCGGTGAATCATGTGGGCCCTGCTTCTCCTGGCACTCCAGATCAACCACCTGCAGTCTCAATTTTCATCCAGCCTGTGTCCAGTCTTGGGTATCGTGAGTAATCATCAGGGTAGCTCCCTGCAACAACAGCCTAATCTAAAAGTGCATCATCTGATTGTCTTGTTGTTTTCTTTTCACGAACTGAGCCCTCCAGCTCCGGATTACAATTAGTGTGTGGTGCATGTTGTTTTCTTCCATCACAGGGCCCCAACCAGCTGCAACGTTCCTGGCTAGCCCACTGTTCTCCATCTGGGTACCCAGAGTGTGTGACTATTTATAGACCCTGAAGTGCATGCATAACTGTTTGAATGATAGAGTCTTTAAGCAAATTAACCTGATTATGCCCCTCCCTTGTTCAAGTCCCTTAAATAAATCAGATCTAACTCTTTTTGCATTTACCCTGACTGTGGTTCCAGTTTGTGCAAGAGTACTGTACTGCTGTTATTTGCTGTGTATAACCTTGTTTTACAGGGGTCTCCAGGGCCGAGCCAGAGGAAAGCCCTGGTGGTAAGTGCAAACAGTGTGGGTACTTGTGTGGTGTATCAGGGGTATTGTGAAAGTGATTATTGTGTATTGTTCTGGCCACTAGTAAGTAAAGAGGGGGTCACAGTGTCCCGGGAGGGCTGTGCCCAGGTTAGCTTGACCACTACCAACCCTGACCTCCGGGTGGAGGCACCCGTTTCAGAACTCAGGCCCCTTAACCCGCTACTAACCAAGCAGGCAGGGGTAGTAGCCCTTGGGATAGCGCCACCTAGGGGTTACACTAAGATACTGGATTACTACTAGACTAGCACATTGGCGATCAAGCCTGCTCACTGAGGTTGCCTGATTGGAGCATATTTTGTGTTCCTAAGCGATAAGGAGGTAATTTTTTCCCTGACCAGGGAGAAAAAAACTTTACAATAGAATGACAATGGAATAATGATCTTCCAGGATTTTTCCCTGAATTATAAGTAAGGAGAAGACAGCATGGAGAAGTCAGAAAAGATCTTCCAAATCTGGTGGTACCACACAATTTAAAATACCCTGTCAAACTAAAACTGCTTAGAAATGGGGGTTGGCACACTTTTGATATTCAAAGGATGCCCTCCAATTCCTAATAGGAAACTGGCCAAACACTTCGGCCTTGACACCTAGGCATTCAAGCAATCCGGAACACAAGGCAGAGCCATCACAAGATCATCTGAATGGTGGGATAAAGGAAGACCGCTGACACTGGGGCAGCAGACCTCTAGGACCACAATTTCCAACCCTGATGCACGGCAGGCCATCTAACCAGAAAGGCACAAGCAGCATGGAATGCAGTGCCTCACGCATCTCTGCCACTCTCTGTAACGACAAACAAGCAGCATGGAATGGAGTGCCTCATGCATCTCTGCCACTCTCTGTAATGACAAACAAGCAGCAGGGAAGGATCACAACACCAGACCTGAGGATCATTGTTGCCAACCTTGGGATTTTTCCTAGACCTGGCACCAAGAGGCAGGGAGACACTGTCTCCCGGAGGAACAACAGACGCAAATAGGAGATAGACCAAGGTTCAAGAATGTTGGTGGTTCAAGGAACCCCCAGTAGGATCAGGAGACTTCTCAGTGGCTGGGCTTGTTTAACAATGTGTCAGAGTGTGCAACGGACAGTGCACCAGACTTCCTGCTCCCACACAACAGAAGTGTGGTCAAGGGAGGAGCTTTACCATTTCTTGGTTTGGATAGTCATGGCAAATCTGGGTTCCAGAATGTAAAGTACACTTGATTGTTAAGTATAATTTGTTTAGCAGTGGGGAGTTTTGGGTAATATGTGGTTTCATAAGCCAGTTATCACTCATTATAGTGTCTTTTTTACTGGGCCCCACTGCTATTTTAGAAACAAATTGTTCTGATCTACTGCACCCTTCCAGTTAGGGTTCAAAATGGGTCTCTTGATAGCAGCACATTTTTTCCACAATGGGTTGCTCCGGTTAACATATCTCTCCACTGCAGGAACATTTTTCCTCTCATAATTCATCCAGGTCTGATGATATAGTGGTTGGGGGGGTCCTTTTATTGGAGTGTGCTCTGTTGCTGGTTTACTGTAGCACCCCACTTTTCTAAGAGAACAAACCCCAGGGCTCACTAGAAGAGGGGGCAGGTTTTCAGAGGCCCATTATACCTGGCCAAGGAAAAATGGTGGATGCCCACCTGTGAGAGTGCCTAAATGCCACATAGGACCCCTTGAATGCCTCTTGTAGAGAATGGCAATTAGGATCCCCTTAAAAACATACCTCATGGTTCAACTGCAGTGTCCAGAAGCTGGGGGGGTGATAAGGGTATGAGTAAAACTCTGAGGACCTTAGATTTCTGCACCTTGATACTAGCACTGTAGCCTTCTGATCATAATGCCTACACTCCCATGGATGAGACATTTCATGCTGTTCCCCTTGTTTCAGGTTGCGCTGCCAAAATGAACTGAATAGTCCTGGTGAAACATGTCATGTAGTCACTGAATCAGGTAGTGGAGCTAGCTAGCATGGAGATCTGTTAACAAGTATAGCCAAAGGCAGTGCTGGCCCTAACTATCCCTGGGCCCTGTGCGAACCTCCTTGCTGGGGCTCCATATCAGAAGTCGCGAAGCCCCTATGGAAAATCCCCATCCATACCATGGCCTCCTTACATCTTCATTTTTAACTAGTTATTTTTGTACATTCCTTGGATTATAACATGGAGAACCAGGAAGAAAAGAAACCAACTGGACAGCCACAGCTTTTAAGGGGCCCATCTGGTCTTTCAGCCCTGTGCAAATGCACATTTCACATTATGCTAAAGCCACCTCCAGCTAAAGATTCTAACAGTGCAATGCAATGTTATGATTTTCATTATGTGTACTTCTGTTTCGGTCTATGTCATTGATTGATTTGTTGTTGGGTATTCGGATTTGGGTGGGCTGCGAGCTGCCTTGGGTGCTCTAGGAAGGTGGGCTAGGGGAGGAGGGTGGGAATGGCTTGAAAAGCTTATTGCCATCTACTTACATCGACCTACCCTGCTTTTAAACTGTATTATGAAAGTATGTTAATGCAGCAGTTTCTAGTTATTGTCCACGAGATGGCAGCAGTGCTTCACAGGTTTACCTCGCCGGCTGTAGGAACATTATTATATGATTATGTGTCTTTCCTCTCTCGACCCAGTGTTATAGAGTGTTTCAATGTCTTTTTCATCTTCTTGCTCTCCTACTCTCACATCACAACCCAGGGTACAATTGTGCTGGCCACCTAAAAGGGTGGAGCAGGGATTTTCTGTGGCGCTGACTCCTCTCAGGTTGGACAGATACTTTGAGGTTTTATGTAAAGCCCCTAAAGATAGGTTCGTGGCAGCACTTACCTTTGTAACCTGGAATGTTCAAGGGTTAACCAGCCTATCAACTGAGAAAAAGATATCACCATATGTTAAGTTCCAGAGATATGATATAACACTCCTGCAAGAGCCTCACATTTGGATAGGGGCAGGGTTTCCAGTTGGTTCTCCACTCAAAAATGGTGTGTCTCCCATCTTATAGTAAAAAGTGTGCTCTTTAGCTAGAAAATCTGCAGCAGACCCAAATGGGCAGTCAGTCACGGTAGGGGCATGTTATACTCTGCTGAGGTTACTACTGTAATGCATACTATGTGACCCTGAGCAAGTCATTTAACTTCCCTGTGCTCCCTGGTCACACCTGTAAACAAGATTTCAGCTTAGTGTGCCTCTCCTGGCAAATAAATAAATAAAAAAATCAACATGTATGCTACCAGTGAGGATGATCTTAATTTCTTACTGTGGCGTCATTTCAACAGAAGCATAGGGCTTGCAAAGCTTCTCCAGCCGCCAGAATTTATACAAATTAATGCAAAACTTGTTTTAGGGGTTGCTAGTTGTTGCAAAGGACATCATAGGTGTTGCAAAGAAATCATGGGGGTCTCAACTGCAACCCCTGGCTACCATTAAATGACACCCTGATCTCTCACCCACAGAATAAGTGAATTCAACTCTTCTGGCCTCCGTCTTTGTGAATGGGATTTCAGTCCAGTTTGAGAGCCCTTGATAGATAAGGTTTGAAAGGCCCGACACATAATATCACAAAGGAATCTGAAGGTGACTTAAGGGAAGATGAGGGTAAAAAATGAATCTTATAGACTCATCGTGATAGAGAACCCACATGGTAGAGACTTCCTATACCCATCATTCAGGGATGACATGTTGCAAAGAACTGACTTTCCTGCTTATGCTCCTTGCTCTCATCTGCCCTTGGCCTCCTCTCGAGCCTGTACTGCACTCCAGCTCCATCACCTCACCTTGTCCCAGATCTTACCTGCTTCCATATTACTCCTGTGGTTTGCCTGCCGCAGTGGAGCCCTCAGGATGAGGCTAGGTCCCATGGGTGCGCAATGTCCAGCTGTTAGGAGCGTGCCCAAGTTGGTGAGTGCAGTGAAGTCATCATTCAACATGGGGGGGGTGCTTTTTTTCTCCTGTTGTGTCCTTCAAGATGCAGGCAGCTTAGTGCACATTGGCATGCATGCAAACATGCATAACGTGGCCCCAGCCTGCATCCCCCCCATCTGCTCCATTTCACCTATGGCCACCTAGATGGCAGTATATCAGTTAAGCTGGCTGCCCTCCCTCCCTCTCAGAAAGAGGAGAGTGCCCTCTAGATTGCTTGAGCCTCTTCCCCCGGCCAGCCCTCAATGACCAGTGATCATTCCCAACTGCGGGTCACTGGCATTATGATGATACCACTGAGCCAACGGGCTGACTGTAGAATTGACCCCACTCCTTCCACCAGTCTATGACATGCACCTTGAACACATATTTCTTTTGAATCATGCCCTCATAACTCTTACAGTGAAGCAGGCTCAAGGGAAGTCTAAAGCATCAGGTTGGAGGCTGCAGCCCTTCTTACTTCAATCCCCTAAATTTCACACCTGGATTACTTGGGGGGGGGGGGGGGGGGGCAGAGACTTATTTTTCCTAGAATGCAGATGACAACATTTCCTGTTACTTAGTGGCCTCTAAAGCCTTTATCCACAGCTGAATCATTAGCTTCTCAGCACGCAGAAACAAAATCCATAAACAAGCACTTCTATCACTTCAAGCTGAGTTGAAGGATAAGGAAAAAGCTTAGAATGCCAGTGAAGAAAGGGTCTCGGCGAACTTGTGTAACATTTGATGCAGATACATGCCTTATGCACCTGAAAAGTGCTGTTATTCTGACAGTTTCACACACCCTAATATGCTTTATTAGTATTATTCTTATAACAATGTTCCCCTTGTTTTTAATTTTTAAACTGAACAATGAGGTTCAGATTTCAGAAAGTAGTTCTGACCCATACTGTTGTGCTAGAAATGCACATGAACACATGGTCACATCTGATCACTCTTCAAAATGAAAAATAAATTTACATTTTAAGATGGCCCGGTGGTGCTGAGGGTTGAGGCACTGGATGCCACACCTCACTCTACTCCAGTGACTCGGGTCCAGGAAAGGAACCAGACTGTTGGGGAATGGCAGGGGAGGGAAAGGATTGAGCATCCGTAGGACCGCTCTCCTTTCCCTGGGGAGGGACTGGGGTATCCACTGTGCTGTAGCGGCCCCCAGTGGAAATCGGGGGCATTACAGGAGCGGGATAAATCTGGGGAGCAGTGTGGCGGATGTTGGTACGTTGTGCCTCGACGTCATTGCATGTCCACACTTCTCGGGGCACAAATACAGAGGAAAAGGGCAGATGACCGTGGCAGCTTGATGGCCTCACTTCCGTGAAGGCGGCTACTGGAGGTAAGCAGGTTGGGCTGCAGGAGAATCAATAGTGACATGATAAAAAATAAACTTACATTTTACTTTTTTCCACTTTCTAGAAATGATATCAGCTGGAAATGTATAAAGAAGATGGCACCCTCATGCCAAAGATGAGAACTCATTAGAATACTGCTGTGGAGAGTAGAACTGGATTAACCAAAGAAGAGAGCTACGAAACAGATGCAGTGTATTTATACTGTATATTGTTACTTTATAACACAGCAGTTAGAAAAGAAAGACTTTCATTGGCTGAACCAGATCATGTGACCAGGCAATACTATTTCTCTTACTGCACAGCTGGCTCTCAATTAAATTTCAAATATCTTTTAATTTTCAGACCGTTTCTGCCTAAACAAGCCATTTTATAAGCAAATTAGCTCACTCCAAGGTAAGCAGAAAGATACATCTTAAAAAAGTACCTCGCTGAACCTGCATTTCATTTTCCCTGTAGAAGCTGATTCTTAAACAGTGGTTCCAGTTTTGTTACTATTCCATCTGTACATGCTTTTTACATACCATGGCGGGTGCTTCTGATTTAAACACAGGTAGAAACATAGAAACATAGACTTTGACAGCAGATAAGGACCGCTTGGCCCACCTAGTCTGCCCATTTCCCTACCTATGGATAGGCCGCAGATCCTAGTTAACCAAGAGCCTATTTCTTCCTACCCCCCACAAGAATTGCCTTATGTCTGTCCCATGCATTCTTGAATTCTCCTACAGTTTTAGACCCCACAACCTCCTCAGGAAGGCTGTTCCATGCATCCACTACCCTCTCTGTGAAAAAATACTTCCTCACATTGCCCCTGAACCACCCCCCCATCTTTAAATTGTGCCTCTTGTTCTTGCACGTCTCTTTTTCTGAAAGATGCTACCCTCTTGGACTTTGTTGATTCCACTGAGGTACTTAAAAGTTCCTATCATGTCCCCCCTCTCCATTCTTTCCTCAAGGGTATACATATTAAGCTCCTTTAGTCTCTCTCCTCGTATGGCTTCTCTTGCAGACCCTGCACCATTTTAGTTGCCCTCCTCTGGACTGCCTCTATCCTGTCTATGTCCTTGCGGAGATGGGGTCTCCAGAACTGGACGCAGTACTCCAGATGGGGTCTCACCAACTGTCTGTACAGAGGAATAACAACTTCCTGTTTTCTGCTGGTGATGCCTCTCCCTATGCATCCCAGTATACCCCAACCCTCCCTACTGCCTTCTCCACATTGCTTGCTAACCTTAAGGTCATCTGATATGATTACCCCAGGTCCCTTTCCTTTTTGTTGTTGTTACTCCCCCCATTGTGTAATCTTCCCTGGGTTCTTGTTTCCCAGGTGCATTATTTTGCACTTCTTTGCATTGAATCCTAGCTGCCATACTTCTGACCATTCTTCCAACCTTGCCAAGTCCCTTCTCATCCTTTCCACGCCTCCTTGTGTATCAACCCTGTTGCAGATCTTTGTGTCATCTGCAAAGAGGCATAATTATCCTTCCAGTCCCTCTGCAATGTCACTTATAAAGACATTAAAAAGGACTGGACCCAGTACTGAACCCTGTGGTACCCCACTAGTAACCCTTCTTTCTTCAGAGTGGACTCCATTTACAATTGCCTCCTGTGTCATGTTGTGTAGCCAATGTTTTACCTAGGCTACCAACCTGGGATCCACTCCCAGGCTGGTTAATTTGACTATTAATCTTTTGTGTGGGACTGTGTCAAATGCCTTGCTAAAGTCTAGGTAGGCCAAGTCCACAGCCCCTCCCTGGTCTACTACTTTGGTCACCCAGTTAAAGAAATCTATTAGATTCGTCTGACATGACCTTCCCGCTGTGAACCCATGCTGCTTTGGGTCCTGTGCCCCACTGGCCTCTAGGTACTCAACAATTCTTCCTTTCAGAAGTGACTCCATCACTTTCCCTACCACAGAGGTCAAACTGACAGGTCTGTAGTTTCCTGCCTCTGTCTTGGTCCCACTTTTGTGAAGGGGAATCACATCCACCTTCCTCCAGTCCTCAGGTACCACACCACCCTCCCATGATTTATTAAAAAGTGTAGTCAGTGGTTTCACTAGTTCACCCCCCTTAATTCTTTTAGAATTCTGGAGTGAATTCCATCAGGCCTCATTGCTTTGTCCATCTTCAGTTTTAGGAGTTCTTGCAAAACCCTTTCTTCTGTGAAAGGACTGGGATCGACACCCCTATCAAGAGTGCTTCTGTTAACTGGATTAGGCACTTCCCCCTCCACTTTTGTGAATACTGAGCAGAAATATTCATTCAGTATCCCTGCTTTTTCACTGTCCCCCTCTGCCCACCCACCATTCATTCTATTCAGCCTCACTATTCCTCCCTTTGTCTTTCTATGCTCTCTAATGTACCTATAAAAGGTTTTATCCCCCTTCTTAACCGAGTTGGCTATCTTTTCTTCAGTTTGGGCCTTTGCTATTCTGACTTTCCTCCCTGCTTCCTTCTGCCTTAACTGGTACAGCTCTCTGTCCTGCTCCTTCTGTTTCCTTATACTTCCTGAATGCTATCTTTTTCTCCCTGACTTTCCCAGCCACCTCTTTTGAGAACCATAGTGGCTTTTTCTTTCATTTTGATTTGTTTATTTGCTTCACACAAAGGCTTGTTGCCTCTGTGATGGCAGTTTTGATGATTCCCCATTGTTGCTCCACCCCTCCTTCTAGCCTGTTTGCTAGTGCTTTTCTGAGGCACTCTCCCATCTTGCCAAAGTCAGCCCTCCTGAGTCCAGTACCCTCACTTTTGTTGGCTTGACTCTGTAGCTGAGTTTAACGTGAACCACACTGTTTGATGGTCACTTGTTCCCAGATGGCAACCCACTTCTAGATCCGAGATCCTCTCACTGCCCCCGTTTGAGAGTATGAGGTCTAAGATTGCTCCCTCACGAGTGGGTTCCGAAACTAGCTGTCTGAGGCCTGCCACCTGTAGGGCATCGAGAATGGCACTGCCCTTGGATGTGGCTGCAGCAAATGTGCTCCAGTTAACATCTGGCATATTCAGGTCTCCCATCAACAGTATCTCCCCTTTCTCTGCCATCCTAAGAATGGTAGTGAGTACTATTTTAGAACTGTATGATGCAGTCCTTGCTCAGCTCTTCCATTGTCAGCACAATGCATCCAGGGTCAGACTGGGGTGCATGGGACCCTCCGGAAAAGTAGAGATACAGGGGCCGATATGGAAAATCAATAGGGGAGGGCCCAGGGTGACACAATCATATCAATATTCTTCTTAAATCTGATAACACTAACTTTGTGCTTGCATCTTACATTTACCTATGGTGTCCCAAATATCCCATTTAATTGGAAAAAGGATGATAAATGCAAAGATTTGCAGAGTTTAGGAAGTGGGCAGGTACCCAACAAGGTGGGGGGCACCTGAAAATTTCCAGGTGTCCTGGTGGACCAGTCCAACTCTGAATACATTGTGTTCTACTATAAAACTCTGTGGCTGGGAGGAACACAGACAACATCATACAGTTCTTAACTAGTGCTTAACACCAGAGCATAAGTAAATAACAACCACTGAGGATGCCAAAAGGCCAGTATAGATGGACCAATGAGAGAACTGGAATCAGTCTTTTAAAAACAGGTTCTACTGGGAAAAATGTGTTTCAGGTTTAACACAGTTCTCCTCTAACACACTTCTCATGCGGCTGACAGCACTCGGCTGCACCTCGTGCTCTGCAGTCCACCTGAAGTGTACGTGTCTTGTTGCACACTGTTGTGAATTAGGCCCTACACAATAGACTGAGTGAAGAAATGATAGAGGTTGCCAAAAGACAAAATATGTAGCAATACTTGCATTGTTCTTGTGCCCAGTCTGACTATAATATTATGTATTGTTTGCTATTATCATGCAATGCACAGACCTGTACGATGCTTTTGGCTATAAAGTAAAGGACTTGTTTTGGTGTTGATGCATAAGACAGGGCTTCCAGCAATCAGAATCCAAAGTTCTAGAGTTTGTTCCACAAAAAAGGGACAGCTCTTGTTTTTTATTCAATAAAATGACTGCGGTGATAACATCACTGTTTAATCTTGTATTCCATTTAGTCAAAACTCACAGATGCCATGGCAAAGAAGCCTTTCAAATCTTAAAGCTGTTAGGAAAATACACATGATACGTTGTGCATGTTTCACCTTTTTCTCATTATCTTTTTATTTTGCATAGTATATCTGTGTTATAGTAGTATATTCACTGGACTGTGCAGTAATCTAATTGTCTCATGGAAATAAAATACATGACCTCTGAACTTGCATTCTGATTGATTGATTGATTAATTGAGTAATTTGTTTACTTCCTCCAGCCACGCCATTCATTGTCCATTTTCAGATGCCAAACAGTAAAATACAAACATGACTTAGCTCTATTGGTATCAGTGTAACTAAGCATAGTTTTTCAAAATGTACCACTCACATGGGTGGCACGTACCTGAATCGCCTTCGGGCATCGGTCTGCTTTCCACCCGCTAGTCCTGTCATGTCCCAGTCCTGTTGTGGTCCCCAACACAATGAAATGGAGACCATGCAACACAGCGAGTGGGTGCTCACTGCGTGAGGTGCTAACCTCAAATATTAAATCAGTCCAAAATGAAATGAGCACTCAGGAACAGGAAAAATTTATGCTCGTTTTATTCCAAGGATAATTCCAGGGGTCCTGGAATTATCCTTGGAATAAAATGAGCATTAATTTTTCCCGTTCCTGAGTGCTCATTTCATTTTGGACTGTTGTGGTCTGCTCCTGCTGTCCTCCAAATATCCTTATATTAGTGGGGGACTGGATGAGCAAGAGTAAAAATGAAACTGCCAGATCAGCAGTAAAATCAAGCAAGCTGCTGTGGGTGTCTCACATCCTCTGCAGCGCTGCTGCACTGAATGCGTAAAAGTTGCATGGGTGGCTCACATCCTCTGCAGCACTGTGGCACTGAATGTATAAAAGCTGCAGAGGGTGGCTCACATCCTTTACAGTGCTGTGGCACTAAATGTGTAAAAGCTGCATGGGTGGCTCAGATCTAGCTCTCTGTATGTGTCCTGGCCTCACTGAGTATAAATATGGCAACTTGGAAGGAAAGAAATAAAAATGTTATAAACGAGTGCTGTTAAGCACCATCTTTAGAGGTGTCTTTTTTAGAGCACCCGAGGCTGCTAACTGAATATAAGCTCTGTATGTTGCCAGGGGGGGCTAGTGCTATGGTACCAGTGATAAGCAGGGAAAGCCCCTTGAAATCTCCACTCTGGAATCAGATGACAGTGCAAAAGGGCAGCTAACAGATTATGGGGACCAGTAAATATAAAATGTTATTGCTTGCCTGCAAAAGAACTTTAAAGTGGGACACTATGTATAGTGTTTTCTTCACCCACCATATGTGCCATCTTTGACCTGGCAATCAGCCAGTCAGAAAGCCAGGAACCCTAGAGGATTTTCCAAGGGACTTCTGGAAAGAGGCAAGGACAATGTCTTGGTGCCAGAAGAGTCAACTAGTAGGGCGTCGAGTGAGCCTAATGCACATTCATTTTTCAAGTAGACAGCTGCATCAACCAATCAGATGCTGCCAGGATCTCCTGAAAGTCTGAGGACAGTGCCAGTCCAGTTTAGCTGGAATCCCTTCTGAGGTCGGGGGGGGGGGGCTCCGGTTCCTGCTCCTTGCTCTGTGATGTTTTCCCTCAAAGGGAGAGTGAAAAAGAAGACCGGCCAGTTCAGTTCGGCAGAGCCCCCTCCTAAGGGGGGTGTCTCCATGATGTTACTTCAGAGTGAGAGGAAGACCTGCCTGGGAGTTTATGCAGCCACCAGCCCAGGAGGTGCCTGTGCTGCCTTGCAACACCTGGAAGGAGCTGTTACAGAATTAAAGCGTGGTTTGTTGTCCAGAGGCAATAAAGCTGTCTGAGAGGTTCCCCAGAGGAGAGGAAGTCTCTCTGTGATCGTCGAGGGAAGAAGGAGACCTGCTTGGGGGCTTGCACAGCCACCAGCCCAGAAGTTACTCTGTGTTGCCTTCCAATGGCTGGAAGGAGTTTGTCAACAGAATGAGTGTCGTTTGCTGGCCAGAGTTAAGGTCATCGTCTGGGAGGTTCTTGAGGGAAAGAAAACTCACCTTTAATGTCTGAGAGAGGTTTGGAGGCCTACTTGCTTGCTTGCATGGCCAAACAGCCATGGGAAACCTGCCTGATGTTCCCAGTAGGGGAAGTGAAATGAGATTTGCTCTTCTGTCCAAAGTTGAGTCTGTAAAATAAAATGTCCCCCATTTTCTGCCTCATGTCTGAACCTGAAATGTCTGAGTTTGAAAGACTGTTTCCTGCTTAAATCTAGTGGGAAGCCCCAAGAATATGTTCCAGCCAAGAAACATGGCTGCTAGCTGGCAGTGTGGCTGAAGCCATTTACAGCTGGATGTTCCTAAATATCTGCAAGAGAGGGGCTGTCATCTGAGGTCAGTCTAGGGAATCATCCAAGTGGTGTCCCCACTAGGCACTTCCTACTCTTCTCCCCTGAGGGTTTATGCCTAGACATGGGGGTTGAGGTGTGTTGGCCCAGGTCCCAAGCACTGATCTGCTCCAGTTCTGTGATGATGTCAAAGAAGATGATAAGCTGCCAGAAAAGCTGAGAGGTGTCCAGCCTGCTAAAGCTGGTAGAGCCTGCTGCAGGGAAGCCCCAAGCTGCAATGTATCTGCTGCTCATTTCAATATTTCAAGTGTCCAAGCTTCTGTGAATTACAGCCACCTCAAATCTACAGTCTGAAAGCCATTAGAGACTGTTCTTCAAAGCTGTGAGTAAAGCAGGGTCTGCCCTGCATCTGGGGAGACTGTACATGGTTGCCAACAAAGTTTCTGGGTTAGCTACCCAGCCAAAAAGTTACAAGTGTCACCGACTAATTGCTGCTACAACTAAACGGGTTTGAATGTAAAGTGTTGTTCTCAAAAGGTAACCAACGTCAGCCAACCAGCTGCACTGTACAGGCCTGCGACTAGACCCTGGGTAGACAGACAGGACTCTTAGGGGTTAAACTGGAACCAGTTTGGGGGGGGGGGAGTAATGTAAGAACATGCGAGCTAACATCTGTCTGATGTATATGCTGGAGGGAGGTGGGCAATGAAAATGTTTCGGGAATACGGTGATTGACTGGTGTTCACAAAATCAGAATGCTGAACAGTTGTTTAACCTCTACACCCATTTTCCCTTTCCCTAGCCCTACTCCATGTAAATAATTAACCATTTTACAAAATGTCTCATGAGTATATTATTAGTGAGCATATTATTAGCTTAAGACAATAATTGCAAGTATATTGAAATATGGTTTTGGTTTATGGTAATCTATGTGTGGGGTGACTGCAAGGGGAGGTGGGCATGCGTACAGCATCGCAGAGGGTTGTACTACGCAGACATCTGGCCCACTATATATACTCTGGGTGGTGACACCACAGTATTATTTATTTTATACCTTGGGAAAGAACCCCCATTCACCATCAATGGCAGAGCCCAGGCCCCTCAACCTGTATTGGGGTCATCAGGCAGGGGTAGTAGCCCGTTGGTACACGGCTCCAAGGTTACAATAGAGAAACAGGCTGGAGCAAAATAATCAAATGTCAAGGTCAAGGGAGTTTCACAGCTGTAAGACTGCAGCCGCAAATGTCCTGTCCCTGAAGTCACTCAAGCAAGTCTGTCTGGGCATGTAAAGTAGGTAAGTAAGCATGTGTTTATCAGGCACCCATTCCCAGGGGATCAGAGCCCATACTACAAAAAATAAACAAATGAAGCAAACACAGTAAATAAAATAACAAGTATCGATAAATAGACAATGAAAACATGCAAAAACTCTTTTTATCTGAAAGTAACTAAAACCTTTGGTGGCATCAAGCATCTCCATTTAACTCCACCATGGGGGGGGGGTTGAGAACCTGCTTCCAAAAGTTCCTCTACTCAAGCACTTACCAGCAATCAGCACTCATCTACATTTGCCAAATTGTTTAGTCTCCCTTGAAAGCATTCTCTAGTCAAGTTCTTAGGACTGTGTTTGTCTCTAATGGTAATAACATCAACTGCATGTGAGCAGTTTCAGTAGCTCAGCAGGTTGCACACTCACCTCTGAGGATAAAAAATCAGAAAGCTGTGGGTTCTATCCACTACACCATGCACTTGGACCAAATACATACACTGCAGAGCAGTGTGAGGGGGTTGTTGCACTCATGAGGTGCCGTCTTTCAGATGAGACATTAAACTGAGGTCCCATCTGCCTGTTCAGGTGGATGTTAAAGATCCTATAGCACTCTTTTCCCAGTGTCTCATCCAAACTTCTCCATTCACTAAAGATACCACCAACAACTTAATCTGGTTCAATGTCAGTTGGCATCCATCTGTATCTCCCTCCCCTGGGATGAGGCTGAAAATAGAAAGAATTGTGTAGTCTTCCTTCCCGGTCAACAAAAACTAGATTAAAAAAAATCCAAGCATCTGGATTAGTTTCATTTTTATCATAGGGCAGTCAAAACAATCAAAGCACGTCATACCAATTTAATTGTAAACTTTGCAAAACCAGCTTTCTTTGTAACTAAACAAAATAAAAAGATTTATCTGTAGGCTGGTTGCCGTCTCCACATGTTACAATGTAAAGGTTCAATTTCCAAATGTGCAAAGTCATAATCTTTCTACAATGAATGGACACCACGGCAGTAAAACCGAAACTAATCCAGGTGCTTGAATATTACCCTTAGAGCTTGAATGGAGGGACTTTTAGAAGCAGGTCCCCCCCACGATGGAATTAAACAAAGATGGCTTTGTCCTGAGCTTGTAAGAATTTTTGGAGACTGAAGTCCAAAGCATGACTTCTGTTTGAATATAGTAATCTCACATTTCCCTACAAAGGAAAATAAATCTTTCCAACATCAGTTTTATGAGCTGTAAAATCGAATTAGTTAAGTTCCTTGTCACCTCCCATGAATTCATCTTAACACTTTTTGGCTGTTTCTTTCTGAATACAGTCTTCTGTTTTTTTTGCGTGGAGCACTTTATAAAGTTTCACAAACCACTTGCACTGAGGGATAAGAAGACCACCTATCAGAAAGGTAGACTATAAACTTTGGAATAAGTGCTGTGTTAATTCTACAATTTGCCTGAGAGCACAAATAAATGTTTTTTTACAACATGAAGAAAGTACTGTGATTGATTTTTTTTTTCAAAATCTATATGAGAAGTAATACAGAGGAATATACAGCCATTCTGAATTTAAAAAAAGTGTGCAATTTCAAGTTTTCATTGTCTTAAAGGGGAACTGTCATCAACAGGGTTTCTTAATGTCTGAAAGTCCATAAAAAGCTAATTTGAGTGAGCCATTGTATTTATGTGTGAGTCTTTGCAGTCCAGAGTTATTCATATGTAAATCAGCCTGTAATTAAGGACTAGGGAAAGCCATGTGTTGTAGACTCCTGACAGGAAATGATGTCGCAGAGGAACTTGGCCCTCCATTTACTGTAGGTTAAACAGGAATTCATCTGTTTTATTACGTTTGTTTAAGGTGTTATTACTACACTTTCTACATTTATAATAATTGTTTTGTATGTGCATTGAAACTAGTGAGTTATCACCTTTACATTTCAAACGGTTAGTAAAAATAATCCATCTTTAGAATTGCTTTTACCTGTAGGCTATACTGCCAGCTGATCATTAAAAATGACACATCTCAAGGCTGATTCTGTGGTATCAACAGGTATTGGGGCACCATACTGTATAAGGATGTCTAAACCCTGGCTGTGCTCATGTCACTGCAGATTTCTGGGGCTGCCACAACACCGACTTCTGCCTTATTCCATTCTGTCTCTTACAATTTTAGGTGTGAACCCAGGTCTACAAGATACAAATGTGGCTACTTACCTACTGGCCTGGCATCATGAGGCCAGCCTTGAAATGTGCAGTTTTTGATTAACAGCTAGCAGCATAGCCTAGAGGTTAAAGCAAAGAGCTGTGAACAAGCTTTGTTTATACAGTAGAAAGGGGTTTGACTCCAACATGCTCTACTTGTATATTGTGTGACCAGAGCAAATCACTTATTCTCCCTGTGGTCCCAAAAGATGCCCAGAAACAAGCTGTACTGTAGCTGTGTGCCTTTCCCAGACAAAGACAATGAAAACAATCTGAGCATGTTGACTGGAAAGGAAAAAAAATTGGACACCTTTAATTGTTTATTAATTGCAAAACCACATAGACGGACAACACTGTTAAAACATGCATAACCTGAAATGCATTATTAAAAGAGTATTTTACTTTTTTTGATGAAGTTAAAAGAATAATAGTTTCTTACTGAAATACTTTGAATGGGATGGGATTTTCTACCTTAAAGGAAACAAATGAATCTGGTTGATCCTGCCTCTCATGCCCTTCGAGTGTGTCTTACATGCTGCAGCTCTGCCAATGGACTGCAACCTTCCAGGATGCCATTCCCATTGAAATGTAAAAGCAGAAAGGAAAAAAGGGAGAGACAGGCTGTGTGTGTGTGTGTGTGTGTGTGTGTGTGTCTATCTCTGAAAGAAGTGCTACATAAACTGAACTGTGCTGAAAGGGAAAAAATGATCACCATTAATTAAATTAAATAATATATGGGTGGATGGATGTAAAAACCAGAATTCTGCACACACCCTTGGTGTGAGATGTTTTTATAAACCCCTTGGACTTTGCCCTTGGGGTTAATGTAGCATCTCATACCTTGTGCCTGTGTGTAAAATTCCGGTTACACACACCCACCCATATATTATTCTATATTTTAATAATGCAGTTCCTATTACATATGTTTTAACAATGTTGTCCATCTCTGTGTTTTTGCAGTTGATAAACTATTAATGGTGTCTCATGTTTTTTTCTTTTCAAGTCAAATCTGGACAGAAGGAGCATAATATTTTCAATATCATAACACATGCTCAAATAGTTTTTATTGTCTTTGTCCAGGAAAGACTAACAACTACAGCTTGTTTCTGTGTGTGTTTTGGAACCACAGGGAGGTTACGTGACTTGTTCTGGTTACACAATGTACAAGAAGAGAATGTTGGAATAAAAATCCATTCTGCTGGATGAAAGAAGCATGTTCACAGCTCTTTGCTTTAACCTCTAGACTGTACTGCCAGCTGTAAATCAAAAACTTACACATTTCAAGGCTGGCCCCATGATGCCAGGCCAGTAGGTAAATAGCAACATTTGCATCTTGCAGACCTGAGTTCACACCGGAAAGTGTAAGAGAAAAGGATGTAAGAGAGGGAATGGAATAAGACAGAAGTCAGTGCTGTGGCAACCCCAGAAATCTGTACTGACATGAACACAGCCAGGGTTTAGAAATCCTGATATGAGGCCCCAATACCTGTTGACACCACAGAGCCAACTTTGAAATGTGTAGTTTTTGATGATCAGCTGGCACTGGCAGTATAGCCTAGAGAGTAAAGTGTAACCCCCCTGTTACCCGGGGCTACAAGAATCCCAGTTAGACCCAGTGGCAGGCAGGGAAGGCAGCTAGTGAAACTCCAGTTAAATGGATTTCACACTGTCTCACTCTGTTCTCAGTCTCAGCTGAGACTGAGGGATGACATCATTTTAGAACTGTCTCAGCTGCATAAGCCACACTGGAATGTTGCAGCTAGGGAAATTAGGATAGAATGTTGGGGAATTTGAAGTCAGTTCAGTAGTAGTCTGTAGTAGAGTGCTGAAGAAGGATGAAGTGTGCTGCAGCTGCAGGCCCTCATAGCCCTCAGCTCTGACAAAGAGCTATATTTTTGTTAGAGGAGTGTGTTCTCACCTGAAGAGGAACACAAGAAGAGCCAAGTGAAGTGGTAGAGACCGCTTCCAGTGGTTCAGGGCCCCATCCCTGTGGGGATGGGGGGAAGGATTCAGCCTACTTCCAGGGGCAATCCCCTGGTCTGGCTAGGGGAAGAAGAAGCTGCCTAAATCTAAGTTTGTGCTGAGGCACCAGAAGTTTTGGATGAGATTTCTTTGAAGAAGAAAAAGCCTGTGGGGCACCTGCAACCAAGGGGTGAGTCTGCTCTGATAAAGGGCCAATGTGTTTTCACCTGAGACAAGATGAAGTTAAATGAATGTTTCTGTGGGGTCAGGAAAAGACAGCCAAGTACAGTTTTGAAAGTTGTGGGAATTAGACTGCATAACTCTGTGTGGGTCTAGAGAAATGGACACAGCCACTCTTTAAGTATGTTTCAAGTTCAGCACAAGTGGGATGGAAGAACAATTGATTAAACGTGACATACATTTAAAGAGAATCTACACAGTAAAGTGTTTTCAAGGATGAGGTGTTAAAGGCCTGAGAAATGGCTGGGTATGAATTATGGGAGTGAGAGGTGGGAGTCTACCCCCATCAGTAGTAACCAAATTCACCTCCATGGGTTTGCATTAGGACACCTGTTGCTTTCTCTCAGGTACTTGGCCAGTGCCTGAGGAAAGTACTCAGATGTGGGATTGATGAAGAAGATTCCCTGATGGAGCCAGAAGTGCTCAGAGATGGTTTAGGGAGCCACCGAAAAATGTTCCATGCTACATGGAAAGTGTCCAAAGGGCTGGCAGGAAGCCAAGCCATGGAAGAAAGGTAGTCCAAAGGACTGGCAAGGGAGCTGAGCCAGGGAAACCAAAAAAGAGTTGAATTAGGGCAGAGTGCCCAGAGTGTTTCGAAACCTGAGGGTTTTAGTGTAAAGAGGATGTGTTCTGATCTCCATAAATCTGCATTACCAGGAGTGTAGCCCGGTGGGAGTCCATCTATGCTTTGTTATTCTGTTGGATGTGAATAAAAGCCACACTTTGGAATCTCAACTTCTGGTATTGGACATTACAGTTATTGCTTCCTGTGTCCAGAGTTATTTGGGGCCCCTGAGCAGAGTAGCCAAACCTAGTCACCATGCCAAGTGACACCTTTCTCCCCAAGTTTCAACTTATAAAAATGGAGGCACCGCGTCATAGGACCCAGGACCCTCAACCTGTTCACTAGCTACACAGGCAGGGGTAGTAGCCCTCTCAGTTTAGCGCCAACTGGGGGTTACAAAAGCAATTCTGAAAATGGATTATTTTTACTAACACTTTGAAATGTAAAGGTGATAACTCACTAGTTTCAATGCTCATACAAAACAATTATTATAGATGCAGAAAGTGTTGTAATAACACCTTAAACATAAAACAGTATATTTCCTATTTAATCTGTTGGATTAAATAGAGTCAAAGGAGGACCTAGACCCTCAGTGATATCATTTCCTGTCAGGAGCCCAAAACATATGGCTGCCACCAGCCCTTAATTACAGGGTGATATACGTATGAATAACTCTGGACTGCAAAGATTCACAGATCATCTCACTGGCTCAATCAAATTAGCTTTTTATGGGCTTTCAAACATTAAGAAATCCTGTTGATGACAGTTCCCCTTTAAGAATAAACACATTCTTTTCTAGTTTTTACTGAACCAAAGGAAGAGCACTCTTGCATGTAAGAGAGTTGCCTAAGATTTTCATGCTGTGATTTTGGTACTTTTTCATTTATTCTTCAGTTAATACTTCGGTCTTAGGACAACAGAAGTCCAAGGCTCATAAATGTTGCCCCCACCCTATATGCGGCAGTGGGGTGGACATCACTAAAGTTCAGGCGCCACAGAAACGCCGCTCTCTGGACCTATAGAGCCATCTCTAATAAGCTGCCTTACTATATCTCCTGCTATCTTCCCCTGAGTATAATTGGGAAATACGCATTAAGAAGTTACTCAGCTATTACACTTAAAGTACCCAAAGCAAAATCCCACTTCGGCAGGGCAGCCATAAGCTTCGTGCTACCTACCTTATGGAACAATCTACAAAAAAAACTCAAATTAAGCACTCTAATCGGTATAAATGCCTTTAAGAAACTTTTTTTCCGTACAATCAGAGAAGTATGTATTGGCTTCACCCACTCAGACCCAGTACCGGTGTCTGCACTGGTATATAGCCACGCCTAGACCTAATTTTTAGTGCTGACCCCCCAGCTTGCTCCTCACCAGCCTAATTGTTCTCTCTCTGTCTTATCCCCCTGTCTTATCAACACTAGGCCGTCCATCCCTTATTCTTCCTTTCCCAACCTCGGATAGGAGCTCACTACCCTGGGTTGTGACATCCTACCATGCCCCGTACTTTATAGCATTCAATCCTGGGGCTCACACATACTCCTTTTCTCCACCCATCTTCTCTACATCCTGTTTTACCAACTCCTTTCTGTGCACCGTGCCCTCCTAGCCTTTCTCCCCACCTCCTCTCCCTTCCCCCCTACCTTCACCTCTGCCTGGTGTATATTTTATTTTTTTCTTCCGTTACTTCCTCCTGCAACCTTAGATGACCTGCTTTATCTTCCTATAGACACTTCTATGTATGTAAATACCATGTAATCTGTACAATATCTGTATAATTCTATGTACATATGAACTTCTTTTTCTTCCTCTCTGTAAAGAGTATTATCTGTATTGCCTTGTAAATACCTGTGTTGACCTGTATATACAATTGTTCATGCTCCACCCAGGTCCATCTTGCAAATGAGCTTCTGCTCAACAATGAACGCCTGGTTAAATAAAGACTTGATTGATTGATTGATTGATTGATTGAAACTGCTCTGTGGTGGTGATCAATGTTACCTTCTTAAATGTAGTTGTCCAGTTTTGTCTTAAAAATGGACAAGTTAGGTGCTTGGTCCACATCCCCTGGTAGCTGATTCCATAACCTTATAACTCTCAGTACATACAAGTATTTCCTATGATCAGTTTTCAGTAAAGTATCTGTCAGTTGCTGCTTATGTCCCCTTAGATCATATTTAAGATCCTTACAAAATAAACCCAGTTCCTTCTTAAGTATAGCTTCATCCAGCATCTTATAGAAAAGAAGCATATCACCCCTATTCTTCTCAGGGCAGACGTCCAATGGCCCAAGTCCTCCAACAGCGGGGAATATGTCGGGTAAATTTGGCTTCATTGGGAACTGGGGCTCCACCTGGAGGGATGCAGTCCTATACAGGCGCGATGGTCTCCATCTATCCAGGAGGAGAACCAGGATCCTAGGTGATAGGTTTAAATGCTTCATTGGCAAGCATTTAAACTAGCTGGGGGGTGGGGAGGCACTGAAAAGGAGAAGGGAAATTCTAGCCCCCCCAAAAAATCAGGGTAGTTAGTGAGGTAAACACCAAGAAAGAGCAGTCGATAGGGAGAAGGGCAGGGGTAAATGGAGAAAAAGACAAAGGCAGTAAGGACAGGGATGGGGCAAAAAGAAATAAAGCCATAAAAAATGGAGGGTAATGAGTACCAATGCTCATAGTCTATCTCCCCAAAATGGTGGCCTTAATGGAAGAGGGATGCCTGGATATTGTGGCAGTCACAGAAACATGGTACACAGAGAACCATGACTGGGATGTCAATATAACCCCCCTGTTACCCGAGGTTACAAGAATCCCAGTTAGACCTAGTGGCAGGCAGGGACAGGCAGCTAGTGAGACACCAGTTAGATAGGTTTCACTCTGTCTTGCTCTGTGCTCAGTCTCTGCTGAGCTGGAGAAATTACATCATGTAGAATTCTCGCAGCAGCATGAGCCACATTGGAATGCTGCAGTTGGGAGTTAGGATAGAATGTTGGGAGGTTTTGAGTTCAGTCTTAAAGAGTCTAGTGGGAGACTCAGTAGAGGACGGAGATGTTCTGCTGTAGGCAGGCCCTCAGAGCCCTCAGCTCTGATATAGAGCTAGTATACAGAGTGGTGCGTGTTCTCACCATAAGAAGAACACAAAGTACTTCAGCTGAAATGGTAGCGACCTCTCCCCAGTTGGTTCAGTGTCCCATCCCTGTCGGGATGGGGGGAGTTAACAGCCAGCTTTCAGGGGCAATCCCCTGGCCCAGCTAGAGAGAGATAGAAAGCTGCCTGATGTTGTGCTGAGGCACCACAAAGATTTGTGATGGTTTTCCTGTGAGAGAAGCCTGTGGAGCACTTGCAATCAGGGGTGAATCTGCTCTTAAAAAGGGCCTATATTTCACCAGAGACTTTGTGTATTAAGTATCTGTTACTGTGGGTCAGAAAAGGACAGCCAAGTACAGTGCTTAAAGAGTGTAGGATTTGGACATCTTTAAACAGTGGGGATCTACAGGGATGGACATAGCCACTTAACAAATATACCTCAAGTCAGTGCACTGGAGTTTCAGAGACTGTAGATTGAATGTGAAATACATTTACAGTGATAATCTACAAAAGTAGAGTTTTTTCAGAGAATTGTTAGAGTCCAAAGGAATGGCCGGGTATGAATTGTGTGAGCAAGAGTTGGGAGACCCCTATCAGGAGTAACCAGATTCACCTCTACAGGTTTGCTTTGGGACACCTGTTACTTTCTCTCAGGTACTTGGCCAGTGCTCGAAGAAAGTACCCAGATGTGGGATTAGATGGAAGAATTTCCCTTATGGAGCCTGTATGTGCTCATGGGTGGTTTAGGGAGCCACCGAGTAATGTTCCATGCCATATGGAAAGTGGTACAGTTGCTGGCCAGATGTGCCATGCAGGGAATTAATCCAAGGCTGGTCGGATGTGCCAGGCCAAAGAAATCCAGAGAAGAATACAAGTTCAGGCTGAGTGCCCACTGTGTTTCTAAACCTGAGGGTTACAGTGTGTAGAAGATGTGTTCTGATCTCCGTAAATCTGCATTACCAGGAGTGTAGCCCGGTGGGGGTCCATCTATGCTTTGTATTCTGTTTGGTTGTGAATAAAAGCTACACTATAGAATCCCACTCCTGGTTTGGACATTACGGTTATTGCTTCCTGTGTCTGGAGTTACTTGGGTGCCCCTGACTAGAAGTCAAACCTAGCCAAAATACTGAGCAACAGTTTTCTCCCTGAACCCAGGTCCCAGGTAGGGGGTTACATATGGAGGCACCGCACAGTGCTAATAACACAAAAAATACTATCAACCCAACCCCAGAGATTACATCAACATACCAGGGTACACAATCTACAGGAGAGATAGGGAGGAAAGAAGAGGAGGAGGAGGAGTAGCTCTCTATGTAAGGGAAGGATCAAAGCAACAGAACTAAAGGGTAAACGAAGAGGAGAGGAGGCACTGTGGGTTTCCCTGGAAACTGGAAATGGCACCAAAATCCGCACAGGGGTTGTATACAGACCTCCGTCTTGGGGAGGAAATGGACAAGGAAATGATAGAAGGCATCCTTGGGATGGCAGAGAAAGGGGATATATTGCTGATGGGGGACCTGAATATGCCAGATGTTAACTGGAGCACCTTTGCTGCAGCCACATTCAAGATCAAGGCCATTGTCGATGCCATACAGGGGGCATGCCTCAGACATCTAGTTTTGGAACCCACTCATGAGGGAGCAATCTTAGACCTGGTACTCTCAAATGGGGGCGGAGAGAGGATCTCTGATCTTGAAGTGGGTAGCCATCTGGGAACAAGCAATCACCAAACAGTGTGGTTCACAATAAACTTAGCTGTAGAGTCAAGCCACACAAAAGTGAAGGTACTGGACTTCAGGAGGGCTGATTTTGTCAAAACAGGAGAGTGTCTCAGAAAAGCACTAGCAAACAGGCAAGAAGGTGGGGTGGAGCAAGAATGGGGAAACATCAGAACCGCCATCACAGAGGCAACAAGCCTTTGTGTGAAGCAAATAAACAAATCAAAACGAAAGAAAAAAACACTATGGTTCTCAAAAGAAGGGCAGGGAAGGTTAGGGAGAAAAAGACAGCATTAAGGAAGTATAAGGAAACACAGAAGGAGCAGGACAGAGAACTGCATCAGCTAAAGCAGAAGGAAGCGGGGAAGGCAGTCAGAATAGCAAGGGCCCAAACCAAGGAAAAGATAGCTAACTTGGTTAAGAAGGGGGATAAAACCTTTTATAGGTACATTAGGGAGCGAAGAAAGACTAAGGCAGGAATACTGAGGCTGAACAAAGAGAAAGGTAGTTGGGCAGAGAGCGACAGTGAAAAAGCAGGGATACTGAATGAATACTTCTGCTCAGTATTCACAATGGAAAAGGAGGGGGAGATACCTAATCCAGTCAATAGAAGCACTCTGGATAGGGGGGTTGATATTAGTCCTTTCACAGAAGAAAGGGTTCTGAAAGAACTCTTAAAACTGAAGGCGGAGCAATGGGGTCTGATGGGATTCACCCCAGAATTCTAAAAGAACTAAGGGAAGAACAAGTAACACCACTGACTACCTTTTTTAATAAATCATGGGAGGATGATGTGGCACCTGAGGACTGGAGGAGGGCGGTTGTGATTCCCCTCCACAAAAGTGGGAGCAAGACAGAGGCAGGAAACTACAGACCTGTTAATTTGACCTCTGTGGTAGGAAAAATGATGGAATCACTTCTGAAGGAAAAAATTGTTAAGTACCTAGAGGCCAGCGGGGCAGAGGACCCAAGGCGGCATGGATTCAGAAGGTCATGTCAGACAAATCTAATTGATTTCTTTGACTGGGTGACCAAAGTAGTAGACCAGGGAGGGGCTGTGGCCATGGCCTACCTAGATTTTAGCAAGGCATTTGACACAGTCCCACACAAAAGATTAATAAACAAATTAGCCAGCCTGGGAATGGGTCCCAGGGTGGCAGTCTGGGTAAAACACTGACTGGACAATAGGACGCAGCGGGTAATAGTAAATGGAGCCCACAGTGAAGAAAGGGGGGTTACTAATGTGGTACAGCAGGGTTCAGTACTGGGGCCAGTCCTTTTTAATGTCTTTATAAGTGACATTGCAGAGGAACTAGAAGGGAAAGTATGTTTCTTTGCAGATGACACAAAGATCTGCAACAGGGTTTATATGCACGGTGGGGTGGAAAGGATGAAAGGGGACTCAGCAAGGTTGGAGGAATGGTCAAATGTATGGCAGCTTAGATTCAGTGCAAAGAAGTGCAAAGTAATGCACCTGGGAAACAAAATACCAGGGGAAGAGTACACATTGAGGGGTGAGATACTGACAACAGCAAAAATGTAAAGGGACCTGGAGGTAGTCATGTCAGATGACCTAAAGGTGGACCAGCAATGTGAGAAGGCAGTAAGGAAGGCTGGGGGGATACTAGGATGCGTAGGGAGAGGCATCACCAGTAGAAAACAGGAAGTTGTTGGCCCTCTTTACAGACAGTTGGTAAGACCACATCTGGAGTACTGTGTACAGTTCTGGAGACCCCATCTCCACAAAGACATAGACAGGGAGGAGGCTATCCAGAGGATGGCAACCAAAATGGTGCAGGGTCTGCACCAGAAGACATATGAAGAAAGACTGAAGGAGTTTAAGATGTATAGCCTCGAGGAAAGGAGGGAGAGGGGGGACATGATAGAAACTTTCAAATACCTCAAGGGAATCAACAAAGTCCAAGAGGGTAGCATCTTTCAGAAAAAGAGATGTGCAAGAACAAGGGGGCACAATTTGAAGATAGAGGGAGATGGCTCAGAGGTGATGTGAGGAAGTATTTCTTCACAGAGAGGGTTGTAGATGCATGGAACGGCCTTCCTGAGGAGGTTTTAGAGTCAAAAACAGTGGGGGAATTCAAGAATGCATGGGACAGACATAAGGCAATTCTAGTGGGGGGTAGGAGGAAGTAGGCTGTTGGTTAACTAGGATCTGCAGCTTATCCGTTAGGTAGGAAAATGGGCAGACTAGGTGGGCCAAGCGGTCCTTATCTGCCGCCAAATTCTATGTTTTAATGTATCTAAATTTCCTTTGGGCTCTCTGTTATATTCACATCCCTTTTTAAATATGGATTCCAATGCTGTGAGCAAAATTCCACGTGTGGGCTGATAAAGGTTTCATACAAAGGTAGGAGAACTGATTCTGACCTAGAAAAGAAGGACCTATGTCTGCAGTTGATTAAGTAGCCAGTTTTAGTGGCCACTTGCCTACAATGGGCACCGCTGTTAAGGTCATTGCTGGCTAAGATACCAAGGTCCCTTTCTTTACTGATTACTGTCAGTTTGATCCAATGGATACTATACTCCTGCAGACTGTTTTTCCTGCCAAAGCGCAGGACAATGCATTTGTCAAGGCTGATATGCATCCTATTTATTTATTTATTGATTTATTATAGCGTTTCACCAGGGGAAAAAAAAAAACAAATACTGAGAATATAATTGCTTGTTTCCAAATGTGTGCTGGGGGAAGGGGAAAGGATAAGAATAAAAATATTTCACAGATATAAACAATTGCACATGATTGAAATTCAGAGAAATTAATAAATTACAGAGAAGAAAAAATGTATAGAATGCAACACAATATAATATACAGAATAAAAATACTATGCTCAATAAACAGTGGTAACAGGTTAGGTACCAGGTTACAGACAATGCACTGGAAGGTGAATATAATGAGTGCAAAATACAGTCACAGTAAATTGGGCAGTGCGGGGGGGGGTCAGCGTATACTACGGACAGTGGCAGGAGGGAGAGGAGTGGGAGCAATAGAGAGATTTCTGAGGGTTTAGAAGGGGCTGAGCGAATGTCTAAGGGAAGGGAGTTCCAGAGTTTAGGAAAGTGGAAAGAGAAGGCTGATTGACCAGCAAGAGTTTTACGGAATGGGAGCTTGAGGAAGCGAAACCCATTGTTATTAATCCACTTGACAATGTCCTCTAAATTCTGTGTCCTACTTCTGTTTGACTCTGTGTCTACAGTGCCTCCAAACTTAGTGTGATCTGCAAATATGATCAACTTGTTACCAGTATTAATGCAGAGATTACTAATAAAAATATCTAACAGCAAGGGGCCCAACACAGAACCTTGTGGCACTCCACTAGTAACTCCTCCCTCAGGTGACTTATGTCCATTTATTCTAACTGCCTGCCTTCTATCAGCCAGCCAGTTCTGCATCCACTTCACCAGTTTCGGAAGATGTTTCACCAGATCTGTAGTGCTGTACAGAATTTTTTAAATTCTGATGAAACAGAATTCCTCAGAATTTTGGAAAATTCTGCATAATTCCATGGAATTCTGTAGGCAGCAAATTTTGAATGCAGAATGGTTCGCAGATTAGTAATTTGTGCTTTATACAGATTTCGGATTCTTTTTCTGCAATCCACAGAAAATTATTTCATGGTTTACATTATCTATGTAAAGTATTTCCATAGTCTCCATAGAAATGCTTTTTGGAATTCTGCAGAAAAATAATTTTTTGTGGGTTGCAAAAAAAGAATCTGCGTTTTATATAAAGCATAAATTACTAATCTGCAAACCATTCTGTGTTCAAAATTCCAGTACCAGATCGTCAATGAATGGTTTAAATGCTTCACTGGCAAGCATTTAAACTAGCCAATGAGGGTGGCGGAAGGAAGTGGGGAGATTCAAGCAGCCCCCCTCCCACAAGTGAAAGCAGTCAGTAGGGAGAACCCTAAGGTAGGGAAATCACCAAAGATACCTAAAAATGGGTAAAACAGAACAGTAGAAAAAAGGTGGAATAGGATTGGAGAGAGGAGGGGGTAAAGATAGTAGGCATGAGGACAAAAGAGGGGGCTGTCAGGAGGGGAGGTAGCAAAATTTGGAAGGCGATGTTCATGAATGCACGAAGTCTGGGAAATAAAATCCCAGACCTAGTGGCCTTAAAGGCAGAGGCTGACCATGACATTGTTGCTATTACCGATACACGGTACAATGAGAACCACGACTGGGATATAGCCATACTAGGCTATATGCTATTCAGGAAGGACAGGGTGGGTAGGAAGGGAGGAGGAGGAGTGGCTCTTTACATGAGGGAGGACATAAAAACTGCTGAGGTACAGGACCTTCAGGGAGGCGGCAGAGGCACTGTGGGTCACCCTGGAGACAGGAAATTGAACCGTTATTCTCACTGGTGTGATCTACCGACCTCCAGCGCAAGGGAAGAGTTGGACAGGGTTATAGTGGAAGCCTGGAGTGTGACAGACTTTGTCTGATGGACCACTATGTGGTCCATCAATCAGCAACTGCCCATCAGAAGGCATAATTCCTGTCCAGGGAAATTGCTGCTGTGCAGAATCGACCAACCCAGCTTTTCCGGACTGTGGACAGATGTGCAATCCACTCTGTCTCCAGCCTGGAAATGCCTTTTCACAAAAACGATGTGAGGAGATTGCTCAGTTCTTCACGGATAAGGTTGCCACAATCAGATCCAACGTCCGCTTGACCCTCTCTAGTGGGAATTGCAGTGGTCGGCGGGAGATGTCGGATGCCCAATTTGTGTGGTGTGACTTCAGCCAGCCCACAATCAGTGACATTATGATGGTTGTCGAGTCGTTGAGTCTGACCAACTGTAGTTTGGACCCGGGCCCCACACGCCTCTTAGTAGGCTGTGTTGATAAAATCGGCTAGGTCCTTGCCGATAGTCTGGATGTCTTTGGAGAGGGGGATCTTTCTGGATCCCCTGAAGGAGGCTGTGGTTTGGACCCTTCTTAAAAAGCCCTCCTTGAACCCGAACTGTCTGGCTAATTACAGGCCTGTCTCTAACCTACCCTTTGTGGGTAAGGTTATTGAGAAGGTGGTTGCATTGCAGCTGGAGGACCATTTGACCAGCCACAATGTCTATGATTCTCTCCAATCCGGATTTAGGAAGAGACATAGTACCGAGACAGGGCTTGTCCGGATACTAAATGACCTCCTAATAGCAAGAGATTGAAAGACCTGTTCCATCTTGATCCTTCTAGATCTCTCTGTGGCATTTGACACAGTAGACCACGATGTACTGTTGGAGTGTCTGCAGTTCATTTGTGGACTTCCTGGGATGGTCCTTGGATGGTTTTGATTATTACTTGATGGTAGGACTCAGAGGGTGGTGTCTGGGATTTTTTTCCTCAGCTCCATTCTCCCTATCCTGCGGGGTGCCGCAGGGCTTCATCTTGGTGCCCATGTTATTTGCGGTGTATATGCTGCCATTAGGAGCAGTTATTAGGTGGTACAGCTTGAGTTTTCACTGCTATGCAGATGATACTGAGCTGTATATGTCCTTTGTGCCTGGCCAGGATGATGCTGTTTTGGTCTTTAACACCTGTCTAGCTGAGATAAAGGACTGGATGAATGTGAGCTGGCTGCGGTTAAACCCAGAAAAAATTGAGGTGTTGATCATCAACCCAGGTCATCAGGAGGCAGGTTTGTTGGCAGGATCACCTTCGTGACTATGGCTTGGAGATATTCAGCTAACTACCTCAGACCAGGTGCGGAACCTGGGCATTGTGTTTGATGACTGCCTGACTCTTAAATTACAGGTGTTGGCAGTTGTCAAAACCGCTTTTTACCATCTGAGGAATATCTCACAGGTAAAGCACCTGGTTCCCCCTGACGATCTTCCAACTTTGATCCATGCCTTCGTTACCTCCCGCCTTGACTACTGCAATGCCGTTTACCTTGGGCTCCCGGGGGTTGATATCTGCCACTTGCAGCTAGTGCAGAATGCAGCAGCCAGGCTTTCTACTGGGACTTCCAGGACCAGTCATATAACACCTGTGCTCCACAGACTGCACTGGCTGCCAGTACAGTGGTGAATCACCTTCGAGATCGGTTTGCTGACCTATAAGGCTCTACATGGTCAGGGACCTAGTTATCTGCAAGATCTCCTTCACCCCTACTGTTCCCTCCGCCCTCTCCGATCCAATGATGTGGGATTGCTAGAGATTCCCAGGGTTCGTTTTTAGACATCTGGAGCAAGGTCATTTAGTTTTATGGCCCCAACCCTGTGGAATTTTCCACCTCATCAGGTGCGAGATTGCCTGACCATCCAAAGTTTTAAAGTAGCCCTGAAAATGTATTTTTTTATCCTAACGTTTTCTGTTTTTTAATGCCGCTGTTGTATTTATTGTATTTATTATTTTCATTCCTTGTGTTGTTCATTTATTGATGTATTTTAACCGCTGTTGTACAGGTGCCTTCATTTTAGAAAGGCCCCTTTTTATAAATAAAAAGTGATTGATTGATTGATTAATTCATTCATTGAAGCCACCCATAAAGATGATGACAAAGAGGGAGGTGCTACTGGTGGGAGACTTCAACCTGCTGGATATTGATTGGAGCATCTAGACTGCAGCTCCAGCTAGGAGCAGGGACATCCTGGACTTTCTTCAGGGGGCGTGCCTTAGGCAACTAGTGACAGAGCCTACTCATGTGGGAGCAATATTGCACCTAATACTCCCCAATGGGGGCAGTGTTGCAGATGTCATGGTGGGTGGCCACCTGGGGTCCAGAGATCACCGTGTGGTGTGGTTCAATATAAGAAAAGTGGCAAAGATGAGCCACACAAAGGCGAGGGTCCTGGACTTCAGGAGGGCTGACTTTGCAAAGTTTGGGAAATGTTTCAGGAATGCCCTGGTGAGGGACTTAGGAGGAGTAGAGGAACAGTGGGTGAAACTAAACCTTTGTATTAGTCAATTAAACAAAAGCAAAAGGAACAATATCTGGTCAGAGCTGACATGGCTGCTTCAGAGCGGCGAGTCCACGATTCAGGTTCAAATCTTACCACAGTCACCTGCTCACTGCAGCAAGTTTATTGAGCTCCCTGTACATCTGTCCTTGCCAGTTGCAAAACTGGGGAGAGTGTAAGCTGGGGACATTCTCGACTTGAAAATGGACGCTTTGTACATTGGGGACATGGCAGTCCATGGAGGACTGTCATGGACTGCTATATCCTGTTTTCCCCCACTCAGCTTGGAA
The DNA here is from genome assembly GCA_016271365.2 of Neoceratodus forsteri. Classification (NCBI taxonomy): domain Eukaryota; kingdom Metazoa; phylum Chordata; order Ceratodontiformes; family Ceratodontidae; genus Neoceratodus; species Neoceratodus forsteri. The sequence continues at coordinate 69,820,081 of JADMNL010000035.1, forward strand.
CATGGGATCCATTGAAGCACCAATTTCGGCATTTGACTAGCTGCTGAGAGTTCCTGGGAGCAGCACCTCGGGTGCTGGCCACAGCCCCACATGGGACTCTGGACCTGTGGGAGTAGGGGACAGGGCTGTGGATTATGTCCATCGCTGCGTGGTCCAAGGGTGTGTGGCTGCAAAGCTAGGATATTCTTGTGTGGAGCCTATTCTTTTCCCCAGTGTGGATCGAGCCCTTAATGTTTTAGTTTGTATTGCATCTGCAGTTTGCTGTAATACAATGCAGCTACACAATAAGGCAATATAGAAGCAGCCGTTGTCTCTAGCAGGTTACAGCAGTGCCAGCAGACTTGCATGCTGCAGGCTCAATCCACAAACCCCTCCCCATCACACACATACATGCGCAAACAACGTCTCTGTAACACACAAAATAAATGGGTGTAGCACACACTCATAGTGAACAGCGGAGTACTATGAGCACACACTCTCATTTATTTGGTGGCTGAGATGGTGAGGGGGGGCAATGTAGTAGAGTAAAGCTTTTGAATCCTTATAAATCCCACAGCCACATAGCTATTCCATTAGTTTGGAATATAAACAGATTGCAAACAAACAGACCTGAACACTCGCAGCATGGCGGCCGGGTAGCTGGGCGAGGGGCAAGAGCGCGTGGTCAAAACACACTCACACTATAGCTTACATTTTGCCACGATTTCATCATGACTTCTTTAGAGCTGTTGTGCATGGTGAGTGCAACAACCCCACGACCCCCCTCCTGCCCGCAAAGAGAATATATTATTAACATCACCCCTCCCCTACTCCCTCAGCAACCAATACCCTCCACCCTGATGACACAGCAGCACCCACAGAAAGGATACCATAGAAGGGGAGGATGGTAACAGGCACAAACCCTCCTCACCACCTCAGCCAGCTGCTATCTGAATGAATGGGAGTGTGTGCTTCTAGTAGCTGATTACTGTAAGTTCGTGCTGTCATTCATTCATACAGCAACTGGCCAAGGAAGTAAGAGGAGGGTCTGGGGCAGTCATTGTCACCCCTCTCTACTGTATCCTTTCTATGGGTACAACTATTGCACGGACGTGGAGGCTTGTGGGTGCTGAGTGGATGGGGAGGGGTGTTTCTTGTCTTTTTTGTAGGGCTAAGAAGGAAGCTGAGTGGGTGCTGAGTGGGTAGGTTGGCTGGGAAGGAATGTGGTATTAAGTATATCTTTTTATGGGATGGGGAGAAGGGTGGATGGGGTGTTGCTCAGTGTGTGGGGGGAGAAGGTACATTTATGATTTTCTGGGCTGTTGGAAGAGGATAGGTTTTTGGTTGCTACTAGAGGGTGAGGGAGGGAGTATTGCTTTTTTAATAGGGAAACATTTTAAAAAGGTACTTGCTGTGAAGTGTCAACTTTGCATTACCTATGAATAGTTCAAAACTAGGTATTTGCCAACAGTTCACCAGGGAAATTGAAATTAGCACTACACCTATCACCAACCCATAAAGATCACATATACATCTTTTTCTACACACAATCCTTAAAGGGGGTATCCTTGTGCAGGCAGACAGTGTAGGAGAGTGGACACAGTTTGCACATAGTGATGTGCAAATTAAAACCTCAGTGAAGTTTGATGTGGAACCTCTGTAAAAGAGTGTTTGACTCAAAGGTATTGTAATCCGAGATATAAAATAAACAGAAGTTGGTGTAGCAATGGGAACTTCATGCTATGTGTAGCAGACAATGTTTTCTTAACTCCACCCAACTGTGCCATGCAAAGTTAGTTAAAAAAAAAAGTTTGTGCATAAAAACAACCCTCACCCACATGTTTAACTCACCCCATGCATTCCCATTAGCCCAGTTCAATAAAGTAAATCTCTTACCCCCCTTCCCTCATAGCACACATACATACCTCCTCCCCTCCAGTCCTGGCAAAGTTAGTTTAATGACTAACGAATGCTCAGTGTACTTGTTCTGTAGTAAGTAATGTGCCCTGATCCACCCACCCTTGTCCCCCGACTCTACCCAGTATAAAAAATATGCATACCCTCACCCCATCACCCTCCTCCCTCTTACTCACCCTGACACCCCGAGAGGAAAAATATGATCAGCCTGCCCTGAGTATATGGTATCTGTAAAGAGGAGAATGTCCATACCCCCCCACATCAGACATAACCCATCTGACAGGCTGCCCTTAATCAAATGTATGAACAAGTGATCTGATTCTGTGGTAACACACAGGTGTTCCTGTAGAACTGTGTCACTCTTTCATTCATTTGAGGAAGGGTGATATGCCAGAGGGGTCATGTCTGATGTGTATGGTGAGGGAGGGTTTTCCTTTTACTGGTACCATAGACTCTGTACTAGCTGACAGTGTGCTTTACCTTTTGGGGTGTTGGTAAGAGTGGCGGGAAGGGGTGGCGGGGTGCCTGAGGGTGGTGGAGTGGGAGTATGGTTGTAGTTGGTAGTGGATCAGGTTGGGGAACTGGGGTGGGCAGTGGCAGGGTACACGACATATTACGGTACAAATACACTGTCTATTTACTAATCATTATATTCACTGGGACTGTGGGGAAGAAGGCATATAAGGGTGCTATGGGGGCAAGGGGTTAATGTTATTGAACTGGGCTGGCAGGAGGGGGTCAAGAGAAATAAAGACATAATTAATGGTTGTGTCTTGGGTACTGCAAACTATTGCACAACCATACTTAGCAGCACACTGCTGCTGAACTCACTGCTTTATCTAACGAAGACTCACATGTGGCAATGTTTGTACTGCCACTGTGTGTAGTCCTTACACATCTCTGATGCTGCTCACTAGATGCATGGAAACTGATAAAACTTCACTATGCAGAACACAACACAAAGGGCTGCTACTTTGTGTGGCCCTGCACTGAGTGCAGTATATAGCAAAATTGCACCTTTACCAGGTGAATACTACAAGAAGTGCTTTATCTGGCAAAGACGTCTCGAAGAAGCAATTTTTGCATGAACTACCGCTTTACAGAGTGTTTCTATTTTCTTCTTTTAAAAACAAAAGCAAATGACCCCTTCCTCCACCCTCTTGTAGCACCCATTCCACCTTCCTCTCCACCCAACCCTACACAGTTTACATAAATAACTCCCCCTTCCCCCCACCAATGGTATAGTACCCAAACCACCCTCCCAGCCTAGCAGAAAGGTTAATTAGAATCCTTCCCCCACCTTCTCATAGCAACCAGTGCTATTCCTTAGCTCCTCCCTGCCACCCATAGCCAAATGAGTCAGACCCCCCAATCTCACTGAACTGCTTTGCAGCATCCACCCAGCTTCCTGTCACGGCACACCAAGAGACAACAATATACTTTGAAGACAGTGATAGTGATCAGCACAGAGCCTCCTCTCACCACCTTGTCTGGCTGCCACCTGAATGAACAGGAGCATGCATGCCTAGTCATCAGATGTTTTTAGTAGGAGCACTGGCTCCAACAGTGTTACGTCAGGTGGTAGCTGATCCATCTCTTTCTTCTATCTTCTACAAAATGCATCCTTTTTGTGGGGGGGCTGTCTTGTGTGGTGGAGGGTGCATGGTGCTGTTATGTGGCGTGGGGGGGTGTCTAATTTGGCCATGGGTGAAGTGGAAGGAGGCTGGAAGCAGGACTGGGTGTTGAGTATTGGGAGCAGGTGGCAGGTAGGGTTTAGATTAATTTTTCTGCTGGGGCTGGAGGATTGGAAGGTGGTATGGGTGCTATTCAGTGTGTGGGAAAGGGGGTTATTGTGTTTAAACAATGTAGGGCTGGGTGGGAACGAAGATGTTATGGGGTGCTACAAGAAAGTGGGGTAAGAGAATTTTTTTAAATTAAAAAGTAAAATCCAAACAGTGCATTGTCAAGTGTCAGCTTTACCAGTCCTACATATAGTGTGAAATGTTACACTTCCTCAGCAATTCACTGGGAAGAAAAACTTCACAGTACAGTACTCATTCCACTCACCCATAAAAATCAAATGTAAGTCTTTGTTACATGTGATCTCTACAGGAATATCCTTGGGCAGGCAGTGCCAAAAGAACACTCAAAAGTAGTCCGCAATTCACTGTGTAATGGTCGTGCTTTCTTCTGGTAGACCTGCTCTCAAGTTCCTAAAGAAGTCTGTAGGGTTATGCTAAGTTGCCTTAAAAACTAAAAGTGGGAGGATGAAAACTGATTTATAGCAAACTGGTGTGTGATGCTTGGGTAAACCACTCAAGCTTTGCTCTGGTGGTATAAGAGGCATCACACACCTCCAGTGTGTATAAAAATCCTTATAAAAATGGATAAGAAAAATTCTACTCTACCATTGCTGCAAACACATCACTTGACTGGGCATGATTTCCAACAACTGTGTGACCGGGAGCTCCTGCCACTCTTGAGGACTGACCCTTTCTTAAATCTGTTGCAACAGTTCTTCTCATTTCGTAGCCTGATCTATCCTTTACAATTTATAGTCCATAAAGTTGGCCACCTACAGTATAGACACCCCCTTCCCTTTCTTGACTATGCTATAGTGTCCTCTTTAATTTTCCTTATCCCTCTCAGGTCCTCATACAAGGAGGTTATTGTTGTGATCGCCGAGCTGATATAAAACAACAGGCTGTGTTTATCATTGTTGGATTTAGTATGTAATAGCACTATGACATAAAATAATTTAATGTATATACCTTATGTGTATAGAACTTATAAATGTTGAAAATACCATGGCACTGAGTGTTTTTGATAAAGGTAAACAGTACTTGGTGACTGTGTATTATAGAAATTAAGTCAGTTGTGCTATTTAAAAAGCATAAAAACTGCTGTAAGTTAAACAAGTCTGAAATGTCATGGTGAATTACACATATCCCATGATGCTTTGCATTATGGAAGTATGTGTGATGTTGTGTTTCTTTGAAACTTTACTTATTGTCAGTGCCCTTTGTGGTAACCCATGTTTCAGTGCTTCTGCACTGAAGTTCTTTGTTTTTAGCTTGTTTTGGTTGTTTTTTATTTGAGCCCCCACTACCCAAGCAAACAAGGCCCACAGAGGGGTAGAGGCTGAATCTCAGCTGCTAAGTACTGTAGATCAGAGATCAGTGTCAGTAGGTGCTGCCTAAATGCAGAGAAAGGACGCACATAGACTGTTGCTGCAAACTGATGTATTGAAGAAGGGATATGCCATTGCTTAAGGTTATCTGCTGTATTTTGAATAAACGTCACACAGAGATTGTGTGTTGAACTTGAGGTTCAGTGTCTGGTCCATCTGTTATCCTACAACCCCTCCACAAACTGCATGCCTACATCTGAATATACAGTATTCATTTTGCATCCATTTTATAATTGCATCAGCACATTTCAGAGGGTGTGGTCACTGTCTGATATATGCATTTCTTAGTGAATGAAGATCTTCGGCTTTGCCTCATGCCTCAGAACACACCCCAGGCCCTGTCCTGTGTTATCACTTATTACACAACACTCCCCATGCATTATCCTATATAAAGTATACTTATTTTATTTATATTTAATTGTGTAATTTGCTGTTCATCTGTCTTTTAATCTGTACTGAAATACTTTTCTACATCTGCAAACCAGGTTTCCAGTTGGTCCGGTCCTGTCTCTTACCAGAGTTAAAAAACTTCCTGTTAGAATACCACATGCTCATATTCTTTCACATATTAGTAGCCAAGCAATGTTCCGGCAGCCTTGGTGCTAGTTGTAACCACTGTATGGCATAATACAGCATAGTATATATTTTGGTTATTAAAATGTTATCGTGCAGATTTCACCGCATAAACATCTGCCAGAATTGTGTATAAAGTAGCTCGCCACCTATGACTGCATGTTTGCTGTCTTCAAACTTCAGATACTGATATTAACTACAGTAGCCTTTCTGAGATAGTGACCACATTGTGATGTTTCTGCACATGCTAATTAGATGTTTCAACCAATTTCTCCAAGGTGTAGCCCTCTCTTCAGACTCGGAGACAACTTGGCAGTCTCTCTCTCTCGCTGCCTAATCATGAAGAAGCATGTTTTAAAAAATGGGGCATTCATGCCATTTTAAAACATTGATCATTTTTGAATGAAAAAAATAAATAAATATAGGAATATCAGTTCAGAATCATTTTTAAAGCAACAGAACCTCCAGAAATGTAATGTTTTGTCCTACGTTCAAGAAGTGCATGCAAGAGGGATGTATTTTTGGGGGGTCTTCATGCGTTTATATGAGGAGGTGTTTTATTTGTGCTACATCAGTGAATGTAGCAGTGCTGAGTGCATGCATGGAAGCTGAGCTTTCTCTCTCTCTCTTTCTCTCTCTAGCAGTCCCAGACTCCAGATGTTTAGAAAGCAACTTGGAAAGTCCTGCAGGCCCCACTCAGGGCAGAGGGCAGAGGGCAGCAGAAAGGCACATGAGCTGGAACCCCAAGCACTCAGTCACTGCAAGATTTGGCACATTCTCCAGCTCTCTCCTGGCCATCTGTTCCAAAAAACACTCTCGGAGGAGCATCATCACTACTTACCATCCAACACTGAGAGCAGCTCTTCGAGAGCGTATATTGACATTTCTTCGACAACTTTACTGCAACCAACACTACAGCACCAACAGCACCAGGTCACAGTAATGTTGGCTCAGGACCACAGCACTGCTTTCTGGGGTGTGCACCCCCTCCCGAAACAACTCAGACTCATAGTTGATTAAGTAGAGGAGAGGTGGGCAGAGCCCCATGCAGCTGGCCTGGGGCTTGTCTCAAAGAAAACACACAGTTATATGCGACTCCCTTTATGCCAACTGCAAATGCAGTCAACATAAAGGAGTCATTGTAATGTCGGTCGACAACAAAATTGTCAACCGACTGTCATAGATCCATTTGAGAGGTGTGTGTGGGGGGGGGGCAGCTCACCATGCCCAAGATGACTGTCATGACATAAGTGCACATGCAGGATACACACACATGTGCAAAGAGCTTTCGGTAACCATCTTGGGCATGGCAGCCTCTTTTGTTTCACCTACAACTGCAGAAGTTGCAAAAGTTATGGGAGTGCCCTGCAAACAGGGGTGTGGTTGTGTGGCCTACAGAGGGAAGGGGTGGTGAAAAACAAAGGCTGTGGACATGACCGCAGCACTGTGAAATCATAGCTGAGAGGTATCTGGTCAAGTGCTTCTGCAGTCACTTTTCTCTGTCCCTCGCCAAAATGTCTGCAGGGCTCATGTGCAACCCGTAAAAAAGGACCACTGAGGTTCTCAAAGAAGGTGGCTGGGAAGGTAAGGCCAAAAAGGTCAGCATTCAGGAGATACAAGGAGACACAGAGGGAGGAGAACAGGGAAGTGTATCGGGTAAAGCAGCGGGAGTCAGGAAAAGCAGTCAGAAGCGCAAAGACACAAATGGAGGAGAAGATAGCACAGGCAATAAAGAAAGGGGACAAGACACTTTTCAGGTATATTAGTGAAAGGAGAAAGACTAGGGGTGGGATTGCAAGGCTAAAAAGGGAAGGAGGGGAGTGTGTGGAGGGGGGCCAGGAAAAAGCAGAAATCCTGAATAAATATTTTTCTTTGGTATTCACAGAAGAAGGGGAAGGTGAGGGACCACAGTTATGTGACAGGAGCATCAAAGTGGACACCAATCCATTTACAGAGGACAGAGTTCTGAAGGAACTTGCAAAACTGAGAGTGAACAAGCAATGGGGTCAGACGGAATACATCTAAGGATATTAAAGGAGCTTAGAGAGGTGCTGGTAGCAGCACTGCCAGTCCTGTTCAACCACTCACTGGAAACTGGAGTGGAACCAGAGGACTGGCGGAGAGCAGATGTAGACCCTCTTCATAAAAGTGGGAGCAGACAGGAGGCTGGCAGCTACAGGGCAGTCACCCTTACCTCGGTGGTGGTGAAATTAATGGAATCACTGCTAAAGGAAAGGACTGCAGAGTATCTTGAATCCAGTGGACTAAAGAGTCTGAAGCAGCATGGATTCACTGGGAGGAGGTCATGTCAAACAAATCTGATAGATTTCTTTGACTGAGTGACCAGGGAACTAGATCTGGGAGGAGTGGTTGATGTGGTCTACCTAGATTTCAACAAGGACTTCGACACCATTCCACATAGGGGATTTGTAAGCAAGCTGGGCAGCCTAGGAGTGGGTCCCAAGGTGGTAAACTGGATGAGAAATTGGTTGAGTGATAGAACACAGAGGGTGGTGGTAAATGGAGTTCACTCCGAGGAGAGGACAGTGACCAGCGGGGTGCCACAAGGATCAGTTCTGAGACCAGTCCTCTTTAATGTCTTCATAAGTGACATTGCAGAGGGGCTGCAAAGGATGGCATGCCTCTTTGCAGATGACAAAGATCTGTAACATGCTTGACACTCCGGGGGGAGGATGAGGAGGGACCTAAGTAAGCTTGAGAAGTGGTCAAGAATGTGGCAGCTATGATTCAATAAGAAGAAGTGCAAAATCATGCATTAGGGACACCGAAACCCAGGGACAGAGAACATGATGGGAGGAGAGGTACTGATGACCACCAAACAGGAAAGAGACCTGCGGGTAATCACGTCTGATGACTTAAAGGTGGTCAAAAAGTGTGACAAGGCAGTGGGAAGAGCCAGTGGGATGCTGGGGTGTAAAGGGAGAGGTAACACCAGCAGAAGGAAGGAGGTGGTGGTGATATCACTGTACAGAACAATGGCGAGACCTCACCTAGGGTACTGTGTCCAGTTCTGGGGAGGCCACAGCTCTGGAAGGATATAGACAGAGTAGAGGCGGTCAAGAGGAGGGCAACTAACATGGTGCAGGGTCTGCACCAAAAGCCCTATGAGGAGAAACTAAAGGACCTCAATATGTATACCCTGGAGGAGAGGAGGGAGAGGGGGGACTTGATAGAGATTTTCAAATACCTTGTGGGCATAAATAAGATACAAGAGGAAGCATCTTTCAGAAAAAAAGTTGTTCAAGAACAAAGGGTCATGATATGAGGATGGAGGGGGTAGACTCAGGGGAAACATGAGGAAGCATTGTTTTATGGAAAGGGTGGTGGATGCTGGAACAGCTTCCCAATGGAGGTGGTGGGGATAAAAATGGTAGGAGAATTAAAGATGGCACGGGATAGGCATGGGGAACCCTAGCAATAGGAAAGGGAGGGTAAAGCCAGAGATCAAATAGGGGTCTGTTGTTTTGCAGCAAGTAAGGAAAATGGGCTGACTAGGTGGGCCTAGCTGTCCTTATCTGCCGTCAGTTTCTATGTTTCTATTTCAGAAGCAGAATTCTCATTCAGCACAAATTCCACCGGCAGAAATCCATATCCCTTACAGCTCTTCAAATCGGCAATATGGGAGAACAATGATGCGTACTCTATCTGTACTACTGCCAGTGCACTGTGACCTTCGAGCGGTGCCCAAAAACCTGTATTACCTGCAAAGCACGTGGCTCCCCAGCCACCATGTTATCAGACCCCAAGTTATGCTCCTTGTACTCATTTGCTAAGTAAATAAAAACATTACTGTATTTATGTGTACAATAACACAATGGTTATTGAAAATATTTTTACCACCGTTAGATATTGACTTCTTTGTGACCCTGCAATTTCCATTAAATGAGGAAAAACGGGCTACCTACACCAGAAACATATGTCAGTGTATGCAAATAGAATCCAACATTTTACTTTGAACTTCTGTGCTATCAGCAGGACAACGGAATCTTTCACTGACTGGCAGAGGTAATGTAATGTTGAACGTATGATGGGAACAATAAGATAATTACAGCAGAAATACGTCATTGCATGCAAATAGAAGCCAACATTAACTTCACGTACTATTAGCAGGACAACAGAATCCTTCATCGACTGGCAGAGGTAATGTACATGTTAGACTAATGTAGAGTTTTGAATTGCCATTATAGCACTGTTTGATCAGTTTTAAAATGGGATGGGATGCTTCCAAGCTGTTCTCTTTCTCTCTCTCTCTTTCTCTCACTGACTTTGTGTTGCCCTCTCTCATGCTCTCTCTGTAACCCTCTACCTCATTTTGTAAGTAAAAATACACTTTTTTTGCAGTCCACAAGTTTTATTGTTCTTGAGAGCAGTATCACAATACAGAAGAAAGAAGTCATATTTGATGTAGTCAGCAATCACATCTTATTGTCATATCTTGAAGTCAAAATAGAAGCAATTCATATTGTCTTACAAATAACAGTTAACTAGAGAATAATGCATAAGCAATTGTGTGTTATATAGTTTTTTTATACACGGCAGGTGTGTGATGACCCATAAACCTCGAGAGTGAAGTTCGAGAGCAAAGTTCGAGAGGTTTATTAGGTCATCATATACCAAGGGTGTTTAAAAAAACCTCGTAGACACACAGTTGTCTATGTTTTTATAATTACTGGTGCAGGAAGGTTTTTTACTGCTTTTAGGTCTGATTTTCTTGTACTCACAACTGTTGATTTTATCAAGTCTCTGCAACAGAACAGATCATCAAGTCTACAAAAAGAATGCTATGTTTTAACTTTTTTTTTAACTTTAATCTTGTTTAACTGCTTGCTCCATGAAGAGCAGAACTTTCATTGATAGAATGTGTTGGTTGCTAAGGTGCCACAGTCAGAATCTGTTAAAGAAGTAAGGGAGTGTGCCAATGTTTTCATTATCAGAAATTATTCCCACAGTAACACTAACTGATGGCGAGTTTTTTTTTTCTTCTTCTTCTAAGGTGCAGTTCAAGGTCACTGAAACTGCGAGGTGAGAAGCAGCTACTGAGAAGCGTGACAGTGGTGCGAGGTGGTGACCGTGAGTCAGCTTTATTGACAATTTTTTTTTATTTAGTTGTTTAACCAGGTATAGCACACTCAGCTGAAAGCTTTTTTACAGGAGCGACCTGAGAGCACAAGGAGGTTAAGTGACTTGCTCAGTGTCACACAGTATGCAAGTGGAAGCTGTGGGATTCAAACCCAGGTCTGGTCTGCTGGATATCACCAGATTTGTAGCTCAGAGCCTTAGTCCACTGCGCTATACTGCCTCCAATCTTGGAACAGGCATTCCCATTTGAACACACAGCTGAACAAAAATTGATCTTAAAACACTGTAGTAACTGGGTAACCGGGTCAATACAACATCTGAAACAAGGTTCGAGTCTATGTATTAAAGGGGTCACCAGTAATTATAATTTCATATTGGGTATCTGCCTACAATGCCAAAATAATTTACTGGCACACAGCACAAAGATGTGACACATTTTGATGTTCAAAGGAATCTGCCCCTCAAGAAGTTCTATTTTTTGTAAAATATTGAAATATCCCATAGAACAATATCCTGTTCCAAAAGCTGATAACATATGAGCTTTTCTCTAAAAAAATATACATATTCGTAATATAAAGTGTTGGGAAAGTCATATTAGCATATATTGTTTTAAGAAAGGTTTTGGTTTATTTGGATATTTCTGGTGCCCCCAAAAGCAACCTTTTGTTTGTAATAAAAGCATTGTTTAGTAGGGGTCTTTCTTTGGTATGTACATTAGTATGGGCAGAAAAAGGTACCAATGCAGGCAGGAGCCCAGTACAAAAGGGCAGCCTGCAACATTGGGAGGAATAGAATGAGCGAGTGAGAGAGGGGGAGTAAGCAAGCTCAACGGAGCTCTGTTGGGACTGCTGTGGATTTCTTTGTGGGCAGAAAAAGGTGCCAACGCAGGCAGGAGCCCAGTACAAAAGGGCAGCCTACGGCGCCGGGAGAAATGGAACGAGCGAGTGAGAGAGGGGGAGTGAGCAAGCTCAACGGAGCTGTGTCGGGACTGCTGTGGATTTCTTTGTGGGCAGAAAAAGGTGCCAATGCAAGCAGGAGCCCAGTACAAAAGGGCCGCCTGCAGGGTCGGGAGAAATAGAATGAGCAAGTGAGAGAGATGGAGTGAACGAGCTCAATGGAGCTCTGCCGGGACTTTACACTTGCCCACCCTCCCCGCCCAGTGTCCTCGGTGGTCCTCTATTACAGCAGGGTCTCTGGAGAGGAGACAAAACAATGACTGGATGCTTTAGGATTGCTGTAATAATACAGATTTACTTCTTCTGTTTCTTCCTCTAACTGAGCTAAGTACTGAGCTATACTGTTATGATTCTTGTAATAATACATATTTATTTGTTCTGTTTATTTCTCTAACTGAGCTGAGTGATACTTGGAGTGCAATAGGATTTCTAACTGGGCTAAGTGAAACTATATAAGAGCTGAGAACAAAAAGTATGGTAGCTGAGGGATGAAAAACGGACAAGAAGGCTTTAGGATTCCTACAGTAATACAGTGTCTAACGGATGACATTTGAGCCTGAATTACCCCCGTTGGCAAGGGTTCAGTATGGGGACTAGTGTGGGGGGACAGGAATTTGAGTAAATTGGGGCCTAGCAGTTGTAGTAGTGTACAGAACCTGGGAGTAAGAGCCCCTACCATAAGATGGGGGCCAAAATGGGGCGGGTGTCACATGTCAATAGGGCAGGCATCATTGGAAGGGTGGAGGGGTGCACAGGGTGTGGGTGTGCCATGATCCTTGACTGGGCTTGGAGGATGGAGGGGTGTATTGTCTGTAGATGACTGGCTAGTTTGAGGGAAGAACTGTGGAGGTTAGTGAGGAGTGTAAGTTGCAGGGCAGATGAGTATGATAGGCATCCTGAGGGGGGGTAGGGGATGGCAAAGGGGGATGGAGGAAGGATAACTAGGGACTGAAACTGACCCCAGTATCAGAGGCACTAACAGGAAAGAGAGGAGAATGGAGGGGGTGCTCGAGGCAAGGGAGGGGCTGCCTCCTGATGGGGGAGGAAGACACCACGAGGAGTACCAGGGGAGTGAGCAGATGGCTGCGGGTAGGGAGGCACCAGGGGTGCCATGGAGGGGAACAAGTAGAAGGGAGGAACCGATAGGGGGAAGAGATGTAGGAGGGGTATCGATTATGAATAGATTCGAACCTCTGCTATGGGACAGAGTGGGAGCAGGAACATACTGAAGGAGGGGAGGACAAGCGGGGCATGAGAGGGATGGCAACAGGTAGGGGAAGTGATAGCGAGGACAAAGGGTAGAAGGGGAGCTAGTAAGGAAGGAGGGATGGTGACTGGAGGAGAAGACTACGGGAAGAGGGAAGGATGGGAGGGGCATCACTATCGGGGTAGAAGGGGATGGGGGCTCTAAATCGACAACAGCGGGGATAGGAGAGGGGTTGGAAATCAGCAGGGGAGGAGGGGAGGTCAACATGGGAAGCTCAGTAGGAAGTAGTCAGGCTGGGAAGGGGTTCAAGGGGAATGGGAGGATTAAGGCAGAGAAAAGGGGTGAGGTGGAAGTAGGGGGTACAGATATAGAAGTCACAGAGGGTGCAGTTGGTGAGAGTAAGGGACAGAGAAGAACGAATACTGGGGTGGTGGAAGGGGCATAGAAGGGAAGGGGTAAGGGGCGGGGGGTACTCATCCTGGGGGATTCTATACTGAAATGGATGAGATGGGGTGGAAAGGGGGAAAGACACAGCCATATTTGGATTGAAGCTGTTCCCAGGTTGAGTGCAGGAGGGGCAGGGCAAGCACTGTTCAAGCGTGCAGCGAGGGGCAGGAAGAAACCTCATTTACTGTTGCATGTGGGTACAAACAACTTGAGGGACACTGTGGAAGTAGTGAGGGGAGGTTTGAGTACTTGGGCAGGCAGTGTGAGGGGTTGGGGAAGTCGGTGGCATTCTTGGAGTTAATGCCAGTACCAGAGCCCCCCCCAAACACACACACTTACACACTCCCTGAAAAGCTGCTTAAAAGCCTGCAATTAATTCAAATCAGTTCCGTTTTCTTACTTACTTGGGGTTTAACACCAGCAAGTGTAAAATCATGTACCTAGGGCACAGGAAGCCCGATGCTGGGTATACAATGGGGGGAGGTACTGATACTTACTAGACATGAAAGGCTCCTTGAAGTTATTATATCAGACGATCTCAAGATGGCAGTGTAGTGTGACAAGGCTATGGGCGGGGCAAATTGGATTCTGGGGTGCATAAGGACAGACATCTCCAATAGGAGGATGAGGGATGTTGTGTTGCCATGGTATCACTCCCTGGTACACCCCCAGCTGGACTACTGTGTCCAGTTTTAGAGTCCACACTTCACAAAGGACATAAGGTGGAGGTTTTCCAGAGGAGGGCAACTAAAATGGTTCAGAATTTTCACTAGAATCCCTACAAGGCAAGGCTGAAGAATCTCAACATGTACATCTGGAAGAGAGGAGGGTGAGAGGTGACATGATCAAGACCTACGAAGTACCTCACAGGGGTAAAGAGGATACAGTTGGGGAGTTTCCTTCAAATGAAGATGAACACCCAAACCAAGGGACAGTCAGTGAAGCTGGAGTGCTGAATTCAGGATAGATGTGAAGAACTATTTCTTTACTGAAAGGATGGTAGATACCTTGAACAGACTGCCAGGAGAAGTGGTGGAAGCTAAAATGATAGGGGGCATTAAGCATGCATGGGATAAACATAGTAGTATATTACAGAAAGGAAATGGAAGGGGTCAACGGAGATCAATAGGGCCAGGGAAGTGGAGTAGGTTCAAGTTCATTGCAGGAAAAATCCATTAAGCAAGCTCATTCACAAGGAGGTCCTGATGGAAGGCAGAATAAGACATGCAGTAACATATACAGGCAGGAGTTACACGTAGGTAGAGAACACTTGGCCAGACTGGGTGGGCTGAGCGGTCCTTTTCTGCTGACAAATTCTATGTTACTATCGCATCATGTGTTAATTCAGGTGCAGTGTTTATTTAAAGTTGGGCCTACCATACATCCACATGTAAGGTACAGTAACTTACTGAATTAGATGCAGCCCACTTACAGTGCAATAAACAGAACCCCAGTGCTTGGAAAAACCTTTACTCTTCATAAGGCTGCTTAAAGAGCTGAGGCTGTATTTGCAGTGTCCACACCAGTATGCTGATCTTAAAATTGACACCGCATCTGAATGAGTACTTGATTCTTGCTCACTCCATTTCTTCCTCACTTTGAAACCTGCTTGTCCTGAGTTACTTTTGGGCTGGCAGCACCTCGCCTGTGTTGGAAGATGACCAATAAATGGAACTGAAAGATGTCAGACTTCAGAGACTGTGAAGGCAGCTGCTCATGGACAGACATAAGGCAATTCTACTGGGGGGTAGGAGGAAGTAAGCTGTTGATTAACTAGAATCTGAAACTTAGCCATCAGGTAGGGAAATGGTCAGACTAGGTGGCCCAAGCGGTCCTTATGTGCCGGCAACTTGTATGTTTCTATGTTTCTCACCCACCATCTTGGCAAGAAGAAGGCTGAAGCTGTGGCCACTGATGACTGTTGGGGTGTGGGGATTGGGGGACCAAAGGGGACAGACATAAGGTGATAAAATCTTAATAAAAGTTGTGAGACCTTCACCAGCTTTCCAAAACACTCACCAGTAAAAGAACACTCTATGAAGTTTTTCAAATTACAACACAATATGGTGAACCCTGTCTGCCGTCTACACCAGGCATCAACCAGCATAAAATTACCTAAAGAAGGCAGTGTGGTCATGTGGTTACTGAAATACTGGAGATTTCAGATTTATAAGAACAGAAGAATATCACACAGAAGCTGGCACACATGCCTATAGCAGCTGTCTCCTGCTTCTCAGTAGTTATATTTATACCCTTGACGTACTTGAATGTTTCTATCATATCCCCTCTTTCCCTCCTCTCTTCCAGTGAGTACATATTGAGGTCCCTTAATTTCTCCTCATAGGTTTTGTGTTTCCTCTGTACAAACAGTTGGTGAGACCCCATCTGGAGTACTGTGTGCAGTTCTGGAGACCCCATCTCTGCAAAGACATAGACAGAGTGGAGGCTGTCCAGAGGAGGGCAACCAGAATGGTGCAGGGTCTGCACTAGAAGACATATAAAGAGAGACTAAAGGAGCTTAATATGTATACCCTTGAGGAAAGAAGGGAGAGGGGGGACATGATAGAAACTTTCAAGTACCTCAAGGGAATCAACAAAGTCCAAGAGGGTAGTATCTTTCAGAAAAAGATGTGCAAGAACAAGGGGGCACAATCTGAAGATAGAGAGAGCATGGCTCAGAGGTAATGTGAGGAAGTATTTTTTCATGGAGAGGGTTGTGGATGCATGCAACAGGCTTCCTGAGGAGGTCGTGGAGTCAAGAACAGTGAGAGAATTCAAGAATGCATGGGACAGACATATGGCAGTCCTAGTGAGGGGTAGGAGGAAGTAGGCTGTTGGTTAACTAGGATCTGCAGCTTATCCATTATGTAGGAAAATGGGCAAATTAGGTGGGCCAAGCGGTCCTTATCTGTCGTCAAATTCTATGTTTCTACGTTGCAAGCTCTGTACCATCTCATTCGCCCTTCTCTGGACCATCTCCAGCCTGTTAATATCCTTACGAAGGTGCGACCTCCAGAACTGCACACAGTACTCCATGTGAAGCCTGACCTAGGTTTTATATAATGGCATCACTACCTCCCTCCTTATGCTGGTGATACCCCTGCCTATGCACCCCAGCATGTCACTGGCCCTCCTAGCTGCCTTACCACTTTGACATTTTCAGGTCATCTGAGATAAGAACCCCCAGACCCCTATCCTTCTTTGTGACTGTCACTAACTCCCCCCTCCATCCTGTTCCTTTCCCCAGGGTTTCTGTGTCCCAGGTCCATACCTTTGCACTTTTTTGAAGTACAGTTCAGTTGCCAGTCCTCAGACCATTTCTCAACCTTCCTCAGGTCCCTCCTCATTTTCTCCACCCCCTCTGGGGTACCCACTTTGTTACAGATCTTGGTGTCATCTGCAACCAGGCAGACCTTTCCCTTCACCCCTTCTGCAATGTCACTCATGAAGACATTGAACAGGACTGGCCCCAGGACCAACCCCTGTGACACCCCACTGGTCACCCCCTCTCCCCAGACTGCACCCCATTTACCATCACTCTCTGCCTCCTGTCTCTTACCCAGTTTCTAACCCACTTTACCACCCTTTCCCCCATGCCCACCCTACTCAGCTAGTTTATCAGCCTCCTATGTGGGACGGTGTCAAATGCTTTGCTTACGTCAAGGTAAGCGTTGTCCACTGCCCCACCCTGATTTACTTCCTTTGTCATCCAGAGATCAACCAGATTTGTCTGCCATGACCTCCCCACTGTGAATCCATGTTGCCTATGGCCCTGGGCTCCGATGGCTTCTACATGCCCCACTATCCTTTCTTTAACCAATGTCTCCATGATCTTCCCCACTACTGAAGTGAGGCTGACCAGCCTATAGTTCCCCACCTCCTTCCTACTGCTGGATTTCTATAGAGGGACCACATGTGCCCTCCAATTCTCTGGTACCACCCCTCTGTTAAATGACTCAGTGAACATGGCTGCCACAGGTACTGCTATTTCCCTTCACAGTTCTTTTCATATCCTTGGGTGTCTACCATCTGGTCCCATCGCTTTGTCCACCTACAGTTTACTCACCTTCTGCGGGATTCTTCTGCCTGTGAATGGACTATTGTCCAATGTCCACCTCTTCATGCCTTTGTAACTGCTATACTGCTGTGGTCCTTGCCCCTCCCCTCTTCTGTGAATACTGAACAGAAAGACACAGTGGATGTCTTGGGGGGGGGATACATGACAGTTCTTAGGCATGGTACTTTCACTTCCAAATACCTAAGCAGCACATATAAGCAATCAACATTCGGCATTGGCAAATGCTTGTTTCATATGTGCTTTTCTCACCTCTGGGTGACTGCAGGCAGGTACTTCCATTCCTGCTCTGCTGCCTATGTCACCCCCCCAGTACTGCCAAACCCCATGACCCCCACAGATTCCCCCCCATTGTGGGGTTGGAAAGGGGAGGTCCACCTTCCCCCACCCAGGGCACATCATCCAGACTGGGGCTTCTGGTGATCCAGGAGCAGAGTGAGATGCTGGTTGGCAGACAGGGCATCACTCATCCTGCGGTTGCCTCCCTTATCTGTTTCCTGTAACTCCCCTTCACAGCCATGAATGCACACGCTCTGTGCCTCCCTAACTCCAGTGCTGCCACCCCGACCTTTACCTGGAGGCAGACAAGGAGCAGGATGACCTTTCCTCCCTCCCTCCCTGGGAGAGGAGAGCAGTCCATCGGATCCTCGATCCTCTCCCTCCCGTGCCGACCGCCGCCAGCGTGAGCTTGCTCCTGAGGATGGGTCATCGGCATGCCGCGAGGTGCGGTGTCCAGCGCCTCACCCCTCAACACCATCAGGCCAGTTTAACAAACACTAAATTAAGAAATAAATAAAAAGGGGTTATGTCACTAGCATGAAAACCCACAAGAAAACCCAGCAGCAAAATGACAGTGCCATGAGAATTCTGCTGGAGGAATTTATAATTTCATAAAGCCATGAAAATAATGTTTCCTGTTTCATTTACAATCATTTTTACAGGCATAAAATGTAAACTTTTTTTATAAGCACAGTAACACGTGACAGGGTGTGCATCAAGCTAAAACAATGCACTTCCTGGGTGGATAGAGGCATTCAGCCTGTGTCTTTGTGCCTCACAAGGCACCTGGGGTGTGCGTCAATTTAGGATGAAATAAATATTTGCATCACTGCTTACCTAATCTCTCCCTAGGGGCATAAAGCACTTGGCTTCACCTTGTGCCCCATTGTATCCATAGGGAAAACCTAGCTCATGGAAAATTAGCCTCTGGCCATACTTTGAGATCCAAATTTGTTCCTTATGCCCACAATGGATATACATTTTAAACAGAGAGCTCTGAAATGGTGGTCCAAGCACCAAAGTGAGGATTAACATTAAACTTTAAGATCCTACAGTAAAATAGGAGATGCCAAGTCTGCACACTTGAGGAGTTCTGAGGCAGAGGATCCCCAGGTTATGAATCTGCCACAAAGTTTGGGTCATCACAGGTTTTAGCAGGGATGCTGCTCTGACCTGTCTACACAAGCTATAAATCTCCTAATGTAAATAAGGTTGCACCTGAAAATAGGCACTTGGCTGTCTAGCATGCTTACCCAGTTAACAAAATCAAATAAATAAATAAGGTCTAACTATGGCGTTAGAAGTAAGAGTTTAACCTTATGCCAGACTGTCATGGTTCCAATAGAATGCATTGATTCTAATGAATAGTGCCCATGGAAAGCTTGGAGGGAGACCCATTACATGTTGTCAAGTCACCCCCATACTCCAGCACTCACTTGTGGTCAAAGAACAATGGGTGCTATTCACCAATGGGGCAGAAGGTACGTGCCAAAGGCGCATACCCCAGACGTGTAGCTCCGTAGCCATGGACAGGTGCAGGGTACATAGTATTCATGATTGCATGCACCTGTGGGGCACCAGTCTGTGGCCCTGCTGTCCCCCAGTGTGCAGAATCATGGGACGTGGCTGGTGCGGAGGGACGGACCCAGGTAGGAATCCATTCAGATGCCCGACCCGGGTCCCATAGTGGATCCCTTGCACCCATGAGGTGGGTACACACCAGAGAAGTGGAGTCATGTAAATATGATAAGTACACAAAATGTACAGGGACTCACCTGATCAGCTGCCTCAGCCCTCATCATGAGCCTAGTGGTCTGGGGCTGCACGGAGGGTCATTTCCCAGTCCTGTTTGCCCACCTGTTGTCTGAATAAAAGTTCCCTTGGGTCCAGTGGTCCCCTGCTCCCAGATAGCCCACCTGTTATTTTAGTACAAGTTTCCTGGTGTCCAGTGGTCCCCCTACCCCCCCAAACACCTGTTTGTGGCTGTGGTTTGTGGGCACAGTTGGGATAGTACCAGGCTGGTATACAGGAACATGCCATTAGAGTGTACAATGTGCTTCAGCAAGTTCCAAAATGCTTGTAGTTTGGTCTACGTACTAATTTGCTCCTGGAACAAACACTTAGTGGGCGTAATCCTGGATCTTCAAATACCCTGGCCCTAGGGTATAATGTGGGGGGGGGAATATAAGATGCAGTTACAAATTAAAAAATGAAAAACAGTTAAGAGTGAACATTAAGGCAGGCCTTCCTGCACAGTGATTGACCTATCGTTCATGGCGCTGACAACCCAAGTTCAGGAATAAGCCCAGGTCATCGGAGGGTTGGCTGGGGAGGTAGTGGGTTTCAACCCGCAGCACTACTGCCACCTGGGTGTCCATGGCTGGTAGTGCAGGAGCTCAGCAGCTAACAGGGAGGGACCCTCACACTGAGAACACAGATTGGCTGTGTCAGGCTCTGCCATTGACCACTCACATTGCACACTTCTAGAGGTGTAGGCAGGATACCTCAAAACTGGGAAAACAGGTGCAGGCCTGGGAGGATGAAGCCTCAGCCTGCCCACCAGATCTGCCACCGGAACCGAGCCACCTTCTTCCGGGGCACCGCAAGTCTTCATCTCCATTGTGGGTGGCCAGATGGACTGTGGAGAAGAAATGCCAATGAAGCTAAAAGTGTACCTGGCCCTGGGGGGGAGAGTAAGCCGGGGGGCAGCACAGCACTGTGTTGTGGTCTGGCTGGTGGTCCCATCTGGATAGGTGGCAGATTCTCAGTAGGACAGAATATGGGCAAGCTATCTGGGGTGAAAGGAGGTCCCTGCCTGGCACTGAGCAGTGTAAAAATATGTTTGAAAAAAAAGGAAAAGAGTAAGCATTACTTCACACACACAGGGTGGTACGTATCTGAACCTGCTGCTGGAATGCATTATAATGGGAAAACAAACAAACAATTTAAAACTGATTTGACAATTATAAGGCAAATGTTTTGTTTTTGCCCCTCTGTCTGGTGGGTGGTTACACCACCTTCCGGCCATATTGGCCGTCGTGGTGCTCAGATGGAGAGGATTTACCTCTTACTGTAGTTTTTTTCTGCTGCTTCCCCCTCCTCATGAGGATGCTGGCACATAGACAGCTGTCCTGGAGGATGTATGTGCATGGGCTCACCGTGCCAAATTCTTCACAATGCCCCCCTCCCCTACGTCCCAACTACTGCTCTGCTACCTGTAGTACGACAGGTGGTGGTGACAGAACGAGGTGATGCAACCCCACCTCCCCAGAGGAAGAGTGCATCCCCTTTAACACGCAATCCTACTCCCGTGCCCAGTCCCCCAATACTCCAGGGTTATTCCTGAACCCAGGTCAACGACGACATCACAAGGGGTAATGCTGCCACTGCCCTGACCGCTCGGCCTGGCAGATGTTTTTTTAACAGACTTCTAGCTCTGAGAAGTGGGAATACAGTTGTCTTGGTGTGCAGTTCACAATATAATGTATGGACAACCATATATAAAACAGCTGTGTTTCTATCCAGGGGTTGTGATGACATCATAGGGCACTCAGGAGTGAAGTGTGAAAGGTCCTTGAGATGCTCATAATCCCCAGGATGGAAACATGGGCCGAGCTGGCATGTGTAACCATACATATGTAAGCATTATGACATGACAGGGTGTTGGTTGTGTTGGTTTTATCACACACCCAGTGACATATTAAGGAAAGAGACCACAGGCCGAGTGCCTTCAGCCCCTGGAAGTGTGGTAAAATTAGCAGAACCAATGTCCTGAAGTGTCTTACTGTGCTTATAAAATGGGTCCATAGGCAAATTTAAAAAGTGAAAATACTAAAAGTTTTAAAACCACAAAAAATATAATAAAATATTGCTAAAAACTGTAAAATGTTTCATACATGGTTTTCATCTGAAAGTCATCTGTCTTTATACATATTTAATACATTGTGTGATTGCTTACCATGGAATACCCACATTTAAAACTGCAGTATTCCAGTAGTAAGATGCACACCTTCCCCCCCCCCACATACATACATGGAATGATAACGTGGAACACATTAATTCAAAATTCTGCAGAATTCTAGCCAGCCTGGAGGAGCTGATGGTTGAGCTGCTGGACACCACACCTCATGCCATGATGGCAACCCCTGTTCGGGAACGATCACAGGTTATCGAAGTCAGCCGGTGGGGGGGGGGGTGAGGAGCAGAATTGAGCTGCTGTGAGGTGGCTCTCCTCTCCCTCAGGAAGGGATTAGGATTTTCCCCAACCCTTGGATGCCAACCGGTGGAGGACAGATGGTAGTTCAGGTACAGGGAGCCTGGTGAGAGCCTGGGGTGGGGCGGAAGGGGACGAGTTGGTACCCAGAGTGTGTGTGTGTGTGCACCTCCATGCACATGCACGTTGACGTCTGCCAGAGTCCCGGGATCCCCAGGGAGAAAATGATGGGAAAATGCAAAATTATAAATAAAAAAAAAAACAATTCTGCAGAGTTCCATTGGCATATGCACACACACACACACACACACAGGCCTCAAGCTAAGTCAGAGGGACCAATTTTTAAATGGGGATTCAAGGCTTGTGACCAACCCCTGTGTCCCCTCAAAGTTTGCTGCACCTGCATCCATGGGTTAGTTGCAACTTACGCTGAATTTTATAACCTTGTATGCTAGTTGCAACGGTGCCCTCATTTTGAAGGAGGCCCCTATACTGGAGGCATTCAGGAGGGGCCTAGAGACTCATCTTTTTAAACTAGCATTGCCTGCTGATACCTTTTAATGCCTTCCACCACCCTCTCTGTGAAGAAATATTTCCTCACATCCCCTCTGAGCCTCCCCTTCCAGCTACATAGCGTAACCCCTTGTCCTCGAGTCTGTCTTCCTACAGACAATATTATATTCCTGTACCTTATTAATACCTGTTATGTATTTGAATGTTTCTGTCATATCCCCCTTTTCCTTCTTTACTCCAGTGAGTACATATTCAGTTCTCCTAGTCTCTCCTTGTAGTGCTTTTGATACAGTTCCTGCACCATTTTGGTTGTCCACCACTGTACCACCTCCAGCTTATCCCTGTCCTTCTGGAGGTGGGAACACCAGAACTGGACACAGTACTTGAGGTGTGGTCTTATCAGTGACCTATGCAGGGGTAACAGGTCTAAGACCACAAGGCACACCGCAACACCTGTCAGTATCTGCAGGGTGGGGGTGGGGATGGAATGGCGTGAGCATTATGGCTGACAACCCAAAGGCACACCACCAACACCTGTCACTTTCTGCAGGGGTGGGTTAGGGTTGGAAACCCTAATGCCTCATTAAGGAAGTAAATCAGGGAGGGACGGTTGACATCACCTACCTTGATTTCAGCAAAGCCTTCGACAACATCCAACATAGAAGGCTGATTAACAAGATGGGAAGTCTGGCCACGGGGCACAAACTGATAAACTGGGTTAGAAACTGGCTGACAGACAGGAGGCAGAGGGTGGTGGTAATGGGATCCAATATGGGGAGAAGAGAGTGACCAGCAGGATACCTCAAGGATCAGTCCTAGGACCATTTACAGTGCAGCTTCCACCATGCAGCACCCGATGCTCTCACTGCTGCCTCCTTTCTCCTCTGAAGCCAGTACCAGTACCAAACACCACAGCAAATACCTGCAAGAGAATGTTCGGCATTGACAAATGTGTGTTATAATTAGACCTACTGGGATGGATTATCAAAAGGGGAGATGCAGGCACAGTTATGTGCTGTGTGTACCCACATGTGTCCTCAACGACACAAAAGGTTACCCTTTGCTGCAATTTGCATCAGAAAATATTATTTTGGGGGCAAATACAGACACAACACAGACAGATTGTTGGATCATTGGATTGCTAACTGTTGTGTCTGCTGAATCTCTGTATTTGTTACACATTATGCTCACAATGTCTGTAACTTACAGTATGAGATTTGTACATTTCTTGCATTTGTCTCCTCCAACCCTTTGGGCCGCACCTGGAAATGAGCCTCGGCTCAGTGTGCCTGATCTGAAAGACGCAAAAGCACATCTCTCAAAAAGGCATGACAGAAGACAGATTCCTCTGAAAATCCCACCCTCTATGTGTTTGTCTTGTACTTCTGTGCCATAATTTGATAGAAGGGTCACCCATGTTGAAGAGGTTATGATCTGCAAGGGTCCCTCTACCTGGATAAAAAGGTCATCTTCATCACCACCATCCTTATCATTTGCATGATGATGAGGGGTTGTGAGGATGCACATAAACTACTGAAGAATAACACAAAATGTTACTTTTTCGGGCTTGAATTGCTAATTTACTATTCTCCAGTCCATCTGTCAACATAATTCTCCCAGTAATGCAAATTAAAATCTGACATGGGTAAATAGGCATATTTATTTTTCATAGAATAATGCATGGAAAACAATATACAGCAAGGCTGTGTTTCCATCGAGAGGTGAGATGGCATCCTAGACTTTGAGAGGGAAGCCCAAGAGGTTTTTATGAAGTCATGATGTCATCCCAACCTGTCTGTACATTATGTACAGTGTATGTATGTTTGAATGAATTTACCCCTTTCTAAATCTGTCTTTAACTGGGCTCAAATACAAAGAAAACAGAAAAAACAGGATACAGTTAAGAACACTTAATGCAATTTAAGTAATAGTTACATGAGTGTGCAACATTTCTAGTAATTCACCTTTTAGCAAACAGATTCAATTGGGGTGTTTTCAGTCTTGCTGATGTTTTCATTATGATTAATCTGCAGTAGTAGTACAGCCATACCTGCAGAATCTTAATGGACATATGAGATTCTATACCGTTGTAACACAGTAGAGACATGTCTACCATGGTACTGTATGACCACATTACAACATAGCTACTGTGGTACAACAGCATTACGACATAGCTACTGTGGTGCAACATTATTCTGGTATCACTACTGTGGTACAACAGCATAACAACATCTTTACTGTAGTACAACATTATTCTGATATCGCTACTGTGGTACAACAGCATTACAATATCTTTACTGTAGTACATTATTCTGATATCACTACTGTGGTACAATGGCAGTACGACATCACTACTGTGGTACAACAGCATTCTGACATCACTACTGTGGTACAACATTATTCTAATATCACTACTGTGGTACAACATTATTCTGATAATGGCAGCGCTGGACCTACTGGGTTTACCGAGTGAATGCATGGATCCAGGGGACCTAGTACTTGCCTACAATAAGGTGGTAGTAGCGTTCCTGGATTCCATTGCTCCTGTTCATGTTCATCCCCTCATTCTTCGCCCAAGGTCTCCTTGGTTTGATGAGACCTTGAGGGAGTTGAGGAGAGTGGGATGAAGGCTAGAGAGGAACTGGTAGAAATCGGGCCTGGAATGTGACAGACTTAGATTGATGGACCATTATGGGACTATCAATCAATCACCCATAAGAAGGCAGAATTCCTGTCCAGGGAAATTGCTACTGCGCAGAATTGACCAGCTCATCTTTTCCAGACTATGGACAGATTGTGCAATCCAGTCTGCCTCCAGCCTGGGAGAGCTTTTTCACAAGAACGGTGTCAGGAGTTTGCTCGATTCTTCGCAGATAATGTTACCACAATCAGTTCCAGCATCTGTCCAGCCCTCTCTATGGGAATTGTGGTGGTAGGCTGGAGATGTCGGGCACCCATTTGTCCTGGTGTGACTTTCACTTGCCCACAATCAATGACATTGTGATGGTTGTCCACTTGCTACAACCAACCAACTATAGTTTTTATCCGGACCCTACATGGCTCCTAGTAGGTTGCATGGATAAGATTGGCCCGATCCTTACTGAGATAGTCTGGAGGTCTTTGGAGAGGAGGCGCTTTCCAGGTCCCCTGAAGGAGGCCATTGTTTGGCCCCTCCTTAAAAATCCCTCTCTGAACCCGGACTGTTTGGCAAATTACAGACCTGTCTCTAACCTACCCTTTGTGGGTAAGGTTATTGAGAAGGTGGTTGCGTCGCAGCTGGATGATCAATTGACTGGCCACAATGTCTATGATTCTCTCCAGTCTAGATTTAGGAAGAGACACAGTACCAAGACAGCCCTTGTCCAGGTACTAAATAACCTCATAATAGCGAGAGAGCAAAAGACCCATTCCATCTTGGTCCTTCTAGATCTCTCTGTGACATTTGACACTGTAGACCATAGTGTGCTGTTGGAGCACCTATGGTTCATCTGTGGACTGCCTGGTACAGTCCTCAGGTGGTTTAGATCTTTCCTCGAAGGTAGGACTCAGAGAGTGGTATCTGGGATTTTTTTCCTCAGCCCCTCTCTCCCTATTCTGCGGGGTGCCATAGGGCTCCATTCTGTCACCCATGTTGTTTGCAGTGTATATGCTGCCATTAGGAGAGATTATTAGGCAGTACAGCTTGAGTTTTCACTGCTAAGCAGACGATACTCAGCTGTACATGCCCTTTGTACCCAGTCAGGATGATGCTGTCTCAGTTTTTAACAACTGTCTAGCTGAGATCCAGGATTGGATGAATGTAAGCTGGCTACGGTTAAACCCAGCAAAAACTGGTGCTGGTTGTGGACCCAGATCACTGGGAGGCAGATTCATTGGCAGGACCTCCTTCTGGACTATAGCTCGGGGGTGTCCAGCTAACTACCTCAGACCAGGTGCGGAACCTGGGTGTTATTTTTAATGATGGCCTGACCCTTAAGTCTCAGGTGTCGGCAGTTGTCAAAACCTCTTTTTACCATCTGAGGAATATTGCCTGGGTGAAACATCTGGCTCCTCCTGACAATCTTCCAATGTTGGTCCATGCCTTCATTACCTCCCACCTTGACTACTGCAACACCCTTTATCTAGGGCTACTAGCGCTGATATCCACTGCTTGCAGCTAGTTCGGAATGTGGCAGCTAGGCTGTTGACTGGTACCTCTAGGACCAGTCATAAAATGCCTGTGCTCTACAGACTGCACTGGCTGTCAGTACAGTGGCGGGTCACCTTCAAGGTTGGTCTGCTGATCTACAAAGCCCCACACAATCAGAGGCTTAGTTACTTGCAAGATCTCCTTCATCCCTGCTGCCCCCCCCCCCACTCACTCTGATCCTCCGATGAGGGATTGCTAGAGATTCCCAGGGTCTGTTTAAAGACACCTGTGGCTCAGTCATTCAGTTTTGTGGCACCGACCCTGTGCAATTCTCTACCTCATCGGGTGAGAGATTACCTCACCATCCAAAGCTCTAAAACTGCACTTAAAGCTTATTTATTTAGCCTAGCCTACCCTGATTCTTAGGCTGCTGCTGTAATTTATTGAATTTTAAATTATTGAATTTTTGTTAAGTTATTCATGTGTTTTAATTATTTATGATGTTGCACAAGCGCCTTGGTTGTTAGGAGCTTTTTACAAATAAAATTTGCTTTGCTTTGCTGATATCGCTACTGTGGTACAGCAGCATTCTGACATCACTACTGTGATACAGCAGCATTCTGACATCACTAATGTGGAACAACAGCATTCTGACATCACTACTACAGTACAACAGCATTCTGACATCACCACTGTGGTACAGCAGCATTCTGACATCATTACTGTGGTACAGCAGCATTCTGACATCGCTACTGTGGTACAACATCATTCTGACATCACTACTGTAGTACAACAGCATTCTGACATCACTGCTGATGTACTACAGCATTCTGACATCACTACTGTAGTACAACAGCATTCTGACATCACTACTGTGGTACAGCAGCATTCTGACATCACTACTGTGATACAGCAGCATTCTGACATCACTACTGTGGAACAACAGCATTCTGACATCACTACTACAGTACAACAGCATTCTGACATCACTGCTGTGGTACAGCAGCATTCTGACATCACTACTGTGATACAGCAGCATTCTGACATCACTACTGTGGAACAACAGCATTCTGACATCACTACTACAGTACAACAGCATTCTGACATCACTGCTGTGGTCCAGCAGCATTCTGACATCACTACTGTGATACAGCAGCATTCTGACATCACTACTGTGGTACGTCAGCATTCTGACATCACTGCTGATGTACTACAGCATTCTGACATCACTACTGTGATACAGCAGCATTCTGACATCACTACTGTGGTACGTCAGCATTCTGACATCACTACTGTGGTACAGCAGCATTCTGACATCACTACTGTGGAACAACAGCATTCTGACATCACTACTACAGTGCAACAGCATTCTGACATCACTGCTGTGGTACAGCAGCATTCTGACATCACTACTGTGATACAGCAGAATTCTGACATCACTACTGTGATACGTCAGCATTCTGACATCACTACTGTGATACAGCAGCATTCTGACATCACTACTGTGGTACGTCAGCATTCTGACATCACTACTGTGGTACAGCAGCATTCTGACATCACTACTGTGCTACAGCAGCATTCTGACATCACTACTGTGGAACAACAGCATTCTGACATCACTACTACAGTGCAACAGCATTCTGACATCACTGCTGTGGTACAGCAGCATTCTGACATCACTACTGTGGTACAACAGCATTCTGACATCACTGCTGTGGTACAACAGCATTACAACATCACTACTGTGGTACAGCAGCATTCTGACATCACTACTGTGGTACAGCAGCATTCTGACATCACTACTGTGATACAGCAGCATTCTGACATCACTACTGTGGTACAGCAGCATTCTGACATCACTACTGTGGTACAGCAGCATTCTGACATCACTACTGTGATACAGCAGCATTCTGACATCACTACTGTGGTACAGCAGCATTCTGACATCACTACTGTGATACAGCAGCATTCTGACATCACTACTGTGATACAGCAGCATTCTGACATCACTACTGTGGTACAACAGCATTACGGCATTACTACTGTGGTACTCTACAGTGGTACAACAGTATCTGTGTTTGGATTTTTATACACAACACACTGAACCATATTGTTATTGTATAACAACATCGCCATTTAAAGAGGCAGTAGCACCAAAAATAGGCAGAACGGTCTGGAAATTTTAAAAAGTAGTCACTGATTACTTTTATTTCTTCCAAGTAGTTATATGGCTCTCTACCTAATCATATTGGAAGTGATGTGAAAAGCAGTTCTTTACCTGGAAGCAGACATATCTGTCACCTACTGTACTACTCCCACTACATTACCGACATGTGATCTCACTCATTACATCACAGTCCCTGCTGCCTGATTGGTAACGTGTCACAAGTTACCAATCAAGCAGCAGGAGATTGACTCTTCTTGGTTACTAGTGATGTCACAGTCAGTGAGGTCATAGTGCTGATGATGTACAGGGAGGAATAGAACTGACTGTCAACATGCAGGTGGAGTGCTGTTTCAAATATCGGACCTAGTACAGTCAGGTAAATAATCTTCCAGTTAGCAAAGTATATAGCATGTAGTTATGATATTTTATGTGTGTATGTGGAAGCATTGATTATGTGTCATTGATATGACTCCAGGGTTGGACCTGAAAAAAAGCAAATTTTGGTCCAGTTTCCTTACCCGTTTAACAAATGATTAAATAAAATAAATTAAAAAAAGTAGAAAAAAAAATCCTACAGACATAGGAAGTGATAGATTACTTCTGAACGTTATTAATTCCGGGCAGTATAATAACTGTTTAATGTCAGAATGGACACCAGGTACATTGTATCTGTCCCTTCTGCTTCATGAGCAAAGATAAAAAAAAAGTTTTCCACACAAACTGCACTAATCCATAAGATAGCAGTTAATTCCCCGGATAATCAGATCTCATGCAATACTTTTTCCTCAATTGCCAGACAGGAAAGGCACTCTAAGATGAAACTCCTATTAGCATACCTGAGAAATTTACTTCTCTGGGTACCTGCTATGCTGTCCACTGTGATTTATTTCTGTTTTCTCAGTCCTGAGACTTACCAGGTCTAGAACTGTATTTCTGAGCCAAAAGTGTCAGCCATCTTTTTTTCTTGAGAAAAAACTGAAGTAAAACGTTTATAAAATACTAAAATTTAGGTGAACTTGAAAATGTTACCACCAAATAAAACTGGGGGATGCTGGGATCTTTTGTAGTGAAACAAAAGTAGGGCCATCTTTTGCCAAATGTTACTGTGCAGCTGTTTTAGGGGATTTACCCAGACTCACAGTGCACAAATGGTAGTTATAACATGGTGTTTTTAACCCAGTATTTAACTGGCTAACTAGCATCAGGTAATCTATGTTACACACACTGTATGGGTGATCAGTCTGGGACTTAGATAATTACTCTTGCATGACATAGATTTGGCAGTTTTCTTTAAATAACGTCAGATGCTAGTGAGCGATGCAGTGTGACCATTACTCGAGTGCATATCTGAATGATTACTTTCCCACCCAGCGGGACACTCTTTCTCTCGGGAAAGACTGCAAAGTAACAAATAACTAAAGCAGCTCTCCTACCAGCATCTACATAGTGTTTCTTCTCAAATTAATCATTATCTGGTAGGCCCCTATGGCTCCACCCCCCCTTTCATGGTCAAGAAAAACACAACACAGTTCTTTGGAGGAAAATGGCCGCAGCCATGTTTATTGATTACAATTCTGGTATTAACCTTTATTATGTCAGATTACTTTCAATTTACTATGATTAATACCTGCCTATTAATATCGAGTAGTGGGCGCTGCAGGGAGGAAGTGCTCACCTCGGGCACCCCCCGCACCTATCCCAATTAAGGAAGCTCTATCAGTGTGGGCTGAAGTTTCCTTGCCTGGTAGTAGTGAGGTAGATCATGTTACCAAGGTTCTGCGGCCACCCCCCATCTGGCATTGTCAACCTTGCAGTCTCTGCTGCTGAGGCTGGACCTAGACCCCCCATGTGGGTACAGGTCATGTGATCCACCAACCTCACGCCATCCAGGGGCCCTGATACCTACAGGAAAAATGGCATTGTCCCCTGTTTCCCTGCTACTTCTTTTGTACGCTCCTCCCACACTACCACCACTCGGCTGCAACAAAGAAAAAGCTTCATCCACTACCTTTTAGACTTGTCTACCTCTGAGAGCCTATGTGTTTTACTTCTACTATTTTCTGTTACTTTTGCTATAGCTTTTTGTTGAACAAGCTTGTTACCTGTCTCTTTAACATCCCTTTTTGGGGGAGGTGAAAAACCCAGGAAAAACCCCTATGTGGGAAAAATGGGAAAAGTCACTCCCCAACCCCTAACGTGGTCACACATAGACAGTCAAAAAGGGGGCCCTGCTGAGCTTGCCTCACCTCCTGAGATGCCAGGGGATGGGAGGGTGGGTGATCTGAGGGGAGGAAGAACAAGAAGGCTGAAGCCATGGCAGCTGACCAATATATTATTCCACTCCCTTCAGACCCACCCCATGGAGGGGCTCACTGATCTATCCCAGTCGATGTCCTGAGGCTGATGACCATTCCCCTGGGCTGGTCTCAGCAGCCTCTGGACATCTGGCCATGAGGGAGGGGGAAGAGGTCCCCGGACAAAGGGATGGCTGCTGCAATTTGGTTGTGCAGCCTCTGCATTATCTGGTAGGCCCCCATGCCCCCCACCTTCATGGTCAAGAAAAACACAACACAGTTCTTTGGAGGAAAATGGCTGCAGCCATGTTTTATTGATAACAATTCTGGTATTAACCTTTATTATGTCAGATTACTTTCAATTTACTATGATTAATACCTGCCTATTAATATCGAGCAGTGGGCACTGCAGGGAGGAAGCGCTCACCTCGGGCACCCCCTGCACCTATCCCAATTAAGAGAGCCCTGTCAGTGCAGGCCAAGATTTCCTTGCCTAGCAGTAGCGAGGTAGATGATGTGGCCAAGGTTCAGGCGGCCACCCCCCCTCCCCCCGTCTGTCGCAGCCGACCTTGCAGTCTCTGCTGCTGAGGCTGGACCTAGACCCCCCCGTGTGGGTACAGGTCATGTGATCCACCAACCTCATGCCATCCAGGGGCCCCGATACCTTCAGGAGAAATGGCATTGTTTCCTATTTCCCTGCTACTTCCCTTGTGCACTTCTCCTGCACTGTCACAGGCCAGACCCTGTCCGACCCTCCAAGCCCTCTGCTTGAAATTTCCTCCACTATTACCTGCATCTTACCTAGAACTATCTAATGCCTAGCCCTGCCCACTACCCTTCAGGCCTCACCACCAGGCCCAGGGAGGTGTGGAAATGCAACCATGTCTCAGTACCAAGCCTCCAGGGGCTCCTTATCTGTGCTCCATTTCTTTGTTGATGTGCAGGTGCACCTGCGCCTCCTGCTCCCTCATCAACTTCTTCCTGCAGCCCATCTCTTTGCTGCCCAAGCAAATCCACCAGATCTGCTATGTGGGCCCCACAGTAGGCCTTCCTTTGCCAGCTTGGAAGCAACCCCTCCCAGCATATGCCACTTGGGCCCCCACGATGCCATCTATGCCACCTCCCATGGCCAGGACTGGTTGCTTCCCCCGGGCTGATCGGTTCCCTTTGACTGCCCATCAAACGATAGCATAGCCCATGATCTAAGTGTGCCACATGTCTTCCCTGGCTCTGTAGGAAACAATAGACAATTACTGCAGATGTGGTCTCACATACTCAAGAATGTCTGGGACTTCCAGTGCTCCAAGGCCTGGATCTCTAAGTCTGATAACCCCCTGTTTCTGGCTGATGTTGCCACCCCAATGCGGAAGGAATGTGTGCTGAACTCTCCTTCCAGCAGCCCCAGCTCCTGGATCCACTGACCTATCCCAGTCGATGTCCAGAGGCTGCTCACCATTCCCCTGTGCTGGTCTCAGCAGCCTCTGGACATCTGGCCATGAGAGAGGGGTAAGGCGGCTCCCAGACAAAGGGACGGCTGCTGCAATTTGGTTGTGTAGCCTCTGCAGCACAGAATTTCCAGTTTCATGAAATACCAGAATGAAATGGATGAAATGCACAGTTATTTGACCCATAATACTTTAAGTAAGGTATTAATTAAGTGCAATTGTGTTTGTTTAAATCAGTTGATTAATGCCACAGTACGTTTAATCTGTTCATTAAACATAGTTGCAACAGCTCTTATTATTGCATAGTTCTTGGAACAGGAACTAACGGTAAGAGTGCCAGTTTTGGGAGAGCTATGTAGTTGCAGCACTGCAACATAATAAGTGTCTGCTATAGTTCTGGAGATCGCTTACTAATTAACATACTCCATAACTTAAAATTAAATTGCAAACTTGTTTCCTTTCCACAAACTGAGCATTGTAAGCTGGAGCATAAATGAAAGTTACTTTCTCTTCTAAGTGGTATCTTTCGGTGCACAGTGTCTCCTGCAGAATGGCTTGGCATGGAAAGAGACCTCCATGAGTATCATAGGAACATAAAAACATGGAATTTGATGGCAGATAAGGATGGCTTGGCACCTAGTCTGCCCATTTCCCTACCTAATGGATAAGCTGCATACCCTAGTTAACCAACAGCCTACTTCCTCCTACCCCCTACTAGAATTAGCTTAAGTCTGTTCCATGCATTCTTGAATTCCCCCACCGTTTTTGACTCCACAACCTCCTCAGGAAGACTGTTCCATGCATAAACAACTCTCTCCATGAAAAAATACGTCCTCACATTACCTCTGAGCCGTCCTGCCTCTATCTTCAAATTGTGCCCCCTTGTTCTTACACATCTCTTTTTCTGAAAGATGCTACCCTCTTGGACTTTGTTGATTTCCTTGATGTACTTGAAAGTTTCTATCATGTCCTCCTTCTCCCTCCTTTCCTTGAGGGTATACATATCAAGCTCCTTTAACCTCTGTTTGTATGTCTTCTGGTGCAGACCCTGCACCATTTTGGTTGCCCTCCTCTGGACAGCCTCCACCCTGTCTATGTATTTGCAGAGATGGAGTCTACAGAACTGCACACAGTACTCCAGATGGGGTCTCGCCAACTGTCTGTACAGAGGGATAACAACTTCTTGTTTTCTACTGGTGATGCCTCTCCCTATCTCATATCATATCATATCATATCATATCATATCATATCATATCATATCAATCAGTGTAAGCAGCTGCTTGAAAACAAATGTTGCAATGTTCTGAATGCTTCTACATAAAAAAACCTTTGATTTAAACATGTTTTAATATTATTAGCCAACAGTGTATTAACTGAGAGTTTCTAGTACTGTAGCAGAGCAAGTTTTAAACCCAGAGGAACTTTTTTCTGTTGAAGGTCACTTCTCCAAACAAAAGCATTTTTAACATTATCTCCCTAAAAGCATAATACTATGAACTAGCTGTTAACACCATATTATAAGCGCAATAACCCACTCCAGGGTGTATGGTTACTAGGAATTAATCAACACCCTGGGGGCTGTGAGGACACTTGGGCTTCCCCCTCGTGCCTCACAATGTACTCAGGTTGTTGATTAATCCCAGAAACCACACACCCTGTTGTGGGTTATTGCTTACTTGAGGGATTCAAACCAAAGTCTGCTGGGTTTAAAGGATCATGCTTTAGTGCTCTAATCGCTGAACTATACTGCCTCCCAACCAATGTCTCTTAACTGCATGATCACTTCAGGCCTAGTGAAATGTTACATTTCTTTATATACAGATAAGCAAACTCACGAGTGGACATGGACAAATGGAGTGCCGCCTTCTTTACGTTTACAGGTAACATATGGTGTTTTAACTAATGGTGTAGACAGCTCATTAGAGAAGAGTATTACTTAATGGGCCTTTAGCAGTCTGGGACCACATGGGGGGGTATCCTGGGAGTTCTTGCATTGGTTCTCCTGGTGGATCAGAAATGCCAGTGGGTTGAATGAGTCATAGCAGTGGTAATACAGTACATATAAAATCAGTAACATCAGATGGTGAAGGAGAGGCTGATTCAGATATCGAGTCCCTTGTGACATCATGGATCATAACAGTGAAGTTTGACTGCTACCATGATGTCATAGTGGCCATGAGGTGTCTGAATCAGGCTGTTCTTCTCAGTAAGTCACTGGAGGGTGAAACTCAAACTGTTGTAAAAGGCTTTTTTATGAAAGTCTGGCTCTGGGATTTGAAATTTGTATGGCATGGGAAGGTGCTCTGTTGCTTATCAGCATTACAAGGGTGAAGGGTAATCCTGAATGCTGATTTATTTTTTTACATGGAAGCCTGGTTTTGTGAATGAGGTAGGAAATAAGAACTTGTCAGCTGATGATGTCATAATTAACTGATTAGTCTGTTGCTATCAAAATTGATTATCGGATAAAATGAAATATTTTGTGCAGCTATAGTTTGGGTTGCAAATGCATTTCTAAGTTAAACTCCTATTTTTGCGCCTTAATAACACAGCCATTTTCCAGCAGAATGCCTAATTTGACGTACGCTTTCTGCACCCAAAACTGTTGATAATGATTGGTTCAGCAGTATAAAATTCTAGAAGTGCAAAAATATGTAACTGGGTCACTATGCAGCGTTCAGTTGTTACCCCTGCCTTGCCGGTTTAAGCAAGGTTGAGGTGCCTAGACTCTGTTGTTTTGGATAGGGAGGTTCATTTTGGGATACAGAACAAATAGCGTGGTGCCTCCACCCAGAGAATAGTTAGAGTGGGCCCGATAGATAACTGGCAGAACACCCGGGATGCTGTACATGCCCACCTCCTCTTCACAGTCACCCCACACCCAGAAAACCAGTTTTGAATGTAAAATTTTAAAACACATGCACATAATAGCAATCTCTAATAATATGCTCACAGACAGTATTAAAAAGGTCAACCAAGAATTTATTTATAATGGGGCAGGAATAGGAAAAGGGAACGGGGGTTCAGAGGTTGAACATACTTCAATAGCTTGGAAAAGCAACAGTAGAATACCATAAGACTGGAGGAAGGTGAATGTGGTACCACTATACAAAATTGGGAGCAAGGTGGAGGCTGGAAATTATAGGTCAGTCACCTTGACCTCAGTGGTGGGGAATACCTTGGAATTGATGTTAAAGGAAAGGAAAGGACTGTGGCATGCGTGGAGGGCACAAGACCCAAGACAACATGGATTCACAGCAAGGAGATCTTGTCAAGTAAATCTGATAGATTTCTTTGACTGGGTAACCAGGGTAGTGGATCATGGAGGGGCGGTGGACATAGTCCACCTAGATTTTAGTAAAACATTTGACATCATCCCACAACAAAGGCTAGTAAACAAGTTGCACAGTCTGGGAGTAGGTTCCAAGGTGGTACATTGGGTCCAAAATTTGCTGAGCAACAGGCCACAGAGGGTGGTGGTAAATGGAGTTCAGTACCGGGGGGGAGAAACACGTGGGGTGCCACAGGGCTCAGTTCTGGGGCTGGTCCTCCACAGTGTCTTCCTTAGTGACATTGCAGAGGGGCTGGAAGGGAAGCCTCTTTGTGGATGATGCCAAGATTTGCAATAGGGTAGACACTCTAGATGGGGTGGAAAAAAAGAGACGAGACCTAGGCAAATTGGAGGAGTGGTCAAGAGTGTGGCAGCTTAAATTCAATGCAAAAAAGTGCAATGTCATTCACTTGGGTCACAGGAATCCTGCAGAGGAATACAAAATGGGGGGGGGGGTTACTAACAACATGAAAACTGGAAGGGGACCTGGAGGTAAACTTTTTCCAGTACTTCTCCATCCTTGCTGGCGGCTGCACAGAGCTTTCTGGAACAAGTTTCCAAAAGTAATAGAAAGTAATAGAAAAAGTAACTTACCCAACAGTGGGCATAGGCTAGCTAGACAAATGATTCCTTACTTTGATAGGCAATCAATACAGTCTACTCTAGATACATGCAAACTATATACACAATAACACGGACAGGTACTGAAAAGCTTTTCCAATTTTAGACAACTGTCATGGCATTAACTGGTATACCATAAGCATAAGCACTTTTTGAACTTAATTATCTGGCAATGTTGGAACAATACCATAAGTACATGTTTCAGCCTCCGCTTTTACTCTTTTTGGCTTTACCTGCTCTGGCTGTCTTGGAGTTAGGTGGGCACACAACAATGCTGGGCAAAGAGTTTTAGGTGACATGTAAGCAATAAGGCATGTAGGGGTGTGTGTAAAACATATTTAACAGCATGGCAAGGGGCGTAGTAAGGTACAAGGCTGAAGGCAGAGTAACTTCAGCCGCTGGAGCGTCTATAAATATGTTTACACATCCTGAGCCTTATTGTGCTTATAAACTGGCTCCTGTTTTGTTTACTTCTGACTATTGGAAAAAGCATGTTTTTATGCAGAAAAAATAGATTTACTTGTGTGCATTTGTGATAAATAGTCCTTCCACCCACTGCAAGTAATGTCCTTGATGATGTCATTGTATTATTGCCTACTTTCTTCTTCCTGTTTTTTTTCTCTGTTGTTCTCCACATTCAAGATATAAACTGTTTATCATGGAATGCTTACCATGGAATACATGGATTCAAAATTCTGCTCAGTTCCACTGGCAGAATGTTTCTCTCCCAACACACTGTACACACAGACAACAAAGGCCTTTGTCACAGCCAGAGACTCAGTTATCTCACTGTCAGGGCAAGAAGAAGAGAGTTCCCTGATAAGCAGGTAAAGATAGAAGGGGGATTTTTCACTATCAGCGAAGAAACAGTTGTAGTGGAAACTATAAACAACATTTATTGTTTCTAATTTGTTTATGTATGTAAGGTGAGTGTGATAATCAGGGAAACAACATAGAGGATAATGTATGGTCCTCTATCGGTAACTGGTCTGTTAACTGTCGAGAGGTTGCCAGGGCGACCGTGAGAGCGAAGCTCGAGAGGTTTATGTTGCCATGGCAACCTCGAGACGGTTAACAGTGACCGGTTGCTGATAGAGGGACCATACTATATTTTTTATAGTGTATGATCCCACATAAAAAGTAAAACGGCTGTTTACTTTTTGACAAATAGTCACCGCCGCGGCCATTCAGTCCTTCCCTAACCGCTGCATTCATCTGTCGGTTGGCCGTTTAAAAAAAAAAGGCGCGCACATGCGCAGACCGATCGCTGTTGTTAACCTATCGATGTGACGTAACATCGATAGGTTAACAACATTGCTACATCACATCGATAGGTTAACAACCTTAGGAAATGATGATTTCCTAAGGTTAACAGCTTCCTACCATACATTATATTTAATTAATTTGTTTTATTTTTTATTTTAAGTAGTTTTATTTTTAGGGCCCAGTTGAAGGTTTTTTTTTTTACAGTATAAAGGCAGCAGCCATGTTTGCGGTGGAAGATCAGTTTTGGCATTAGAGAGCTAACCCATTGATATGTGTTGCAGACTCTTCACTGCTGAGCAGTCATTTTCTTAACCATGTGTAAACCATATTTTACACACAAATAAGAGCCAATCAGATTACATGATTTTACCCTGCCATTTTATAAATATGCTTTTGTGTACAATGTGCATTTGTAAGTCAGTGGGAGCCTCTGGAGAGTCATAGGTAAGCTTTAACAAAGGCATGATGGCTCTTTCAGAGTAATAAAGTGGAAATGACACTTCTTCAGCATCCGGGTGTGCACTCCTTATTTCATCAACCAGCAATGAAGCATCCTTAGGCAAAGTGGGTACCACAACTTCCTCTGGTATTTCAGCTACTTCCTTAGGCTCTACAGATTCAGGCTCTACAGGTTCTCCACTGCCTTCCTCTGGCACTTCCTTGGATTCCAGCCAGTCATCTAAGGGTAGATCTACAGTTGGCAGTTCAGAGTCTACAGTAGTTGTGGGAGGCTATATGACAAACATATCTGTCACATTATTTTTTTGTTGCAGGTATTCCTTGAAACAGTCGAGCAAGGTCTTTTTTTTATTTATTAGGTCTAGGATTACAATACCTTTGAGCCAGGGCTCTTTTACAAAGGTTCCATGTCAGGTTACAGTTCAAAACATAAGACATGTAAGTCAGATTACAAATTCAATACATAGGACAAGGTTACAAAAGTGTAAGCTAAACAGAGTTACAAAGCATCTGAGAAACAAAACAAGTTTTGGAGGCTAGGTTACAAGGTGATAGCAGATGCGGTGCAGAGAAGATAGAGGACATGAGAGAGGAAGAGTAGAGGAGGGTGGAGAGCTATAGAGGAGGAGAAACACAGCCAGAGGCATTGTCATAGACATAACATGGGGAAGTGCGTGCTAAGGGGTAACCAAGTGCTACTAGGAGAGAGAACTGCATAAGATTAGGGAAATATTCATGGGGTCAGCTAGTGGAAGCAGTCACAGGAGCTAGAGGCAGTGAGAGAGAGAGGTGGAGCCTTGATTTAAATGCACCAAGGGTAGGAGTGGAGGAGATGTAACTGTTTAGACAATTTAGCCAGCTGGGCTCCCTGTAGGCAAAAGATCTTTGACCTTGTGAGGTACGACAACGTGGAATCTACAGGAGCTATGATTCAGACCCCCTGGTTGAGCTGGGGTTATTGCTAGGGTGCAGGAGTACACACACTCCAGGGGGTGCAAGGCCCATAGTTATTTTCTTCGCCATGGTGCAAGTTAGGTACTTTATCCAATTGGTGAGTTGAAGCCATCCAGTTTGTGCATAAAGGTCGCATGTGTGTGTGAGATGGTGGGATCCAGTGAGAAGTCGGCAGGCCTTATTGAGGGAGATGGATATGCGTCTAAGAGCAGTAGCTGGGCAGAGCCATAGATGATAAGCCCATAGTCAATAATGGAGACAACAGAGCTCTGAACGGTGACAGTCAGGGCTTCTGGGGTAAGATGTTGCCTATGTCAGAATAGAAGGCCAAGGCAAGTATTTGCTGCTTTGGCTACAGAGTCAATGTGGGCACTATAAGTTAGATGAAGGTCTAGAGTGATCCCAAGGTACTTAAAGGCTTGAACCTGTCCCAGGGTGAATCCATGACTGGTTTTGATGGATAGGGGATGCAGCTTATGCTTGATATGAGAGCTGCTGAACATCAGAGACTTTGTTTTCTTATTATTGAGGACCAGATTGTGATTTGAGAACCAATTTTCAACAGATGTGAAGCCAAGCTGAGGGTTGTCTTGTAGAGGCTTAGGATCCTTGTAGGAGGCAAGAAATACAGCATCATCTGCATAAAGGATGATTGTTTCAGAGCAAGAATTTGGAAGGGAGTTCAGGAACAATCTGAATAGTAGGGGGCCCAGAATGGATCCCTGGGGGACACCTGAGTGAACAGGCCTTGTATCAGAGAGGACATCTACAATTTTTACTCTTTGAGACCGGTTCTTCAAGTAGCTTTTGAACCAGACAGTGGAGTCGGGAGACAGCCCAGCTTTCAGAAGTTGCACAAGCAGAAGGAGGTGATGGACAGTGTCAAACGCCTTAGTCAGATCGATAAAGATGGACCCAATTAACTGACTATTGTCCAGTGAGCTGTGAAGAATGCCAGAGAATTCCAATAGGGCAGATGAGGTGCTATGTCCTTTCCTGAAGCCATTTTTTTGTGAGCACAGGATATTGTATTTGTCCAGGAAATCTGTGAGCTGATCTGCTGCAATATGTTCAAGGGCCTTGGAGAGGGGTGGCAATATAGAGATCGGATGGTAGTTTCCATGAGTGGCCCTGTCACCACTTTTATGGACAGGGTAACAGTGGCAGATTTCCATTTGTCAGGGAACTGGCTGAGCCTAAGTGAGAGGTTGAAAATATATGTCAGTGGCTGTAACACCTCATCAAGGGTGAGGAACAGCAGTTTAAGGTCAAGTGTATCACTGCTGGATCTGGATTTGGTGATGGCTTTGGTAATATTCACTGAAAAATAAAATACCACCAACAGCTTAATCTGGTTCAAGGTCAGTTGGCATTCATCTGTATCCCCTTCCCCCGGGTCATGCCTGAAAATAGGCAGGATTTGTCTAGTGCACGTAACCGGTCAACAAAAACTAAAATAAATAAAATAAAATAAATATATTTGTGGGCATCATGCATCTTAACTGCTTTGAAATAAAAAGGAGGGTGGCTAGAGGAGGAGGAGGCATTTGAGGGGAGGAGAGGGAGAGTCTGGTATGGGATAGAAGGCTGTAGGGGTAACTTACTTCTCCCTCCGACTCAGAGTCTGAACTTTCTTGTTCTGTTTGCTCATCGGAATTTGTTGAGGCACCTTCAGATCACTTGGCCCTTTGTTTAGTTTGGTGTCTCCGTGTAACCCCCCTGTTGCCCTGGGTTACTAGAATCCCAGTTAGACCTAGTGGCAGGCAGGGGACAGGCAGCTTATGAAACTCCAGTTAAATGGATTTCACACTGTCTCACTATGTTCTCAGTCTCAGCTGAGACTGAGGGATGACATCATTTTAGAACTGTCGCAGCTGCATAAGCCACACTGGAATGTTGCAGTTGGAGGTTAGAGTAGAACGTTGGGGAATTTAAAGTCAGTCTGTTGCAGTCTGTAGTAGAGGAAGGAGGTGCTCTGCTGTAAGCAGGCCCTCAGAGTCCTAAGCTCTGTCAAAGAGCTATTTATTTTGTAGAGGTGTGTATTCTCACCTGGAGAGGACCACAAGAAGAGCCAAGTGAAGTGGTAGAGACCACTTTCAGTGGTTCAGGGCCCCATCCCTGCGGGGATGAGGGGAAGGAATCAGCCTGTTTCCAAAGGGCAAACCCCCTGGTCCAGTTAGAAAACAAGAAGCTACCTGAGTTTAAGTTCGTTCTGAGGCACCAGAAGTTCTGGACGAGATTTCTTTGAAGAGAAAACGACTGTGGGGCACCTGCAACCAAGGGGCAAGTTCGCTCTGCTAAAGGGCCAATGTGTTTTCACATGAGGCAAGATTAAACTAAAGTGACTGTTACTGTGGGGTCAGGAAAAGA
The DNA here is from genome assembly GCA_016271365.2 of Neoceratodus forsteri. Classification (NCBI taxonomy): domain Eukaryota; kingdom Metazoa; phylum Chordata; order Ceratodontiformes; family Ceratodontidae; genus Neoceratodus; species Neoceratodus forsteri. The sequence continues at coordinate 69,861,566 of JADMNL010000035.1, forward strand.
CAGCCAAGTACAGTTTGGAAGATGTGGGGATTGTACTGCTTAACTCTGTGGGGGGGTCTAGAGCAATGGACACAGCCACTTTTAAGTATGTTCAAGTTCAGCACAAATGGGATGGAAAAACAGTAGATTGGATGTGACATACATTTAAAGAGAATCTACACAGCAAAGTGTTTTTAAGAATGAGGTGTTACAGTCCAGAGAAATGGCCGGGTATGAATTATGGGAGTGAGAGGTGGGAGACCCCCCTCATCAGTAGTAACCAAATTCACCTCTACGGGTTTGCTTTGAGACACCTGTTGCTTTCTCTCAGGTACTTGGCCAGTGCCTGAGGAAAGTACCCAGACGTGGGATTGATGAAGAAGATTCCCTGATGGAGCCAGAAGTGGTCATAGGTGGTTTAGGGAGCCACCAGTAAATGTTCCATGCTATATGGAAAGTGTCCAAAGAGCTGGCAATGGAGCCGAGCCAGGGAAACCAAAAAAGAGTTAAGTTAGGGCAGAGTGCCCAGTGTGTTTCGAGACCTGAGGGTTTCAGAGTAAAGAGGATGTGTTCTGATCTCCATAGATCTGCATAACCAGGAGTGTAGCCCCATGGGGGTCCATCTATGCTTTGTTATTCTGTTGGATGTGAATAAAAGCCACACTTTAGAATCCCATCTTCTGGTATTGGACATTACAGCCATTGCTTCCTGTGTCCAGAGTTACTTGGGTGCCCCTGACTAGAAGTCAGACCTAGCCAAAATACTGGGCACAGTTTTCTCCCCGAGCCCAGGTCCCAGGTAGGGGGTTACATATGGAGGCACCGCAGAGCGCTAATAACACAAAAATACCACCAACCCGACCCCTGGGGTAACCCACCAGTTACATGTGCATAGCAGATCTTGTTACAAGAGGTTTTGGAGGTTCTGACACTTCTTGTCCATTATTTAAGAAGTTCCTACTGGAAACAGTCTATTTTCACACCAAAAAGGAAAGGTATGGGCTGTTTGTATGCCACTTGTTTGCTGCATAACAGGTTCTGAAAACTTAAAAAAAAAAAAAATATATATATATATATTTTTTTTTAAATCTTGAAGCAACATGCATCATACAAACAGCCCATGGCTGCTGGCTTTTTCTTTACTGAAGTTCCGGTAATGCTCATTAGCTTGTGTGCAACTTTCTACTTGAGTATATTCAATAACATTTTTGCCGAGGTCCACGGAAGAAGGACACAGCAGCTAAGGTGTCTTGACCTTCCAGGTGGTGAATTCCCTGCAAAATGATTAGGCAATTGAGCCTCAAACAGTGGTAAAAAAGGGACACACAGACTTTTGCAAAACTGATATAGTGATACCCTTTTTACATGACTTTGCATAACTACAGTAACCACAGAATATGGCGCTTAAATGTATGTGTCTACCTAAAGTGACATGTACTTCATAGTGCTTATTTGTGTCACAATAACGAAGGTCAGAGTAACGAAGATAGTGCTTTACCTTTCCTTTTTGATTGCAGATAGACTGGCTCCAGTAGGAACTTCTTAAATACTTAAAATTCCCTGCTATTATGCACCCCATGCAAATCCTAGGTTCTCCCTTATGAATGTAATGGGCTAGTGAGCAGTTGCCATATGTCTATACACACCGTATCTGGACTTTCTGTCCATTGTTAGTGACCATCTGTCCAATTGTTGCATATGTTCAATATAATATACATACATATATATGTATATATATATATATTAATTATGATATATCATTGATATTTTGCAGTATCATTGATAGAGCTAGGCCAGGTACTTATCTGCAATATGTTCAAAAGTTAAAAGTACAGTTAAATTCTGCATACGAGTTGGTCACAGATGCCGCAGTCAAGAGGATCTATCAATGAATATGCAAAATATTGCAATGGGCAGCAAATGGTTGTGGTGCATGGTTCAGTAGCCACTTGTGTCTCCATCTGGACAAATGTTGTAAACAAGCATGCCCTGTACTTTCTCAATCACAGCATAGGGGGGTGCTGCCCCAGCTGTTGACAGTTTTATGCTTTCCAGGCATTCCTAAGATTCTCAATAACACACGGTCTTCTGGCAACAGTTTGTGCACCTTCATCCATTTGTCATACCTTTCTTTGTTAGCTTTGTTCCTCTTGGCTGCAACATCTGTGGCCAACACGTATGCAGAATTTAATTCTACTTTTAACTTTTGAACATATTGCAGGTAAGTCTCTGGTCTAGCGCCATCAGCAGAGACACTGAAACACAGATCTACATGGAGTCTGGCTTCCAGGCTGAACATTAGGCTGTAAGGAAAGAATCCTGTAGCATAATTTTTGGCACAGCTGTAACCGTGAACTAAGGCACTTACTTGATGACTCAATTTACTTTTGTTTTTAGGATTAGAAGTGTCTGATTGAACCTCTCGGGCTGTGGCTCACCTTGCAGGTGACAGGGGGCTATATGAGACCTGCTTATCCCTCATCAGGACAACAGATTCTTTACTAGTTGGCTCTTGAGATGCCATCCTTTATCTGAGCATATTCTTTGGGAGGGGGCACCATAATGCACACTGTCTCTACAAGGACCTTGCAACCATGAAGGCTTTTTGAGCCTTTGTTGGACACAACTGGACATATCTGGAAAAATGGTCAGAGACTACCACAATATTTGAAATGTTCTTGAAGTCAGGTTCCAAACTGAGAAAGTCTATGCACACTAGTTCTGTAGGGCACCGGTCACTATGTTGACCACAGCGGCAGCCCTCTGAGGTAAAACTTTTATCTGAACACACCTGCTGCAGGTTTTGCAGTATTAGTCCATGTCACTCCCCATACGTGGCCAATAGAAACAAGCATGGTCCAAGTCCAATGAGTGCTCACTTCCTATATGTCCCATGCCATTGCACAATGCACAGAGTATCACTTTCTTGAATTTAGCTATGGAAAATCGTGTTGCCATATTGGTGCTTGTAACACAAGATCCACACAAATAGATGATTTGATACCTTTTATTGGATCAACAGAGTTGTTACAAAAGAAACAAGCATTTGTCAATGCTGAATATTTGCTTGCTGGTATTGGCATTGGTAGTGCAGGAGTTAAGAGAGCTGCATAATAGCATTAGCAGTGAAGTATTGAAGTAACGCCAACCTCCACCCCCACCCTGCAGAGACTGACAGGCGTTGGGGGTGTGCCTTTGCATCACTGACCATAACACACACACCATTCCACCTCACCCCACCCTGCAGACACCAACAGGTGTCGCAGTGTGCCTTGAGGTCTTTGGTCCTTACATTCACCCCATTCCATAAGGAAATAAGTGGATATGGGTGCAGTATAGGAGAATGGGGTGAATGTTAGGGCTGAAAACCCCAAGGCACACGCCTTGATGCCTGTCAGTGGCTGCAGGGCAGGGGTGGGGGTGGAATGGGGTGAACATTATGACCGACGAACCCAAATCACACCCCTGATGCCTGTCAGTCTCTACAGGGTAGGTGCTATGGTTAGAAACCCTAATGCCCTCAGCGTTTGTAGGTATTTTTGCTCCAGATTTTCAACATGGGCCTTTTGGGACTCCACCTCATGAACAGTGGCAGTAGTGTTTCATTACTCAATCCCAAAAGGTGATATTGCACAAAGAGTGTGCCATTCAGTGCCACAGGTGCAAAAACAAATTTTGGGCAGGATGTGAAAAATGGCAGCTGTACTGTTCATGAGGAGGTGTGAAGAAATGGCAATACTGAAAATCTGGAGTGAAAATATGAAAAAGTGGTGAAGTTACGAGTGTGCGTAGAAACTGCACAATGCATGCTCGTAACGCAGTTATTTTTATGTTGTCTTGCGTGTAGACAACATATTGTGGCTCTTTCAGTGGAGAAGATGGTTTTGGAGGTGTGGTCTGCTGCAGCTAATGGTGCCACTGCTTTTTGAGACCAGACTCTGTGGCACTAATGGCATGGCACGCTGTCTATGACAGCAGTTGAAAAAACGTGCCACCACCTTGAAAGAAATTAGCCACTGCAATCAGGGAATGCCACAGAGCAGTCCCTGATTGCAGCAGCCAATTACTGCTTGCCTCCTCTGGTCAAGCTACATGGCAGCAGCTTTCCCATCAGCTTCTTACAGTCCTCAGAGAAGCCGAAGTCCAGTCCCTGTGAAAGCTGATGGGGGTGCCCAATCCCCCTGTCGTCATACTCCCTCCTAATTAATTTGCCGATGGTAGTGTCCAATCCCCATCGGCATAATGTACCCCCCCATTTCTTGTGTGCTGAGGGGGTGCTCAATCCCCCTCGGCTCATGTGACCCCTTCCAGTCTCACCAAGCATGACATTGCACTTTATAGACACAGTTTTTTTTGTATGACTGCATACCTGGGGAAATTCTAGCCTGGGTCATTTGAAAGGAAGGTTTTATTATCAAACGGCAGTGCTTTGACTTTTGTAGCTATTTAATTTATAGTTAGCTACACGTCCCAACTGCTCAATAATTTGTAGTGCATGTGTTAGCGAGGTTTCCGGAGAGGCCAAATGTAGAAGAATATCATCAGCATACACTGAGAGGGTCAGAGATTGCTGGTACACTGAACAACCAATAACCTGGGATGAACGCTTAATGCTAAGAAAAAGGGGTTCCAGATATAAATTAAATAAAAAGGGAGACAAAGGACAACCTTGCCTGGTGCCAGTGAACAGGGAGAACTGAGAAGAGAAAACCCCATTACAGTAAATTTTTGCAGTGGGGGCTTTGTATACTGTCTGTACCCATTGAATGAAAGTTGCCCGGAAACTCATTTTCTTAAAAGTTGCCTAAAGAAAATCCCAGTTTACTCTATCAGAAGCTTTTTCTGCATCTAATGAGATTAAAACCATGGGGATCTGAGCGTTTTGGGCAACCTAAAGAATATGTGAAAGGGTTCGTAGGTGGTCGGTGGAAGATCGGCCTTCCACAAACCCCACTTGCTCAGGGCTCAGCAAATGAGACCAAATCTTTTTGATTCTAAGAGATAGAATTTTTGTTAAGATTTTAATGTCATAATTTAATAATGAAATTGGATGGTAGCTAGTGGGCTTACTATGGGGTTTGTCTGGTTTCAGGATCAGAGCTATTGTGGCTTCCAGCAAGGTGGGGTCTAGGGGGTCCGAGGTGAACATATACTTGAATAATTTCAAGAGGAGGGGGGCTAGTTCCTTAGAAAAGATTTTGTAGAAATTGGAAGGAAAACCATCCAGATCTGGTGACCTGTCCAGTGTCAACCCATTAATTGCATCCTCTACCTCCCCCAAAGTGATTGGAGAAGACAGAATCGAACAATGATGGGCCTGCAGGGAGGGGAGGTTAAGGCCATCCAGAAAATGTTCAATGCAAGAAAGAGAGGCTTGGGAGGAGCATTTTCTGTATAAAGCCCTGTAAAAGGATTCAAAGACCTGGGAAACGTCTCGAGGGGAGGATTTAATAGAGCCGTCTGGGGCTTGCAGTGAAGGGATTAACCTCAAATTTTCTACTTCCCGTAGGCGAAGGGCTAGCATTCTACCCGGTTTCTCACCTTGGTCGAAATAACGAGCCTTAGTTTTAAGGGTGGCATATTCTGCCTTTTCCCTTAGCAGGTCTGCATATTCATTCCTAAGCTTTAGTAAGGTTTCCAAGGAGCTTGGAGAAGAAGAAGAAGATAGATTGCTTTCAGCAACCCTTATTTGATTCGACAAAGAAATAACTCTAACCTCTCTTTGCTTTTTCCTTTTGGAAGCTAGTTTAATGAATTCTCCCCTAATGTAACATTTAAGAGAGCACCAAATTAAGTCCTCCCTCCTTGTGGAGCCCATATTAAAATCTATAAAGGAGGAGATTAGCGTCTTAATGTGGGAAATTATTCGCTCCTCTTTTAAGAGTTGTGTGTTTAGTTTCCAGGAAGTATACCTTTGAAGGTTCGGGTCAGGGGAAATCTTAATCCATGCAACTGAATGGTCAGATATAATAATTGCTTCAATTCCTGTCTGGTGAAGGCCAGCTAAAAGAGAGGTACTGGTTAAAATGAAATCTAATCTGGACCACGACTGGTGGACCTGGGAGTAGAAGGAGAAGAGCTGACTAGAGGGGTTGAGCAGACGCCATGGATCACATAAACCTAATAACTCCATAAAATCCCTCAGGGCTAGTTGTGGAGAGGATAGGGGTTTTAATGGCCTATAAGTTCTATCCAGGTCTTGTGACGGGGCAATATTCCAGTCGCCACCCAGAATTAGCATGGAGGGCAGAAATCCGCTCAGCTTATCAGCCAAGCTCATAAGAAAATCCGCATTTCCTCTGACTGGGCCATAGATTGCACCCAGTTCTACCGTAATATTATTGAGTATTCCTTTAACAATAATAAATCTACCCTCCGGGTCTGCTAAACTCTCTTCTGCTACAAACGATATGTTTCTTTTGACCAAAATTGCCACCCCTCTGCTAGATGACGACCCACAGGCAGTAAAAATTTGGGAGAAACCCTGTCGGTGTAACCCGTTTGTTTCAGTGACCAAGAGATGGGTTTCCTGCATCAAAAGAATGTCAATATTTAAAAGAGCACAGTTTTTGAGAACCTGATATCTTTTAGTCATATCTCTGACGCCTCTGACATTCCATGTGGCAATTTTAATTGGCACCAAGGTCATGTACGTTTTTATTAAAAGGGAGATAAACATGTACTACTAACTGACCAAAGAACCCCAAAAGGCACACTCCAGTCCCATCCTCTGTCCCCATCAACCCCTGAGAAGAAGTACTAATAAAGAAAGGACGCCCTTTCCAATGAGGTTCATAAAATATTTGAATTGCTGATAATATAGATAGTATTAACCATCCTATTGTGATCACGGACAGTGTAATTAGCGGGAAAGACATCAGAACAATAAAAAAACCCTCCCCCCATAAAACCCTCAAACTATATAGAAAAGGTCCCCAGATGAATGTGAGAGCAGTTTTGGGCTTCTTTATCACTGGTATCGAGGACCAAACCCAATAGGCTACATTCCCATGAGAGGCAGAATCTAAGTTTAAGTGCCGGATCTGAACTAAAGTACCAAGATCTAATTCTGGAAGGTGTGTCAAAAAAATTCGGCGCGCTCTCTGGTCGCCATGCCTCTCAGGAAATGCACCTTTCTCCTCCTTCCCTGGTGCATTATGCAGCTCTCCCTGAGCTTGCTCCATCCAGAAGCCCCCCACCCACCAACCCCCTTAGGAAAACAGCAAACTTAAGCCCTAACTAGTGTAGCCAGCTCAAAGTAGTAAGGGCTTTGCAGAGAAGGATGGGTTGCAATTCCCCGAAATTAGGATGCAAAATTAGCCCTGTCGCAAGCCTTAACAGTCCAACTACTTTCCGATGAGGCTGTTGCTCCAGGTAAATTTGATTTAAGGCTGACTTACCAAATTGGGTCGACAGTCAGGAGGGCAGAGTCCCCAAGACTCCCAATTAACTCATTGCGCCTTCCTCCGTCCCCAGGGAAATTCCAACTCCGAGAAAGCAAGGAATGACAGGGGGACCTAAAAACCGATGGGACCAATTGGTTCCTCCCTGCTATCAACATGCAGAAACGCTCACTGAGCAAGGTTCCCACCCCCCCCACTGGAGCACACAGACACTCCACTGAGCTGAAACCAGGCCCACTGGGCCTGCGCAAGCCTCCCACCCTGCTCAACCAACCCCGAGAGACAAAAGGAGCAGGGAAAAGAGAAGACTCCAAGCAGGTAAATAATTAACCCCCACAAAATGAAAGACCAATAATCCTCAGGTAGCTGCATTAAAAGTTCATCCTGTCTTGAACAGGTTGGGTAATTTGATGGCGAGATCCATCGCTGCCTGCTCCGAGGATTCATAATAATGCCATATGCCATCAATTGCCATCTGTAACTTGGCGGAGTAAATCATCTTGAAACATATTCCTGCAGCAATCAGCTTGCTGACCATAGGGTGGAATGCAGATCTTTTCTGACTCATTTCAAAAGGAAGATCTTGGGCTATCCTCAGCTTGGAATTACCCCACAGAATGGCCTGGAGCTCCTTCGATTTGGTTATCCCATGCTGCTTTTCAAGAAAGCTTAAAAATTTCACTATTATAGGCCTTGGAGGTGCACCAGGTGGGGGGTTTGGTCTAAGGGAATGAGGGGCTCGCTCAATGTGGCACTGTGGATTGAGGGGAGAAGGGCCAACAATCTTAGTGAAGAATTTCTGTAGGAAGGCGGTAGTGTCAGCTCCTTCCTCTGATTCAGGTAGGTCCAAGATCAGCACACTATTCCTTCTGCTTCTCCCCTCCAAATCTTCAGTTTTCAATAGGAGTTTGCTGACCTGCTGTCGCAGGTGAACAATTTCTGGGTCTAACTTCTCTCTCCACTTCTCCAGAGAGTAGGTTCTTGCCTCCGAGTCCCCCATTCTTGACGACAAAGAGCTGAGGTCTCCTCGGATAGATTTTAGCTCTGCAGAGATGTCTTCCAGGATTTCTTTAAATGGCAGCAATTCCTGAAGGAAACGATCTTCAGTTAGGGGAATCGCTGAAGAGCCGGAGGAGCCTGGTTTAGGAATATTCCCAGAGCTTTGATGTTTTGATTTCTTAGACGTTTTCTCTGGGGTAGGCGGCGGAGTATGTCTGATTCCGGCCTGCATCATCTCAGCTTCCATCTCGGCTGTAAAGCCTGTTGCGATGCTATAAACCGACAAAAGAATGACCGCTGGGGGTCAAAATATTAAAGTAGTATAAAACCGAAGTCTGGATCATACCCTTTCATAATAGTAGGGCGGAAAAGTAGATTAATAGAGGTCGACAGGGCGGAGCTCCAGAGTAGTGCCGTTTAGGTTGCTCTGCATCACGTGTCCTAGCAGTTTCATATTGTGCTATAAGAAGCATGCCACAAGAAAAACAGCTTCAGGAGTCGGAGGATGCTAAAACAAAACCTTTTTCTATGGCCCTCTTTTGAAGACATGCTGCGGTTTTACTTTTATAGTTATTTTAAAAGGAGTTTTATTCGAAACTAACACCAGGGTTTTTCTCCATAAAATACAAAATGGAACAAAAAGGGGCAAAGTTGCACAGTGTAGTGAAGTAGTCACTTTTATAAATAGCTCCGACTGAGCTACGGACAATAGTTATAACACAAAAACGTTTATCTCAAATGGCTTTGCTTGCCATTCAGTCGTACAACCGTGCATGAGCTCACTTGAGCAGCAGCCTATATTTTCTTTGAGTCTGTCAGCATTATACTATATATCCTGTTTTTATAGATGCAGCTACATACAGGTCCAAAAATATAAATAAATAAAAAAGAGAGGAATAACAAAAGGAGAAAATTGAAAATGGAAATGACAGTAAAGTTCAAAGAGCATGTGCTACACAGATGGCCAACCTAGCAGTGGAAATAAAAGTAGTAGAAAATAGATAAGTACAGGTGTTGTTGCAACAGACTTGGGGGGATGGGGATAAATAATACAAAAAAAAAAACAAGAGAATTTGTTCCTGTTTCACCAGATAGAGCTTCCCCATCACAATGTCAATATATATGAACATATGAAGAATGGCAGCAGATACAGGCCTGATGGTCTATCTAGTCTGCTCGAGTGTGCAGCTAGCAATCTGTTACACTGCAGCTGCTCCCTCTCCTACCCACATATCTAATTTCATGTCCATACTAGCTGTTACCCCTCCCCACAGTGCCTCATTGGTGACCTTCCTCCTAACTTTGTCCCATCTCCTCTAAAACAGCCCACTGTCTTCAAGGATACCACCTTCTCAGGCAATACATTCTACCTTGTCATCACTTTTTCCATGAAATAGTGCCTTTTCATTATCTCCTGAATCTACCACCCTCTAACTTTAGATTGTGCCCCCTAGTGTCCCTCCCTGTCCTTAATCTTTATTTATGCCTTTCATATATTTGAAGGTTTCTATCATGACCCCCTCTATCCCTCTGTTCCTCCAGGAAGTACATGTTGAGCTTCCTCAGTCTCTCCTCGTAGGGTTTGTCCTCCATTCCGAGGATCATCCTGGTTGCTCTGCATTGGAACCCCTTCAGCAATTTAACATCTTTCTTTAAGTAAGGGTGCCAGGGGAGGGGCGTGGCCTGGCAGCAGAGTGGAGCAGATGTTTTCCCATAGAGCTCCCAAGGACTAGAGCCAAATCACCATTAAAATCATTTTATTTTCATGTTTTGGTCCACCAGACAGGATCTTAAGTAGTTTGTGCTGAGCCAGTTGCTAATATGGGTAAACAAAAAAGCTCCTTGTCCTCATCCGACTTCTTTAAGCCAAAGACGACATGAGAAGGTGGGCTGCAGCAGTCAGAAGGAGCCTGTGGTGCTAGTAGCTCTGGGACTGAGGATGTCTCTTTGGGCACAGTTAACTCTACACTGGCCCAATTAGTGAAAACCATCTGGGACATGGACAAAAAACTGGACGTCCTTACTCCCTGGGCTAGCACCCTTGAAACCCGGGTGGATGAGTGCGAGTGATCAGTACAGTGGGTTGAGACAGCCTCTCTCTCAAGTAAGCAGATATCAATGATAAATTACTGAAGGAGAACTCACTGCTCTGACAGCATTTGGAGAATGTTAAGAATCTTGCAAGGGAGCGCAATATGTAAATTATCGGACTACTGGAACAGTCGGAGGGAGAGGTTCCCCTCTTCTTTGCCCTATCTATGCTGCCTCAAGTACTGGGCCTATCGGAAGATGATCCTCCTTTGCTGCTCGAAAAAGCATAACGGATCACTCCCCGGCACGCAGGGCCTAATGTTTGCACCAGGTTAGGAGTTTTGGATCTGTTCCTGGCAGCTGTGAGGTGCAAGAGACACTTATGTTATGGGGATGCTGACTTGTTTTTGTTCCCCAACCATTCCTACTCTACCAGACAACACCAGAAAGCCTTTGACTGGGTGAGAAGTAAGCTGACAGCCCTGAAGGTAACACATCAACTTCTCCTGCCTGCTAAAAATAATGAGGACTGGAAAGACTTCTGTCAAGCACTCTCACTCTTGCTCCCTTGCTACAGCCAAAAGCATTTTGTAACACAGTACAATAATTATTTTAAAAATAATCTTAAGAGGAAATGTAAAATAAATTAAAAAGATTAGCTTGCTTCTTTCCCACGGTTTGGTTTCTGAAAGGGAAAGGAGCACATAAATGCTAGAGTGGCTGTTTACTTATGCGCACCTTTCCGATGGAGGATTGGGAGCACTACCATCAGAGACAGCTATGTAATTTAAAACCATAAATGTGTTTTTTTTGTTTTGTTTCCTTCTATTTATATAAAGATGCAAATAAAGACCCCGCTCTCGCTACAGACCACATAAAAGTGGGGATAACTAGAGTCATGTGAATGAATAAAATGATGATTACATGTGTAAAACAAAGTTATTTTCTGAAATAATTCAATACTGTCGGGGAGCAGCTAGCCAGTGAATAGAGATGTTAATGCACTGGTGGGCAGTCGTGCATCAAAGCATAACGAGCCAAGAAATAGTGTGCCCCGGTGGACTTTTTCCGACTGTTTTGGGGTTTCGGAAGGATCATTCTGAAACTCCAAAATGGAAGTGTTCCAGGGCCTGAAGCTGGTAGCTCGTTTTTCAGAGCTGTCACTAAACATCTGCAGGCTCAGCCCACGCAGCCCTAAAAAGGTGCTTTTAGCTTTCAGATTATTTATTTGTTTATTTACAAGTTTTACCAGGTTGGTATACTGAGCAACATGCTCGATTCCAGATGCGACCTGGGGGCCGAGACCCAATTAACAAACATGTCGATTTACATGAAAAATGTTTCATACATAGTACAAAATGGGACAACAAGCATCGTATTTCCACTGTTAGTGAAAATGGTTAGAGACAGAGGTAATACATAAATAGTGTAGAGAAAATTGGAGGGTGGTCCACTTGGGAGCAGTTATTTTCACCATAGGTGTAGGGTTGAATTAATTGAAACAGGAGCAGCTGGAGGAGAAATGCCCTCGAAGTAGGCGATTTCGTTGGTAGGGATTGGGGGCATGTCTTATGGGGGCAGGGAGGGTGTTCCAGATTTGAGGGATTCGATAGTTAAAAGCAGCCTGGCATTTTTTAGTGCGCATGAACGGAACATGAAGCAGCCTAGGGTCTGTGCTCCTGAGGAAGTACGCAGGTGGAGGTTGTTGGGAGAGGGTAGAGGACAGGTAGGGTGGGAGGGTGAGGGACCAATATTTGGCTGCGAACCTAGCACAGTTTGTTTGTCTAGGGTTGTGGAGAGATGGCAGGGTTAGAGAGGTGGAAAGATTGCAGTGGTATGTAGAGTGTGGGCAAACGAGGATAAAGTGACAGAAAGAATGGAACAGAGTGTCGAGGCTGGCCAGGGCGGACGCAGGGGCTGTGGTGTATACTATATCTCTGTAGTCTAGAACGGGCAGAATCATTTTTTTGGACAATGGCTTGCCTAGTCAGTGTGGGAAGGCAGCTTTTGTTTCGGTATAGAGTGCCGAGCTTTGGGAGGAGCTTCTTGTGCAAGGATTCGATGTGGGAGGAGAAGTCTAGGTGTTGGTCAAGCCAAACACCTAAATACCTGTAACTAGTGCAATTCTCCAGGGGAGTCCCATCCAGAGTTTTAAAAGGGGTGTAGGGGGATTAATGGGAGAGTCTTTGTTGGGAGCCAAAAGTTTGGGATACAGTTCTTTTAGAGTTTAGGAATAACTGGTTGGCCCTAAACCAGTGCTGGATGGTGTAGAAATCTTCTTGGAGGAGGGTAGCTACGCTAGATGTTGTAGGGCCAGAAGCATAAAGGACAGTGTCATCCACATACATCTGGATAGATGAATGTTTGCAGGTAGATGGGAGGTCGTTTAGAAAAATGGAGAAGTGTAGGGGACCTAGGACAGATCCTTGGGGGACGCCGAATGAGACTGGTAGTGGGTTTGAGCTGTGTGAGGCGAGTTTGACGATTTGGGTCCTGCCCACTAGGTAGTCTTGGAACCAATTTGTGGCTGGTTTAGAAAGCCCTGCATCTGTGAGTTTGGAGAGGAGTAGGGAGTGGGAAACGGTATCAAAAGCCTTTGCTAGGTCGATAAAGATTGCCATGGTGATGTGTCCTTTGTCCATACCCATGAGAATATCGCCGGTGACACATAACAGGGATGTGATGGTGGAGTGGGATTTATGGAAGCCCGATTAGAATGGAGTGAAGAAAGAGGATCCTTCCAGGTGAGGAGTGAGTTGGGACAGGACCAAACATTCCTGTAGTTTGGCCAGTATAGGGAGTAGGGAGATGGGTCTGTAATTTCCTGGGGAGGATGGATCGCCTCCTTTTGGCAGCAGGATAACAGTGGCCTGCTTCTAGGCAGTAGGGAGCTTGCCCAGAGAGAAAGAGAGGTTAAAAAGGTGGCTATAGGAGCAGCTATGACTGGGGAGGATAGGAAGAGCATCTTGGTGTCCATGGACATTGGGCATTTCCTTTTGTTAGGGTTTAAAGCCCGTAAAGATTGGAAGACTTCTGCTTCGGTTACTGGATGGAAAGAGAATGGCAGGCCAGGGCAGGCAGGTTTGGGGGGGGCAAGAGCGAAGAAGGGGTTGAGGGGGTATAGCGGAGGGAGGACAGGAGTTTTTCTGCGCAGCTGGAGAAGTGGGAGTTTAAAGTTTCAGCTACGTCAATGGGATCAGAGATGAGGGAGCCCTGGACAGATAGTGTGGGGGGCATCCAAACTAGCTGCCATTGATTTCAGATGAAGGATTCTGTGTAATCCAAAAGCTCAAAGCACCTGTTTTCTTTTGTAACAACTCTGTTGGTCCAATAGAAGGTATCAAATCACCTGTTTGTGTGGATCTTGAATTGACCTGGCAGGACTAATTGCAGACGAGTGATCCCTTGGGAGTCTTAGATTTCTCTGTACAACAGCCTTTTAGTTTAAGCTTTGGCCACTCTCACAACAACAATTTCACATCTGGATCACTTGTGATTACTTGTGTGGCATCACCCCCTTTCTGCAGGGTGCTGACACTGTGTTTGATGCTTGGATCTAGTCTGTTTTCTTTTTCCAAATCTTGGGGAGTCAGTTGTCGCACTGATTTTAAGTCTAAAACAGCAAAGTTGCTATAGGCAGTTAGGAGACAAGACAATCACCAGATGGTCTGAGGCTGTACGAAAGATGAGTGGCGGAGTCTGTAGCAGGCTGCTCATCTGTGTCAAACTCTTTGCACAAGGCATTTACAGTCTGTTCTGGAATGCATACTCAAGCATGTTTGTCTGCGTTAGATACCACTGGCTGTCGAGAGAGTGCATCAGCATCAGTGTGATTCAGTTCAGGCCTGTATCTGAAACAATGATCTCAGGTAGACAATGCTGAAAGCCACCTGTGTACAGCTGCCTCAAGCTTGGAGGCAGTCAACACATGTGTTAGAGGATTGTAATCAGTTTTGATGGCAATGTGTGCCTCATAAAGGTAGTCATGGAATTGGCCCACAATAACCTGCTTGAACGTGAGAAACTCCAGCTTGTGTACTGGATACTTCCTAGCAGCACTGTTCAGGATTCTGCTTGCAAAGGCCACTGAGTACAGTCCTTTGGGATAGCTTTGTTAAGGACTGCCTCGAGACCACTGAAACTGGCATCTGCATGCAGAACATAAGGTTTCTGGGCATCTGCATACGCCAGCACTGGGGCATGAGTCAGACAGTAAATTTTTTCTTCAAAGGCTCATCACATTCAGCAGTCCATCTCTGCCCAAAAGGTTCAGCGGGTTTAAAATATTGCCTGGTTTCATCAGTAGTGGCTGAGGCCTTTTTATTTTTATTTTTGTTGATGGGTAGATAGCCTTCACTTAAATTTAGTAGCAGCCTCACCAGTAGGGAATGATCTTTAACAAAGTACCTATAATACCCACAGAGACCTAGGAATCATTGCAAGTCTTTCAGGTTTTGGGGTTCAGACCAAATATTTAAGACTTTACTGGTGCCAGTTTGGAAGCCTTGAACTGATACAATGTGCCCCACATATTTAGTAGTGTTTTGAAAGAAATGGCACTTGTTGATGGATAGTATGCGCCCAAGCTCTTCCATTTGATCTAGAACCTTCACCTTCAGCAATCTTGCCTCATGCACATGCATTTCAGTGGTGCAGGGGAGGGTAGCAATTACAATTAAAGGAAAACAGCTTATGTAAAAACCCAAACATGGTATGCATCAGTAAATTAAATCTGTCAGTTCAGTGGTATAAGACCTCACTAACAATGCATCAAACCAGGAAGATTATACAACTGTCCAGTAAGAACAATGCCAGATGTGTATAAAAAAGTGATTTAAGTTCAAGTAGGAACAGGCTAGGCTTGTGCTCCAGGGGTTAGATCACATGTGCATCTGTCCGAGCCTGGGAGGGATGCATGGAGCTCGTTTTTGAATGCTTGATGTAACCTGGATTGCCTGACAGTTAATGGTAGGGAGTTCCAAAGTTTGGGTGGATACAGCAATAGCTTGTTCTCCCATTTTCATGGCGCTTTTAGATATTTTAAGGGGAGACTTTTCTGCTAACCCCAGCGAGTAGCTCAGTGGTGCATTGTTTAACATCTTGGCTAGAACCTATGGTGAACCAGTTCTGATGATGCTGTCTAGGGTACATCTGGCCATGTATATTCAGTAGGAGGATGGAGAGATCCAGCCCAGACTTGACTAAAGTATACAGCGGTGGGTGCCTCTGGATACCAACTGGGCAAATTGGACGATGTTATTATAGCAAGTGTCCCATTTTTGCAGTACCCCTTTGGTGGTATTATGGTTCATCATTATACCATATGTTAGACTAGGCCTACGACCCCCTGCACGATGGCCAATTTAGCTGCTGCATTTAAAGAGGATCTAATTTTATAGGCCAGCCCTAGCTTTGAATTTACAGCTTTGCATATGCTAGCTATGTACTGAATAAAATCCAGCGAGGGGTCAATTGTAATACCCAGGTACTTGAAGGTGTCAACTACTTCCAGCAGTGAACTATCCTGGCCTGGAATAGACAGAGAGGATGTGTTGCCTTTGATCCTGAGTGCTGAGCCAAATAGCATGATTACTGTTTTCTTGGCATTCAATAGTTTGTTGGGTGTTAGCCATGTATGTAGACACACAAAATCTGTCTCTAGTGTAGAACTTTTTATGGTTATGTCCTGGGGGGTGGGGATAGTGGAGATGGAATCCGACATCTTTGGCATAATGTTTACAGAGAGAAGAGCAGTGAGCCAAGAATAGATCCTTGTAGTATTCCAATGCTGGTGGGAGAGAGACTGGATTTGCATTTGTCAGTTTGTACGAATTGCCTGCATCCCTTGAGGTAGTTGTCAAACCAGGAAGTAGAGCCTTGAGAGAAACAGAGTGTAGCCAGTTTTGATAGTAGTAAGGTGTGGTCCACCAGGTCGAACATAGAAACATAGACTTTGATGGCAGATAAGGACCACTTGGCCCACCCAGTCTGCCCATTTCCCTACCTATTGGATAAGCTGCAGATTCTAGTTAACCAACAGCCTATTTCCTGCAACCCCACACTATAATTGCCTTATGTCTGTCCCATGCATGTTTGAATTCCTCCAATGTTTTAGACCCCACAACCTCTCCAGGAAGGCAGTTCCATGCGTCCACCACTCTCTCCGTGAAAAAGAATTTCCTCACATTACCCCTGAGCCGTCCCCCCTCTAACTTTAATGCATTTGTTAAGTCAACAAAAACTGCCCATGTGTATAATCCCTTGTCCTTGACCATTTTTACATAGTTTGCGATCTTGATGAGGGTCGTGATGGTGCGGTGACCCTTCCTAAACCCATGTTGTACTGGTGTGAGTAAGTTGTTCCACTGAATGTATTTCATAACCTGAGCGGCTACAACTTTTTTAAGTAGCTTATTTAGAGTAGATAATACAGCAATTGGTCCATAGTTATTCATGTCCTTGGTATCCCCTTTCTCATGTATGGGGTCAAATCATGCAATTTTCCAGAGTGATGATACTGTCTTTGTGCTGAGTGATAGGCTGAAAATCCTGGTGATCGGTGCGACTATGACTGGGGCCACTATTTTAAGGAACCTGGGTATTAGGCCATCTGACCTGGCCGATGCGTATGCTGGTATTTTTCTCATTAAACTCAGTACTTCCACAATGATGACCTGTTACTCTGGGTGGGGGCACTGCACTATTTACCATATAATTGGGAAAGAACTCCCCTTTTCCACCTAAACAAGAGCCCAGGCCTCTTAACCTTGGTGAGACCACAAGGTAGGGTTAGTAGCCTGCTGGTACATGGCACCCAGCTTGCACTAGAGTTTGAGTAAAGGGGAGAAAAATTGACTAGACCCCTTCTAAATCTATATCTATATATCTATACTGTATATATACCTATATATATCTATACTGTATCTATATCTACTGTATATCATTATCTGTGTCTGTGTCTGTCTATGTCTACCTCTGTCTCTCTATATCTATACCTGTATCTGTATCTGTCTCTGTCAGTGTGTCTGTCTCTGTCTCTATATATACAAGAAATTAATTACAGTGGTTATGACTTTAAAATGTGCAAACTAAATGTGGTATTTACAAGTATATAGTGTAATGAAAGACAGTGTATACAGAGCAGTTACTAGCAACATCAGGTCAGTAAGAGAATGTTATAAAGAACAAAGGAAATGTGAACAACAGAGCATGCAGCGACCAGCCCAGGACTGGACTTATATCGATAATAAAAGTCAACCGAACATGGTTTAAGAGACAGAAGGGCATATTTGGGAGGCATGTACCAGTTTTTTATTTATTTATATTTTTTGTCCTTTGAGTATTCTCCTTTTTCCCCAACTGGCTCCCAGCATGCCTGGTCCCTCCAGCCACATCACTCAAGTTTATTTCTTCTTACTTGACTTCATTGTGTTCTCTGCGCTAGGACTGGGATCAAAGGACCAAGTTGTCGTTGCAGGGCCTGTGAGGGACTGGGCCATCACTGTGCTGCAGTTGGAGGTTTTTCTTGCATTTTCATGCCTGGGACCCATGAACGTACAATAATGCAATCTGCAAGCCCTGCCTCCCACGTGACTCCCCCAGCATCCAAGCATGGAGCCAGCTTCGCTTGCAGCTCTGCTCCCCTGTGCTGCCACCTAGATTTCTTTTGGTGTCAAGTCAGCCAGCAAGATTCATGTCCCCCTCCCTCTAAAAGAGGAGTGCTGTCCTTGGAACGGATCTATCCTCCTTCACAGGCCAGCCCTGAGCAACACGAATCCATTTCAGAACCTGGATCGCTGGTGCTGCAGGCACAAAGCTAGCTGTTTATTTATTACGATTATCTGTTAAAGTCTGTAGCTATTGAAAGGGCATTATGAGTTGTTTGGTTCTGGGAGTGTGTGGTGAATAGACAGAAGAGGCAGCAATAGGGTCTCTTGTCTTAACGGGGGGGTTCAAAAACAAGAAGAATTGTTGTTGCACTGTTTAATTGGAAGACATACTTAGCCCTTCTGCATTGTTTTGCAGCTATCATCACTATTTCAACTTTTGCCAGTTGCTCTCTTCGAGAAGTAACGGTCTCAGTGAACTGGACAATGGCTCAGCAATGGTGCAGAGGCACAGCTAATAATGGCTCCGATCTGGTTAGCATCCATGACCAAGAAGTGATGAATGAGCTACAAAACTTTTTCACTAAGTCACCTTACTCACTCTGGATAGGGCTCTTCTACAATACTTCCACAGGACAGTGGCAGTGGTCAAATGGAGATCACTTCATGTATCTGAATTGGGAATCTGGGCTCCCGAAAAATGACAAAAACAAAGGAAACTGCAGTATGATGGGATCATCAGGAACCTGGGACACTACAAACTGTGGGGAACAAAAGGCTTTTGTGTGTTTAAATGGTAATATCCCACCTCCCCTAGGGGGAAACAAGAAAGTTATCATTTGTAGGTGAATTATTATAACAATAATGATTGCTTTGGTTAGACAGGATTTTTTTTTTCTTTGAAATTGTAATTTTTATTATTCTACTTTTTCAATAAGGAACTGCTTACAGAATAAAACGAAACAATTAGAAAGAACAATACATTCTCCTGGACAGAAGTCATTCCTGTACCAACTTCATTTACATCATAGGAGTCTTGAGTTCATTTGTGAGTTCAGTCAAAAATATTATCAAAATACTCCACTCAGCTAGTGAAACGTATCCAAGCTAGGTTGTAACCAAACTCTACACTTCTGTCTGTATTATAACTTAATAATCCCATCATTAATCCTTTAATCATTTATGGACAGACAGAGAGAGGAAAGGTAAAAAAAAAAAGAGAGGGGGGGACAGTAAACCGGGTAATAACAACCTACTCATACCGTGTCCCCCCCACAGCAGATGGTGACCTTGTGCCAATCATCATAGAGCCATGCCCCTGCTAGTATATTCTGGTCCATATTCCCTTTGGGGGGGCACCAAACCTGAAATCTTCCCCAGCTCTCAATCCAGAGCTTCTCTGGCCAGGATCTCCAAGGTGGCAACCCCCCTCCCTAGCCCCCAAGAATTCATAAAAGGGGAACCAGTGAGACTTAAATTGTTCAAGCTTTAAGTTTAAGTTGGCTGTGAGCCTCTCCATTATTTTAATCTGATTACAGCCCTCCAGCCATTGTTCCTCTCCTGGGGATGCCTCACTTAGCCACAGCCTCATAATTGCCTATTGGGCTGCCGCCAAGAGAATTGGGATCAAGTATTTGGCTTTTGGACCCTTCAGGCCAGGAGGAAGCTCTCCTGGCAAAAAATAACGGGGCCGCTCTGGAATTTCTATCTGAAAAATCTGTCCTAAGCCTTGAGCCACCCGGCTCCAAAAACCCTTGACCTTGGGACAGCTCCAGAAACTATGTTCATGCAAGCCCACTTGCCCACAACCCCTCCAGCACTTGTCTGAACAGGCTTTGTCAAAGTGCTTAACTACCACTGCTGTTCTGAAAGATCTTGTCAGCACATGCCATCTGAACTCTCTTTCCAAGAGGGTGAGGCCGTGGTTTTGTGTGCCATCCTCCATATCACCTCCCAGTTCGGTACCTCATCTTCCAGTCCCAATTCCTTTTCCCAGTGAGCTTGTATTTGAGATCTAGGTTCTGGGCCATTCAGTACCCCTGCTGCATATAATTTAGAAATTAGGTGATTTTGGGGGGCCGACCCACTAAGTAGTTCCTGAAACAACTCCAGGAGTGAACTAGGCCAGGTTAACCTCGGCTCCAATGAGCACTTCTCTACAGCTTGGATGTAGTGTCTGATCTGCAAATAGCCATAAAAATCTGAGATGGGGATACCAAATTCCTGCGGTTAGACAGGAATATATGCATTTTGGAGAAGATGGAGGAAGGTCATAAATCCACAACTTCTCTAAAATTCTTTGTACAGGGCTGGTCCTCTAGAACATATTTCTATCTTACCTCTGAGGCCTGGCATCATGTAGTATCCAGTACGGTCCTCATGCTCCTAGACTATAGCCTCCCAGTTTATGGAGTGACTGACAACTCTGTTCTTAACAGAGTCAGGCTGGTACTTAATAAGGCATGTTGCGTTGCACTTCAGTCTGATATGCTTACCTACAGCTACTCCCCACATACTCTAACCCTCTGGCTTCCCCTCCAGCACAGACTAAAGTTCCAGACCTGTCTGCTCACAAAAAAAGCACTGATGGGCCTTACACTCCTGCTAGTCAAAACCTCTTCTGCCCTGTTGACAACGATTGCTCTAGTAAGCATATGTCTAGAAATCCCCTAGAAGTACCCATCCTAAAAAAAAAAAAATCTGGGCAAGTGTTTCTTTGCAATAAGAGCAGCTTTATGGCTGAACAAAATTCCTGAAACCATGGTAGGTCTCTCCCCAAAGTACCCCACTTCAAGAAAGCACTGAGAAATGAAGTCATTTACAGATCCAAATGCAGCTGTTACAGCTAACATGTGAACAGTACTATTACTGTTTTTTCCTGAAAAGTTTATGTCATGTACTCTGTGTCACAAACGCACTCCGCAGGTCAGGCTCTCTGGTCCCACAGTGCCAATCTCCGAGTGCCATAGTGTGAACAAGTAACAGACAGGGTAACCCTCCTGTCGGCTTTTGGGTCCGAATCACCTTTAGTCTCAAGTTCTGGGGGGAGTCAAACTGTGAACCTTATGCCAGCGTACCCAAATGTACAGGGTCAGATAATATGCTCTTTGAGGGGATGCAATATACATTTCACCTAAGAGCACCTAACCAGGTATCCAAAATGAACCCTTAAAACTCTATAAGAGACCTTAGATATATTCTTACCTTTTATTAAGCTGATACCTTCAAGCTGTTGAACAGTTGCCAGACTTAACCACCTATACGTCACATAGAAAAAGAACTGACAGACACCTAGGTAGTCTTTCAAAGAAAAGTTACTTTACTAAAAAATGAAAAAATATGAAAAATGTAAACATAGAACAATTTATCAAAGACTCACAATCACATAAAAGAACCAGGGAATATTACAAAACAAAACTCCTACTAGAAGACATGTAGATCTTTGGTATCTAAGGTATTGCATCTGGATGTGCATTAAGTTAGATCAGAGAACTGTTTGTCTCGGAGTCCCAAAATATCACCTTCGTTTCAGACACAAGAATCAGTTTAAACTTTATGTCTCCACACCCCTTCTGTGAGTCATCTAGCTGCTCCTTTTAGAATTAAAAATTACAAACATGATTTCTTACCAGGAGGTATGTTAAATAATGTGACATCAGAAGAAAAAAAAAACATTTCCTACATTATGACAGTCTTTAATCAAGCATTTCCTTTGAACTGGTGGCTGGTTCCTGTTTTCCCAAGGAGATCAAAGGGTTTTATGATGTTTTAACACACTGCTGTTATCAATAGGTTCCTCTAGGAAATCATAAAAGTTTATTAGGCATATCCTCTGGCAGATGGCCAGAGCCTTAATTAAGAACAGAACAGGAAACTCTAGGTTTTCCCTGTACTGGACAATTTCACACATCCGCTGGTCAGTTTACATATCCTGTAGCTTCACTGAAACCTGTTGGGGGGGCACCCATGGAAGCACAGGCTGTCTTATGTGAGACAATCACATACTATATTTTTATATTACAAATATCATACAATAATCATAGGCAAGGGGCAGAGGTCACACTCTGTACTAGCTTGAACTTTGACTACTTAAGCAATAATGACTGAAGAGCCAGTCATTTCCTAGAGATTAATGACCAGGTGGGGGTGGCCCGAGGTGAAGCCAAGGGCCACCCCCATCCAGCCGCTCATTAATAGACAGGAAATTACCAGTTCTTCAGTCATTATTGCTATTATAAGTCTAATCACAATAATGATTTTTTTTCTTTTGGATTTTGAGCACTAAAAACAGTTTTGTTTATGTTCCACTGCTGTCTACATACAGCATGTGAGGTGAGTTTTGCTGCTGTGCCGGTCATTTCTAAGAGATTTAAGACCAGCACGGCAGCCAATCAGTGAGTTAGTTCAGCTCATTAATAATGAATTTGACTTATGACACTGCTTACTGCTGACCACGCTTGCTCCCTTGGAGCTGCTGTTACTCTGATTTGCTGTTACTTGCACCTGACTATGCTCCTCTGGAGCTGCTGATTATTGTATTGTCCTGGTAAATTTTCTGTGTACCCTGTCATTGTTCTTGACATACTGTAGGACCTTTGTAAAAGAGCACTTGTGCTCAAAGGTGTTATCCGAATGTTTAAATAAACAGGTAAATAAATACATAAACGAACTGCTGTCTGCAGTTTAAAATATATTTTTTTCTTTTGCTTAGCATTCCCCTGCAGCCAGTTTTCCTGCTCCAGCCAGAGTGGCAAGAGTTAGTTCCACTTTCAAAAAGTCCAGCTAACACTACCCTGTTGGTTACTTCCTGCATTGTCTGGGACTCGGTGTCCCGAACAATGTGGCTTAAAAAGGTGGTCAGCATGGCAGCAACAATGATTATTGAGTGCCCGTTGGGTATAGTGGCCAGAGTGCACTCACAGATACTGAGCAGAGCATTTGGGCCAGGGATTGGGTTGGAGGGAGCAGGGAAGGCTTACCTCAACCAGTAATAATGGTCCCGGTTGTCCTCCTCCTGTCTCCAAAGTAGTAAAGTGTGGGCTCTGTACAGCTGTGTTTGTTATTTTTTATTAACTTAAAAGTAAATTGGTCCCTAGTCAGCTGCAAACAGAAGCAGAGTCACAGTGGTGGAAGAGAGAGAGAGATGGAGAGAGTGAGAGAGAGAGAGAGAGAGAGAGCACGCCAAGATGAGGAGCCAGCATCAAAGCCCCAGCTGGACCACCCACAGCAAGGACACCTAAGAGCAGCTCTGCCTCTGCTTGCAACCAGCAACCAACTTCTTCCCACCTCTGCAGCAGCCTTACCCCAGGTCAGCGAGGTGATTCAGCAGCAACACCAAAAGGGCAGGTTCCGACCCCCAGAAGCCCTGGCCTCCCCGCTCCGTAGGAAATAAAAGGAAAGGGGGGAGGGGGTCAAGGGGATGGGATAGTGTGGGCTGGGGAGGAGGAGAGACAAAATAGAAACAGGAGTAATGAGGGCCAGGGGTGAGGGGGTCATGCTAGAAGGTGGTGTCCTTGAATGCAAGGATCCTGGCTAACAAGTCAACAGACCTGCAGGTGCTGATGGTGGAGGGAGATGTGGACATAGCTGCCATCACTGAGACATGGGCAACTCAGTGCCATGACTGGGACCTCAAGATCCCTGGATACCAACTGCATACAAAGGACAGAGCAAAGGGGAGAGGGAGAGTGGCATTATATATAAGGGAAGGGATAAGGTGCAACAGATAGGAGGGAGAGGAGGGCACAGCCAAAGCCCTATGTGTGGTACCCCAGAACACCACTGGGAGAAGGATTCATGTAGAGGTTGTGTAAAGATCACTTTCACAGGGAACAGAGTTGGATAGGGAGCT
Organism: Neoceratodus forsteri; assembly: GCA_016271365.2. Classification (NCBI taxonomy): domain Eukaryota; kingdom Metazoa; phylum Chordata; order Ceratodontiformes; family Ceratodontidae; genus Neoceratodus; species Neoceratodus forsteri. The sequence continues at coordinate 69,885,436 of JADMNL010000035.1, forward strand.
GGGGGAACAGATCAGAAGTGTAAGAAGGAGAGGAAACCCTGTAATACTAGACTTCAGTCTACCTGGAGTGGATTGGAACACTCCAGCTACCACCTGTGGCAGGGAACAGGTCCTCCTGGATGTTATCCAAGACTGTTTCCTGACACAGGGACTCACAGAGCCAACAAGAGAGGAGGTCATACTAGACCTAGTGCTATCAGATTGTGAGCAGGTCCAGGATATAGAAGTGAGGGAACCCCTTGCAGGCAGTGACCACCGCACAGTGTGGTTTTCCAACCACATGGGGAAGGAATCAGCCATGTCTAAAACAAGGGTGCCAGACTTTAGGATGCAGACTTTGATACATGGGGAAGTATCGTTCAGGAGTACCTGGCAAAGCTACGACCAGAGTTGGATATGGACCAGAAATGAGCCACTATTAAGATGGGATTAATCAAGGCCACCAACACTTGTACAAGGGTTCTTTAAAAGAATTCCAGAACCAAGAGACTAAGCTGGTACAGTAGGAAGGTGACTGGAAAAGTAAAGGAAAAGAGGGCAGCCTTCCTGACGTACAAGCATATATCGAGGGAGGAGGACAGAGAGGTATATGCTGTGCGCTCTCGAGAGGCAAGGTGGAGAAAAAAATAAGACTGGCATAGGGGATTAAGGAAGAGAAGTATTGGTACATTAAGGAGAAAAGAAGCAGAAAGGATGGGATAGTTAGGATAAAGAGGGAGGGAGGGTGGATAGAAAAAGATGATGAGCAAGTGAAAGCACTAAATGAGTACTTTTGCTCTGTCTTCACAAGGGAAGCAGACGGGCCCATGCCACAGGTGAGCATCGGAGTGAGTCTTGAGGCAGGGGAAGGAGCATGAAGGGGAGATTAGGGTAGAATGAATCTTAAAAGGACTAAGGGAACTGCAGGTGGACAAGGCACCTGGCCCAAATGGGGTACAACTGAGGATCCTGAGGGAACTGGCGGGGGTTTTGGCGGAACTGCTGATAGATCTATTTAACAACTCACTGGAGAAGGGGTAAGTGCCATAGGACTGGGGGACAGCTCGTGTGGTACCTCTGCACAAGAGTGGACCCAGGGATGAGTGGGGTAATTACAGGCCATTTAGCTTAATCTCCATTGTGAGTAAGCTAATGAAAGCTATTCTAAAAGAAAAGCTGGTGTCCTTCCTTGAAGAGAATAGTTTCCAGGATGACAGACAGCATGGGTTTGTCGGAGGAGGTCATGTCAAACCAATATGATAGACTTGTTTGACTGGGTACAAGGACCTTGGACAGGGGGCAGGCTGTGGACGTACTATACATGGACTTTAGCAAGGCATTCGATTCAGTGCCACATGGCAGGCTGATCAGCAAGCTGGGGGACCTGGGAGTATGGGATAAAATGCTGGTTGTATTTTATGTGCCTGTGCAGGGAGACTCAGTTATAGCTTGTATGTTCAGTGACCATCTTTATTCTTCTTAGAGATACTGTACCTACATGAGTAGACATACACAAAGAAAAACCTACTCTTCATGATAGGAACTTATACCTTAGGACTACAACTATCCATATGCATAAACTACATCCTTAATAGCATTCCTTAGACTTTCTGCCATATTTACAGTGAAGCCTGCCAGGATGAAGCACAGTGTTACAGTTTTAATACATGACAAAAAGGATTAACTCCCATTGAAATTGCATTGTTTATTGCAGTAACTCTACTGCAGAATTCTGCAGCGCTATATGCATATATTATACTATATTATACTGACACGTTACAGCCAGTATAGTTAGGGTTGCACAGCCACTTCTATGTTAAGCATAAACTTTTGTACTTTAATAACTTTGAAACCATTTGACCAATGTGCATGAAAGTTTGCAAGTGTCATCTGCTACCATAGATCTCTGGATCTTATAAGTTTGTTCCAGTCAGATCTGCAGTTACGGAGCTGCACAGTGCCCAAAAAAGTGCAAAACAGTACTTTTTGGCATTTTTGGTGAATTCTTTGCTTGTCTCTACAGCCTAAATCCTTTGCCTGTTTAGTGCAAAATATTTAGGGTATATGGAGACTGGGTTAGGAAATTGTCTTTTGAAGATTTGGTTAAAAATATTAATTCACTCAAAAATTATTAAAGTTTAAAGTTTTCCATTATAGCCTATCAGAAAAAAATATATGTTCCCCTTGAAAGTACTTTCAATTTTTGTGAAAGTACTGGGAACTTTTGTGAAAGTCCCATTGGTTAACATGGGAGACTTTTGCAAAAGTCCTTGGAACTTTCGTGAAAGTTCCGTAGACTTCCGTACAAGTCCCTCATGTTAACCAATGGGATTTTTGTGAAAGTTGCAGAACCTTCACAAAAATTCTGCAGTTAAACAGCCCCCCAAATAAACAGTTACTTTGCCACTTCATAGCAAATAATGGTCAGCGCTTTTGGGCTGAAATTTGTAGGGTGGCAAGCCCTTGCCCCACAGATATGCCTTTTGCTGAGTTACAGCCAGTTGGTGAGACCACATCTGGAGTACTGCATGCAGTTCTGGAGACCCCATCTTTGCAAAGACATAGACAGGGTGGAGACTGTCCAGAGGAGGGCAGCCAAAATGGTGCGGGGTCTACACCAGAAGACATAGGAAGAAGACTAAAGGAGCTTAAGATGCATAGCCTTGAGGAAAGGAGGGAAAAGGGGGACATGATAGAAACTTTCAAGTGCCTCAAGCGAATCAACAAAGTCCAAGAGGATAGCATCTTTCAGAAAAAGAGATGTGCAAGAACAAGGGGGCACAATTTGAAGATAGAGGAGGGACGAGTCAGAGGTAATGTAAGGAAATACTTTTTCATGGACAGAGTGGTAGATACATGGAACAGCCTTCCTGAGGAGGTAGTGGAGTCAAAAACAGTGGGAGAATTCAAGAATGCATGGGACGACATAAGGCAGTTCTAGTTGGGGGGTTAGGAGGAAGTAGACTGTTGTTTAACTAGGATCTGCAGCTTATCCATTAGGTAGGGGAAATGGGCAGACTAGGTGGGCCAAGCGGTCCTTATCTGGCATCAAATTCTATGTTTCTATGTTTCTGTGGAATACCTCTAGGCCTGCAATATGTGTCTGTACTTATGGGTAGGTGGAAGCACAGGGCCCACGCTGCCACCTATGCATACCATTTATGCTAAAGTGGGAGCACTGAGCCCTCCACTCATGGGTGGGTAGGAGCGAAGGGTCCACTCTCCCACCTATGCTTGCCATTATGCAAAACAAAAAGGAAAGGGTCCTCTTGCACTATGTCTCTATACATAAAGGTTTGTGGGAGCGCAGCGCCCAGAGGGCCCACTCTCGCACCCGGCACTGTACTGCCAGTATAGTTAGAGTTGCATAGCCACTTCTATGTTAAGCCCTAGATTTTGCACTTTAAAAATTTGCAACTATTTGACTGATTTGCCTGGAATTGTGCATGCACTATCTGCTACCATAGATCTCTGGATCTGGCAAGTTTTGTTCCATTCAGATGGTGTGGTTGTGGAGCTGCAGAGTGCCAAATAACACTTTTTTGGCCATTTTGGGTGAACTCTTTGTTCATCTCTACAGCCCAAGCAGTTTGCCCAACTGGTCTGCACTTTTCAAGGTATATGGGTACTGGGTCAGGGAAGTGTCTTTTAAAGGTTTGGTGAAAAAATATTAATCCGTTCAAAAGTTATTAAAGTTTAATGTTTCCCATTATAGCCTATGGGAACAAAATGTATATTCCCCCTCAAAAGTACTTTTAACTTTCGTGAAAGAACTGCAAACTTTCATGAAAGTCCCATTGGTTAACATGGAGGACTTTCATGAAGGTGCACAGACTTTATGAAAGTCCTGCCAACTTTCGTGCAATTCCCCAATGTTAACCAATGGAATTTCTGCGAAAGTCGCTGAACTTTTGCAAAAGGTCTGTGGTTAAACAGCCCCAAAAAAACAGTTTCTTTGCCAGCAGACTTTTTTTTCAGAAAGTCACTGAGTATAGATTGTGATTAAATGTACATGCACTGTAAACAAATATTTTTTAGGCAGGTCAGTATTATTAGTTTTATAGATATATTAAGATGGGCATGGTAAATAGATAAGGGCACAGTTTAGTATAAGTGCACTTGATTATACACCCTCATATAGGCTCTTTTAAGTGTGTTTAGTTGGGGTTGTAAGGAAATGTAAAGGATACATTGCACTTAAAGGGGTGTATAGAGGTATGTACATGTGTAAATGATTTTCTTTCTATGCATATTGAAACTGGTGCAAGCCCCCCCTTGAAAGAGAGGCTTATTCTCTCACTTTAGCCATCTTTTTCCTTCTCCTACTCCCCCCCCCCCCACCGAGCTAGGGAATTTATTTAGTGCTTTGGGGGTTAGTGCTTGCTAGATGCATCAAGTTGGCAGCAGAGAATAAGTTTAGGGAGGTATTAAGGCAGTAGACAGGAAGTATCATGGCCATTTATTTATTTATTTATTTAGTAAGCATCAGTTTACAACCTTTGAGACAGAGGCTAGTTTACAAAGATACCTCGTCACAGAGAGGACAATACAGTGATAACAACTTGGTACAGAGAAACAGTGTACAGTTTTTTTTTGAGGATACAGGAGGACAAATGAGATCAACACTTTACTTCATACAGGATTGGTGAAGTTAACATTGCTCAGCGAAATAACTAGAACATCAGAAAAAAAATTAGGATATCAATACAGTGTGTTTTAGCGGAGTCAACAGGGAGGTAACAGGAACCAAGGGTAGAGAAGGTAGAGGATTTGAGCAGCCAACAGGGGCTTTGTCAGAGAGTGAGCAAGATAGCTTAGAAACAGCAACAGCTGCGAGTAGTGAAAAGGTGGTTCCGGAGGAAAGTTTTAAAGCAAGAGATTGTGGGGGTGTCTGAGATACTGTCAGGGAGGGAATTGTACCAAGAAGGGGCACGGCAGAGGAAAGCCCGTTGTCCATGAAAGGTCCTTGCCCTAGGTACCTTCAACTTGGTTTTACAGGAGGACCGTGTTGAAGCTAGAGAGTTTACTTGGTGGATAACGGCAGTCAAACCAGGAGGAGAGAGCCCAAGGAGAGGTTTTTTTTTTTTTTTTGTAAAGATGCAGGTTTGATACCTAAGACGTTCGTCAAGATTGAGCAGATTTGCCTGGGAATAAAGATGGCAGGTATGTGTAAGTCTGGGAGCACTTAAGATTAGTTGACAGGCCTTATTTAAGGTGAGGTGGATTTTGTTTAGCGAGGTCTGGTCAGCAGCCCTGTAGATTGGTAAGCCATAGTCAACAAGTGACAGAATGGAGGACATAATCATGGTAGTCGGAGGTACTGGGAGACAATGTTTGTGGCAGAAAAGGATTCCCAACCTAATATTGGTGGTGGAGGCTAAGGCGAGATATGGGAAATGGAACGTGAGGGCAGGGTCAAAGGTTATCCCAAGGTATTTGTCGTGTAAACTTGTTCGAGTGGAACATAGAGCTGGTGAAGACTTGAAGTTGGAAATTACTAGCTTTGTTTTGGGGGTGGGAGAAGATCATAGATTTGGTCTTTTTAAGATTGATAACCAGTCTATGTTTTTTAAACCAGTCTTCCACGTCTCCATTTCCAGCCTGGTCACTAGGCCTGGTCTGGAGGGGGTGGGGTAACTGTAGGTGCAGAGCAGGCAAGTTCAGTCGAGCTTGGTGGTCTGGGTGGGCCAGCAGGGGAGACCCCCCCTCCATAAGTGGCAGATAGGGACAGCCTTGCAGCAATGAAGCATCGAGGAGTCAGGAAGGAAGCCCCGTGTGTTGGGGAGGATGGTTAGCCAGGTCCTGCATCGTCGGGGGTAAGGGAAGTGCAGGAGGCAGTTAGGAGGCCAGGATAGGTAGGAGCCCTTAGAAATACCCATGAGGTAGTTTGCTCAGGCTGCCAGGGCTGTGGGGCTGGTGGCAGGGCCCTCACAGGGGGAAGGCTGGTGGCAGTGCTTTTCCCCCTACCCGGTGTGGCAGGGTGGCCTGAGGGCAGTTGGACCCAGGGGGCCCTTCCACCCATAATTGGGGCCTTCATGGAGGGGCAGGTCCTGGGAAGCTGGCATTAAAGGGCCAGATGAGTCACAGATCATAGGACGGACCTTGACTGGCCACTGGTTGGAGCTTACCGCAAGCCCAGGAGTAAGCTGAGAAGGATGTGGGCCCAGGCTTATATGTTGGGAGTAGAAGACAGGATGACACTGCTCACATGGTTTGGGCTACTTGGAGAGACCTGGGTGGTGGAAGGGCCCAGGGCTTCTCTCATGGCAGGGCAGCCTAAAGCAAGGGGCTCAGGTACTAGAGCAGGGTTGGGTGTAAGGGCCGCTGCACCAGTGGGAGCCGTGTAGTTGAAAGAGCTGAGCTGCAAGGAAGAAGCGGGTGCTGTGAGAGTGGCAGCACCATCATGGATCAGGTTCCTTGTAGAGCACAAGTGAAGCTTTGCAGGGCCTGTGACCCAGGGAAAAAATCCTAATATCCTTGGAGATTTGGGCCATAGGTCCAGAGGTCAGGTGGGGGAAGCAGCACACTTTCCTGCATCAGAGTTGGGACAGCAACCAGTGCCAGAGTGTTTATGGTAACCCAGTGAAGAGTAAAAATAAAAAGATTTGGCTTACCGATACCAGTGAGCCAGGAGCCTGGGGGTTTCTGAGAAGGGAGTTTCCTTGGGTAAAGCATCCAAGTAAGGTAACGTGAAGGAGCCCTGTACTGCCTGTAGTTGATGTGTTGCTCCAAATGTCCAGTCAGGATGTTGTACAAAGTTTTGATAACCCCATGGAACTGCTTTAGTTATTTATGAAGGATGTGACCCGTGCATTCCTGTGATCATTTGGGATGCTGGAGCTAAACAAAGAAGCTAGTTGAGGAAGACGTTGGTTGTGAACATTGCCTTATTTAAGCTGGAAGGGGGAGAAAATGAATTAGAGACTTTCCCTCTTCCTTGTGTCTAATTTATTTCAGAAGTTTTAATTCCAGGAGAGATGCTGCTTGGCATTACCTATGAAGGGGCTCCTGGTCACAGAGAGTCAGGCAGTTGCAACTGGGAGATCCTGCTTCAGTGGTCAATGTTCGGGGACAAAATCCAGATATGGAGGCGAGATCAACGGTGTACTGGTAAAGGGAGAAACTAAGTCATCTGAAAGGTAGGACCACCATTTTCCTATCCATTATAAGTGTGTACTGGCTTGGGTTAGCACTTGATGTAGTCTTCCCTATGTGCCCTCTGGAACATATGCAATGAAGATGCATGCCCTTAGATGAGATGGGCCATTGGGTGGGGTGGGGGCGCTACATGCGGATATTTGTATAGAATTTGATTAATGTGATTTGCAAGGGGTATCCTCTAAGGTTAGTATCTGAATTCCTCTCAACCAAATTTAGATCATACTGCAGATATGGATTCTTCATTTGGTGCTGCATGGGAGGCTAGGAAGTAAGCTGGAAGGCACAGGGGTGGGGGCAAAAATGGTGGGATGGGTAGTGAACTGGCTGCAAGGGAGATAGCAGAGGGTAGTGGTAGGAGGGGAGCTCTCATCTCCCAGGGCAGTGACAAGCAGGGTGCCACAGGGCTCTGTACTGGGCACAGTGCTGTTTGGGTTGTTTGGCTATATTAGTTACTCATGAACTGTATTCCTATGCTTCCTATTGTGTATTGTTTATTATCTGTATTACTGTGCTGCTGTATTGCTTAATTGTGTACCACTGTATTAGAAAAGTTATTTCCATGTTCCCTACTCCTGGATCACACCTGGAGACGAGGTTTGGCTAAGCATGCCTTTCCTGGTTATCACGTTTAAATAAAAAAATTTCTTCATATCAGACATCTCAATGGGCATCAAGAGCAAGATCAGTCTGTTTCCAGATGACACCAAGATGGGATCAGTAGTGGATGATTTAGAAGGGTGGCAGGGGTAGCAAGATAATTTGGCAAAACTGGAGGCCTGGTCGGAGACTTGGCAGCTGGGGTTCAGTGCCAAAAAATGCAAGGTGCTACATTTCAGTGAAAAAAACCCAAGGAGGAGCTACCAGCTTGAGGGGATTCAACTAGCCAAGATGGAAGAGGAGAAGGATCTGGGGGGTAACCATAATGGGTGCAATGAACAACTCAGCACAGTGTTGAAAGGCAGCTGCAGAGGCCAATAGGATGCTGGGTTGTATTGCCAGAGGTATATTCTCCTGGAGGGGGAAGGTGATCCTGCTACTATACAGATCACTGGTTAGACAACACCTGGAGTACTGCAAACTGTTCTGGCGACCATACCTGAAGAAGGACATTAGGTTACTGGAGGGAGTGCAGTGCAGGGCAACAAAAATGATCCAGGGGCTAGGGAACTTACCCTACAAGAGCAGGCCAAGGGAGCTGAACATGTACTCCCTGAAGGAGAGGAGGGATAGGAGGGGACAGGATTGAAACCTTCAAGTACATGAAGGGAATGAATAAATAAGATAGGTATGGAGGGGCTTTTCAAATTAAGGAGGGGAAGGGACACTCGAGGGCATGATCTGAGATTGGAAGGGGGAAGGTTTAGGTGGGAAATTAGGAGACACTTTTTTACAGAGAGGCTGGTGTCTGGTGGAACACATTGGCAGAGGAAGTGGTATCCTATAGAACAGTGGGCTGCTAGCTGCACAATGGAGCAGACTTGATAGGCCATAAGGCCTTTATCTGCTGGCAATTTCATATGTACGTATGTTTATCAATCAATCAATCAATATCTGTATTTATCCAGGTGGACACCATTGAGCAAGCTCATTTACAAGGTGGACCTGCGGTGTGCAAACAATTTATTTATTTAGATTTTGTTTACCAGGTAAGTGCACTAGCCAGTTGATGACTATTTTCAGGCACAACCCGGGAGAGTACAAGACAATACATACAGAGGGTGTTTACATTTGACAATACAGCTTGGAAGGCAATAAAATATTTACACAGTAAGGCAAAGTACTTGGCATGAAGCATAAGTAGCTAAAATAGCTATGAGGGCACAGATAACAGTAAATCAGCATTGGTCAGCACAGTATACAATAAACGCAGTAAGAGTATAGCAGTGTAACTTCAGCTTTAAGTGCAGGTTATAACATGTTTAATACAGTTGAACAATGTACAGACGTATGGAGCAGTAGAGTCGCTAACACCTACAGTAATAATATGTATGTACAGGTAGTAGACATAATACATAAGTCAGCAAACAGACATCAGTACAGTTCTTGTGCTGGATCCATGCCCGAAACTGTGCAATTTTGGGAGTATTTGCTGAGGGAAGAAGCAGGCACAGGGGATAAAAGAGGCAAGTACTGTATAGTACCGGGAGGGCAGGTAGTTGAGGCGAATTGAGTAAGACAGGCTGAGGTTTGGGATAGAAAGGAAGAGGAGACAAGCAGCGAACTGGCAGGGGGAGAGAATGCCAGCTGGCTGATGGCTGTTTAGCTTTGCGGCAGCAGGCGTGGGGAGCTGCAGGGTCTTGTGTGCCGTAGGCAACCAGTTGGGGTGGTAGCACTGGCTGGTGGTGAGAACTGCAGGAAGATTGGTGAACATTCAAGTAACTTGGGACAAATGCAGAAAAGAAAGTAAGTTTATAGTGAAAGTGCTGCAATGTAGGGGGAAGAAGGCTGGTTAGCCTCGAGTTAAGTAGTTGCAAGTTTCCGTTATGCCATTATGGTAAATGGTTTTGAACAAGCGAACACTAACTGGAGACCTCAGCGTTAGGGATTTCTGGAGTCTATTCCAGAGTGAGGGGAGTGAGAAGCCTATAGTGGCTCTCCGGAAGCATGTGTGAGCCCTAGGTATGTACAACGAGATCAGGGAGCAGCTTCTGGGAGCGTAGCTTCTGGCCACAGTCGGGGTCAGGCAGTCAGCAATGTATTCATGCATTAGTATACGGTCACCCTCAATCTTCTTTTTTTTAGTCATGACATAAGGTTTAAACTGGTCAAACAATCCACATAAAATTGATTCTGGAGTCCTGTGATAATTTTATTGGAGCTCCTCTGTACCTGCTGCACTCCGTTTATGTTACTTTTTAGATAAGGACACCATATTTATCTTCCATAGTCTATACGCAGGTACACATGCAGAATATAGTGGCATGACTACTTCTGGCCTGTGACTTCTAATATTCTTTTTTATAGACCATAGCACATTGTTAGATTTTGCAATGTTTGTGAATTTTAAAATGATTTGTAATGATAATTCCCAAGTCTCCGTTCAGTGTTGCATAGTGTGTATTAATGATTCTTGTATTTTTATGTTCGTCTTCGGACATCTTGCTGTGCTACTTGGAGTTTGAGAGGTTTAACGTTGTCTGTCCAATGCAAAGCAGTGTTTTAAGGGCAAATCATTGCCTCTCCAATCATCATTCATGCTGATAATGCCAGCATTTGGGCTGGGTGGAGCAGAGACTGCTTGAACTTGAAAAGAAACAGCTGACCTGATCTTATGACAGCTGTTTTGTTTGAAGTAGCAGCACAGCTGTCTGTGTAATAAGCCTGGAATTTCAAGCATGCTGAGGCTCAGATAGGCTGCACTAGAAAAACAATCATTCGTCAGTGCTGAAAGTTCATCGTGCACACTGGTGTCATGGGGGGACGTCTGAAAACTATTTGACTGATTTGTCTGAAAATTACTTTAGTGAAGTTGTTTGTGAGGTGGGGTCCCAAAAAACATATGTTGAAAATTTGGGGGAAAATATTTAAAAATGGGTCAGTTATGCAACTAAGTTGAAAAACCTTTTTCAAATACATGAAAGTGCTTACCTCAGTTCGTGGTTGGGCTTTGAAGAGCAAAAACATGCCTACAGTCCAAGGTACATTACAGCGACAGACCTCAGATGGGTAAGTATGGGGTATGGGGAATGTGGGGTGGTGGGTCCTGAGTTGGAGAGTAGGGAGGTTGTCTAACGGCGGAATGGACAAAGATGGATGTTTTTTTCTTTTTTAAAGGGGGGAAAAATGATAAGGGACAGTTTTCATTTTTTCAGGGAGTTTGCTGAACTGATGAGGACACTGGGGACTGGGCACCCCCAGTGTCTGTATACTGTTGGGGGGGTTACATAGCAGACGACAATGGATGGACAGATGACACTGGGGGATTGGGCACCTCCTGTGTCTGCATACTGTTTGGGGGGGTTGTACACAGCGCACAACAATGGACAGACAGATGAGGACACTGGGGGATTGGGGACTCCCAGCATCTATATACTGTTTAGGGGAGGGAGGTTACACAGTGGACAGTTTTCTTTTTTTGGGGGGGATAAAAAACAAGCATTTGTCAATGGTGAACATTTGATGTATTGAAAGATGTCCACCTCTGCACCTTGTTTATGCCCTTGAGGTACTTGAATGTATCTATCATCCCCACTCCCTCCTTTCCTCCAATAAGTACATGTTGAAGTCCTTTTAACATCTCCTGATATGTTCTGTGTTGCAAGCCATGTACCATCTTGGTTGCCTTTCAGTGGGCTACCTCCACCCTGTCAATGGCCTTGCACGTGTGCAGCCTCCAGATTTGCACGTATTACTGTAGGTGAAGCCTCATAGTGCATTATACAATGGCATCACCATCTCATGCCTTTTGCTAGTGATACCTCTGCCTGTGCACCACAGCATGCCGCTGGCCCTCCTTGCAACATGCGTGCTGTGGTTTAACACCTTCTGGTCATCAGAACTGATGACTCCTAGGTCTCTTTCTTCCTTGGTAACTATCAGCAGCTCCACCCCATCCTGTAACTCTCCCCAGGTTTCCCTCTTCTCAGGTGCATTATTTAGGCTTCTTTGCACTGAACCTCAGTTGCCACCCATCAGGCTATTTTGTAAGTCTCTCCATGTCCTTGCTCATTTTCTCCACCCCTTCTGGAGTAGTCACTCTGTTACAGATGTTGGTGTCATCTGCAAACAGGCAGACAGGCCTTTGTTTCTAGCCCTGCCGCAATGTCTGTAATGAAGACATTGAACAGGGCTGGTCCCAGGACTGATCCCTGAGGTAGCCCACTGGCCACTCCCTCTCCACAGATTGGATCCCATTACCACCACCCTCAACCTCCTGTCCAGCAGCCAGTTTCTAACCCAGTTTATCAGCTGGTGCCCCATTGCCAGACTACTCATCTTGTTAATCAGCCTTCTATGTTGGATGTTGTCGAAGGATTTACTGAAATCAAGGTACTGTAGATGACATCAAACGTCCCACCCTGATTTACTTTCTTAATGAGGCATTAAGGTTTCCAACCTTAATGCCCCACTCCCAACCTGCAGAGACTGACAGACATTGCAGGTGTCCCTTTGGGTCATCGGCTGTAATGCTCAGGCCATTCAGCCCCCACCCTGCAGACACTGACACTCATCGCGGTGTGCCTTGAAGTCTTTGGCTCTCACATTCACCCCATTCCATAATGAAATAAGTTGAGATGGGTGCAGTATTGGAGAATGGGGTGAATGTTTGGGCCAAAGACTCCAAGGCACACCCTGATGTCTGTCACTGGCTGCAGGGTGGTTAGAAATGGTGTGACATTATGGTTGACAACCCCAAGGCACACACCTGATGCCTGTCAGTCTCCACAGGGTGGAGGGGGACATTACAGTTGAAAACCCTAATGCCCCAGATGTTTGTTGGTATTTTCACTCCAAATTTTCAACATGACCATTTTGGGTCACCACCTCATGAACAGTGGCACTATCATTTAGTCACACAATCCCAAAAGGTGATTTTGATTAGTAACTGCACTATTCGGCACCACAGGTGCTAAAACACAATTTGGGCAGGATGTGAAAAATGACAGTTATACTGTTCATGAGGAGGTGTGAAAACATGGCAGTGCTGAAAATCTTGAGTGAAAATATGAGATACTGGCAAAGTTATGAGCATTTATTTATTTATGACTTTGATAACCGGGTGAGTGCACTGATCCCAGGGACCGTTTTCAGGCACAGGGTGACAGTGGAGTACAAGGTAACAGTAATACACATGAAACAGATTTGATACAAGCAACAATAGTAGATACAATATACAGGTTTGATGCATAGGTCCATTTGAGAACAGTGAATACAAGGTTTCAATATCAGACATGAAAAGACTTGGTACAAACAAACAAATCGTAGGCACAGTGTACAATGTGAGACTGCATCATCCAGTGAGCAAGTAATACTCAGAATACTCAGTAAAAAATGTATATACAATACATACAGGCAAGGAAGTCAAATATTACTGTGAAAAATGCAATATAACAGTTGTAGGAAAGAGAGTTGACTAGTGTGGGTAGGTGGGTAACCCCTGAGCTGGGGAGTTGACTAGTGTGGGTTGGTGTGAGACCCCTGGGAGCATCGGCAGGATGAGTTTTCCAGGAACCAGACTTTAAGGTGGGACTTGAAACTGGAGTGTGTGCCAGTGAAACGGAGTTCAGCCGGTAGTTTGTTCCACTGCAAGGGGCAGCTACAGACCAAGCTCTGCTACCCATGTTGGTGGATACCCTAGGAACAGCTAGAGGCGGAGTACTATTTGAGTGGAGGTTGTAGAGGAGTGTTCGGGTTTTCAGAAGGGCAGTTAGGGAGGATTCTGGAGCCGTGCGGATGACATTGTCCACCATGCAGCAGAGGGCTAGGTCAAAGCGACCTTGCAGCGGTAGCCATCCAAGGGTATTATAGAGGGTACAGTGGTGGGTGGAGAATGGGGCCAATAAAGCAAAGCGACAGGTGCTGTAGTAGGCAGCGGAGAGTTTAGCCATGGCAGTAGCTGAGATCCTGGCATAAACAGGGGAGCAGTAGTCAAGAATAGGGAGAAGATTACCCTGGACAATGGCTAGTCTGGCTTCAGGGGTAAGGTATTGCCTGAATCTATAGGTGGCACCTAACTTTTGCTGGAACCTTCTGACAAGGGAATTTGTACGCTCAGTGAAGGTGAGGTCGAGCAGTACTCCTAAGTATTTGTAGGTGTTGACGTCCTCCAGGGCTGTACCATCTTGGGTGAGAATGTGTAAGGGGGTGTGGCTTTTGGTTTTGGCCAGATCCAAACAGCATGGATTTATTTTTCTTTTTTGGCATTTACTAAGAGGAGGTTTTTTGAGAACCAGCTGTGGGCTGCAGCATAGTTGTGTGAGAGAACGGAGGAGACTGCGAACGTGGATTTGTCACTGTGGAAGAGGACAAGGTCTTCGGCATACAGGAGAGAGTTACAGTTGAGGCAGTCGAAGGGAAGTGCATTAACGAATAAGGAGAAAAGGAGGGGACCCAGGATTGAGTCTTGAGGGACCCCCACAGAGACAGGCAGGGTGGGGGAGCAGGTTTGACCAATACACACGAATTGTGAGCAATCAGTAAGTAGCTAGTGAACCAGCTTGTGACTTTCTGAGAACAACCAAGGAGGCTAAGCTTGGAGGTAAGGAGAGCATGGTTAACCATGTCAAAAGCCTTTGAGAGGTTGACGGAGACAGCCCCAGTGGCTTTACCATTATCCATGTTAGAGAGGATGTGGTCAGTCAGTAGAGCGAGGGCAGTGGCGATGGAATGATTCTTGTGAAAGCCATGCTGCATAGAAACTGTGCAACGCACTTCCACAATGCGGTCATTTTTTAAACATTTTTTCACCAAATTTTCAACATTGGCTTTTTGGGACGTACTCTAGTGAACAGTGGCCCTGTGATTTTGTTACTCCATCCTGAAAGTGAATTTTGCACTGAAACCACGCCATTCTGCGCAACTGGTACAAAAACACATTTCAGGCAAGATATGAAAAATGGCAGTTGCACTGTTTAGAAGGAGGTGTGAAAATATGAAAAATTGGCAAAGTTATGAACGTACATAGAAACTGCAAAAAGCACGCTCATAACGCAGTCATTTTTTTGAGTTTTTCCACCAAATTTGCAACATGGGCTTTCTGGGACCCCACCTCATGAAGATTGGCACTGTCATTTTGTTACTTGGTCCCAAAAGGTGATTCCACACAGTGACCATGAAATCACCTTTCAGGACAGAATAATAAAATTACACTAACATGTTCATGAGGTGGGGTCCCAAGAACCCCATGTTGAAAATGTGGGCCCAAAAGTCCTAAAAATGGCTGAGATATCAAGGTAAGTTGAAACCCCCATTGATTTCCATTATATGGCTTACCTTGAATTCTTTCAGTTTGCCAGTTGGTTTTGAAGAGTGCAGACGTGCCCCGTTCCACAGACAACCGCATCCACCAGTCTCAGAGGGCATGTATGGGGTGCGGGGGGTGCAGAGAGGTGGGTTCACAGAGGGAGGGTCAGGATGGGGAAGGGGGATGGGGACACAACAAGGGACGGTTTTCATTTTTACAGGTGAAATAAAAAAAGACATGAGGGAAGGTTTTCTTCATTTACGGTTAAAAAAAAACACAAATTATAAATTTAGGTAAATTACACTGGGGTGGGCTCCCAGTGTGCCACAAATTGCAACAGTGGTGGGATACCAACAGGGGGACTGGACACCTCGATGTTGGCTAGGGATATATACGGGGGGGGCACTCTGACACTGGGAGTGGACATCTCAGTGCTGGAAAGGGAAAAGGGAAATTGTTTCACCAGGCAAAAACACACTACGGGGCTGCTGGGACTGGGGGGATTGTTTAACGAGGAAAGTCACACTATGGGATGGGATGCAGGGACTGTGGGATTGTTTAATGAGGAAAGACACACTGTGGGGCTGCAGAGACCAAGGGGTTGTTTAACAAGGAAAGTCACACTATGGGGCTGCAGGGACCGGGGGATTGTTTAACAAGGAAAGTCACACTGTGGGGCTGCAGGGACCGGGGGATTGTTTAACGAGGAAAATCACTCTATGGGGCTGCAGGGACCAAGGAATTGTTTAACAAGGAAAGACACACTATGGCCCATCCACACTACACTCGCTTATGCCCGTAACGATGCAATCCGCTACGCCGCTGGAGCGGGTGTAGTGCATCCACACCTCGGCGGTGTTCGTTACAGGACCGCACTGCCGATCCACACAGTCGGATCCAGGCAACCGTTACAGTGGTGCCTGATCCCACATCGAGCCCGCTGCGCCAGCCCTGCAGGGGACTGAGCACTGCAGTCCACCGCTACCGCTGCAACGGTCCCAGGGTGGGACCGGTTCACACTGTTGTGGAAACCACCTCATAGGTGGTTTCCACAACGGTTACAAAAATGCCTCCTGTAACGTTACCAGTGTAAACACACGCCGTTACCGATGCGGTTTACACCCTCGGTAACATTACAGAAGGGTTTTCGGGCTGCAGTGTGGACAGGGCCTATGGGGCTGCAGGGACTGGGGGATTGCTTAATGAGGAAAGTCACACTATGGGATGCAGGGACCGGGGGATTGTTTAACGAGGAAAGACACACTGTGGGGCTGCAGGGATCGGGGCATTGTTTAATGAGGAAAGACAGACTATGGGGCTGCAGGGACCGGGGCATTGCTTAACGAGGAAAGTTACACTATGGGGCTGCAGGGACCAAGGGATTGTTTAACGAGGAAAGTCACACTATGGGGCTGCAGGGACCAAGGGATTGTTTAATGAGGAAAGTCACACTATGGGGCTGCAGGGACCAAGGAATTGTTTAATGAGGAAAGTCACACTATGGGGCTGCAGGGACCAAGGGATTGTTTAACGACGAAAGTCACACTATGGGGCTGCAGGGACCGAGGGATTGTTTAACGAGGAAAGACACACTGTGGGGCTGCAGGGACCGGAGCATTGTTTAATGAGGAAAGTCACACTATGGGGCTGCAGGAACCAAGGGATTGTTTAACGAGGAAAGACACACTATGGGGCTGCAGGGACAGGGGGAATTGTCTAACGAGGAAAGTCACACTATGGGGCTGCAGGGACTGTGGGATTGTTTAACATGGAAAGTCACACTATGGGGCTGCAGGGACTGTGGGATTGTTTAATGAGGAAAGTCACACTATGGGGCTGAAGGGACCAGGAGAATTGTCTAACGAGGAAAGACACACACTAAGCTGCAGCTGAAGGGCTCACATTTCAAAGGACAGAGCCGTGCGCAGTGTTGGCTCTGTCCTTTGAAATGTTTGCCGAGACCAGCCCCTTCAGCAAAACAGTGTCATCAGGACACTGCCTGCTGATTTGCCAACTGCAAACCGGCCCCTGCAGCACCACTGGTCATTAGGCTACCACCCCTTACACCCCTGCTTAGCAATTCTCATATCAACAAGTTTGTCTGTGCTAGCGTGCATGACGAACTTAACAAGCATTTGTCAATGACGAAAGTTTGTGGTGCATAGAGATAAGGAAGTGTCTGACAGTGTAGTAGTGCAGGAAGAGTTTTATTAATAATGAGCAATAGAAAGTTGTATGACAGCTGTACTGTTCATGAGGTGGTGTGATAAAAATGTTATATTGAAAATTTGGAGTGAAAATATTGAAAATGACCAAAGTTACATGAGTGCGTAGAAAATTGTGAATGACCAGGAGTAACTTGGCCATTTTTTGGAGTTGTGTCACCACATTTTCAATGTGGTCTTTTTGATACCCCACCTCATGAAGAGTGCTACTGTCATTTTGTGCACTTGTGCCAAAAGGTGATTTCGTTGAGTGACCGCGCCATTCTGTGCCACAGGTGCAAAAACACATTTCAGGCAAGATGCAAAAAAATTACAACTGTACTGTTCATAGGGAAGTATGAAAAAAATGGCAAGTGCCTCAAGGGAATCAACAAAGTCCAAGAGGGTAGCATCTTTCAGAAAAAGAGATGTGCAAGAACAAGGGGACACAATTTGAAGATAGAGGGGGGAAGGTTCAGAGGTAATGTGAGGAAGTATTTTTTCATGGAGAGGGTTGCAGATACATGGAACAGCCTTTCTGAGGAGGTCGTGGAGTCAAAAACTGTGGGAGAATTCAAGAACGTATGGGATGACATAAGACAGTTCTAGTGCGGGGGGTAGGAGGAAGTAGGCTGTTGGTTAACTAGGATCTGCAGCTTATCCATTAGGTAGGGAAATGGGCAGACTAGGTGGGCCAAGTGGTCCTTATCTGCCATCAAATTCTATATTTCTATGTAATACCTCTAGGCCTGCACTATGTGTCTGTACTTATGGGTAGGTGGAAGCACAGGGCCCACGCGGCTACAAGGTTTGCAGTCTGCTCTGCTCAAGCTTTGCAATGCCAAGTAGGGCTGGGGCTGCACAGGTAAGAGTAGGTAGGAGGACACTCTGAGAGATTGCCAGTCTTGTCTCAGGTATCATGTTGGCACTTAGACGGAGCAGTCTGAGTCTTTGGTGAATGTTTTTTTGTCACCAGATCCACATGAGGCTTTAGGGTGAGTCCCTGGTCTAGAGTAAGACCCAGGTATCAGAAGGATTGGACCACCTCAGTTGTGAAGCCAGTCATAGTGACCAATGGCAGAAGATGTGTCCGGGAGGGACCCAAGGATTTTGGGCCAAAGAGGAGTGCTTTAGTCTTGCTTGGGTTAAGGACCAGGTAATTCTCAACCAGCCAAGTTTCTGCCTGGGTGAGGTCTGATTGGAGCAGGGGTCCGAGATTGTCCAGGTATGATGCAGTTCTGTAGAGTACCGCATCATCAGCATACTGCACGATGGAACTGCTGCCACAGTGGTAGCAGAGGTCATTGATGAACAGGGAGAACAGGAGAGAGCCCAGGATGGATCTTTGAGGTACCCCCTCTTTTAATGGTTGGTGGTTGGAGGTTGCGCATACCACAAAATCGCACAATTCACCACAAAAGCCCATCCAAAGACCCACCACTGTGAAGCCCTCACCTCACTCAAATGGCCCACCCTGAAACTTAGGCTCCAGTACCCCTCCCCCGTTAAGCTGGACCTATAAGCTTCTCTCCGATGATCCTCCCACAGGGCTCATTGGGCTACTTGCTCCAAAATGGCCCAGTTGGCCTCTCTGCACTTCAGGCAAAACACTACTAAAATTGTCCAGGAACAGATCCGCAGTAGGCAGTTCATCCTTTGCCCACATAGCCCCTACACTGTGGAATAAGCTCCCATCTCAACTCCAGGAAGACCTCTCCCTGGTGACTTTTCAGATGGGACTATACGCTCACCTCCTAAACCACAGCTCCTGCACCTGCCCTGAAAAATAGCTAGACCGGCCCCCTGTAGTCGGGCTACAAAAAGTCTAACTTGCCGTAACTGGCATTAAGCTACCACAGTTGAGTTTATGTATAACACCGGTCTTTACCAATATAACCCCATACCCGATGTCCTATACTGAGTTGCTTGTATATGTTGTTGTACTACCTGACTGTACTTCTACAACCTCTCATATGCTAACCTTACCATATGTCCTACTCTGTACTGATTATATCCTATACAGTAGTGTCTGTATAGTTAGTTGTACTGCTTGCTTATAATGCTTGTTTGGTCCATTGTACTATGTGTACTAAGTGTTTATACTTCTCAACCTATTGCCCTAAGCCTAGCAGGATCTACTGCTGTTATACCCCATGTCACCGTCTTCTGTTATGAAAATTGTATTCTGTCATTGAACTTCCTGTATGCAATGTCCTACCCTGCATTATCAGATTGTACCTGCTCAGTTCTATGTAACTAACTCTGGGTTGCTCCTAGAAAAAGGGACCTTTGGGGCCCAGTGGGCTTACCCAGTTACCAAAATTTAATAAATAAATATATTTCACACGGGATCTGAAGCAAGATCAGTCTGTTTGCAGGTGATACCATGATGGGAGCTGTGGTTGATGGTGTGGAGGGGTGGAAGGGGTTGCAGGAGGACCTGACTAATCTGCAGGAGTGGGTGGAAACATAGCATTTGGGGTTCAACGCCAAGAAGTGCAAGGTTCTGTACTTCGGAGCCAGGAACTGGGGATGACTTATCACTTGAATGGGGTACAGTTTGGGAGCTTCACAGAGAAGAAGGACCTAGGAGTGATCATTATGAGGAGCATAAACAACTCTGCTCAGTGCAGGAAGGCGGCAAAAAAAGCCAACAAAATGCTGGGTTGTATTGCAAGAGGGATCTCCTCCAGTAGTAGGGAGGTTGTCCTGCCCCTTTATAGATCATTTTTCAAGCCCCACCTGAAGTACTGCATGCAGTGCTGGTGCCCATTCCTGAAGAAGGACATCAGATTGTTGGAGGGGGTGCAGTGAGCCACAAAGATGATCCAGGTATTGGAGCGCAAGCCCTACGAGGATAGGCTGGCAGAGCTAAATGTGTATTTACATGAGGAGAGGAGGGATAGGGGGGATATGATCAGGACCTTTAAATATCTGAAGGAGATAAACAAGACCAACACAGAAGGGATTTTTCAGATGAGAAGGGGGAGGGACATGAGAGGGCATGGACTGAGACTGGAGGGGGAAAGATTCAGGAGGGAGACATTTTTTCACGGAAAGAATGGTGGACAAATGGAACACCTTAGCAGACAAGATAGTGTCCTGTAAGACGGTGGGCAGTTTGAAGACGGGGTGGGACAGGGTAAGGGAAAGAGATACTGGGAAGGGGGTGGGAGGGGCAACTGCAAGATGAGGGGCTAGCTGCACAATCTAGCAGACTCAATAGACTATGAGGCCTGTTTCTGCTGGCAATTTTTATGCTCAGAACATTAAAACACTAAAAATTAATTCCCACATTTTTCAAGCTTTTACTGTAAGTTTGATATTTAATGATGATATTGATGCCATACAAAATTGCAAAACATAGAAACGTAGAAACATAGAATTTGATGGCAGATAAGGACCGCTTGGCGCACCTAGTCTGCCCATTTTCCTACCTAACAGATAAGCTGCAGATCCTAGTTAACCAACAGCTTACTTCCTCCTACCCCCCACTAGGACTGTCTTATGTCTGTCCCATGCATTCTTGAATTCCCCCACTGTTCTTGACTCCACAACCTCCTCAGGGAGGCTGTTCCATGCATCCACAATCCTCTCCATGAAAAATACTTCCTCACATTACCTCTGAGCCATCCCCCTCTATCTTCAAATTGTGCCCCCTTGTTCTTGCACATCTCTTTTTCTGAAAGATGCAACCCTCTTGGACTTTGTTGATTCCCTTGAGGTACTTGAAAGTTTCTATCATGTCCCTTTCTCCCTCTTTCCTCAAGGGTATACATATTAAGCTCCTTTAGTCTTTCTTCCTATGTCTTCTGGTGCAGACCCTGCACCATTTTGGTTGCCCTCCTCTGGACAGCCTCCACTCTATCTATGTCTTTGTGGAGATGGGGTGTCCAGAACAGCACACAGTACTCCAGATGGGGTCTTACCAACTGTCTGTACAGAGGGATAACAACTTCCTGTTTTCTACTATTGATGCCTCTCCCTATGCATCCCAGTATCCTCCCAGCCTTCCTTACTGCCTTCTCACATTGCTTGCCCACCTTTAGGTCATCTGATATAATAACCCCCAGGTCCCTTTCCATTTTACTGTTGTCAGTATCTCACCCCCCACTGTGTACTCTTCCCCTGGGTTTTTGTTTCCCAGGTGCATTACCTTGCACTTCTTTGCATTGAATCTGAGCTGCCATACATTTGAACATTCCTCCAGTCTTGCCAAGTCCCTTCTCATCCTTTCCACTCCACCTTGTGTATCAACCCTGTTGCAGATCTTTGTGTCGTCTGCAAAGAGACATACTTTCCTTCCAGTTCCTCTGCAGTGTCACTTATGAAGACATTTAAAAGGACCGTCCCAGAACTGAACCCCTCGCGGTACCCCACTAGTAACCTCCTTTTCTTCACTGTGCACCCGCTTAATACTACCCTTGCATCCTGTTGTCTAGCCAATTTTTTTATCAAGGCTACCACCTTGGGACCCACTCCAAGGCTTGCTAACTTGTGTATTAATCTTTTGTGTGGGACTGTATCAAATGCCTTGCTAAAATCTAGGTAGGCCATGTCCACAGCCCTTCCCTGGTCTACTACTTTGGTCACCCAGTCAAAGAAATCTATTAGATTCATCTGACACGACCTTTCCATTGTGAATCCATGCTGCCTTGGGCCCTGTGCCCCACTGGCCTCTAGGTACTCAATAATTCTTTCCTTCAGAAGTGATGCCATCATTTTCCCTACCACTGAGGTCAATCTAACTGGTCTGTAGTTTCCTGCCTCTGTCCTGCTCCCACTTTTGTGAAGAGGAATCATATCCGCCCTCCTCCAGTCCTCAGGTACCACCCCATCCTCCCATGATTTGTTAAAGAGAGTAGTCAGCGTGTCACTAGTTCTACCCTTAGTTCTTTAGAATTTTGGGTGAATCCCATCAGGTCCCATTGCTTTGTCCACTTTCAATTTTATTAGTTCTTTCAGAACCCTTTCTTCTGTAAATGGACTGGTATCGACCTCTCTTCAGAGTGTTTCTCTTGTTTGGTTTAGGTAACTCCTCCTCCTCCTCTTCCTTTGTGAATACTGAGCAGAAATATTCATTCAGTATCCCAGCTTTTTCACTGTCACCCTCTGCCCACATTCCCTCTCCTTTATTAAGCCTCAGTATCCCTCCTTTGGTCTTTCTTCGCTCCCTAATGTACCTATAAAAGGTCTTATCCCCCTTCTTAACAGAGCTGGCTATCCTTTCCTCGGTTTGGGTTTTTTCTATTCTGACTGCCTTCCCTGCCTCTTTCTGCTTTAACTGATAAAGTTCTCTGTCCTGCTCCTTCTGTGATTCCTTATATTTCCTGAATGCTATCCTTTTCTCCTTAACCATCCCTGCCACCTCTTTTAAGAACCATAGCGTTTTTTTCCTTTGTTGTGTTTTGTTGATTTGCTTTACACAAAGGCTTGTTGCCTCTGTGATGGCTGTTTTGATTACTCCCCATTGTTCCTCCACCCCTCCTTTTTGCCTGTTTGCTAGTGCTTTTCTGAGGCACTCTCTCATTTTCCCAAAGTCAGCCCTCCTAAAGTCCAATACTCTTGCTTTTGTATGGCTTGATTGTATGGCTGTGTTCATCGTGAACCACACTGTTTGGTGGTTGCTTGTTCCCAGATGGCTACCCACTTCTAAATCTGAGATTCTTTCTCCATCCCCATTTGAGAGTACCAAGTCTAAGATTGCTCCCTCCTGACTGGATTCCAATACTAGCTGTCTGTGGCATGCCCCTTGTAGGGCATCAAGAATGACCCTGCTCTTGGATGTACCTGCAGCAAAGGTGTTCCAGTTAACATCTGGCATACTCAGGTCCCCCATCAACAATATCTCCATTTTTTCTGCCATTCTAAGGATGTCTTCTATCATTTCCTTGTCCATTCTCTCCCCCTGATATGGGGGTCTGTATACAACCCCCATGTGGATTGTGGTGCCATTTCCTGTCTCCAGGGTGACCCAGAGTGCCTCATCTGCTCGCTGTTTACTCTTTAGTTCTGTTGCTTTGATCCTTTTCTTTACATAGAGAGCTCCTCCTCCTCCTCTTTTACCCTCCCTGTCCCTCCTGTAGATTGTGTATCCTGCT
This sequence comes from Neoceratodus forsteri, assembly GCA_016271365.2. Taxonomy (NCBI): domain Eukaryota; kingdom Metazoa; phylum Chordata; order Ceratodontiformes; family Ceratodontidae; genus Neoceratodus; species Neoceratodus forsteri. The sequence continues at coordinate 69,908,784 of JADMNL010000035.1, forward strand.
ATGTTGACATCCCAGTCATGGTTCTCTGTGTACCATGTTTCTGTGACTGCCACAATATCCAGGCAACCCTCTTCTATCAAGGCCACTAGTTCAGGGAGCTTGTTACACAGACTACAGGCATTGGTACTCATCACCCTCCACTTTTTGATGGCCTTACCCCCTTTTAGCCCTATCCCTGTCCTTACTGCCTTTGTCTTTTTTTTACATTTACCTCTGTCCTGCTCCCTAATGACTTCTCTACCTTGGTGTTTACCTCACTAATTAACATGTTTTGTTGGGGGGAGGCTGGGATTTCTCTGCTCCTTTTCAGTGCCTCCCCCCTTGGCTAGTTTAAATGCTTGCCAATGAAGCATTTAAACCTCTCACCTAGGATCCTGCCCCCCCCCGGGACCGATGCAGACCATCGCATCAGTATAGGTCTACATCCCTCCAGGTGGCTCCCCAGTCCCCAGTGAAGCCAAAACCCTGAGCTCCGCACCAGTTTTTCAACCATTCATTGAATTCCCTGGTAAGGAGTACCCTAGCATCACCCTTGCCATAGACAGGCAGCACCTCCAAGAAGGTTACCGTATGCTCTACTTGTCTAAGGCCCCTCCCCAACTCTACAAACTCCTCTTGCACTGCTCTGATACCATTCCTAGCCAGGTCATTTGTCCCTAGGTGGACAATGACATCCAGCTCCTTCCCTCGTGCAGCTGCTCCCACAATCCTGAGGATTCGTTTCCTGTCTCTCCAAGCCGTGGCGCCAGGCAAAAAAAAAAAAAGCAGAAATTAATACTGGGATGACTATAACAGATAAGTGAAAGAATGTGAAAAAGAGATAAGGACAGACTAAAGATTACAGTAAGAAAACCTGACAACAAAAGTTGAAGATAACTATAAATCATTTTATACCTACATAAACAGTCAGAAATGTGTAAATGAACAAACAGGCCCATTGCAGTGTCTGCAAGAATAAACACAATACAAATAAAGGAAAAGACTGTCACAACAGGATATATCATCAAGATCTCATTAGAATGTCAGCACAATGAAATGCGCGCTGAGAAAATTGGCATGAGTAAAAACAGCTACAGTACATGGAGATAACAGTGTGGGGATGGGTTGTACTTGTAGTTGTGTGTTCATTCATGACGAATAGTTTTAGTCCACGAGCATGTGCTGCTTGAACATTCTGGCAGCATTGCATGGTGGAGTTTAGAGTCAGGAGCTATAGATGTTTTTTGCATCAAGCAGATCTGGGTTTGAGTCTGACAGTGTCTTTTTTTTGTTGCCATCAGGTGCCCCCTTCAAGTTGCATCCCCCCCTAGGGATGTAATAGTAAATCACACCCCTCTCCCAACTGTCACCCCCCCAAAGTTGTAATAGTAAATCTCGCCCTTGACAATCACCTTCCCAGAGTTGTAATAGTAAATCTTGTTCCTCCGTCACCCCTCCCAACTGTCACCTTCCCCCGGGGTTGTAATAGTAAATCTGCCCCCCAGAGTTCTTATTGAGCCGTCATGCTGTTTCTTATGGCTGTGGGTGAAGCTTACAGCCATTCTGCATCCACTCTAAAAACAAGCAGACCATGGCATGCTTCCATTTTAGTTTCAGAAGTATCCTTCTGAACCTCCAACTGAGATTGAAACACTCCGCCATGGTCACTCGCTGTAAAACTCAAGGGCACTGTTTGGTCTGCTAGTTCCACTTTTCATAGCAGAACTGCTTGTGTATGCATGCAGTTCCACCAGTGCTGCCATCTTGGGAATGGCAGAATACCATTCAATGCAAATGCACATGTGCAAATGCTGTTGCATGCGCAGTTGTTGTGATGATGCCAATTCCTCTGCGCATTTTAAGCTCACCACAGCCGTATTGGCTCTGGCTAGAGTTTGTTTATTTAGGTTTGACAGGCATGGGTTCTCAATTCGGCATTTTTCTTGCATGTTTATTGACCACGTAGTCTTTGTTTTAGCTATTTTATGGGTGAACCTCACAACAGTTGCCCTAGAACACTAATAAACAGGGAGGAAGTAAACCTCACAAAAATATATTTATTTATTTCAGTTTAGGATTAATACCTTTGAGTCCAGGACTCATTTTCAAAGGTTCCAAGTCATTGTAGTATAAATGTTACAAATATAACAGTGTTTACAGAAAACAGAAAACAGTTACACAGGCATTCAAACACCAAGAAATTATATACATTCAATGATAGGTTGACAAGGATAGGGTCAAATAGGGTTCAGCCCTGTAGTTCACTAGTTTGTAGGTCAATCTTGGCAGAAGGGGTAGGGGGTCAGCCAGGGATGGCATCATCATCGAAGAAGTGGTTTGTCAGCTAAGTGGGCCTCGTTTGGGGAGGGGGAGTTTGAGGAGATAAAAGGGGGTGGAATGGGGAGGGTTGGGTGGCTTAAATCCTGCTACATTAGTGCAGGCAAGCACAGTTCTTTTTTGTGTCAAGAAGAGATCTGAGCCCAGATCTGAAGGTGCTAATCTTGGGTGTATCTGTGAGGTTAGCAGGTAGCTCATTGTACCATTTCAGTCCTTGGTATAGGATGGAGTTCTGGGCGAGTTTCATCCTTTTGAAGGGAATCACTAGCCTATCTGTAGCCATGCTTCTAGTTGATTTGGTGGGAACTGCTGACGTAAAGAGGCAGCCCAGTGCAGTGGAGGTAAGCCCAAGAAACACTTTTTTCAGAAGTAGGCAGGTTTGGTATTGTGCTTGAAGATGGAGTGGGAGCCACCCAGTTTCAGTGTAGAGTATGCAGGTGTGGGTGTCCTGAGCAGCCCCTATTGACAGTCGGCAAGCCTTATTTAGTAGTGTGCTGACCCTGTTTAGGGCAGTTTTAACATACTATAATACAAATTATTTTTAGTCAATCAATCAGACTTTATTTTATAGCGCCTTTCAAAGCCGAGGTGCAGTACATAAAACCAAATACAAACAAATATAAATATAAGTTAAAACAGAAACAATAAAAATGAATTCTCCATAATTGGGGAAGGCTAAATTAAATAAATAAGTTTTTAGCTCAGTTTTAAATCTGTCGATGGTCAGGCATTCTCTTAACCGACGAGGTAGAGAATGCCACAGGATTGGAGCTGAAAAAGAAAAGGCACGGGCACCAGATGTCTTCAATCACACCCTGGGAATCTCCAGCAATCCCTCGCTGGTGGATCAGAGAGGATAGAAGGGGCAGTAGGGTACCAGGAGGTCTTGCAGATAGCTGGGTCCCTGATCATGTAAGGCTTCAAAGGTTAGCAAGCCAACCTTAAAAGTGATCCATCACTGAACAGGCAGCCAGTGCAGCTCGCGGAGCACAGGTGTAATATGACTGGTCCTAGAGGTCCCAGTCAAAAGCCTGGCTGCCGCATTCTGCACCAGCTGCAAGCGATGGATATAAACCCTTGGTAGCCCTAGGTAGAGGGAATTGCAGTAATCAAGGCAGGTAGTGACAAAGGCATGGACCAGTGTTGGAAGATCATCAGGAGGAACCAAGTGTTTCATCCGGGTGATATTCCTCAGATGGTAGAAAGAGGATTTGGCGACAGCTGACACCTGAGATTTTAGTGTCAGACCATCATCAAAACTAATGCCCAGGTTACGCACCTGGTCAGAGGTAGTGAGCAGTATGTCATCAAAAAATAGGCCTGATGGCTGTCCAGCCCCCAAGCCTGCCCTCGGACAACCAGGGTCCACTACCAACAGTTCAGTCTTATCTGGATTCAGTCTCAGCCAGCTGCAACTCCTCCAAGTTCTGATCTCGGTAAGGCAATTATTTAGCACAGAGAGTGCATCATTCTGGGTAGACAGGACATATGCTGAGTGTCATCTGCATAGCAGTGAAAACTCAGACTGTATCGCCTGATGATTAAGGCAGTAATTAAATTGCGGACCGCACGGAATTCACGATTACCATGAAACCAGCAGTCATCCATGTAATTCCGTTGTTTTACAAAGTAGCATGAAATGCACAAAAAATTCCTTCTGCTACTTAGTTTTTCACCTTTTTTATTGAGGTGCTGTTCAAAAAAAATGAACAACTCTGCTAACTACTTCTGCTAGCTATATCCTTTCTTTTGGTTAAACTGTCAATTTGCAGTCAATAAACCGAGACCTGTCAATTTGCAGTCTTCAAAACGTGACCGGTTCCTAATTAAAACTCTGCTGCTATCTACATCCTTTTTATCTGTTAAACTGGCAATTTGCAGTCAATAAACAGAGACCTTTTCCAAATTAAAACTCTAACTGTGGCCCACAAAGTCATTAATGTGTTATCACAACTATTTAATCACCACCTGTTACTAACTGATTTCAAACCAGACACTGCACCGCACACTACTGATGGCTCCTCGATTTAATAACAATGTCTGTGCCAAACAAACCTTCACCTGCATCTAAAACTGGCAATGTGCTTGCTAAGCAGATGTCGTCACAGTACGAAAAGGGTACCTTTCATGTCTCTGGTCAGATCATGTTTTGCTTGACCTGCAATATAGCTGTAGACCACAAGTGGAAGGCATCCTGTGACTGACATCAAGAAGCCTCTATCCACCTGGCAAAAAAAAAAAAGAAAGCTGGAACTAAAGCCTCTGCCTCTGTTGAAAAGCAAGTCACAGTATGTGAACTTTTTAGCACAAAATCTGCACACCAAGAGACCAGAAAGGCAACTCTTTTTTCACTAATGGAAGCTTTTACCACTGCTAACATACTGTTGCCCACACTAGATAACCTTACCTTGCAGTATTGCCTAGAGGTTAGAGGAACGAGGTGTGAACGAGCTTGGTACATCCAGCAAACCAGACCTGAGTTTGATTCTCACAACCTCCACTTGCATACTGTGGGACTCTGAGCAAGTCACTAATTTATTTATTTATTTATTGTATTGTTTCACGGGGAAAGATACACCGAGCAACTTAATGCTCGTCTCACGGTATGTCCTGGAGGAATGGGGGGAGGGATGTACAGAGTGATAAGAGATCTTAGATACATTTTTCATTTTATTTATTTATTGAATAGAATTGGAATTACAATCCTTTGAGTCACAGACTCTTTTGCAAAGGCTCCATGTCAGATACATGGGGTGGAGGGTAAACAAGTACAGGAATAAACATACAGACAATCATTATTGACAATACAGTACAGACGGTAAATACATACATACAATTTCAAAACAGGTTACAAGGCAATTGGGTAAGATAACCATCCAGTGCTCCTAGGTTGCCCCTGAAAACAGGCACTTGTGCCTAGTGGGCCTTACCTGGTTACCAAAGACAAAATAAATAAATAAATAAATTACCTCGAAGAGAATCTTAAATATGTAGGTGTCTTTCCTATATTGCAGTGATTATGAACTGGGTATTTGCCAAAAGTTTCTTCATACTATATTTCAGACATTACAAAAAGGGTCTCAGAAGCAGTGTTTATGTCAATCATTTGCAACGAAACCACAGACATACAGGACAGATATATTTTAAACATTGTAGCTGTGCCATCAGTCCAGTCAATTCATTCTGCTTCTGGTGAAATTAACACTGAAACCAAATTAGAGCCTATATTGCTGGGCTGCATCTTTTTATAGGCTACCAATTATAAGACTGTGTCACAAGTTGTCTTGAACTGTCTTCAGAAGTTTAATATTTCATATACTAATGTTGCTGCTTTCATGACAGATAATGCAATGTACATGAACAAGTGCTGGGAGTCAAGTTTAAAACATGTTTTGCTGAATGGTGTACATGTCTCTTGCTCTGTGCACCTACTTAACCTGCTTGGTGACATCTGGAGCAAAAATTACGCTTCAGTGAACAAGTTTGTAGTTTGTGTAAATATAGCATTCACTGCACGTCCAGCATGAAAAGCAACGTTCAAGCAGTTCCTTGCAGCAAAAGGTGTCTTCTACATTGCCACCAATGCCCGCAATTACACACTGGAACTCCTGGTTTCATCCTGTTTTTTATCATTCCGAGCACATAAATGAATATACTGAATTTTTTCAAAATGAAAGCACTGCTTGCTCAGAAATTGTTAATTTGGTATCAACTCAGTCTGTGGTCTTTGAAATTAATGAAGTGGCTGTCAATGCCCCTCCCCCCCTTGGTGCAGATGTGCAGAAATATGAAGGTGACAAGATCAAGTCTCACCTAGTTTTTGATGATTTGCTGGACTTTTCCACATTTTTAGAAGTAAAAGCAGAAAGCACCACATATCCTACCACTAAAAACACAATGTCTGCATGTACCCTAAAAATTCAAAACTACATGCCAGGGATGAACAGGTTTCATCAGTTTGCAGCTAAATTCTTTGCTGCTGTCCGCATATTCGACCCTACCGCTTTCTACCATGGCAGTGTCCGAGGAGGAGATATGCTCCAGTATCCCGACGTTTGAAGAGAACCTGAGAGCAAGAGCTGAACTGCCATCCTACATTAAAGATGTTCAGTGCAATCAACTCTACCAGAGCGAAAAAGATATTGTACAGTTCTGGATCTCTTGTAAGGACAGATTTCCAAATGTAAGTAATATTGTCTTGAGTTGTCTGTCCATGATGATATCTCCCAATGGCAGCATGTACACTGCAAACAACATGAGGGCCAAAATGGAGCCCTGCAGCACCCCGCAGGACAGTGGTGTGAGCGCCAGAGGAATACATTTTGGTGGCAACTCTTTTGAGACCTGCCCATAAGGAACAAATTGAACCATTTGAGGACTTTACCAGTCAGTTCACAAAGAAGCCGCAGGCACTTCAGCAATTGTACGCCTACATAAATAGCCAGAAAGGTATAAGCGAACAAATAGGCTCTTTGCAGTGTCTACAAGAGTAAAGAGAATACAAATAAAGGAGATGACTATTACAAAAGTTGCCCTAGAATACCAATAAATGGGGAAGAAGTGAAAAGGCTAAAAGCTCTAGCTTCAAACATGACTTTTGGACCAGATGGTCTGCATTCAATAATTATTTGTGAGTTGGCAGAGAAACAATCAGGACCAATTAGTGATAGCTTTCAGTTCTCACTGGACTTCGGGGCATGGTCAAAGGATAGTGGGAGGACTGTTTACACAAGGCAGCTGTGCACTGCTGTAGGGTGGCAGGAGTACTCGCAGTGAGGGAGGAAAGATGGCGGCCATGCTGGGCTGACAGCTGTAACAGCTCCTAAAGTGCAGAGATTCTAAATTGTTTTATTTATTTTAATGACTTTTAGCTTATTAGAAATGGCAGTCCATAAAGTTAGTTAATAAGCTATTTAGGGATTATAAGATTAGTTTAGAAGGGTAGTAAATGTAGGAGTCAGGTATTTTTATTTTATAGATGGGGCAGTAAACACAGTACATTTGAGAATATAGTTTATTTCAAATTCATTATTTGTATCTGGTGGATTTGACCGACTTACCGGCAAAGTGTTGACTGGAGGACTGTGGAGAAACTGTTACCTCAACTGAGATGGGGAGTTCTGGCTCCTGAGTGGTCCTCAGTGTGGACATTTGGCATGAGGATTACATTCATTGTGGTGAGAAGATAGCAGACCTGATCTTTTGACAAAGTGTTGGCTGAGGACTTTGGAGGCATTTTAATCTTGAAGAGACAGGGAGTTGAGGCTGATGAGCACTTCAAGTGGTCCTGAGTAGCTCCTGGTGTTGACCTTTGGCGATTGGATTCATCCATTGAGGAGAGAGCATTATGGTCCCCTGGCTGCTCATGTTGCGGTTTGGGTGGTGTTGGTGATTCTTTACCGTGCAATTATTGTCACAATGGCCGAGGAATTTGCACTATCCGCAGGGGACCTGGAATGTAAACTGTGTTTGTTGCTACTCAGTTTATCTGCTACTAACCGACATGCGACGGATTGTTGACGAACTTGACTGGCTGTGGTGTGTGGAAGATGGAAGTCGTGGAATTGCTGCTAGCTGCAGATTAGTGAGACGGAGTTGGAGTACAGAATGAAATACCTAAGAGGAACATACCATCACAAGACTGCAGGTCCTTGGAAAGGAAATTGTAAGTGCACTACTAGAAGCACTCCAGCAGAGTTAGTCTGTGTCTCTTGGACATAGACTCCCAAGGGCAGTGAAAGGGCACAAGGGGTGAATAAAGAAATCATAAGTATGCGGTGGCTGTGAGAGAGACATTGTAAAAGGAGAAGCCATTGGACAATAACTACTGTGATTGTATAAAACCCAGGAAGTGAGAGTTCCTTGGTCTTTTTGGCATTAATATTGCATGAATTTGGGACGTGAGAGCACCATTGAAAAACATATCACGAATATTTTAGATTTATTGAATTTAATATGCACTGTGGACTCTGCAAGAATCTATGGGACTGCTTGTTATTTAATAGTTTTGGGGTTTTGGAGGGTAGGGTGGTTTCTGTGATTATATAAGTGGTTGGGGTGAATGACTATCATATGTGTGAAAGTGATTATTTAGTGTGGCTTGAGTGGTGTTTAGAGTGTATTTGGGGGTGGTGGGTTGGGGAGGTTTTTGGGTTTAAATAGGGTAATTTTTGGTCTAGTGGGATTGTAGAAATAAACAGTCAGGACGTGCCTGGGATAGAAGCCTATAAGGTGCAGCTACTTGGTAGCCTACCTCCGTGACCTTCACTCTTTCAAGCTCCCTTCATTACCAGAAACATATAGGAGTTGCTGGGCATTGGTGATTGCTTGCAGGGGGTTGAGGCAGGGAGTCATGTGCTTGGCTGCCAGGAAGTCTCAGATAAGGGTAGTGAGGCCTAGGAGGCACTCTGGAGAAAAATGAGAATTGGAGAGGGATTCCCATACCCAAGGGCTCCACCATTGATAGTGGGCAGGTGCTTGATCCAGCAATCTCCACTCATCCTACTAAGGCTGTGCTTTGCAGTGCCAGGTCGATGAGGAACATGACTGCAGTAATAGCAGACTTGGTTTCCTCAGCAGGTCTGGCTTGCCTCACAGAGACCTGCCTGGATGAAAATGCTGCTCCCACTTTGGAGGCAGTGGTGCTGGCTGGGTACTCTGTGATACGCACTCCGAGGAAGGATCACAGTGCTGGTGGAGTGCTCATTTGTTTTAAAGCCAGCCTGGACCTCACAGTGCTACCAGTGGGTTCTACTGGGTCATTTGAAAGTGTTGCCATGTGAGGGGGGTCCTGGTACAGGCTATAGGATCCTTCTGATTTACTGCCCACTGGACAGGAAGAGGGAATTCTTGCAGGAGGTTCAAGACTTCATCGCCAGCCTGGCGTTGGAATCTCCCAGATGGTTAAAGGGATTTTCTGATGTTCCACAGATGTCTTTTTCACATAGTATGCCATTGCTGCCCATGCTTCAGATGTTGCAATTTGTTTTGTAAAAAAATCAGTCATAGTCATTTTATTATTATGTTTTATCAGGGCTTTGTTTCTGGCTGCCTTCCAGTTTCTCTTTGAGGCCACACCCCTAGAATGATGTCATACCAGGGAGCTGTCAACATTTTACATACAGCAACAAGGAATTCATTTATTATGGCAAACATCGGAAAATCACTTTAATGCTGGGGGATCTGAACGCCTGGGTCGATGAGACAGTCTCATCTTTTGGAAATTACCTCCTGCAGAGTACAGAAGCTCTGGGCATGTTGCAAGTTGTCACCTCAGTGACCTACTCACATGGTCACACATTGGACCTGGTGTTCACTCTGGGTTTTGGGGCTGAGGACCTCAAGACTGATCTAGTTATTTGGTCAGATCATAACACCGTGAGGTTCACATTTGGGGCACCCCCGAGGGTCCATCCTCTGTGGAGATGGTCCAGTGCCACCCATTATGAGGACTGTCCCCAGTAGGACTACAGGCAGTGCTGACCTATCGAGTGTGGAGTCTGTGTGTGTGACTGGGCTGGAGGAGGCAGTGGTGGCCTATAATAGGGCCACCAATGAGGCCTTCATCTCACAACCATCCATGTCTGACCCTTATCTACTCACCAGAGGCCCTCTTGGTTTTATGGGGATCTCTGGGAGTTAAAGATAAAGGGCTGGAGGCTGGAGCGGTGCTGGAGGAGATTGGGAATGAAGGAGGATAAATTGGTCTTGAAGTCACATTATGGTGACTGCCAGTTAGCAATCTCCCTAAAGAAGGCAATTTGTTGTCAAGAGAGATTGCTGTGGCAAGGAACAGACCAGCTCAGCTCTTGGTGGATAGACTATTGCATCCTGCCTGTCTCTGGGCAGGAGGAGCAGGTTCAACCACAAGGTGCGAAGAGTTTGCTCTGTTCTTTGCCAACAAAGTGTCCTCTATCAGGGCCGTGACCTCTTCCAGTGTCACTCAAAAGGCTTGTGGGATTCAACCTGAGATATGCTGGGGCACTGCTGTTGTATGGGCTGAGTTTGATCCAGTTGGAGTGGATGAGGTGGCTGAGATAGTCATGAGGCTGTGATCTGGACAAAGATCCAACCTGACTTTTGGTTGGATGTGTGGACCTGATAGGATCTGTGGTTGCTGAGATTGTTCAGAGTTCCATGGGGAGTAGGGTCTTTCCTATGGCACTGAAAGAGGCCTTGGTTAGACCCCTATTGAAGAAACCCTCAATGAACCCAGAGTGTCTCAGCAACTGCAGACCAGTCTCAAACCTCCCATTTTTAGGGAAGATTTTAGAGAAAGTGGTGGCCATCCAGCTTGAGACGTAGCTTGCCTCCTCCACCACTTATGAGTGCTTCCAGTCTGGGTTTAGATCCATGCACTGCATGGAGACTGCCCTCGTGAAGGTACTAAATGACCTCCTAATGGTGAGAGATAGGGGAAAGTGTACCATCTTAGTGCTCCTGGATCTCTCAGCAGCATTTTACACTATCAACCAGGAGGCGCTGCTGGACTGCCAGCGGAACTGGTGTGGGCTAACTGGTAATGTCATTAACTGGTTTAGGTCCTGCCTCACAGATAGAGGGCAAAGGGCAACAATGGGTTATCCTCATATAACCCAATGCCGCTACACTGTGGAGTTCCAAAGGGGTCAGTCCTGTTGCTCTTGTTGTTCGCAGTGTACATGCTACCATTGGGAGACATTATCAGGTGGTATGGGCTGGGTTTTTATTATTATGCCAACGATATCCAGCTATACCTGTCCTGCACACCTGGAAACCAGTTGGTGGCCTCAGTGTTCAACACCTGCCTAGAGGAGATCCAGAACTGTATGACTCATAACTGGTTATGACTTAACCCTGACAAGACAGAGTTACTGGTGGTGGATTCAGGCCACCGATGTGACAGAGGGGGATACGGAGATTCCCCTGGTCTAGTACTGGGGGGTGTTCTCCTGGCTCCCTCCAGGTTAAGGATCTGGATGTAAGCTCGAAGACAGTTTGACACTTGATGCGCAGGTGTCAGTCATCATCAAAAGCAGTTTCTACCATCTAAGGAACATTGCCTGGATCTGGACCCTGATACCAGCTGAGGACTTGGCCACCCTGGTGCATGCCTTTGTCATGTCCAGGCTGGACTAATGCAATGCCATGTACCTGGGGCTATCTAGAGGCAATCTCTACCATCTTGAGCTGGTGCAGAACGCAGCTGCTAAGCTGTTAACTGGAGCTTGGAGATCAGACCATATTATGTCTGTCCCCTGTGAACTGCACTGGCTGCCTGTGAGGTGAAGGATTGCCTTCAAGGTCGGACTACTGACCTCTAAAGCCCTGTATGGGGAGTGGGGACCAGCCTAACTGCAAGACCTCCTGGATCCTTATTACCTGTTTCAAGTGCTCCGTTCCTCCTAGGATTGCCTCCTTGTGGCTCCCAGGGCTAGGTTGCAGCAGTCTGGGAACTGTGTGTTCTCGGTTGCCGCACCAACCTTGTGGAACTCTCTACCAAGATATCTAAGGGAAGCACCCTCAGTGGAGACCTTTAAAAGACGGATTAAAAACATTTTTATTCAATCAGGCTTTTGCAATATATGATTTGTAATGAATCTGAATTAAAATGAACTGACTGTTGTTTTATTAAATGTTTGTTTATTTATTTTATTTAGTTTTTGTTGACCCCGTAGGCACACAAGACAGTAAGGCTTCCTATTTTCAGGTACGACCCAGGAGGTTACAACAGAGGCATTAGACAACAGTACGTACAGGGAAAAATCACGTGAACAAGAAGCAGTACAGAAATAGGCTATAGATCAGTCACATTTCAGCTACATGACGTATACACTAATGACAGTACAGTTGCAAGAACAATATGCAAACAAACAAAATATAGGATGCAACTGCAAATAACTGGTATTCTTAGGCCACACACCTTCAAAACATAGAGTGGTATTTTAATGTATGATAGATAGAATTTTATGTTGAACTCTGCTCTATGTTTTGAAGGTGTATATTACTTATAGATTATTTTAAATATTGTTAAGCGCTCTGAGCCTCCAGGAAGTGGTGATATATAAATAAAGCATCTGTCTTTCTGTCTGTCTATCCATCCATCCATTTATCTATCTATCTATCTATCTATCTATCTATCTATCTATCTGTCTATGTCTGTCTGTCTGTCTATTATCTATTAATCATGTGATTTTGATTCTCAACAAGCACATTTCAATGCTGAACGTTTGCTTATATGTATATGCAAGTGTTTGTTACTGATAGTGCACAGATGCAGCTACCCTGCACCAAGAGAAGACGCTGTCTAAGTGTCATTTTGTGCTACAGGTGTAAAAAACATATTTTGGCCAGAATTTCAAAACTGGCAGCTGTCATGTTTGTGAGATGGTATGAAAAAAATGGGCATGTGAAAAATGTGGGGTCAAAATATTACAGATTACTAAAGTTGTGAGTGAGCATGGAAAAATGTCAACAGATGCACATAACTTTGCCATTTTTATATATTTTGATCCCAAATGTTCAACATAGCCTTCTTATGACCCTACCTCATGAACAAGGGTGGTGAAAATGTTCAAATCCCATCTGAAAGGTGATTTTGCAACGCAGCCACACAATCACCTTTATGGTACTGATTTGCATAATTCCACTGCCATTGGTCATGAGGTCTGGTTCCAAAAAGGCCATGTTGAAAAGTTTGGGCCAAAATATGCAAAAATTTCCAACGTTATGCATTAAAGTTCGAAACCCCATTGAAATACATTAAATCACAGACACCTTACGAACATATGAACATACAAAAACACCAGCAGATACAGGCCTCATGGTCTATGGGTCTGTTCCGATTGTGCAGCTAGCCCTTCACTTGCAGCTGCCCCACCCATCCCTCCCTCGTCATAATTACCCCCCTCTCGCTCTATTCTGTCCCCTCTTAAAACCATCTACCATGCTACAGGCTAATACCTCCTCAAGCACAGTATTCCACTTGTCCACTACCCTCCCTGTGAAATGCTGTCTCCTGACTTCCTTCCTGAATCTTCCCTCCTCCAATTTCAGCTGGTGCCTCCTTGTGACTTGTCCCCTTCTGATCTGAAAAATCCCTCTGTACTAGTCTTATTTATCCCCTTTAGGTATTTAAAGGTTTCAATCATGTCCCCCCATCCCTCCTCTCCTCCAGGGAATACATGTTCAGCTCGCCCAGCCTCTCCTCATAGGAGTATCCCTCTAATCCCTGGATCATCTTTATCTCCTCATGCTGTACATCCTCCAACAATCTGATGTCCTTCTTCAGGAATGGGCATCAGAACTGCATGCAGTATTCCAGGTACAGCCTGATCAGCTACCTGTAGATGGGTAGGATCACATCCCTATTTCTAGAGGAGATTCCCCTCACTATGCACCCCAGCATCCTGTTAGCTTTTGCTGCCTTCCTGCACTGAGCTGAGTTGTTCATACTCCCTATTATAAGCACCCCTAGATCCTTCTCCTACTCAGTGAATTCCAGCTGTAACCCCCCCTCCAGCTGATAGCTCCTCCCCGGTTCTTAGCCCCGAAGTGCAATACCTTGCACTTTTTGGTGTTAAACCCCAACTGCCATGCATCCGACCACTCCTGTAGTTTGGTCAGGTCCTCCTGCAGCCCCTTCCACCCTTTGATGTCATCTATCACAGCTCCTATCTTTGTGTTGTCTGCGAAGAAACTGATCTTACTCTGGACCCCATGTGAAAGATCAGCTATGAAAATCCCAAACAACATCGGTCCCAATACTGTTTCCTGTGGCACCCCACTCGTCACATCGCTCGGTGATGAGGGTCCCCCCCCCCACCGCCACCACTCTTTGCTGCCTTCCCTTCAGCCACTGGTGATCCAACTTACCATCTTTGTTCCCACCCCGATATATTCCACCTTCCTCCCCAGCCTCCCATGTGGCATGGAATCAAAGGCCTTGCTGAAATCCAAATACATGACATCCACTGCATGGCCTTTGTCCAGTTCCCTTGTCACCCAGTCATAGTACTCTATCAGGTTTGTCTGGCAGGATCTTCCCAAGACAAACCAATGCTGCTGACTGTCCAGGAGACCATTGTTCTCCAAAAAGGTCACCAGCCTCTCTTTTAGAATCATCTCCATGAATTTTCCCACAATTGATGTGAGGCTTACTGGTCAACAGTTGCCTGGTTCTTCCTTATGTCCACTTTTGTGAATGGGTACCACATGGGCCATCCTCCAGTCCAGTGGTATGCATCCTGTGTCCAAGGAGGTATTGAACAGGTCAGTCAATGGTCCTGCCAGGATCTATGCTAGTTCCTTAACTACCCCAGGGTGAATGCTGTCCGGACCCTGTGCCTTATCCCCCTCAGTGCCCTTAATCCTTTCAGCATCCTATCCTCTGTAATCCCTGTATCAGTCACCCCACCAATCTTCCTCTCCCAGGTGGTGCCTGCCCCTCTTTCTCCTTCATGAACACAGAGCAGAAGTAATCATTTAATGCCTCTGCCTAGTCCGTCCCCTTCTCCACCCAGCCCCCATCGTTCCTTATCCTCACTATCTGATCTTTGTTTTTCCATCTTTCACTAATGTATCTGAAGAAGTCCTTTTCTCCATTCTTAATGCCCTGCACCAATCGCAGCTCCTGAAAGCCTTGGCTGCTCTGAACGGCCTGGTAACCTCCCTGGACTTCTTGATATTCATCTCCCTGTTGTCTTCCCCTCCCAATTTCTTGAGTCTCCGAAATGCCTTTTTTTTTGGCCCTCATCCCTTCCATGACTGAGCCTGCATCAGTCAGCTGGGTTTTTTGCCCTCCCCTTCTTACTCCTTGTTCTTGTACATGTGCCAGTAACCTCCACTGGCCCTTTCTTAATAATATCCCATTTTAGGCTAGCATCCATGCATGGTCGAATTCCCACCAGATGCCTGCCCAAAATATCCCCCATCCTTTTAAAGTCCACCCCCATAAATTCAATCACCCTGATACTTGTACCTCCTGTTTCCCTGCCCATGTTGAGCATGAACCATACCATGAGGTGGTCATATTGCAGTCGCCGGTTCCAGCAGCAAGACATGTCCTTGATTGGAGTGTGGCTCTTCACCCCAGGATATGTTCAGGTGTATGAGGGCATGTGGGGTGGTGGGTGCTGAGTGGGAGGTTTTGGTGGGGGTGAGGTTGGGGTTGTAGGGGCAGATTGGCGAGGGACCATTTTCTGTTCTACAGGTTAAAAAAAATTGAGGGACGGTTTTCTTTCTTTCAGGGCTATTCCAACTCTAGGGACTGGGCATCCCAGTGTTGGGCTTGTGTTTGGTGGCACCGGGGTTGGGCACCCTAGTGCTACCACCCGTATAAAGGGAACAGGAGTAGGTGGCCTGGAGGAGGTGTTAAGAGAAGCGGTACTGGGGGTGGAGATCCCAATCTGCTTCTATACTAATTAATTAATAAATAAATATGTAAAGATTGGAAAGTGCGACCTGATGATGTGGTGGAATGGGGCAGAGAGAAGCATTACCAGGATTGGGCACCCCAGTCCACCAGATAGATAGATAGATAGATAGATAGATAGATAGACAGACAGACAGACAGACAGATAGATAGCATGGTACAATTTTGCTCCACTGGCTTGTAATAAACCTATGAAACCTATGTGTCCCACATTTTTTTTCTTTTTTCATATTTTGAGAGACAATGTCCCCCATTAGGGCTCATTTGGGAATGGAAGTCAGATATGGATCCATCAAAAATGCACAACTGTATTGATCCAAGACTAGGCATGAATATTATTTGTAAATGTTTTCCATTTGCAGTTTGCCTGGAAGATGGCTACTATTTGGTGTCAGAAAAGAAATCCTGGGAAGATGCTCAGAGCCACTGTGCAGCCAACAACTCAGATCTGGTCAGCATACAAAGTGCAGAAGATAACAACAAAGTAAGGAATTTAGTAAACCAGAGTGAGGTCTGGATCGGGCTGTACTTCAATGCATCCCTCTCCCAGTGGCAGTGGTCAGATGAAGCATTCTCCTCACTCCAGTACTGGAACCTGAGTCAGCAAAGTAATGCAAAGAGTAGTCCCTATGTTCATCTCAGAAAATGGATTACAACTGACACTCCTAAATGGACATTTGGGAACGCAGCCGACAAATACTATTTTGTCTGCTACTATGGTAAGTATGCTTTTCCCATACTTTTTTTTCCTTTTACATTTTCTTCCATTCTAGATCTCTTCCATCTAGTGACCTACCAGTTTCACATTCTGGACCCTGACAGAAACCTACATAGTTTAACCCACTGTGGTCTCTTTAAGGTGGAGGAACCTAGACAGAGTCATAAGTCCAATACTGCTGGGGTGGGATGCAGGACCAAAGGATGCCCTTCTATCAATCTGAAGTCTAAAACATTATCTCGATTGTATCTAATCTTCTAATGAAAAATCAGTGCCAAGAGCCCATAGTGCTCATGCAGTGGCATGTGGGCAAAGGGTTGGTTTACTTGGTTGGTTTACTTGGTTAGATAGGACAAAAGAAGGCCAAAGCCCATCGTGACTGTCCCCCACCACTGGAGTGGACAATTAAAGTGATTCAAACCCATTTATGTAAAACTATCGTTAGACGCGATCCACAGGTCAGGGCCCCTTTTAAAGGAATCTATGGATTTAAATCCACTAAATGTTGAGGAAGACTGTTCCATAATCTTGGTGATCTCACAGTGAAATAGTTTAATCTCTTATTAGTCCTAACTTTGGAGACATCCAGCTGTTTGTTGTGTAAATGAGGTGAAGTCCTTCTATTAGAGAATTTTATTCCACATTGGTCCATTAATTCCGTAGCTGGTAGAATTTTGTATAAAAATAACAAATCACCTCTGATATGCCTATTTTGTAGCGTATGCAGCCCCGTTTCTTGGAGTCTGTCATGATATTCCCTGTGTGCTAATCGTGGAACTAATTTAGTTGCCCTTCTCTGAATTTTCTCAATTCTTTCAATGTCCTTTATAAGATACAGACTCTGAAAAGGAGTCCCATAGTCATAATATGGTCTAATGTGGGTTCTGAACAAAGGGATAATACTTTCCTGAGTTCTGGTAACAAAAGTTCTTTTAATTCTAGTTAGAAGTGCATTTGATATATTGGCCATTTTTGTACAATGGTCAATTGATGTCAACTTATTATTTATAATAATACCAAGATCCCTCTTTATGATAGATACTGTAAGGGGAATATTGTTTAACAAATAATTTTGCCTTAGGTTGCTATTTCCATAATGGAGGACAGAACACTTATCAGAATTAAGCATCATACCATTCACCATCACCCAATTTTCAATAAGTTTAAGGTTGTTAACAAGTATAGACCTATCTGATGGCATATAAACTATACCACCCAACTTGGTGTCATCAGCGAATTTGAGTAATAGATCATCAGAACTAATCTGCATATCGCTGATATATATATATTGAACAATGTGGGTCCCAGGACTGAGCCCTGTGGGACCCCACTGGTCACACTCCCAATTTTGGATAGAGATTCGTTGACTCTAACACATTGGGTTCTATTAGTTAACCAACTGGAAATCCATCTAACCAAAATATTTGAAAACCCCATTTTCATCAGTTTATCCAAGAGTTTACCATGTGGGACTTTATCAAATGCCCTATTAAAATCGAGTAAGATAACAGCCATTGGTATTTCTCTATCTAATCCCTCAGTTGTATGGTTATAGAAGAAGACCAAGTTTGTGGTACATGAAAATTGAGATCGAAACCCACGTTGCGTGTGGTCTATTAAGTTCTTGGAAATTACTTCTTGTTCCAGGAAATGTTTGATTAATTTTTCCATAAGTTTACTTATGACAGAGGTTAAACTAATGGGACGGTAGTTTACGGGTTTGGAATGATCACCCTTTTTTAAATATGGGAACCACAGTGGCTATGGCCCAGTCTTGGGGAATATGACCATGTTGGAGGGATTTATTAAATATAATAGTTAATGGTATTGATATAGCATTGTTTTTTTTCTCAGCTTTCCTTTTGCCAGTGTGCATGACTGCTCCATCTTTTTGGCCACCAAGTGGCAGAAAAGCACTGGGATGACCATCCTCCCTTCCCCTTGAGTCTGTGAACATCCAGTTAGATGCTACTTCAAAGTAATGCCAGCTCAATGCAGCGAACCTACTTTGGGGTTTGAATATTTGCCATTGGAGTGGCAAGCAGATCCTGAGCCATTACACTAACAGGCCAGCTTCCTTTTGCCATGCGTTTTGGTCTGTCTTTCCCCTGTATCTTCCAGTTATCTCATAGGGGTAAAGTAGCATCAGTTTTGTTGAAACAAATACATTGTGCCCTTGGTTATCCCCTTCCCCCTGCCTTTGTTAGTGAGTTCTTTTCTTCTTTTTCTTTTGGCTGAATAGAGGGGTTTAAGATATGCTGGAAGTATTTATTGTTTTCCTTATTGTTTACCTGTTTTGTTTGTGAATGTGTTCTTTTCTTGGTTTTTCAGATCATGGATTTATGTAAATGTGTTGTTACTATGTATAATTTTTAATAAAAATACCCCCACTTTCATACAAGAAAAATTGGGTGGATAATCCAGGGTGGGGGATCATAAGGGGCAATAGGCTGGCAAAACATCTTTACAAAAAAAATTTGCTGAATATTTATCATGGCTAGCAGATAATAAAGTGGTGAATAATCGAGAGTGCACTCCACCACTCTTAGATGTTGTACAGAGACTGCCTTCCAATGTTTTGAACACTGGCTAAATGTTTCTTATGCTTTAGGTCTTGTTTTGTTTATTTGTTTTATACATTGTGTTTACATAGAATAGCTCAACTGAGATGCAGACTGTTCATGACAGTGGAGTCGTGCTTGTACTGGAGTATAATACTACCTTTTCTATGAATACTAAGCAAGGATATGCACCTGTACCTACTACCCCAGATATTTGGTTACTCCTTATTCAGCTCAGAGCTGAAACTAATAACCCTGAATACCCTATTGCCTTGCTCAGGTGGCATGGGCTGATCCTCTGGCAACCGTACCCACCGTCTTCAGTCACTACTCACCCTCCGCCCCCTCTCACACAATACAGGACTCATGAAAGTTTTTTTTTTCACTGGTGTTGTTCAGGGCCTGGCACATCTTTTAATCCTTTATGATTTTGGAGGGGTTGGGGGATTCCTTAGAAGTGACCAATCCAGCTGCCAACTAAGACTTTGTGGCAGGTAACGTTTTAGAAGTAAGATGTATTCTGCACTACTTGCACCACACTTCTAAAACCACAAAAACAAATGAAAAAAAATCTGTGAAAATTAAAAGTTGTTATAATGATTGGACTTATAATTACAATAAAACCTCTGAAGCTGGTTATTTCTTTGTACTAACCGCCAGCTGAAGGGAGATATCTCTCAGCCCATCCACCCCCTCCACAAATTGTTATTGATCCATCTGAAATGGCCGGCTTCTCAGTCATTATTGCTTGATTGAAATGTGTACTGCTGGTCAGAGTGGGGCTATTATTACTCAACTAGCTGGGCTTAACTACCATTAACCTCCTTATCCCCAAATCATAGTTCATGTCTCTGAAAAGAATGTTGAATAATACAGAACTGGAAATTTGGGGAATGCTGGTAAAACCAGTCACAGTGCCAGGAGCTTGGGAATTAGTTGTTTTTCCCAAAGAAACTTTGTGTGGAGCAGTGGGGTCTGACAAACATGAAATGACTGAGTAGCAGACAGGTCACCATGGAACCAGCCTGTGCCATCTGAGTGGCAGATCTAGAGCTAATCTGTAGTTATTTTTGGTCAATCGTGCCTATGCATAAAGGGGCGGGAATTATGTGCCAGAGGCCGGTATACCACCCGTGTAGCTCTGAGGCCCTGGGCAAGCACAGGCTGCCCTGTATTCACTACTGCATGCACCCATAGGGCACCTGCCCATAGCCCCACCCCCCCAGAACACAGGACTGAGCAGGGTGGCCAGGGGCAGGGTAGCGGACCCAGGCGGGCGTCCAATTGGATGCACATCCTGGGTCCAGATGTGGATCCCTTGCTCGGGTCCAGGGGCATGAATAGTCCCCATAGGCACCCAGACCTGCATGGCCATTCCACTGTGCAAATGCATCCTGGAATAAGAACCCCCTCCCACCACACATCACAGCCCCATGCCCGTAACTGCAACCCCACCCTAACACACATCTGACCACCGACTCAGTTACCGCAAACACCCTCACATGCACACATGTATTCCCCATCACATGTATGACCCATTCCCCACACACACACCAATGCCCCATCCTGCATATATGAATGCGCACCCCCTGCCCATTGCAGCATAACCTGACCGCCCCCCAGACCTCTGCTTCTGCCACAACCAGCCTCATTGTTGTTCAGTGGGCCCCCCCACCCCTGCAGCACTGAGAACACCACCACCCTGTACCTTGTACCTTCCCCATTAGTGCTGCAGCTCTGAATGACCAGTGCCACAGCCCTCCTGACACCTCCTCAGCTGCCAGTCATCCAACCACTGATGGAAGCATGTCATTATATATGTAGGCAGAATGCGTCCAGCATCAGTTGGATGGCCGGCGACCAAGGAGATGTGAGAAGGGCTGTGCCCCTGGTCGTCCAGAGCTGTGGCACCAACAGGAAGGTATAGGGTACAGGAGGAGGTGGTGTTGTTAGTGCTGCATGGGTGGGGGTCCACTGAACACCAATGAGGGGGTGGAGGTGGCAGAAGCAGAGGTTGGTGGTGGTCGGGTTGTGCTGTACTGGTAAGGAGTATGCACTCACGTATGCCGGACAGGACATTGGTGTGTGCAGGGTGTGGGTGTCTGTGGTAACTGGGTCGGTGGTTAGATGTGTGTTGGATAGTCTATAGTTACAGGGATGGGGCTGTGATGTGCATGTGTGGGGGGTCCTGCACCCTGCCAGGGATGGGGAGCAGATGTGTTAGGGGGCTGTCTACATTATGGTGGCCAGGGCACCAGTGTGTTGGGGGGGATTACCCAGCAGATGCCAGGAATGGGGCATTCGCTTTGTTGTGTGTGTGGGGGGTTGCACTCAGCTGAGAGCGGGGTACAACTGTGTGCTGGAGTGTGCTGGCAAAGGGGTCAGGTGCAGAGGTTCCATTGGTGGGTGCTAGGACACATGGCACATACAGCAGTTATGTAACCTGTGCCCTCCTCTACCCCCCCCCCCCGCGAGCAGCACTACATGCTTTGGTGAATGGCGTATAGTGGTGGCATGCCCATCCCCCATC
Source organism: Neoceratodus forsteri (assembly GCA_016271365.2). Lineage (NCBI taxonomy): Eukaryota > Metazoa > Chordata > Ceratodontiformes > Ceratodontidae > Neoceratodus > Neoceratodus forsteri. The sequence continues at coordinate 69,930,320 of JADMNL010000035.1, forward strand.
CCTGGTGCATTGCTGTCCACATGGCCAGGGGATCGGGTGCATATGGGATGCATGCCCCTTTCATGCATTCCGTGCAGGGGGTGCAGTGGGTGCAGGGTGGCTTCGTGCTGCAGATATGCGGTGCATAGGAACTCCACCCATTCATGCATGGGGCCAAATATTTGTATAATATTCCAATTCTTTTCTTTATGGACCTGGCCCATAGGACTCTCTCAGACAGGACCTAGGTACTCACCCTGTAACCATTCACTGAGACCTCCACACCTTGTCTCTGTCCTGTGTGTCCATCCTCTTCAACTCTGACTCGCCATCCCCACGGCTCTGAGACCCCTGAATTGGGTCTACCAACTCCTAACCGGCACTCTATCTATAATCTACAGTGTGGCTGGAGAGCAGGGAGGAACCAGAGGGGACTGGCAGATCCAGTTTAGAGCATGTTTGGCAGTCCTGTTCCTGTTATTGCCTTCCCGGGTGCCTGGGGATTTTTTGCTTTTTGCATTCCCAGAAGCATAGACGTGCAATGACATCCAGCGCAGTGCAGATGCATTCCTGCACCAACCTGCAGAAAGTCCATTGCTGCTACTATACCCTCTGTAGTGTGCACTGCATCAGCCAAGCCCCCAATCTCCACTAGCGGCCACCAAAGTTGAGGCAGTGCATGCATCCCTACCCCGGGAAAGGAGAGCTGCCTGATGGCATCCCAATCCAAGTCCATACTCCCCTCCCCCTCTGACTGACCCCCGGCAGCCAGGGATCACTCTTGAACCTGGGTCACCGGCGTGGCATGAGGTGTGGCATCCAGCACCTCAACCCTCAGCACCACCATGCCGGTCATATTCGTATAATATGAGATGTTAAAATGAAGAACAAAGTACAGCAATACAAAAATATACATAATTTGTTTCAACCTCTGATGAAATCTAGTTAATAACATCTGTTTTTTGTATTGCAGATAACAGTACCATTGAGCTACATCTGATACAAATGAATATGACTTGGATAGAAGCGTTGCTGCATTGTAGAGCCAATTACACAGATCTAGCAAGCATCACCATCCCTGCAGTGCAAAAGCAGGTTGCTGGGATTGCTCTGGAGGCTGGCAGTGCTGCCGTGTGGATTGGGCTGCGCAAGGAGCGGATTTTGGGCAGTGGCTGTGGAGTAATGGAGACCAAATGGGCTATAGCAACTGGGCCAATTGTCGGTCAGAAAACCCCACTACCGGTCATTGTGGACTGGTTTCCAGAAATACTCGTTTTAAGTGGAGATCTTCTTGTTGCTCCCAGAGATTGCATTTTCTATGCTACAAAGGTAAGACAGGCCTGCAGTTTGATGGGTCCCCCCCCACCCCCGCAGCATCATTTATCATAAGCAGATTTTGTTGTTTATGAAAAATCCAGCAATTAATTTGTTTTATCTGGAAAGTAAACAAATAATATGGAAATTAAATATAACTGAATCATAAACTGTTCTGTAATGGCACAAGCAATAGAAATTTGGCTATGTTTATTCTTTTGTAATGTGTTTAATGTAAAAAATAGAATACATGAGAAATTGTGACAACAATCTATGTTTTCTTTAAAGAATAAGCTGAGTAAACAAAAACAGACAGAAAATGTTATTAACTGTGAAAGGAGGCTGTCGGTACTTTTTATTTCTGAAACATGTTTCTTTTTCCGTCATCCAATTAAACACATTTAAACACATTTCTATCTGTCCAGAAGTACTTTACCTTGAGAATGACAGAGATTGTCCTGTTTCCCTTCATCCCTGTCAGCATTGTGACCTCAGTCACTGTAGTAATATTAGTGATATATTTACTTTTTATGCACCCAGTCGCAGAGGCTATGGGTGTCTTACATAACAGAAAAAGTACAAATAACAGCAGCATCAGATAAATACAATGCATTTTACCATATACATAAACCAGTTAGGGTATAGTAGGTTAAGTTCTTATAAACAGTGCTTTAACGCACGGTTAAAGCTCTCAACTGATGGGCCTCCTGGAGCTCTCATGGCAGTTTATTTCAGAAAACTGGAGCAGCCACAGCAAAGGCACAATCCCTAGACAATTATAAATGTGATCTGGGGACCTTCAAAGGACCCACCTGTGAAGAATGGAGAGGGCAGTTAGGAGCATATGGACAGAGGAGCTCTTTTATGTAGCCAGGACCCAGATCATCTAGGGCTTTGTATGTTAACAAACCAATCTTGGAAGAGATGTGCCACTTCACAGGTGGCCAGTTCAATGTCCACAGGGCTGGAATGATATCCTTGGAACAAAGAACTCTGGTAATCAATCTAGCCACAGCATTTTGCACCAGCTATAAGCGGCACATCAGATCTCCAGATAGCCTGAGTTCAAGAGCATTACAATGGTCCAGTCTAGTTGTCACAAAGACATGCATCTGGGACTTCAGGTCATGAGGGCTGAGAAAGGGCTTGATCTGGGCATTGTTCCTGAGATAAAAGAAACCACTACAGACCACAGCAGACACCTGATAGTCTATTGTCAGCATTTGATCCATAATGACGCAAAGATTCTTCACTCTGTCTCTGGTTATGAGTAGGCCCAAGATGTAAACCATCCACCTGCCCACTCAAGCCAGTCACTCCGCTGATACCTATGTCCACCAACACTGTAGCACTTCAGTCTTGTCTGGGGTCAGCCTGAGTCAGCTGGAGGCCATCCTGTCGTTGATCACAGACAGGCAGTCATTTAGCACATCCAGTGAGTATTGTCTGCATACTGCATGACAATGAAACTGCAGACTGTACCTTCATGTCACTTCTCCTAGTAGCAGCATGTACACCACAAATGACATAGGAGGCAGAACTGAGCTTTGAGGGACTCCACAGGTCAAGGCAACTGATCAAGACAGAAAATTCCCCCATGCATCCTGCTGCATCGAACTGGAAAGGAAGGACTTGGACCACCTCAACACAACTACACTAAGCTCCACCAAGCCCCTCAGATGAGCTATTAAAATCCCATAAAAACTGTGTCAAACGCTGATGAGAGGTTGACAAGAACCAATAAGAAACATTACCCACTATCTCTAGCCAGAAGATCATTCTGCACCCCGACAAGTACAGTCTCCATGCTATGATGCCCTGTGAGTCCAGATTGGAATAGCTCGTAGATGGAGAAAGCCTCTAGGTGCATCTCCAGCTGCATCACCACCACCTTCTCAATATCCTTTCCCGGAAAGGGAAGGTTAGAGATGGGCCGGTACTTTGCCAAGATATCCAGGTCCCAGGAAGGTTTCTTGAGAAGGAAACTCACAGCAACCCTTTTCAAGTCCATTGGAAACATACCCTTCGCAAGAAAACACTGGACAATCTCAGCAAACACTGGATCAATAGACTCTGGGCAGTCCAACAGAAACTGGGTCAGTCCAGGATACAGTGAACAGAAGGTGGGATACAGCTTCATGATCACCTGGAGAATCTCCTTAGCCAACTCAGGATGAAATTCCTCTCAGACAGACTAAGAGCCTTCATAAGTCACAGACTGTACCATGCTGGGCCATGACAGCCCACTTAAAGAGATCAAGGAATGGATAGATGATACCCTGTCAAAGAAAAACTGGCCAAACTGCTCACATCGCTCACTAGTCAATACTCCTCCAGGCTGTAGGTAGGCCAGATATAACAGCCTCTCCACAGTGCAAAAGAGTTGAGCTGGCCTATTAACCCCTGCAGCATTCACTTGTGACAAGAACTCTACATTTCTCAGAGTGATTGCCCCCGATACTGCTTGTAGTAAGTTCTCAAGGTTAGTCTATCCTCCAATGAACCTGGTCTCTTCCAAGAACACTCCAGTCTCCATCCTTTGGTCTGCAACCATCTGTCCTCCCATTAAACCAGGGGGTAGCTCTGTTGGGAGACTATAGGGCATACATGAAAAGGTGTCGTGAGTAAAGAACTGTGGTGATTGCTGTGTTATAAGTTTTTACCGCACTCTTGACTCCTCAGTACACACCTGCAACAGGCTCTAGTATTTCAGTACCAACATAAACCTACAAGAGTCCACATTTCTTAAAGGTCAGTACTGAACTAACCCCACTAGGAGGGTTATCATGTGTTTGGGGGGCCCTAATCTGAAAACTTACAGCATGATGGTCTGATCAGCTGATTGGATCAACCTCAGCATTAAAAACAGTGAGCCCCAGAAGGAAAACCAGGTCCAAGGTGTGGCCAAACTGATGGGTGAGATCATACAAGTGACCAATCTGGTGGGAGCAATGTGTTTCTTTTTGGTCAGCTGTGATGTCACAGTTAGTGCGGCCACACTACTGAGAAGTATGAAAGAAAAGAGAGCTAGATATATCAGCTTACAGGTAGAGTACTGTTTCAGACATCACCCATAGTAGTGTTTGGTAGAAAATCTTCTTGGTAACAATAGGGAAAAGAAAAAGTCCTTCAGATACAAAATAGCAGCTGATTACTTTTAAAAGTTAATATTAATTTCAGGCAGTGCGCTGGCTCTTCAAGGGAATCATTGGCACATCATAGACTGTCTAGTCATGAGGATCTCTGAGATCTGAACAATGACAAAAGACAGGGTGTGCTTAAAGCTATGTTATACAGTAAAATGGAGAGGAGAAATCCTGGAAACTGACTGGATAAAGCAATCTTTGACCTGATACAATATCTCACAATATTGTCATGATCCAAAACTGTTTACAAAAATCAACCATTTAGTGACACTTTATGGCCATTCTTGCAATAATACATTTCAGGGTGTGGTTATATCATGGATATTGTTACTTCTCAGGTGCATTAGACACTCAGCCTACCACCTTGTGCCTCCCAATGCACACGAGGTGTGACAATTTCTCATGATATACCACACCCTGTCATGTATTATTGCTTACTTATCACATGTCCTAGGAGCGTTAGTGAGGCATGAGGCTACCGAGCAAGTGCCAGACAACACCTGGGGAATGTGGTGATAATAGCTTGATGCTAACCTTGCAATGCACCATTACACTTAAAAAACAAGCATTTGTCAATGTCGAATGTTTGCTTGCTGGCATTGGCATTGGTAGTGTAGGAGTTACGGAGCTGCATAATAGGAATGACAGTGAAGTCCTGAACTGAAGCCAACCCCACCATCACCCTGCAGAGACTGACAGGCATTGGGGTGTGCCTTTGGGTCGTCAGGCATAATGGCCATGCCATTTCACCACACCCTACCCTGCAGACACCGACAAGTGTCACGGTGTGCCTTGGGGTCTTTGGCCCTTATGCGCACTCCATTCCATCAGGAAATACGGTGAGATGGGTGCGGTATAGGAGAATGGGGTGAACTTTGGGGCCAAAGAGTCCAAGGCACACCTCGATGCCTCTCACTGGCTGCAGGGTGTGGAATGGTATGAGCATTACAGGCAAGAATCCCAAGTCACACCCCTGATGCCTGTCATTCTCTACAGGGTGGGGCTTTATGGTCGGAAACCCTAACGCCTCAGGCATTCGTTGGTTCTTTCACTCCAAATTTTCAACATGGTTTTTTTGTGACCCCCACCTCATGAACAGTGGCAATATCAGTTTGTTAGACAAAAGTTGCTTTTGCACAGTGACTACGGCATTTAGCACCACAGGTGCAAAAACTCATTCTGAATAGGATGTGAAAAATGACAGCTGTACTGTTCATGGGGAGGTGTAAAAAATGGCAATGTTGAAAATCTGCAGTGAAAATATTTAAAAAACTGGTGATGTCACGAGCGTGCGTAGAAACTGCGCAACGCACACCCATAATGTAATTAGTTTGGGGATTTTTTACAGCAGATTGTCAACACAGGCATTTTGGGACCTCCGATCACGAACAGTGTCACTGTGATTTTCTGTATCTGTCCCGAACAATGATTTCCCACAGCGACCACGCATTTCTGAGCTGAAAGTGTGAAAACACATTTCAGCCATGTTGTGAAAAATGGCAGCTGTACTGTTCATAAGGAAGTGTGGAAAAATGCCACTGGTGAAAATCTGGACTGAACATATTACAAATTCATGAACTTACGAGGGTGCATGGAAACTGCGCAATGCTCACTCGTAACACAGTCATTTTATGGACTTTTGTCACCAAATTTTCAACATAGCCATTTTAAGACCTCTGCTCATGAACATTGTCACTGTGATTTTCTTAATCTGTCCCAAACATTGCTTTCGCACACCGACTGTACCATTGTGCGCTACATGTGCGGAAACACATTTTGGGTGAGATGTGAAAAATGGCAGCTGTACTGCTCATAAGAAATTGTAATAAGATGGCAATGTTGAAAATTTGGTCTGCAAATATAAAAAATTCGCAAACTTGCGAACGTGCGTAGGAACTGCGCAACTGCGCTCCTAAAACAGTCAGTTTTGGGAATTTTTTCACCAAATTTTCAACATAGCCATTTTAAGACCTCTGCTCATGAACAGTGTCACTGTGATTTTCTTAATCTGTCCCAAACATTGATTGTGCACACTGACTGCGCCATTGTGCGCTACATGCAGAAAAACACATTTTGGGCTAAATATGAAAAATGACAGCTGTACTGCTCATAAGGAGGTGTGGTAAAATGGCAATATTGAAAATCCAGAGTGCAAATATCAAAAATTCGCAAACTTACAAGCGTGCATAGGAACTGTGCAGCATGCAGCCTCCTCATTTCAGTCTTTAGGAATTTTTCACCAAATTTGCAACATAGACTTTTTGAGAGCCCACCTTATGAACACTGCCACTGTTGTATAGTTAATCAATCCCAAAATGTGATTTCACGCAGTGACTGCGAAATCACCCTTTGGGCCTGATTAACGCCATGACAGTTCAAGAATTCATGAGGAGGGGTCTCAAAAGCCCCATGTTGAAAATTTGGTGCCAAAATCTCAAAAAATGCCTGAGATACGTATTAAAGTTGAAAACCCCTATTTATCGCATTATACAGCTTACTGGCATTTCCTCAGTTCGCAGTCAGCTTTGAAGAGTGCAGACATGTTCCCGGTCCACTAAAGATCATCTACCGAGCTCTGGAGGTAAGTATGAGGTGAGGCGTGGTGTGGGGAGGTAGGGTGCACAGTGGGTAGGCACAGGTGGGCAGGGAGACCACCGAGGGAACTTTTTTTGTTTACAAGTTTTTTTGTTTTTTTTTTAGGAAGACGATGCGGGATGTTTGCTACGCTGGGGTGGGCCTTGCAGCGTGGCAGCTGGAAGGCTGTTTGGGGGGCCTGGACCCGGCGAAGTTGGGCACCCCATCGGTCCTCTGATTTTGTTCCACGCTGGGGTGGGCTCCCAGCGTGGCAGCTAGAAGGCTGTTTGGGGGGATCCTGGAGCCGACGGGGATTGGGCACCCTGCCGGCCATAATAATTTTTGCCACGTTGGGGTTGGCTCCCAGCGTGACACCTGGAAAGCTTTTTGGGGGCATGGAGCCAATGGGGACTGGGCACCCTGTCAGCCCTTACAATATGTGCGTGGGGGGCGCGCATAGAGCACGCAATATGCGTGCATGTGGAGGGGGGGAGCGCTGCTCACTGAAGCGGAGCTCTCCCTTTCAACTGTATGGCACTGCATTTTCAACTGCTGTCATAGACAGCTGCAGTGTTCATTGGAGAACTGCAGCCACGCCTGCAAACACACTGACTGAATTGGAAGATGGGTGCCACACCTCCGAAAACTCGGATGATGGCACTATGTTTCTTGCACGTGCGTGCAAGCAAACATACAAAGCAAAGCATGAAACTAGTAGCTGTAGTAGTTTATTCATTTGTTTGGTTGCAAACCTTTACAAAACTCTAATTAAAACATTGAAAATATACACCAAGCGTTACCTCCACTCCCCATGAGAAGAGAAGACAGAATGGCTGAAAACAAGGCAAGAAAAAATATAAATTACCACATGAGTACATAACACTAATAATTATACTTAAAAATTATTAATTACAATAAATGTCCCCTCAAATCTGCCACTATGTAGTGGAAACTCATTTCAGTCCCTCTGGCGTCATAATTCATAATTAGTTATTTACAGCAAATTAAGACTGTAGCTTTAAGCGGGTTATATATTAAACATTAACCTGTAACTAAGCGTAGAGCAGTATCACTGCACTTTTCATCTGATTGATCTCAATCAATCACAGTTGTCTCTTTCAGCTAGCCATTTGATAAGGGAAAATGACCTTGTTGTGCCTGACTGTCCCGTATTCCCCCCCCTTTTCCCACACAAAAACACAGAGACCATTGTTTGTTGTTGTGCTCAGATTGGCAATTAATTTATTTATATTTATAAATCCATTTTCCATTTCTTTATTGTCCTATTTCCATAATTTTCCTTTATTTCCATCCATATATCACTCTCTGATTATCCATCCCCCAGGTGAAAACCTGGGTGCCTTCATCTTCTCCTTTTCTGTTAGGTAACGGTGCAAACTGAGACCGCTTTCTCCTTCATCTTCTTCTTCCTCTTGCGTTATTCCTTTCTCTTCCCCTCCCGTCCCCCTTTTCCCCACCTGCCATACACCTTGGCAGTCCACCCGCATTACTCCTGCCATCCATCTTTGGTAGTCCGTGACCATATTATTCTCCTCTGCCATTCACCTTTGGCAGTCTCTTGCCCTACTGGACACGTCTGTCCTCCACCTTGACAGACCCACCATACAGCCCCAAATTGACTGTCTTTCCCCTGTACTCTGTCCTGCAGGGTGGGTGGGAGGAATCAAAACTCCTGCAAAAAGTGGCTGAGGACCCCTTGTGCTGTCCCTTATGCACCTCCTTTCTCCCCGAACCTTCCTGCTGCCTGCCCTATTGTTCTGGCTCTTAGCCCCTCCCCTTCCTTATCCCCTCCCCTTCTGAGCACAACCATTTCTTAACGGAGGGAAGGGGTGCACCAGGACAACATGGTCTGCTCCTGAAAGGGCAAAGTCCATTGTCCCGGATCCCCCCCTTTTCCCTCACAAAAACACAGAGACCATAGTTTGTTGTTGTGCTCAGATTGGCAATTAATTTATTTATATTCATAAAACCATATTCCATTTCCATTTCTTTATTATCATATTTCCATAATTTTCCATTTATTTCCATCCATATATCACTCTCTGATTATCCGTCACCCAGGCGAAAACCTGGGTGCCTTCTTCTTCTTCTCCTTTTCTGTTAGGTAAAGGTGAAAACCGAGACCGCTTTCTCCTTCATCTTCTTCCTCCTCTTGTGTTATTCCTTTTTTCTTCCCCCCTCCCGTCCTCCCCCTTTTCCCCACTAGCCAGTCTCCAGCTTGCGTTGGATGACTGGCTTCCTCCCAACTTAGGCTATCACTCTCCCTTACCTCAGGGATGAAACTTTCTTCCGTTTCCTCCATTCCTCTATGAAACCCATTGTTTCCGCATTGAACATGTCTATTGCTATATCTGACAAGTGCACCCCATCTGACCTGTAGAAGTCATCCACCCATTCTTCTACTCCCCGCAGTATCATCTGTCCTCCCATCTGCCTTATCAATGTCCCTACCCATCTGTTCATCTTCCTCCTGGCCCTCTCCACCGCCCTGTGGCTGTGTTCCTGTCTCCATACCCTTTGTGGTATCATATCTGACCAGGCAAGGCATACTTGAGGCCACCGTTGTCTTATTGCCACCAGGTCCCTTTTTATCTGCAAATAAGTGTGCACCCATGGCCTGCCTGCCAGGTCGTTGCCCCCAAGGTGTATAGTGATTAGGTCTGGACTGGACTGATATCCCTTGAGCTCTTTTAAGGTGGGCAAGAGCTGCGCCCATCTCATCCCCCGTAGGCCGTGCCATATCAACCTACATTGTCTTGCATCATGGTACAACTGTTTACCCCCATCTTTTTTCTCTGCTCTCTTACCAGCCCAGTAAATATAGGAATGGCCATAGATCCAGACTTCTGTGCTCCTCCCTCTACCTATGGGGTGCAAAGAAAATTAATTTATTTATACTCAGTGCCCCTAATGTATCATCCCCCCATCTACTTTTTTTTTTGAAAACCATGCTGCTCCTTACACTCCCCCCCTTTTTTTTTTTTTATATCAGTGCTCTGATGTATCTTTTGTAACTGGCTGACTGCCAGCGCCCTTTTTCCAAAATGTCCTTTACAGGATCCCCCGTTGCTGCCCACTGTGAGGCAGCCCCAATCCGCAGGGAATGGGAAGAGTAATTGGCCGGGTCCTCCCACAGAACAAGCATACCCTTTTTTAGCACTGCTGTTATTTGATAGCTGGTGACCCTTTTTCCATCCTCGTGCACAAATAACTTCCCTGTCCTGGTTACCTGCCCTGCGGCGAAAACCCACAGGGCCTGTACTGGGCATATCGCAATCTCCGACCGCCCTTTAAGTATTATTATGCACCCCTGCCCTTTCTGGTCCACCTTTGACCTCTTCAGCTTGATTTGTATTTCTCTTATCCCCCAACTCACATCCTCCCATTCCACACCTCCTTCCTTGTCATCTTTCCCATGGCCTACCACTTCACTCACTCTCATAGCCCCAGCAAACATTACCACATAAATCGGGTGAAATAGCTGTACCTCCCCCTTTGATCTGCATATTGCCGGCAGCACCTCTTTTAGCTTTATTAGCCACTGCTCCCTACTGGCCTCCTATTATCCCCTGGCCCTCGCTTCAACCTGCCCCATCCCTGCATCATTCTACTAATGAGCATTGATTTCGTGGGGTCATTCCACCCTTTTAGGCTGCAGATCACACTGATCCCTGCAAGATAGACCCCCATTGTGGCGTGAGCAGTCCCTTTCTGCCATTGTTCCACTGTGAACATTCCCAACTGTTCCTCGGAGAGCGGCCCACTTACCTCCATTTGGTGTTCTGCCCTGAATGTTTGAAAAACCCTCTAGGCCCCATGCAGGCCCTCAGTGTCCGAGGCACCCATGAGCTCTGAACAGCATTTCTGCTCCTCTTCGCCAACATCCCATATGTTCGTTGGTGTAGGCATTTTTTGTTCTTCTGCTGCTGGTGCCAGCTTCCGGAAACGGTCCGGCTGCAGACGGGAAAGGCTGTCAGCCAGGGTATTGTGTACCCCTTCTATGTGTTTTGCTCTGAAGTACATGTTCAGCTGCAAAGCCCTTAAAACTAACTGTCGTACCACCTGCATGACTGTATCTGCCCTGGCTCCCTTGTTGTTTAATACATTGACCACCGCTCTATTGTCACACCAAAATGTCACCTTTTTGTCACGTAACTCTTCCCCCCAAACCAGGGTGCATGTTCATACGGGCATGATCTCCAGTAGTGTTATATCTCTCACTTTCCCGTCCCTTACCCAACTGTCCGGCCATGGTTCTGCGAACCACTTGCCCCTCAGGTAACCCCCAATGCCCAACCCCCCAGCCGCATCTGTGTATAGGTCTAGGTCTGTGTTGTACAACCACTCCTCCTGCCAGAACGAACACCCATTATAATCTTTCCAAAATTCTTCCCATATGCTAAAGTCCTCCCTGACACCTTGCATCAGATCCACCCAGTGATGCGGTCTGGTGACCCCTGCTGTTGCTCTGGCTAACCTCCTTGTGAATGCCCTTCCTGGTCCTATGGCCCTGCATGCGACGTTCAGATGCCCCAGTACCTGCTGGACCAGTTTCAGTTGTACCCGTCTCCTACTGGTGTGCACCTGGATTAGTTCCTTCAACCTCCTTACTTTTTTGTCCGGTAACCTAAACACTCCGCTCGTGGCATCAATCTCTATCCTGAGGAATTCCATAATCTTGCTGGGCCCTTCTGTTTTCTCTGGTGCCAATGGGACTCCCAGCTCCTGGCACACTTCTTGAAATCTATCCAGCATCCTTTGCGTCTCCCTTTTTCCTTTCCCAATGAGGAGAAAATCATCCAAGTAATGGATGACTGACCTATAACCCGTCTTTTCTTGGAATATCCACTGTAAACATGTGCTGAATGCCTCAAACGTGGCACACGCTATGGAATACCCCATTGGGATTGCTTTGTCGAAATAATACTGTCCCTCACTTTTAAAACCCAACAGATCCCAGTCTTCCCTCCTGACTGGAAGCAGTCTGAAGGCGGACTCAATATCTGTTTTTCGCCATCCATGCATCTCCTGTGGCCCGGATTATCTGGACTGCGTCACCCTACTATGTTCTTCACTGATAAGATCATTCACTGACTCGCCTTCCGGATATGACAAGTGGTGGATCACCCTGTATTCCCCCTCTTGCTTCTTGGGTACCAAACCCAAAGGCAATATCCTTATATTTTCCAATGGGGGATTATTAAATGGGCCCTCCACCCTGCCTGCTGCTTTTACTTTCTCAGTCTTCCTTCTTAGCACTCCCTCTTTTCCTTTTACCAACCCCAAGTTGCGTGCCTCCCGTGGTTGCCTGGGTCCCATAAACTGCAATGAAAACCCTGTGTTAAAACCACTTTATATCATATCCTGCACCCTTGCCTCCGGATATCCTTCCAGGCAAACTGACCATGCTGCTAGGTTGATGGGAGTTCTGGCCATACCAAATTGTTCCTTGTTGTGCCACCCATCCCCACCTTTTCTTCCCGTCTGGCCTTCCTTGCTTCAGTGGTTCTGGCCTCCTCTATTCCCGTTCCCCCTGCCCCTCCTTCCCTTGTTCCATGTTTGCCCCTTAAACCCCACGCCATCTCGAAAGGACTGTTGGCCCACTCCTTGCCCCACAGGCCCTTGTGAACCCTGCAGCCAAGTTGTTCTGCACCTGCTTGCTGGGTGTGTCCCCCCGCATTTTGAACAGGCATGTCGAAAATGACACTGAGGCCACAAGCAGAAGGCCCTGTTATACGCCCAGCAACATCTCTGTGCGGTAGTCCCCTTTTTGCCCAACCCACCCTCGGGTGTGGACTGATCTGTTACATAATCTGTCCATAAATCTACCTGCTTGGTGTCCCATCTTGCATCCCATATGTTGCCATTCTCTGCGAAAACATTCATCATAGATAACCATCCTACCCCTCCTTTGCTTTGCCCTTCTTATTATCAATGAATAGGTAATGAGCGGGATGCCCAGCTCCGGCCTCTTTTCTAGAGCGATGGCTGAAAAGATGGCAAAACCTAGAAACCACCCATCCCAGGTCTTCCCTTTCGTGAACTTGTCATCCTCCTTCTTTCCTAAGAGCACTATGGCAGCTGCCATCTCACTCTTACCTATGCTCTCTGTCTCTTCGTATTTGGCCACTGCCTCCCGGCTCACCAAAGCAAATATATCCACATATTCCCCTCTCCATATTTTTTCTTTCGTGGCCAAGGGCACGTGCTCACCTATTCTCATCCCAGGAGCACCTACCTCTCTTGTACCATTTCTCTCACTTTCATTTCTGTCTTCAGCTTTCCCTGGCACCTCTTTTCCCGCTTTCATTTCTGCCAGAGCCGATTCCATCTGCCCCAGCCCTCCTGTCCCCAGTGCCGCCACAATTTGCCCTATATATTCTTTTATACTATTCCCAACTGGGTTGGACATGTTACCTGTAACCTTGTCCTGACCGGAGTGTCTGGAGGCCTCCACTGGTCCCCTTGTTTCTTCCTGTGGTTGAGGTGGAGGTGGAGGTTGAGCTACTGGGATTTGCTGGCAGAACCCCCCGTTCCGGGCTTCGTGTCCAGGTTCCGCCGGGGGGTTCCCCTTTGATCTAGGGTGGGTGTTGCCGTCACTGGGTCCACCGGCCATGTGGGTACTGGCTCAGCTGCCCTGGTGGGCCCTGTTGTCACCGGTGCTACCCTAGCGGGCCTGTGTACCCCCTCGGTGGGCCTCTTTCTCTTGCCACTTCTTTCCGTACCCGCTTTTCTCTTCTCCCCGGGCCTCCCCAGTTCCTCCCCCTCCACCAGTTCCCACATCTTGTTTGCTTTTTCAGCCAATTCGATTATAGCCTTGTAGCCATCTTCCTTTGATGGCCTGCTCTTCCTGGGTGCCATGTCTGTCTCAACTTGTACTTCTGTGAAAACAACTATAGAAAACGAAAAACAGTGTTATTACATCTTTCTGTACTTCCACTCTGGAAACCACCCTTGTATTCCTCCATCCTGTCCGCCACGCCTCCCCCATGCCAGCCCAGCTTGGGGCCACGCATGACGGACCCCCACGTCCTGCCTAGCCGGTCGTCCTCTCTTATCCTGTGCCCACCTTGTTGCAATCCCTTCACCACGTGAGGTGTCTCCCATGAATATGATCCCTTCTGCCCTGGGGCTCTCCCGGCCATTTAAAAGCATTTTTTTTTTTATTACCCTCAGCGTGCCCTCCCAGGGAGGAGGGCTTCTCCCGAAAACCCCTTCTACCTTATCGGCTTTCACCCATGCCGCACAGCCCCATTTCTACTTGCCTGTATCTGGGCCCCTCCCCCCTTTTATACATTTGGTTTTTTTTTTGCGACACTTTTTTGAAGCTTAATAAGGAGCGATAATGTAACCGAGTCATTCCATTGTGGCGTGCTTGCCCCAAATCCAGTATATACCAACTATCAACCCAATGAGTGGCCGGTTTTATGCCCCCAAATGGAAGCAGCTTCCCTAGTGCAAACTGGACCTAGTGTGCCACCCCCCAGCTCCTAAACCTCTTACTTCCACGCTGCCCTGCCTCCTTTTGCTCTCCCTGCCTTCATGTACGCTGCCCAGGTCATATTTACTCATCTTCCTGAGGGGATGTTCTCCCAGGAAACCCAACCACTGGAGGCAGCCTCAGGTTTATCTTAGGGTGGGGGAATGTCCGCTTCTCCCCCCCATGCCCCACCTGCCATGCATGTGCATCGCGCCCCCTTTCTTTCGTTGATGCCCCTCCCTGTGTAGGGGCGTGCTGTATCACCTACCCACGGAAAAAGGCCTCTGTTTCTACCATCCGTGCTGTGTGAGACAACACGCACGTGGTCACCATTCCATGCTCCTTCCCAGCCCTTCAGTGCTTCCTACAGCCTGCAAATAAGTGGGGGGCTGTGGGATTCAATCTCAAGTCTCCAGATTTGCAGCTCAGTCAAGAGTCTTAAACCACTGCGCCATATACTGACCCATTAAATGGGCCCTCCAACAATGGGCCACTTCTCCCCGAGCAGCTTACTAAATTAAACAAACTTTTAGCGCTACACCACGAGGCGTGCTACCTCACGCCACTTGGTCCCAAGATCGTGCACGCTCCCATTCCCGTCGGGGCCTCTACAGGCCTGCATTTTTCCAGCTGCAAGACCCCAAGTCCCTACAAAGGAGGTCATATGCCAAACCAACAGGGCAAAGGCTTCGTTGTGCCTCTAACCGTATGTGACGTCCCGCCCCACACTCTCCGCTCACTCACCTCATTTAACACACTTGAAAACGAATCATGCCTGCTGATACCAATCACAAACACAGCCTAACCAGCCCTAAAGGCCGCAAAACCACCCAAGCAAACAGAGCAAACCCATTTCTCAAATGTCATGCAGTATGTGACATCACCGCGTGGCCTTGGTAACATACGACATGGCATGCTGCATCCCACCGCGTGTCTCTCGCTTCCTTTCATCAGTGCCTCTTAAAGGCCTAAATTATCCTACCACAACAGCCTCCAAGGCTCCCCAATTGTCCTTCCTCCTAGCCAAACCGGGGAACTCCTTTGTGACCCTAGCCGCGTGTGCCGTCACGCTACGGGTCTCGGGTCACATTCACTCCAAACCTCAAAGCCTAAACCAGGCCTATCACTTTATTAGGGTTCCTCCAATCGGCCCTACATGCAGCAAGCAGCCTAAGCCAAAAAACGGGGCGACCGCGAGCACCACGCGGCTTGTGACTACCACGTGTCTCAGGACTGGCTCTCTCACTCCTCATTTCAAGGCCTCTTTCCAGGCCTGCTAAAGACCAGACACCACAAACCTTTCCACACTTTGCCTATCTTCTAAAATGGCTCCTCCACTCAACAATAGCAGAAAACAAAGATCCCCCTCTGTGCTGCCCACAGCCCTTCTCCCTTAACCTTCCAACCTGTACAGAGCCACAAACCAAAAAACCCTTGTCTCCTCTTGTACTTCCAAAAAATCACCCATTCTCTGCTAGCTGCTGCAATGATTCCTCTTTTCTCTCCCCTTTAATACTATATATATATATTTTTTTTTTATAAACAACAGCTTCGCATATGTATCTAAATCGACTGTTCCTTACCTTCCTCTGCTTGTGAACAAACCTCCCAATTATTGCCAAATCCGACGTGCTGCAGCTGATGTCAAATCAAACTCCAGCAAAAAGTGGCTGAGGACCCCTTGTGCTGTCCCTTATGCACCTCCTTTCTCCCTTCCCCTTCCTGCTGCCTGCCATTTTGTTCTGGCTCTTAGCCCCTCCCCTTCCTTATCCCTTCCCCTTCTGAGCACAACCATTTCTTAAGGGAGGGAAGGGGTGCACCAGGACAACATGGTCTGACCCTGAAAGGGCAAACTCCATTGTCCACTTGTTATTTTGAGTATCACATGGATAGTTACCGGGGTAGAAATTAAGAAAGCAATCTGGTGTGGGAGGCAGAGTACCAAAAACCCAAATTTAGTATTCTGCCTCAATGTCTGGTATTCTGCCTGTCCAAAAGAGATTAAACTGCTGAATGGCAAAATGGAGAAGTGGCATTCTAACCAGAATACCAGCATGATTGTCGACATTGTGGTCTGGACAGCAGACTGCCTCTATGTCAGTGATCTGGGTTCAGGTAATGGGCTTGGGTTGCTGGGGGTCGGCGGCGTGGGAGAGGACAGAGTGCCCAGAAAATATCTCCTCTCTCCTGGGGAGGAGTGGCACACTATCCCACTGTCAACTGTCACTGAGTGGTGGCTTGGTGGCACTGCAAGCATGAGCTATGCAATAGGGAGAGTGCCATAGGTTTGTCACCAGACATGTGTGCATTCACAAGGCATGTCCTGTCATCTATGCCACTGTCAGATAATGCACTAGGGCACAGAAACCCAGGAGCAGAACACAAAATTAGATGAAGTGGTATTGATGACCACCAAGCAGGAAAGAAACCTGGGAATAATCATATTGGATGACATAAAGTTGGACAGGCAGTGAGACATGGCAGTCGGGAGGGCTAGTGGGATGCTGGGGTGGATAGAGAGGGGTATCACTAGCAGAAGGAGGAAGATGGTGTTGCCTCTGCATAGATTGCTGGTAAGACCTCACCTAGAGTACTGTGTCCAGTTCTGGAGACCACATCCCCAGAAGGACATAGACAGAGCAGAGCAGAGGTAGGTCCAGAGTAGGGCAGCTAAAAATGGTGGAAGGTCTTCCTCAAAAGTCCTATGAGGAGAGACTAAAGGACCTCAATTTGTACACCCTGGAAGAGAGGAAGGAAAGAGGATATGACAGAGACCTTTAAATACCTCATGGGGTAAATAAGGTACAGGAGGGAAACATTTTTCATAAGAAAAGATGCTCAGGGACAAAAGAACATGCTATGAAGCAGAAGGGAGGAAGGGTAGATTCAGGAGAGATGTGAGGAAGTGCTTTTTCACAGAAAGAGTCATGGATTCCTGGAATAGCCTTCCAGTGGAGGTAGTGGGAGCTAAAACAGTGGTAGGGGTTAAGAATGCATAGCACTGGTGCAAGGGAATTGTGGTGGAAAGGAAGCGCAGAGGGAGAAAGAATTGTAGATCAAGAACAATCTGCATGTAGGCAGGGAAAAATAGGCAGACTGGGCAGGCTAGTCGGTCCTTATCTGCAGTCAAATTATAGTTTTCTATGTCACATGCTTGTGGAAAAATGGAAAATGTGGTGCTGGCTTTGTCAGTGCTATAGTACATTTACAGGTTATGAACACTGGGGACACAGAACCTAGAGTCTAACATATACACTCTGTACATTGCAATTCCAGGTAGTTACTGCTCTAAGATATTTTTGGAGCTCCCTTTTAAACTTGAACATAGATCGACAGTGAAATTTTCAAGAACAGCAGGTAGACCATTTAGTAATCTAGGTCTGTAGTTTGAGATAAAGTGCCCTCCAGTCTCTGTTTTTCGGAGTTTTATTTGGTAGCTGTTGATACTTGAGTCTCTTTAGCTGTGTATACAGAGAGACAGCCTTGCAGTTTATTCACAAATTCAAAATGTTGCTGGTTTCTAACAATTCTGTGTTGTAGACTAATGGTTTTGCATTTGATTCTTGCAGCTGGAGGAACAAAATACAATTCCTTGTAGAGGTGATACCTGTGTGTCCAGTGTGTCCAGTGTGGTAAACCCAGTGAAAAATTGCATATTATATATAGTCAAATGCAACAACTATGTTACTGCACAAGTCAGGGTTCATTGTTAAAGTGACAAAAGTAAGGAAATGCAGTGTTAGGGGTTTTTTTGTACCATAACTCTGCCCACCCCATTCACTTCCCATGTGAACCCAACTGCACTGGATGCCAAAGCAAAATCCAGGTTTCAAACATATGTTTTAACGCCATAAATAAATAACAGAGGTATAGAGGAACACAGCTGTACCCCATAATGACCACAGCACTCATATGCTGTAAGACACACGGCCACAGGATAGCAAGCTGGGGCAAGGGGACTCTGTCACCAAAGTGGCATGCATTAGTTTTGCAAAACTCCAGTTATGAAAAATGTGTGAAAAGAATTGTGCATGCATAGAAATTGCATTTTAATGTCGTGATAATTTAAAATCTATAAATGTCTTAGTAAAGTCACCCACGGAAGAATTGCCCTTTAGACTAACTCTTAAGAAACCTGAAAACTTCATGTTTCAACTTCCAGCCATTTTGTGCTATTGGCGAGCAACTGAAGGTCTTAAAACCTGGGTCTATGTCAATTCACTCCCGTCAATTCGTTGAGTCCTATGTGTGTAAAACCCCTATCTTGATGTATTTTCAACTTTCTAGGTTCCCGAGATCTGATCCTGGCACCAACTACATGCAAGTTGGTTGGTGGATTGAGTATTTGATTTTGATCACTGAGTGGGTAGACTGGGTCACATGACCTGTTAACCACCTGGGTACAAGGGACATATATAGAATATGTTGAGGCAACATCAGCACAATATAAGGTTAATCAGTGCATAGCTTAATATAGAACATTGACATCAAACAATACTGTGCAAGTACTGTTTAAAACCCTTTTTGAACAGAGTTAATGTGTTCATTTGCCAGACACTAGGGGGAATGACATTCCAAACTTTCACTGTCAGGTAGAAGAATAATTTTTGACCAGCCATTGATTTGAAAAGCGTTGATTCCAGGGTTGTCACATTGTTTGATCTCAGGTGGTTTCTGCTATGTTCCTCCTTAGTTAGGTCAGTGATTATGTTGTCTGCGCCTTTACATGTTAATCATTACGTTTATGTTTAACTTGTCCCAAAGATCTAGTGGTAGCCAGTCAAGGTCTAAGTACATTTCACAATGATATTCCCTCTTTTCTGCACGTGATGCAGATCTGCAGATAGTTATTATACAGTGTCCTGTGTTTCAAGAGTCCTAGAGATAGAGTTGCTCCCCACAGCTAGCTACCACAGCTGAATATGGAGAGGGGACTGCTCTGGGCTACGGCTTTACAAATCTCATCAGTTAAGAGATCCCTGACTGCATTGAGTACCCTTAGCCTTTGTGTATCTGCATGGTGACGTGCTTGACATGTGGCTCAAAGGACAGTGTGGAATCAAGGACAACCCCCAAGTACTTTATGTTTTCCATTGTTTCCAGATATTCATTTTTCTTAACGGTGATCTTAAAATCTTTACCGTAGGCATTGTTTTTGGGGCAGTGCAGAACAACATTGTTTTCTTCTTATTTAGTAATAGTCTACCATCCCTGAACCATTGCACCAGTTTTCCAAATTCAGATTCTAGAGTTGCATTCAGTGTTTTTGTGTACTTATGTGAGGTACAGACCACTGCATGGTGGGCACAAAGGAGGAGTTTTGTATCTGTGTAAATACTTAGTAGATCATTTACAAATCAGGTGAACAGCATGGGTCAGAGAATGGATCCTTGTGGGTCCACCTAATAAATCAGGGCAAGCTGAGGACTCCCCCCATTAACTTTCACTATATGAGTTCTTCCCCTTAGACACTGTGTGAGCCATCTTAAAGCATTTAAACTATTACCCATGAATTTCAAGCTATTCCATCAAGGAACAACCGAGGAATTAAGGTGCAAAAATGAGGGTTTAACATAAAAATGCCTACTTATGTCCAACCCTTAGGCACTTCTGTACCCTGTTACACCAATTCAAATCTAGATAGGGTATTTTTGAATACATTGTGTAGTTGGTGTGATCCGTATTCAGGTGCTGTTAGGGAACTTGCAACTGTGAAGTTTGTTTCCTTGGTCAATAAGTCCCTGTTTCTATGCAGCAGACCCTGATTTCCCCAAAATACTATTGGGCCAGTTAAAAGACAGGGATACCTCTGAACTGCTACCAGCTTCAGGTAAATCCCATGCCTAATTAAGAAGAGTTTTTTATGGGGGTTCAAGCTATGATGGACACTTTTCAAAACAGTCCTTCTATCAGTATGCCTGACCTCTGCTGTTGTGCTAATAAAACACGTTTACATGCTCAAGATTGACTACTTATTCGTGTTTCAAAACAGAATGCAGACTAACTTGCCTTTTCCTTTTTGTCCCTTCCACTTTCCAGTGCGGAAGTAGTGTAGGAATGAAGGGTGAAGAGGACAGTGTTTCTCATGCCAAAGAAAGGAAAGGATTGGGATTCTTCTTCTGGAACACGGCAATAAAATACAACTGGATAAACCAAAATGGAGAGTTGTGAAACATTTTCCTGCTACACATATATATTAATACTATAATGCATTGAACATAGAGATTATAGATTTTGCTCATAATGCAGAACATTTTCCAGTGCTTGCAGAGTATATGTACTTATTCTTACTGTAATATTGTCAGCTGTTTGCAATTACCTTCATGGTACAACTTGCTAAGTGTTTTGTGATACAAGTTGCAAGAATTATTATGGGGTTTAATTTAAATGTATCTATCTAAAAATAGCCTTGGAGAATGTGTGTGTGTGTGTGTGTGTGTGTCCACTGAGGCCACATGAGTCCAAACCCTACCATGCACCTCTACACCAACACAAACGCATCTACAAATTCAGGTCCCCCTCCCCAGCCTACCCTCCCTTGGATCCTCACATACTGTACCTTTGTATATCTCCCACTCTCAATCTGCAATTTTTGGGAGAAAACAATAGCTGAATCCCAGCTAGCTCAGTTAGCCCCCCCACACACACACGCGCACTTACACAGCAGTGTGTTCAGTCCAGTTGCTAGAATAAGCACATGGTAGCAGGGAGGAAGGGTGTGGAGCTAATTGTATCATTTCTGACACTTGATCCAATTAACCCCACCTCCATCCTCCCAGTGCACACTCATTCTAGCAATGGGACTGAGCTGTGAGCGCCGTAGGAAGGAGAAGAGAGCCAACTGTCCTAGCCAGGATTAATCTGTTGTCACCCAAATGTGAGAAGAGGGTGGTGAAGGCATATAAAGGTATGTGGGGGTTGGGAGAGGGTAAGGGAATGCTGTACACTAGGGAATACTTGATTGGGGCAGGGAGCAATAGACAGAGAATGCTTAACGAGGTGGGGCAGGCTACCAGTGGACTTCAGTGAATACTTGACTGGGGCAAGGGGGACCACTGCACATCAAGAAATGCTTGACTTGGGTAGAAGGAAGTGGAACACTGGACACCAGGGAATGCTTGACAGGGTAGGAGGACCACTGGATATAAGAAATGCTTGACTGGTACAGAGGTGGGACACAAAACTCCAGAGAGTTCTTACCTGGACAGGCATAGGGATCACTGGACACCAGAGAGTGCTGGACTGGCAGAGAGTGAGGAAGTGCAATCACTGAACATCGGAGACTGCTTAGCGGGAGAAGCCATGGGGATCAGTGTACATTGGGGAGTGCTTGACTGGCAGAGAGTGAAAGGGGTACAACCGCAGGACACCAAGGAATGCTTAGCCAGTACAGGGTGTGGACAGTGGACCACTAATAACCATGGATTGCTTGACTGAGAAGAGGCAAGGTTGGGGGACCACTGACACCAGGGGGTGCTTGACTGGGATGGGGTGAGGTGGTGCAACTAGACTTTGAGTACTTGACTGCAACAGAGTGAGACCAGGGGAACCCTGAACCCCAGAGAGAGAGAGCTTAACTTTGATGGAGTGAGGGTGGGGGACCACTGGACCTCGAGGAGCACTTGACTGGAATGGGATGGGGAAAGAGGAACCATGTGACACTAGAGAGTGCTTGACTGGGACAGGGTGAGGGGAGACCACTGGACATGAGAAGGCTTAGCTGGCACTGAGTGAAGGTGGGGGACCACTGAACATCAGGAAATGCTTGACAGGAAGGCTGTGAAAGCAACTGGATGCCAGGGAATGCTTGACTGGGATGGTGTGAGGGCAGAGGAACCACTAGCCACCAAGGAGTGCTTGACTACAATGGGATGAAGACTCAGAGCACTGTACCCAAGCGACTGCTGACTGGAACACAATGAGGGTAAGGGGACACTTGAGACTAGACACCAGAGCATGCAGGACATGTGTCCAATAAACAAGCGTCTCTCATTTTATTCTTAAAAAAAATGGCTGTGGTGACATCATCATCTTATCTTGTACTCTGAATGATCAAGACTCATAGCAGGAGCTGCAAACAGAAGGGAGGAAACAACAGCTCACTTCCTTAACCTGATAGAAGAATAACAGAATGCATCCTATTTGATTTAGTGTTTTCTTCCTGTATCTTCTTTCTTTTCTGAAACATGTAGCAGCATAATATTGATAATAAAATACTGGCATTACTGTCTTCAATTATAATCTGATTCTTTTATTGGCTTCATATTTTGATAGAAATATAGCTTGATTGATTGATTGATTGATAAAATTATCTAGTCCCTTCAGGCAAGTCACTCATGGGGCAATATAGGAAGCCAAAGAGCCAGGTAACTACAAACAAGTCTGGCCCTAACAGCAACAGTTTAATTCATCGTAGACTTTTCTAAATAAATCAGCCATAAACTGTGATTTAAAGATCAGGCAGAAAAAATCTAACATAATGGGGGGTGGAGGAAATCCTGCAACTGCATGGTTTTGGTAACAAATCTTTTTGAGAAAGGACCAATGGAGTATAACCACATTCTATGCAAGACTCTGCCAAAGTCAGAATAAGACAACAGTCATGGTACATATTCAGTGAATATAAACTGTAGTACTAAATTCTAGCAGCAGACACACCATCACATAGTGACAGCTGACTTAGTGCTGACAATACCAACCCCACAGTCCAGGTGCCACGCCGCTTTGCTCGGGGACTCCCTGACGAAGCTCCTCCTGAGATGATATCTCTGTTGCAACAATTCAGCATTTCATTTTATAGTCACCGAATATCTACTGTGACTCTTATCGTAATCTGATTTTTTGCTACTGTCACACCCCGGGTGTGGTTATTTTTGGATCTGCTGAGTTTTTGTATGAGGTAAGGCTTTCCCGAGTAACAGAACCCAGGCACTATAAGTTGCAGCTTGCCTTTCTTCTGTTCCCCCAAGAGCTGGACCTTAAATGATGAGCTCCTGTGGGTCACACTGTTATTTGGTAGCTGCACATCCGAAATTTATTTATTTATTTAGCTTTTGTTTACCGGGTAAGTACACTAGACAAGTATTATGCCTATTTTCAGGAACGACCCAGGAGAGTACAACATGAAGAACAACAGTCAAGGAGGCATGGCAAAGAGAGTACAGTTTTTTGTCACAGTAAACAAACGTGGGAAATACATCATTTGACGCTAGGGGAAACATACAGTAGTAAGCACATTTCAGATTATACACTCTAGACTAGCTAGTTCAACTGACAGATATATACAGGTCATCATACATAGGAGTGGAGCATAGCTCAAGGACTGGATTGGTCATAATATAACTTATAACATTGTCGTATACACCCCCTAGGCTAGTTGTATCATGGACAGGTATATACAGCTCATCACATTTTTCTAAATATGCACATGTTAGGCAGAAATAGAAACTCTTGGTAGTACAAGTTTCTACCAATTGACCAGGGTGCAATATGTCATGGTTAGCCTATGACCGTGGAGCAATAATGGGTGTAAAAATGCCCAATGCTTTTTAGGCAGGAGTAGTCAGAAGTCATTGATACAGTGGGGAAAATATCTCCAGAAATTCAATGGAGACACCCTGGGAAGGTTCAGACAAAACAATTTGACACTTTACTCTAGGGAGGTTTGGGGCAGTCACACTCTGATACTAGTTTTAGGAAACCCCACAGGGAATTTCAAAAACTCAGATAGGAGGGGGAAGCTCGGATATCTACAGGCAGCGAATTCCAGAGTCTGGGTGCACTTATGGCAAAGTCCCGATCCCCCATGAGGGTCCGGATATGAGGGACTTTGAGCAACCCTGATGTGAGAGACCTAAGTTGGTAGGGGGTGGGATTCAATTTAGGCAGAAGCTGGGCTAGCCCTTGGGGGGTGCTAGTTCTGATCACTTTCCCAGAGAGGCATCCCAAACCAAAATCAAGGTATCTAGCTGGTGAGAGCCAGCAGAGTTTCTCATACAGCTCTCAACAGTGGGTGAGTCAGGGGGCAGCCAAGGCAAAACGACAAATGTTATTGTAAGCAGTGTACCACTGGGTGAGATGTGTCTTTGGAGAGCGAGCAAATAGGTGCAGCCCATAGCTGAGGGAGGGAAGGAGCACACCCTTCACTAGGGCAAGCCTGGCTGCTGGTATAAGGTTATACTTGGCCCTATAGGCCAGACCCAGTTTGCAGTTTGCCTCCCTGCAGATGTTAAGGATATGATTACCCATGTCAAGTTGGGGGTCAGGTGTTACCCCTAGATATTTAATGGAGCTCACTATGGGTAGTGAGGATCCATCTGTGCTGGTGACGTGTAAGCAGGCCGATGAGGCTTTGATTTTAGCCACTGAGCCAAAGAGCATAGCCTGTGTCTTTTTCAGGTTCAGGACCAGCTTGTGACTAGTAACCCATGACAATACCCTGTTAAAAGTCATCGGTCAGGTTCTGGTTTAGGGTAGTGGCATTCTGGGAGTGAGCCAGTATTACCAGATCATCTGCATACATGGTGGCGCTACAGCTGGTAGTAACCATGGGTAGTTGATTGATGAAGAGGGAGAAAAGGAGGGGACCCAGTGCCGAGCCTTGAGGCACTCCGGAGGTCACCGGTAGGGGCTCGGAGAGGACTTTATTGAAGCAGGTACACTGCTTTCTGCCATGTAGATAACCCAGTAGCCATTTCATGGCATGGGGGGGGGGAGGCCAAGTGACTACAACTGTGCACCAAGCAGTTTGTAGTCAACGAGGTCAAAGACTTTGGACAGGTCGATAAATATTGCACCAGAAAGTTTGCCCTGGTCCATGGCTGTCCGGATACTTGATGTAACCGAGATTAAGGCTGTGGTGGTGCTGTGTCCCTTACGAAAGCCGTGCTGGGCTGAGGACAGAAGTTCATGAGAGTGGATATATTCTGAAAGCTGCTCAGCCACTACCTTTTCAAGGAGCTTGCTAAGGGTTGGGAGAATGGCAATCGGTCGATAATTGTCGGGTTGTTTTGGATTTCCTTGCTTCAGTACAGGGACAATCCTCGCCTCTTTCCAGATGTCTGGGATGGTCCCCAGACCAAGGGATAGGTTGAAGATAAAGGCTACTGGTGAGGCAATGTGTGCAGCACCAAGCTTAAGGAGTTTAGGTTGTCTAGGCCAGGACTGGAGTACTGGGAGAGGCCAGCTAGGCGTTTCTACAAGTCCTGAACTGATACATCCCTGAGGCCATTAAGGCATTATTCTTCGAGAAGTGAATATTTTTTTTCTGTAATAGCACTGGTTCTGTAGTGAACCTTCAGTGATGTGTATTTCTCATGGACCCATTTCATACTCACAATAAGGCACACAAGGGTTGTTTTGTGCTGGGATAATGACATTTTTCATGTGGTTGATGCACTTGACCTTCAGCCTTGTGCTTCAACCCACCAGAAGAGTGCTGTTATCCCACCACAAAGCACTCCCTGGAGTGCCATACTGGTTAATAATTCTGTTTCACTGGCCTAATATTTAAGGAACAGGGTTATGTCACGAATGACTCCTAAATGGTACACTGCCTCAAGGCAACCCGCATCTTCCCATTAATCCACTCAACAATGGATTCATTTCCCATGCACAGTAGTGAACTTATTGTCATATTTGCCACTTAAAAAATCTCACTTTATTTTATTTCACATTCATTGGAACATTTTAGCAACTGTGATTACTCAAGGAGATGCTGCATCTTGTTTTCATGGAGGTCCCAGGGAGACAACAGTAGTCTAAAGACCCATTAGCTTCAGTGATATGTAGAACAGATTAGTGTCATAGACAGTACAGCCAAATAAAAGCTGATCTTAATTAACAGGAGCATAACGGCCATGAACAGCTGCTTGCTCAGCCCTAAAACCTTCTATTTATTATAAAGCATTTACATCATCTGGACAGAAGTAGTATGAAATTTCCCATCTCAGCAGCTGAGTGCCAAACAACAGCAATAATGTTCAAGGCCACTGTTTTTCGTTTTTTACCGGAAAATCCGGTAAAATTCTGGAATTAGGGCTGCCTGAAAACTGTTAAAAACGAAGATTTCATGGAATCTGCATTTTCTATCAGATCAGTAAATGTACAAAAAAGTCTGTTTTCCTCTTAATTCCTTCCTGTACTGTTTTCAGTTTGCTTTATTTAATGCTCTGTATTTTAAGCCTTCTTTTATTCTGGTTATTTATGTACATACTAAAAGAATGATAACAGAATCCCAGTAAAATCCGGAAATTAGAGTAACAATCACCGGTGAAATTCCGGAATCTTAAGTCTTGAAAACGGAATTTAATTGTTTTAATCACCGTAAATCAGTGGCCTTGATTAATGTTGCATTGTATGCCAAAAGTCATGTTTTGTTCTTCGTTTTTATTGTTAACACACACACATATATATATATATATATATATATATATATATATATATATATATATATATATATATATATGTGTATATATATATATATGTGTGTGTGTGTATGTATATATGTGTGTGTGTATGTGTATATATGTGTGTGTGTGTGTGTGTATGTATATATGGGTGTGTGCATGTATATTTGTGTGTGTGTGTATGTATATGTATATGTGTGTGTGTGTATGTATATGTGTGTGTGTGTGTGTGTATGTATATGTATATGTGTGTGTGTGTGTGTGTGTAAGTGTATAAAAATATAATTTTTTTAAAGAGCAAACTGATGCCTTAAGGGAAACTTTTTGAAACAAGATATTTAGACAAAATATAACTGATGATTGAAATATTGTCAGTAGTAGCCTTCCCCTTGTTTGTCACTATTAGGGATTTTGGTATATAAATTAAGTTCTTGATCTTTGAAGTTCTTCTACCCATGCCGTGCATTCCCTACTGAAAGTCATGTTGTTGTTTATTACAAATAGTCATTGAGTTTGCACTCATTCACAATGGTAACCTTTTACGCACATTAAAAACATACAAGTACAATAAATACAGCAACAAAGCATGCATTAAACATATTTATTATATTTACCACAATTAGTTAAACATTTGCAAGATTATACATTAGAGAGCAAATATTTCTTTAATGTGGAAACAGGCAGGGGGCTAGAATATGGATGCCTAAAACAGGATGGAAGTTTATTCCAAATGAGTGAAATTTTGTGTTGACCTTTCAGTAAGGATCTGGGGGACAACTAATTTAGAAAATTGAGAGTTTCTTAAAGATGGATCAATATTCCGGAAAACTAACCTGTCGCTCAAATACTTGGGAATACATCCCGATCCAGACTTCTGTGCAAATAAACTAGTGTGTATATCCCATCTAGTAGCCAAGGAAGCCAATTCTAGGGAATTACATAGGTAGCAATGGTGGGTAGTTGTAGGGCATTTCAGAATTAGCCTGGCCAGTTTATTATAAAGTACATCTAGCCTGTGTAATCTATCAGATGAGGCACTGCCATATAACAGATCACCATTATCAAATAACAGCAACATTTGTACTTGAATTATGTATTTCATTGTATCTGAGTCCAGACATTTTTGGTTTCTAAATAAACAGCCTACCCTCTTTCCCACCTGACTAATTAGACTACGTGATTGTTCTCTGTGCCTGATTGATCTAACCAATAGCCTAACTATTTGTACGTTTTGACAGATTCTAAGTGCCCGATAAATCAGAAATCTCTCATTTTAAATCTAATTTTAACTTGGAAGCTGGACCAAATAAAAGTGATTTTGTTTTAGATGTGTTTAATTTTAATTTTAAGTGTTGAAAATATTTTTGCACTGAATCAAATCTGGACTGCAAAGTGGATTGAATTTCCATAAGATAACTATTAGAAAAAGAAAGAATTGTGTCATCTACATAGAAGTGGTAATTTACTCCCTCCATGCTCTTACTAATGTCTTTTAAATAGATTAGAAAAATGAGCAGCTCCAGTACTGAACCCTGGGGCATACCCCTTTCTACTTTCAAAGGAGAAGAATCATTCTAAACCAGTGACCCTAGTAAATTGATAATTGTTGCTTAGATAAGAGCAGAACCAGACCAAGGCATTTCTACTTAGTCCTATCTCAGACAGCTATTGCAACAAGGACTGGTGGTCAACTGGTGTCGAAGACCTTGGACAGATGACATCACAATCCGCTGGCAAGGAAGTGGCTGTGATGTCATAGACAAAAGACTGTAGGCACCATTTTCAAAAGGTTAATGTGGCACAAATCATGTTTGAGCTGCGGTAACCTGGAATAGTGCTAGCTGTCAGGGGCATGCCCATATTCAAAGGGCACAGATGCCGCAGCACCCCGACAGTGCCGTGTTTTTGCACAACACAGCATGCCTATGCAAACGAGAGATCTCACATGCATAGATGGCGCATTGCAACTTACAGAAGTTTCAGAATGCTAAACAGCTGCTCGCTGTGGTGCAGTTTAACATTTCTGGAACTCTGCCCTTAACGGTGCACAGATGGGGTGAGCCCCATGCACCTCATCCACGCACCATCTAGGGCAGGGTCCCTGGTGGTCCAGCCATTCCTCCCCAAGTCCAAATACTATTCAGCAGTATAAAAAAACATCTCCTTGGTAGTCTAGTGGTCTCCCCTCCCCTCTCCGAGCCCTGATCTGTGTAGTAAAAAAAAAATAGCCCATTTCCCTGGTAGTCTCATGATCCCCCCTCCTTGAGTTCCGATTGGTGCAATAACAAAGTACCTCATCCCCCTGATAGTCTAGTGGTCCCACCTCCCTGAGCCCAGATCCCATTTAGCATAAGTAAATTCCCCACATTCCTGGAGTACTAGTGCCCGCCCACCCTGGTAGGCAGTGATCCACCACCTTGCCCCCCCAAACCCGACCCGAGATGGTAACTGGCACAGCCATCCTCACACCACCATTACCAGACACAGACTGAACTGTAGCAGAGCATGTACAGGATAAAGTGGGTGCTCACTGGTCGACCAGTCAACCACTCAATTTCTGAACCACCCAGCTGGACTCTTCCCTTACCCCTAGTTAGATAGCAAATCCAACAGCAAAGAGCTTAGCCAATTAAAAAAAGCCCCTGTTTTAGTTTTCGTTGCAACTTGCGCATGCGCAAGGCGTTTGAAAATACTTTGGAGGTGCCTCCCATCCAATGCACTGCTCTGTTGAGCAGGCATGGCGTGTGCACCAATGGGTGCAGGAGCTCAGTGTGACAGCGGTGTTCCTCTGCTTCAAGGAAAACACAGCTGCCATACTGAAGCTCCGCCCGCCGTCCCCAATCGCATCCCCCATCGCGGCGTCACACTGCCCCTCAAAGCTTTAGTGCCATGCTGGGACCCACCCCAGCGTGGCAAATGTTGTTGCCAGCGGGTGCCCAATCCCCGTCGGCTCCACGGCCCAAGCCATCCTGCTGCCACGCTGGGAGCCCACCCCAGCATGGTAATGTTCGCGTTTGTTTTGCCGACGGGGGTGCCCAATCCCCGTCAGCTCCTCGGCCCCCCCACATCTTCTGCCATGCTGAGGCCCACCCCAGTGTAGCAAGCGTTCCAGTCATCTTTTTCTTTTAAACCTGTAAAATAAAAGCGGTTCCGCACGAGTCTCCAGCCCCCCACAACCTGCACCCACCCACTGCCACCCAGCCTCCCACCCGCCCCATACTTACCTCCTTACTCCGGCACGGCGATCTTGGTGGACGGAACGTCTGCACTCTTCAAAGCCGACCGCGAACTAAGGAAATGCCGTAAGCTGTATAATGGGCTAGATAGAGGGTTTCAACTTTATTCATATCTCAGTCATTTTTTTGATTTTTGCACAAATCTTCAACATGGGGTTTTGGGACTGCTTCTCATGAATGATGTCACTGTCATGGCGTTATTTGGGCCCGAAGGGTGATTCCGCAGGCACTGCGCAGTCACTGCATGAAATCACCTTTGGCCTTGAATAACACCATGACAGTGACATCATTCATGAGAAGGTCCAAAACCCCATGTTGAAAATTTGGTGCAAAATTCCAAAAAAATGACTGTTTTACGAACGTGCGTTGCGCAGTTCCTACACAGGCTCGTAAGTTTGCAAATTTTCAATATTTTCACTCCAAATTTTCAACATTATCATTTTATCACACCTTCTTATGAGATGTACAGCTGTCATTTTTCACATCTCACCCAAAATGTGTTTCTGCCCATGTAGTGCACAATGGCGCAGTCGGTGTGCGAAATCAATATATGGGACACATTAAGAAAATCACAGTGACACTGTTCATGAGCACAGGTCTTAAAATGGCTATGTTGAAAATTTGGTGAAAAAATTCCTAAAAATGACTGTTTTATGAGTCTGCGTTGTGCATTTCCTACGCATGCTCGTAAGTTTGCGAATTTTCAATATTTTCACTCCAGATTTTCAACACTGCCATTTTACCACCTCCTTATGAGCACTGCAGCTGTCATTTTCACATCTTGCCCTAAATGTGTTTCCCCCACATGTAAGCTGGTAATGGCACAGTCGGTGTCCGAGAACTCAGTGTATGGGACACATTAAGAAAATCACAGTGTCACTGTTCATGAGCAGAGATTTTAAAATGGCTATGTTAAAATTTGGCAAAAAATTCCTACAAATAACTGTTTCTGGTGCATTGTGCAGTTCCTCATACGCTCATAAGTTTACAATTTCAATATTTTCACTCAGATTTTCAACATTGCCATTTTACCACACCTCCTTATGAGCAGTATAGCTGTCATTTTCACATCCTGCCAAAAGCTCTTTCCCCCATGTAGTGCACAATGGCAGTGGGATGATGTGAGAAATCAATGTATGGGACACAGTAAGAAAATCACAGTGACACTGTTCATTAGCAGAGGTTTTAAAATGGCAATGTTGAAATTTGGTGAAAAATTCTAAAGATGACTGTTTTTCCCAATGTCGTTACACAGTTCCACGCCGTCAGAGGTTCTGCATAATTTTCAATATTTCCACTCCAGATTTTCAACATTGGCATTTTACCACACTTCCTTATGAGCAGTACAGCTGTCATTTTTCACATCCTGCCCAAAACGTGTTTCCGCCTATGTAGCGCACAATGGGGGTAATAAAAAGGTCATGCTGAAAATTTATTGTGCAAATACCAGCAATCGCACAGGGCATTAGGGTAAAGCACCATACGTGCCAAACACCACTGCAAATACCTGCAAGTGAACGTTCGGCATTGACAAATGCTTGTTAGTTGTAGTTTTTATTACACAGAAAAATCCTTTAGGCAAGGGTCTGTTCTCTGAGGATCTAGAGTCAAACATACAACCATACAATACCTACATACATAAATTATTTGTGAATACATAGTACAAAAACGTAAAAAATGACAGGGAGCAAGACATATACATACAATGCTATACAAGAAACACATTGTCGGAAATTCATTAGACATTAGAAGCAATTACAGTTATCAGGAGAAGTAGGTGTTGTGCATCCATAAATTGAGGTTTGTAGAAGGAGATTGAGCCAAACGTCCTTAAAAAGTCCACTGAGGCATTCCAGGATTTGGCAAATCTAGAGGAGAAGGAGTTCTGGCCTAGTGAAGACTTCCTGAGTGGTAATAGCAGAGAGTTATGCACTAGGCCCTTGAGAGAGAATTTATTATAAATGAACTTGAAGACAGACTGCAGCCCTGGGAAAGTAGTGCAAGCACTACTTTGTTACCCGTCACCATGGATGTATGGAATTGCTCACGTAGGTTAATGTTTAGCCATCCGTTTTCTTCTCTCTTCCCTGTATGGGTTATAAGACAGTGGATTGCAATCCACATTTCACTGGCACAGTTTTTCAGTCTGAAAAGAATTAAAAAAAGAGCCAAAGTTAATTACATAATTTTCCATGTGGGCCTCAGCTTTGAACCTATATCTGTGCTAATCCATTGGACACGGATTATTCTGGAGCTGAGATGAAGTTAGACTAATTTTTTGAATTATTTGGCTGCAGAACTTTGACTTCTAATTCTGAATTTTTAACTCCTAATAACATCACATTTCCTTCCTGTTAATGGCAAGACAGGTGACTAGAAAACGTAGGTTATGGATCCTAAGTAAGGCCACTGTGGTTGATTTTGGGCACAGATCACCACGTACCATCAACAAACTCCAAAGCACAGTGTGAGTCCAATTTCTGAAAGCAGTTTGCATTTCTAGTCCACATCATGACTGACTTTGGAAGCTGTGGGCATGTTTCTTAAAATCAAGATTTTCTATCCTGCACCAATGGATATTCAATGTGCATCTCTTTTATGGCCACTTACATCACAAGGTGGACACAAGCAGCAACACTGGGCTTCTAGCTTCATTGTCTACTGTTTCAAAATATGTCAGAAGTACATCTGATGGACAAGAAACACCAGCAGTGTCTAAGTCCTTTGATACAACTGCATTATAGAATGTCCGCAGATTGGGACCCAGGACAGCTATGATGAAGGCTGTAAAGTTTGTGCATTGCATTTCTTTTTAAAAATCATTTATTTGAAAATAAATTGGCTGCAATTACAGGGTTAGTGACTACACATTTGCTGTGATAATAGAGGTGTGAGAGTACCTTCAGCTGTTATACTATAAGTATTCATACATGAGACCTTAAAAATAGTCATCATTCTCTACTAAAGCATCAGTGGCCCCCTGTCTAGTTCTCTAATTGTAGTCCGCCTAGCGAGCCCTGCTCCACACTTGTATTTTCACAGACCTCTAGCTATGCCATGCCACAAGGTACCCTGTTCCTAACCTAGCACTGCAGACTCTGCTGTGCATTATAGGCCCCCTCAGCTAGTAGCTAGTGGTCCTGCACAACTGTACCACTGTGTTCTTAGATGCTTATGAATCATTGTCTCTATTTTTCTTTCGTTACAGCACTTTCAAGCTGAACACCCCGAACATAACCTCCTTTGTTTTTTCTACTGCTGCCTAACTGTATATTCGATTGTATTTCTACTGTAATTGATTCTACTGTATTTTATTTAACTATTTTCTCTGTCCCACACTCCCCTTCCCCCAGGGTGCATCTGGAATCGAGCGGTACCCTGCTCAGTATGCCTGCCTGGTGAAATTCTTAAATAAATAAATAAACAGTTAGAGCTGCAAGGCAGACTACTCTGCGCACTCGCTGTGTGCCTCGGAGCTGTCAGTTGGGTCAGTGCAGGGAAGGTGGTCCCAGCTGAGCACTGGAGATTTCATCAACTGGTCAGGGGCTATAATAAATGTTTTTTTTTCCATAGTCAGGTCAGAAACATCAGGTGGGGAACAGGATGTCAGATATTTTTGTAACAAATTAGATGACCAGGGTGGGTTGAGACACCCATGAGAATAGTCCTGGCCACCTGATGGAGGTGAAAGACATTTTGTTGTAAATGCAATATATATATATATATATATATATATATATATATACACAGTATATACATATATCTATATATATATATTATGGTATAGCGGTGGTGCTACCATGAATTCTGATTGAGTAGCACTTTTAAGATTAAAGGGTGAAACTTTGCACCTTAATAACTTTGCCACCGTTCAATGGATTTGCCTGAAATTTAGCAGGCATGGTTGAGCATGGTAGATCTTGGGATCTGCCAATCTGCCGTAACGATCCGGATGTCGCATTTTCTGCGGAGTTATTAAGCAAAATCTGACTGCACAATTACTTTTTTGGTGCATACTTTGCTCACGCCTACAAGTCGCACAGTTTGTGCGACCGGTCTGAAAACTTCAGGGAATGTGTGGCCAGAGTCCCTGATGTGTGTTTTGAAGATTTCTTGAAAAAATATTGAACGGTTCAAAAGTTATTCAAAAAACAAGTTCCCATTATAAGTTCATGGGAAAAGTTAACAAAAAGTTCGAAAGTGTCGCAAATGCACTTTTTAGTGTCACAAATGGCCCTAGTAGTGTCGCAAATCTGCCATTTTGTTTTCAGTTACTGATCAGAAAAATGCTTGGCGTTTAAAATTGGGGCCCTTTAGGGACACAATTCTTCCTGTGTTCACCTAGTCGGACCCTGAGGATGCTAGCCATGTCTTTATTTTGGGGTTAAACACCCCAGAAATATGTTTTTCAAATTTCTGGAAACAGTAGTATCGCAAAGTAGTGTCACACTTGCGACACTCTTGCAAATTTTTGTGAAAGGTGTCACAAATTGCGACACTACTTTTCCTGACTATAGCCAAAATGACAGGAGTTCTTTGCCACCCTGCTGCAAAAGAACGGTTTGGTCTTTTGGCCTCATATTTGGAGGGAAGGCAGCCAACATCTCTCAGATGTGCCTTTTGGTGGTTTGGTGAAAAAATATTGCACGGATGCCAAGTTACGGTACTCTGAAGTTAACATTTTTTCCCATAGACTAACATGGTGGCATCCGCCACGCTTTTCGGGGCTCATATCTTGGAAACAGTACGAGATACTGAATTTTCATCGCAACAATGCATAGCCCATCAGCAAAAACCTAGCCAGGAAAATCATGAATCATATGAATTTTTTTTTTGCCCTACATCGTACGGTTCCTGAGATACAAGCAATTTAGTATTCCAACAGCTAATTTTCTGCTCTGAGGCCCATTATTATGCATACATCCTTTGTACACACTGTGTTTCTCTTGCAGCTGTTGGGGAAAACCAGGATGTGCACTTACGTTACTGCTACCCTTAGCGTTACCACTTGTGTTTCAGTACCTATTTGCACTACTGTTCCCGTGTACGCCACCGCGTGCTTTACCTTTACATGCTCCTTTGCATATCGCTTTGCGTTATCGTATTTCATTTCTCTTTCCTTTGCCGTTATTTCTGCTGTTAACATTACCATTTGCATTTCCAATTGCCAGACCGTGACCGTGTACGTTACAGTTTGCGTTTCTGAATGTGATTGCATTTGCATTTCCGTTTCTGTTCCCTTTGGCATTATTGTTGCTGTTACCATTACCATTTGCATTTACAATTGCAGTACCGTGACTGTGCGCGTAACAGTTTGCGTTTCTGTACGTGCTTGCATTTGCATTTCCGTTTCTGTTTCCTTTGGCATTATTTTACTTGTTACCATTACCATTTGCATTTCCAGTTGCGGTACCATTACTGTGCGCATCACGGTTTGCATTAACTTACGCTCTTGCATCTCCTTTTGCATCACTGTTCACTTTGGAGTCACTTTGCGCTTGCATTTCTCGTAATGTTTGCTTTTCCACTTACATTTCAGTCACTATGTGTGCAGCCGTTAGCAGTTGTGCTTTCCTTGCACTTACCATTACTATGTCATAAAAAATCACGTGGTGGGGGGCTCCGCGCTCCCACCACCACATTCCATTCACTATTTCTACTGCGCATTCTCAAAAAGAAGGGAAATTAGAGGCAAAAAACTCCATTTAATGCATCAGTTAGGGTTGTTCCACAGCAACAAAGTGAGGGAATCAGTGTTGGTTGACCGGATCCCCCAGCCCACCCTAACCGGCATTGGGTGCATTGGGTCATCAGTCCTAACTCTCACCCCATTCTTCTATACCTCAGCTTTTTATACATGTGATGGGGAGAGTTAGGGCCGGCGACCCAATGTGCACCCGATACCAGTTGGGGGTGGGCGGGAGGTCCAGAGGAGCTTTCAACCCAATACGAATTTCCTCGCTTTTGTCGCTGTGGAACAACCCTAACTGATGTATTAAACAGAGTATTTTGCCTCTAATATATATATATATATATATATATACATACAAATGTTCAATAATAATACAAATACCTAGAGTTGGGCCTGATGCATGTTATTTCGATCAGAGTGGAAAGGATATTGTTTAAAAGAATAGTGCATGATCTTCACTGTTGTTGTTGTTTGACCATATAAATTGCCTGCCTTG
This sequence comes from Neoceratodus forsteri, assembly GCA_016271365.2. NCBI lineage: Eukaryota > Metazoa > Chordata > Ceratodontiformes > Ceratodontidae > Neoceratodus > Neoceratodus forsteri. The sequence goes on from JADMNL010000035.1 coordinate 69,966,665, forward strand.
CTAGCTTCTACTGACTCCTCACTCTAAGCTTCCTACTACTGCTGTACTGCTCACGCTCTCTGCCCTCTCTGTCTACCCCTTCCCCCATCTCACTGCCTCCCTTCATCCCTACCCACAGCCACTAAGCCTACTCTTAATTTAAAAATAAAAATGATAAAAAAATAAAATCCACTTGGTCTACTCGGAGCCACTGGCACTGAAACTCAGACACCCCCACCCCCCAGCAATTCTTCACTTGCTTTCCCCACCCCTCCACTCAAGCTTATCCTTTTCTCACCTTTTCTTTCTCACTGCAAACTGATCCTTTTATTATTCATTGCCTGGGTCGTTGGCCCTACAGCTCTGTCCTCCCCCCACCTGCAATTAGAGGTGCACTGAAGTGGACATGAAGTGACCAGTTTGTGTTAGCGGAGCACAATCCGAAGTGGGCACTGCAAAGTGCTCACGTCGTGTTATTATTATTATTACTACTTTGCGATGCCATTATGCCTTAACGCGAAGTAAGGCGAAATGAGAAGAGAATAGGCAGCCCCTCACACATCACATGGCTTACAGTACTGTAAGTCACATGCTTTAGCCAGGCAGGAAGGAAGTGAGTCACAGAAACAGTTTCACTTTCTCTTTTGCATTCGTAGAGGGAGAAAGCTTTGTGAGAGGAGACTAGGAGTGAAAGCACTTGATTACCGCTTGCGTTTCAGTACTGAAGAAAACCAACAGCTTTTTAAAAGCTATATCTTTATTTAGTTTTTATATTGTATTTGTTTTTTTTTTTGTTAGTGAATTTTTTTTATAAGTTTTGTTTTGTTGTGTGTGTGTGTGTGTGTGTGTGTGTGTGACTGACTGTGTGTGTCAGTGAGTGTCAGTGTGTGTGTCTGTGTGTGTGTCGGCCCGGGAACTTGTGTCAGGATGGACCCAGGAGAAGGCGAGTCGCTGGCCCATGGGCGCGGTTGAAGGGGAGTGTGGACACGTGGGGGCAGAGCGGTCGTGTCATGCTGGACAGCTCCCAACTCCTGAATGTTGCTTCCCCCGTTGAAGCAACAGGAGCAGCAGCAGCAGCACCAGTGCCACCGGTGGCTGCTTTGCGTCCACCTTCTCCGCCACTACCACCACCACCACTGGTAGCAGCTGTAGGGATTCCAGCAGCACCCCCTCCACCACCTCCACAGCCACAGGAGGTGGCCCTGGAAAATGTAGGTGGTGGGACTCATGCGAGGACTGTGTCTGGTCCCCCCCCCCCGCAGCTCCCCAGTGTGGGAGTTTTTTAACTCTGTGGGGGCAGACAGCACAGCAGTGGTGTGCCATCTGTGTAGTGTGCTGGTGCGCCATGGCCCCCATGGGACACATTTGGGGACCGGTGGTCAGCGCACCCACATGCTCAACCACCACAGGGCAGAGTAGCAGGCTGCCACGGAAGGGGCCAGGCATCCACCTGCTGGCCCTTCCGTGGCATTGGCCAAGGGTGCTGCTGGGGTAGGAGTTGTGCCTCACAGTCACCGCCACAGCAGGAGGAGGGCCAGTACAGCAGCTGCTTCACCACCATCACCGCCACCACAACCACCAGCACCACCCTCTCCACCACCACCCCCACTACCTGGATTTTCTGCTGCAGTGGACCCCACCACAGTCCCTGTAACATAGTCTGACATTGCCCTAGTGTGGGCAGCTCTGGAAGAAAACAATCAGAGGGTTGGTGCTTTGCTGCAGCAGGTCAATATAATAGAACAACAGCAGCAGCAAACAGTTACAATGCTGCACCTGCTGCTGGACCACCACTGTATCCCACGGCCACAGTAACTTACGGGATTGTTTTCTGTCCCCCCCACCCCACTACTGTGTTGTACTGTTTTTGTGTGTTTTTTCTTTGTTGCTGTTTAATCATACACATTTTCCCTTCCAGGGGAATCTTTCCTGCACCACATAGTGCAATACATTTCTGTGAAAACTGCCCGTTATTTCATTACAGTGTGTTACGTGATGAAGGAGTTCCCGTTCTGAAAATCTGCCCAATTCTGCCCCCCTTTCTCAGCAACGTTAGGACGTGATGCCGGGGGGAGCGCAGGTGCATGCTCCACTATAGTGAATGTCTGGCAGCTATCCGAATGCTATGTTACAACTTCCTTTACTTACATCTTGACTGACTGGAATGACACGAGAATTTGCAGTAGCTGAGTCTGCTGTACTACCTTTTTTCATGTGTGAAATAATGAAAGGAGCATTCCTTTTAAATTGGTGCTGTTGTTAATTAACAGTTATGCAGCAGGCAGTGTTTTATGACATCACGGAACAACAGTTATTGAAAAGCAGCTGCAAATAAATACAAACCTGGTCAGTATAATATTGGAAGGCATGCTCATTTTTTTTCATACATGAAAAAAAGTAGCCAACTAAGTAAAGCAGACATAAATTGTGAAAAGAAGCACATCATTCAAGTCATGACTTGGAGGTAACTAGTGGTGGCTGTGGCAATGTAAAGTAGCATAAAAAAGTACAGTTCAAAACTGTCAGGACATTCTTGCAATGCTGCTTTAATTGTAATGTCAGTATGACATCATGAGCTCTCAACAATTACAGAACACACAAAAGTGGCACAGAGACCCCAGATTTTTTTCAGCAGGCCCAAAATGCATCCTCCTTGTGTGCAGAAAATTGACAAGTGGTAACATAGTGAAATGAGAGTGTTTCAGCACATACGAAGTCCCCCAGAATTAATGGCGCACTCAGTCATGCACGCAGTGGTGGCATAGAGTCCCAGATTCTTTCTGCAGGCCCAAAATGCATCCTCCTTGTGTGCAGAAAATTGACAAGTGGTAACACAGTGAAATTAGAGTGTTTCAGCACATGCAAAGTCACCCAGTAAAAAATGATGACTGTGAGCGTCCTGTTGCTGGTCCAATGTGTTCTACGAGGAGATTCGAGCAAATGCAATGTTATTGAAGGATGCCCTTTGGCTGTACACTAATAGTAGCCTTGGTGAGTAGATATATATATATATATATATATAGTTGTATATTTTGTAGATGAGAAGGGGGGTTGACATGGACATGTACTTATGGTATTGTTCTGCATCACAGGTCACACAGAAACTGTTGGTGTGCACATTCCAGTGTTCAATGAGAATTGTTTGCACTGAAATTGAACAAGAAGGTAAGTATTTTTGGGGGGGAAGGGTCATATTTGCTGGTTTGTCTGTAATGGTTTCTTATTTTGTTACTTCTTCACAGATTTCATCTGCATCCTTCTGGAGTCCGGTTGTTGTTAAATATGGCCATGGTCGTCTAATGAAACGACTTCTGCATGATTCATGTGTGCCCAAGCCTGGGTGAGGGGAAGGGGTGCCTGATGTTGAAGAACTTTTTTCGATAAGGCCAGTTTGACAGAACAACAAAGCATCTGGAAGATTTATAAAAAAAAGCAATGAATGACTTCTTACAACTTAATTTCCCTCCCTGGTTCTGAATCTCTTCTCAAGTCAAGTTACACTGAAACCCACATCTTGTCAACTAACACAACCTGCGTGTAAAATACTTGCAGCAGTCTTTCCAAAACAATGAAATGGATGAAATAAAATCTTCATACTTACCAGAATGGATTTCACATGGATATTCCATCGGTTCCGAATCCTCTCTGTACGGTACAGCTACAGTACCATTCCAACCGAGTTTTAGTAATGGAGACTTTTTTTGTTAACCTGTAAAAGAAACAAAATAAGTGTACCGTATGTGTTTTATCATTGTTGCTCTGAAAAGCTACAGAAAACAAAACATACAACTAAAGGAAGTGAAGCAACATAACAAACATGATTACACATACTCACGTTATGGTTTAAATATTAAGAAGCTTTGTGTCTGTGGCTGATGGATGTGGTGGTCCGGACAGACTCAGACTCAGTGGTGGCAGTGGTTAACAGTAGTCCCGGTGGTGGTGGTCTGGGGGAGCAGACAGACTCAGGCTCAGTGGTGGCAGTGGCTAACAGCAGTCCCGGTGGTGCTGGTGGTCTGGGGAGGTGGACAGACTCAGACTCAGTGGTGGCAGTGGCTAACAGCAGTCCTGGTGGTGGCGGTGGTGGTGGTGTTTGTCCGGGGGGGTGGACAGACTCAGGCTCAGTGGTGGCAGTGGCTAACAGCAGTCCCAGTGGTGGTGGTGGTCCGGGGGGACACACTGCCTTTTAAAAACTTCAGTTAAAACCTGCCAACATTAACCACATCATCATCCTCATAAAGAAAGCTGCCCTCACAGTCATCGATGTCTGAAGTCTGACCACTGGGAAATTCTTTCTCCATTGTGTCGTCATCTACATCAGTGGTGTGCCGTTTCAGGCAGCCACTGCCAGTGCCACCAGGATGCTCCATTTCCACATCAGCAAGACCACCATGACTAGGCTGGAGTATGAATACTGAGGTTGCAGTCTGTGCTGGTATGAGCATCTCATTCATTTTAACGAATGTTAGCAAACTAACATTTGCAGGAGACAGGTTTGTTTGATGATCCCTGACTATTGCACCTGCTGAGCTGAATACCCTTTCAACACTTACACTGGAAGGTGGGCATGTGAGGTACTTCAGTGCCACTGAAGTCAGCTCTGGCCATTCACTGACCTTTCCACTCCAGTACAAAAGAGGATCCCAATCTTCAGTTATTGTCAGATGCCTGTTTTCAGATGAATATAACTCAACCATTCTCTGTGCCGCACTAAGTCCAGTTGTTGATGCATCATCTTGTTCTCCTGAATCATTTATTTCACAAATACCCACTTGTGACAAAGCCTCCCAAAGCGGGCTGATGCCAGCCACTTTGGATGACAGACCACCTGGAACTGCAGTCCCCTTCCCCTTGCAGGATATGCTTGATGGTCCTCCAGGTACACCTTCAGCCGGATTATGCTGCTGAGGTTTTTTTTGCTGACCTTGGCACGTGACTTCTGTGCCCCATGAAACAAGTGCACCAGTTGACCACTGATATTTTTTACCTGTTCAGGCCCTCCCTCCAGTACTGATGCAATTCCACATTTGTATCGTGGGTCCAGCATTGTTGCTGTGGCAAAATTGTCACTATGCTGAATGCTCACAACATGACAATTCTGGTCGAATATTGTCAGCATGTGTTGCAGCAACATACTGCTACCACCATCTCTGGCAACATCAAGGCTATGCTGTACATTCAGCAATGTCTGCCGCAGCACTCGCAGCAGTGAAATTGATTGGCTAATGGAGGCAGACTCGCCACTCACTGCCTGTGTGGCATGTTTAAAAGGACGCAAAATTGCTATTACAGAGTCCATGAGGCGCCACTGTTCAGTCATCATAGACATGGAGGCTCCGGAACTGTCACAGCTAGTGTGCATCACAAGATATTCTGAGATGGCTTTGTATTGTTCATACAACCTCTCTGCCATGTATAAAGTGGAGTTCCATCAGGTAACAACTTCCGGCTTCAAGCGGTGCTGAGGTAGGCTGTTTTGTATCTGCAACTGCCGCTGTTGGTTACAGGCTTTTCCAGATCTTGAAAAGTGAGAGCAGACATGTAGTGCAATGGTCAGCATTTCCTTTACATCAGGGAGCTGCAGAAACTCCTGAACAACAAGATTTAAGCAGTGGGCCATGCATGGAACATGAAAAAAACACCATTTGTGATGCATTTCACTACATTTGACCCATTGTCACTTGCTATGAACCCAGCTCTCAGGGACAGAGGGTTTAGCCATCTGTCAATTTCAGTCAGTACCATGTTCAACATGTTCTCACCAGTGTGTGAACAGACCACACTGGGCATAGCAATCATTGCATGCTGTCGAATTCCTGGAAGATTGCTACCGCGACAATCCACCTTACTGTACTGATTATTCACACCACCAGCATCACAAACAACCGCCGGCACCTGTGCCCAGTGTGCAGTTATACACAGATATGAACTCCCCACTGTATTGCCACTTGTCCACATATCCATACCTAAATGGATGAATGGAGAGGAGGAGTGCTGAGTAGCATGTCTTACTGAGTCAGACACAGTGCGGAACAACTCTCGGACAGCACGGGTAGAAAAGTATGTCCTGGAAGGGACTTTCCATTTTGGACAGGCACATGCAGCAAACCACCGGAACCCAGAATTCTCCACAAAGGAGAAGAGCAAAAGATTGATTGCCAACATTTCCGCTACAGCAGCATTAAGTTCACGTGACACTGTGTGATTCAGGGGGAACTTCAGCTTATGCTCAAAAACACTCTGTAACGCGGGCTGACTTAAACGTTTTACACGGGGTGTGATCACAAATGGTTCTGCTCTGTGATGAATGGCACGGGCAGGGAGTGGAGTGTGGATGTTTGATGAAGACGGTTGCACAGGTGATGATGGCAAACCCAGAAATGCTGTATTTTGCCAGATTTGCCAACCGGGGTTGATGTACCACTTGCACTGGACATACTGCATTCACCATCACCACCACCAAAACTGCTGCTGTCACCAGCACTGGACAACATTTCAAAGTCATTATGGTCCTCCACCTCATCATTCCTGCAGTAATCCTCTGCTCTTATTACCTCACTACTGCACACGTTTAATTTCCTACTGGACTTAACAGTCATGGAAGGGGATAACATGCTGGCTATGGTGGCCAGAGATGAGGGTGAACGCCCCACTGTGGCATTAGTTGCCAGCTCGTGCTGGGTCCACAGTGCCAAGTGCCTATTCTTAAGGTGCGCATGCTGTCCTCCTGTGCCCACATGGCTCCCTTTTTTACCTCAACTCATACGCACATGGCAAATCTGGCAGATTGCACCTGACTCATCACCTGCATCTTGAACAAAAAAATCCCAAACAAGGGATTGTGATGCTCTGCTTTTAACATGTCCATGATGTGGCTTATTTTAGTCCGTTATTTTAAGCACTGAAGTGGGGGGGGGGTTACGTGATGTTTCGGGCACTGCACACCTGGACTGCAACTGACCACCATGACTGCCTATCATATTGATTCCTGGGTCATCATCATCATCAACTAAAACTGGTAGATCACAAGTTTTTACGGGAAGGGGGGATTCCTGCAAACAGACTCAGACACAGCCACTTTGAATTTCTTTTTCTCCAGTTCCCAACTGGGGTCAATTACATCATCATCATATTCATCTGTGTCACACACATCCACATCTTCTGCTTGTATGCTAGCATGTGGACTGCATTCTGCAACAACAGCAACATCATCATCATCATCAGCATCATCACATTCATCATCAGCATCTACACCACCATCACCTGATATTTTTTCACCACACTGTGAATCACTGCATGGAAAATGCATGACGTTAACTGCCACGGTGGACGGATTATCACATTATATGCTATCGTTGACATGATTGTCCAAATCCTCAGGTTCGGTTACTGAGGTGTTACTGGGAAGCATGATATCATCTACGCTACCACTCACTTGCACTGCTTCACATTCAATATTTTTGGATATGGTACACTGGTCGGAATTAGAACTTGACACAACAATACTAATACTACCACCACCACTAACGCCAGTAACACTAACACCACCAGTTGGGAAAACATCATCTGCTCCTACTATAAGTGAAGCTACTGATTGGGCTGTAAAAACATTGCAGGAGAAATACCTTTCCTCACATCAGCAATGTACTTCTGCATCTGCATACTACTACCACACCCACAGACTATCTAACTGCCAACATTGCCACGGCGAGAAGCAGCTTTGCTTGCACATCTCTTTGCAGGCATTTTGGGGGATCAACCACAATATTATAACCAAATTCAGATTTTGATACATTCACTCTCTGATTGGGGGAACGCTGGATGTGAAGCCAAAAAAACAACTGTGGCTTCAGCAACAGATAAGAGACTAGTCTGAGACTGTCACACAATGAAACAACTTCAGTAACCAGTGGTGCTGATGAGGTCACAAAAACAATCCAATCTGGTAAAAAATTCCTTTTGAATGAGGGGGCGGGGGGAGCACTGAATGCAGACAGTGCAGATTTTTACAGCACTACAAGCAAAAAAACAATGAACAGATACCACGATCGCAGTACAACATCAGGCAGCTGCAGTGGATAGCAGGTTCACACTGCTGCGCCTGCAATTCCACTAGTCTGTGGCACAATAAAAGGTGTATTATTTGATGCACGCAACACCGCACACACAATCACACAGAGAACAGTTTTTCTACAATGCTGAACGAGTAATGCGTAGCAAATGCAAAAGTTCAGTACTATGCCACGTTACTTATTGTAATGTAAACAACCTGAAATTATGAACTGCTGCACCACATCCACACACAAACAGCAAGCAAATTTCAACTATTATTGACAATATTACTGTGTGTACATTAACAGTCAGTTGTATAACAAAAACATAACCAAAAAACAAAGAAATCACAATTTCTCCAACTTAAGTCTACCTACCCCACAAATATGCCCCTCCCCCAAAGCACACTTCCACTGTCTTTCACTACACACACTCAATGTTGTAAATTAACATTCAAAATCCACACAAAAACAAAAATGCTCAATGATATGAGCAAAGGAGGGTTTCCTACAATCGATAAACTAAAGTTGGAGCCCTCAAAATATGCAAAAATGCTTTTTTAACAGCTTTTACAAGATTTCTATCACAGACAGCTATCAGAGCACACTGTCTCCTACTCCTTCCTACACATACTACCCCGAACTGAGGCTGTGCAGATTAATATAGAGCCCATGTGACCTGAAATCCCATGAATCACTGCAAAATTCACCTTCGGAGCTCAAAAACAAGGCGAAGTGAGGTGAAGTGCATTGTCCGCAATACGCCGCCTTAAATTTAGCGGAGTGGTCTGGGAAAGGGAAGTAATGCAAAGTCATTGTTGCCAAAGGACTTTGCGTTCCTCATAATAATGCAAAGTACTCCGCTTCGCATTGTGGAGCACTCCTCGAATCCGCCTTTGCTCCTCAAATCACTTCCCAGAGCGGATTGAGCCTACTTAGCCCACCACTACCTGCAATCTGCTCCTGCCATCCCATTTCTCTCACCCCCCCCTCACCCATTGTCTACAGCTCATCCCTCTCACTGCTCAATCCCCCTGGACTGTTCTAAACATTCTGACCGCCATCTCTTTTTCTCTTCTCCCCCTCCAGGTAAAAGCCATGAATTTCGAGCTCTCAGCTGCTGCGCGGCCCAGCATTGGACCAACCCGGCCACTTGCTTGAACCTTGAGGTGCAGTATCCCCTCCGTCGCGACCTTGCATTCTTCGCCTACACTTTCAAACTTGAATGCCTCTGATGTGATTATCCACTGTACGGGATTCTCAGCTCACCACTGGAAGCCACAACTCCCTGCTCTCAAGTGCCTAAATTTAAATATGTGCTTCTTCAGAAGACTTAGACATTTCATTGATATATTATTTTATCCTGCCCGCCCTCCCCAATGCCGGCCTCTATTAAATACACCTGGAACACTCCCAGCCATCCACCCACATTGCCTACTGGTCTATTACCTAAGGCGTCTCTCTACTCTCATAGGCTCCTAAGGCAGTCACTCTTGTTTCTTTTACATCGTATCACTGACTACCTCCTTTGCTCTTCTCCCTGGCGGTATAACTGCATTCTTAAGCTCCGCCCAATACTTCTCCAAAACACCTACCTCCCACTCCTTTTCCTCTCCTTCTGCTCCTTCTTTTTTATTTATTTACCCCAATACCCAAGCTCCATTTTCTAATTACCCTATCTCACCACCCCCAACCCCCGTTCTCCTTGCTCCCACCTCTAGTCTTACTATTACCCCTACACCTCCTCTAGACTAGTAATCTGGTCTCATTTCCCTTACCCTCCCACCATCACCTTATCTCTAGCACCTAGTTACCTTGCCTTCATACGCCTATTAATCACCTACTCACCTAGTCCCTATTCCCCCCCATAAAATTTCCAAACACACGGCCCCGTCATAAATGCCCTAAACTTCACTTCCTCATCATCTCCCTCCTCCTACTTGCATCAGGTAACATTCATCCCAACTCTGGACCTAAAGCATCCACCCCTGCCTGCAACAGTTCTTCCACTAATGCATCCAGCCCCAGTTTTCAGTCAGCTCTCCCTAATAGTCTGAAAGTCCTCCACTTAAACATCCGCAGTCTCATTATTAACATTGACCTATTACAACCCATGCTCATCTCTCTCTCTCTCCCCCCTGACATTCTAATTAAAACAGAATCATGGCTCAACGACAAGATACCTGATCACTCCATCTCCATCCCAGGCTACACTTTACTCAGGCAGGATAGGGCTGGAAGAGGTGGCGGGGTAACCATGTATATCTTGTCCTCACTTAATTTCATTACTATACTCTCGTCCTCGTTACCTTCCTCCTATGAAGCCCTAACATTACCCTTCCTTTCTCCGTTCCTATCTTTATAGTGGGAATATACTGTCGTCCTGGAATCTTGCCCTCAGTTACAATTGAACTCATCTCCTCTATAACCTCCCTCTCACATACGGGAGAGTTATACAAACTAGGTGATGTAAACTTAAACTGGTTGGCTCCCTCCACCTCCAAGATGTGAAATGACATTTCCACCCTAAATCTCTCCCAACTCATCCTCATATCCACCCGACTAAATCACAAAACCCTAAATCACTCCCTGATAAACTGGGCCCTCAGTACCCATCCTGATTGTGTCAATAAATCAGGCATCCTACAAGATGCACTCAGTGACCATCACCCTATCTTCTTAGTTAGGAAAGTTCACAGACCCAAGGTGCCACTTAAAATCCTGATGCTCCATTCCTTCAACTCCCTAGACCTTAACCCCCTTCTCCATGATCTGGCATTATATGACTGGGCCCTGCTAGCCTCAGCCCCCTCAGTTGACCAAGCCCTCAACTACTTTAAAGACAAATTTTTAGCTACCTGGAACTCATTTTCCCCTTACAAAAGATCCAGAGTATGAGGAAATCTTCATCCTTGGATCACCCCTGAATGATTGTCCTGCCTCAGGGAGAGAGACAAAGCACGGAGAAAACACAAGGCCACCCAGCTACAAACCGATTATACAAAGTATCGCTTGCTAAGAAATACCTGTACCAAAGCTACCAGACTAGCTAAGTCTGAATACTTTAAATCTGCTTTCCATATAAATATCAGCACTCCCTCCAAATTCTGGAAAGTGGCCCATGCCCTCTTTCCCCCCTTCGCACCCCCCAGTGCTTAAAATAAATAACTCATTAGTGACTGAACCGAGCCTAGTGGCCAAGGAGTTTAACACCTACTACCCCTCATGCGCCTCGGTACTACTAAAGTCCCTCCCTTCAAACATCACCTTTCCTTCTCTATCCTCTCCCAGAACTCAACTCCCCGGTGCCCACCCTTCCTTCTCCTTCTCATCCATCTCTCCTGATGAAACACTTACCACCCTCCTCTCTGTCAACCTTTCTAAAGCCTCCTCACCTAATGATTTGGATCCAAAACTTATTTTTCTCTCTGCACCGGCTATTGTCTATCCCTTCTCCTTAACCCTAAACCTATCATTCTCATCCTCATCAGTCCTGAGAACATGCAGTAGTCCTCCTTTTCCCCAAGAATGATGACCCCTCCCCCCCTTGCCAACTATTGCCCAATTTCTCTACTCCCCACCCTCGCTAAGCTCCAAGAGCACCTGGTCCTCTCACAACTTACCTCGTTCCTCTCCAGCTCCTTCTTTTTCAACCAGTTCCAATTTGGTTTTTGAAAGAACCACTCCCCTACCACTTCCCTTCTCAAGCTCACAGACTTCATCCTTTCTTGGATGGACAATGGCCACATCACCTCAGCCATCTTTGTCGACCTTGCTGAGGCTTTCAACACAGTCTCCAATGCCCTTCTCCTTGGTTCCCTTAATTCAGCTGGGCTGTCTCCACCCGCAACAAACTGGTTCATAGCCTACCTCACAGGCAGAACACAATCAGTCAAGATCCATGATGTGATCTCCCCTTCCCCTCCCCCATCATGAGAGGAGTCCCTTAGGGCTCAGAGCTTGGTCCCATTCTCTTCTATATTTTCCTCAATGATTTGACCTCAGTCTGTTCCTCCCCCTCCTCCTCTATCCACATGTATGCAGATGATACCATCTTGTTTACCTCTGGTCAAAGGCCCGGCAGATGTAGCAACCATATTACAGCATGACTTCCACAAGGTTCAGCTTTGGTCTGCCTCACATGAATTATTCCTGAATACTAGGAAGACTGTCTCCGTGACTTTTGGCACTAGGCAGGGACTCTAGGCTACATCCTCTACCCTCCTTCCACACCCTGGATGGGACAATCCTTGAAGACACCTCCTCGTTCAGATACCTTGGGGTCTGGCTGGACCAGCAGCTCAACTTCTCTGGCCACATTGATGCCATCTTGAAAAAACTGCGCCCCAAGCTTGGTGCCTTATACTGGAACCATAGTTGCATCCCTCCTGTGGCATGGCGTGAACTGGTTCAGAAGATTATCCTCCCCATCTTTGACTACTGTGATGTAATCTATGGTGCCGCTCCCAAATCCTCCTTGACCAGATTGAACACTCTTTAACTCATTCTGCCACATTGCTGTCAATGCCTCTTCCTGAACACACCACTGCAACTTCTACCTCACACTGTCCCTGCTCCCATTCGCAAGCAGACATCTCTCCACGGTGCCAAACCTCGCATCTAAATTTTGGCTTGGGGAACTCCCCCCCACACAGCTTGAGCTCCATCTCTTCCCCTTACCTTCCCTCTCACTCCCTCAGATCCATTGACACTTGCACCTTGCTGGTCCCCCACCAATCTACACTTATTGGCCAGTCAGGCTTCGCTCTCCACTTCCCAAAACTCTGGAACTGTCTTGCTCCCCAAATATGGCATTCCTCCTCTGCTTACTCCCTACCCTCTGCCTTACATAACCATCTCTCATCTAGCAGCTCCTGTTTTGATCCTCCATAACTCCTTACTTGCACCTACTCCCCAGCACGTTACCCTCCCCCCTTCAACCTACCACCATGTTTCTCTATCTTTGTTCATCACCTGCCCCCCCAACATCTTATCTCAAACGCCCTTGACTGATTCTATCTGCTCACAGAGTTTCAGTTTCCTCAAGGAGTACTTCTACTTCCACTCCTTCCCTTCCTTTCACCTATAACTCTGTCTTACTCCTGCCCACCACCCCCCACTTATCTTCTGTCACTTTGTCACTTTCTGTCTTTGTCTCCTTTTGTTGGATTCTCCTCATCGTATTGTGGGCAACTGTTATGCAAGCCTCCTCCTTCCTTTCCCCTGCTGTTCTATTTAACTTCCATCCCCCAGCTTCTCTGTCTGTTTTGCCTGCCCCTCCCTGCTTTTCCTCCCTATCCCATTGTCAATGTCAAGGGCTGGCAGTTTAGCCTAGAGGATAAGGTAATGAGCTGTGAATGAATGTGGTACCTCCAGCAGACCAAACCTTGGTTTGACTCTCATAACCTCCGCTTGCATACTGTGTGACTCTGAGCAAGTCACTTAACTGCCCAGTGCTCCCAGGTTGCCCCTGTAAACAGGCACTTGTACCTAGTGGGCCTTACCTGGTTACCAAAAACTAAACTAAAAAAAAATCTACCAGTTCTTCCACTAGCAGGGTTATCAACATCCTGGAGGGGTAAAGCTCTGGTCGTGACTCCTCAGTACCTCCTGTTTCCTCCCCCCTTCCTCTTTCTTTCCCACACCACCAGCACTGCACTTATTACATCCACTCCCCCATTTGGTTGCTATACACCATGTGCTGACTGTGCTGTTACTTGGGTTTCCCCTGTCCTGAGACACATATCTCATTCACTAAGGCCTCACTGTCTCTACTGGTAATACCTACACTGTCTTTACTGGTTATATCCTGGCCCCACCTGTTTCTCACAGTCACTCAGGCCTCACTGTGTCCCTACTGAAAGTACCCTGGCTCCACCTGCCTCACTCCCCCCCCCCCCCAGTTGGTTTCAATACCCTTTCTTTCTACACTCACTCACTCTCCCTTCCCCCAGCCGGTCTCCATACACTTTTTCTACTCTCTGAACTGCTATCATGGTTCGCCTAAGTCTGTAGTCAAACATATATGTCATCCAGGCAGCACTATGTCTTTGGTATACCCTAGCTCCTCCAGCCTCTCTGCTCCTCCTTCCCCCAAATCCATCCTTCCTTCCTTCCTTCCTTCCTTCCTTCCTTTCTTACTTTGTTTACCGGGAAGGTGCACTGATCCCAGGGATTGTTTTCAGGCACGACTCGGACCATGTAAGGCAGCACAGAGTAGAAACATCACAATAACAAGAACGTAACAAGAACAGGTAATACACAGTGAAAGGTTACAGTGGTTACATTTGGCAATACATGGCGGCAGCAGTTGAGGGACAACAAATAACAAAGCAAAGTAAGGCTCATGGTGGCACATTACATGGCGATTCCATTGCACTATTTACAATTTTTTTCCCACAACATCTTAATGGTAGCTTGCATTGTTTACCTGTTTCCTTAGGCATTGTTTTACCTGTGTATGCCGCATTATCTCTACAGCAGTGGACGTTAATGTAGGTAGTAACCACTTAGTTTTGTATAAACTAGGTAAGCCTTGTGAATAGGAATTTTTGGAACCCCAATGGCTATACCACTGTATAAATAAAATTGTACCTACCAATAAATAAAATAAAAATGGATATGCATAATTCTACTCTACCATTGCCGCAAATGCATCACTTGACTGTGGAATATTTCCCACAACTGCATGCCTACACCTTTTTCATTTTTTCTGAATATACATTATTCATTTTGCATCCATTTTATAATTGCATCAGCACATTTCAGAGGGTGTGGTCACTGTCTGATATACGCATTGCTTAGTGACGGATGGTCCTCCGCTTTGCCTCATGCCTCAGAACATATCCCGGGCCCTGTCCTTTGTTATCACTTATTGCACAACACTCCCCATGCATTATCCTATATAAAGTACACTTATTTTATTTATATTTAATTGTGTAATTTGCTGTCTGTCTCTCTTTTAAGCTGTACCAAAATACTTTTCTACATTTGCAAACCAGGTTTCTAGCTGAACCGGTCCTGTCTCTTACCAGAGTTAAAAAAACTTCCTGTTAGACTACCACATGCTCATATTCTTTCACACATTAGTAGCTAAGCAATGTTCTGGCAGCCTTGGTGTTAGTTGTAACCACTGTATGACATAATACAGCATAGTATGTATTTTGGCTTTTAAAATGTTATCGTGCAAATTTTAGCACATAAACATCTGACAGAATTGTGTATAAAGTAGCTCACCACCTATGACTGCATGTTTGCTGTCTTCAAACTTCAGATAGTGATATTAACTACAGTACCCTTTCTGAGATAGTGACCTCATTGTGATGTTTCTGCACATGCCAATTAGATGTTTCAACCAATTTCTCCAGGGTGTAGCCCTGCCTTCAGACTTGGAGACAACTTGGCAGTCTCTCTCTCTCTCTCTCTCTCTCTCTGCCTAATCATGAAGATGCACATTTTAAAAAATGGGGCATTCATGCCATTTTAAAACATTAATCATTTTTGAATGAAAAAAGAAATAAATATAGGAATATGAGTTCAGAATCATATTTAAAGCAACAGAACAGTCAGAAATGTAATGTTTTCACCTACGTTCAAGAAGTGTATGCAAGAGGGATGTATTTTTTGGGATGAGGGGTTGCTAAAGATTCCAAGAGTTTCTTTAAAATCTTCTGGGGCCCGTGCTTTTATGTACACACCCCAACCCTTTGGAATTCTCTACCCCATCCGCTCCTGGAGTGCGCATCCATGGAAGAATTTAAACAGGCCCTAAAGACCCATTTGTGGTATCAAGTGTACACGACTTGATGTTTTTATTGCTTTTATGAACTAGTATTTATTGCATGTGTGTTTTATTATATTGTTTATTTGAATTTTTTGTTACAGTGCCTTGATTTTCAGAAAGGCACAGTATAAATAAATATTATTATTATTTATATGAGGAGGTATTTTATTTGTGTTACATCAGTGAATGTAACATTGCTGTGTGCATGCATGGAAGCTGAGCTTTCTCTTTCCTCTCTCTCTCTCTCTCTCTCTCCCTCTCTCTCTCTCTCTCTCTCTCCCCCATCTCTCTCTTTCTAGCAGTCCCAGACTCCAGATGTTCAGAAAGCTATTAGGAAAGTCTTGCTGGCCCCACTCAAGGCAGAGGGCAGCAGAAAGGCACGCAAGCTGGAGCCCTAATCACTCAGTCACTGCAGGATTTGGCACGTTCTCCAGCTCTCTCATTGCCATCTGTTCCAAAAAAACCCTCTCGGAGGAGCATCCTCACTACTTACCATTCAACACGGAGAGCAGCTGTTCGAGACTGTTTACTGACGCTTCTTTGATAACTTTACTGCAACCAACACTACAGTGCCAACAGCACCAGGTCACTGTAATGTTGGCGCAGGACCCAGGCACTGCTTTCAGGGGATATTGCACCCCCTCCCTGACTCATAGTTGATTAAGTGGGGGGGTGCAGGGCAGAGCCCCCCACATGGGGGGGTTTTGGGGGCTTTGCCCCCAAAGAAAACACAGTTAGATAAGACTCCCTTTATGCCAACCGCAAATGCAGTCAACATAAAGGAGTGATTGTAACATCAGTCGACAACAAAATTGTCAACCGACTGTCATAGATCCGTTTGAGAGGTGTGTGTTGGGGGGGGGTGCAGCTCACCATGCCCAAGATGGCTGTCGTGACATACGTGCACATGCATGATACACATGCATGTGCAATGAGCTTTTGGTGACCATCTTGGGCATGGCAGCCTCTTTTGTTTCACCCACAGCTGCAGAAGTTATGGGAGTGCCCTGTGAAGAGGGGTGAAGCCATCCCCTCTTAGAGCTAACAACTTAATTGCAGAAGTAATCCCCATTGCTTCCTTTGGATCCACAGGTGTATAGTATTACATGTCTATGGAAGCTTGTATTGTATGAGTCTTAGTCCTTCTCTCCCCATACATATTTTTCTCTCTTTTTATAACTTCACTAATCTGTAATTTGTCGCTCTGTTAATTCTTTAAGCCATTAGGTATATTTCTCTGTAACTGCTGTTTTAGGATAGTACACTGTTGTTTTTATGGATTTGTATAATTGTAATTGTCATGGTTGGAAACAATAAAATATTTTAACTAAAAAAAAAAAGAGAACATGATCGGGGCAGAGGTACTGATGACCACCAAACAGGAAAGGGACCTGTGGGTAATCATATCTGATGACTTAAAGGTGTCCAAAAAGTGTGATATGGCAGTGGGGCGAGCCGGTGGGATGCTGAGGTGCAAAGGGAAAGGTACCACCAGCAGAAGGAAGTAGGTGGTGGTGATGCCACTGTACAGAACAATGGTGAGACCTCATCTACAGTACTGTGTCCAGTTCTGGGAAGGGCACATCTCTGGAAGGACGTAGACAGAGAAAAGGCAGTCAAGAAGAGGGCAACTAACATGTTGTAGGGTCTGCACCAAAAGTCCTATGAGGAGAGATCAAAGGACCTCAATATGTACACCCTGGAGGAGAGAAGGGAGAAGGGGGGATATAATAGAGACCTTCAAATACCTCACTGGCATAAATAAGATACAAGAGGAAGCATCCTTAGGAAAAAAAGATGTTCAAGAACAAGGGGTCATGATATGAGGATGGAGAGGGGTAGACTCAGGGGTAAAGTGAGGAAGTATTGTTTCATGGAAAGGGTGACGGATGCTGGAACAGCTTCCCAGCAGAGGAGGAAGGGGTAAACATGGTAGGAGAAATCAAGAAGTCATGGGATAGACATAGGGGAACCCTAGCTGTAGGAAAGGGAGGGTAAAGCCTGAGATCAAATAGGGTCTGCTGTTTTGCAGTAGGTAGGGAAAATGGGCAGACTGGGGGGCCAGGCAGTCCTCACTGCCATCGATTTCTATGTTTCTATTTCAAAAGCAGAATTGCCATTCCCCACTGGCAGAAATCTACATCTCTTACAGCTCTACAAATCAGCAATATGGGAGAACAATGATGCGTACTGTATCTGTACTACTGCCAATGCACTGTGACCTTCGAGCAGTGGGAAAAAAACTGTATTACCTGCAAAGTACTCAGCTCCCCAGCCACTGTGTTGTCAGACCCCAAGTTATGTTCTTAGTACTCATTTGCTAAGTAAATAAAAACATGACTGTATTTATGTGTTCAGTAACGCAGTGGTTACCGAACATATTTTGCTACTGTTAGATACAGACTGCTTTGTGACTTTGAAATTTACATGAAACATTTCCATTAATGAGGAAAAATGAGCTAACTACACCTGAAACATATATCAGTGTATGCAAATAGAAGACAACATTTTACTTTTAACTCCACATGCTATCAGCAGGACAACAGAATCTTTCACTGACTGGCAGATGCAATATTAGAAATATGAAGGGAACAATAAGATAATTACAGCAGGCACATATGTCATTGCATGCAAATAGAAGCCAACAATAACGTCACATACTGTTGGCAGGACAACAGAATCCTTCACTGACTGGCAGAGGTAATGTACATGTTAGACTAATTTAGGACTTTAAATTGACATTATAGCACTGTTTTGGTCAGTTTAAAAATGGTATGGGATGCTACCATACTGTTCTTTCTCTCTGTCTCTCTTTTTCTCTCTCACTGGCTTTATCTCTCTCTTTTGCTCTCTCTCTCTCTCTCTCTCCCTCTAACCCTCTAGCTCATTTTATATGTATAAATAAGCTTTTATTTTGCATTCCACAGGTTTTATTGTTTTCGAGAGCAATATCACAATACAGAAGAAAGACATCATATTTTATATAACCAGTAGTCACATCATATTGTCATATCTTAAAGAGAGAGGTCAAAATAGAAGCAATTAATATTGTCTTAAAAATAACAGTTAACTAGAGAATTATTTTTTTTTTTAGTTTTTGTTGACCGGGTAAGTGCACTAGAAGACAAATCCTGCCTATTTTCAGGCATGACCCGGGAGAGGGGGATACAGATGAATGCCAACTGACCTTGAACCAGATTCAGCTGTTGGTGGCTTTTTTAGTGAATGAGGGAAATTTGGCCAGGACACTGGGGAAATTTCCCTACTCTTTTCGATAAGTGCCATGGGATCTTTAACATCCACCTGAACTACCACCAATCCAGGCAGATGGGACCTCGGTTTAACATCTCATCTGAAAGACGGCACCTCAGAAGTGCAACACCCCTCTCCTGCTGCACTACAGTGTCAGTACTGGGATATTAACCCAAGTACCAGATGTGGGAACTGAACCCACAGCCCTCTGATCTCCCAGCCTCGGAGGCGAGTGTGCTACCTACTGAGCCACTGACACTGTTGCATGAGCAACTGTGTGTTATGTAGTTTCTTTACACATACGTGGTGTGTGATGACCCGTAAACCACGAGATCAAAGCTTATGAGGTTTATTAGGTCATCACACACCAAGGGTGTGTAAAACACACCTCAGATGGACAACTGTCTATGTTTTTTAGAATTACTGGTGCAGGGAGTTTTTTTTTCTGCTTTTAGGTCTTATTTTCTTGTACTCACAACTATTGATTTTATCAAATCTGCAATAGAACAGAGCATTGTGTCTTCTAAAAGAATGCCATGTTTTAACCTTTTTTTTAACTTTAACCTTGTTTAACTGCTTGCTCCATGGAAAGTTGAACTTTTGTTGCTAGACCATGTGCTGACTGCTAAAGCGCCAGGGTCAGAAGCTGTAAAAGAAGTAAGGAAGTGCGCCACAGTTTTAGTTATCAGAAATGATTCCCTTAGCAACACAGACTGCTGGCAAGTTTTTTTTTCCTTCTTCTTCTTTTAAAGTGCAGTTTAAGGTCACCGCAACTGTGAGGTGAGAAGCAGCTACTGAGAAGCGTGACAGTGGTGTGAGGTGGTGACCGTGAGTCAGCTTTACTGACAATCTTGAAACAGGCATTCCCATTTGAACGCACACAGCTGAACAAAAATTGATCTCAAAACACTGTAATAATTGGGTAACCGGGTCAATACATTGAAACAGGGTTCGAGTCTATGTATTAAAGGGGGTCACCAGTAATTATAATTCCATATTGGGTACCTGCTTACAATACTACTATAATTTCCTGGCATGCAGCACAAAGATGTGACAATTTCTGATGTTCAAAGGAACCTGCGCCTTTGAAAAGTTCTATTTTTTGCAAAATATTGAAATATCCCATAGAACAGTATCTTGTTCAAAAAGTTGATAATATATGAGCTTTTCTGTATAAAAAAATATTCATAATTTAATCTATTGGTAAAGTTATGTTAGCATATATTGTTTTAAGAAAAGTTCTGTTTTATTGGGATATTTCTGGTGCCCCCCCCCCCCAACGGCAACCTTTTGTTTGTAATAAAAGCAATGTTCAGTAGGGGTCTTCCTTTGGTAGGTACATTAATATGGTTGTATGTAAAAACAGAAGGGCTTCGCAAGTCTCTGTACTGTTTAAATGTGTTATTTTGTTAACTATCTTAATGGTTGATTCCCACCAATGTTTTGCAAAAGGACAGAACCAAAACACATGTTCTATATCGACATCTTCAGGTTCCAGTGCTGTCAATCCAGCACCTTTCATGAGCACAAAATTCACACACATAAACAAAGAAACAAAAAAATCTAAAAAATAAATGAATGAATCTTTAAAAAAATAGCTGTGAGAAATGGAATTCATTGGACACATATTCAGGCAGATAATGTATTTGTGCCTGTGCTCAACCCCTTTTTTTTCACTTTATCTTTTTATTGAAATTCGAGTATATAAGAAAGCACACGTCTTATACAATAGAAGAACATTCTCCATATAAGGTATAAAATATCGCTTAAACACGGTATTTAGGCTAAACATATTGGAGAAGCCTTGTATACACATACTGACAAAAAAACACAAACCTAGAAGGTTATAAGTGGAGAGCAGAAGGGTTACAATCAGTAAGGTATTATAGGATCAGAAATAGCAACCATGTACGAAATACATGCTAGGGCAGGCTATGGCAAGGCATTCAGTAAACTGCAAAAAGTGATAAATGTGGTACTATGAACAATGTTCAGTAATGGAGAGGTGAAGGTAAGAGAAAAGTGTGCAAGGAAAGAAAGAAGAGAAAAAAATAGCAAGGAAGAAGGAAAGGAGAGAGGGAGAAAACGGAGAAGGAGGGAAAAAAGAGGAGATATCTGTGCACAAAAGTTTTGGGAAAACCTAATCTGAGAGCAAAATAAGAAGAGGGCTAAAATTCCCTAAGAATTAGAGACTGGAAGAACTAGGTTTGATGTACTTGAAGTAATCCTGCCAACATCTGTCATGTACAGTACAATGAGTCGGTTATGAGTAACATGAGAGCTAGGGTCTAGGGAGGCATACTGAGAAAGGTTTTGAAGAACATGTGAAAGAGAAGGCACCAGAGTTGATTTTCATTCCATAAGAACCAGATGTTTGACCAGAAGAGAAAGTATGTTTAGCCATGTAAAATGTGCATGTGAGAGGAGAGAACTATTGGGGATAAGGATGCCTAAAAGGAATAGCTTGGGGTCAAAAGGTAGTTTTTGTCCTGTTACTCTAGAGGCAAGTAAACAGACTTTATGACAGAGCTTATTAATGGGCGGGCAGGACCACAAGATATGAAGTAGATCCCTGTTGGCCAAATTACGATGCCATCATTTATT